>CM020221.1:12986666-14480000 GCA_009819775.1 Phoenicopterus ruber ruber | reverse complement strand
ACCACTCAGCAACAGACCACAGGAGCAGAATTGAAAGAACAGGCAAGCATTAAATAAGAAAGCACGTATGCAGTTGTGCACGCTGAATGGCATCTTCACCAAGCGGCAGCGGCAAGCAGCCCGTGTGCCCTAAGCATTGCCGTTCCTTATAACCTGTGCGCTCGTGTGGGGTGGACACACGGGATTGAAGACTATCCATGAAAAAGGAGAATACTTCTGCATACTTTTACAGAGCCCCTTTGGAATAACTGCAGTTCCCTCCTATTTGTCTGTGAGCACAAACCGAGATAATCTTCCTCCCTCCTTTCCCTTCCCTTGGTGTAATTCTTGCACTGCTTTAAGGCATCTCATAACAGAGGAAATGTCTTTCTGACCCGTGCATCTGAGATCTGAATAATCCTGGCCAGCTCGGATTGAATCTCTTTATTGTCTATAAGATGTTACTGCCTGTAAGACCATGAAATGCTTTTAAGTAAACTTTGTTTCCACTGCTTGACTTGATGACTTTTAAGAAACGGTGAGTTGATTCTGTGCATCATACAAGTCAGAAATCATTTTATCAGGTCCTCTGTTTATTCTCTTTAACTTAATAATATGTTCCATTCATCTTGCATAAAGGAACAAAACTGAAAGAAGGACACTCCTCTGCCCCTATCTTTGGGACGATGAGGGATGGTGTTTAAAAATACCAGTTGGCACTTTACAACTAGTTTCCTGTTATTTAGCTGCCAAGATGAAGTGTGAAGGGCTGCAATAGGTAGAACTTGAAGTGAGGTGAGTCAGGATTAAACTGCAAATAGCACGTGCTTTATTCCTAGCGTGTTAGATGTAAGATGAAATACATTCACTAAAGCCTGAATGACTGTCCAGGGACATCATTAGAATGAATCAGCTAGATGTTTTCTAAAGGAAGGTATGCAGCATCCTATGATATTGTTTTATGTGCAGCAAGTGGAATAGCCCAATTCATGCAGAATTTCAGTCAATGCCTTTTGAAAATTAAGCTCAAATGACTACTTAGGAAAGAGCGGTCCATGAAGGACTTGTTTTTCCTGAGAGAATGAGAACATGACTGAAGACAGCTACTTCTCCATGAGGTGTAACATACTGTGTTCGCCCTCAGGTATCAGGTGGTTTGAAATATAGTTTCACAAAATCAGGGAAGGAAAGTCCTATTTTTGAATAAAAGTACCATGAGCAAATTATGCCACTGTCGCTCTGCTGAGGAGTTCCAGAAACGCAAATGGAAGTAGGAGACTACTGCATGGCATCAAATGAATAGCAGCTGGTGAGGGACAGCAGGGCAAAAAGTTCAACAGAGGAGGACAGCAAGTGAAGAACTGTGGTCCCAGCTTCCATATGGAGCATGACTGAATCTCACGACTTGGGGTTGTGTCTCTTTTGAGTTTCAGTGGGTTGCCTGGACATTAGTATGGAATGTATGAGGTGATTGTGCATGATTCGTTTCTTTGTACTGATTGTGGCTTACTATGTGTGTTTCTATTTATCACGTACATATAAATAGTGCACCAACATATAATTCAGAATAGCAACTTTATATGTGTATCATTATGCAAGGTCCTATACAGGATACACGCCGTGACACAAAACACAGAAAAATGCTGTGAATATGCAGTGGTGTATGATTGAACTCTTCCTGCTTTCATGTATATTTTATACCCCAAATCACAACTTCCAGGCCTAACGCATACACTGACAATTTGTTTTGCAAACTGTCAGCCTTATTGCATCTTAGCCATGTCTAAAACAATTTAGAGTGTAATATTTGAAACAATTATAGGTGATTATGGATTGATGTTTCACTGAAAGCCAATTTTATTTAAATCTTAGATTCTTATCCATGTTCTGCTAACATTTGTATAAGTGAGTGACTGGTGAATTTTAAGCATTATTAATAAGTTCAATAGTCAAACTCTTAAAGGGATTGTAAGCCTGTTACTTTTTTTTGTTAATTCCCTGCCTTCCCTTTTTAAACTTAGCTGACAAATTAAGTTTAATTAATTCCTGCCTTCTTGAACCAATCCTGTCTGATTTAGGTGCTGGTTCTTTGAGTTGCTAAAATATCTTGTTTCTTGAATTGTAAAAATGGGGAATCCTGGAAAGAGATGATGAGTTGGGTGTGGTGGGTTTTTCTGTCTTGGTTTGTTTTTTTTCCCGTCGTTCCCCATCCCCAGACTTTTTTCCAGGCTCCATGCTGGCTGGACCTCGGAGCTTCTAGGAGAACATAAAAAAGAAGGAATGGCTTTTGTAGTGAAGTGTAGGCAGTAAATGATTGGAAACCATAATAGCATTCTTGGCCTCTGCTTGGCAAATTTATATAATCAGATGCCTCCTTTTAGTTAGTGGTTTGTTAAATCACTAGTTTATAGATTTTTAAATGTTTCGCTCTGTCTGTGTGCAGCTCTAAGGCTCAGTCTTATTGTCCTGGAATTGAAATTGCTGATCTGGAAGGCATACTTCCTCCCCATGTGTTTTAATCTTATCTTTTGTCTTTTAAAAGTTATGTCAGAAAGGGTGAAATTATGATTGGGTTTCGGTGTGAGAACAGTGAAATGTTAAACAATGAAGTTATAACTTCATAATGTCTGACTAGGGAGTGCTCAGTCCCAGCTTACACACTAATTTTTAACACTGCATGTACCCAAGAACAATGGATTGCTCTACAACAGAAAGTTCATCTGGTAAGAGATTATCTGGGCTAAAATTCTGTACGGGACGCAAAGGTAGCTGCCACGTAGCAATGTGCTTTAACCAGGAAAGGTATGGGGAACAAATAGCTAAACATAATGATTAAGGACTTTATGGCTGTTAGTATAGATAACTAAATTATTTGTTGATTATTTACTTGAATAGTTGGACCATCTTTTTCATTTATATTGGACAAAATCTAGTATCTGTGAACGTGTTCGCTACTCGTGATATTCTGTAAGTGATAATATAGTATACGCAAATTCTATTCAGCATTTTGTATATCTACACTTTTTTTTGAGTCCTTTTTTGATAATTACATTAAAACATCGAGAGCCACCATCAGGCAAGAGAATCCTGTTGTGTGTTTGGGTGTGTACACAAACATAAAGCAACTGTCCCAACCTTCCTTTCTTTGTAACGAACTACTGTTAGAGGTGTGTCTTTTAGGGCAAAAAGTGATTTAATATCTGAAACACTAACATTTCATTTATCATACTCTCTTTATGATAGGGAATTTGGTCAGTTGCATATTTTGGTTTGCACTGTTAATAGAAAAATACAATAATATCATTGATTTCTATCTATAGCATCTACTCTGCAAACTCTTCAAAACAGTCTGAGCTTTGAAACAGGAAAACGGCAGAATGAACAATGTCAGTGACCACTATAATACTCTGGGGGCACCAGTTAAGCTAAAGTTTATGGGTATCTCATGATCTGGAAGTAAATCTCGTTCAGTGTATGATAATTTTATGTGAGCTGCTTGTTGCTAGGAGAAAAGTAATAGGTTTACTATGTTTCCACAACAAATGCCACAGAAAGATTTCTCCATCTTTTAATGCCACTGATATAATCACAATTGTGGAGAAATGTAACAAGTTACTAATGAGGTTGGACTCCGAAGTGTTGCAAAGTCCTTGACTTACCATTGGCGATTCTAAAGACTGGCAATAATTCTTGAAGGATTTAGTAGCTTGGTTATTTGTATCTTGTCTCCTAGTATCTTTCTGCTGTTTGTCGTTGGGCTCTGCAGCGTGTTTTATCCACATGCGGAGCTATCCTAGGAAACTAAGAGCTCTGCTTTTGAGTTCACAATGAATCTGTAGTGACTCTTTTTTGTTGGGCTTCAGATGGGTCGGCTGGTGACGCTGTCCTGCTGCCATGGGACACGGCACTGGGTGCACTCGCTGCCTTTCAAGCTGCAGAGCCCAGCCTGTGCCCCGCGGCTGCGTGCCTAAACGTGGTGCTATCATGAAATAAGTAGTGCTTGTAGCTATAGTATGTGTGTGTATAGATAAATGACAATTTTGGTCATACTTCATTGACAACTGTAAGGCAGCATAAGTGTCTATCTGCAGCAGTTACGCTGTCTCCTGCTTGATGAAAGTCGTCTTTCTAAAAGGACGCTTTTTTGTCTACTGATACACAATGCGGTGCATTCACTGCATATGTGAAATGCTTTGTCTACCTATTATCTACTTACACTAAAAGCGTATATTCTGTAACCTTTCCTAAAACTTTAAAAATATTTTTTTTCACTTTCTTTCCTCTTTCAAAATGTTGTGCATTTAGAGAAGTGCATGTGCTGAAATCCATTTTATTGACCCATCTGTGAACAAGTACAGTACGACCCACTCAGCTCATTATCTACAAAAATTCATCTGCATAGCCTGCTGTCTAAATTGCTACCATGCACCAGAAGTAATTCACTGTAGAAAGAAGGAAATGGTTTAGTAAACTTTGTCAGAGAACTTAAAAAGATCTTCAGGTACTTGATTCTTAGCTGAGGGAAAGAATAACTTAACACAAGGAAATGTGTGTCCATACAAGTGATGTGTGGAAGAACATAAAAAAGTGAGAAGCATATTGAGATGAGAAAACAAGGAAAAGAGTTGGGTTTTTTATTTTTATTAGAAAACTGGAGGCTGCTGATAGCCTGTGTCTGAGTATGGAGTTGGCTATTGCTCTCTGAAGAGAATTACTATCACATAAGATAGCAGATTTGCATGAGCTTGGTTTTAATACATAACATTTAAGATGCTTGGCTAAGTTTAACACAAACTTAAGTGAATTGCACTGGGCTAAAAATCATGTGAAATCTCGACTGTGAGAAATATTCAACTGAGTCTGTCCCAACTCATCTTTGAATATACTTTTCTGGCGATATTTCAATTTGTTGATGTCGAAGCCCAAGAAAAAGTGGTGCACAAAAAGGTGGTATGATTCAATAATCAGAATTACTGAGGAATTGCTTTCTATCGAAGTTGGGAAGAGTCTTAACATTGGATTCAGTAGGACTTAGGAATTTTATTGGAATTCTTTTTCTAACTTCCAATCTGGTAGAACTTGCGTAGAAGTGCGATATGAGCAGATGAAGAAAATGTAGCCATTTTTCTTACACGTTTAAATATCTGTCAGGTCTTTTCATATATCCTTGATACTCAAGTTTCCATACCTGTCTCAATGGGTAGAATTTTGCACTATATATGCAATGTGTATGCAATGCAAAACTTCAGTTCATGGCCCCAAACTTGTACACACTGGAAATTTACAGACAAGAAGAGAACTGAACTATGCTCATACAATGAATAAGCTTAAAGTGTATTGTAATTTTGCTTAACTTCTTTCTTCTTACTCTTTCCTCTTGTGTAGAGGAGTAATAGCAATAACTATTCCTTTTCCCTTTTTTTAATCAAGAACATTTTTAGAGGAAGCTGTTACTTTTTTTTTTTTTTTAAAAACAGGCTAATATCTGCAAACAGGTGAGAAACTAAAACTTACCCAATTAGTGGTCTGTTGCATATAATTTGCTCTACCAAGGGAGGGGCTTAAGTTTTTCTTGTTCATCATACACAGAAGTCTACACCAAAACACTGGGTTCATCATTTGCTTTGTTGTGCATTTTCTTTTGGAAATGATTACATTTTGTCTGCAGTTTTCCTTGTACATATGAAATCCTACATTGCTGATGAACTAACCCCCTTGACACTAGCTGGCAACACAGAATTAAAGAGAAATTGCTCCGGGCCCCTTTCCAACGGCTTTCAGACAGGATGGTACAATGTACTTTTAACATGTGTTAATATTGGTCATTTATCTCTGAGTCTAATGCATGCAGTCCAATCCAGCCTTTGCCCAGAGCTTCCTAGAGCTTTTCCTCTGCTCCTGTTAGCTCCTGTGTCCAGACGCTGGGATACACTTTTGTGTCACCGTCTTACTCCTATTGCGACAGTTTGCTTGCCATCTTGGAGCATGGAAGTACTATTTCTTCCTCTGATTGCAGGCAGCAAGAAAGCGAAGGGAAAAATCTGCCGATTGCTGAGATTCACTGGCTAGGAGCTGAAGTGGTATCACCTTGCTTTGTGAGAATGGGTGACGAGGCCAGGTCTGCTCCTGCAGCGCTGTGGCACCAGAAAGCTCTGTCCTCTAGCTTGTTGAGGAAGTACTGTGCCATCACAGAGCTGCAAAATCATATAAAATGCGCTGTGATTTACTCAGGTAAAATTTCCTTTAAATTAATCATGAGATTCATTTCAGTCATAAATCTGATTGTACTTTAATACCACAGTTCCAACTAAATGCAATACGATCTGCAGGTGCTTAGTGCCACTGTGAAGCAGCCTGTGCAGTGTTTACTAATTCCCTTGCTACTAAAAGAAGGCAAAGCAGAACTAGGAATCACAGAAACATTGCTTCATGCATTGTTCTCAGTGAGATGCGTGCATCTATATCACTGATGAAGGTTAAGACTTTGTATCTTACACTAAAATGTAGTTTCTGTGGGTTATCTGAAAGCCCCGTTAAGTTTGTCTTAAAGACTAGTCTGCACTTTTGAGTAATGCAAACAATGGGGAAAGAACTGCATAGGTGAACTCTACTGAGATGGCCAATTAAAGTAAAAAAATCTAGTTTTCAAAAAATGGCACCATTTTTGGCTATACAGAACTCATATGCATTTATCTATAATATGTGTCTCTTTAAGAAGTGCATGCACTTTGTGCAGATTGAACTCGTGGGTTGGTTTCTTACACAAGCTACAGATAGAATGCATCCTGAATTATTTTTTAAAGTTCATTTCAGGTTAATTAAAAATAATCCCCAGGGTTCCTGCAGAGAAGACATTGTTCCTTATCTACAATTGTGTTTTAAAACCGAAAAGATGAAGCTGAAGTTTGACTGACACCTTAACACACAGTTAGTTGGAACACATTCGTACAAAACTTTCCCACTGTGAATGTAGTTTTGTTGAAACTTGAATATCTAGCTCAAGCTGTAAACTGTGATTACTTTCTTCTAAATGGGGGGAAAAAAGTTATTTAGAATTATCTAATATGAAAATGTATATTAATATATATTATTAGATAATGTGATTAGATAGGGCTGTGTATTTAATGAGTCAGACAAAAATGAATCAAAACTACAGAACGCAATGGTATATTCTCATTTTTTTAATAATCTTTACATGAGGATTTCAAGAAGTTTTATCATTCTGATTTCAAACACATGACCATTCTGATTTCAAACACGTAACCAAAGTTGTGTCCAGAACGAAAATGCAGTTTCCATCTCGGTCTTGTTTATATCAGATAGCATAAGTAGGAGAATCAGATCACGGAATTTCTTGGTATTGTAATAATCTAATTCAGGACTTTTTAAACTTAGCTTTTCAATACCATTGTCACAGTCGGAAAGTTGCTTCCTACTTCGACATGAGAATGTGCTGGCTCTCTGGTGCTGTATGTGCAGCCAAGAGCAAATAAATCTTCAGCTTCACCTGCTTTGCTGCATCGTGGCAGCTCGGTATTGAGCCAGGGACGGGCACGGCTGAAGGTGTTGGACTATTTCGGCAGTGCTTTCTGCCTCGTCATTCCTCGTCTGTTCCAGACAACGGGTGGCAGGCAAAATGTTGTCTGTCTGATTCCGAATAAGCTTGTGTGCTAGATTTTGGGAAGTCTTGATTTAATGTCATATTCTTAGCACTGGATTCACAGCGATACTCCAGGTGCGATGGGTTATGTTAATACAAAGCGGCAGTGCTAAATTGTGTTTAGAGCTTCCCATTGAGTTTAGGCATTAAAAATGACTGGAAACATTAAAGAAGGGACTAGAGTATTTTTGTCTTGGCTGGCTAGTATATAGCATTTAACAAAGGACAATTCTTCTCTAGTAATTCTTACAGTGTAAGAGAAAATGAAAACATTGCTAAAACAAACTTTCTTTGCAACTCTGGTAATAGTATTGGGAATTCATGTGATTTTTATTGTGAGCCTTATGTTATGTGGTGTTTCTGGTTTGTTTTTTATTTAAATGAAATGAGTAGCAGTTTAATATAAGGTAAATACGTGAGCATCTCAGATACTATTAAAAACATATGTACAGGGGCTTGTGTATTCACAAATAAAAACAGATTGAGAAAAATGACCCAAATATGTCCTAACTATTAAAAAACACTGGTCAAAAAGACGTTTTAAAATCTCCAGAGAGACTCAGTCTTGTGTGGACTGCGTGGCTGTCCCTTGCAGCCCGCTGTTCTCTCACGGGATGGGAAGGAAGGAGCTGAGGAGTGAGCCTGCACCCTCGGTGACTGGGAGGCGCGGTGTTGAGTTGCACATGTTATAACAGTTTACTGTGGCATCAGGACCTTCTACATCCAGGTTGAACAAGGTCTCTGCTACAAATGAGAGATGCCAGAATCATGGCTCTGAGAGTCTTTTCCTGAAAGTTTAAGACTTGATGTGTCTGAAACTTACTGGTTTCAGAGAGGTCTTTAGCCGGATGTAGGTATTTGACTAGGCTTGCTTCGTTCTGTTTCAAAAGGAACTTTTTCTTGTATTCCTATGAAGGTCTGCACATGCATCCTTCCTGCCTCTGTTTCACTGACTTCCTGGGTTTTTCAATACCTAAATTCTATCACATTAGCTGCTGAACAACTTTTTCCTTCAGAAATCCGCACCTTTTTGCACGCATGGTGAATAGAGGCCTACCCTTTAGTTTCTTGCAGCTAGGAGTTAGGGAGACGTCTTTGTCCACAGTTCAAATCTCTTGCAAGCAGATGGTTCATAAGACCCTCTAATTCCTTAGATGAAAAAAACAAATTATGTCCCTTTTAGTTTTACACTCAAAAAATAATTTCCTCTCCAATGCTAATCAAATGCACGCTAAAGACTATTAAAGAAGCAGCAAACCAAAGCGTATCGTGTAACTCTTTTTGTCTTTGCATGGACACACACAAACACGCACTGTGTTCCTTTTACTTAATTCAAAGCCCTAGATCACACTTTCCTGAGAAATTTGTGGTGTTCTCATACAAGGAAGTAATAATATCAGTTCCTTAGCTTGTGTTATAAGTGAAATAGTAGTTTCAAAAACATTCCCATGTGGGAGTAAACACTGCATCAGGATGCATGCATAGCTATTTGGGGGCTGCTGCATAGCCACGCCTTTGCACCCTAAAATTTTCTTCCCTCTTTCTATGCAGAGAACGAATCCGCATAAGCATTGCAGTGCCGTTCTAGGGAGATGATTCACCTACCCGTGAACCCGGGAAAGCTGCAGAAAGCTTTCAGGGAAAGGTGCAGCATTATAAATATTTTAAACCTTACTGTGAGCAGGGAAAAGCGTGACATATGTTTTACATTTCAGTGCCTGCTACGGTACCATTATTTTAGAACCTGTCGCCTTTCGTAGGCTATGCACTCGTAGACAAATGCCATCACTTCAAAACCAATAGCTAAGCTGTCTCTTTTCATGCTGTTTCTCTCAGTGCCAACTGACAGTTAAAAAATGTTTGTTGTTCCCCCCCTCCACACACACCCCCTGTTCTAACTGATCTGACCTAAAAAGACTGTAGCGTACAGCTGAGCTTAAAATACAAACATTCCCTTTGAAAGTTGTAACATTCCTGCTTGTCTGGGGCTGCAGTGAAGTAAAAAAAAGAATCATCTCAGTCTTTGAGTGATGCAATTCATAGATAAAGGCATTATCTGGGAAAAGGGGGAGGTGTGTTTAGAGTCTGCTTGAGTGGCAGGAAGAAAAAATCCTTCTTCAAGGCAAAACAACTGCTGTTTTTTCTTTTTTTCTTTTTGCCTCTGTTTGGAAAGCCCTGCTTTCCAAAGCACTGCTATCGCCAATGGGGAAACGAGGCAGGCTAACGAAGAGGCACCTCTGAGATCCTTCCGTGTGCCAACAATGGTACAAGGGTTCAAACCCAGGTCTTCTGAATTCTAGCTCAGCTTTCTATCCACTAAGTGATACCTACTTTCTAGGATTAAAATATGTGTAAAACAACATGAAGCATATCAGGACAAATTTGAACGATTCACAATATGACAGCTTTGTTTGGAGACAGGGTTTTTTTTTTAGAGTATATTTTCAGTATCATGGAATCATTTCAGGAATTTGGTGTGGAATGATGATATCGCAGATCCTGATGGCTTTGAACTGTCCAGAACTGTTTGTCCAGACACTTTCTAATTTTTAGATGATAGTTAATTTTAAGTTGCAACAATAAATAGCTTAACAGAGTTTTGTGCAAAATGGGGGAAAAAATTGCCCAGTTCTGTCCAGTCTACCTTCAGTCTCTCCTTTCATAAGAAATGTCATCAATTAAATAAAGATATCTGAATAATTAAAACCAAAAGACTTGACTCCCAAGCCCTTAACATTCTAAGTTAAGGACGTGTTCTTTTTAGGTCCATACCAAAGCAATGAGTTTGGATGCCATTGATACCGGTCGTGTTCAGCTGTTTGTTCAGAGCCCATCTATGTGTCTCCTAAAGTAAGGAGTGGAGATTGTGCAAATACCATCCCACAGGGAATTTAAGATCTGAGTAGATAAGCGTAAGCCCAGAGCTGCTCAGGTAAAAGTAAATGCTGCCTTGGGGGTACTGGAATGAACCACATGTTCTGAGGTCTTTAACAGCTCTGTTGTGATTTTGTGGTTTGGGTGGTGGTTTGTTGTGGGCTTTTTTGGAGTTTTTTTGTTTTTTTTTTTTCTTTTAGCACATGTTACTGAATTCTTTAAAGGTTGATGGCCTTTCTGAAAGAAATGCTGTTCAATTTCAAGTTTGATCATGAAGTAGAAACTAATGGGTGAAATCTATAGCTTGTATGGCAAGGTGAAAAAAAATAAGGCGTCAAACATATCTAAGATTTTGAGTGTTTTATTCATTCTGGAATAATTTTATTTCCTTTAGAATTCTGCTTTTTTTCTTGACTCTCAATGAAATTGGAACTTCAAAGGGTTGTCTGCCTCTAAGCGTGAGAGTAACAGTCAAATAAATGATATACCATATATGACATTCTTCTTGCAAAAAGTTAGGTTAGTAGCTGACAACTGCATGTTAATAGTTAATAGCAATTCATTTTATTATCATGAAAGAGGTATGCACAGTGTGGATGGCACAGTTTGTATTTAACTGTTGCTATTGACTTTTATAAAGGTCCTTTCTTGGAGCTAAACAGTTCTGTGTGCTGTTCAACAGGCTAATTAGAAATAGATAATGCACAAGTGCAGAGGATTGTCAGGAATCCATAAGGATTTCCCGATAAACTTTTTAAAAAATCCTAAAGGTGCTGTATTGAAATACTACCCCTTAACAGTTTTTTCCCTACCTGGAAGCTGTAGACTTGCACATTTTAGACACTGATATATTGACAAAACAAATAAAGATTGAAAAGGAGATTACCCCTGAGTCTGATAGAAATCTCAACAAGACCCTTCTTCCTCTTCTCTTCCCCCACCTCTACCAATTAATTAACAAGGATATTTGTTAACGATTACTTCCACCGTTTGGAGGCATTTGGTGAACTGAAATGACGTAGCTTTAAACAGTATTATTTTTAGAGGCTGCCACAGGAAGAGAAGACTCCTGAAAAGGTGTTGAATCTGAAGAAACAATCAGCCTGAAATTACAAAATCTCAAAGGGAGAGTGGCAGATGCGGAGACCAGGGACATCCTCTGGCATCTCTCAGAGCCGACTGTCAGGGTGGTGTGTGTTCTTCATTCAAATGAACCCATGTTCCAATCTGGCTTTGATGTCAGGGTTTATAAATTTTGTTTGAACATATTTAGGAAAAATGTAGACCCATGAGTTCTCATCTGATTCGCTTAACAATGCCAATGCTTTGGTTGAGCAATTTCTGTAATTTCACTTAAAAATTGATGCACTACCAGAAAGGTGTAGTGTGTGGTGGGGGTTGGTTTGTTTGTTGGTTGGGTTTTTGGAGGGTTTTGGTGGTTTTTGTTGTTGTTGTTGGGTTTTGTGTTTTGGGGTTTTTTTTAAAGTCAGAGTGAAAAGTTGTCTATAATGTATACTAGTATGAAAAGAACAGATGATATTTTTTGAAATGCCAAAGTGACTTAGGCGTCTTTCTCCTCTGTACCTAACTTACTCAGAGGATCTGCATATACTCTAATAATATAAACACTAAGCCCTGCTGATAGTAGGCACAATTCAGAGAAACTCAGTAAAATCCATACCCCACTTACGTTAAAAGACTTGCTGTTGATTTCGGTGGAACAGGCTTTCACTTGCAGTCTTATAGCAGTGGGAAACATCCTAAATGTCAGCTAGGTTTCTTTCTTAGTTGTTTCAACACAAAAAGTTCAGAGATCCCTTCTGAAACCATGAGATGCTCCTGAGGTCAGAGTCTGGGCTGCCTATATTCCAGAGTGAAAATCTTCCCCAGAAGACTGAACAGCGAGAACGCATGCTGCTAGTTAAATCTTCACTGAAAATCAACATGCTTGTTCTTATCCTGGTGAATAGTGTTTGCTAAAGGAACAAACCAGTGTGTTGTTTAAACATTGAACTTGGCACGAGTGTAATGCTATAAGCAGAGTCCAGGTGCAGGGCTGAAGCTTCCACGTACACGTATAGCTCGCTGCTGCGTACACGGTGAGGGGAGGAGAGGGAGAGCTTCACCACCTTCCCTGTCCCGTACCTCAAAGCTATGTAAAAATGTCAAAATGAAAAGATTTTGCTTGGGATTTTTTTAAACTTTTTTTTTTCTCCTCTGTGGCAGCATCCAGCTGAGTTTCGGAGAACCTTTTTACTTTTTTTTTTTTTTTTTTAAAAAAAACCCCACCCTTGCCTGACAAAAATCCTGATTTTTATTGTGAAACCTTTCATTACGTAAAACACACCAGTAGTTACCATCGCAACCAAACGTATCTCAGAGTTTATTTTGCGCCTGGTAGGTGTAAAGTAAAACTAGAGATTTGACATGCATACCAAGCCCTCCAAAATCATCACGCAAAAGATGTTAAACTGCAAAGTTACAAACAGTGACGAAAGAATAATTAACAAGATTATCTGAAGTATGCGAGATGATCATTGTTGAAGTAGAAAAGATGAAATAGATAATTTTATTAATTTCATGTGACATTGTAGACTGATTGGCATTATAATAGGCACTATGTTAAAATACTGAAGCCCAGAAGAAAGATTATCAGATTGCAAGCACTATATGCAAAATTAGGAATGCCCTGATGTTCAGGGTGGGAAAGATGAGATTACCAGAGATTATGTCACATCTTGTGGAGAAGAGAATTATCAGGGGGACATTATGTCACATCTTGTGGAGAAGAGAATTATCAGGAGACTGTAACGTGAAGGAAAGGCAGGCAGTCATGTTTCTTGTTACTGTGTTCACATTGTGTCTTGTAGATCTCAGGTCTTTGGTACCTGTTCTCTCAGAACTCTCTTACTATGTACTGCCTGTAAGAGAAATTAAAAGAAAATCTGTACTTTGCAAAGCCATTGTGGCTAAACACGCTCCTGCATGCCTATGATGAAGTGTTTAGGTGGAGCCTTGTGTAATCTACCATATGGCTTGACATGTTCCCAGGCAATCAAAGTAAGAATGAACGGGATGGACTACAAACAAAAGTTAAGTAGATCGTGATACAGGTCAAATAAAACTCATGTGTTTATGAACTGTACTGAAAAAAATCTTTATGCCCTTCAGGTAGAACTCAGCTTGGAACTGTGCCATTTAAATGGGACATGGTGCTAATATAAACCACAGTGTATGGAAACCGTAGAAAGGGACGATGCTAATGACAAAGCATTTACCACTTTTTCAAAGAACAGAAAAATGCCTCTTTGAGTCTTTTCTGTAGACAAAGCTTCATATAAGCAACACCCATATCTCTACACACTAGCCATAATTATTTGCCAGTAGATGGAGTAGTTAAATCAAATGTCTATCATTTACTACCAGATCAGTTTCTCGTATGACAGTCTTTGTAGCTTCTTGACACCATTAAACCCTCGAATGCTTTCTAGTATGATGATTGCAGAGTCATTCTTGTTATTGGTGAAGGCTCTCTGCTTTTGCTGTAGTGGCAAACATGATTAGTTATATATCTTTCAACAAAATCTTCTTTTAATTTTTTTTTTTTCCACTTGGACATCAGACTCACCCGCCTGAATTTTTAATAATATTTCCTGCATCTCTTTTTAGGAACTTGTTTTCCTTTTGTGCGACTTCCTGTCATAAAAAAAGGATACTTGAAAATGTAGAAATAAACTATTCATGATACTAACACCAGACTGCTAATCAAGAGATCTCATTTACCAAGGGAGCACAATATTTTAGGCTGTTTGCCCTGTCATTAGGAGACGCATGATGGCTCTTTGTTCTTCCACAATATCATGTGAAATAGATAGGGGAGTTGTTTACCAAACAAACCAAACCGCACCACCTTGGTGGATATATTCAGCAAGTTTGCATTTACTGAAGCTGGAAGTACTAACATGTTAGAGATTACACAACTGTGAAACCCATTTCATCTCTCTTAGACTTTGCCGGCTGTCAGCTCTGGGGCAGTAACTTTTACAGCACCTAGACTTCTCCTCCTGCAGCTGATCTTCATGGTGCCACAGTTACTAGTTACCGCATCCATACTTCTTCTCACAGGGACAGAATGCCCCATGTCTTGCCTCCTGTAGTAGAAGTGAGATTTCTGCAAAGTTATTTGCACTTTAGTGAAAGAGCTGAGAAGGGAGACTGCAGAGCCTTTCAGTGTTGTTTTGGAAAGGCTTATGTAAACAAACCAAACATGTTTTAGCATTAAGTCTCTTGCAGGCTTGCTGAAATTAGTCCAGGATTGTCTTCCTACAAAGGTGGTAGCTGCCATTTCTGGACTTAAACAAGCCAGACGTAGTCTGCTAAGAGTAATTGTTTGAAAAATTAGTAAAGAAATTTTAATGTTTGGAAACCATGAATTACTGCTTTATAGTTTTATAACATTATGGTATTTCTGTTGCTAATTGGGGTGAGAAAATGATAACAAATGCTGCCTAGAAAAGAGTTAAAATATAAAACAAGCTTCTGTTCTATATGTTAAAAAAAAATCTTGATGTGGTGCAGTATTACAAATACATTAGATATTACAAAAAAGTCTTCCTGCTTGAATACAAACAGGAAAAAACCTCGCATGTATAAAACAAGCAAAGGACTCACAAGACTTTTAAGGTTTTTTTTTTCCCCCAGAATCATAGAATCATTTAGGTTGGAAAAGACCTTTAAGATCATGCTTGACAACCTTTCGGTGAAAAAATTTTTCTCGATATCCAATCTAAACCTCCCCTGGTACAACTTGAGGCCATTTCCTCTTGTCCTATTGCTTGTTACTTGGGAGAAGAAATCGACCCCCACCTCGCTACAGCCTCCTTTCAGGTAGTTGTAGGGAGTGATAAGGTCTCCCCGGAGTCTCCTTTTCTCCAGGCTAAACATCCCCAGTTCCCTCAGCCGCTCCTCATAGGACTTGTGCTCTAGACCCTTCACCAGCTTCGTTGCCCGTCTCTGGACACGCTCCAGCACCTCAGTGTCTTTCTTGTAGTGAGGGGCCCAGAACTGAACACAGTACTCGAGGTGCGGCCTCACCAGGGCCGAGTACAGGGGGACAATCACTGCCCTACTCCTGCTGGCCCCACTATTTCTGATACAAGCCAGGATGCTCTTGGCCTTCTTGGCCACCTGGGCACACTGCTGGCTTATATTCAGCCGGCTGTCGACCAACACCCCCAGGTCCTTTTCTGCTGGGCAGCTTTCCAGCCACTCCCCCCCAAGCCCGTAGCGTTGCCTGGGGTTATTGTGACCCAAGTGCAGGACCCGGCACTTGGCCTTGCTGAACTTCATATAACTGGCCTTGGCACATCGATCCAGCCTGTCCAGATCTCTCTGTAGTGCCTTCCTACCCTCAAGCAGATCAACAGTCCTGCCCAGCTCAGTGTTGTCTCCAAACTTACTGAGGGTGCACCCGATCCCCTCATCCAGATCATTGATAAAGATGTTAAACAGGACTGGCCCCAATACTGAGCCCTGGGGAACACCACTTGTGTCTGGCCACCAACTGGATTTAACTCCATTCACCACCACTCTTTGGGCCCGGCCATCCAGCTTCTTTACGCAGTGAAGAGTACACCCATCCAAGCCATGAGCAGCCAGTTTCTCCAGGAGGATGCTGTAGGAAATGGTGTCAAAGGCTTTATTAAAGTCCAGGCAGACAACATCCACAGTCTTTCCCTCATCCACTAAGTGGGTCACTATGTCGTAGAAGGAGATCAGGTTAGTCAAGCAGGACCTGCCTTTCATAAACCCATGCTGACTGGGCCTGATCGCCTGGTTGTCCTGTACATGCCGCGTGATGGCACTCAAGATCATCTGCTCCATAACCTTCCCCAGCACCGAGGTCAGGCTGACAGGCCTGTAGTTCTCTGGATCCTCCTTCTGGCCCTTCTTGCAGATGGGTGTCCCATTTGCTAACTTCCAGTCAACTGGGACCTCCCCGGTTAGCCAGGACTGCTGACAAATGATGGAAAGTGGCTTGGTGAAGTGCATCTGCCAGCTCCCTCAGTACCCTTGGGTGGATCCCATCTGGCCCCATAGACCTGTGTGTGTCTAAGCAGTGTAGCAGGTTGCTAACAATTTCCCCTTCAATTATGGGGGCTTCATTCTGCTCCCAGTCCCTGTCTTCCAGCTCTGGGGGCTGGGTAGCCAGAGAACAACTGGTCTTACTATTAAAGACCAAGGCAAAGAAGGCATTAAGCACCTCAGCCTTTTCCTCATCCTTTGTCACTGTGTTTCTCCTCGCATCTGATAAAGGATGGAGATTCTCCTTAGCCCTCCTTTTGTTGCTAATGTATTTATAGAAACCTTTTTTATTGTCTTTTATGGCAGTAGCCAGATTAAGTTCTAGCTGGGCTTTGGCCCTTCTAATTTTCTCCCTGCATAGCCTCACGACATTCTTGTAGTCCTCCTGAGTGGCCTGCCCCTTCTTCCAAAGGTCATAAACTCTCTCTTCCCCCCCGCCCCCCACCCCGAGTTCTGGCCAAAGCTCTCTGTTCAGCCAGACCAGTCGTCTTCCCTGCCGGCTTGTCTTTTGGCACATGGGGACGGCTCGCTCCTGTGCCTTTAAGATTTCCTTCTTGAAGAGTGTCCAGCCTTCCTGGACTCCTTTGCCCTTCAGGGCTGCCTCCCAAGGGACTCTGCCAACCAGGCTCCTAAACAGGCCAAAGTCTGCCCTCTGGAAGTCCAAGGCAGCAGTTCTGCTGACCCCCTCCTTCCTTCTTCCAGAATCAAAAATTTTATCATTTCATGATTGCTATGCCCAAGACAGCCTCCAACCATCACATCACCCACAAGACCTTCTCTGTTCACAAACAACAGGTCCAGCGGGGCGCCTTCCCTCGTGGGCTCCCTCACCAGCTGCGTGAGGAAGTTATCTTCCACACACTCCAGGAACCTCCTAGTTTGTTTCCTCTCTGCTGTATTGTATTTCCAGCAGACATCTGGCAAGTTGAAGTCCCCCATGAGAACAAGGGCTAGCGATTGTGAGACTTCTCCCAACTGCTTATAGAATATTTTCTTTGCCTCTTCATCCTGGTTGGGCGGTTTGTAACAGACTTCCACCATGACATATACCTTGTTGGCCTTCCCCCTGCTTCTTACCCATAAGCGCTCAATGCTATCGTCACCATCATCAAGCTCTAGACAGTCAAATCTGAACCATTCAGTTGACTCTAATTTTCCAATTGTTCTAAACCTTGAAAAAATCAAATGTATCTGTTTCCTTAGCTGTACTTAGGGAAGGGGAAAGGCCCTGAAACAAAAATTCGTAAGGCAGGTTTTGGTTCTGATGTATCACTTAGTGTAAAAAGTGGAATTTGGTCTTCTAAATGTAATGGAAATGATGGCAGATTTTTGTGTTGAGCTATATAACTAGCGATTCCCCCACAAGCCATGGGTATAGGGGCTAGAGAATCTAATTAGACATGTAGATTAACAAACGAATAAACAATGTCGTAAGTATTTAGGAACACTGGGAATTCAGGGCTAGTTATATACAATTTCAATTATTTGTACAATGGTTTCAGTGGTGATATATTAGGGATCATTTGGCTTCATGCATTTGTTAATGATTCTGAAGCAAATTTGCAATACCTGTGTTAGCTGAACTGACACAATCCAAAATGGGGATTAAAAAAAGGCGGGGGGGGGGTGGGGAGGAGGATATATGAGGCTTGGGTAGTCTGCATACCAATGAACATATACAAGAGCCAGTGCTTTGTGCCAAAAAAAATCCCCCAAACCCTATTCAGCCAATAATAGAAAATGGTTCAATCCCAGGGCATGCGTCAGCTACCCAGTGAAAGAAAGAAGGCAGGGAACTGTATGCTAGCAAAATGAGTGCTCTTAGAAACTCCGTGAAGAACAGGTAAAGATAAAAGTGCAGGATCAAAGCTTCAGAGCCTTGCTGACAACTGAAATATGAACATCAGATGTTTTCAAACGCCCTTCGAATAGATTTCAACATTAGAACCTCATGCTTATTGCACATACCCTAAAGTTTTGTTTGAAGATAAACCTTTCAAGCTCAAATCCATACCTTATTCACTGCATCAAGTAACTTCTAAACAGTTTCTTGCTGCCACCTTTATACAGTTTGTCTGACCTAACTCTCTTCTCTTTGTGGCTCAACCAGAAATGTATGTTAGCTACCTACTTATTTAATTGTCCTTCTGTGGCTCATGCTTCTTGCTTAGTTGTTTTGAAATATCAAAAGTATGATCCATTCTGTCCCCACTGTTCTGATGTCTCCCAGGAAAATCTGTATCCACTTTGTTGCTGAGCTGTCCCTAACTGCAAGTGCAGTAATTGTTTTTATATTCCAGGGCTCCTTTGCAGGTTTCCCAGACAGAAGATACGCTGTACTGTGTTTGGATATAAGGCAGTGTTAAAAAGCATACTATTTTTATAGAATACTATTGGCTTTGGTAACACCAGCAAAATTCAAGATCATTAAAACTCCTGCTGATTTCAGTATAAGACGGAAGGTTGAGTAAAGGCCTTCTTCTATTTAAGGTTATCATTTCGTGCTTAGCAATACTGATTTGTTCATAACGTACTACCTTGTTCTTGCATATTCTTCAGCATACAGAACCTGGGTTTTCTGATACAGTAGTATGTTCTTGATCTGCTCAGTGGAATCTGAAAAATCTGTGCTAGCTTCAAAAAATTTAAAGTGAAAGGGTTTTGCGCGATTGAAATGTAATTAGGAGAATACAGATAAGCGAGCTGCTTGTTTCAAAGTGAGTTAAGCAGGTCATTGCTGAAATGGCCATCTTTCTGATCTTTTAGCGCAGCACACTGGTGAAGCTTACAAGACTCTTCCCAGCTCAAAGAGCATTTAGTGCAGGCTCTCTGCAGACTCAGTCCTGCAGAAGTGTCAGAGGTAGAGGAAAAATGTTTTTTCTTCCTTTCAGAAAGTGTAAAACACAGGTGACTTTTATTTCACACCATAACTACCTCAGTGTAGTAATATTGCCAGTGCTTTGTCTTAGATTTTTATATCGAGTTGATTGCTATCTTTACTGAAGAAAATGATGTCTTGATATAAAAAGTATAAAGCCTCAAGGAGTTTGTCTACACCAGACATTTTTTTTAAATTTCAAGTTAATTGTCAAGTAATTTCAGGTACTCAACATGTTCATAAAAGCTAGTATGACACTTCGTATAGGTTTGCCTAGGGGTATGCATTGCATTTTTAATGATACTATAGTTCTCTGTAACTGTAGTCCAAAATCAGCTATTTGCAGTAAGTATTAGAAGCACTTTGGACAATGAATGTATAATGTTGTAGTATTCTGGTCCTCAGTTTTGCCTTAACACCCCGTAACTTGCTTCCCTATATTTTACTATTGTGCACTGGACCTTCACTGTCGCAAGTCATTGGACCACCTCTGCTCCAAGCCTGATTTCTGTTGAGTGGCAACAAATTTACAAGTCACTTTTCAGCAACAGGCCTGCAAGTTACCACTTGATATTATGAAGAAGGTCAAAAAAACCCCTGTGTTGGTTTTGGCTGGGACAGAGCTAATTTTCTTCACAGTAGCTAGTATGTTTTGGATTTGTGCTGGAAACAGTGTTGATAATACGGAGATGTGCTTACACAGAGTCAAGGCCTTTGTTGCTGCTCACCCCACCCCACCAGTGAGGAGGCTGGGGGGGCACAAGAAGCTGGGAGGGGACACAGCTGGGACAGCTGCCCCCAACTGACCAAAGGGATATTCCATACCATATGACGTCATGCTGAGCAATAAAACTAGGGGGAAGAAGGAGGAAGGGGTGGACGTTTGTAGTGATGGCGTTTGTCTTCCCAAGTAACCGTTACGTGTGATGGAGCCCTGCTTTCCTGAAGATGGCTGAACACCTGCCTGCCCATGGGAAGTAGTGAATGAATTCCTTGTTTTGCTTTGCTTGTGCACACGGCTTTTGCTTTACCTATTAAACTGTCTTTGTCTCAACCCACGGGTTTTCTTGCTTTTACTCTTCTGAGTGTCTCCCCCATCCTCCTGGGCAGGAGTGAGCGAGAGGCTGGGTGGTGCTTAGCTGCTGGCTGGGGTTAAACCATAGCAACCCCCTACATTCAACCTTGATGAATGGTGCTCCTCTCAGGGAAAATCTCATGTTGACATCTGCAAATGCTGACAGCTGAGTATCGCCTATCGCATGAACTTCTCTTTGCTGAGTGCAGGGGGCTCAATATGCACCCAGTTCCTGGGTTTCTGGCATCAGAAAGGCCAGTCCTTAGATTTGTCCTGTTGGAGACTTTTTTTTTTTTTCTTCTTGTTGCCCAAAGGACTTTTTCTCAGCACTCTTATTCCCCTGTGGGATAGAGAAAAATTGCTCACTTTGGACCTTGCTCATCATTTACATCTGGGCCAAATAACAGTAAGAAAAGAAATCACCTTCTGATAATCAGCAGGCTACATTAGTGTCGTCCAGATTCTCTCTTTCTCCAGAGTTGCCTCAGGAAATTGGGTGAAGCAAGTTTATGGACAGCAGGCTGTAAGAACCAAACAACTGAGTGAGCACGAGAGTTTATGACTACATAGTTCCTCTGCTTCTGGCCACGCTCCTCCGTTGGCTATCGTACCTACTCTTTTTGCCTTGGGTTAGTTAATTGCCGGATTAATGGGTTAGGTAAATTCACAGGGGAATCTCGTGCCTCGGGGCAGGTAGAATTGAAGCAGTGAGAATGTGCGCCTGGGAGAGTTTGCCTCCCACTTTGTCACTGGTGTGCTGTTAACGTGGCCCACAAAAGCACACGCTTACTTTTCCCAAAAGGAAGCGAACAAACTTCCTTCAGGATTCCTTCAGAAACAAGAGGTAGGGCTAATGGGTTTAGTGTATCTCGCTCCTGTATCCTGTGTACTCCCTATATTTATTTATTCTTTTGTTTTGCTGTATTTTTGTTCTGCTAAAAGTGATTGTTTACATTTGTCTTAAATATTTCTCCAAGTACGCCGTTGAGGCGGATGCTGCCTTAAACAGTGTGAAATCAGAATCCTGAAGTCTGATAAGCAGAACTGCAGAAAGATCAGGGACCTGGATTTGGTGAAGGCTTAAGCTTAAGGAATGAAAACTTAAGTTCAAGGAATGTTAAGGAAAAAAGGAAAATTCCCAAGTTTAAGGAATGAAAACCTCAACCCTACTTCTCTGAACACTTGTTTCTTATAATGCAGCCTACTTGCTTCCAAGGCACTGTCTGTTTCCCAAATGAAATCTTGTTTGGAACTTTGAAAGGCAAAAACTGGTTTAAATTTGATTACTTTTATCCTATTTTTCCAGCACAGCAAATCTAGGCAGCGTACATTTCTTGGAACAGTTCCTGCATTCGCCGTCAGTGGTCAGTTACCATAGCTCTGCCACCTGAAGGGCTGTTTATTCTGATAGTGTGTGTCGCACATTCTGGAGTACTAATTCGCTAATGAGACAAAGGGCGACCAGCTACAGAATAGCCAAATCCTTCCCAAGTTTTCATGCTCATTACTATGTGAACTCTATCAAGACTGCAAGCTAGCATAGAATATTGACAGCATGAAACCTTGAGGAGCACGCCTGCGTTTTGGCAAATTAGATTTACTATCTCATCCTATCTAATAGACCATTTAGAGGTCTGCCCCGGAGACGCATCTCTTTAGCTGAGCATCTACCACCTTCTTGTAATGTTTTTATCTTCAGTCTGAACGACCACAGCTCTGTGAATATGCTTCTCTGTACTTTAATTTTCTTGTTATCAGGACAAAAAGCTTCTGGATGGCCAGTACTGTAGTTAGTACAGTTGCTAAGAAAAGGCAAACAAGGAACTGCATTAAAATGTACTCCTAGAAAAAAAGTCAATTTTTAAATTTTTATATATATACGCACGCTTTTATTTATATATATATACACACTTACATTTATACACACACACACAAAAATACACTCTCCCAAATGGGCTGATGTGTGTACCGCCCTGCAAAATAGATCTGCCATCATCCCTGACAGGCTGCTGGAAATGGAGTTGATTGAATATGACTCAGACCCTCAGTCTCATTGTCCAATTCATCAGTGAATGCACTGCAGGCTCATTGATTATATGTAAGACCAGCAGGAATGCTTGGCTTGCTTCATGGGGCTGCCTGTATTGAGCTATTATAAACACCCTCTTCTCTGCTGTGTGCATGTAAATAAGTTTAGGTCACTTAAAATTGACAACCTAGCCACACTTTTTATGAATAAAAAAAGAGAAAGAAATGCAGGCACAGTTCTTTCCGTGAAGAAGTTGGCTTCAGCCAGAACTGAGACCACAGACTGCAAATAATCAGCTAGGTTTTAGATGTTAACTAATATTTTCTAATAAATTTCTGACTGGTGGGTATTCTAGATGGAGTAGCTAATTTTTTTTTTATTTTTTTATTTTTTTAATGAGAGTGAAAGTGAGTGTATCTGTATGTGGGGTTTAATTTAGACTAAAATTCAAAATTACCAAAAGATTGTAAATGGAAATGGATTTCTACGAGCAAGCATGATGGTGTACCACACGAACAATTCCGAAAATATTTTTCTTCTAATAATTATGCACATGGAATGGGATATAAGTAAACCTCAGTTTCCCCATAGTGAACTGAAATTTTACCATACTATGCCTGTAAATGTGCCTAATCTCAGCAAAAGAAAATCACTTTTAACTAGAAACAGTAGATGTCATCGCACCTTTCATTTCTGTGTCCTTGTGTCCCCACAGAAGTTGATATGAAGGGTGGAATGGGCTCAGTCATGTCCCTTACTCAGGGAAGGACAACAGAAGCCCTTTGCTGGCCGCTGTTAGTCCCACAGGCTCTATTAATTACTTCATTGTGTCATATGGCCCACTGGCAAAATATACAGGAAAAAAGTTACTTACTGTTTTACAGTATGATCTTGCTATTTCCAGATGGGCACCCCTAGGAAAATGGCGCAACTGAAGTTTGTATAGTTAAGTCACATTTGTACGAAAAACTACAGCACGCGTTGTTAGGTGGTTTGGTTTTGTGGTGTGGTATTCCCCCCCCGTAACAGCAAGACCCCTTCCTGAGTGACATGCTATTCCTTCTATAGTCAGGCTGAATTTTAGCAAGTCTTCTCCAGTCTTCTGGTCTTTATAAAGTTCTCTGTGAAATCTTTGTCAGCTGGGACAAGAAAGCATGTAATGAAACATTAGCTTTCCAGTTGGTAGCCTTCCCTAAGAGGCAACTTAGATAAACAGAAATTTTACTGTCATCTTGTGTGTCAACCAAAACCCTTATCATCTGCACCCCAGTTTGGGGAAAAGGAGCAGAAACATGAAGGAACACCATCTTTTTCACATGCACAAATATAAAATATGTCATAATATTTGCTTGCTAAGCACTGAAAAATTTGCAGAATGCTCTTGCAATCATATAACACGACAGACAACTTTTAATGTTGGGATTTTTAACTTACGGGATTTATGGAGGAGTTTTCTGTATTTCATCTAGCCCTGCTGCTTAGAAGCCAGAAGCCCCATGAGGAGGAGGAGGAGGCCGGTGATGTTATAAGGGCAGCCTGAATATACAAAGTGGGTTACAAGCTGCTTGTAACACAGTGTGCTATTGCTGTTTGCACTGATCTCATTAGTTTGTTTACATATCCTGATTTTGCTCTCTCCCCGACCAACTCCCTGTACCTTCTGTTTCCTGAGTGTTCGTTTCAGTGCTGCTCACGCAGAGAGAACAAACAATTCAATCAGCCAGTGGAGTTTGCAGAACAGCCTGTGCACGACTAACTCTCTCGCTGCCAGGAGTCAGGCTCCGAAAAAGTGGACTGCCTTCCCACTTCTGTTTGTTTTTAAATGGCAAGTCATTAGTCCTGGGATACGGAGCCTTTCGCCTATCTCTGCTGCTGAAGGAGTGTTTGTTTTTTCATGACTTTTAAAAGGAATGTTCGTGCTGACTGATAGGGGCTCTGTATATTGTCTTGTTAACTCGGTAGCTCACATACCATGTTTAGGTGCAGGATCTTCTAGTTGTTGACCCCACGTTTCTAAATGAAAGTCCGTATTCTGAGTTTAACTGGTCTGAAAACATGAAAGTTCCCACAAAAAAACACCTCTTGTCCGCTTAGTGGTTTATTCTAGCCGGTGGGGGAAAAAGGGAAGTCAAACATCTACTATCCTAAATATTCAATGGTCTAGACAAAGACTGCTTTTAGAAGAACAAAATCAGATCTCTGTTCGTGATGATGCATGTATTCTGGCATATTCTAAACTTTTTACTCTCTGTCACTACTCTGGATTTGTAGAAAGGCTAACTGACTTGGTGAAACCACGTGTTGGTGAATTCTGTGGGTTGAATTTGCATGTTGTGTATCCAAGAATTTCCTGTCATCTATTAATGTGAGGTATTCTGTAGTACTGTCATAGTACAAAGTATTGCAACTGAAAGTAGCACCTGCGGTGAGTTAGGCTTCCTAGTTATCAGCTTTTGCCATTTTTCTTTGGTTTGTTTTTAATCTGTTGTTTATCTGCATTCTGTGGATTACTGTTTTTCTGTTAAAATCTGATTAAATATCTGGAATTTGGACTGTTTGAAAATTGACATAACAGAAGAATTTAAATGCTGTAAGTAGACAACTCTGCACAGTCTTCATATCCCAGAATTTAAAATGTCAGAAATACCAATTTCTCTTGCCCAAATTGGAAACATGGATGAATCTTTTAGAAGCTTTGGCAAGCTTCAAAGAAACTTCTGAATGTTCATGCATTTGGCTGAGCTGAACCCAAATTTCAGACACTTCAAGATTCCCTCGTTAAATGAATGACATTAAAGCCAGTGCCCCATGGAGATGAGAAGACGCGTTATTGAGCGCATTGAACTGTTTGGCCTGGGCAATGGGGACGCCTCTGGCGTGGCCCAGAGTGGAGTCTTCGGGAAGCAAGCTGTTGTCATGGCTTCAGATTCCTCCCTAATGTTCAGTTCACAATAGCAGGAGGATTAAGTGTTTCGAGGAAGGGCTTGAAACTGAGTTTGTGGTGAGATGGAGAAAGGGGGTTCAGAACAAACTGTGCTGGCTCCTTTCCAACAGGGGATAGACATAATGGCAAATCGTGTCAGGTAGTCGAGAATGAAAAAAAAAATCTTTAAAATGGCAAAAAAATTAGGGGAGTTGCTGGAAAAGAGAGAGAGATAGGTGTTATGAACATGTACTATACATGTGTGTGTGTGTGTACGCGCATGCATGCATGTTTATATTTCTGGCTTCCCTTTTTCCAGGAAAGTGGTAAGAGGCGTTAATATGTTTACACAATCAGCGACTGTGGCAGCAGTACGGAACGGGCAGAAATGGATGAAATGTGTTTAGCCTCTGCTTCCTTCAAGCTTTTCATTAGAGTATTGTAGATTACTGCAACAAAAATGTGATTCAGTTAAAAAACTGACATTAAACAAAGCCAGATGTACTTAAGTAGCAAAATATCCAGAAGAAATGACTTAACGTACAAGCTATGTGTGGATTAATGTAACTCCCTGATCCTCCCCCTACCCAATATCTCTCCCCTCCCCTCAAAGAAACCTCAAATCAAAACAAAGCAGAGGCGGAGGGGAAAAAAAAAATCCCAAACCATAAAACCTAAGAATCTAAGATTTGCAGCCAAGCCAATCACTGTAAGGCAATTTGCTAATGGTTTTGGCAGAAATGATCCTGTTCAGCTTGTCTTCCTGCCATGCTAGCAAGCTAGCATTTATCCATATGTGAAATGTTTTATTTCCTCTAACAATATTTGAATATGTTTTCTTCTTTCCTCTGAAATATGAGGAATGATCTTAATTTCACTGTTGTAGCAGAGAAAAAAAATTACTTTAAAAGCCATGTACTGTTTATAGTTGATTTAGAGAAACCTATTGTTATCTCAAGTCTTAAGAGTACAACTTGGAAGCAATCTGGATCCTTTCCAAGCTCTCAGAACATATTTCACATATCAGATCATATGTTTTTACTATGAAGTTATCCGAAACTTGGTCGGAAAAATTTAATCAGAACAGTAAATATGAAAATGTCACTGATACTAGCAGTGATAAGGGAAACCCCACTACATTGCCATTCTGGATCTTTCTGCTTTAGAAAAGAAGAGAAATAGCAAAATGTACTGTAATTTTTACTGTCAGAAGTGTTTATACACAGGTGTGTCACAATTCTTGTTGCAAGGAATTGTTCAAATTACATTTGGGCAGCGGAGAATGTGACCTCTGTTGTAACTCATTAGGCCTGCAGAGAACTTCATGTACATTTAATATCCGGAGCTTGACATGATGGCTCCCAGATGCTCAGAAGAGAAAGCCTCTCAGATGATGATAGGAAGAAAGAATGGGACACAAAAATGGGTTTAGTTTTGGATTTATTTTATTTTATTAAGACTTAAAACCTGTTATTTATTTCAGTTAATTTAATTACATTTCAAGAAAGATAGTTTGTTCCGTGTACCTATATATTCCAAGAGCCTCCAACAAGTATACTGGAATGTTATTCAAGGGGAAAAGAGTTGGAATTCAAACCTATTTTTGCAAATCTAATTGGTCATAGTCTTCTGCTGACAGAATTAAATGTTTCTTTAGTAGATAGGTATTCCGGTAAGTTCAATTATTATTCTTACTCCTTATGCTTAATTGGCTCTCCTTAGGTTAATCAGAAGGGGAATAAAATTACTAATTGGGCTCTTCTTCCGAGGATGTTTTTTCTGTAGATTTTTTTCCCCTCCTCTTCCATCAGAGCCTACTGCTTGCTTTTGTCTTCTGTGTACTCATGTGATAGGCATCTATCTACCACTGGGAGGTGATACCTCTCTAACAGTCATAAAATGACTTGGTATAGTAACTCAGAGGTCATATTTTATTAAACTTGTTACAGGAGGTACCAGCTGTGTGCAAAGAAGAAAGTAATATGGGGAAACTGCTTTAATGCTGCATCAGAGGGGAGGAGAGGACTACACTGATGCAGAAAATCACTGAAATAAGTACAGTTGTAGCATTTGGTCAGTCTCTTCTCACTCATTTCTTGCACGACCTCCACTAAGACTGCATTTCTCTCCAGTCTCCTTGCTTTTCATGCACTTGTTCACTTGAGAAAAGGAAAACTTGATTAAGGAGAGCTGCTGGTGCTAGACTCCTGTTGGCAAAAATAAATAAATAAGCAAGTCAGAGCTGTGTTCCTTCTGAATGCTCTTGAGGGCTCTGCTGTTAGCAGCTGGGTTGTTGCTGGTGTAACTTTCCTCTGTAAATTCATTTAAAGGTACTAATTAAGAAGATAAAATTATGACATGGCTGTGTGTGCAGCAAGGCAAAGGGAAGGAGATTGCAAATATCAGAATGCATTATTTAAATGAAATAACCAGGAAAATAGTGGTGACTGATTTAAATGTTGTGATCCCTGCTGTGTCTCATTTCCTAAAACCAGGGTATTCTGTCTGCTATAACATCTGTTTTTTCTGTTTTCTTTGCTCAGTGCAAAGATCCTATAGCTGCTTTTGATTTCTGTCAGGTATTGCCAGGTATTTTTTAAATTTTCACTTCAGTTATTCTTTAGAATCAGCAATGTTGTTATTTTGGTATCCACTTGAATGAGGAAGTCCAAACGTCTGTTTTTTCTTTTATAGTGTCTCCGTGGCATTTGGCTTTCAAGTCTAATGTGATGAAGGAGGTCAGCTTCAAAGAAGGGTTTCATGGATTTTATGACTTTCTAGTTAGCATTAGAAAAAGAATAGTAAAGGTGGTCAGAAGCTGGAGTTTGGGGTTGTTTGTTTTTTCTTCTATGACAAAAGAGAGGCAAAAGCTTCTGTTCATTTCTTTAATTAAGCACTAAAACATGATGTACTTTCATTCCTGTAACTTCTGGTTTTTATCTTGAAGATGCTGCTACTGAGCTACGGTGCATGAGGTATGTGTGGGTAAGACAGGGGAACATTATCGTGCAGATCCCTCTGCAAGATCCATAAACATCTCAGAAAGGAAAGGGAATTTTGGAGCAAGTTTCCATCCACAGGACTCTGTGGAGCTCTACTTTTCCTCCTTTTTGGCATCTGCTAATTTCTGTTCACAGGTCTTGACCCTGTTTTGCAGCAGAATCCCTCCTTCTTCCCTTTCCTTCCAGTTTTTGAACACTCACTGCTCACTTTTACAAGGGATGGTATAAAAGAGCTGGAAGTGTGAAAAATTGTTAGCAGCACTGGAAAAGGAGAAGGAAGGTGATATCAGGCCGATATCTTGCATGTCAGCCTGATGCTGCATCTTCATGTTTTCAGTTCCACACAGTCTCTGAATGTGGATTATCTGAGTAGTTGCTTGACCAGAAGCCTGGCTTTATAGCAGTGAGCTATTTGAGGTGTGGGTCATATCACTGAAAATAGAGAACCTTTCCTATGTGGAAACACTGCAGTAAATTTTAAGACAGATGTGAAAATGATAGAAATAAACTATATTATTTTTTGTTTGTTCTTCCCAGTGAAATTTTACTGCCTGCTGAGACCATTCTCTGATTCAAGGGCATGAGACAATAGGGCTTCCATTTCATAGCAGTATCACTGTGGTTTTTGTAGAAGTAATATTTGATGATTATGTAGGGCCAGATTTCTGTCGCTTCCTCTGTCACTTCCTGATCGTTCTGCAGGTAGGACCTGGCCTCTTTGAATTTAGTTCCTATTTGGTTCAAGTGATAAAAGCTAATAAATACTTGTTTAAAAGTAAATGTAAGTAAGGTTAGAAAAAGATCAAAAACTTAAAGAAATAACATCTTGGAGAGAAGGGCAGCTTGTTCTCCTTTCATATTAAACCAAAGTTATGAAAATTGAATATTAATTCAGTCTCTCAATGTTTTGAGCCTGATATTTTCCACATTATCCAGTGGAACTTGTAGCTGCTTTTACCTGTATTTAACAAACTACAAAAATATTGTTGTTCTAGTTAAGCAATCTTATTTTGTAGTCCTTTGCCATTTCCTAAATAAATTAGATGAAAGGCGAAAGAGAAATTTTGGATTCTACTTGGCATTTACCTATTTTATCTTGTGGGATTGAGGTTATGAGTGCTATTCTGTCCTTGCTACTATCCAATTATCAGCATGTTGCGTGTTTAAAATCACAGATACTGTAGTTGCAGCATGTGTGAGGCTGGTTTCTCACCTGGAGTCAAACAGAAAAGCTAGCTTCACTGATGCCTGAACACGGAGTAACAGATGATGCTAATGTCCCCATTAGTGAGCTGAAATTAGCCTACTGGCTTGGATCAGCAAGGTCCAGTTTCTCCAAGGCACTACTTTTTCCCCAAGAGAAATCTGTGATCCTTTTTTTTTTTTTTTTTTGAATTTTATTTGTATTTTTCAATCAGGAGTTACTAGAGTTCTCTGTGGTTTTTTTCATTGAGCCTTTGCAGTTGATTATTTTCTAATATTATGATGCTAGGACAAGTAATAAACTTAAGTGAATAAACAAATTATTTCCATGTCATAATAAGTATTGTATTTACAAGAATGAATTGCAGTCCCGGTTTCTTAAATTTAGGCTGTTTACTTCAGCATATTTGAAATGAAGACAGAATTCGATTCTTTGCTAGCAACAAGCACAACTTCAGTGAAAGTATCGTCAGCATTTGCACCTTAATAGGACTTGAAGGAGTTTCAAGAATCTTGAACTGTTGAATTTTGGCCTATCTTGAACAATTAACAGGGGGAAGTGGTTATAAAAACAGTGAACATGACAAACCATTTCTGTTTTCTTACTCCATTTTAAGCAAATACTCTGTGTCCTATTTTTTTATATATGGTGTGTGAACCACTGTGGTACAAACTAAAGCTTTCCAGCAATGGCAATGCAAATCTTGGTTCATGTCGAAATGTCTGAGATCTCAGTGATGATTTAGGATTACAAATTCCCATCCTATTTAATCTAAAATTGTACTCGCTCAAGGGACCTGAAACATGAAGGTCTATCCCAAAACAACAGAAGAGATGGTTACCTTCCCCGCCCCCCCCCCCCCCTTCCAGCTTTTCTGTGTCTTCTGTATTACTACTGGTAGCAGTAAACTACTGTTTATTAGCCAGGGAGCAGGTGTCTTGCCCTTTTGAGCTGTTTACAAATGTGCAGGGAAAAGCCCACGACATTCTGATCTCAGAAGACTCTGCATCTCTAGCTCAGGTAGATGGGCCAAAACATGTGTGGATGAGAGAATGAGCAACATAAAAATAAATGCAGCACCGTCAGTGGCACTGCTTGCCTTGAGTGCTACCGTATGCAGGGTAAGATATGGTAGCCATAAAATAGAAAAAATCATCTTGGAGGTGGATAGTTTACCTCTTTTTGTGCTGTGAATGATACAAAAGACTGACCTAACAAAAAACACTTCTTTGATGTCACACAGATGGTTCTTTTCAGAGTGGGTATCAAAGACTTAAATTGCCTGGAACTGCGGTTTATTTGCACTCCTATTTATTCTTCAGTACATGTGAAGGGGTTTTTTATTGTGACTGTCATCTGTAAGGAGTGGATTTTCCAATGAGTGACAGCTGTAACTTGATCTAGCTATCTGGCAGTTTAAAGCATGAAAAAGAGAATCTTTCAATACAGTTTAAAACAAACAATAAATATTCTATTGATTTGGACCATTAGAAAATGACCAGGATGGACAGCATGAGCCGACATACTAGAAATATGTTGGAGGTCAGACTTCAAAGCAATACATTAAAAGTCTTAGTGTCAAACTAGATAATCTGGTTTAGGTTAGATCAAGTTCATTAATAGGAAGAGGTAAAATTAGTTGGCTTTTCAAGTTGGAATTTCCTTCTTCCATGTACGTGTTGGATGTGCTGGGTGCTGACTAAAACTTTTTGTAGTGCTGCTCATCTCTTTACAGCCTGAAAGGGGCCCTTCTCTCTCTTTTCTGCTCTTTTAAGGCAAAAGAACAGTCCGTTGCTATGCTTTTCTCACTGTGTTTTCTAATCTACATGATTTCAGTGTTTTTAGCGCACTGAAATCCACTGCCAAAGATCTGTTGCTGTCTTTTCTTTAGGCAGCGGTAACATAGCTTTCTTTTCCATCCTCAGGCATTCTGGATTTTTGGTGTTTATATATTCTTGTGAAGGGATCTATATAAACAGTAGATGTGTGGTTTGAGAGGTTTCTTAACCAGTTTTGTGGTTTTTTTCTTTTTTCCCCTCTCTGGGGCGGAAAAGGCAATGGCTGCTTCTGGCCTTTGGAACTTTGCGGGCCCGGATGGCTGTACCGACCGGGCTGCGGCACCCCCAGCCTCCCACCGGCGGTGATTCGTGCTATGTAGCAGGTATGAAAGGCTGCACTGGAAATGACGGCAAGGCCGGCTAAGTGCTTTTCACCAGAAAAGTCAAAAGATAACAAGGCATGTGAGAAGTTCGAACATGAATGATTAATAAGCGGGAAAAGCTTTCCTGAAAAGTAATGGAGGATGATGATGCCGTGCTATAGCCCCACGTGTTCGTTCAGAAAAGTAATAACGCAGACCGCAAATAATTACCACAGCCTATGGCTGAAATCTACATTACTTCATTCTGAATAGCATATGTTTAAACTCTCCTAACTTAAAATCTCGGGTGACCCCAGGGGGAGGCAGCAGCGCTGCCGCAGCGTGGGCCCGGAGCGACAGGCCGCAGCGGCCTCCCTTGCCCCTTGCGCTGGTCTGGCTGCAGTAGGTAATGACCCGGCAGCGAGCTGTGGGCACGAAGAGGAAGCTCCCTAAGACTTGCATGAAATATTCGTCTCTTAAGCTTGAATCCAAATCCTGAGCAACGCTGAAGGTGGCCGTTACGTCTTGTTTTGCCACGTGGCAATAACAAACAAGATGTCGCTCCAGAAGTAACTCTGAGGGGATCAGCAAAGGGAAAATATTTGGAGGGAAGTGTTGTTCAGGTATGTGGTGGCAGAACTGCACATCTTACATCTCTGATACCTTTTAAAAATTATATGTAGGCTTATAAAATAATTTATTTTTTCTGCGTTGCAGTAGCTTACAGGATGACAGCAAACCCACTAGTATTAGGCTAGATATGTTGAGAGACATTGTAGATGGGCCTAGGGGATCCTGAAGGAATGCAACCAAATGTGTTTTGGGACAGAAGTTTTATTCATGAGGCAGATCACTTGAGATAGAAGCTCTGTAATAAATGTTGCTTTTGTTATTATACTGTGTCAGAGAGCACAGCTCTAAGTTCTGCTAGATCCCAGACCACAAGCTTAAAGGGAAGCATGAATGCACTTGGAAGTACATGTCTTGTCATTTTCAGGGAACTTTCTCTTCACTCATTTAATATGCAAGTTAGGTCAGTGGACCCTGAAGGAACGTAAAGACAGAATTTAATGTGAAACAAAATTTAGGGATGGAAGAGGGTTTTTTTATATGGCTTTTTATTTATCACTTTCTTATTCATACAACAGCAAGCAACACTGTTTGTTTCAGCTAACAGATGAAGTAAATAAATAAAGATAAAAGACTTATTTTAAAATGGTTTTGGGGGAGTAGTATATGCGGTACTAAAATATAAACAGCATGCACTTCAGACATTTAAAATTGCTGATATTTTGCAGTTGATAGCAGCAGTACAACCAGGCCTACAGGCTTTCTCTCTGCCTTGTCACTGACAAGTGTGGTAAGATACCCTCAGGTTTGCTCCCTGAGATTTCATTCAGAGGACAGGAGTCCTGTTCACCTCTTTTTATATCACAGTTTCTTGCTTTATAAGGACAGAAAGAATTAAGTGAGTTAGAATTGTCTCTTCTTTCAGGCTGGATTCGAGTTCTCAGAAGGTACCAATATCCCTTCAGTTTAATAGACTTCCTTTAATATCTTTAAACTTTCTACACTACGTGACTGATAAAGAATTCTAGAATTAAATCTTGCCTAGTGTAGGAATGCAAATGTATACTTGCAATGACATTCAGATGTGTTGAGGTCTTCTATATATCACTGTTTTAAGCTGCCTTTTATAGTGTGGCATTATTTCTGCTATTGTATTGGAAATCAACTAATCCTGGGTCAAAGCGGATCAAATGATAATGAAAATGTTTATCATATGCTGTCTGTTTTAAAGAAAATAATAAACATAAAACATTTTGCACTTGCAAAAATCTCTTTTGAAAAGAGAGATGCTGAATTTAAACTTTGAGTGGATTGTCAAGGCCAACACTACAGGCTGCGTAGAGCTTCCAGGGGCAGAAGGAAATGGCAAGTAGCCAAGTAGGCAGGAACAGCATGGTATGCCTGGAAAATGACCATATCTAATTTCTATTGCTGTTTGCTTCATTAGGCTCTGAAAGTTTGGCTATCTTTTTTTTTTTTTTTTTTTAAAAAAGTATCGTGTTAATCACACTTCCTCCTCTGCTTGTTCCTTTTCCTATATTCCAGAGGCACGAACAGCAGGACTTAGTTCAGTGAAAAGAAACTATTACCTTCAGATTTTCTCTATCTGAAATGGAAAAAATGTGTTGGGAGAAATGAGGAGGAGCAGCAGCACAGGGTCGATTGAGCATAGCAGTAGAAAGGTTTCATTTATTCCAGTAGCTGGACCTGAGTGCAGTGACAGATAATGTGTTCTTGAGGAATCTGGCTCCCAAGAAGCAGGTTGAGAACTTCCCATGCTTTTCTTAAAGAGGAAGAAACCCCAAAACAAACAAACAGAACAAACCAAAACCAAAACAAAACCAAAAAACCCCAACATTCTTCTCCTGAGATGTATCCCAGTCAATTTATATAACGACTGCACCTTGTTTAGTATTATAATCTTTTCACTTTAAATGAGGCTGTAATTTAGTGTGAAAATATTCTCATATGCTTAAGGAGAAATGTTTGAGACCTTCCAGTGATGTAAAGCATATATAATCTAGTTTGAAAATCTAATCATGCTTTGGCAAGGACTGTAGTGTTACTATTCACTCTGAGTAACAAAATCTGAGTTACGTGTAAAGTTTCAAATGAAGTTAAATCCATCCTAAATGCATCTCTGTGGAACAACAGGGAAGAATATTCACTCACCTGTAGATTTGCTTTTGCAGTTTTATAGCTTGTACACAGAAGCCAGGCAATTTGCTCAATTCCAAGTTTGAGTTGACTTTTTATTTCCAGTAAATATGATTTTGTAACAAATAAGAACATGGGGATTTTTTGAGGGTTATGGTGGTGGGGAAGACACAGCATGCTGATTTGGAAGTTTTCTTATATAGGCATATAGGAGTAGCCTTTGAAAATTTCTGCTTTCAAATAAATGTTCTTACCTTTGTAAAACAAATTTGAGGGGGGAGAGGCTATAGATACCCCCCCCCACCCGCCACCTTAACCCTGAGTGACCTGATGCTCTAATGAATCAGTTGCAGGGGGATCAAAATATGTCAATTTTCCAGAAAATATGCACAGTGTTTAAAAATGAATGAACACTGGGAAGTACCTATCTACAGTGTCTCGGCATATAATCTGGTTTGCGCTTTGCTGCTCAGTCAGAAGTTAAGTCACTGCTTTAAGTCAGAATTCTATTGCTGTGACTGACTACTTCTAAAGCACTAAGAAAGCTTAATTACACTATTCACATAAACTCAAATCTAACTATTCTTCTAACCTAGGAAATCCAGAGATTTTTTCTTTTCCGTTCAGGGCATATAGCTTAGGTATGACTATATTATAATGTCTTTCATACCTCTGTGGCACTTCCGAATCTGTTTGTCATACCAGGACCAAAGCTCAAGACCCGTTTGAGTTTCCAGTATATTTCTGCATTTTGTTCTTCCTGTGTTTCAGCTGAGTTTGGGCTTCACAGGGCTCCATAACCTTTATTTGCTGACAGTGGCAAAAATGCATCGATTAGTACCAGGGCTTTATAATCTTTATATAACTTAATATTACAATAATCTTTATATGACTGTCTATAGTCTTTGCTTTACACGTCTTCCCTCAACCTTCTGTACAAGAATGACTTCTGTTTGTTTATGTGTGGATACCATGGTTATTTCTGTATGGTATGAAAACTGTGATGAGAAAGGTGGTGTTATTTGCTATTAATTTCATATTGAGTAAATCCGTCCTGCAGAACAGTAACTCAGACCAAATAGTTCAGAAGTGAGGTGGATAAAGTCAGCTTGGGACATGTTTGATCTGCTTCTGAGCCCCAGGCACTTACTTCTCAGGCACGTACCAAACGGTACAGACCAGGTACCACGAAGCTTGGTTAAACAAACACACAACTGAGGCACTCGATAAGCTAACCCCTGTAAATCCTGACTGTTCAGAGAAATTGCTTAAGCAAATACATGCACCCTGTTTGGTGAATACCTATAACTTGCATCTACTTCAAGATGAAAGAAAGGATTCTTTGATCAAATACACAGGATTGCCAGCTTGCCATCTGGAGGGAAGTCAGACTCATGTTTGCTTTAGTGCTAACAGGTATAAATCCATAAACTTTGATGCAGTTGTGGTTTTTTCATACCGAAGCATGCTGGGAAGGCACCTTGATCTCATGAGTGAGTAATATTAGGGTTCTGTAACGAGTGCAGGGCAGATAAGATAAAGTAGGAAAAAGTCCCTAAATGGAGTTTATACTTGGGGGAGAATTTGGCAAGATTACTATGAAAGAAAATAATTAAAAGAAATCTTTTAGGTATCGAAGATAATCTTTCAGTTTAGGGGATTTGAAAAAAACAAACTTCGGACTAACCATGCAAAACACTTTCTCATGTTTTTGTGTACAGATAAACAGAACTTGCAAAAACAACTGCTTGAAAACCTCTGGGTTCAGTGAAGTCTTAACACTGAATTTTTAAACAAAACCAATATGTTAAAATTTGATGGGTTTCTTTCTGAAAATAGCCTTTAGTTATTCAACCAGCTCAGCTTGTTAAAATATCTCAATTGTTTCAACCCTCCACTCTAGGCAATCTATCTTACGATGGCAGGAAAAATACGGCGGAAAGCCAGTAAAACTGTAAAACTATTAAATGAGTAAAACTTAAAGGAATAGAGAAAAATTATGGGGTATGTGAGTGTGAAAGAAGCATGATTAGAGAGAAAAGAGAAAACAAAGATGAAAATGTATGGAGGGTGAGTGGAAAGAGAACGGAAAGAAAGGAAAGTGGCAGTGGTGTGTGATGAGAATATATGCTAGAGGCGACTATCCATCATTCCATCACAGATGAAGCTCTGTTTTAAGAGGTAGGAAACATAACTTCAAGTTTTGAACAGATCACCTTCTATGTGTCTTCCTTTTCATGAGACCATATTTATTCCTTGATAATTCAGTAAAGGAAAAATAATGTAATTTTACATCTACTGGTCATTTACTTAGAAGATTCCCTTTTCTTCTAACAGTTTCGCACAGCGTATCTGAGCTGCTCTTGTATCTGGCCCAACTCTTTTTTTCCTGGATGCCCTAGTTCCCCTTATCTTTGTGAATTATTTTAAATATTTATTTCCTCATGTCTTACGCATTTTCATGTAACTGTGGGATAAAAGCATGCAAAAAAAAGTCGATCTTATTAAAAACAAAGAAAAGGGAGGAGAAGGACTATAGGCAGATGCTTCCAAAGTGGAATAGGAAATAATTCTTTTTTCCAAGATTTACAGCTGGCCTTCACATAAAATGGGTTCATTTATGTCACTGCTGAACATGGGTGAACGTGCAGACACGCCCCCCCCCCCCCCCAGGTTTTCCTCCATTGCCTGAGTACCGTTACACTGCCATGTGACAAGAAAAGTTACAGACTTGAGGGGATGTAGTTTCTTTTCCTATTCCTGTGGTCTTCTATGTGTTGTTGTTTTGTTTTGGAAGGGGTATTTATCAATAATTGTGTTGATGATCAGAAAAACGTATTTGAAGAGAGATGAGAAATGCATCTTTATCTTCTCTTAGTTGGTTTAAAAACTAGCATAAAGACACTCTGAAGAATAGTAAAGCCCATCCCTTTGCATCTGATAGAGATGGAAATAGAGAACTTATACAGATTTTTGTCCCAATGGATTGAACAGAACTGGCATCTTTCTGTGGAAGCTGAAGATTCTGCATCTCTCCTGACCTTTTAGCTCCTTATACTTAACTAAAAGTGTCTTCGCTCTGACATTGAAAACCTTGCCATGGTTCTACTTACCTTAATGTCATGTTGTATGTCTGTATGTGTATAAATGATATTCTTCTGATTCTTTGGTTTAGTTTTTTTTTAATCCCTTTTCTCAAAGTTCTGGGAAGATAACCTTTAACATTCAGGCCTGGAAAACAGAAAAACAAAAAAACCCAAGTGTATGTCTGTGCAGTTTTTTGAAAGGCAAATACATGTTTAGCCTGCCAGGTAACTGTATTAGAGCAGCACTGAGATTGAGCTAATGCAGTCTGCCTCCCAGCAGTTGTACTGTTTCCAGATCCAAGTTGTTTTATGGCCAGCTGTCTTAAAGTGGAAGCTGCGTGTGTGTGATTGCGGTCGTTTGACCAGAAGTCCTCCCTTAGCTTGAGGACTGTTTTGTGACACTGTCCTGTATATGAAAGTGGGCAATTGGGGCAGAGAAAAAGAAGATATTTCAAGCACTTCCCTCACTCTCTGCCAAAACAGGTTTCCAGGCGCATATAGGACATTTGGATTGGTCAAGGGTAACTTACTGCTTTCCAAAAGCAAAGTGGTATTTAATTTGTAGTTAGTTCTCTGTGCATAAAGCCAGTTAGCTCGATGGCTTCAATTCAAAAGTCTGGCAGGAATTTAGCCCTGGTTTATGTGATTGGTCTTCTCTAATATTTTTCAGATAAGGTTGCTGATAAGAATAACTCTGTTAAATACTCTTTCTCTGACATCAGCATAAATCTACCAGCCAGGCAAGCTAAAAACAGAAATATAGTATGCTGTGTCATTTCAAGTCAGTGCTTGCTTTCTGGAGGCAACTTTGCTTGATTGCTTCCACTATCAATGTTGTCCTACGCAACATTAGATATTGTGAACATCTATATTAATTCAAGAAGCCAAGAGATCATCAAACTCTTTGTATATTGACATCTAGTTTTTCCTGCCTCTTCATCTGACAGTAAACTGTGAAAGTGGAGTGGTGTAGAGAGAGGCATAAGCCCTTGCTCTAATATGAAGAACAGCCTGGTGATCTCCAAGATCATTTAATTACCCATCTTGATCTAAAAGTTTCTTTATTCTTTCAGGCAATCAAACCCCATGAAATCAGCACAAGTCTACCAGGGAGAATGTGAAAGTAGAGTTTGGAACAATTACTTGCTCCAAAAGAAAGGATGCCCACTGTGCTGTCTCCATCCACCAGATGTGTTAGCGGTCTACGCCGTGCACATTCACAAGCTGCTCTGTCTATTTTTCTGAAACACAGAATGGTTGAGGTAGGGAGGGACCTCTGGAGGTCATCGGGTCCATCCCCAACCCCCCTCACCCCTGTCAAGCAGGGCAACTTAGACCCAGTTGCCCGGGCCAATGTCCAGATGGCTTTTGAGTGTGTCCAAGGATGGAGACTCCACCACCTCTCTGGGTGAGCTCTGCCAGTGCTTGGTCACCCTCACAGTAAAAAAGTGTTTCCGCATGTTCAGTTTGTGCCCGTTGCTTCTTGTCCTGTCACTGGGCACCACTGAACAGAGCCTGACTCTGTCTCCTTTGCACCCTCCCTTCACACATTTATATACATCTATGAGATACTCCTGAACCTTCTCTTCCTCAGGCTGAACATTCCCAGCTCTCTCAGCCTTTCCTCATATGTGAGGTGCTCCAGTCCTTTAATCATCTTTGTGGCCCTTCATTGAACTCTCTCCAGGCGCTCTCTGTCTCTCTTGTACTGACGAACCCAGCACTGGACTCAGCACTGGACTCAGCACTGCAAGTGTGGCCTCACCAGTGCTGAGCAGAGGGGAAGGATCACCTCCCATGACCTGCTGGCAATGTTCTGCCTGATGCAGTCTGATACCGTTAGCTGCCTTTACAGCAAGGGCACATTGCTGGCTCATGTTCTACTTGGTGTTCACCAGGACCCCCAGGTGTGCCAAGCTGCTTTCCAGTTGGGTGGCCCCCAGCACCTACTGGTTGTTTCTGCCAAGGTGCAGGACTTTGCACTTGCCCTTGTTGAACTTTGTGAGATTCCTGGCAGCCCATTTCTCCAGCCTGTCCAGGTCCTTCTGGATGGCAGCTTGACCCTCTGGTGTTATCAGCCACTCCTCCTGGTTTTGCGTCATCTGCAAAGTTGTTGAGGGTATGCACTTGTACAGGTACATTCTTATTTTTCTCTTCTAGAATAATTTCCACAAGAAATCCATGAGGGACTGGATAGTAAGCGTATTGTGACTAGCGGTTTCCATTATAAGCAGTGTTGTCTCACTCTTCCTTTCTGCTCTCCCCTATCCTTGCATTTATTCATGTCATATTTGGCAAATTTCTGGAAGCGTCTGTCTTTTAATAGCTTGTTTGCAAAATAGCCTGATGTAATGCTTTGCTGGTCTATAACAGGACATCAATATAAATAGCTTTTATAGCAGGTAACTTGCTTGAACTTTTCTTCAGAAAGACAAAAGAATGTGGTAGGTCCATGCCAAACTATAACCTACCTTTTCGACCTTCTAGAAGACACATTAAACATGAATTACGCAGAAAAGTAGGAAAAAACAAAGTATAAAAGCATAAAATACTTAAAAGCATAAAATCTTGATCTTATGTTTTAGGAGTAGAGTATAACTGCAAGGTGGCAGGAACCTAAGATGTGAAAAAGTTGGCATGCTTTTTTCCTGAGAGCAGTAACAACAAAACCCCTCCAAAAAACCCCAAACCAAAAATAAATTAAAGAAATGTCTGAAAAATTGTCCATGATCTCTTAACTTCTTAAGTATAATTAATACTTTTAGAAATTAAGGCTGCTGAGAAATACTTCATGATTTAAAAATGTAGGTTATTTGAAAATTTCTTTTATCAATATTTTCATAGAAACCTGGCTATACATAAAATGATAGTGTCCTTATAACGGATTTAAAATAATAATCAACCTATTTTTCTTTGAGAGTATTAATTTGCTTTTTTAAGAGCTATCAATATACTCATAACTAGTAAAATAATGCTGTTAATTAAACCCAGGCTGGTATCGTGACTGTGATAAAGGTACTTTGGGCAAGAAAAATCTTTCATTTAAATGAAGTAGTAAATGGTTATTTATAGCCAAGTTTCTGGCAGCACATGTTTTTGGTATTCTAGTTAAAAGAAGCACTCTTGAACTGCTCAGTCAGACATCACTTGAGCCTTATGTTTGAGGAAAATACAAGCTTCCTCCAGACATTAAAATTCTGTAGCATTAAGTGTATAACTGATGCTGAAGTTCTCCAAACTAGACTTATACTACTAAGTTGAGGCATTTTGATGAGGGTTACCGTGCTTGTAATACCTATGTTGAAGTTGTTCGAATAATTCTCGTGCAGAACGTTCGTGGAAGAGCTTTTTAGAAAAGTAGAGTAGGATTTTCAAATGTGACAGTCACAATCATTATACCTCTTTTTAAACCTACAGGGGTAATAACGAAGAAGAACAGAACTGTGGAAATGGCACAATGGCCATTGAGTGCGTCGAATTTAGGCCCACTGACTCCTGGTTGCTTTGGCTAACAGGGCAGAAGAAATGCAACAACCTTCCTCACTCACAATAAAATGCTCCAGGTGATGGAACAGTGTATTGTGAAAAACAGCAAATATGAAAATGATTCGTTGAAAGAACTCACTAGAAGGTATGATTTTTCTCTATATGTTCTCTTCTACAGCCAGTGTTGCTTTCCTGAACACAGTATGATATACTGTTAATACTGTTGCTAATTGCCAGTCTGGGCAGGACCTCTTGTTACGAAATGGGAGGAAAGAAAAAAAGCAAAGACAAAGTACGTTTTCTTTAAAAATCATGTAATCTGTTGTGGCACTGGATCTCATCTGAGTCCTTCAGGAGGCTAACATAAAGGTGGTAGTGTTTCTGGAAATGCTAGAATCCTTTTTATGTTTACTTTTTCCTCTTTTTCTTTTTGACTACTATTCTTTAAAATACATTTTCTGCTAGAGTTGACATTTCTCCTCTGCATGATTTCAGTTCTTGGTAGTTTACTGTGTGATCTCATAGCTACAGCTGAATAAGCTTTAAAAACGTTACCTTGCCTTTAACTTGTGATTATATCTTTCAAAAGTTCCATTAAGTTCTAATTTAGAAGAAGAAAAACATACGGGGGAGGAGGAATAAGCAGAAGTCTGTATAAAAACACTGTTGGAAGTTCCAGAAGGCAGCCGAGCAAGCTCCTAATTTGTATTGCTAGCATGTAGTGTACATTTTTGCAGAAAACATAAATAATCAGGTATTGTGCATAGGATTCTGCGAGTTGTAGAAAAGACGGTGTTCTACCACACGTTGCGGGCTGTGGAGCATGCAAAGTCCTCCACGGCTGGGAGACGGGGCCAATGTGCTTGGTGGCTCTGAACCTGCTGAGGAGGAGGCAGTGGAACCTGCTAGAGACTGTCAGTTACTTTTTGTGGACAACAGCTGGCTCCCAAGTCCTTAACTTCAAGGCCAGTAGGTATTAATGATGTTTAATAAAACCAATAATGCTGCTTTTTCTCCCTAAAACATTGAGCGATGGCATTCCCTTAAAACATTGTCATGAAGCATTCTGCTGTTGTTGCTTGCAGTGCTAGTGAATATTAAGCAGAACACCAATGATTGAATTGAAGCAGGCTGAATTAATAACAACAGTGTTTCAGAGAGTTATTTTTAACTTGCGTAATTGCACTGATTGAATTTGCCACATGGCCCCAAAGCAGTTCTACCTGTAGGAATAGGAGTCAGTGACCAAAGTGATGGGGTGACTTGGGAAGCACGAGAGGTTCTTAAACTAGATTAATATACTGTGAAACTTTACAGCCTCATTGCTTATAAAAGTAGTCCCTGTTTATCCGCTTAGTCATGCTGATGCTGGCAGTGGAAATGAGTGTTTCCAGGATTGGACCTCCAGTTGTGTATTTTTATGTCTTTTCTAATGTCAGATGCTACTATTCTTATAGAGCCTCATCAGGAAAAGTCCTGCCAGTCGGTTCTAATATAACATTTCTGGTTTAACTTGACACTTTTGATGTCAGGAAGATTAAGTATGAAATGTCCTGAGAATGAAGAGAGATTTTCCTGCTTCCCACCAGTTTTTCCCTCTGAGGCCATGGTGGGAGGCTACCTATTTTCATTCACATCTCTTGATCACAGGGGAAATCACCAATGGTAGAGATAGTTCACAGATTTTGGAAACATGAGTAACAAATCCAGCTAAGACAAGAATTTATCATTTTTCATTTTAATGTTATTCTGTGCTTCAAAACTAATAAGTTATGGTGTGTTAATGTTCAGTGCCTCACAGGAGCAGGCTTTGCCTTCCATCTTCACAGATTTTTACAGATGCACAAAACACACCTAAGCCTTCGTTGCAGTTCTTGACAAAACAACAACCGTGTGTCTCTGTTTTCAATGTATTTTAAAGTTATATAACAAACCATTAGAGAAGACAAAAGCATGAATCTTTATGGTAAAGGATAAGACATGGAAATAGTTTCTGACTGTGCCATGGATCTCTTGTGTAATCCTGGGCAAATCACCTAGCTCTCTACATAGAATAGAGATTTAAATGTATAGGTAAATAGTTCTCTAAATCTAGTAAATAATCCCTTTATGCCTCTGTTTGCCTTGTTGAGAAACGGAAATAATAGTACTCCTTTTGCTCATTGGATAGTTGGAATACTCTTGTGATAGGCTATATGGAAGTGTCTATGTGCACTCCTTAAAATGAAGAGTACTCCTTTTGGAAATACAGAAGAATTGCAAAATCAGTGTCTCTATCCACCTTAAGTTTTATGCCAGCTCCTTTTTTTTCTTTCTGCCTGCTTTCAGGGGCTCACTGCTGCAATGAATGGTGCTTTCTAGGGAATGCAGCTGTTCAGTCCTGGAATTAATATGTAAATGCTCTTCTCTTATTGAAGCAGGGGAGGAAGATGGAACATAGCTGTATTTTCTCTAATCAACATACTCTCTTTTTCATCTGGAACTACAACAAAGCTGACTGTCAGCCACACAAATAATAGAATATTTATTTTTGCAGAAATAAACACATCTAGAAGCATACTTTTCTTGAAAGCTTTTACTGACCAACCCAAACAATATTTTAGTTCAATGAAAATATATATATTTAGAACTATTCATACACAAATCTCTCATGCTTTTTCGGTAAAACAAATAGAACGAACTAAGTACGTTGACAGAATGCTAACTTCAGCTGCAGAAGTGTAGTACAGAACTGCAAATGTAACCACCACTGGATTTTTGCAAAATGTGAATTCATATATCGGAATCATCCCTATTGTAAAAGTCCAGTTCTGCCCTCAGAGTCACAGGTAGGGGTCTCCCAGAATCAGCTCAAGTCTGATTTGTGTGCCTGATTCTCCACAGGACAAAGTGAGTAAAAATGCTACCCAATACGAATAATGAGATTTTAGTTTGCTCAGCACAAATGTGATTCAACAAACAAAGTGTGAGATGGTAGAAAATTGGACCTGCTGTCTTTTATTCACCCATATAAATAGAAAACATTTCAGGACTCTAGATAGCAAAGGTCACCAAATGAGCTATGCAGAGAGGATCAGCCATTCCCTACAGAGTTTTAGTAAAGCAGAGGAAATGGTACAAGTTGTTGTTTTGAAGATTGCTTTTGATATGGCATAATGTGCGCTTAGATTGAAAAATATATATTCTGAAACAGGTGTGTGACAGGCCTTGTATGCCTTTTTACTGATGCTTAATTTAGTTTCTTCCCTTTTAGCCCAGCAGGTACATCTTTACATTTGGTTGCAATTTCTTTGGACAGTTTGAGGCAACAGTAAAATAAAACTTGAGCAAAGAACACAGGACAGGGTTAAAGCTAAAAGCAAGATCCTAAAGTCAGAAACAAGAACTTGAAGTCAATAAAGCAAGCTATTGGAAAACAATGTAAGGATTGAGGCTGGAATTGCAGGGTGGGCTGACCTAAGCCAACTTAATCGATAGCTTGGTTGCTGAGTTGGGAATAAACAGAACTACATGTATGTGAAGAAGAAAAACATTATAATGGAACTTTAACTTTTAAGATATATCTAAGCTATGTAATCTTTGCATTGAAACAGTGTGTTAACAGTGCAAATTGGCCAAGGCCTAAATGGCTGAACACATTAGTGAACGTGATCTATAAGCTGTATTTTGAATTTTTTGTAAAATTGAAGGACAAAAGCAGTCCTATAACAATCAAGACACCCTAACACCCGATATATCAATCAGCATGCTGTGTATGGCATGAGTCAAATTACATGAGATGTAGCAGACAAATTTTATTAGACTTAAAATTCCTGTCTTCAATTATGTCCTTTTAGAGGTCTTTTTAGTAAAAACTTTAGATAGTGGTGACACATTAAGTGATTCCTTCTTTCGCTTTGTAAAAGTGTTGTATAAAGAAATGGGTGAGGCAGAATGAAGAAAGATTAAAAAAAAAAAAAAATGAAGATGCCTGAAAGGTAGTAGGATAGCAAGATAAAATGCAAAGGAACTTCTTGAATTGCCTTCCGTGTATCATAAAGATCATAATGTTCCCACTTCAATTTTTCCCCCTAATTTTAATGAAGTCAAGGAGGTTTTGATTCACTTCTGTGATCCATAAGCCACCCTTACAAGATGTGGCACTTGTGGCTGTTGCTGTCAGGTTTATGGGATATTCAGTTACCTTTAGGTTGTTGTTAAATATGTGCTGAGACGTTAACCTACAGTTTGTTGACAGATTAATTGTATTCCTCTGTAAATCTGTGGGATTCTGGCCTATTTACACCCTCTGCAAAGTACTGTCTACAGTTTGATACTGATCACTGGAGTAGAGTAAACACACAAAAAGTGGATGATACCGTTATCTCTCGTAGCACAGAGAACTCTTTCTAGCTGTTTAACTTCTGTGACTGTCTCAAAGTAGAATTTTCTTGACAAGCCAACCCAACCATGAGTATGAAATCTGTCCACACACTCAGTGGTTAGAGTTCGTTTTCTTTTTCTAGGCACTATAAATCAAACCACTTTGCAAAACCTCAGTTATCTGCAAAACCTGTAGCCAATCAAGATCTTTCTCCAAACAGTTCCCACCAGGTAGTCTCAGATGCAATCTCTAATTTGTCTTCCGAAATTATAAAATGGCTCCTTTTTAAATTGAATGGCTTTTATGTATTTAATCAGACTGGATGTCTCTAACTTAAATGAAAATTGGTGACAGCGAGGGTGATGATAAGGCTTCACCAGTTAAACTTTTCATGATACAGGCGTGCCACTTGTAATACTATTTAATGTTTTAGAAGAAGGGCAGTGAAGTCCTTGGGAGAAATCTCTCTGAGGGTCTCGGCTCACTCCCCTGCCTGGTCCCAGCCAGCCAGCTCTCTGTGCGCATAGCAGCAGTAGTCAGCACCCAAACTGCCTTCCCTTGTACGTTAGCTCCCAGGCAGCTGGGCCCTCTATGAATCCAAAACAAGTAATGGTGATCTGTTATTTTTTGTGGGAAGAAAGAGGGTGTGCGTGAAGTATTGGGGGAGAAAGAGGAGCTCCAGCAGTCAGGAGGACAAGACTATGTCCAGCCCTTTCCTCTCCTCTGCCCTCGCAGGAGTGAAGATCTTGTGCATGCTGTGGAGGATAGGGCTGGGCTGGGTCAGATTGTTTTGGGTGATACCAAGCCAGACTAGTGCTGAGAACGCTGTGCTGCTGTCTAAGTGTGTTGGCATTGCTGGGTACTGGTATGTTTAGAAACACAAGCTGCTGTGAGTTTCTGGGTGCCTGTGTGTTTAATATTCTGTAAGCTTCTGCTTTTATAGTGGTTCAAGGTGTTTAGTCATCTTTTAAAGAAGGCAACACTGGGATGAATTCTGCACTTAGCTTTACCTAGCTTCTATTAACCTCAATGAAAATTCCAACTTTGAACATGATGGTAAAATGGGCTCAGAATATGGATTTTTTTCTATAGCATACCGAGTATGCTTCCTCTACGCTTTCCTTGTTTCCCCTCCTTGCAATCCATTGCTTTTAAAATGTTTTACTGTTATATGTGGAGTGCAAAAAAGACAGTGTTAGAATTGTAGTTGAACTTTGAAACTATACCATTTTAGTTGCTATGATCTTTAACCAAAGTATCCTGTATTTAATTCATGGTTGAAGTCTTTCAGAAGGGCAGAAATGCTGGATATGGTGTGTTTGAGACAGATTGTCTTTCCTGGAGACAGGAATCATCTTCCATACTGGTTACTTCTACAGCTTCAAATCCTTCACATGTCAGTGATAGGTTGTTAGTACCCACTTGGAATATCTGGAACAGATGGTAGTAAATAAGTGCCAAATTAATTTTTCACCAAAACCTCGTATTGAATTTAGAATCTTCAGCAATCTCAACAGGGAATGCAATTTGTCTTTGCTAAGTTCTGCTTGCTTAACAAGCTGTCAGCCTCTTTGTTTCCTGGGTTCACTCTGAATAAATAGTAGAATATCAAAATACCATCAGATTTTCATCTTCATCACAGCTCCCTTCCCTCTAGTTTTTGTGTTATCTTTAATGTGACCATAGAAATCCTATATTTATTCACAAATGAGGAGGTTTGGACAAGCTTACGGATTCCTGAACTTCTGAATAAATCTTCATCACTGAAAAGAACTGTCAGAATCTTCTCATCAGGCAGCTGTAGTTTCTGCCACTGTGTATTTTTTTTTCCTTATATCTTTCATTGTAATACCTTGGTGCCTCATACATTGAGGTGAATTGGTCTTGTCAACATCTGTGTCATATGGTGAGGGTTTCTTGTCTGTGTGTGATAGATATAGAACTGGAGGGACAGTTTGTCTTGATGCTTTGCAGTCCAAAGTTTTCAAGAGCAAAGCTACGTACTTCTACTTGAAAGCCAGAAGTATGATTATTAGCAGTCTAGAAAGCATATTACTGTGGGGTCCAGAAGTGACAACCTAATACTGACAGACTTCTTCATATAAGTTGGGCTTAGTGCTATTCTCTGGAGGAACCCAAGTTTGTCATATCCACTGGGAAAGGGGGTGGCATTTGTCTGTCCCTGATAGACACATGATACTATGATGGTTTTCAGCTGTACAAAGTGTTTCATGGTGGGTATCAACTTACAGTACCAGCCTTTCATTGCACTGAACATCCTTTCCCAAGTCCTGTTTGCAGATTCTGGATGGCTTTTGGTATTCGTCCTGCCTACTGCTGATAGTGATTTGTACAGGGTTTTATGCAGAAATGTTCTGGGACAGCTTTTTGTATACGCATGTGCATATATATATATGTGTGTGTGTACATAAATATCTGTAAATATACACACAAATGTATATATGCTTGCATGTGTTGATTAATGAAGGCTGAATGATACATTGCTCGAGGTTTATTCTATTGCCTATTTTATTCTTAGAGAAGTGGGATCCCCATGAAAAGAGTTTGTCCTGAGAAACTTCTCTATGAATGGAAGTCATATACCTTCTCAGGGTATACATTCAGAAATATAAAAAGCAGCACTTAGTTACTGGAACGTTTATGTATGCTGAACAGCAAAAAGAATGTTTCAGTTCTGTGCAAAACTTGTATTTAAAAGGAAAATATTCAGCCCTGTTCTCTATAGTACAAGAACTATATAGACAAAATAATAATTAGTCTGTCGGGAAACTATTCTGGCTCAGTTACAATTGTTACAAAAGTATCTAACTGCACAGTAAGTCAGTGGAATGCAGCAGAAGCAATTAGACTGGAAATGGTCCTGTGCAGAAAGAAGTTAATGTTGATGTGAATGCTAAATTAGTGCCAAACAAAGAGCGTTCAAACTTGTCTTCAAGAACCTCTTGAGCTCTGATCCTCTGGGAAATGAAATGATCTTTCATGGCAGAAACTCAGACATAGCGGCACTCAGAACGCCAGCAGAAAGCAGTGGAAATTGCACTGATGAGGTGCTGTCGCTCCTCTGCATTAGACCCACAGAGACTCTGTAAAGAAAACTAAGGACGGAGCTTCTTGGGCAGTCTCGCTGCAAGCTGAATCTGCTCTATCCTTCCCCCTCTGGAGTTCCCATCCATAATAAACTAGGTGGGACGGCTTTCAATTCCGTAAGCATAGTCAACCAAGTCAGCTTGTGGTTAAATTATTTATGCCAAGAGCTGAATGTGAGGTTGCATGAGCAATGTGTTCTCTTTAATGAAACCTGGATTTGGAGGTGGGAGAGGGAAAGAACCTTGACTAGTCAAATAGGATTTTTTTGAGCGTGGTCTGGTATAAATTGAGTCTGAGTGGGGGCAAAGGGGGAGGGGAAGTGAAAGATAAAGCAGGTTTAACAGGGAATCGAAAAACCTGTTTTACATATTGTTTGCCAAACCCAGGGCTGCTGGGAGGATGATGTGGTACTGACTGATATGATTACATTATCCACATAGAAGGAATTTTAAGGAGAGTTTAGAGATTTTGGAATTTAGAGATGAAATGATGCATTATTACTTTTCTCAGGATACTTAAAAAAAAAAAAAGTATTGAAGGCTGTTTTTATTTTTTGCTGCGTGGTAGCCTTTTCCTTAATGCAATGTTAAGGTATTTTTATCCTAGACTACCCAAGTGATCAGAGCTGACATGGAAAAAGAGAGGAAGAGAGCAGTTAATATGGACCTCTAGGAAGACGAGTTTCTCTCCCGTCCTCAGTGTCAATGGCTAATACAACTGAGTTACCTATTTCTTTGACAAGCTTATATTCATATTAATGTACGTAAGATACCCCCGTAAATACCTCTATCTTGGTCACACTCACATGCGTAACGTTAAAGAAGACCTCAACCAGATAATGCTGGTTTATTAACTGTCGTTTTCACTTGAAATGTCAATATAGCACTTTGCCATTGCCTAGGGAAATGGGAGTTCAGAGTTAAGGTTGTATGCTTGTGGTACTTTTGGGTAGGAGGGGGTGCAACCTTCCTCCATCTGGAAACAAAACCACTCTAATACTCCTTTTTAGGCCCCGGGTTGCCAGTTGCAGAAATCCCTCCAACGGACATAGTAATGGCCCATTATTTTTTTGTAGCGGCTATAGCCAGCCACTTTGTAGAATTACTTTCTGGGGAAAGAAGGATTATCTCATTTTATTTTAAATCAGCAGTTTTAGAAATCATATAGAAACTTGTCTTCAACTCAAGTAGTTGTTTGGCTGAAGCATATTAAACACTTCTGATAGAAACCTAGAAAACATAATTTTTCAGACAGATTTTTCCTATCCCTGTCAGAGGTATGACTCAATTAAAGATGGTTCCTGAGAGTACACTGTACAGCTGTGGGCAAATGGAACTAGAGGCTTTCAAGCAGTCTGAAATAAGTTATTTTACTATAAATTTGGGGTGGACAGCATGCCTGCCTTTCGCTTCTCTAGCCATGCAAATCACAGCGTGAGAAATAGCTTCCATGCTTCTTTTATAATGTGACTTTGTTGCACCTGAAATTACATTGCAGAAATACTATTCTGAACTCTGGTTTCCCAGTGGAAAGCTTAGGTCAGGCAAAGTAGCCTGGAGGGATACATTTGCCTGATTAAATTTGATGTATTCTATGTATCTTTCCTTGCTTCTAGCCTTCTCCCAGTACATTTATTCTACAAGCTTTAAGTCAGTAATCAACTTCAGCACCCACCTATTAGAGTGATTATTATTTTATGATATATAACGTCTTACATTTGGACCTCACTCTTCCCTTTATGTAAACATAAGATGGGAAATGATTAAATTTGTAGCTTGAGATAAACTGCACCATACATATGTAGAAAGACAGCTTTAGACTTGTGTTGCTTTGATAAATTAATGCCTGTTACAAAAGAAAAAAATCCTGTCATTGAAGCCACAAAATGTACAATTATGAATCATCAGAGGCAGCTGATTCTTTCATTTCATTCTCTCTAATGAAAAGAACTGTATACTGGAAAAAATCCCTTTGAAAAAAAGGCAAAACAACAGTTTGGAAAAAAATCCCAGATAGTCTGTTGGGTATTTTAAAAATGCTTGAAGGTATTTTTGATTGAAAATGAAATTAAAAAATCAGAATTGTCACAGACTAAAAACACATCTGTGAGCCAAAAATAGTCTTTCAAGAAAATCTTAAGTCATTTGATGAAAATTACGTTTTGGTGATGTTTGATGGTACTCTTGAAGCCTTGTTTCCAATGTATTTGCTTTTTCACCTTTCTCCTACCTTGGCTGTCTCACAGTACCTCCGTCCCTCATACAATTTCCAGAGAGACACCTTCATCAACGTCCTCAAGACCTCCCAGTCCTCCGCTGGCTGGGCACCAGCCACACATGTCTGCAGTTCAAAGGGAACACAGATAACTGTAGAACTCACCTGTAATCTTTCTGTTAGTGGCAACAATTATTAGGCTGTCCCTCCTGTGTCTCAGCTGTCAATTTTCATGGCGCTTATAGGAATTTCTTCTCTTTGAGATCTCACCTGTTTTAGATCAGATATGGTGGAAATTTGCTAGTGGATTCAAAAGTTATTAAGCTGGAGTGATGGACCTACTGGAGTGTTGTGACCTACTCTGATTAATCCCTTTTCCGTAGAACATCATCTTAAAACTAAACAAGCCAAAATATTTTGTTATTTTCTAGTTTAGAAAAATATGACTAAGAATACATTTCATGGTTAAAACAGATATATTTCAGTCTTGTGAAATTTTAGCCTTGTTGAAATATTTCATAACCCTAAGTTCCTCATTCCATGAAAAACTGTAAACCAAAGATCTGGATGAACAAATATTTTGCAGTAAAATGAGGTATTTTTCATGTGCTTCTCAAATTCATTTCAAATTTAAATATTTCTCCATTTAACTATGGAGAAATCTTTTTTTTTTTTTTTGCTAAGAGGAGCGAAATGATCTGATCTAGTTATACATTGAGCGGTTTTGCCAGCTTTTAAAAATTCACTCTTGATTTTGTGTTAAACCAAACTAAGCTTTATTAAAAAGCTCATTGAGTCAGTGAGCAGATTTTAGCACAGAAGAGTCATTTCACATTATCCATTGGCCCACTGTCCTGGTTTTGGCTGGGGTGGAGCTAATTTTCTTTCCAGCAGCTACTATGTTTTGGAGTTAGTATGTGAAGAATGTTGATGATACACTGATGTTACTAGTTGCTGCTAAGCAATCAAGGACTTTTTCCAGCTTCCCAGGTTTTGCTAATGTGCAGGTGCAAAAACTTGGGAGGGGTAAAGCCAGTACAGTTGACCCAAACTGGCCAAAGAACATATTCCATACAATAGATGTCATGCCCAGTATAAGTGGGGGTCGGCTGATGGGCCAGTCCCCTCTATTCGTTCGTTCGTTCGGCTTTTCGTTCCCTCACTCACTCTCTCTGGAACTTGCTGTTCCGAGATCGCTGCTGGGGAATATTCCTGTTCCAAGATCACTCTATTTCACTCTGTGATCACTGCTTGGGATGGGCTGTATCAGTCATTGGGTCGTCGGGTGGTGAGAAATTCTGTATCGTTCATTTTGCAACTCTATTGTCATTATATTTTATTATTATCATTATTAATATATAATATAATTTTTTTTCTTTGTTGTGCTGGTGAACTGTTTTCATCTCAACCCATGAGTTTTCCTTTCTCTCTGATTCTCCTCCCCACCCCAGTGGGGAGGGGAGTGAGCGAGTGGCTGTGTGGTATTGGGTTACCGGCTGGGGTTAAACCATGACACCCACACTGTCTCTTTACCTATTTAAAGGAAAGAGAAGAATCAAATTATAGAAGAAAAACTTGTCATCTGTTTCACTCATAAGTCTTCTTAACATGGTCTGCAGGAAAAATCTGCAACTTGCTTAACGAGGTGTGCTCTTTAAGTGAGGTGATAGAAAGTAATGCACTGGGAACCAGCCTAAATAAATCAAAACTTATCACACAGATGTTCAAAGATGATTAGAAGCCTGAAAATGCAAATAAGCATTGGCTAAATTTTTTCAAGTGCCTAAGTCAGATGCCTAGCTCTCACTAATTTCAGTGGGATTTAGCTGTCTAACCTGCCTAAGTGATTTTGAAAAATAACACAAGCTGCCTGTCTGCATCACTAGGTGCCTAAACACTTTTGGAAAATTTGTCCCTGAATGTCCTTAATAAAGAAAAATGACACATCAAAATGTGAGAGTGTAGTCTCAAAGTAGGATCAGAACAATGTTTCAGAAAAATCTAACCTGGTCATACAAGAGCTCATGACACATGACTCTTGTTTCCCCAAGTTTGTTGTAAGCCACAGTACATGAAATAATTTTCTGCAAATTCTGTTCAAATGCCCAAGCGACTTCTATATCTGTCTGATTATGCTTAACAGGCAAGGTCTAGGTAAAGATAGTAGTCAACCAAATACAACCTGAGTGCAGTCCAAGGTATTCACATCATTAGCACGATACTCCTTTTGCTGTAAGTTGCATCCAGTACTGAAGATGAAACACTTCAATGATCTTAGCAATATTCTTTAATGAAGTGCCTTATTTAAGAAAATGTGTTGCACGTTAACTATCCATGTATTGCAAAATAGTGCCTATTGAAGTTTAATTAGTGTAAGTAGCATATCCAGTGGTTCATGTAATTAATTGCAGATTACACATTAAAAAAATCAATGTTTTTGTTAGTGGTATGTGCAAACCTACAATGAATATTTAAGCATCCAGTCATCAGCTGGCTAGATACAGGAGCACTAGCAAAGTCAATTGTCAGTTAATATGTCAAACATCCATTCCTTTCTAAGTTCTATACAGGAAATGCTATATAAACATGTACAAGTCAAGTGGGAGCATAAGTGAAATAAAATCCAGTTGTTAAAGGAAGTAAGTTTGGGGGAAAAATCATACCTATGCCATTTTCTTTCCATACCCTTTTCCCAAAAATCATGTCCAGCACAAAGAAAAGTGTAAGGATTTATAAAGATCATTTCTTTTGAAATTGTCTTTTTCTTCATGGTAGTTATCAGATTTTCTTTTTTTTTGGCATGCTTTTGATTTACCATGCTAAATCATTCAGTCATTCATGTGTTCTTCCTTGTTTATCATATAATATTTGAGAAAATTATATTTAATATTGTCTAGTAGGAGCTTAGCCAAAGAGAGAGGCTAGTCTAGGATTTGGTTGGTTCAAATTTCTGCTTTGTCTCAGAACTGCTGTTGTGCAGGTTTGGGCAAGTTATTCTGCCTTGCACTTCAATTTCCATCTGTAAAGTGGGGATAACACATTACTTTGTCTCACAGGAATATGGTTGTGAATAAACACATTACAGTTTATATTGCAGTCAAATTCTTTACTTTGGAGATACTGTTAAGTATCTTACGTGGATTTGAGTGTAAAACACACTTCACTCATAATTGAATGTCATTTTTTTTATATATCCATATGTACAGCAAGATAGTTTTGGTACAGCAGAAAGTAGGATAAGCTAAAAATTAGCATGCACTTGGGTGTACAGCAGAGTTTCTGACAATTTCCTGCTATTGATTTGGCATAATGCAATAATGTACTTCAGTGAGACCTTTATAATGCAGATGGTGCTGCTGTGTTCTATGCAGATGGCACTGATTCACTGCTCTGTTCTACAAAGTACGGGAAGTCTTTCATTGTTAGTGTGGATTGACAGCTCTGAGCAGGAATAACGAGATTCTAGACTGTCCATGCTTCTAGCTGACTGAACCAGGGAGAGCCTGAGGTAAATAGTCCAAGCTCATGTTTCCATTGCATGACTGTAATCCTACTACCAACTCCCCATTTTTTTGCTCCTGACAGGTGGCAATTCTTTGTCAGGTAGTTCTGAATGTCAAGGAGTTCAGTATATAGGTCTGAAAAAAGATCGTTCTTTAATCATGATCACAAGAATGTTTAAAGTATGATTTTTCCCATTCACTTTGTTCTGTGAGTAGCCAGTTACAAGCTGCAGATGTTATATACGGTCCATAGCAAACCAAGGTGCGTAAGAAGGCCCTTCACTATCTGTTAAATGTCAGGAATGCAGCTCAACCTCAACATGCTGGTTGGCCCTTTTAAAAAAAGGGTCAGGATAATAGAAAGAAACTGGCTTTTAATACTGCAAAAAAACCAATGCTAACTTTGAGTTCTTCCCTATTTTTTCTTCTCCCCTTTTTTCCTCCATATTCTTGTCAACACACCCAAGTCCCTGACTGGCGATATCCTCCTCCTTCGCTGCCCTGGGCAGCCTCCCTTTGAGCAGGGACTGCTAGTCACATCGGGCAGTGCTTGAATGAGGAGCAGTTGTGTGAGGTGCATGAACGTGAGGAAGGAGGAGAGCACCAAACTAATTTTAACTTGTGACCTAATCAAGGGTTTGAACCCAAGTCTCCCGAGATAAAAGGCTATTGCCCTTATTTTTCATCTGAAAAGCCATTTGGACTGCATATAGACTGTTCCCCTTGAGAGACGGTGTCAGATTGATGTACTGCAGCATGAAATGGGAGTGTAAATGTATGTGATGGTCATGGACTAGTGAATAGAGCTAGTTTACTATGAAATGAATTACTAGCAAAATAAACGGGCTACCTCTAACCCCATCTATTGCTTTCTCACTTGAAGATGATGTTAGCTCAGCTCCAGATAGGTGTGGATTCCAACACATTCTTAGCGGCACTAACAGGGAAAGTTTGAATGCTGAAAACTTGTTCTAATTTTTATTAGAAATATATTAGATGAGAGAAAGTAGCTTAGACAAATTGAAAGAATGGAAATTGCTTATTGCTTTGTTGTCACAGTGCTAAGGATTCAGTTATTCAGAGGCTCCTTTTCTAATATGGGTATGCTTGAAATTATCCAGCCTTCGCATTTAATAGCCAGGGAGACTTAGTGAGTCTGTTCCAGCCTTCAGTGAGAGTGCAGTCAAACAGCCTGTTATATTGCACTAAATATTTGTAAGGCAAAGCAGACTTTGAGATATTTTTTACTTCATGTTACTTGACAAATATAAGTGGAGAGTTTTAAAGGGACCTGAAGTGTTGGGTACTTACCATTTTCAAATATCTAGGCCGTTCAGGAGTGATCAGCAGCAGATGAACTGCGCTTTGCTGTACAAAGACCACATTTGATGCTTTGTGGTGAAAGACTTGGCAATGCAGTCAAAAGAGATATTGTTGTTCACCTGGCTTATGAACTGAAATGACAAGTGTACTATAGGCAGTTTGGAGGTTGCTGGGGCAGTAAAATATTTAGTAATTCTTAGAATCTCCCTAGATTTTGGAAATAATGAGAAATAAGAAGATACTGAAGATCCTTTTAAATTCTTCATGTTATCTAAGAGCTAATAGTCAGCTTGGGGAAAAAAAAAAGCCTTGTAAATTCGTAGTGTTTTAAGATCTCTTACTGTTTTGGGGTTATGGTAGCTCTTTCTATACTCAATATATAAAGGTAGTGCCTAAGAATGAAGGCAGTTAAGCATGATAAACTTACTTACAAGTAATGGCTTTAAAATTAAATTGCGGAGGTCAAGTCAGTAGTATGTCTACAACTACAGCTTTTTCAGTACTTCAGACATTCTTCAGCTGTTATGAGATAGAAGGGGAAATGTATTTAAAAAATAGATAGTAGTTAGGTAGTACTAGTAAATTTCGGATTATTTCCTGTTTCCCTTCGTTTATTGAAATGTAGGTGGTTTTGCCTACTATAAATCTCAAATGAGCAGATTGATGTGAGAGAGGAAACGGAAAGAAAAGAATATGTTAAGGAGTCCAAACCGAATATTATGCCATTAAAGACTAGTGGCTTTTTTTTTTTTTTTTTTTTTAATATATTATGGGTGAATGTTTTGTTCACCATTGGGGATCTAAATTGTTCTGCTCTGTAACACGGTGGAACTTCAGGTTCTGAGATTTAAAAATCACACAGAAAACGAGACTGGATGATGTCCATTGCCTGAGGCAGTGAAAAAAGTCCAGAGAGGATGAGGAACTGGTTGCTTGGCAGGTTGAGTTTTTAAAATAATAATGAAAAGGTATGACCTTATCAAAGCGGGTTACAATCATTTTTCTGTTCTATGTAAAAGTAGATTGAGGTATGGAAAGGTGACATTCCTTGCCCATAAGTTCCTAACAGAGCTATATCAGGGTCAGAAATGGAAACAGGTTCTCATGAAGGTGTCTTGCCTACAGTGTTAAAATGTGATTACATTTCAGGAGGAAAAAGTTTTTAGAGATTTCAAAAGATCTTCGATATAAAATCTTGACTTTGAAATATTCAAGTTTTTATTGATTTCTTAACAGCAAATCTTCATGCTATTTATTTTTTTCTTCTGATTATTTCAAAGAGCTTGCGTATTTCATAGAAGACAAAGTGAACCAGTAAAGTTCTGTGTTGAACAGTACCCTATCAATAGTGACTGGTGGGACTGGGAAGTGGAAATATCCTGTGTTTTTCCTATTCTGGCTTTCTAATCGGAAGGTATACTAGAGCAAGGTAGTTGACAGAGATGGCAAAAGGTGAAAATGACAGTGTTCTGGAAGGCTTATAAATCCTAGGATCATCCCAGATGCTTTTCTTTTCATTCTTGCTTCACCTATTTTGTTTATACTTAAAAACACTCTCCTTAAAATTACCTTGCTTCTGTTCCTTCATTCAGAACTCTGAATCATAACCAATAGCTACTGAATAACAGTTACTATTTTCCGTTATTTTTATGCCTTTGGATTCTTACAACACCATTGCTGAAGTACAACATGTAGAAGAAAACAGTTTGTGTTTCGAGTTGGTATGTGTTCTGTAGAACAGCTTGTACGGCTGTTCTTCTCTAGCAGAACTCTCCTGGAAAGGTGGTGATGCTGTCATATGCTCCTTTATCTTTTTTTTTTTAGCCTGATTGCAGTGAATATAGCCATCAGTATGACCAAATCTATGTCTGTCTTGGAGTAAATTTTTAATTCTGACCAATTGGAGGTCGGTTCTCTTCCAATTTTGTTTTCTTATTTAATGTACTAGGAGAAAAGGCATATTATTTCAGGAGACATGAGGTTGTAATTTTGGAGGACTGGGGAGTGGTTGGACCAATACTTCGTGATGTGACTGTGATAAAAATGGTTGATGATAAATTTGATTTCTTGATGTGAATGCAGCACATTCTCTTGGCATATATTCCCTGTTGACCCAATTCGGACGTAGGGGGAGGGAGGCTGGAAAAGCTGCTCTGTTCAATTATTTTTAATCCTATCTATTGATGTGGTTTCTTAATTTGTTTTTTGTTTTGATAATTTGGCAATCATTGTCTTTACAGGTTAAATTGAAATGTGTTTGCAGTGACTGAGTGAAATGTTTAGAGCAGAGTGTGAGATTAGTGCTTTTTTTTTGAGAGAGAGGGGTTTTAGGAGACACTACGTAGATGTCTTCTAACTCCTATGTTTATTAAGAGCACTTTCAAAAATTAAAACTGAGCCATAATACATGTATTTAATCTTTGTGTTGTCTATTTTTTCATGCATTTTTTGTTTGTTCAAGGTTTAATTTTGAGAGAGATTTGACCTAACAATGTTCATGTCAGAAATATGATAGAAAATTTCGTGTTCAGTAGCTGCTTCTTCAAGTCAGAATATCTTATGCCAGTCTAAATTGAGAGAAGCAGCCAACCAGAAAGCTCAGTGAAAACATAAGCAGTTTCTCTTCTACTGCCAGCTACAGCAGTCAGATCAACTTGGCAAAAAAAGCAAGCTGGGCCAGGTGCAAACCTATTGAAGTAATAGATGAGATGAAACCTTTTTCTCATGTGGTCATATACACATTCCTGTTTGGCATGATCTGACCCTCTGATAGAAAGCTGCCTGTGGCTCTGAAAAGTACCACTCCAAGCAACAAGCGGAGTTTGATGTCTATTCTAGTTCATCTGTCCGACAGAGTTTGGTAGCAGAGCTATTCTGTGCCAGACCAAGTGTTACTTGGGTTCTGCAGTGACTCCCAGAGAGGACTAATCTGTGACCCCCAACCTCCTTTCAGTTAATAAATTAAAATCAAACTGACTTCTTATTGTTTTAGTGGTCCAAAGAATAAGTGGTTAACACTGTAAGTAACTCAGGTCTGCAATTTTATGAGGTGTGCGAACAAATGTGAATTACAGCCGTGGCCTTTCAAAGAACAAGCCCCAAAGCAATCTTGACCAGTGTGGTGCAGACATTATATTACACACGACCAGAGTACTGCTGGAGCTGTCTTCTTGCTCTGCTTTCAGTTATTTTCCACAGCGCAACATCTATGATCTGCAAGAAACATCGTCTTAACCTTGAGCTGATTTTCTTTCTGAGGGTTCAGGGATCTAGGAAAGTGACGGGTAGTGTTTTTTTTTCTACTGCACTTCATTTGTTATTCAATACTGATGCCACAGAACTGAAATTTTCTATCAGAGTGTGTTGATTCATCAGAGTTACCGACAGAAGCCAGGTTAGGAGAGACACAGACTAACCTCTCCTGGTTTCTTGGTTTTGGGCCAGCCACCTTGCCAGCTAGCTGCCTACTAGCTGATGTGCAACCTGACAGGCTTCCTAGCTATCCAGAGGCCTGTCCTGTAGGTTGCTGGGCAGCTAGGCTCCCCAGCTGCCCGCTTGATTGCTTGCCAGGCTTCCCAAGCTGAGTCTCTGCAGGTGCAAATCCTGCTATTCCATCAAGAAAATAATTTGTTTCTATCAGCAAGGCACTGTACCCCCAGGCAATTAGTAAGGCACTGAGTTTGGCAACAGGGAGTGGAAATCTAACAATATGGGGAGATTCCTAGGGGTTTGTGGTCTAAGTAATTCCTAATAGAAAACCACTTCGGATGACTTGAAACTTCTGTTCTGAGGATAAAAGGAAAAGTCTTAGAATATAGGAAAGGCTTCCCATTTGGTGAAGTGGTTATATGGAAAAATTCCACTTCAGCTTTGTCTTTAGGTAGAAAAGTTGACTTTGCGACTTTGCTTCAACAATTTTTAAAGATATTTGAAGGAGTTTCTGATGTCTTTAAGTTTGTATTTCAGAGAGTTCTCAGCTGTGCAGATCTAAGTTTACATCAGAGGTCAGTTCCAAGCCCAGTCGTATTTCACGGGTTTTGCAGGCATTTCTGTATTGGAAAGTCAAAACTACACAGTGTGTAGGAACCATTAGAAACAAATGTTATATGTTTTCATTCTTTCCCACCTGCCAAGATGTTTCCTTGATGGCTGCAGCCAAGAAAACCATTACAGATGAAGATTAGATTAAAATAAATTAATTTAGAGTTTACAGGATGCTGCCTTTGGGGAGATTTCTCTCTATAAAAAAGATTTATATATATTTTAATGTATGTGTGTGTTTTATGTGTACACATGACATACAGTGCAACAGGATGCAGAAAGAGATAAATCAAATAGGTCTGGAACTATGTAGGGAGGTCTGGATTTAGAAGAGGGGCTGTAAGAAGGCCTGCATACCTGCAGTGTGTGTAGCTATTTTATTGATGGGCCTGGTTTTTGTTTTTACTGTGCTTCAGTCTAGTCGTCTTTAGTGTATTAGTAATTTGGAAAATGCAGGGAAATGAGCTTGCGTGTTATGGAGGTTAGTATCTGAACACACGTATGCCAGATTCAAGGACATTATGTACATCTACATCTGCAAGACCAGCTTAAGGGATACGATTTCTGTGCTGGTAGAGCAGAATTGCAGATGTACTCCTGAAAGGCAATTCTGGCAAGTTCTTCTTTGTATAATTACTATTCTTGATAGATACTGTAAATTGTTGTCAAAGAGATTTCAGTCTCTTTATCTCATAGAAGACCCTGTATCAAAGTTAAACACATTTTATTCAGTGAACTTCCTTGAAACTCGTGGCTTTCCTTCATGGATCTTACCACGTACTTTGAAGCCCGTTTAGAAACATCTCCAATTCAGAGGGTCAGCCCAGGATTTTATGGGTGTCTCCAGTCTCTTGCCTTTTCATTTTGGAGCTTGAGACTCTAGTTCCTTGTTCTTTGATGCTAGACCTGTGCACTACTGAATTAGTCACAGGTACAGATCTGTGTTCAGCCTGGCAAGTCAGAAGTATTGCATTTCTTTCAAATTAACCAAAGTGCTGGCTAGATGCTGTATCTGGGTTAAGGGATGAGCTGACAACACAAAGATACAAGACCTTGAAAACGTGTAAGAACCAGCAGAGCAAGTTTGTATAAGATTAGTGATTAATTCATGTGTTAGATCAACACTTATGTCCTATTTACCACCTTACAGAATTGGCTTCAGTTAGTAATCCTTTACAGAGCTTTTTATTGAAGCTAAAATGTGGAACTGGTCATACTGATGGGCTGCTGAAGTAAGACCCTTCAGTGCAAAAGGGTTATGTATTACAGATAATAGTTAATTAACTCTACTTATTTTGTGCCATAAGCCTCTTTGAATTTTGCCAGACCGTTCGAACAAATAAAACCACACCCACTGCAATAAAAATATCATCTGCAAACATATATCAGCAAACGAAGAGTCTGAAATATAGACTAAGAATGAAAGGTGATAAATACAGAGGCAACATGTATACAAGGCAAATCTCTTGATGCCAATAAAAGGCAAAAATCAGTATGAAGCTATGAACTGTTTTTAAAATCTTTAATCAGCTCCTGCCTCTGCTGCCATTTCCAGAATCACAGCTTCTGCCGGTAACAACTTTGTTGTCTATCTTTGAAAACTGTAAAGCCAGCCTGTGGTAACAGACGAGGGGCAAAGAGCAGTTCCTAATTTGCCTGACTTTTTAAAAGATTTTTTTGCCATGTAGTATATCCAACTCACACCTACCTTGTCTGATAACATCTGTGAAGAAAAAGAAAATGGAACAGTGATCTCATGTTTTTTCCTTCCATTTTCTAAACCGTTATGGGAGACAGTAATATGGAAACAGAACCCATTGGCATTTTTATAAATGTTTCTGCGATTACAGGCACCTGCTGTCTCTCTGTGTACTACTTTATGCGTTGTCTAATGGACACAGAGCACAAAAAGGCCTCTTTTTGGCCGTGGCGTTAGCCTTAGTTTCTCTCTGTGTAAGTTGATCTGCTAATACTTCTTCGTAAACTGATTTGTCAGTGGCAGTTGAAAAGTATTGTTTAATTAGTATATTTTATTATCAAGTATATATTTGTGATATTGATAAAAGGTGACAGAGTGATAACTCCAGACAATTACGTTATTTTCATAATCTACAGATCAAAATACACAGAAGCGCAGATTTTGTTTTAATTTCTCCATTGATATATAGGCATCCTGTTGAACTGATCGTCTCAGTTCAGTCTGCATTTTCATCCGGTACTTAGATCTTTGCTGACATTATCTACTGACATGGGCAGCATTCTCCTGGTTGAGACTATGAACTCGCTTCATGTGGGCCACCAAAAAGAAACCAGATAGCACTAGCTTTTTCACAACTCAAAAGAAACAAATTTGAACTGGTGACTTATAGATGAAAGGGTCTATGACTCCATAGCCATGTCTGGATCATGCATCACCTTCCTAATGCAATTTTTGGTTTATTGATTCAGGTTGAGAAAACACCCTATAATAGTGGCCTCCTACTTGGCTTCACAACTTTTGTTCTAAATAAAATAGTAGTACATCAGCACTCACTTTGCATACCTGAGTAGAGCTGGCTCACATATTCAAATTGTGTGCATCTTTGTACAGTTTCGAGCATTGCTGATCTTGGATCTCTTCCTGCATAAAGCAGGCCTAGACCCCTGTAACTGACTCACCTCTAATTATCCTGTACATAAAGACCACTTGGAGGCTGGTTGAGCTGCATCTAATAAAAGTCGTTTTCCACCTTTCACTGCAGGGTTAGTACAGGAAAGCCGTTTCCTGGATTACAGTGCCTAGAAGCAGCTTGTACCAGACAGCCAGATTTCATTCGTATTCTATGGACCTTTAAATGCTATCATTTATTAAAAATGAGAGGCTTTTTTTTCTTTTTAGACAAACCTTTGAGCTTTCCTGCTTAAATCTTTCCTTTTCTTTCTATTCAGTTACAAAAACAATATTGCTGAAATGAAGCACACTTTGCCCTGTCCTAAATAACCAGATGACTATTATCCATTAACTCTTCTCATGTAAAATCAGTCAGGTTTAGCCTAAAAAAACAAGCAAACAAACAAAAGTCTTTTCTTTTGCCTGTTTTTAAACTACATGTTGGAGCTTCTTTTCTCTCTGCATTTTTCTATTCATGTGAAAATATTATTTACATTGCATTAGGCATATCATAAAGATGAGGATGCTATTCTGACTATTCTAGAAGTTGTTGTTCTCAAAATTCTGTCCGCATAAATCAGAAATGAACCTTCTGGAAGTTTGAGGGGCAGTTTGGATAAGCATACTCACTTTGGGGATTAAGACTGTGTCAAAGTCCACAGCTGAGCAGAGATAAACTCAAACTCCATAATGAATTAAACTCGGACCAGTATCATTTAGTCCAAACCCCATAAACTCTCCACAAGTAAGTTTGTCCCCTTGTATTGAAGATTTGCTTTTGTTTGTGTTTCTGCTGCCATTTCTTTTTTTTTTCTTGGTTATTTTTTTAACTACCTTGTTAAGGAGCTACAATGTATTTGACAATCTCTAAATGTGGGACACTCTATTATATTCTAATCTCATTTAGATGGCAAAAACCCACTTTTTTTTTTTTTTTTTGTCCAAGAAAATATCTCCCATGGATGACTTTCACAAAATAACAACAAAGATACACAATATATATCTGGAACATTTCTAAAATTTGCCTTTGGGGAGATTAACTTACACTTTGAGCTGTCATGATCAGTGTCTTTTCTCCCATCTGTTGCCTGAATTAAGTTTCAAAATATGCTGGTTTTTCCCTTTACTAACAGATTTTTTTTTTTTTTTTTAAAGATGGCATCTTCCTATAGAATTATGCAGTTCCACATATTTAATCTCTTCAGTTCTGCTGTGTTAAGTGGCAAAACTATGGTCTTAATGCTTTTTGCCTCTGCTGCTGTACTATGGGACTCTATGTACTACTGTGACATACCAAGAACATGATATTTAACTAAAATCCAATTAGTAACTGCTAGGCACGATCTATCTGTCAAAATGGGGGGCATTATGCATATCACAGCATTATTTAAAGATGTTGCACAGAATTGTTTTACCCTGTCTACAGTAAGACAGAAATTTCCTGACATTCTCAGCAGCCAGCAACAACATGAGTGGTAATAAAGAACAGCTGCTGCAGGACCTTTTATTACTGGCAATGATGTGAGAGCAGGACATATATGAAACAAAGTACCTGCGTAACTTGCAAGTCTCTGGTCGCGTTGGTGGCGTAGTTACCGGGTGACTGGAGGAGTCTTTGTACACCAGGCATATTGATCTAGAATAGACAAGGTGAGACTTACAGTCATTTTCAAAAAAGCAGAAATGCACTGTGAAGACTATTGCAAATTAGGTGTCATAGAGCAAAACTCATCCTTTATAGATCTGTCATCATTTTACTATGAGAGGCCAAATGCTGATGCCAATTATTGCTAGATATGCTGTAGGTTTGGACTGGTGTAACTCAGGGTGGCACTTGGCCTGCAGGCTGCCTGGAGAGGGGGCAATTGCTATGTCCATCCTTAACATGGAAATGAAAATTACTTTGATAGCGTACTGTACAAATGTACGTAAGAGTCAGATATGCCCGTTACCAAACAAATTGTCCTGTGGACTTTTTGTAGTGTTGTGTGTTCCTGTGTTCATTTATCCATTTAGGAATTATTTGCACTATGTCTTTACTGGGTTGATAGCTCTGACCATAAGGGTTTACTTCAATTTTAGCTGACGTATGTTAACATCTGTTCTTTTTATTTGGCTGTATTAAAGAAAGACAAAAAGGAGAAGAATTAAAAAAAAAAAACCAACAGTGTTGAGAGATCCACTTTTGAGAACAATTTCACCTTGTCAGGAAGCTATATTTATGAGTTTTGAATACTTTCCTGGTTGTATAAGATTTCTGTTTGTGTTTCTGTACAAAATAACAAACTTGAGGAGCTTATTCTGGAGGAGGATACAGGGAGAGATCAAATGAATTCCTTGTGATGTCTACTGTGATTCAGTCAAAAAGGTTAACTTTTACTTGCATTTTTTCGATGAGAATATAGGTCCTGCAGCAGGAATGTCTCTCGTTTGCTCATTCTCTAACATCAATTATGAGTAAATCCCATGTGAAAGTACAATAAAGTGTGTGGGAATTTTTTTTTTCCACTATAGAGTATTTTTTAAATAGTGAGAAAGTGCTGTTTTGTAGTAAAACTTTGACAGTTTGGGATCAAACACCTAGCAAGCTAGAGGTGTTTTGTATTTTTTTTTTTCTTTTGGGCTCTTGAGTTTAGAGAGCTCAGTTTAAAAGTTTACTAATGTTACTTTAGAACATATTTGATGCAGCTTCACTGGGCTGCAGGTTGCCTCCAGGAGCTCAGGAGTTTTAGAATCAGAAATACTGCTGTGCAGTTCTGAAGTCCTTAGGATAAGAGATATGGTCCCTAGGGAGGAAATAGAAAGTACAGTGCTTTTCATGTATCAGATGCCATATGCAATTTTAATACTTATTTTTTATTTGCAACATTTGCAGCAGAAAAGTGAAAACTTTTTAGAGAAGTGTGTTGGTCTATAGTTCCAGGGCTTTCTATCAACTGATATCCTTCAACTCATGTGGAGATAGGCATGAATGGTTACTTTTGCTGAACATGAGATAAGCAGTACCTCACATGGGAAGAGAATGCTGTAAGAGGCGATAGAGAAATGCTAGCCTGCCTATTTCACTTTCTCCTGAAGAGCTTGGGGCAATAGGTCTGCAATCCAGTCACTATAACTGCTGTTAAACTTGCAGCTGCATGTTGTTTTCATTGGCTGAAAGACGCCACCACTGAGGGCCATGAGCTCAGTTCTAGAGAATTGTTTTGCTTTGGAGGCTAGGTAGGCCTCCCAGAACTGCAGATTAATTCAACAGGTGACCTGGGGCTTGACCAGAGAGTTTTACTGATAAAACAGTTGTTTTGAGTAAAGCCTGTCTACTACAGTTTGTATGCGCACAAACCTGAGGAGGTCTGGAGGCTCTACAGAGCTCTAGAACTACCAGGATACATTTTAGGACGTCAGAAATACTGTTTTGCTATAGATTTAGTAGGTTGTACTTATCTCTTTTCATGGCTACCTCACACATTCTTTGGGCTGGAAAAGTCTGTTGACTCAGAGAAAGCACAGGGTATTAAAGTAATACATTGACCCATTTACAAGGAGTAAATGAATAGAGAAGACCGTCAACCTCACACATCAGGACCTGAAAAGTAGATCTATCTTTAAAATAACTTTTTGATGGTAAAAACCATTGAATGGCAGATGAAAGTGTTGCTAAAATTCCCTCCTAGTATACTTCTAGAGAAATGAATTTTGCTGTGTCTTGTATCTTGAACACAACCAAGTTTGTGCTCTCTCATACTAATGAAGATTGACAGGATGTTGTTAGCACTGACTCTGCAATTTACTTATTGATATCTAGAACTCCTTGCACTTAATTCTCTCTTGCTCACATTGTAATTATGCATCGAATTATATCAGTTTGCTGGATTGGCTTATTCAGGTCATCAGACTGACACTGGAAATGCAACTGTGAGTCTGGGCACTTGAAAGACCTTGTCTTAGCTGCACCAGTAGCACTGTTGGCAGATGTCCTGTTGCACAATGTGGGGCAGTGTATGTCCAGCTGGCAAAGCATGTCTACTTATGTTGAATCACAAGTGTCCTCTGACATGTTATGAGCTTGGATCATGTGCGCAGTAGTCCTGTTAGAGTCCTAAAATTGGACATTAGTGCATCTTCCATATGTACTTTTATTCTGTAAGATGTAAAGATATAAGATAGGAGTAAGAACATATGTTCTTGTGGGGCCAATTCAAGGAGGATTTTCTTGTTTTGTGTAACAGGAAGTCTTACAAACTTATTTCAGAAACAAAGCAAATATTCCCTCTCTTAAAGCACTATCTATTTTTCCTCAAAATCTGTTGAATTTGGTGCAAAGGCTAGAACATGCCACCTGGGAAATTTTGCAGCTTCGTCTTCAAAATAAATGTTTTTACAATTAGCCACTCAGAAACCAGTAACCTATGCTATTTACAGTCTTGTCAGAAGCATTTCAAATAAACTCAGAAGGACATGTGGCACCCCCAGAAGTTACTCTCAGTCTCAAAGGTAGGAGAAGCTAGAACTCTGCGAATTCCATTGTAGTATTTTTTTTTAGCTAGGTTTTTCCACCTTTACATGAATTGGTCAAGTGAAAATGGGCATGAGCAAAAGAATGATATGAATTTTAGATGATGCTCATACAGTTGGAACATCGAATTACTTGCATTCCACCCACATTTCTCTATCTATAATCTCTTTAAAAGCCACCGCAACCAGAATATTCCCACATATTAGTGGGGATCCACTCATATGGATGCTCTCTGAGCTCCACATCCAGCTCAGAGAACTTTCAATTTATGGACATAGCTTATTGATTCCCAAACTTCTTTTCAGTGCTACAGATATTGCTTCAGTCCCCAGAGTGCATACCATGTTATCTACAAAACAAATTAAAACTGACCAGCTCTAACAGATATCACAACGAACAGTGCCCAGTAGCTTCTAGAATAGAAGTGATTTATGGAGATCCTGTAATAGATAAAGGAAAGATCCTTCAACTAAATACAGAGTTACTATGAGTCTGTAATGGAGTTCTCAAGCCTTACTGGTGTGAATCAAGGATGGATCCCTCAGTATAAATTTTGAAGCCCAAATAATCCACACTCTGGGTCTTCTCAAGTCATCCCTAGAATCGACTTTGCTCCCGAATTGAACGTGATGTTAGTGACAGCAGAATCAAGCCTGCAATTCCTTTTTCTTGCTTGAGTACAAAGTAGGAAATCAGAGCATACATGGAACTCAGCTCTCTGAAGTTTAGTCTGTAGTTAATGTGGTCTTAGAGATTTGGGGTCATTTGGAAGGCATGTTTCTGCAATTCAGTGGTAGTGTTGCCTTTGAAAGAGTAGTTTTGCGTCTCTAAATTTTTAAAACATCCTAAAATGTGGAAGTGTATCTCTTCTTGTCTATCCACAAGAGGAGTCTCCCTGATGCTAATATGAAGTTAAATCACTCAATGAATACATACATGTAAAGTCTAGACTTGTGTGTTTATTAATATGCATGATAAAGATGACTAATAGCATGTCATACACAAATAAAATAAATGAGCAAAACCAGAATTAGCCTCAGAAGCTTTGACAGAACTATTATTATTGCCAGAAAGACAATCAGAATGTGTATCTTGTCAGCCTGCAAACAAAAATCAGTCAACTTAATTCTTGCCATGTAGTGTGTATTTAAACCCTGAGAAGGTAAAGAAAAATCCTTAATATGTTTAAGGGGAAAAAAAAAAAAATCAACCTCCAAACCCAACCATTCAATTAAAGCAGTAAGGAGCACAACTGTTCAGCAAAGATGAGAGACTGATGACATATCTGAAATGTCTCCTTGCAGATTCTCCTGCAAGTCATCGGGAAGGTTTATTAGGGCAATTAGAGATCGCACATGACTTATTCTTGAGTAACTTTTCCTATGTTTTTCATTGTCAAAATTATTGCAACATAGGTTATACATTCCAAGGTTTTTATGTTGAAATGCTTGTGCTAGATGACTAAACCACGTGCTTCCAAAGCAACCTCAATATTATGGACACCTTCTGTTACACGTGGCTTTGTTTCCTTTCATTATTCTGTAACTAAAGGTGTGGACCAGACCAGAATTTGGGCCCTACGCTCAGCTGAGATGCATGGTATGTTCACTGAGAAGTTCTGCCCAAGACCTAACTACAGGCAAATAGTAGGGCAGGGATTTTCCTCCCAAGCCAAGTAGAACCTAGGGACTCACCCTAGAGCTGCACCGCGTTCCAAACCCTGCAGTCTGTACGTGGGGCTGTGAATAAAGAAGTCCTGGACCCATTAATGATGGTGTTTCCCTTGGTGTCCTATATCCCTTCAGTCCAAAGCCTTCAGTAATGTAAGTATTGTAGGTTTAAGCTGGTAGCATTCCCCCTCCCCAGTCCCCAGCAGCATTTCACTTCCTCCCCTGGTGGCCTTTGAAGCTTGGAGAAATATAACAATGCTTTTGGCATCGAAGTCTTGAATGTTCCCTCAAGTAGCCAGAACAGGGGACTCAACAGCACACCCAATGAAGTAAAGGTAATTTGAAAAAATGTTGAGAGTTTATTTTTTTCTATTTGAGGTAGAATTAAATAAGTAACATTGAAGATTGCTGTGTTATTTTGATTGTTGTTCGCCTTTACACAGCTTATCTGTGCAGTGATTGTGCTTTAAAATATGATTGCAAAGACCTGTGTAAGCTTACTTAATAGTACGCTCAATTTAAACACTACTTAGTGGTGCAAAATGTGCGTCCAGAGGCCATGCAAGGAGAACAATCACGAAATAGTTGTGATAGTTGTGCATAACTTAGTTTTCCAGTGGAAGTTCAGGTTGCCCCTCTTATATTAGGATTGCATTGGTTTTAAAATGGGCTGGCTAGCACCTGCTCGAAGGCAAAATTTGACTAGGAATAATTCAGGAAACAAAATGTTGTTTTTAATTATGGCATCTTGAATAAAGTTTTGAAAAGATTTCTAAGCATCCTTTTGCCAGTGTGTAGTAAAATAAATTGACAGATGAGTGACAAAGCCTTCTCTACTGATTATTATTAGGACAATGTACCAATGAACAGGACTATCTCTGAGGTGGGTGGTCTGATCCACTATGCAATTATTCTGTTTCCACGCGTACCAGAGATTATAACATCGTAATCAAAATCTAGAAAGATAAAGCCAGGTCTAGTTGTCTTACAACAGGACTACTGGAGATCTCCAAAAGAGAATATTCTAAAAACACATATAGCATATTTGGAGAAATAAATCTCCAAGGTATGAAACAAATTGGTGGGGTTTGATTTGGTTTATCCAATTTTCTTTTTCACAAGCCTTGCTTCTTAGCTGTTGCATGAGACCATGCTGAGCTTTGTAGGCAGAAAGCATCTTTTTGCAGTTCACAGGAGAATGGTCTATTTGCACAGAGGGGGATAGAAGATTGGAAAAGAGCAGGGATTTTGGCGGAATAGGATCCGCATTAGATCAGATGATTTTATAAATCTGAGAGAGAGAGGTAAAAAAATCGAGGTTTAGGAATAATATATCTAGATTTGCCTGTTCTATTTGTTCTCTGATTAGAATTAAGTTGGGTTTTTTAGCAATGCTTTTTGTTATTTTTGTGGCAGAAATTGATTCAGGTCAAATAGATTTTACGTCTGCAGAACAGAGGATTTCCCAACATATTCCTGGATAATGGCAGCTTACATGATGTTAATTGTGGAGCACTGAAAGCTCAAAGTATGTAGCCTTTGAATTCACACTTTCAAAAAGCATCCAAATCAATGTGAATTTGCCTTTGTTTTTTCTTTGAACGCTTGTTATTTGGTTTTAATAAGTCCCTGAAAATAGAACAAGAAATAAAACATTAACAGCCAAAGAGGTGTATGTTCTTATAAATTCCTCTTTGTGCATGTGTGAGTTAGGGTGGGGATGTTTGGTAGATCTTGTTACCTTTGTTGAGATTAAAAACAAACAAGCAAAAAAACCCATCAAATAGCACAGCTCCCTAGAAACTATTCATTTGCTATGAAGTATATTTTGAACAAGAACAGAGAAACAGATTCCTATTATACCTTTTCCTTTTGTCTGAATGAAAATGATAATTTAGTGATGTTTTTTATTCTGTTATGCGTTTTAGCAATGTTTGTTAGCTGTTTTAGCAATTCTGCCTGGTTTAGCGGAATATACATTCATTCTCTGTGCTCTCTTATAATGCATTCAGTCTCCCTATTCAGGCACCTTGGAAATAAAAATGAATCAAGATTTTTTTGAAAAATGCAGATTTGCTAGTGAAGTGGACCAGTTATTGAATTGCACTGGAAGAGCAACTTTCCATGCCAAAGCCCTGTGATGTCTTTTCAGGTGACAAGTGATGATAGGAGAACCCTCTAATTGTGTATTCACAGGATCACAGAATGGTTGAGGCTGGAAGGGACCTCTGGAGGTCATCTGTTCCACCTCCCACTCCCCCACTCAAGCAAGACCACCTAAGCTTGTTGCCCAGGCCCGTGTCCAGATGGCTTTTGAATATGTCCAAGAATGGAGACTCTATAACCTCTCTGGGTGAGCTCTGCCAGTGCTCGATCATCCTCATAGTAAAAAAGTGTTTCCTCATGTTCAGAGGGAACCTCCTGTGTTTCAGTTTGTGCCTGTTGCTTCTTGTCCTGTCACTGGGCACCACTGAACAAAGCCTGGCTCTGTCTTCTTTGCACCCTCCCTTCACACATTTATATACATCTATGGGATCCTCCTGAGCCTTCTCTTCTCCAGGCTGAACGTTCCCAGCTCTCTCAGCCTTTCCTCATATGTGAGGTGCTCCAGTTCCTTCGTGATCTTCGTGGCCCTTAATCATCTTTGTGGCCCTTCACTGAACTCTCTCTAGGAGGTCTGTGTCTCTCATGTACTGAGGAGCCCAGCACTGGACACAGCACTGCAAGTGTGGCCAGCAAAATCTTGGTTTGACCAAATGTTTCTGCTTCCTACCAGAAAAATCAAAGCAAGTATTTTGCGCAGCTTTGGAATTTTTTCAGACATAAAGTATGCAGTGAACCCTGTGTTCTGGTCATTGGGATCTATGCTTTGGGTTAAAATCAGTGTTGTAATTCATTTGCCTGGAAGTATTGTCAGTTCATGGAGAAAGCTTGCACTGATTTGGTATGTTCCCTACATGTTCCTCACTTCTCTTCAGGAAATAAATTTTTACTAGAGGTGATGGAGAGGAGAAAGTGAAAAAAACCTCACCTCTAGGAACTCAAAGCACCCCTACTCCCTCATTTCCCTTCATTTGTTATGCAAAACATAATAGTTCTTATTTCCCACATTTTCCACTCCCTGTGTTTACTCTGTCTTCAAACATGAAGGTAGAGAAATAAGCCCCATGATATCCAGAGAATTATGTTGTACAAAGTGATTTCCTTTCTGGGGAATGATCGGATGTGCTGGTTGGAACTAACAGAGAGAGTCGAGTCTGATAGTACTTCACCATCCATCACATCCTTGATCAAGTCATTAGGCTTCTCTGAGCACGTGAGGCCTGGATAACAAAGCTATAGGACATGATGCTTTCTGTGTCTCAGTTCAGGATTCATGTGCTACTTGTTGTTCATAATGAATCATTGCTGACTTGACAGAAGTCGGTGATATCTGTTCAGTTACATGTGCATTTCTACCAGTTGCACAGATGTCAGTCACTCAAGCAGTAGCCTAATTTGCATTCTCAGAGCACAGTCCAAGGACTAAATGAATGTGTGAGACTGAAATCCTCCCTTTCTGCTAGAAATTGTTATTCCAAGCCAAGGTTAGGCCTACAGCTGAGACACAAAAGATAGATCTCTCTGGTACTAATGCATTGAGAAGATGTCTAATTATAGGGCTGTTGATGCAGATCGTATTCTTATTCTTAAACTAATTCAAATCAACTGTATTTCTTTGATACAGATAATTATCAGAAATTCCCTCTGCATTACCTTGTACATCACTTTTTGTGGTAAGTCACAGAAAGAAACTGGCAGGCTGATTCAGTGGAAACCCTCAGAGTCTGCCAAAATATGGGTTTGGTGATGTTAATGTGTAGAGTTTGCTGGCATGAAAAATGAAGTGAAAATTTATTGTGGTGAGCGATGATCTTCTCATTACCTCACAAATGGTAATTGTATCTGTTTGTCATCACAATATGTTGGGAATGAATCTTATAAATCTGTGTCCACTGACCTGAGAACATGTGAGTGTTGATTGAACCTCAGAAGGAGGATTTGCCAAAACCTCAGCTGGTATACATTGATACTGTTCCCTTCAAGACAATGAAGTTGCATTTATTTACATCAGTCAACCATCTGGGCTTGTGTTTTAGGAACTGAATTTGATTTTCAAGGATATATAATTCAATCAATCTCTGTATTACTTTTAATTTTATACTGAAGGAATTCAAATAATCCTTTATTCTCCCTTCAAGGTCCCCTCTCAATTTTCTCACTCATGCCCTCCTTTCTTTTCTCATTCCAGTGGCTGCTTTTTTGGTATGCAAGGTTGGTTTCTCCTCCCTCTAGTTCTGATAGAAGGCTGGTGGTCAGGGATGCTCCACGCAAAATTACCATGCAAATAGACACACAGCATGCAGCACCTCATTAGACGTGACGGAGCATCATCTTCTGGGGATTCAGTAGCAACCTGGCAGTCAGCATTATGCCATCTCACTGGCTTGTTTCTGACGCTTGGCTTGTTTAGAAGTTGGTCAATGTTATTGAATGTTATCTGTTCCTGGTGTAGCAGCTGCGTTTGTGAGAGGGTAACTGTTCCTCTTGCACTGTGTTATCTAAAGCTGCATGTGGACATGCAGAGTGCATTCTGGCTCACTCTAAAGAAGGAAAAACAACAACTGAAGAATGCCAAACAGTGGTCTGTTTTGCTCAGTTATGTTTCGAGGTTTATGGAAGTGGCAACTACCTCCAATCTCATGAAATTGATTTATTTATGTATGTATGTATCTATGTGCTTATTTCTTTTTTTATTTTGCAAAGATATAACATTTTATGGTTCTAGATCCTGCTTTGTATAGAAGTATCCCAGAATTCACTGGAAGCCAGATGAATTGAGCAGCAAAGAAAGATCATAGAATAGAATCATAGAATGGTTTGGGTTGGAAGGGACCTTAAAGATCATCTAGTTCCACCACCCCTGCCATGGGCAGGGACACCTTCCACTCGACCAGGTTGCTCAAAGCCTCATCCAGCCTGGCCTTGAACACTTCCAGGGATGGGGCATCCACAGCTTCTCTGGGCAACCTGTGCCAGTGCCTCACCTCCCTCAGGGTGAAGAATTTCTTCCTAGTATCTGATGTAAATCTGTCCTCTTTCAGTTTAAAGCCATTCCCCCTTGTCCTATCGCTACATGCCCTTGTCAAAAGTCCCTCCACATCTTTCTTGTAGGCCCCCTTTAGGTACTGGAAGGCTGTTACAAGGTCTCCCCGGAGCCTTGTCTTCTCCAGGCTGAACAAGCCCAATTCTCTCAGCCAGTCTTCAGAGGAGAGGTGCTCCAGTCCTGTGATCATCAATGATGATGGCACAGGCTTAGAGAAAGATGTCAGAAATTACATTCTTAAGAGTTTGGGCAAGAAACTTTTATGTAATTCTATAAAGGAATACTTAAGTTTTTGATTTTTTTCCTTTTTCACTGATGTGAAATTAAGATTTTTTGGAAGTTCCTTAAGGTAAAACTTGAGAAAAATTGCTCCAAGGCACTGATGAGTACACCCTTACTGAAGATATGAGATCTGGAAAACCTGGGTTCATTTCCTTGCTTTCCTTTCCTCATTTAAGTAAGCTGTCTCCCACATCACCAGTGAGTGCCCCACTACCCACCTGAGATATCATTCTCCTTTGACTTGTCCAGAAATTCCATCCTGAACCCAAGAAGCCAACTTGACAGTCTTTGGAGCGGAAAAATTACTGATCAATTCTCATTACTACTGATCAAGCTTACGTGAAAAATTGTATGGAACTGGAGATTATCTGAGACCTTTGATTTCCAGACTAACTTGATTGCCTTTGAGTTTAACATGAATAGACAACTCAAATTCTCCAGTAAAAACTTAGAAGAATTGTTCTTTTTTCCGTATTAAATGTTCAGCTGCTTGAACCAAGAAATTCCCTGAAGAATGGAAATACTAAAAGAACTTTCCCGAGTTGTGGAAAAGTTTAATTGTCTTTGGTTTAAAATCTGAGAATAGGTTCTGAGTTAGTTTTGAGTTTCTCCAAATACACATGCTGAACCTAATTATACATTAAATGGTTTTCAAAGACTGTTTTCTTTGATCCTTCTAATTTCTGAATGGTGTCTTTAAATGTCCTTACCCTTATTATGTGCTGTTAATTTCAAATTGTTCTACTTACTGCTAGATGTTCTGTTTCTAAAACCTCTTTCGCCTGCTTTTCATGACTAAGTATGATCTCAGATTACCTATTTTCTTTGCCTACATGCTGTTATTTAGAGGTGCAATAGTTGGTTGCTTAAATCCAAATTCTGACTGAAAATGATTTTATTTATAATGCAGCAGTGGGGACACCTGCTCTTGACATGTGAGAACATTCTGGTGACATAACCAGCTACCAATAATAGAAACAGCGCTCTAGGCCTTCATTGTAAGCCGTGTGATGCTTCCACTGCATTGCCAAGTCAAACATCATAATTCCACCCACTGAGAAATAACTATTCCCCAGAGAGGGAGCATGTGAGAGAGAGAGAGAGAAAGATTCGTGTTGGTTTTGAGTACTGAATGACTTCTGAATATCCCTATGTAATACACTTGGCTTTGGTGTCAGGTGTTTCTTCTGTATTGATGTTCAGATCCAAGACTAATAGGAAGAATTTTAGTGTATTCTTCCTTGGTTAAAACAGAGTGGTTTATATTTTGAAAGTGTTAGAGTTGTAAAAATTAAGCGATTTACAACAGAAATAGTTTCAGCCTGTTAGTTATTGAAATACTTTGGGCATTACTTTATTTTTATCCACCATTTAAACCCTATAGCAGTGAGATTGTTGACTTACATAGAGACCACCATTGCAATTAATATCCCTGTAAAGGCTTCTGTGCCAAATTGACCCTTGCAGGGCCTGCAGTCATTTCACAGTCTGTGCTGTGAGATATCAGGTGTGCAGAGTATTACATTTCTAACGGAAACAATGCTTTGCTGTCCTGAAATTTGTACTGAGACACCTCAATGTACTGGTTTGTTATCTCTTGCCAACCTGATGCCGTCAATGTCTCTGTCACCTCTGTACATCTATACCCTCTTTGGAGATAGTCCATGATAAAGCTATGAAGCAGATCTTTGAATTTTTTTTCTTTTTCTTTTTTGCTTTGGTGTTATTTTTATGTCCCTTAAGACTGGTCTGATTTCTGAAGATCTTCATTAAGATCAAACATCCAGTTTCTCTCCTGGAATAGCAACAGTGAAAGTAATCTTCTTCCAAGCTGCCATCATGGTTTGTCACAACTTGGTTGTCCGAGTTATGTTTGGGTTACAAGATACATAAATCACAATAGAATTTGCCCTGCCGTCTAGCATATCAGCTCTCGGGCAGATCTGTTTTATTCATAAAAATATCAGAGTTACTATGTCGCTTTCTGCAGGAATGATTTTCTCACCTAGATGTTATAGTTTCACAACTAACTGCATTTCCAGTTTTTTGGAAAGTATACAACATCCTGAACACTCTTGATTTACATACCAGGTGGCAGATATGGAAAGTTTCTGTGCTCCACAGCAGGGGAGAACAAGAGAAAGGGGTTTACAAATGTATAAAGATGGAAAGAGACTGAGGAGAGGATTCTTTGAAAAGATCCCCGAGTTCTTTTTCTCTCTTCTATTTGCAAATTTGCTAATTTAAAGTAATTTGTTATTCAGAATGACTCAGCAATGTTCCAAGTGAGTAAGAGCCTCTGGTCCATACATAAATGATGTTCTCCCTATGTCTTTGCTATTTGTTGTTGCTATCACTATATGTTACCATGGCAATATTTTTGTGCGATGACTGGTTAAGTATGGCTAACAAAGAGGGGGGAGAATATGATCATTTACTATGCTTTTGACACAGTGTGGTGAACTTAGGAATGTGTTGGGGTTTTTTTTTCTTCCTCTGAAAAGAAGAAATGTGACAGATTTATGTAAGTTTTAGGAGTTTTGTGAAATAGTCAGCTGCTGGCATCAAAACCAAGTTTATTTTCCTCAAGGAATGAATACTGGCGTGAGCCTCAAACACGTGCCCTTTGCCATCACTCAAATCGGATATTGTTCATACAGAGATAAATATATGCAGGGCAAGTAAACAATGAATCCAAAATAATTTTGTGTCTCGCGTGATTGTTCATGTATGGTCTTGCCACCTTTCATCTAGCTGTAAACATTGTCATTCTCTAAAGTATGCCTTCACTGAGACGAATCACATAACTGAGAAACAGTGGAAAGCAGTAAAAAAGAGTTTAAGAGGTTCTCACACCATTTTTTGTCAGCAAAGAAAACTGCTGATCACAAGGTTTAATCTTTCTGGTCTGTATCTGCCAGTGGATTTCAGCTGGTACCTTTCTTAGAATCATAGAATCATAGAATTGTTCTGGTTGGAAGAGACCTCCGAGATCATCGGGTCCAACCATTAACCTATCACTGCCAAGTCCCCCACTAAATCATATCCCTTAGGGCCTCGTCTAAACGCCTTTTGAATACCCCCAGAGATGGGGACTCCACCACCTCCCTGGGCAGCCTGTTCCAATGCCCGACAACCCTTTCGGTAAAGAAGTTTTTACTGTTTCCTCTCCATCTCCTGCTGCATGTGGAGGCTTATTCTGTGCTTAGCAATTCACCTTTTTTTCAAGCTGGTATCTCTGTAAACCCCGTACCAGTAGGAAGCAAGGCTAACTTGTTCTCGAAAGATATAGTTCAATTCCACCTGTCGTTGCTACTCACATATCACAGACACACCTGTCATGGGACCCCACTCTGCCAAGCCACCACGGGAAGCTCTCAGAAATCCAAACAAAATGTAACAATAATGTCCCCCAGAGAGAGACAGCATCCTTATGCTGTGCATCGTTCCTATAGAGGAATCATATAGAGTTTAAATGATCAGTGCTACATGATCCCAAATGACTGGCAATTTAATACTTCACATAAATGACTTCTAAGAAGAGAATGTCACTTAGTAAAAGACTTTCAGAAACTGAACGATTTGAAGCCATTTATTAATCCTTTTCTTAATGATGACTGTTCTTTTGGGGAAAAAAAAAAAAAGATTTTCCACTTAGCTTCAGATGCTTTCAATGTCAAACACGGTCCTAATTCTGAAAACAGTAATCATTTTAAGGATATTTCATCTGATTTTAAGAGGACCAGAACACCCATGCTTCTGATGGAAATTAATGGTACTTGTGAATGCCCAGACCCATCCACATTAGGAAATAACTAGATTTGTTGGCATCTAAATGCTATATATGGCATTCTGTCAGCCTTGGTATCAATGGGATTTTTGCTTTTGAGTGAAATGGGATCAGGACCCTGTTACCAAAGCTGGTAAATGCAGCTTCAGCAACCTGCATACACCATGTCTGAATTTGGTCCAAAAGGGAAAGGAGGTATGCTTAATTTGCTTTTTCTGTTAGCAAATTTAAAAAAAAAAAAAAAAAGTAAAATGCAGTGCTACACGTTGTAGCCTATTGATGCTAAGATTCAGCTTTTAAGTGCTTTCAGAGCTAGTGGTGTAGCTACAGTAGCAAGTAAAATTTTAGAGAAAATTCCTTGAACCATGGCAATGAAATTACTCTAGCAGATTTCTGTTGGAAGGCATTTAGCAACTGCAGCACAGTGCTCTTTTTTTACTCTAATCTAGACCTCTTCCTCATTCCTTTCTTGACAGATTTTCTTTCCTAAGTAAGCATTTTGAATGGGACTAGAATATTACTGTTTGTCAGGCTAGATCTCAATGGCATTTGCATATTAAATTAGAACTAGGTATACTAACCTCAAAGGAGTTTTTAAATATCAGAGCTAGCATGTGCACTGGTGTTGAGAAAAGGTTAAAAGCTGCATTTTGGTTAGGGATTCTACCTGCCTGCCCAGGTTTTTACTTCTGTATCATTTGTGTGAAAAATAACAGGTGTATAAAACACCTGCAGAAAGTAAGCTGTGTGAAATTTGGTTGGCTGAAATAAGTAGGTGTAAATAGGACCAACTTTTAGTTATAGGCAATGCCTCACATGCAGAACCCACTGTTTCTCTTAATGGACAGGAAAAATCATCAGAACCAAGCTATTACAATAGTTTCTAGAAGGATCCAACACAAGATATTTTGGGATGTCTTTGTTACAAGGAAGTAGAATGTTGAAGGATGGCAGGTAGCCTGCTAAAATATGCAAGAAGTATGCAAAAACATGCTAAGGTCAGAACAGAAGTCATTAGAAAGCAGGAGCATAGCAAGGGAAGAAAGAGACATTGTTGAGACACAGGTCAAAGAGCTCTGAGGAGAAATGATCTTTGAAATGAAAACTTCAGCACGATACAGGGAGCCTGTTCCTGAATGGTCACTTAATATCTCAGAATTACATTCCCTCCCCATTGTACCATGAGTTCATTGTTGCTAGCTTTTTGTAAGTAGGTAAGTCTTTATATTAAAATATTCCATGGCACAGAACTGTCGTATTTTTCCTAATAGTTTCATTTGACTGGTAGCTTCTTTTTTGTTCCATTATTATAATGTCACAAAAAGTTCTTTGGTAATATGACTTCTACCTTGATATTAAATAGCATGTCACCAAATTTTGGAGTTCTTTGGGATTGTTTTCTGTTACCTTTTCATTTCATTAAGACTTAACTCTGTCTCACTATGAAACAGAGCGCGCTTTGTTAACTTTCTGTGGGGGTGTGTGTGGTTTTTTGTAAATTGCCTGTTCTGGTTTGAAACTGGCAATAGTTTTCAAAGTGAAAATTGATACCAAACCATGTAAATGAAGACCATTTTGTTAGTGTGATAAAATAAAGAAACTGTAATGTCAGTAGTTTGTTATTATAAAAACTATCTGAATTAGGATTGAGTTGGAATATGCAACTAGTTTTTAGAGCTGTGGATCTGGAATGATTTCCTTGTAGTCAGTTTAACAGACCAGTGGAGGATGTCCTGGGCACAGAAGCATATTCCAGTTATTTAACGCCAGGACAGCCCCTCTCAGCACTACTTCTCTGGTTTCTTGTGCATAGAGCTGTACCAGAAAGAAAGGGGCAGACCAGGTTTTTCCTGTCAGCTGAGCAAGCTGCAGCTGCTGGAACAGCCCTTTAAGGCCAGGAGCAAGCTAGCCCCGATAATGCTGCCCTTATTATGGGGTCTGCTCAGCAGCTGGATAGGTCAAGGTGGGAAACAAGAGGTCAAGGTGGGAAACAATGTTTGAAGCTCCTTTCCTAGTCTTTTGATGATCCCAGCTTACCTTAAGTAGAGAAATTAGCATGTAGCACATTACAGACAGCAATGATGCCTTTCTATTTGCTAGTTATGTTCAGAAGCTGCACTTAACTAGATCTGTGGAGTCATTCAATTTGTAATAAATAAGTTCAGCTCCCAATTACCCAGCACACTGTTTGTTTTTATTTAACTACATCATTTTTCATTGTGCTGTAGGGTATATTTTGCAAATTATGTCACTTCTAGTTACTCTCTTGAGTCTGACTGATGTTAGAGCACTGACCTGAGATGGAAAGTCAAATAATAAAAAGCAAAATAACATTTGGTTCATCACTGCGAGACTCAAAAAAGATATCTGCAACTGTTCTATTAGTCCTGTACCCAGAGGGTTTCAGGGAGATGTGGGATTATGCTGAATGTTAGGCAGAACTACAGAAAGCTTAATGAGTGGTTTTCCTGTTTGGTTGATTTTGTCACAGCTCAGCTAGAATTCTTTCAAAAACTTGAATCTTTACTTTGTAAGGGCCTAATGTCATTAAGTATCTCAGAAGAATATAGAGAAAACTTGACTTCTTCCCCCCCCCTTTTTTTCCCCTTTCCCTGGAGGCATGGTTTTTGCAGACTGTAGGGAAGATGAAATACCTGACTAACTATAGCAAAGCATGCACCTACAATGCATAAAGACTGCAAATGTGCTTGTTGCTTCACTGATGATGCAAGAGGAAAGATATGTCTTGCTGCTCTTCCCCCTATTCCTTTACTGCAAAAGAGCAAGACACTGTGGAGCCTAAATTTTATATCCAGGTTGTAGTAAGTTGAAAAACATCCTGACCAAAAGCTACACTGTCACTAGAATTAGTAAAACAACTGTAAGCAGACTGCAGCTGCTGCAGAGATCAGAAAGGAAATTTCGCCTACTGTGTCTGAAGTGTTTGATGTATGATGAGGTGTTTGGCCAGTGCAGGAGATGAGCTTCTGGACTTGATGGACAAAACAAAGGACAGTGTGACAGCTGCTGTATGTGTACAGTGTAATGGACTCCTGTATAAGAAGAAGAATCCATTTGTTTACTGGATAACATGATAGATTATCAACTCCACAAATCTCTGACTTGTATTAAATTCTTAAAGAAGCAGATACAGCGTAAGTAGCCAAGTAACAAGGATCCCCACCAATCCGTCAGAACTTTTCAGACCAGAAGTTCCATGGAATCACCCCAATGCGAATGGAGATCACTCACAAAGCGAGAAAGGTCTTTTCACTGAACAATTTTGTCAAATCATTGTGTAATAGGAGCAACATAAAGCTGTTGATGCCACAAGGCATGGCATAAATGCATAAGCTACTGTTGCGGAGACTGGAGATGAAAAAGCTGTGTGTTTTTAATTTGGGGGGTAAGGGCTATGTGGTTTACAAGGGGAAGGGGAGATCAAAGAAGAGTATGTCAGGAGGCCCCAGAGGGACTTTTAAGTTATAGCAGGGTCTGGAGTAATTTGTGAGATGCTTTTAATTTCCTGTGCTACTAGTAGAAGACAGTTTTTGAATTTTGTTTGCCAAAATTGTTGGAGAAGTAGCTAATAGTTATTTTGTGAAAAAGAGTTCCTGGATAAGTGGCTAATTTTTAGAAGATTTCTTTGAGCTGATGCGTGAAACTATTGCATTTTGTGAAGGTATATTTTGGATGTATGTGCAAAGTGCTTCAGGATTCTTTGAGATGAAAGACTATCTATGTAAATGCAAGATATTAATTGATGTGCTTCATGCATTTAATTTCTGAGAATACATATGACTCCTGACAAATGAGCGTGTCACAGTTCATCATGTAACCACTTCTTTCAGAATTTCCCCACAGAGTGCAGCAGTCAGATTTTTACATTTTTTATTGAAGGGTAGATAAAAATGAAATCTGTTTTCATCTTCATTGACTTTCTAAACATATATTTAGTAATTTTAAAAAAGTGTGCCTATATATATAGAAAGAATTTGAAGCTATCATAATCTATATAATGACTATACTTGCTATAAACTATTAAAACCATTTGCCTTTAAAAATAGCAATAAGAGCAGCATAGATATTCTGCCAAAGTTTTCCTGGAATTAGTTTGTTGAAGTATTAAACTAGCTGTTGATAGAGACGCTGCCTTCCCTCTGTGTGTGAATATTTTAGTTTTCTGGGGTTTTTTTTCAGTTAGTTTATAATTAGTTTGTTGAAAATTTAAAATCCAGTTGGGAGAATAGAAAAAACAATAACTTTCCCTCCACGTCTTCCAATCTGTGTTTAGGAGCTAGACATGAGAAGGTGAGATGTACTGTTCCGAAAGTCCTGGAAGAATGGAAATAATATGTTTAAATCACTAAGTGCATACTTATGTTACTTAAATTATGTTTGTAATTGTGTTTGCACTGAAAAGTAGTTTATTAATATTTCAGTTTTCTAATGAACCAGAAATATTTAAGACAACTTTATTTACAAATAAAATTTAATTATGCTTGTTTTGTTTACCTTAAGCAGATTCCAGTTTCCATGCTAATATAATTGATACATATCAACTTGAAAAAATCATTAACTAAATTTGAAAAGTTAATTTCTTATGTATTTTCTAACATAATAAAACAAAACATTAGAAATGAAGTAAACATAAAGTAGTCATGTATAACCACTAAGATAAATACATATGTATACATTCAATGCAGCAGAAGGAAATACCAAATTCTATCATCCAAAAAGAGTCAATCTTTCTTTGGAGAAATGACTAAAATGTGCAAATAAAAATCAAATTAAAATTGGTTATTTAGATCAAAGGTTTTGCTATTAATGTAATTACAGTTAAAAACTAGTGATTGATGTTGCTTCAATTTCAGTCACTGCTGTAACTATAAGTGAAGGGCTGGTTTGGTTTCACATAGGCAAATTGTCAACATTGTGTATCTGATATTAGAGTAAATATGCAGGGGAAATCACTTAAACTTGTCGTATTTCAATATAAAATATTCTGATAGAACAGCAGATATGGAATTATTGACATGAATTTACTACCTTTTAAAAAAAAACGTGTTTTGAAAGCAAGATCATTAAGAAATCATCTGCAGTCCTGGAAATTTACAGCTCGTACTGTTTATGTAAATACCATGCAAAAAAAAAAGTCAGCGCTCTCGGCCTACCGTCAAGAATGCGCAATCTATTGCTCTGAAGAGAATAGCTGCTAGGAGAATCGATGCAAATGTAGTTTCTTTTCTCAGCAGAAAGCTCCTGAACAGGGTTCAGCCTAAGTTCAAAGATTTTGTTGTGTGGAAATACAATATGGTTACACTATGCTACACTTCGAGGTTATAGATTCATCACCTTAGGCGGAAGATGCATAACTACTTGGCTGACAGGCATGTGAACGTATTGGCTTGACTCCCTTTGTCTGGCTTTCATGATTTCTGTATTTCCTCATTCAGGGCTGAGCCTGAGCAGTCTTAGCTATGGCATCTCCACCTTTTTATTTCCCTTTTATGTCTTTTCTGAAAATAGGTAAGGAATGAAATCCATTTAAAGAGAATTGGTCGTTTAGATGTATATTAAAATGCACCTAGATTAGAATACAAGACCTTTAATTTTTCTGATCCAGCCAAATTCTCTTTGATACAGTGAGACCTTCTTTTTCTCTAACATAATTCACTGCTATTTTCAGTGAAGGTAATGGAGCTAGACCAGCATGAAACTGATGCCAAATTTTGACCAGCAGTATCAGATGCACAGATAGATGTATGATAAGAGATCCTGACTCAAACTATCAATAAGCCAGCACTATATAGATTTTAGTTTGGTTTTCTAGGAAGAAGGTTTATGTATCCATACTGCCTGTGTGTGGCTGCCTGTGATCTCCTGTTAATTTTTAACCCCCTTGTCTGCTTCCAAACCCAATCTGAAAAATGAGTAAGGATCTCTAAGATAAATACTGTGCTAGAAGTCCTGAAACTTGGGAGCCAGCGAAAGGAGAGAGACCCTAGAGGGGCTCCACATAAAGGAAAGGCTGCAGGGTGCGCTCAGAAAACCCAGGGAGGCTTGTAAAATGGATCTTGTAAAATGCCCCAGGAACAGATGGGGCAGCTGAAACTTATACCTCTGCAAGTGTGCAAGTCCATCAGCTGCTCAGTTGCTGAACGCACTACAACATATTTAATTAGCTTAAATGCTCAAACAACCATTCCTCTGGCAACTGAAATAATTTTTCAGGAAGGTGATGTGGTTCCATGAGCAGGGTTTGGAAATTCCTGCTCAGAGGAGATCTTTGCATCATCTTTCTGAGATACTGTTTTTCTGTATGCATCAATCATTGAAGGGCTCATAAAAATCAGTTTGAAAATGTGAGCAGGAAGCTTCATTTAGTCTTGGAAAATGCTGCGCATTTCTGGAACTTGATCTATACTTTTAATGTTTGATATGACGTTGGATGAAGGGACTTTTCTGGCTAATATATTTGATTGTATGATTATTGATGAGGCAACAGTACTGATCTGATTCCCATTACAAGCAAGAAATACAGCGCAAACATGATACTGTCAGGTTCCAAGGGAACCTGGGTGAAGAAATGTCTGATCTAATGTTGGAAATGTTCCCAGCCAGATAAAGAAAAAGGTAAAATTAAATAAATCAGCTTTTTGAAAATAAATATTTTGTAAATACTTTGTTGTTATGCGTAAAATGGAAATACTTGATCACGAAAGCAAGTGGACTGAACTGAAAATGACAACTGAGTTAGGCTGGGCTGAAAATGGTCATTAAAGGTAAATGGTGCCCTGTTGTCACTTGTTTCAGTGGAGGTGGGTTTCATACAAACTTCATGAAGAATTTTTTGACAAAAGTAATCGGTGTTTAAACATTTCAGTATAAAGGCATCCTCTCATAATTTTGGTAAGTAAGACATACAAAAGTATCATATAAGGAAGTTAAAATTATTCCTTAATTTCTTAATTTTTAATTCAAGTATTCTTTTTGTTAGAAGTTGATAGCAGGTACAAGTAAGGGAGAAGTAGGCCTGTTCAAAAACAAAGTCTATTTTGAAACCTATGGATCCTGACAGATTCAAATTAGTGAAGTAATAGAAGTATAAATGGAAGGAAGTGGCACAGTACATCTTGTCATTACATACCAGCCAAATGAAGGGAATGTCTGTACAACAAAACCAACAATTACTAATAATTGCCTTGCATTTTAGAGCAGGCCTAATGGATTGTAGCACCTGTAACTTCAGTGAGCTGGGCGTGGCATAAAATTGAGGCTTCATCCAAATGAAGTGATTAAAAGATACCTGTAGACTGTCTAGAGGAGGCAGGGGAAACCCTGGATTTATGTGTTTTGACAAGATTGTGCTTTGGGTAGTTGTATCAAGATGTGACTGAAACACTAAAAACTCCGTCTGGAGTGGTGGTAATTGTAGTATTTGATGTTTTGTTCTACACTTGTGCTAGAAGTAGTTAATTAATGTGAAAATATAATTGTGTGTATGTTTGTAAAATCAAAATAACAAATTAGTCTGAGCAAAATGATGGCATTTTTATTCAGATTTCTATAGTTGTTGATGCATCTGTTTTCAGTTGTTTGATGAGAAATGCTAAATGTATCTTTCAGTGTTTATTTGCCCTGTACTTGTTTTCAGGTTTTTTTAGTAGAAGAGTAAATCGAAACTTCTATAAATAAGGTTATCCAAATCTGGCTGCATATCAGGGGTCGACAATGTGTATACTTTTTAATAATAATAATCCTTACTGTTCATCTGTGACTGTATTTTTATATTATGTATATCATGCACATAGAGTAGCTGAAAAAAATCTCAGAAAAAAAAAGAGGTTTGTTCCAAAACTGTTTCTAAACCCACACTTTTTTCCATTGTTGAAATGTTTAAAAATTAACTCTTAAATATTTATCTGAAAATTAAAGCTGCTGTAGATCTAGATTTCTGAAACATGTTCCAGTTTTCCAAGTCCCATGAAGAACTGGAATTTGTAACCTCCTTATAAACTTGTCGTTATTGTTGAGATCTATGAAGTTTACTGTTTCAAATCAAGCTGATGACTGGTGAAAGCAGTATTTTATGACCAGAGAAGATTCTCTTTAAGTCCTCTCTTAATTATTACATACTTCAGTAGATGCTTAGCCTGACTAGAAAGAACCCTTTCAACCAAAATAAATATGAATATTTACCTAGAGGCTCAGCATTTTGCTTGACTGAAAACAACATATTTGTGTTGTGTCAGTTCTGGCAAGGAAGCCAGATTAGACATTCCCAGCTCTCTCTGCCCCCAGACATTCATTTCGGTGCTGCAGTTCATTGCCTTTTCAATTGCACTGGTACAACAGCTTTTGAGAATAAACTGCAAACCAGTCAGCTGCAAGGTTCCTGGTTTTAGAGGAACAACTAAGCAAAAAACTCAACCCTCTACAAAAATAAAGAGAGTCTGACCTTAAATAAAGATCATTTCAACCCTGCAACGCAACCATACAAACAGCACTGTTGGTAGAACAGAGGAGGCAGTGACCAGTGATGCAGGGTTCATTAGCTGCAGTTGGTAAGATCACAAAGGGCATTCTTCTGAACTTTTTTGGGGGTTTCTCCTCCAAGTTTGGTGCATTGTCAAAATCTGAGACTTTCCATGTTGACTAGGAAGGGAATTTAAACTTTGTGCCAATGTAATTGTGAATTTTATGTAAACACAATGACAAGATTACATGTACATAAATGTACCTATACGGACAATGGAAGCAGCTGAAAGCAACTCCTGGTACAGAAATGAAGGAAATGCATGGAATTTGAGTACTCCTGGATTAGGTGAAACCTGTACTAAGGGGTGCTTATATGTGTCTGGGAAATTAAAAGGTATTTATCTGAATTGTCTTTCCAAACTGGGACTGATTTTTATTTACCTGAAAGTTCAGAACTCCAAAACTATAATGTTTGTTAGGGCAAATCCTAGAAGTTTAAAATTGCAAAACTATGTTTGTTAGGACAAAAACCTAGACTTTTAAAACTGTAAAACTATAGTGTTTGTTAGGACAAAAAAAATGGTATTCTAAAATCGTTATGTCAAACACGAGGCTAAAGCCATGTGATAGTGGGTGAGATATAAGGTTAATGAATAGAAGATTTATTTATAAACCTTGTAAATAAAGAATGACTAGATCACTTTGCTGGTGAGTTTTACATAACTTTTTCTGGTTTACTCAGGTCCTGGTACAAAGTCAGCTGAGGCCAATGTAAGAGCAGTATGACGGGAGGCGTAGAACGGATACCTCATGTTGTGACGGTATGGAATGCCATGGGTTCCGGCTCTGGCTTAGCTGCACCCGTCCTTTGTGATCTCGGGTAAGTCACTTGCCTTCTCTGTGTCTTAGTAGCAGTTACAATTCTCCCTATCTCACAGGACAATTTTAAGTACCTAGGAAGGTGATGAGAATATGATTGCATACATAGGATCGTCTCTGATAATGACTTAGTAGTGTGATTTGTTGTTGCTGACCATGATGTAATTAATTGTAAAAATGCTGTATTTCACTTTCACTGTTTTAGGGGTTATTGCCTAATCTGTTTTCCTCAAGTGCCTCTTTCTCTCAGGGATACTTTTAAGAACAGAAAAAGTAGTCAAGTGCCCAGAGCAGCAGACTGCCTACCTTGTTTTTGCCATGAAAATAGGGTTCAGGTAGTACCCAGCTCAGACAGCTGATCTGCTCCCATTCCTCCTTGAGAAACCAAGATATGTGTAGTAGCAGCTGTTGCTGGGTAGGGAAGTATCCCTGCGCCCTCACTCATGCCTCCCTTCTCCCTTGCAGCTGCAGGGTTGACCTACCCATGCCTCCATTTCACTCCTCCCCTGCATGAGAGCCAGCTCTGGTCTAGCTAATCCCTCACCCTGCTTACCCAGCAGCTCACAGCGCGAGGAGAGAAAGGGTTACTGCAGTGGGGAAGGTAGGGAAGGGACAGAATTGGTTTTTTCCTGAACACAGATTACAACCTCATGAGCAGAGAGTTTCTCTGTCCAACTTAATTTGTGATTTGATACTTAAAGTTGTGTCCAAACAATTTCATTTCTTTACTAACTGCTAACAGAAAAATAGTGTACAATTAATTCTTTTGGAGATAACATAAAAAGTTCATCGTTGTGACTTTTTAAATTCTGGTTATAGATTTCTACTTAAAAGAGAACTTTTCAATGTTTTTTATTACTGTTGTTTTATTCATCTCTATCTTATCTAAATGGCCAGTTAAAAAGCATCCTAGCTATTGTAGTTCATGTCCAAAAGCTGTTATCGTTTAACAGCTGCTTTTGGTGTTTTTATAGCCATATGCTACTTAAAGCTTATTTGAGCTCCTTAAATAACCTTATTGTGCACTCTTATGCAATCCTATTTTAAAGAGATTTAGGTGCCTACAGCTGGAAACAGGCTCGAACTGGGATTTTCAGAACCGTCTAACAGTCTGACTTGCTCCCAAATCAGCGGCTGTAAGGCTGCTGGTAAATCCCTCTAGATTCCTGTCTATCCTTTTAGGAACCTCAGTGACCTTGAGGGGAACCCACAGAGCCCTCATGTTATCTCAGTGAAAGCGAGAACTCCCACAGGGCTGCCTGTGGTATGATACTGGTGAAGTGGGAATACCTGGAAAGCTGAACTTCATAGCTTGATTGAGAGATCAGGTGGAACAGAAAAGCGTTCAAATAGCAACCAAGTCTCAGAAAGATAATGGATGTGGATGTGAAGGTTGTTAGCTATGTTTCTTTTTTGTTTTATTTGTCTACCTCAGCTCAGGTCTTAATAATAGTGGCATCCTCTGAGTATTTCTCAAGAGAAGACTAGATATGGTGTGTCCTGTCTGTGCCATGGCAAGCAGGAAGACTCACAATGGTCTGCTCTGAAACTTAAAAGCTGTATAGGAATGTTACTTACGGTGTGTATTTCCCATACCTGGCATCTTTCTCTTCTTGGAACGATAAATTGAGGCTATCTCAAACAGAAAATTTGTACACTCAAAGACACTTTGAGTACAGTGGCAATTAAGGAGTTAATTTAAAGCAAGGAGGCAGGGATGGAGCAGAGAGACAGTAGCTCGCGGCTAAAAGGCTGATCACAAGTTAAACTGGCAAGCTCTATAAAAGTACTTCTCTGGTAGTTAAAAGTGAGTCTCTTGTGCAGCAGAATGAAACACCTTGTAACTGAAAAGCAAGCCTGTTATGTAGCTTGAGTTAAAAATTTCTCGGTTTATGTTGTAACAACCTGTGTTCTTTTGGTTATAGCCTGAAAGCTCTAAACGTGAGGATCAGAGTCGTAGGGGGAAACTCTCTTGCTGAACAGACTTGCGCTTCTTTGGGGCTGCTTTAAGCTACTTTGGCAAACTGTAGCACTCTCATGTCGTTTTGCTTTCCTGCAAGTTATTCCTTTCCCAGCCGTATGCTTCTCTCTTTTTTTTTTTTTTTTTGGTTATATTTTTGTTTGTTTTGTTTGGGTTTGGTTTTTTGTTGTGGTTTTTTGTTGGTTTTGTTGGTTTTGTTTTTTGTTTTTTTTAATTTGGACACTTGCTTCACTTTCAAGATCACTGTTGTAGTATTTCACTACTGAAAAATAGGTTTCTCCTATCCTTCTTATGGCACTAATTTGTGTTTTTGCTATGCACTGCGAGCAAATTTGAAAAGCATAAGACAGGTCCAGATTCAAAAACGGATTCACACACTGCAGTTCCACCTGAGCTGCAGTTTAGGAGTCTAGGACCAAGAGCGATTTGCATATAAACTATGTTTTGTTGTTTAAGTGCCTGTTAATCCATAGACACCTAGTTTTCTTGCCTGTAAAATTGCTTTAGTATGTGTTCATAATGCAATGCTGCGCAGAACCCCAAGTCTGTATGAAGTAATAGTACAAAACCTTGCAGATATACGAGTCCAGAAGCAATCTGCCTGCTTTAGCATGGTCCTGAAACGAGCTAATGTACAGCCGTTTGTTCAAAGCTATGAGTTTAGCTGTCATGTCTTCATTGACTAGAATGAGATTAGGAGTGGCAAGGAAGGACTGGTATGCAAGTGAAAGACACCTGGTAGCTAAGATTTGTCGCCTCCTCTTCCTCCACTTTCACTTAAGTGAGCTGGTGGCCAAGAGTAGTAGACCCTCATATATTTGGCTGGGCTTCTTGTGCTGTGCAGAGAGGCCATCAGCAGAATGCCTTCTATGGCAGTTCACTTCTGCTTGGCCAGGCATTGACACCTGGCATCTCCCTCTGAAACAAGGGAGTTCTCCCGATTCCTGGCGTAGTTATGAAGTAGGAACGGACCTTTGTGTCATCTCTAAGCTGCTATCAAATACCGGAGGACAAAGCTACTCAGAAGTAGGCATCTGTTCTACTGCTGTAGTTAGATACATTTAATTGCCTACGAACTATTGCTTGACTTCAACAACAGAGACTCTGCACAAGTTTTCTAGGAGATTTAACATCAGAGAGAGATTAAAACAGTTATGTTGAGTTGTAGTTAATCAGAGCGATTTACTGAAACATCAGACAAAAATGTGGTTTTTGTGATCTTAAACTCTATATGAACAATTAGCAGGAAACAATGCAGAAAAGCTCTTCTAGAGCTTGGGAGGAAACCTTGCAGTTTTCAAGTCAAGCTTATTTTATTAACCGAGGTTAGATGACTTAAACACAAGTCTTTTAAAGGAATATGAGTCGATCTTTTCTGTAGCATTGTCGTCGTCATCTTTCAAAAGCTGATAGAAACAAATTTCCAACTCCATGATACAAATTTCCTTGAAGTATATTGTAATAGTCACTGAAAACATAGATGTCTATCAATGATGTACGAGTGTTGAGAAGATTACAAATAAACCCCAACAACAATTAATCCATATAGTTGTGTGCTGTCTTTAGCAAGTTATAGAGATTTTTCAGTCTGAAATCTAAGCCTTCTCAAGGTATAAGGTATCTGTGATCCATAAAAAGAAAGAACTGAGAAAAATAAGTCCATAGTAATAGGCTTGTGTTTTGTATGCAGCATCCAAAATAGTCTCAACTGTTCCTGGCTTTGATGGCTGAACAAGCATAAGAGCAATTGGAGCCATTTGGCTGATATGATTTAAATGCTGTCCTAAAGCATCCAACTGCTGTTTCCAAAGAAAGAGGAGTGAGTTGGGGAGGAAGATGAGAGGAAATAGAAAATATTTAGAAATTGGCTAAAATAGAAATAGTGAACTGAAGCTATGTGTAAAAATTATTATTCCAAAGTGATGGAGAACAGAATAGGAGTGCGCAGTATATTTTGGATAGGTGTAGCTGGACTTATGATCAACCGAGTAAAGTAATTGGCTTGATGCCTTAAAAGAGGTCATGCAGTTTGCTTAGTCTATCAAGAATAAGCATAGGTGATTCTGCTGCAAAGTGAAAAGGAGGAGCATATAAAGTGTCAATGAAGATGGTTTTATTCTGTGTTTGTCAGTTACAACAATCCCTAAGTGTAAAGAGTGTGCTGGTCTTTTTTGCCCATTTAGATGTTGGGGGTTTTTTAATGTTTCATTGAGGGTAAACCATCTGGACTTTTGGGTGCTATTCAGCCTGCAGAGATTTTTGCACATGTACTGTATTATAGCTGGTATTAATTTTCAGGAGGGAAATTTATAGGCTTTGTATGGGATGCTTGTAAACCTGTACCACATCTGCAGGTGTGGCCATTATATCTATTAGCTCAATTCTGTTTTCAAGTTTCTCTGGGGATGAGTGATCCACAAACTGCAATAACATATAATGTTGCATTCAAAGTAATGGTTTCTATATTGTAGTGATTCCCATTTTCTAGTCCCCAAGCTCTGATTCCTCTGCAAGCAAAATCTTTCACGGGTATAAGCATCAGTTCATTGACAAACTTAAGAATGTGCTTAATTTTAAACACGTGAATAGTTCCCCAGATATGTCATAAAAAGGGTACCAATAGTAGAACTTGACATTTCATACAGTATTTAGCAAATACAGACAAAGGATACAGGTGTTCTGAAAGTCAGAGGTTTTTTCCAAAGCGTTATTTCTAGTTCATGGTGTATTAAAAGCAGCAGTGTAAGAATGAAAACATGTACACAATGGGAACAGGATTATCCTTAAAGTCTATAGCATTTATAAGGAAACGAGAGTTACAAGGGCATTTTAAAGGAGGACTGTGTCATTCTATTGTACATGACTATATTTCATCACTTGATTATCACAGGTATATGTAAAGATAGCCAATGCAGTAGCTGGAAAAATAGTTGTGGCAGCAAAAAAGACAGATTCACTAAAATATCTGCATTTATACTCTTACCTGCATCCAATGCCATGAGTTATAAATGCTCTAGAATGAAGTCATTTACAAGCCATGATTGTTAAATGAGAGGTTGAACTGAAATTATTCTGTCTACATCAAACTCTGAAATACAACAACGAAAGGAAGTTGGCAAAATCAAATGCGTGCTCAAAAAAAATCAAGGTACAATGGATTCCCTAACTTTCAATTATTTGAATAAAAGAAATCTTAAAATACCTAGGAAAGTTTTTTAAATTATGATGATGATGATACCTAACCTTGTTAAACTAAGTAGTTCCTTCTTGTGATGCTGTTTCTGCCACTGGGAGAAATTTTCAGAGGACTGGCCAGATCTTTATTTGGTAGAAAACTTGCGTTCAGTAGAACTCCACTGACTTGGTTCTGAAGTTCTGTTTCTCCTTCTGTTTGTACACTTAGCTTCTGGTTGCTAGCAGTGTCTTTTTTTTTTTTTTTTTCCCCAGCTCTTAGCTCAGTCATAAAAAGAAAATATTCATCTGTTATCAGTCCTACAGAGAACTGTGTTTTCTACCAAAGTAAAAGTAATATAAGTATACAGTCTTGAAAAGTTCCTTTCCTGTGTTCTTATCTGCTATTATGAGCAGAGAATTAGTACAACACATTTCTAAGCGAAGCTAAAATTGTTTCTAGCTCATGTCACAAATATTTTTTTATCAGATCTGAATATAACCAACAAATGCATTCCACTGAATCCTACATATCTCAGACCTTCGAACTTTTCACCAAATAGGATATGATCATAAAATATTCATAGCATAATTTTCACTCCTACATTTTACAGCTGAGATTTGCAGAGATGACGGCACTTTGTTCTGGGAAAGGAAAGCTAATACATGTCTAAAAGGCTATGAAATCACGAAAGGAGGCAGTAATATATATACATGAAAACTAGTAATATATAAATATTCCTGTTGAGAACTATTCTGAACATGAGAAGTTTTCATGAATTCCTTAAGGGTTGGTCAACCTAGTCAGTTTATTTGTAGTCAAACACTGGAATAGATCACGCTACCAGGACATCTGCTGAATAAACTAATCCATCTGCTTAAAAGCTGATGGCACAATATAGAACACAATCTTTATAATCTCTACAATTTCAGCACAACTAGTTTCTCATTTCTATAAAAATGTAATTCGAGCAAGTGTGTTGTCATTGCAAAGCCAACTTTCTGCCCTTCTGGACTCTCAGCGCTCCTGGTGGAGAAGGAAACAGAGTAGACATTGCCCCTAACACCTGGGCCTGTAGGTCCAAGATCTAAGCAGACGATGAAGAAGACATAGGGCTGGGAAGAATCATCATCCTCCCTCTCTGGCACAGAGTCCTGTAACCAGCCTAAGCTGTGATGGGTGGAATTTTGAGGAAAAAGTGGACTAAAGCTCACATGCAATATTACACTTGCTAGGTGTTAGTTTTTCCACTTTCTTCAGCAAACAGTCATGAAGGAGGAATAAATAAATACTCAGCTATTAAGTCCACTATCAGGAAATCGGTCTGTGCTAAACTGGCTTTCCCCTGATTAAAGTAACTTCACATTCAAAGAGAATTTATATGATATCAAGCAAAGATACATTTCAAGTGCCTGATACTAACCATCATAGTCTGGACCAGATCATGTGCAATAGTGAAGTGAAGGATGGGTTATTAATGTGTTTCGCCTTTTTAAAACTTTTTTTTTTCCTCTTTGAAACTGCAATCTATCTGTGATGTTAAGGGAAAATAACATTTATGTCTCAAACTGATTTAGTATGTGGACTCAATTTTAATGTGATGCCAAAACCGTTCCACTTGAAAAGTGAATCTACTTTTATTTTATGCTTACAGTAATGGGCTAAGGTTGGAGAGCTCTAGGGGGTTTCACTGAGAACAATTCATCCAAATATTGTCATAATTCAGCTGATACATTTTAAGCATTGTGGGTGGACTGTTGAGTAACATCTGCCCTTATTGCCTTTGATGGGAACCGACGTTATTCAGCCCTATCATGAAAAGCCCTTTTCATCTTCCACCTTCAACCTGTTACCATGCTACCTTCGTGAAAATACAGATTGGCTTGGATTCTGTGCTGTTCCTGAATTGTATTTGTCCAAGGCGGATTATGGGTGTCTGCGTGGGTGTCTACGCTACAAATTTTGGTCCTGCCTTTCTATTTTTTACACCTATAGTGTATGCTAGATGGATCCCAGGTCTGTTCTGCAGTAAAACACATAAATGTCTCCCTTGAGAATGATATTTAGGATAGGTGTTGCCAAAGTGCAGATTACTCTTCCAGCGCCTTTCCAGCATATCCTGGCCTTGCCTTCAGGGAGAGTATTGTTGGAAATGATAGCTCTCTAGATAGCTGGGGGATTCCTCATGTTTAGGGAATTCTACTCTGCAACGGTAAGGCACGTGACCCAACAGGTTCTTGATGTTTTCACATCTTTGATAGTTGGTCTAGTTAATTCAGCGGGCAAAATTACTTAAGTATGTAGAGACTTGGGTATCAGTCTTCATATATGACATTTTGTTAGGGTGATGTGGCCAATAGGTAAACTTTAACTCATCCTTGTGTTAATACTTTTGTACCACGTGTAATTTTATTTCAAAACTCTCTTTAATACAGTTTCAGTTCACTTTATATCTAATACATCTAATGAACTTTGATCAGAAGGCTGAATGAGAGGTCATTCCAAAGAATTTAGAGTGACTTAGAAGAGATAGGCACAAAATTTAAGCTCTCTGATAAGATCACACATTCTTCTGCTATTAATGTAGTTGTTCTTAGATTTTTTTGTTAATTAAGAGGGTTTTTTCTTCAAAACAAATTATGTAGTATCCTTTCCAAACCTTCCCATGTAAGATGTCTGGTTTTTATACTTTTATATATATTACCTTATATATCTGCAAATTTTCTTTTCTGTGTATGCAATCACTTAAATTAAAATAACAGATACCTTTCTACTGGAATTGCAAAATCAGTTTAATGTTTAAGCATTTACTCATCTTAAAGGTGTAAATAATCCTACTGAGTGCAAGCACACTGAGAAAATGCCAAATGTGCTTTCGTGATTTCAACAGAAATGATATTGTAAAATTAGGCTGGAATAATTTCTAACTACAGTTGTGAACATCTTGTTTTCCTCACTTTAAAAAAATACCAGTGTCATCTCAAATTCTTTTGTTGTTGATATTTTTCACGTTGTTTTGCGCTGAAACAGCGATCACAATCTCTGTTAGGTACAGAGGGAACATATATTCTGGAGAGTTTTATTTTCTTTCTCTCCACTTGCAAACTATTTTGCATGCCTAGGACCTTTTTTTTTTTTTAACCTTGCACAGTCCAGATGTTCCAGACTTCAGAATTCAAAAATTCCATGAGGGATCCCTGGCTTTTAAAAAGTAAGTGCCAGTGTGGGTGAGGTTAAAGTACGTCTAATATGGAGCTCAATCCTTGAACGCTAGTCAAGCAGCTGGCATTTAGGCTGACATTGATCAAAAGACACTACTCCCGATTTTGTGAAGTCTGCCAAGATGAAAATATTTCTTTCAATCTGGCTCTGCCATTAAGGCGGCTCTCCACATATTTTAATGCTAGGGTTAAGCCAGATGTCTTTCATGTTACATTCAAGCATGTTTTAGCCAGAGAAAACAGGCTCTCTAAAGCCATCAGAATAATGGGGTAATTTTAAAATCTCCCCTGGGTTTAATAAAAGGTGGTAGTTTTGGTGAAATTTCTCTGATAGGCCTTTCTGTTAATGCTTATCTAGATAATGCATCTTCCAAATGTTCTGACCAGAGTGTGTGTGATATTAAGAAGACTTTGTCATGTAGCTCCACAGATGTTTTTTCTGCACCTTTTTTATTATGAGTTGGGGTTAGAATTTCACAGCTATGTTGAAGGGTATGTTGTATTCTCTATGCATCTAGCTATAGTCATAGTGAATTCCCCGGGGGAGTGAGGGGAGAATAGACTTTTAAAAGGCAAGCTTGTTGAAATGAATGCAGTGCTTACTGCCGAATGCCAGCTGAGTTATCACGGTACAACTGCTTCTTATCGTCTTTAATATGATGTCTCATGAACAACATGGATTTTGAATGCCTCATGGTTGATGCAATATAGAACAAGTTACCATCAAAGGAAACGGTGTATCCAAGGGCTCCAGATGTAGATGAAATGTGTATTTTGAATTGATTTGCATCTTTTGGAAGCAGAGAGAGAAAATATTTTCCGGCGGTGTAACTAAGCATAGCTCCATTGATTTTTGGTGGCAATTTAAAGATTGCAGACATCTTAGGGCCCGGCCTTGTAGTCAAAGGCTAACTACTAAAGCAGACTTACTTCACATTCACTGCAAATTGGAATTTGGCTTGTTTCTTCCAATTTCTAGTTCATCTGGGAACAGACAGGAGGAACTTCTTTTTTATTATTTTCTAAGCGTAGCCTGGTATTTAAGCTCCTGTGTGAAACTTTGGCAGAATTAAAAGACAGAGAAAAAGCAAGGTAGGTAAACTTTCTGATAAGCATGTAAGTCGTTCTAGTGAAAGATTTAGGTCCGTATCTCAGTGGATAGTTCTACAGGCTCTTCCATGGTAATATTAATTTACTTATTTAAACTGCAGTGTAGTGTGTGTGTATATATTTACGTGTACGTGCATAAGCTCCCTGTCAACAGGAGTTACAGTAGAGGTTCCAACATGTAATGATGTTTCATCCAAATCTATTTTTTTCAAGGTTTTTTACCTGTATTTGACTTCTGATGATGCCTTCTGTGGCTGGTCAGCTCTAGGATTCACTAACCATGTATGTTGTGCTAAAACCCTATACCTACTAAGTAAAAATTCTTAATTTCTTACTGCAGTGATTTGCTTTACATGTTTGCCACAGCTTTAGAGACATAGTATTCAGAAACATAGTTAAGGCTTTGACACAGTTGACAATTCTTACAAAAGGACTAGAAACAGTTCTGTTGGTAGATCTAGACCCAGGTATAGCCTTTTGCAACCGAGCTGGGAAAGCTTCGGAAATGCCTGGCTTTAATTAAACTCGTAAAAGTTTTGAAGAACTCTCCAATTTCCACCTGTTTCAACTTGTCAGCAGATCACAAGTTCATTTCCGAGCTGCTTACTTTCTTGGCCTCCGCAGAGGACATTGCAGCAATCAGCCGTCCCTGTAATTCTGTTCAGTATCCCTCCGATTCATTCTCTACACTGGATGCTACCATCTGTGCAGTGGTGTAGTTAGAGGCTATGTAACAAACAGCTCCACTAGCTTCACTTTATGCTACCTGTGGATGAAGACTTAGAAAGCATATCAGAACTATGCATTTGGCCATCTCAGGGTAGCTTCAGTGACTTTAAGGTGAAAGTCGGATTTATTTGTGGGTGTACACAGAGAAAATCTTGTATGTCCTCTGTAGTTTATAGTTTAACAAAGGGAATTCTGTCACTGTATGGATATCTTTTTTTCAGTGTATGGATATTGAACAAATTCTCATTTCAAGCTTTGGGCATCTTACCACAAACTGAAATTCTGTGATGAAATGTGTGACTGTTCAATGTGTGATTGTTTAATTTGTTCTTGCAAACATCCACAGCAATAAAAAGTCCTCCATAGTGAATAGTTGAATAGTGGTGCTTTCCCTCCAGAAAAAACCTCAAGACACGGGATCATCAATCTGAAATTACTTTTAAGTGTTGCTTTTCTCATAAATAGAGACCAGGGAGACTAGCACCCATAATAATTGGACTGTGTATTAAAGATGAACTTAGGTTTTGCAATAGAAGTGTTGCTATTTCACTGTGTTCTGTAAGTGGCTCTTCCAAAGAGCGTCTGTTCCCCCATCCCCTGTTGTCAAAATGATAACATGAAATACAGCTGAATGACCTGATTTCTTAGGACAAGCTGACCTGTTTCATTGTTCAGTCTTTAGCCATAAGCTTCAAGTGCCAGTCCTCTGGGGATCTTTTTGGAAATATGTAGAAACCATATTCTATAGATGCAGTCAATGTAAGGAGAAGAAACATCACTGAATTCCAGTGTTATTAATTTAGTCCTAAAGAATAAAAGGATTCTGAGCCTTGTAGTGTTCTTTGCTGTATTCAGCATGGGAGGAAATCTTTACAGTTATGAAAAAAATTAAACTGGGGCAGATCTTTTGCTGATATAGATTGACTACTAGCTTATCATTTTGTCTCTGTGATACTTATGACTAAAAAATAACAGAAATTTAAAAACAAAACAAACAAACAAACAAACAAAACACAACAAAAAAACCTACCCTTAGTATGACATGACCTGGCAGCTCAAAGTGAAGATAATTTCATGTGAAAAAGTCTATGATAAAAAAATAAAAAAAAAAAGTCAGTAAATTCAGTAAATTTCATTCACTTGATGGGGAGACTAGGCAATGAACTTTCAAAAGATGAATTATATACAGGGAAATTTTGGATTTTGTCCTTGATTCTAGAGCACTGAAAAGACACCAGAGAAATCATCATGAAAGTTTAAATTTGTTCTTGTGTTGAATACCCTACGTTTTTTCATCATGTCTTCCATCTGTGAATAGTCTAGGTTCTGCTGTATGAATAGTCCTTATCCCGTCATCTTTGGTATGATAATGATGTCTGGGGTTATTACAGATGAACATGTATGAAAATACTTCCACCATATCATGAAACATCTTTCTAATCAGTGTTTGCTGTAACAGTAAATAGTATATTACCTGTTAGCTGCTTGGGATAATCACACAGATAGACAACCAAAACAAAAAAAAAAAAATCAGTTTTAAATATATAAGATGTTAATTTTATTTTCAAAATCTTGGCCAAGACTGAAAAATCTAAAGTGCTGCTAATGTGTCCTCTTGTTTCCATACATATGTAGAAAACATTCAGGAGCCCTTGAAACAAAAATATGAAAATTTTGAATGTGAGTAGCTGAAAATGTTTTGCTAAAGCTGATTTTACACTAAAATGTGGCTTTCTGCGAACAAATGCCCTTTCAGAGCCAAATATTAGTATAAAACTTTGATTCATGATTATGTTTTCTACCAAGAATACATTGGTTGTAATACTCAATAAGGGCTTTGCATGACGGCAATATGGGAAGCATAAGTAATGTTTAAAAACAACAAATGATATTTTGGTTTCACGTGCTTTCTCTATTCAGATTCTTGTTGAATCTGTTGCCTCACAGAGACATCTGCCTCTAAGAGACATCTCTGATTATATAATTTCAGATTTTTCTTGAAATGAATTTAGATTTTGCTGTCAAAGAGATGAAAATGGTGACAATATTGTACTGTATAATCCAATTAAATCATTGCTGTAAGTCATAAACACATAAAACTATTTTGTTTCACTATAGATTCACAAAAAGCTACAAAGATGAACCCTTTGAGTCAATTAATTTTGGAATCTTTGCTATGGTTGGTATTCTCAGTCTGGTTTGCGCACTTAGATTTATGAGAAGCAAAACCGTTCCTCACACATACAGCTGGGTTAACTCATTTGGAAGGAGAAAATTCCTTCAACTTTTTGGTCTTGAAAACTGCAGTATCATCTCCCATCCAAAGCACTGAAATACAAAATATCAGAACTAAGCATGTTTTTTAAATTTCTTTGATGGCGTAATCATATCATTTCTGGAGTCTGTCTGCCTCAGTCTGTGTCTTGAATCTGGGCCCAGGTGCTAACTCATGCCTTCTGAACACTGTTATGTAGAGAGTACACTGACAGTTAATACTGCCTCCTTACTCAATAATATTTTTATTATAACTATGTTTGTATGGATTCACTTCCTTAGCAGAGTGAATGCTTTAACTTGTAGAACAGCAAAACCTGAAAACAACACAGGACTGATTTTCAGTGGCTCTAAATAGAAATTTTAGAAAATTATGTAATTTAGTTCCACAGAAAGCAGGGGCAACAGTCGCAGAATGTTGTTCATGGATATTTTCTGCCAAAATATTCTGTATTGTTCAGTGAGTTCTAATTCTGGACTCTTGCTGTTCCTGTTGAGGTCAATACACGCTAGTCGCTTCTGAGTGTGAGAGATATTGACGTTTTAGCCATGGTGAGGTCACAGTCAGCATCACTCTAAGCTGAAAAATAACCCTGTGGGCTTTTCAACTTTCTAGTAAGATACTTGAGTCAAAATTTGAACTGTCCTCTGGTATTTGTGGTAGATAGCTGTCCTCATAGCTGCACTGACTACCTGCTTAGCAGGGCAGTAATTCAGTGTAAGATGTCACCAAATTAGAAGTCTGCAGATCACGTTCTCTCATGTCCAGAGAATGACCAAGTGTCACCCTCTGCAATACTGCGTGGCTCCTGCAAAAAGACTAATTCCCCTCTTACATGTATGTTTTACATGTTTTCCGGTTGGTTGAATAGTGCAACAGCTTGCACTGGATGTAGATTCATAACTTGGAAAGTTGTATCCAGCCAATTGGGAAGTGCCTTGTTGATTTTTTTTTTAGTGAAAATTTAAGCAAGCATGGGAAATGTGGGGCACAGGTAACTTTTCTTATTATCTGGTCAGCAGACCCTAATCATTCCCGGCCTGGGTGAAGCTGTAAAAATAAAAAAAACACTGATGGCACCCACTTAACAGCTTTCAGCATAATACCTACCTGCAACTAGCACTATTTCCATTCCTCTAAAGCAGCTTTCAATGTTGATATAATAATGATTTCTATCCTCCATAGAAAAATAAGAAACGAGCTCAAGGTGGGTTGCCAAAGTCTGGGAATGGAGAGGATTGCAGAACACGAAGCAGTGGGAGAGAGGCAGGGAGTAGAGAAATGCAAGATTTCAGTGCAGCTCCTGAGCTCTCACTGAACTCAGCCTGCACAAACAACCCACGTGCTTAGATCTTAAAGCTCTGCCACGTTAGGCATAGCTGAAAGTGGATGGCAGAAGTGTACAAAAACAGAAGTAATTTTTGGGACAGAGCAGATTGCTAATGCCTTTCTCAATCAGTTCTGAATTTCTTGTGCAGCATATTGGTATCAATATATATTTTGGAGAAGAGGCGAAGTACAAATCCTGACCTCGTAAGGATTCCACAGTGGTTTTTGCAAAATTAAGAATGCTAGCCCCAGTGGAAAAGCTTTACTAAATATGAATGAAACAAAAATAATATGTTATCAGGAAAGCAGGTATCCTACTTTCAGCACGACTGTTTTGTGTGTGTAAATATCAAATTTTACCATCTCTCAGAATTAAGATGGTATAATACAGAATATCTAGAGACTTTCTTTGTTCCCCAGAGCATGCTCTCAAAGTCTGAAAGTCTTTAATCTGCTATATAACTAAATCCCTAGATTTTTATTTTTCTATTTGTTTTTAATACTTATTTACACCTCTCTTGAAGTTTTTCTTCTTTAAAAGGAAGTCTGGATCCACCTGTGCATTCCCAAGGTGTTAACTCAGTTTTGTATTTTTTTTTTAAATATTACCGTTCTACTAAATTCAGCAAGTGACTGAGTTTCCTGACTAGGAGTTATGTCAATCAACTTGAAATGTGCATTACAAATTAGTAAATGAATGCAAATTCATTCACTGTCAGATGATGTTTCTTGTCAGATTAACTTGTGCACCTCCCCAATTGCAGTGATTCATGATAGTTGCATCTCTTACACCTTATTCCTTGATTTTTATTAGCGTTTCTCATGGTTCTGTAACATGTGTAAGATATCAGTCCCTTGATATCCGAGTTCGGTACTTTGGTAAGCAGTGAAGGAAATTTTGAATTCAGTGCATTTTCAAAAAGATGATGGTGTAAGCACTGAACTGACTACTTCTTCTGTTTTAAAACAGTACTTGACCACAAAAGAGATCGCTCTAATCCTGCTGGGCATGTAAGCATACACTTAGCTTTACGCTTCCCAAGCAGAAAGTACTTATCTAGACTGAAGGTCACAAGTGCTTCATCCATTTAGGCTCCTACAGAAAAACTTTCAGCACACACCAAATTTTAATGAAGTTTTATGAAATTCTTAATGAAATCACAATGACAGAAATAATAATGACATGACTGTATAATACTATTTTCCAAATGAATTTAGTATAGATTGTTTTGTCTCTTCCTATATACCTCTGTAACTTGCTTCTGAATGCCATGCTTTATCTTTCCCTTTATCATTTAGCTAGACAAATATTTCATATAAGCAGTAAATTTGTAATCTATTTTATCATACTTCTAATATATACAGAAAATGTAATGTAACTGAGATCCACTTTGAGTTGCCTGCTATCCAGTGAACCAATTAGGTATTACATCCTTTAAGTAGTTATGAGTGTATAGGTCATTCAATATTAATCATCTGCATTTTAAAGGCAACTTGTAGCATTTTAAAGCAGCCCACTTATGTTGAGGTATAAAATTACTCTTTTCTATATACCTGCTTGACCTCAGCGTATCATGTGATTTCATTTTCTCTTACATAATTGTCCAGGAACTTACTAATTACTGAATTGTTACATGAGATTTTGTAGTTTTTAAATTTTCATGTTTCCTGGCCCTTTTGTATGCTGAGGTGGGAGTGAGAGCACAGGTATGAGGGTGGTAATGTAAGAGCATTAACCAAGATGGTAAGTCATTGTAGCTATTAGGGGTGGTCACAGTTTCATACACTCAAACTATCAATACGTGACGCACTATGTCAAAGAGCCACAAGAATTTTGAAATGTTTGATGGGTGTTTTTGGAGCTTTTGTGTAGTAATTACTACAGGTTTACAACTCAGTACTGAATGCATCTGAATAAATTAGTTCTTTGTATAGAAAGGCTTTATTTGGTTTCTTAATGGATGAAGCAGCCATCAGAAAATCTGTACCAATAATGTAGGTTTAAATTGCATCAAACTACAATAGTATTGTAAGGTCTTTTCCACAGAAGAAAAGAAAGTAATTCTTTAATATTTAGTATTATGAAAGTATTCTCATAAATCAGATTTGAACTTTCCCTCTTTGCTGGTCTGATGCTTCCCACTATGTCTTTAGTCCCCTTTTAGCCCTTGGTTGTTTCTCCTCCGCCTCCACTTTTTCCTGCTGGTCTTTGTGTGTTCATTTTTCTCTCATTTTCCTCTCTTATTCTAGCCCATGGCCTTCTCACCCGCCACCAACACAAGCACAGGACCCAGGCAGTTGGTCACGTGGAGGGAAAGAAATCGCAAGCTGAGTGCTGTGGCAGCCCACAAACGGCTGCCTGCCAGTCCGCACTGCCTGCCCCCGCTCGAGCTGATTGATTAGGTACACTTCCAGTTCAAACTAGCGGCTCCCAGTGCAGCCAGCCAGTACTGACTGGCTGCAAGCTGGTTCAGGCTTCCTGTTTCATGACAATGTGTTCAGGAACTTGAGAGGCTCCGCTAGCAGGAAATGCTGGCAGAAGATACATTTTCAGCTCGGAAGACTTACATGTGCCTCATAAGATATCCATTGTCTACAACCCATATGAAGCCAGTGAAAATTGTATTTGTATCACAACAAATCCATATGTAGGTTGTAATCTTAACACAGATCACCTGGGATTCTGCTTCTGCGCTTTCTTCTGCCGTGCTTCCTTCTCCTGCCTTCCTACCAAAAGGATTTTCTGGTGATATTTTCGTAATTCCCACACTGGTCATAAGAGTAAAGAGGAAACAATCATTTGCAGAATTAAGATCCTTTTTAACCCCTAGAATACTTTTCACAGAATCTTAGCTCTAAGCATAAGAGAACAATTTATTTTGGGTAGATAATGCTTCCACATAAGAAAGCAAGATAAATTTCTAAGAAATATAGGCCATGTTCTCAATTCATTTCTAACATTTTCTTCATCCTTTTCTTCTTGATGAGCTGACGGCAGTATGTTATATACTTTTGCAGACTATGTTCAATTTGTCTAACTGGAAACTATTATCAAATAGTTATTTTTAAGTAAAAACCAATGCATCTCTCATTGTTGTTCTAGAAGAAATAAACATGCCCAAATACTTAAACACTTAGAATAAAAGAATGGTCTGAACATGTTTTTAAATGCAGATAGATTTTGACTGCATGCAGCGAATACTAAGGCATGCACAATACATTTCTTTCGTACCACTTAGCTTTGAACAAATGTAACAACTCTTCTGATAGAAGTGGCTAAAGGGCTGAACCGTCACTGCAAGTCACATCACAATGATCTATACGTAGTTCAGAATACTAAATTGTAGTATTTGGCTTTAGAGCCCAATTATGCGTAGTTGGTGAGGTCTGGGTTTTTTTCTTTTTTTCTTCCACTTTACAGTGATTCAAACACAAGAGGTCAATATCCAGAATATGCTTTTCAGAGGTTGATATTAACATATTGTGTTTCTATCCCTGTGTTAACCTGTTCTGTTTCTGGGCTATAAATGTTTAGGGACTTGACATTTAAATAGGAGTCCATTTGGGTTTCCTTACAGAACTCTGTTTCAGTTGTTTTCATAGGGAATACCTGTCCCCCTATTTGGATAGCCTTTGCAACAATAAAGTTGGAAAGGGCATTAAAAGCAATATTATCTTGCCATTTTGAATCCGCTTCAGCAGTGCACAGAACCACTGCAACATTACCTTTAGTGTATCTCTGCAGTACTCACCCACTGGCTGAGAGGTAAGAGAAAATTTGCCGTATTGTGGTTAAACCCCCCCCGATTGTTACTGTTATTTTAACCTGGATTATTTCACTACAGGAAGCTGCATAAGTACAACCACTGCGGGTGGCTTATTTCATGGGGAAGTATAGAAGAGCAAGTGTGAGGGGGAAATGAGGTGGCTGCATTTCTGAGAAAACGTACTGTAGAAATACGCCCTCGGTCCCTCAGGGGTCCATACTAGAACCAGTACTGTTTAATATCTTCATCAATGACATAGACAGTGGGATCGAGTGCACCCTCAGCAAGTTTGCAGATGACACCAAGCTGAGTGGTGCGGTGGACACGCCTGAAGGACAGGAAGCCATCCAGAGGGACCTGGACAAGCTCGAGAGATGGGCCTGGGCAAACCTCATGTGGTTCAACAAGGCCAAGGGCAAGGTCCTGCACCTGGGTCGGAGTAACCCCTGGTATCAATACAGGCTGGAGGATGAAGGGATTGAGAGCAGCCCTGCCAAGAAGGACTTGGGGCTACTGGTGAATGAAAAGCTGGACATGAGCCAGCAATGTGCACTTGCAGCCCAGAAGGCCAACCGTGTCCTGGGCTGCATCAAAAGAAGCGTGGCCAGCAGGTCAAGGGAGGTGATTCTGCCCCTCTGCTCTGCTCTGGTGAGACCCCATCTGGAGTACTGCATCCAGCTCTGGGGCCCTCAGCACAGGAAAGACATGAACCTGTTGGAGTGGGTCCAGAGGAGGCCACAAAAATGATCAGAGGGCTTGGAGCACCTCTCCTATGAAGACAGGCTGAGAGAGTTGGGGCTGTTCAGCCTGGAGAGGAGAAGGGTCTGGGGAGACCTTATTGCAGCCTTTCAGTACTTAAAGGTGGCCTACAAGAAAGCTGGAGAGGGACTTTTTACAAGAGCATGTAGTGATAGGACAAGGGGGAATGGCTTTAAACTGAAAGAGGGGAGATTTAGACTAGATATAAGGAAGAAATTGTCTACAATGAGAGTGGTGAAACACTGGAACAGGTTTCCCAGAGAGGTGGTAGATGCCCCGTCCCTGGAAACATTCAAGGTCCGGCTGGATGGGGCTCTGAGCAGCCTGATCTAGTTGAGGATGTCCCTGCTCATTGCAGGGGGGTTGGACTAGATGACCTTTAAATGTCCCTTCCAACCCAAACTATTCTATGATTTTATGAAATAGTCAAATTCCTAGAATAGTATAAACCTTGGCTAGACTTCCATTTCTAGCCAGTGTGTCAGAAAGAGTCAGGATGATACATATCTACCTTATTTCTAATGTTATGTTTCTGTTATTGGACCATATCAATGTTAGGGATCTTCTGAGATGAAAATCCTAGGCACAGCCAGTCCTTTAATTTCTTGAGTTACATCAGGGATGAATGTGGTCTAACATGGAGTCAGTAGGGTATCCCTGGATATAATGTGAGAACTGCTGTATTACCATAGCGTACACTGCCTCTGAGCACACTGTATTGACAGTATTAACCTACTGCTACTGATTGAGGCCATTATTTCAGTTTTGAATAGCAGAATCCATTTAACTGGCACAAGAACTAGTGGAATCAGACATGAGATAAGCAAGCAGCCACCTAAGAATATGGTGAGCTCTTTGGAGCAAGGACTATGTTATTGTTACTGGATTTACTCTCACTTCCTAGGGAGACTGATTCTTGATCCAAAACTGCTGCCCTATGATTTTTCTGTGTTGGGAAGGGGGACCACACAAACGTGCTGTTTGGGAATTTATTAACTGTGTTCAAGGCAAGTTTGAAGCTGTGTGTTGAGCCTGTTTGATTTTACGCTCTGTAAGGATCTGAGCTACCAGTAGCAGAATGTCTGGAACCACTGTACCCAAAGACAGGCCCGTCCCCATAGACTTGGGGAAGGGGGGAGTGGGAAAGATTTGAATTCTCCAGTGGGAAAACATTTTGTTGGAAAATTTCTCATTTTATTGTCATCCACTTCAAGATTCCTTTACACAGAATAAAAAAGGTACTAGGAGCAAGAGTTATTTCTGTGACATTTTTACCTGGATTTTACTGAGCCTGTTATTAGCAGAGAACACTTGTGGATCCAAGTTTGGATTTTAAATTCACCTTTCCCCAAAATCAAAGTCTGACAATCTTGGTTCAGGCTCTTGAAAAGTTAGATCCTGCTTTGGGCCCAAAGGCCATTCCTGATATTTGGAAATACAAAGGCAGTAATAACTTGATAGAGTAGGAAATAGTCTTATTAAGCACTGTCTTGTTCTAGCAAACCATACTCCAGTTGATCTAACGTTAGGCCAGCTGTTAATAATTTTACAAGCAGAGCGTGAAATAGCAGCTTGATACCTGACTAAAGGGGAGCTACAACATTGCACGAGAACATTTAAATGTACTACCCTTAGCGAGCAGATATTAATGCTATTTCAAGGAGTGTCAGTGAAGAGTCTTTGATATTGCGATTGGAATACTTGCTATTACATCCATAGTGACAGCTCCAATTGACAGGATTAAAAAGGCAAAATTAAAAAAGGAATTATTTCATGCCCTCAAGTGCAGATAAGAACAGTTATATCTCTGCTACGTGTCTTGGCTTGACAGTGGATTTTTTTCTTGTGGCTTTTCATACCCTGCACAATTCTTAAATTCTCTGTGTCATTTCACTTAGTCTCCTCTCTTGTATTCTCTCCTTTCCTGCCACATCTTTTTATTCTCCTTATCCTCCCCCCCAAAAACCTCCATTCTTTCTAAATGTCTCTTTTTTGTGACTTTTATATATTTTATAGTCTGGAATTATCTTTTGTCCTCATTATTTCTTTCTGCAGTGGCTTTTCTAATTCTTGCCCCATATTTTAAAGTGTTCATCTGTGAGATTATAGTGAGAGACGGTGACAAAAATCTCATCCCTACCCCCCCCCCCCCCCCGCCCAAAAAAAACCAACACAGAAAAACCCTGATATGTTTGAACATACGGAGAGTCTTATCACAGGCGGGAAAAATGTTCTATTCCTTTCTAGATACGTTCTTTGAGATGGTACATGTTGTAGCTAACCTGGATGCTTTTTGGCAACTTAATGTGAGATTTTTTTTAATAAGATTAAAATACAAGATTAATAATAAGAAATACCTATTGACAGGAAATAAAAATAGCAAGCAGACAATGTTATATGACACTTTCAGGCTAAGATCTCGGGCTGCTGTGTAAATGACACTTTCATTTCCACCATTTAACAAATAGGTAAACTGAGGTACAGTGAGGTTAAGTCTTCCAAAGCTGCTCAGCAGACTAATGGTCTAGTCCGGAGCTTCTGAATCCAAATGTCCTACGGAAGCGTGCTGGCAACCCATTCCAAGCAAAGAGAAATTACTTTGACAAGTGAAAATAGTTGGGATTTATAAGGGTGATAACTGCAGCTAGACCACATTTTTCAGTGAAGGTTGTTTAAAATTTACAGACCCAATTGATTTTGGGTCCCTAAACAAAAGGACAAAGTGGGTACGTAATGTCAGTCAGAACCGTGTATTCATGCAGTCAGGATGCGCGTTGCTGGGAACTAACCAGGGAAGGCTGAGATGATGAGGGGAGGCTGGAGGAAGGGGCTTCAGAAATCCCAAACAGAATACCCTGTGACTGAGAGAGGACATTATTTTATTTATTTGTTCCACTTAAGGAGCAGATCAAGTTGTTAGTCAATACTCATACTAGACCGAGGATCTCAGACGGCGAGTTTGGTATGGGAGGTAGCGCTTCAGTTTTTGGCCTTGCCATCACTGTTCCTGCCACTCACCTCAAGACTTTTGTGATACTTCTTTTGGCAAGACAAAAACTCCGGCAGAAGACATTAGGGCATGTTGAACTTTGTGATCTTGGATCTGTTTTAGGTACTGATAGGTATCAAGGTACTGATAAAGGTCATTTTTAAACTGATAATTGTAAAACTTGTGATTGGAGATTTGATTATGATATTAAAAGCCCCGAGAGACTGAAATTCTTCTTACAAAAGGAATTATCCCTCTTCCAGTGCCTTGCAGTTATAGCTGCAATCACCACAGATGTCTGAGTGGGATTGTCTTTATTATGAGGAGGTGTTAGAGGGGGTAGCTGTAAGGACATTTTTTGTGAGCTGACTGCCCCGTTGGTACCAAGTGGCCTGAATTTTCAGTCTCTGGTCATACCTCAATCTGTTACAGCTTTGGAAAAGGACTGAGGGATGCTTCCTAGGTGATGGACCTTACAGGTAACTGGCTGTTTGGCTTATTTTCTGTGGACTGGTTACTTTAATGGTGCTGATATTTGATTGAATTTAATTGCAGTTATTGGGTAATTAATTTTGCTGGGATGTTAGTGGATCCCTGAAGAGACATCGCAATTATTTTATATCCAAATAGATTATTTTATATTCCTTATTTTTTATATTTGTAATAGAATCAGTAAACGCATAATTTTTACATTTCTGTATTATTATAGTGTAAAAATTACAAGAAACTTGAAAATCAATGCATGACTTCATAGCCTGTAATATGTAATTACCTTTGCAGCTCAATCTTTGGCTGAATTTTTGTAAAACTTGCAGATTGAAGTCGATGCTGTCTCAGGCAGTGACACTAATGGTTTTTTTCAGATGAGCCAAAACTTTGCCAGTGTTCTATGTCATTAAATCAGCAGTATGGTGCACATTTTAAAATACTAATCCCTCCTGTATTTTTGGCACGCAAGCAAGCATCAGGTTAAAATGATTCACGTGACAAAGTTATGGAATAAAAATACATCTGGGAAGCATAACATAATTTGTGGAATATTCCCCAAACAGTGAAAATCTGGTGTAGTCAGAAGCATTCCCTTTTTTTTACTATTTTTTGGTTAGTTAAGGTAAGAATTCTTTCAGACTACATTACAAAACAAAGATGATTTCTGCCTGATCTGGAGATGGAGTAAAGGATTTTTTTTCTGCATACAGCGACATTTAACCTTGCCATGATTGCTTTCAATTGCTATTGGAAGTTTGACCAACAGGTCAGGTCCTGTAATATCCCACTTCTGTATTCATGAATAAAGCAAAAGGTAAAATATGTAAATGGGGGACAGCCTTTGCATTGTGTGTCCTGAAGTGAAGATACTAAACTAGTCACAAAATAATTACGTGTTGACTTAACAAAATATAGAATGTTCTGCTTAAAGTTTGACACATTTTCTAACCAAATATGGGTTTATATGGAAAATAATAATTTGTGTAAGACAAAATTACGGGCAGGAAAATGTGACTTAAGGTCAAATTTTCATTCAAAAAAGTTGGAGAAATTTTCCAGTGTTTCAAAAATTTAAAGTTCTTGAAAGCACAGTTAAATATCTTGACATTAATCAAATAAGCATTTAAACTGATCCAAACTTTTTTTTTTCAAATGTGGTGTATTGTGTGGAAAAAAATCAGAATTGTAGGATAGGATTTTGGTTTTGATGGAACTAAATTTTCTGCCCAAACCTACTAAGTAGTATTTGATAAACACTCTTTCATGGTATATTTTATAAATATAAATTTAGCTTTAAAACATTTCATGAGGCAAGAAATTCTATGTGATAGATTTTAAACATCACTGAAAAGTTAAGCCATTTCCTCATGGTCAGAAAAGATGGTCAGGGAACTCTGTGTGAGGAGCATCGGCTTTCTCAGGTCTTGTTCCAGTGTTCAGATCAGCACTGTAAAGGCTAAGAGATCTAAACAACAGGAAAGCTCTCTGTTAAAAATCCACAGAAATTGTGACATAATTCAGTTCTAGTATTTATTCTGTAATCACAGGTCTCTGCCATATGACGCCCTGGTGAATTTAGGAGGGTTACCTGTGTGTGAGGAAGTCTGCCCGCACGGAGCTGTGCAAGCAGCTGTTTGGAACTGATGGTGTGTCTTTGCAGCACCTCCTCATCTGTCCACGTGCAATCCACGTGGAATCCGTGCACCTCTGGGCAGCCTTAGGAGGGCACAGTCGCAGAATTGCGAGAGATCCAACTGCCCTTTGCCATCTAGTTGCAGTCCCCTACTCAAATACATTTCTGTATTAGTGCGAAGGAACTTGCACTGTTTCAGCTCTTCTGCAATTGTAGAGTGATTTCTGGCCCTCAGGGCTGTAGGTCCAGCACCTTACGGCAGTTCAGCTTCAGTGGGAAACGTGAAACAGTAGAGCTGTGCCCAGGAACCCCTGTGAACCAAACTGCCTGCGTGCATACCTATTGGCTGAGTGAAATTAGCTGGATGACAATAGGGAGGATGGGTTGCAAAGAGCTTGAGCTAACAACGTGGACATGGAGGAAACATGCTAATTTATTTACAGTAGGTTTAGTATGATATATTGCTGTCCAGGTTTCAACTTCTTTTCTCTGTTGAAATTTTTCTAAATGCAATTTGAATAGACTTTTTTCTTAATCCTATTTTATTTTATCAAATTATTTTCTTTTCCAATTCCTGGTTTGGTTTGGCATGGGTTTTGGAGGGATTTTTTTTAGATACTGTATTCTTTATGTTATCCTTGCTTTGGGAAAATGTTTACACATCACAGACTTGCTCATTTGCAAGCATTAGCTCCGCTGCGTGTCTGTGTTTTACTTTATGCATTATTAAAGATTTCAGTTCAAGAGCCTGTGTAATTGGCTTATTTATGCCAAGTCTTCTCTGATTTCTTTAGTTTTATTCATACTCCTTACTTGTTCCCAAACATACCTATTCTCTTCTACGTAAATATTCCCCATTTCAGAAGTAAAAGAATACCACTTCTGGGTACAGCAATGTATTTATTAAGTCTATGGGAATTTGATTCATTCTTTAATATGTAGGTAAGATTTTAATCCCCTTTTCTTTCCTTATGGCATGCAGCTTCCTGTGCATGGCTGGAATTCTGGTAATACCTTAGGAATGATGGACCAGATAAGCCTGCTTGTCACCTATTAGTCTATGCATATAAGCGGGACTACGTCTATAAATAGATAGATGCAAGCAGAAATACCAAGTTTGGCATGACAAAAGAGTTAGAATGCTGGAGCAATAACAATTATTGTTACTAATGTTTGTGTAGGACAGCATTTCCAGGAGTTATCAACTGCGTTGAAAGAATGACATTCAGATGACCAAAGGATGGTCAAGTAAGAACCTTGAAGTGGACCTGCCTATACCTTTTCCTTGTGTGAGCACGCCAGATAGATCAAAAGGCTTTTAAATTCAAAAAGCCCAAATTTTACTGTATTTTAAAAAGGGATACTTAGCACTAGGAAAACCTTGAAATGGATATATGAGACAGAATATAGGGCTTATACACCAGTCTCATCCTGTCTACTGTGTGCTTGCAGGTATCCTTACTTCTAGGCTTGGTTTCAATCACCTCAAGCTACATCCATGTTAACAGGTACTGTAGGGCAATAGGAGTGTTTTTGTAGAGCGAAATATTTGATGCTGAGGCAGTGATGTCCACCCATACACATTTCAGGGGGTTATTTTTGTCTGGCTCTAGTCTAGTGCTATGGACTGAATGCCCATCAGCTGCCAGAGCACATCAGGGATGCTGCTGGAAAACATTTTCCAGTTTAATTTCATCTAAAAGGAATCCAACTTGCTTGTTCCATAACAGCTTTGTGATGTGAATCAATGCATGGTAAGTGTGGAAAATCGGGAAATTTGCTTAAAAAAAATGCACTTTTGAGCTGCTAAAATGCTTATGTAGATACACTGTGGTGACTTTCTGAATTGCAACTGTCCAATCTCCCCTGAAAATTGCTGTCCTCTAATGCATTACTATCTGCTCCCTGGAGCTCCTAGTAAACTCTCTGCTTCTGCATGTGAGCATCAGGAACCCTATTCGTTGTAATGATCCTCTTGTTCTCTTCCCGTGCCACCTCTCACAGGCTGTTTTAGCTTTCCAAGCTTGAGCAGGCTACGTTCTTTTCCAGGAAGAGAGCAGTCTCCCTCTCCAGTGTTTCACCTGACACAATTACTTTTTTTAAAGGACATATGTAGTTTCAGAATAAACAAATAAAGCAAGTATTTTCTGTGATAATCTTACAGTACAAAGTTTAAGCTGAAGGCACAGACTATTTAGCTGTATGGAAATAATTTGGCTGGCCATGTTGTAAATAGCATTAGAATTAGTGTAAGCACAGTGGAGGCAGGAGGGCCAGTGGTAACTCTCCGAATTTCAAGTTTGTGATGTTGGGCCACAAAGCTTAATGAAAGAACTATAAAGACTTCTCTCACGTTTATCTTTTTTTTTTCCTGTTGATAAATTGTCTGTCAACTGGATGTGTTTTGGCAAATTTGTTGATTGCAATTACTCAGCAAATGTTTGTTGTTAATATATTTCAGGCAGTGAATTGCTGACAAACTGTTTTCTGTCAGTGGTCCTTTGAGTATTTGCTATTCGTTGTTTTTATTTGCAATTTGAATTGTTTTGTCTGCATACACAATCCCCTGATTGAATGTAGTTATTCGTAGGACCAGGTTTCCACATGGGCTCATTCAAGTTCCATTTTCTGTGAAAATATTGTTAACTTCATTCATGATTGTCATTCTCTTTAAACTGAAGAAACTTGGCTGAAGTTCTCGCAAAAGTGAATTCAAAAGCAAACATATTTAAATACAGCTTAGTCCCTATACGTAAGGGTTTTTGTTTGCTCAGCTCTTCTTTTCAGTTACGTGAACAAGCAAGTCCTGTGAAATTTGTGTTGTCCTTTCTTTTAAGAGGTCAGTATGTCGTATCGCGTTTTTCTTAACCAAAGGGTGTTTACATTACTTTTGATGAATTGCAGAGGTTAATAACTGGCTTTTCTGATTTGGACCTTCTACCTTTGTTCAGAATAAGACTTTCCATCTGTCTAAAATAGGAGTGTGGAAATCACGCACTGAACACTGAAGTCAAAATGGGTCAGATGCACACACTAAATGGCTATTTAAATATTTACTGTGGGAATGTATGTATTTTATATCAAGCTTATACCTTTTTTTTGACAAATCCTTGACTTCTCAAGGACTTGTGGGTAATGAGTTCACAAACAGTTTAAATTCATTGAATGGAGCTGCTTTTTGGAAAATAATTTTATTTAAAAGCAAGAAAACAGGCCGCCTCATTATTGTTGTAATAAGTAAGCAAATTATTCTTCCACAGTTCACTTAAAGCTGTTCAATTTTGGCAAAACCAGGCTTTCAAAAATTATGAATCCTGCGTATCAAGCTTTGTGCACGTTTTTTAGAATATCATCATAAGACTGTTAAACATTAAGTATTTATTTATTTGATTTTACTATTTTGAGCTCTCAAGTTTGAATACTTAATGCACATTCTTGATGTCTTTCCTTGCAAAGAGAGATAGAAAAGTGCTCATATTACAGTAGAAAATGAGGTTCCCATGTGACTGCTTAGTATCAGATGTTGGGAACTGCTGGAGCTGAAAACCCTGTGTACCACTTGTGAGGTCCACTTCAAATGCATCTCAGAGAAAGCAGGCTCAAAACTTTGTACAGAAAACTTGTCACAGCAACCTCTTTTCACGCTTTTATCAGGGTTTCAACTGATAAATATCTAAAAGCATTCTGTGTTCTTTCCGGTTTCTTCTTTCCTCACTGGATAAATCCACAGTTCTTTCCGTCCCATAACTAACAATTAAATGGAACTATAATATTTCTCATTTCCTGAGTTTCCCAGATGTATCTGCTATTTATTTTTGTTTGCAAGTCATCAAGAACTAACATTCTTCACCGAAAACAATGAACCCTAGAAAGCCTCTGGTCTGAATAGAAAATCAGAGGAACTCAGACATAGAGCTAGTGTCTACCTTAAAGAAAAATATTTTAGTGGGTTTTTACCTGTTTTGTTTTGTTTTTTAAACCAAAGTTAATTTTCCTAGTTCTTTATGTTCATTTTTATTTCAGAGATTTCTTGAAAAATACCATATGTATACTTATGCATCATGTCAGTAAACATCCATATCAACTCATTTATGAAAGAGCTGTAATCCTAAATTTACAATCATATAACTAGAATTTCCCAGCTTTTTGGCTGGCAGATAAACGTATTATGTCAACAAAATGCTTTATTGAGTGATGTCCTGTATCTGGAGACAATATTAGAAATCGATAGCAATACAGACTGAAAATTAAGTAATGTGGTTAAGCACCTCTGAATGATACCATGTTAAAAGTTGATTAGAAATAAATATGCCAATTGCTATGGAGCCTACATTTGAAATAGCAAGATGATTATTCAGTTTATGTCTGTGAGAATGAGCCTATCTTCAGAGCCGTAGAGTATGTTGTGCATGGCTTGTCAAGAGGCACAAAAGAGTGGACCATTATTGACACACAAGCTGCAATAAGATACTGCACACAAACTCTGAGAAACAGGTTTAAAAGAGGTTAAGAGGCTCAAGATCCCCACTATTCAGATCAAATGGGCTAAAGATGAATAAGGAAACATTACTAAGATGTAAAGTGGATGACCAGATAGGATTATTTGATTCTGCCAAGAGTAAGCTACTTAACCTACTAACCCAAGGTGATCAGCCAACAAAGAAATGAGGTGACCATTGTAGACAGTCCAACACGGTTGGTTTTGTTTGGGTTACATAATGATCGTAAACTCACAGCAACATTTGCAATATTGAGCCAGCAGCAAATTCTGTTTGACACAGAAAACAATTCCTGACTAGCCAGGATTTGGCATAAAGTTAACAGGTCATGGGTGAGGGTTGGTTTCTTGGGGTTTTTTTGTTTTAAAGGCTCTGTTCTCTAAAATTTACACCTGCAACAGTCTTTCTTATGCCCAGAGTCTTTCTGAAGTCAGCAGAATTATTTATTATTGAAAAAAAATATTCAGAGTAGGAAGAAGATTAATCTGATCCACCAGGTACTGCCAATAGTTAAAATAAACTCTTTCTCTGACAGTGGTTTCAGATAACCAGATGTTTGTTATTATTAGGATCACCATCTTGCTTAGAGAACTGAACACTTCTTTTCCTTTGGCCGCGCTGCCAGAGGTCTGCTTTCAGGGAGTGCATGCCCTCCCTCATCCTTCCCTGCTGGAAGAACCGGGATGTCAGATTAAGCCCTACTGTGATTTACAAATGCAAAATAGGCAAGAGAAGAGATTCTCGCTCTTTTGCAGCTCCTGTTTACATCTATGCCAATGAACGAGAGAGATAAAATGTCAATATGCCCTTAAGGAAATTTGTCCTGATTTCCATTGTATAATGATTAATTTAATTCTCTGCATGAGTCTAAATACACTGGAGTTAAATGAAAAGACCAATCCTGGAAATGTGCTGAGACACCAATATTATCACAGCAATAGTAATTTTCCCCTCTTCTTTTTCTAATTTGCCTAGAAATCTTCTAGGACTTGGAAACACAGAAAATCCTCAACTCCACCTTTTAAGAAAAGTGTTCTGTCTCCATCAAACTTCATAATATTGTTAAAGTTCTCAAGTGAGCAAGCGTTTACTTGTACCTTACTTATCCAGATCAAGCTCTTGATGCAAATCAGTACCATAGATATGGAAGGTTTGCCTCACACTCTCAGATTTCAGAGCTAATGCAGTACTAATATGAATATCTTTGTCTGAATTTCCATTGAGTCATGCATTCATTTCTGTAGCTGTTTTCTGTCCGTGTCATACCACTGGCATGATAAAATACCTATTTTGAGTCGATCCCTTCAGCTGAAATAAACTGACATACTCCACTGAAATAGGACCATTCCCCACTGGTGTTTTGACTGCATGTTTCTCCTGAGCAAAAGGAAAGAATGCTAATTTTGTTTTATACAGTACCTTGAATTTTCAAATATTTAGTTAGTTCTACTACTTCATTATTTTTGCTACGCTTAAAAAACCTGAACGCTTACAATCTTTGGGTGGCAATAAAACCTTTGAGAAGTATTTCCAATAAAAGAACAGTAGCCTGTGAAATGTGCTGCTGTGGTGTGCAGTGAGTATAGTGGTTCACCTTGAACACTTCTTTTATTGAATACTTTGGGGCAAGGATGTCTGATTGTGTGTAAAAGCTTCTCGTGTATGGTATGGAGACCTTGTGTGCTCCTTCCTTCCTGCCCTTTTCCTCCTCCTCTTTTTATTCAAGGATGCAGCTGCCAGACACAGAGCCGTGCTCCTGTACAGTCTTCCCAGGAGGCCTTGTGAAATCAAGTTGCTCGCTGTGTGCCAGCATGGCTTTTGTTCCTTCGAAGGCAGAGCTAGGAGCCTGCTTGCACTGCCAAGAATGCAGGCAGACTACGCTGGAAAAAAAAAAAAAAAAAAAAGAAAAAAAAAAATCCCTCTATTTTATTCACTGCACTGTTTCATCTTTTTAAGTAGCTGGCATCTGCAGCTGGTTGTGGCAGGGAAAACCTACAAACATCGCACTTGATGTTAATAAATGTGTTTGCCATTAAGTGGCTGTTGTAATGCTTTGCTTGTTTGCCTTTCTGTGTGCACTTTCATCCTTCACTGTAACACTACTGCTGCCTTGTAATTTGTCTTAGACGTTTACATTGCTGGTTGCAGGTATACAAACCTCTTAGATCAAGTAACTGCTCAGACACTTGATAAAAGGATCCGTTTAGGGTCTTTCCTATTCTGTCTGCCAAATTCAAGCACAGCCTTGATGCATGGAATACAAACTGCCTTATAGTCATAGACCGCGTTTCACTTCTCCTTGACTCCTGACTGAATGGTACAAACCATTAAGGAGTTTATGTGAGATCTTTAGTGCAGACGCTGATTTTACCAGAGTCTAACGATGTCTCCTGTGACAGCTTTCTATCTCTGCAGAACAGCTGGAGCAGCTATTCCTAGAATCCTCTGAGTGAAGGCCATATTTCAAATAACTGAAAGAGGATCATATAACAGCGCTCTCGGTGGGATGGCAGCCATTATCTCCTCCAGAGTATGCCTGCTGTAGAGAGAGAAGGCATCTCAAAACAACACATCTGCAGTTCTTTCAGCTGTTGGAGCATGCTTTCATATATAAGGAAGGGACAGCTCTCCCCCCCTCTCAAAACTACCCTCTCTTCTTTCTCCTCTGTGCAAAATGTGACAACTTGATAAAGTCAGGCTTGTCTTAGAGACTGACTGATGAAAGTGCTTGCAACAATTTGGACCTGATCTGTACATAGAAGAGGATGCAGGTTGCTCTCTGATGCTCTGCTTTAGCAGCCTGTCTCTTTTCAGCAAAGCATACAAACGTATGCTTAACTCTCAGGGACTTTAGCAGGACTTAAGCATGTATTTGATAAGATTAAGTGCTGTGCTGAACTGGGATGACTTGAGCGTGCAGGAGCCTGAATACAACGATATGTACGAGACAAGGGGAGAGGAGATGAAGGGGAAGTCCTGCTCACCTTCTCTCCATTACATCTGGGCAAAGGTTGTACGCTATGAATTAACAAAAGGAGAGATGGGAAGATGTGGGTCCTTTAAAGATAATCTTTCACATGGGCTCACAAATTTGACTCTGCATGTGGTGGAAGGTGTCATAGCAGGCAAGCATAAATGGAAGCTAATGTCCTTTCTCATAAAAGTGTCCTGCTTTTATTTAACAAAATACAAGACACTAAGTTATGGCAGTTCCTTTGGTTGCCATCAGTAACGGTAAGCTTAGTGTTTGTAGCTGTACTCCAGCTTACGGCAGCATAGTTATAGGAAATAAGAGCAGTCTGATGGTTGCAAAGCAACATAACCAAGGTAACTGAAATTAAATTCCCTGCATTGGAAACTGAACACTTTCTGGCATTCCAGCCTGTGAGCTGTCTAACTTCCAGTGTTATGATAACCTCACTAACGTATGCTATTCTGGGCTGAAAGATGATGTGCTGTTTGCAAAGGAATAAGCAGGTTTGCATTGCCCCCCTGTGCATTCTGCTCTGGTAGTCTTTCTTCAGCTGAAGTCACTTGCTTTTTTGTCAGGCTGGCCTCCAAGGAGGGGGGAGAGAGAGAGAGAGACTTTCTGTGCCTTTCAATTCAGCAGCAGCAAAGCAGCTTTTTGTAGTGGAGCACATGTAAGTTATATGCTAAAGAGTGAATGAATAGCTAAAATATCTCCCCAAGATCTACTTAAATTAACTTAATGACCTATAGATTAATAGTTTAGCAGTGGAGAAATATAACAAGCAGGAAACTTTTCAGACCCATGCAAAACAGGAATATAAAAAGAGAGTAATAATAGGAGAAAATAAGTCGGAGACCACATTGTATTGTAAGGGTCTGGGGGCAGATCTATAGCTCAATGGGAAATCAGGAAGCAAGGTAAGGAGGGAAGAAAATACACAGCAAAATGACATGCTATGGATCCAGGCTTGCCTTATATCCAGTTTCTCAGAAAGCACCTGAAGACTAGGACTGATTCCTCAAAACTGCTTCTCTCCCTTGCACCAGAGAACAAACCAACAGCAAGGAACCTCCCTAGCAAGTGTAGATATGGCTCAGAGAGACCTGTTTGTCTCTCCACACCTTTAGGATTCCTTGTAAAGCCAGTCGTTCTGGGCTGAGGCAGAGGAGACAGCTATCTCCAAGCTGCAACAGTGGTAAAGGGCCAAGGAGAGCTGGCAATTTAAGGCATGCATAAGGGGTGCAAAAGACCAGCATTCCCAGAAGAAGGGGATCATTACTTGCTTTTGCTTTGTCTTTTCACCAAGGCAAACCTGAATTGAGCTCTCTGTTGCTATTATTTTCATTTGCACTGATATGTTCTTCCAGATGTTATAGGCAGTTCAGCTTTACTGTCTGTCACCTATCCTGTCTCGATGGCATGGCATGAAGATTTACTTGTTCTTCAGGCTTACCCGGAGATCTGTAGATTGCAGCTAAATAACTAGAACTATTATTGCATATTCTGAGAGAAGGGAAAGAAGAATGAGCAGTGACCTCAGCCATTCTCTGCACTTTAACCAGGCTTTGCTGTTTTGCTATCTGAGATTTTCTGACCGAGAATTTTCACTGTTCTAATTCAGTGTTTTCAAGACATCTGAGTGGTAGGAAGGATATGTTTTGTAAGGTGTAATTATCTCTTTTTACCAGTGAGCTCCTCAATGCTGCTTTGATTGTGATACCTCCACATTGCCTGATTAAATCAAAGCCAGGTTAGAGCATTAGGATTAAGGACGTAAATTAATTGTAATTACATCAGAGCCAGCCAAATTAGCGAGTCATCAGTAATATAAGCAATGCTAAATGGCATCTAATTCTGTATAATAATTAATTGGGTTCTTCCACTAAATAAGACCTGACACATTGGTCCTTTATCAATCCACTAGAGGCTGGTTAGCCTTGGGCGCTTCTGACATGAAACAATTACAAAGGTTCTAAAAAAAAACCAACATGTTTTCCCCCATTTTCATTTTAAGCTCCGACACCCTGCATTTACATGCTTCTCCTAGTTTTCTATTAATTAGGTCCTTCCAGTCTTGGATTTCTCTTATTCTCTGTGCCTGTCATCCTGGACAGCTAATTGCTAAAATTATGCTGCCCACAGAGCTTGGAGAGAAAGAGTCCCACAGAGCTTGGAGCCCTGGAAAGGGCAACCAGAAAAAGACCAGTGCTGGTCATTTGACCAGAATGACCATTCAGGGGAGGGCTGATTTCTGAGGCAATATCAAAGCTGGGTAAATAAAGGTAAAAAAGAAACCTTTCTCTAGGGGGGTACGCATCAAGAAAGCAAGAAATTATTTAAAGGGACATCCAGATACAGACTAAGGAACTGAAAATTTAGGCTGGATATCAAGCAATGTCCCCTCTCTCCCCCTCCTCTTGACAGACAGATATGTGAAAATTGGAATAAAACCTCAAGGGAAGTGGTGGAATCATCAATATGTAGTCTTTTGAAACCAGTCTAGAAAAAAAAAAATAGCAGACATCCTGTAGAGCACAGTCTTAAATTTGCAGGTGGCTGGGCTAGCAGATCAATAGGTCTTTATCATTTCTAACAGCAGCAGTTCTGTTCCATATCTATTCTAGAGATGCTGCTGTTGGCTTCTTACCACTGGAAGTGATTTGTTTCTTGTTTGTGTGACAGATGAAACGCGCTAGCTAGTCTCTCAGAACCGCATGATTGCCTTCCTACTGCTGCAAAAGCTTTCCAATTACAGATCCGGCACAAAGAAAAACATATTAGCTGTTCTGAGACCTTGGATGTAGTCTGGCTAACCTTTGTTCAGGGCAGGACCTCAAGGGAAACAAAGCAAACCCAAAACCACCTTTGTATTCTTCAGGTCCATTGAGTTGCCAGGAAGTAGCTTGGCATTTCTCCTAACAGTCACAGAGTACTTGAACAGTGTTTACCATAATTCTGGGTGCTATTGTACTGTAAATATTACATACTACAGATCTTTCTAAATTATTTTCTAGTTATATCATGGATAAGTTGAATTCATGTGTTGCATTTTGAACTGCAACATTTAGTATTGGCACCACATTTAGTATCAGTGGACACTATTTTGGATATTAAACCCAGCATCTCATCCTTCCTGAGTGGTTTTGGTCAGAAGAAGGTTACCAGAGCAGTCAAGAGTGAGATGCAGAATTGTTATCTGTTCAGTTCTTCACTGTAGTCATTATTAGCAAGAACTGTACAAATCCGGGTTTGTTTACTGTTTACTTTGAACAATGCATCATTTTTCTCTCAGAGTGTATCTGGGTTTGGAGACAGCCAGTGGGGTGGTGTCACCTCGTAAACTCAGAACTCTGGAACGAGCTTCCTGCCCCACTGCCGTCCTGCAGCGAAGCTCACGGTTCCCTCTGCCTGCTCGCAGAAACCTGTATCTCTGATGGAGACGGCGCTTAGAAGGAAACTAGACCCGTAATGCAGAGATTCAAGGAAAGTAGAAAGGGAGGATCTGGAATCATATAGCCTGTAGGGAACACTGTCTGGAGACCGCTTTTAGAGTGCGTGAGTTGGTACTTCTGAGAGAAGTAGACTGAGCAGATTTGTGACAAGTGCTGTGGGTGTAGCGCATTCTTCACCAGCTCTGTGAAGGTGTAGGTTTTAGACAGATAGTCATTTTACAAACAATTTGAATGGTTAAAGTTGCTGCCTCCAACCTACAGCTTGCTTTTGTCTATCAGTCATTTAAGGTGAGTTTACCCTTTGTGTCTGACTGCACTGAAGCAGATTAGGGAGCACTCACACATTCTTTTCTTCCAGCTAAGCAGCAAGAGAAAAGAAAAAAAAAAACATTTTAAACTGAGAAGTAATCAGGACAGCAAATTCAGCTCCAGAGAAGGACACTTGAATGTGCCCTTATGTGCATTTTTGAATGAGGTGCTATGTCAATAGGCTTAACACAGTGTGCAAAGTTAACTGTCCATATGACTTTATGGGTCAGGGACTTTGTGTTTTGCAGGTGTAAAACTAAAGGCTAATATGCTTCTGCATGGCTCTTTATTGCCATGTGTGTGTCAGAGAGTGCCATCTCTAAAGATAAAAATGGTACCTCTAACTTTTAATGTGAGTTATACAGCTGACGATCACTATATGTCGTTCTGCTTTTCCACAGAAATTTTTCCTTACCTTTCAAAAGAGTTAACTAAAATTTGATGGAAAAAGTAAATAGTACTGAAAAAATACTTCCTATAATAGTATGTCCCTTGTCCAGCACCTGACATTTTCTATTCAATGTCTGTATTTAAAGCTAACATTCAACTGGTTTTATTTTAAAACATTTCTGATGTGTTTTATCTTTTTTCCCTTAAATTATTTTTAACATAACACAATGTCGTTTTGCTTTCCTGTAATATTCCCTATGGAGAAGTCCTCTTCATGTTCACTTATGCTATAGCAAGACAAGGTATCTTTGCAATACGTTTACCTAATTGTCGGATATCATGAATTCAGGAAAAATGGTATCTGGAGTGAGACCTGCTCCTATTTGTTCTACACGATTTGCTACAAAGACTGCTTGCTCCTGAATTCACCTAAGAGCATCCTACTTTTAAAACCTGCCAGTGCGAGTTCTGCATGAAGTAGAGCCAGTGTTATGGGATTTTTATAAATAAAATCCAGTGACATTCATAGCCCTGTAATCAATTACTTGGCCACTTGGCCAAAGATCTGTGGTACTGTAAATGTTTATACACTCAGAGTGCCTCAAGGCCTGCATAATCATTTGGCATACACCATTTGGTCCACAAGCGTAGCGTGGCCTTGCTTACAAAATACATTTATGATGGCAATATTGCAACGTTCACGGGGTAATGGAAACGGTAAATTTAGTCCTGGGTATGACGGAATAGGTGAGTAATCTGAGAATCTTTTAACCAAAATGTTTTCTACTGAAATATATGTTCCTATGGAAACATATGTGAATGGATAGATATGCACACAGACCTGTCTATACTAGAGAGTATATTTTTATGCATTTTGTAAAAAATCTAAAAAGATTGATCATTGAAATTCATATTAACTGAAACACTGAATGCCCTATCTTAAAATATGAGAGAAGTTATAGCATACATGTTCGGGAAACAGTATGAAAGGGATAAAAAGGTTCAGCTGTGCTGCAGAGCACAAGAGTGAGAGGAAAGTAGAAAAAAAATCATCATTAAAAAAGATTCTACCTCTAAGTCAGATTTGTTAGTGCTCTTTTGTCTTGCTAGCTGCCTCCTTCATTTCCAGTGTTATGCTGCCACGAGAACTGTCTTACAACTACTTGCAGAATGAAGAAAAGGTTGTTATGTTCAAACTGTCTCCGTGTGGCAAGCTCTCCAAAATTTTCTGTCGCACAGTATAAAGCTCCAAAATTGAAAGCAAAAATCTCATGCTTTTTAAAACTCATCTCTTGAGTTTTTAGCATTGAACTAATGTTTATTGACATGTGGGGTTACCAATATTGCTCTCATCAGTCACAAAAGAAGCAGAGCAAACAAATTAGAGATAGAAAAGAAAAGAAATGCATAAGATATACAGTTTTTCTTTGCCTAATATAGATGTGGACAGGTGAAAATCTATATCACTTCTCTGGGGATGAAACAGTAACGTAGCCACAGATAACTTGATCAGAAAACCTTAAAAGCATTCTCACAGTGAGGAACCATTCTTGTTGAAACCAATTGCAAAGCTTTTATTAGGGTTTCTGGTTCTGATGTGATAAAGCAGACCAGAGCTGGATCCCTCTGTTCCAGATGTTCACTGGGTGGCAATGAAGCTGTCTCTGTAATATGGTATTCCTGGTACAGTGTACAGTCAAGGGCAGTGATGCTTAGGAAGGGTTGGTTGGGGCAGGATGTCTGTACCAGGCATGATCCTTTATATCTGGGAAACTTCAGTAAACTCTTATGCTTTTCTTAAATTGGTTTAGAAGAGCAGGTCAAAAACTTATAGGCCCAGAATCAGAAGAAAGCAAAGGTCTTTTAAAACAATTTCTTTTATTCAGATGAGAATCAGGAATTCGAACGCATTATTGACTTACCTGTGTCATCTTGGGAATGCTTTGCCCTCAGGTGCATCCTGATGGTTCAAATAAAGTAGATAATTTCAAAGAATTGCATTATAATGAAAAGATACTCAGAAACTTTGAAATTAGCTTGAACTCAGCTGATTTGAAATATCATGCTCTCAAGAATCAGTTCCTTTTGAGGTATCTTCCTGTTAGGGCCAGGTTGGAATTCAGCTGAGCTGAAGCACAAGAGCTGGTTTCACAGATGTGGTGGTAAGAAGTACAGAATGTTTGATTGCTTGGTCAGAATTTTTAACAGATGAAATAATCCTGCTAATAGGACATGGGACAGGAACTATTGGATACAGAGAAAAAATTTTAAAGGTCTGAAAGCCAAATTTTTAAAGGTATGACATTTTCAGAGACTGGATTTGCAGGAGGGACTTGGATTCAGCACTCTATAAAATGACTTGCAAATGACTGATGTAAAGTCAGAAGCATAGGCCCAGAGCCTCAAGGGGCTTCAAATACTTGATAGTGAACTTGGACAGAATTCATGCTACTCAACCCAACGGTATAATCCCTTCTCTACCACAGCACAAGTGTCTTATTCTTCCCAGATGTGTGTAATGTACATGCTGCTTCTACTCATACCTAGAACTTCTTCCATCTTTTTAAGAATGGAACTATTAAATGTCTATCTTATGGTTAACCCATTCAAGTACCTCAAACTGTGCTTTTCTCCGCCTACATTCCCAACAGGTTGGTTGTTAGAAGCACTGGACAAAAAAATGTGCACTGCTAGGAATGAATTCCAGGCAAAAGAGGGAATTCATGTTCAATTTCACTCAAAAACAGACTGAAAAGGAGAGCTGGTGGCTGTACCCTTTCATATAGTGCTTAAAAGGCGGTTAAAAACTACTGAGCAAAATGGATGAAGAATTGGTGTCCTTCTGTGTTCTGTGGGGGGTTGTACATGTTCTGAGTAGGTAAGGTGAAACAGATTGAGGAAAAACATCTGATTTGTGATTTTTTACTGGGACTTAAGAGATTACGTAGTTTATCTGACAGTGGCTATGGCTTTTGACAGTGCTGTCAAAAATTAAGTGTTTCTCTTCCAGGGTTTACAGGAAACTTTGGTGCTTTTGAAATGTATTTGTCACTATAGTTAGATTGGGATTGAGTTTTATTTTATTTTATTTGTTTTTTACTTATACATCCAACAGAAGCAACTGACAACCTGCCCTTAAGTGGGGTTTTTATGCACTTCAGCTATTGATTTTTGTAGGTAGCAGGCATGTATGTGCTTACACCATTTGAAAACCACACCTAGAACTTCTAAAAACCCGTCCTTCAAAGTGCCAAAATCACTTTGGGAAAGAGGATTCCAATTCCTGGTCAAATAAATAAATATAATCCCTGGGATTTACAGCACATAAACACCTTCTGCTTTACCTTTGCTAAATGCTTTATTCCTCTATTGGCACTTTCTTTTTGTACCATGCCAGGCACTAGGATTTAACCGTGAATACTTTTGTTGTATGAGGAAAAGAATACTCACTTGTCATTAGTTGCGGAACCTAAAGAAATCATCTCTAACTTGATAATGATTCTGCAAATAATGTAGAACCACTTTTATGTTGGTAAAAAAAGTACAGTGTATGACCAAGTTTCGTGATAATTCCAATATAAAGAAGTAGAGCATCAAAGCTTGAGTTTACTGTGGTTCAGTGTATTTTGTTCCAGTGTTAAATACCTGTCCTCCTGGCAGTAGAAGCCTGTTTCTTGACATCAAACTGTGCCTAGACTAGCACAAACAACTAGTACTGGGAGGAATAACAGTAGTGTCTTCTGGTTCAACCTTAGGAGGCCTGGGCAAATTGCCACAGATTACATTTTAGCAAGCCAGGTAATAAAAAAATGTTTTTTCAGATCTGCTGTATCTGAACTGTAGCAGTTATTGTCCTGCTTTTAACAATGAAATCGAAAATGCTTCTTATTCTAACACTTTCATTTCAGGTGCCTGTCTTTTCATTACCATGAAAATTATAGGTATGGGTAGTACCATTAACAAAAAAAGGAAATGCATATTTCTGAGTTTCAAATGGCTCCTTAAATTACACCACTTCAAGAAATTTCTCTCTTTGGTTTAACACAGATTTATTTTATATATAAACAAAGAGAAATACTACATTAATATAAATAATTAACTATGCATAGATAAGACTACCTTACACTTATCCTCACTTTGAATCATCATCCATCTGGTTATCTTAAAATGTTTTGTAACCCCAAGTACATTTCACATCAACTGAGACATTTAGGACACACTTTACAGCAGCTCAGGTGAAGTGACTTGCTCAGATTCATATAGGAGGTCAGTAGCAAAATAAAGAATAGAATCCTCCAGGCCTCACTCCTAGATCTCTGCTTCAGCCATTAAAATCTTTTTACTTTGCAGCAATTATATTTCACAAGACAGTATAGATGTGAAAACTTGAAATCCTAAGTTTTCCAAATAAATGAATAAAATTATACTTAATAGTTGTGGTGTTGGAAGGGATGAATCATGGTTTGCAGACACTGTATTGTTGAGTTTTTTCCCCTCATTACTAACATTCTCTTGGGAAAGGTTTGCCTCATACATATAGATGTGCAACATCCCACATGGTCCTTCAATTTAAACCACATTTTTCTTCTCTTCTTTCCGCACCATGCTTGTTTTGTATATAACTGTGTACAATAACAACTTTTAGAATTGTCCCTGGCAAATTGGGATTATAAACAGAAGTGAAAGCTGCAGGGACACATCTTATATTGCTTCAATCTTTCACTTTCTAGGTAGGGTATCCCTCCTACAAGGTAGTAGAGCCTGGTCCAGTGGGAGTCTTTTGTTCCCTGCTGGAAAAGGAATAGGAACTGTTGTTTGTTACTATGACCTATATGATTGTAACAAGATTAAATGTAAGAAAGAGGGAATCCCTCAAAAAATCCTTTTGCATGCATTTTTGTTTCATGAACTGCTGAAGCAAATGAGAACGGGAGGGGAAGCTTTCAGATTGGGGGAAAGACATTCATGTAGTGAAAGAGCTGGGATAGATCTCAGGAAATTTGCTGTCTGTTCCTGCTTCCTGCTATTGTAAACTTGGGCAAGTGACTTCATCTGTATATGCCTCTGCTGCTAGTGTATAAAATGGAGATAACCACTTCTTTTGTCTGGCTGGCTTGTTTCGTGTCTAAGCTTACTGGGGAAGAGACACTTATACTATGCGTTTTCTGAGGAGAGACTCTTCAGTGAGGTCCTAATCTCATCCAGGTTCTCTGAGTATTTCTGGATGTGACAAAAATAATAAAAACTCTCCAAATTTCTACACATTATGTTTCATAGCTCACTGTGTTATGCTGTTGTAAGGCCAGAAACAGTGTAGCTGCATTTGGAGGCTGTATAAGAATCCTTACATATTTGGTGCTTAATTTCTTTCCCTTGTGACCCAAGACTACATTGCTCATGAAAACTAGGTGGAATCAGAGGACTGTATCCTATGTACATGCACACAATATCATTGCGCTCCCCAGCTAGGTTTTCCCCAGATTAGGTACTTTTAGGAATCTTCCTGTTCCTCCTTATGATAAGGTACCTAGCCGACATTAACATTAATGAGAACTGCATACACTCTTGGAGGAGACAATCCATGCCTCTGGGCATATTTAATTGCTATCAGACCAAGACTTCTTCCGCATAACATAGGGTATGCATAGAACATGGTAATAAAACTGAGAGGCAAAGGACTTGTTTAGGAAGGCGTGTACATTGCTCTGTGGGGAAGCGCTGCAGAACTTGGAAAGCTCTGCCAACATGGAGAGAAACGTAGATGGCAGGCAGGAGGAAATGTCATATTTGGGTAGCACATAGGCTAGAGTACATCTGTAACTGATAGTTTGGATTTCCTTTATAGTATACAATCAAGACATGCTGCTGAGAACGATTAGCTGTAGAAGCAAGATGCTAACTTTTTTCTTTAAATCTCTTTTCCTTCCTGCATGAGGCTTGGAGGTTGCTGTGCTGCCTCTTACTCTGACTTTCCAGTGACCTTGCATTAGGTTGTAGTGAAGAGGAATAAACTGAGTGAAGGCAAGATTAAAAGGTGTATCATTATATTTGAGGGAGTGGAAATTGGGTGATAGGAAAGTGCAGAAGGGTCTAGTGCCTGCGCTACAGTCCTAACTCTGACTTCCTCTGTAACTAGTTTGATTCACATTAGATTCCACTCTTCAGAATAAAGCAAAATTTTATTTTTTTCTTTTTAATTTTTCTATCCTACAAAGTACTGAGTAACTTTTCCCAAATAAGGACTGAATGTAAGCATATGATTAGCAGCAAAAATTCAAGCAGCTCATTGACTTCAGATACTGAGGGAGATAGCTTCTTTGGGAATACTCATTTGTCTAAAATATTTTTCTGGGTAAAAGGCAGAGTGTTGAACTAAAGAGTTAGGGACAGTCCTTATGGATGGCTACATTACGGGACCTGTGTTCTGAGGGATGAGCGTAGTTTGAGGTATTGCGCCATACCGAGTTTCTCCTGAAGCCATCTGGAGTTAAGGACTTCACTAGATGAAAGGATTGAGCCGCTCCACTGGGAAGAGTGGCTGACACACCAGAAGGCTGTGCTGCCATTCAGTGAGACCTGGACAGGCTGGAGTGTTGGGCGGAGAGGAACCTCATGAAGTTCAACACGGGCAAGTGCAGGGTCCTGCACCTGGGGAGGAATGACGCCATGCATCAGTACAGGTTGGGGGTTGACCTGCTGGAAAGCAGCTCTGCGGAGAAGGACCTGAGAGTCCTGGTGGATGCCAGATTAACCATGAGCCAGCAATGTGCCCTTGCGGCCAGGAAGGCCAACGGCATCCTGGGGTGCATTAAGAAGAGTGTGGCCAGCAGGTCGAGGGAGGTTCTCCTACCCCTCTACTCTGCCCTAGTGAGGCCCCATCTGGAGTCCTGTGTCCAGTTCTGGGCTCCCCAGGTCAAGAGGGATGAGGAACTACTGGAGAGAGTCCAGCGGAGGGCCATGAAGATGATTAAGGGACTTGGAGCATCCCTTCTACGGGGAGAGACTGAGGGAGCTGGGGCTGTTCAGCCTGAGGAAGAGAAGACTGAGAGGGGACCTCATCAATGCTTATAAACATCTCAAGGGCGGGTGTCAAGAGGATGGGGCCAGACTCTTCTCAGTGGTGCCCAGCGACAGGACAAGGGGCAACGGGCACAAACTGGAACACAGGAAGTTCCGCCTGAATATGAGGAAAAACTTCTTCACTGTGAGGGTGACAGAGCCCTGGCACAGGCTGCCCAGGGAGGTTGTGGAGTCTCCTTCTCTGGAGATATTCAAAACCTGCCTGGATGCAGCCCTGTGCAGCCTGCGCTGGGTGACCCTGCTCTGGCAGGGGGGTTGGACTAGATGATCTCCAGAGGTGCCTTCCAACCCCTGCCATTCTGTGATTCTGTGATTCATGTTATACAATAAAGTTTAATACAAAGAAATGAACATAACTCAATCTAAAGCACATTAAAGACTTCTTTCTCTGTTATTGGAAAGGTTGGACCAGCCCTTATATCACAGGTACAAAGCTGTCCTAACAGTTGCATATTTACCTATAAGGAAAAACCAGGGACCTTTCAGCCATACCGAGTGTTTTAGTGTGAGTGTACTGCCCCGAGGTCTCTGCACAAGTGGGAAGAGGAAGACACAACTGTGGCCTCTCCACACAATTGCGACTTGCAGCCCCTCTGAAAGCTGTAGGGCCAATGGCCATTGATACTAGTTAGAGAAACCTTTTGGAAGCTGTAATTTATACCATTTATGTTCAATGCACAGTTAATCTATGAAGTGAAGGAAAACGAAGGCAATTTAGATCCATCCGTCCATAAAATAGGTCACCAAAGAGCTGGTTTAATATGGCACTAGTAAGAGCATAGTCGCGATGAGATAATGCTGGAATGTGATCAAATGAATGTATATAATTTCACGTAAACAATGGAAGCGGCTTTTAGTGGAATTTCATAAAGAACGACATCGGATCAACAATGAGCCAGTTTCTAGACCATTTAATGAATACACCATGTTTAATATTGGGAATGGAAGTCTGCATATGTCTGTAGCTGATTTCTAATTAAAGAATAGAAGGTTCAGCTGAAGAGCAGAACTCAGAAACATGCATTCAAAGCATTAGGAATAGCCTACTCGTTTAGTGATGCATTATTATACTTCTTTCTCTTGGATATCTCTTTAGTTTTCTGAAGTTAAATATGATACATATGGGAAATAGATTGAAGTACATTAATTGCCTTATTCATCACATCATTATAATTATAGGTCTTGCTGCAGACTAGCTGCAGTGTCTTATTGTGTTGCCGGTACACATCATTAATAAAAGCACTCCTGCTCGTCGTATGCAAAATGTACTTTCTAAATAACTGTACAGTGATTTGGGGCTCACTTATGCAACATATTGCTACAAACTATTGTAATACCCCTGGCACTCGCTTAAACTCATCGGGCTAGTGATGGAATTAATGAGGCTGGTGCTGCTGCAGTATGCTGAGCACGCTCGGCTCCTTCGCCGCTCTTTGTCTGCAGCGAGGCTCTTGTCTTTCAGAGCTGGCTGCCGCTCTGTCTCCAGGGCTGAGCCTAGGATCAGATAATGAACAGCGTATCAGTGCCGCGGAGGGGGTAGGGGGTGATGGGAGAAGACTTATTATTCCTTCACTCTCAAACAAAACAAAATCATTGAACTGTCAGGGTCATTAAGGACCCTGGGGTTGTCATGGAAACGACCTTTGGGGGTTTATGGCTGTTAATGCATGAGTGACTGTCTGTATTATATGTGTGTGGAAGGGGTCACCGTTTTCTTGGTGGCTTCTAAAAAAAGCTGGATCGGATGGCTAATGTTCAGAAAGGAATCTCTGTGCTCCGTGGTGTGACTGACTATTTTGAATGTAGCAGACTTTGAAGGGGGAGGCGGGAATGAAAAGCTTTACTGACAAATATTTAGACAGAAACATAATTACTCTTGAATTTTGTTTCAGTAGCAATGCAACTTTATTTCCAAGTTTCGGGAAATAGAGTCAGATTCCCTCATCTTTTTAGGACATTTTGAAAAAACCCTGAAAGCAAATAATTTTGCTTCAGATTATTTCAGGATGGCAATACAGAGCACTACCTAGGAACTGGCAATAAATTTTAGAGCTGTCACAGCCAGAGAGAAAAAATGTTAATGTACACAGCTAATAAAATCTTCCTTGTCCCCATACAGACTTCCCGTACGACCTTGGGCAAGCCATTTAACTGTGGGTCCTGTTAAAGTCGATGCAAACCATCAATTGACTTCCAATTTCTAATAACAACGTTTGTTGAAAATGAAGGATATTTGATTTTAAGAATATGCTTTTAAGGCTATAAGTACCCAGAAAGAGAAGTTATGGTAAAAGTACACCAAAGATCAATTTTGCCTAATTTTTTACACTCTCAACTGGAAGTCATCCTGGCATTTTGCTTTATCAGCTGCTCTCTACTGGCTGATTAACAATTAGACGGTTATACTTCAGTTTTCAGCAGAGACTACAGCACTTGTCTCTATATATGAAGAGATAAAAGGGGGAGGGGGAGACAAAGAGGCAGCAAAGCAGGGATAATATTAATGATTCCCTTTAGAGGCAGTGAGGAAATACCAACCACACAGAAGCCAGAAATACTAAGGATGAGGAACACTGGCAACAATTTTTTCAAAGTCACTTTTTTTAATTGTATGGCACTTAATATCTATTCAGTTTGACCCTTCAGATCTTTATTCCTGCAAAAAGTTCTGTGTTTACAGTGTGTTGACAAAGGACCTGGATTCTTCTTCCCTCCCACACTTGTTAGATAAAGGAATGTGATTGCCAGGTTGAAACTGGAGGTAGAATTTTACTTAACTTGTGTTGCAGAGGAGGAAGCCTGTTTGGCCATGCTGAATTCAGTACCCTTGATTTTGCAGATTTTTTTTTTTTTTTAGTTGTCTCAGGTGAATCACATCATCTTTCTTGACTCTCACCTTTCTTCTGTAAAGTAGAAATATTCACACTTTTGTATTTCATATGTACCTTGTATTAAAGATCATAAGCTACTCGGGTTATACTTCAGAAGGACTGCATAAGTATCCCTGACAGCGCAGTCAATAGCAGGATGCTAAACACAGGCGCTTCACGGCCTTATAACCCATCTTCCCTCCTATTTGTGCAGCCTCAGAAGTTTCTTAGAGTGGTTGGGCACAGCAAATACAATGACAAAGTTACTGAAGATCATAATCTTATTAGTTGTATTGGTGTGCTTGGTGTATTTCAGAAATTCTGCTTTCTTGTAATTGCACTGGTCACAGCACATCTTTGTTAAATAGATTAAGAAGATAAAAGAATATCACTGAATCACTGAATCTGTTTGAGCTACAGAAAAAAAGGAACTGGTTTTATTTATGTTGATGGTTGTGTTGAAAATATTTAATTAAACTAAGGGAAAAACATGTTTGAAGAGCATCTCACTAGACTTTCGTTCCCCAGACTCTTTAAGAGTCTCTATATGTCAGCTGCTAGTGTGGGATTTGAGGCTTTCTGGTCAAAATTCTCTTCAGTGTTGTCTTGCAATTTTATATCTTCTTGTACTGAAGGAAAAATAAATTGTGAAAGCTCCGGACTGAATTTAGTCAAGCTCAGTGTCAAATTTGTTTAAATGCAAAGCTTTGCATTAGCCTAAATTCCCTTGAACTGGGGCAAATACACACTGAAAGCTTGTAGGCTTTAAGAACTGTTGACTTGACGTGCCAGCCACCTGTGATACCGGTCATAATCTCTTCTTGATATCTTGTCTCCCCTCCTTGTTTTTTATGTTCTCTGTCAATTTCTGGTCCTCCTGCTCCTCCGAGCATTCCTCGTCTCTGCTTCTCCAGGATCTCCTCTCCTCTGGCACCGCACCGCACCACTATCTGCAGATTTGAAAAGCCAGAGAATTAGGATAGGTTACATTGCGCCTCTCTAAACTGAAAATAGTACATTAGCTAAGAAATGCATGTGGAAAACCATCCTGAGCACCTTATCATGCTTAGTTTGTTTTCTCTCGTCTTGTATTTAGTGAAAATTCCCACCGATCACCTTGATATCAAGGCTAACAGTATGTTGGGTTTTTTAAAATCTGGAAGATATAGTAAATGTCGGGATGTTTGTTGGTCAAATATATTCCTAGCCTAAGACCAGTCTCCAAAATCAATTTTTCTGTGCTAGGTAGGCTGAAAAAAGTTTGATGTATGTAATTCTTATTAGATAACTATGTTTTTACATTTGTTGAGAGACTCTCAGTATTCTGAGATCATCAGAAATCACTTAGAATCTAGACTCCTTCCTAACATATTTTATTTATTATCTCTTATAAACATGGTTATAGAAACAAACACAGACATAAAGAGCTAGAGAAATATTCCTTTGTCCACTGTTCTACAAGTTGCCATATATTTCTATGTACTAATTTTCTGCATCCTCCTCCTGTTCCTGCTATTTCGGGTAAATGTGGTATCTTTCAACAGTTAAATAATTCAGAGCATAGTATATTGCAAGACTTGTTTTGCTTTTGCCACTAATATTTTCCACTCGTATTTTAGTTCAGTAAGAGAGTTTCAGTAAAGGACTCACCAAGGATAACATTTAAATTAGGAGAAATTGGTTGGAGCCACAGCTACCGCTGATGTAAACTGGGCTAGCTCCATCGATTTCTCCTGAACTGTGGTCATTGACACCAGTTTAGGATCTTCATTGCTGTTGCACTTTCACGGCAGCCCAAGGGAAACTTAGCACAGGAGTACCATACAAACCAACCAGGATCAAAAAAGTAGATGATATTCATTTTCTTCCTCAGTCTACAGGGATTACTTTTGTAATTACACCAGGTTCTGAAATGCTCTTAGATTTTTTCAGTGCCAGGGAATCTGAATTTACATCAAATGCTGCATAATTCATATGGCATGGCCAGCAATTATGAGTTAATTGAGGGGTGTAATGTGTAAAAAAAGACACATTATGAAGAACATCAGAAATGTCGGAATGAAAAAAAGGCTCTTCAGCCCACTGAGGCTCATTTCTTTTAATATTGTTTTCTTTAAAATGGTACTGATTGTCTTTTGAAGGACACGAGAGAACCCTAAGTTCCCTGCTTCTGCACTACTTCTTGGTCAGGCAGCATCTGAGACACTATTCTTTCTGGGATAAGTAATTCCAACGTCAGGTATGAAATTATTCCTTTCCATTTTACCCACTGTTTTAAAATGTGTGCTTGATTATCTCTCAGCAGCAGCCATAATCTTAAAATCAGATATATTTCAGTTAATACAGTCCTCTTGATCCTTTCTCACCTTTCAGATTATAGGGATTAAGTACTATAAACTATCTATACTGTCATTGCTTTTGTTCCTACAGCCAACGGAGTCATCACTTTTCTCTGTACCTTCTCACATGTTATAATATCTACTTTTGTACAGCTGGCTTGAATGGTTCACTGGTAATCTGAACAGAGTTTCTGGCCTGTTTCCATGCCTTTGAATAATGAGGACATTTAGCACTGTTAAGAAAATGTTTGTGTTTTGCATTTCAAGTGTTACTGTGCCGACATGCACTATAGGGGAAATCCAACTCACCCACACAAAGCCAATGTCATCAGGCTTTCAAATAGAGTCTTAGTGGAGGCAGGGAGATGAAATTCAAACATCCCAATCTATAGGCAGGTCACAACAGGGCTATAACAAAGGATCTTGACATCTGTTATTTCATTCTTGAGGCTGGAAAAAAAGGTTGGGGCCACTCTGTGCTACTGGGCTGGTCCCTAGGATTCCTTCCTTAAGTTGCCTCCCTAGTGCCTCTGCCATGCCAATTTACTCAGGGCTGAAAAGAAGTTCCCACTTGTAGCATACAGGATGTGTGAATTTACACAGTTTGCCAGATCGTAATATCCTATGCTGCTCTATTGTCTGCACGAACTGATAGGAAGGGCCTTTGTTTCGTAAGAACCCTCTGAACCTACCATTTGAAAAAACCCACCACTCTTAACAACTGAAAACAAGTGCACATTTCTTTTTAAAACTTGAGTATGTGGCAGAGAGTCAGTTTTTGTCCCAAAGAAACAGAATTAGATGAACTGAGTCCATTTCAAAAATTACCTGTCACTTTAAAAAGAGAATTTTATTTTTTTTTTTTTTAATTTTAATTTGCATTGAAAATGTTCACTGAAAAGAATATGGACCAAAAGTGTACTTTTCAATTAAAATATTTTTTTCAAAAATGCATTTTAAAAAAAGTGATTTACCAAAAGCCTGTGAAGTAGTAGTTGAAACACTATGTCATATTCAACAGAGAATTTATCCATTCAGCAATTAAATATACAATTGCAAATATTTTCTATGATAATTTGAATGACTTTTGATCTAAAATATATGAGATCAACAAGTCTACACTGAAAACCAGGGGCAATTTCTTCATCTACGTGAGAATAAATCAGTAACGGGGAAAACAAAGTGGCTAAATTTCCTGTATGAGTTATCTGGTATAAACCATTCCCTCCCCTGTAGCTAGGCGCTGTGCACGGTACAGCGTGTGAGGCAGCAAAAGACGAAGTATCTGTTTCTGTCAGAAGAATTGTTGGATACACTTGGAAGACTCAGGAGCTGAGGAGCAAAGGAGAGAGGAGACACCTCAATTAGCTTAATTTAGTAGTATAACCACGTCATACAGATGGATAATTATTTCATCCCTGTTAGTGATCCATGCATGGAAAAAGGTCAGCGCTAGCTGTCTGGAACACAAGTGGGTCAACTCTCACTTATCATCAAACTCTGCAACGTAATTGCCTAGGACTGTTCATGGGGAGTTTCTCTCTCACCTTATTTCTGTACTTCTCAAAATCCTCTTCACTTACATTATCCTGAAAAAAAAATAATTTAGGAGCCAATGTTTTTACTGTGCTTTTCCTTTTTGAAGTCATTCATAGAAATTCTAAATGCCACCTATTTTAGTTCAAAGGCCCAAGGCATCCTGATGCCTACCTTTTTTCTCCCTACCATGAGTGTTTTCTTTCCTGTTATTCCCTCCAGTACAGTACCTATTTCTTACCAAGATTTTTATCTAAACTCAACCCTTGGTTCCCAGATTTCTCTAATACCTTGTTTGAAGACAAGGGAAACGTGGTAGTTCTAATCTTTCTGGCCTTCAGTACAGCATTTGATATGGTGCCACATGGGAAATTATTGGTGAAGTCAGACGAGATGGGGATTAGTGCAAGAACTGTAAAGTGAATAAGGCACTGGCTAAAAAGAACTGACAGAGGGTTGCGCTGAAAGCAGAAGTAGGGCTACAGGCAGGTAGGTCCTCAAGGACCGTTCTTAGGACTAATCTTAGTATTTTCATTAATAACCTGGGCACAGAAAATAGACATGAGCTAATGCCAGTTGATGAGGAGTGGACAAAGGAGGCATTGCCTACAAGCAGGAGGGTAAGAACATCACAAAAGAACTGGATGTTGGTATGTATTAGTAGAGGTGGGATTTAATTTGATGTTCAAATTGTAAAGCAAGAATTCATGCTATAATCTAGAAGCTATACAAATGGAAACAATGGGGGAAGGAAAAGTTCTGGGCATTTTCGTTGATCACAGTAGAACTATGAGTCACCAGTGCAATACAGTTGTGGAAAAGGTGTGGTCTGAGGGTGTGTCTGGTAAAATAATTCATATGGGCAAGCACGGATAGCATTGCAGTAAGATCAAGTAATATTTCTTTCGGAATGGTGAGTACATTGGTCTCTTAAGGAAGAAAGATGATTTCAAGTTGTAACAGAAAAGATTTACTGGGATGAACAGGGAAATGTATATCCTACTCCATAAAAGAAGGAAAAAAAACTTGATTCGTTTAGCCTAATAAAATGATTGCTCTTTCTGCTACAAGGAAAGGCCAGAAAAGAAAAAGGACTATTTGTCTTTAAAGATAACTCTGATACAAATACAACTGGGCATCATATGTTTTAGAAATTAGAAGGACTGTTCTGAAGCAGTTGTCCTAGAATAGTAAAGAGGTTAAGAAACTTCGGTGGCTTTTAAATACAGCTGGATAGCTAGATTGCATTATAGAATCATAGAATAGTTTGGGTTGGAAGGGACATTTAAAGGTCATCTAGTCCAACCCCCCTGCAATGAGCAGGGACATCTTCAACTAGATCAGGCTGCTCAGAGCCCCATCCAGCCGGACCTTGAATGTTTCCAGGGATGGGGCATCTACCACCTCTCTGGGCAACCTGTGCCAGTGCTTCACCACCCTCATTGTGAAAAATTTCTTCCTTATAGCTCATCTAAGTCCGCCCTCCTTTAGTTTAAAACCATTTCCCCTTGTCCTATCACAACTGGCCCTGCTAAAAAGCTTTTCCCCATCTTTCTTGTAGGCCCCCTTTAAGTACTGAAAGGCTGCAATAAGGTCTCCCTGGAGCCTTCTCTTCTCCAGGCTGAACAAGCCCAACTCTCTCAGCCTGTCTTCATAGCAGAGGTGCTCCAGCCCTCTGATCATCTTTGTGGCCCTCCTCTGGACCTGCTCCAGCAGGTCCATGTCCTTCTTGTGTTGGGGGCTCCAGAGCTGGACGCAGTACTCCAGGTGGGGTCTCACCAGAGCAGAGTAGAGGGGCAGAATCCCCTCCCTCGATCTGCCAGCCACGCTGCTTTATGATTGCTTATAGGCTCATCTCTGAAACAAAGTCCCTTCCTCTTTAAGATCAGCACCTTAACATCATCCTACTAACACAAAGACTAGTCGTATGAAGTCATCAGGAAGGTTAGCAAACTGAAACTCTGAATTTCTGTGTAGTTATAGTTTCCTTTACTAGATGAGACTTCAGTTCAATGGGAGTAAGTTAGAGACATAATTTACACCTATAGTTAAGGTATGCCTCAAATAGATATTCTGTCTTATATGCCCTATCATATTGATAAGAAAGCAAAGCGGAATGAGAGAAGAAATGAAGGTTAGATTTTGGGAATTCATTTAGCAGAAATATTTTAATCAGTATGCTTTGTTTGTTGTTATTGTGTGACTTAGAATACCAGTGAAAACATCATGCATGTGTACAGAACAAAAAAATTACAGGGAAAGTATTCAGTAAGTATGAGAAACTGGGAATTCTTTTCTTGTAATAAATCTAGTAGAGAGGTAATAGAATTTGTAAAATGGTACCTATTTTGTTCTAAATAGTGCTTTATTTCTTATACTTATAACTTCCAGCCCTTGTCAGGTCCTCTCTTGGAAGCTGTTCTCTGGAGCTGACATGTTGATGCTTTTGGTCTAGTACAAGTCTGTACTGGAGGCCTGATTAGCCTGATGACTTTAATAACCATATTTGTTCAGCCCCAGACCGCAGTTCTTACATCATAGGTATTTTCCTTTTTCAGTTAATTTCAGTGAGGAAATTTGAACTTTTCTCCTTAATTTTCCATTTATAGACGGTAATGAAGACTGAAAATGGTGGCGAGATGTTAAGACAAACATAGGATTAGTGACAAAAAGTAGCTAATTGTCTATCCTAATTCAGTGACTATAATAATGGTTTGTGAGATCTTGAAGAGTGGCAAGAATGGACAAGAGCCTTGAATGTCTCTAACAAGGAAGGACTGGTGCAGGAAGCAATGATTTCAATGGACACTGATTTGGAGCTGTTACAACTTTTTAATGAGTTTTGTATGCTGTTTGCTCTTATGCTAAGCCAGCATATCTTCCTGACACTTTTTCTTTCCCTCTAAAATCGTAGCATCTTTCAACTTCAGCCTTGCCATCAAGAAAATACATGGGAGAATTCTAATAAAATATATTTGAATTGGTATCATTATCTACAAATCTGCTTGCATTGAGTCCTACTCTGTATTCTGTTGTGAAGAACACAAAAGGGATTGTCCATGAGAATAGGGAGTAAAGGCTGAGTCTCGTGGATTAAACCCCTTCCTGTTCCCCATGAGGATAACAGATGGACTCTTTTCTTTGGACTCACTTGCTGGTTTGAATCCAGGCAGCAGGGTTATCCCTCTGGCAGCAGGCCAGCCGGTAGCAGCAGGTCGGCTGCGAGGGGGAAAAGGGGCACACTCCCTTACTGCGCATAGACAGCCGCGCTTGTTCGCTCAGAGCGAGAGACCAAGAGCAGCCCTGCTGTGTATGACAAAGCACGTAACCCCCTGAAGTCACGTCTCAGGAGGAGGACAAAAACAGGATCACTGTCTTTACGAGTACCTTGGCTGAGTGCAAGTAGAGCAAGAGGACTGAAAAGGCAGAAACGGTATGAAAGGAAGAGGCTAGAGAAACAACCCCTTCAGCAGGAAGATAAATGCAGAATCTCATCAGCATTCCTGAGCTCAGTTCTCTTCCTAGGGCCTATGCTGCAATGCTCACGAGAAAGGAAGCTGGTCAACTAACCTATTTAATCCCTTCTTCTGGGTAGTTCGGAGAAAACTGTGAGGCCCAGGTGAGAAATAACAGAGTTTTGCAAGGGTGTCTCTAGTCTTGGTGCCTGATCTGACCGATCGCTGAATGCTGAGTGCATGGTGCGGGATGAACTGGAGACATTGCTGTCTAAAAAACCCCTGCATTGATGGTATCTTTCATATTGTATTTGCTTTCAAGGACTCGGAAGGGATACCCACATACCCGCTATGTAGAAATGACTGGATTTAACTTAGCTAATAGAAGCAGTAGTAATTTGATCAGAGTAACTTTCCATCAAAATTATTTCAGCTGATATATTAGCTTAGAAAAAAGGTAGATCGGGACATTATGCATTACTAGACCAGCATGCTAATTATGGCCATACTCTTTCTGGTACCCAGGTTAACTCACCCACAGCCAGCTCAGATTATTTTGCATAGCACTGCAAGATAATATACTGTAGCGTCTTAAGGATCAGACCAATCTTGGACTATATAAATGGTGACTTTAGTGTGCATAAAATTCAGTAATAAATTCCTATTCATATGACTTTATTAGTTGAATCATGTGAAAGATATGCCTTTGAGCCAGGGCAGGTGTCTGGTTTAGTTCTGCAGCACCGTGCCATCAATATAAAACACAGTAAGATGAAGTAAAAACTTCCCTGAAGATGATATCCAGCATCAGTGATTCGCTAACTCAGGCCTCATACTGGACGGGAACAGATTAGTAGAGTAAGAACAAAGGTGCCAGATGTGTAGTTTCTTGGCCATGTTTTAAAGTCTACGCATTAAAGGCCAGAGTTAAAGGCAAAGTTTGATGTTAATTCCATAAGTCCCAAGAAAAGACTTCTGGCTAGTTTCCTTTATGTATGGTATGATTAAAAAGACTTACGTAATTAAAAGCATTTTACATAAAACATTTTATGTAATTACTTTATAAGGACTTAATGTTGTCCTCTTGGGGCAAATAATATAGATTTCAAGCCTTCATGAGACTAGGCACATGCTTACCTTTACATATGTGAGCAAACATTGAAAACAAACAGAAATATCAACCTCCCCAGATGAACACATTTCTTCAGGGCAGAAGCTGAGACCTGGTCATCCTCAACAAAGAAGTAAAGTTCCTCTTCTCAGAGCAAAGGCCAAAGTTTCAATTAGGCGTGGAGCCATGGCCTGTGCCCTCGCCTTGTTAGTATAGTTTCTAAAGAAGATAATTTGGAGTTGGTGGCAAGTTTGTATGCAGAGCATATTATACTCTGACTGTCTAGCTACAGAATTCAACTCTATTATCAAGTCTCTTCACTGAGAACATTATTTCCTATTTTCAGTGTGGTTCAAAATAATGTAAGCTTCAAATAACTAGGAAATAGAGTTTATGAGTACAAATAAAGTAAATGGCTTGATACAAACATTGCGTTAATTCAAAATGCAGTAAATAAGTAAATAAACTGTGACAATGTTTATTTTTTGGTTTTGAAATGTATTTTAAAAGATACTGGCACTTCTGTACCTGAGCAGGCTGGTTGTATTGAAATCCGGTGCTTTAATATATGCCGCTGTTAGTAGAGCTGTAACGAATGAGCAGTTTGGGGAACACATCAATAAGACTGTGGGCTGGAAGATTAGTGAGACATGGATGCTGAAAAGCACATTGCTTCATGCTTCTGCAGTGCTCCTGCGCTCGGGCAGGGTTTGAAGCTGTACAACAGAGCAGTGCCCTTACGGGGTCACAAGGCTCGTGAGAACGTTAAAATAATCCACTAACAGACAGACTGCTAAAGACCACGGTGCCAGCAAACAGGTGACTGGTTCATGTGTGATTTACATAGAGTATTAATTGATTAACCCTGAGAGCCCTGTGGGTGATTACTCTGCTGATGAGTAATTTCTCGTGCTGATTTGCAGGCCCTTCCTTTCCTCTGGCTCACTCCCAAGTGCCCTGAGTGTTATTCCTTTGACGTTCCTCCTACAGCCTAAAGACATCCCAGTCCACTCTTGTTTTTGTGCTGCTAGTGACCTCCATGACCTGGGCTGACTGAGGGCTTGCTCCGTGAGCGGGCAGTCGGGATGGAAGCCAGAGGTGTTGTGGCCAAGCCCCAAAGTGGCCTGGCCACAGGTCCTCCCACCATGGGCTCTCCTACCTGTGTGCGCGAAGACTTACAAAACAGATGGGGAGTAGATCTCCTGGTTTTGTTCTCATGATAAGTAGCAGACCACTCCAAAGACAGTATAAAACCACAACAGCTTGTTCACTCGAGCAGTGGTGAGGGTCTGAAGGCTTCTATGAACAGATGCTATTTTATTGCACCAGCTACTTTTAGGCTGGCCCTGGTACCTGTCTGGTTTTTCTAATCAAAACACTAATTGAAAGTTAGTCTTTTCCACAAAATTCAAACAGGGAAACATTACAAGTGACTTGTTTTTCAAGTTCCTGTAAATAAAGGTGATTGAGAGATTTGCCACTTAGTATTTCTTATTTCACAGCTTGATTTTAGAATGTCTTTTGTGACAAAATGAGAAAAGATTTGAAAAATGAAGGTATTATAATAGAAATAAACAGTGATTATTTTTCTTTGGATAATGTTTCCTTTAATTTCCTATGGTATGCCGGATTGCATGTTAATGTAACCAGATCCTCAATATATTCCAGATCTTGTTATTATAACTCTAATGATTTACCCCAATAATTTGCTCCCAGTATGTAATACCACTTATATATATGGGTGGGTTAGGGCTAATTGCCACACAGTTCTTTTTATTGTGGCTGTAGAGATTAGTAGCCCACACAAGTTTATGAAAAAAAATGCACATTTACAAGCATGTTGATCTGATTAAGTCTAAGAACAGTCGTTCTGAACATAAATACACTTAAATCTGTAAATAAATACACGTAAAAAACCCAAAAGAGTGACTTTTAAGTAAAGCCTTCCATTGGTTTCCTTTGTGAAAAGGCAAATGATTTTCAGTTGATAGTTTTATACAGACTTATTTGTGTTTTAATTTTTTATGGAGTAATATTCCTCCCAAGAAGATTCAAGATGACCAGATTTGAAGATCAGTTATGTTTTTGTGTGTGTGGTTCCCTAGCAGCATGGATTGCACAGTTGTAGTGCATTCCGCAGCCTGTGATATCATCTGGGCTTGAATCCACCTATAAACTCCTGAATTTCTGTTGAAGGCATACCTGGGAAGGCCATAATAAGATAGTTGCATTCTTTATAAAATGGATATTATTTTACAAAATGAAGGTTATTATAAACTCCTTTGGTGGGTTACTAGCTTGCAAGCTGAAGGCCACTCGGAAGCAGATCCTCTAAATTTCTAATAGATTTATTTTGCTGGATTTTTTACTGTCTTTAAGAACTCAGTTCAATTAAAAAACTACTTAAATATACATGTGAATGCTATGTACATTAAGAAAAAATTGCTTAAAATCAAGCATATTTTAATATATTCTTAGAGACATAGTTTTTCATATTAAAGGAAGACCTGTTGATGTCTGGAATAATAATACATGGAAGTGGATGAGGAAAGTTTTATGTGACTAAGGTCTCTCTTATGCCATCTATGCTTTGCTTTTTTTTAGAGAAATTATTATATTTGTGTATATTTTTAAAATTTTGTATGAGGGATCTGAAAGAGAAAAAAATGCAATAGACATTGAGATTTGAATGTGGGTTTTATACACCAAATATAACTGGGGTTAGTGCAGCCTTGCATATTTACAGCAATATTGTGCTGATATATGTTGCACACTGTTGCACTCGTAAGTTCTGCATACTGATAGAGTTATAAGTTTCTAATTAGTAAAAATAAGCCCTGAGGTGAAAGATTACAATATGAAGTGAAAGATTGCAGTATTTATTATTATAATTATTATTTCTTTATACTGTAATCCTTTTTCCTTGTCTCAAATTTTGACTTATACAACCCATTTGGATGTCCTTTGTTGAGCAGAATTCACTCAAGTGTGTTTCTCTTTGTAGTTTGTGCTTCTTCCCGCGTATTGCCTTTGTTTCTGTTTCAGACTTCGCTCTGGCAAAGTCACATATGTGTACATTTTATGTACAGAGGGAGCTTTCCTTTCTGAAATCCTGTTAAACGGTTCACAGTTTGTCTATGAACGTGGATTCTTCCTTGGGTCATTCTGAGGAGGCTAGGCAGTTTCAATCGGAAAAAATGACCAGTAGGTTTTAAATCGTTTCCATATACTTTATGGGTGGTGTTTGTGTTCCTCTCCCAGCCTCTTCAGACTGGATAAGAAGGCTGGGGAGGGGGGTGAGTGCCCTGGCCCGAGCTGGGCTCAGCCCCGTGCTGCCTCACGGGCCGGTTGGGGTAGGCAGACATCAGGACTGCCTGCATCTCACCTGGGAACTCTCCAGCTGGCACAGCAGCCCGTCTCTGAGAAGGTGCTACGAAAGCTTAAATCCACCTTAGGTATGTTCTCCCAGGCATCACAAGCTGTGAGTTTTCCACTGCTCCTCTCCCTCACCATGTATTTAACACAGTTAGTAAGTAAAGCAAGGATACCAGATTGGAGAAGGCAGGTTGTATTCCCTTCCTGTCTCTCCTTTGGTAATTTCAGCCTAATCTTGCAGTAGCAGATAGCTTTAGATTTTAAGTTCCTGAGAAAGCATTACTGTCCTTGTAATGCTGCACAGTGTATCTTCAGTTTTGGTTCTTAAAGTGTTCTACGTCTCTGAATCTCAATGTACTTGTTTAAATGTGTTTTGGGTGCTTGTATACAGAGTAGAAAACATTTCTTGGCTGGAAATTTGTACATCAGCACTTGGTTCATTTTCTAACATTTGGAGCCTTTATTGATTTCTGTGGGTGTTGGACTGGGCCCTATGTTATGTCTACCTTAGAGGCTGCAAGCTAGTGACAAGATATTACAGTCAGTTTTGTCAAAAAATGTTAACTGCCACAACACATGCCAAGTTTGGCTGGACATTAAGCAGTAGTAACATCCAGAAGATCTTCCATGTCAGCTGTGGGAGGGAGGCTCTGTTAAACCCACCTCGGTAGCGCCCAATGCAATTTCTTGTTCTTAAGAATTTAGTCAGCTTTAGGGCCTGGAAGTTTCTTGTCTAGCTTCAGAAGCTACAGCAATTCTCTCTGCTGAGACTGTCTCAAAATTCAGACAAATACTACCCCGTGATGACCTGATCATGTTGTCAAGCTGCTGTTCTCACTGAAACCCAGAGTGACAGGAGCCTGTGAAAATAGCTGAGATTCCCATATCCTCAAGTGGACCGGAGACCTGACTACTCGGTACTTAGTTGTTGATTTATATGAGATTATGACTGTGAGAATATGTCTGAGGCAGAAAGAGACCAGAAAATACTGCCGAGATTCAGTGGGGCAGGAGGTATAACTGTTAGGCAGGAGAGAAAAGATGGCTTTAGTAAAAGGGCCAGTTGTGTTTCTTACATTGCAGCACGTAACTGTCCCTGCAGTCATGAGGAACTGCGTATGTGTACCTGGGGCACTGCATAGTTACAAGTAGTTTCTGTTATTTTAAATACCTAGATTCACTTGTATAATTATTTGATTTATCTGCACATGTTCTCTCTGGAGAAAGTACCCAAACAATTGCTGTTGCTATTAATATTATTAGGATAAATCCTCAGGAATACTGAACATCTGCATCTTTCTTGGGGGAACACCTGAGTCTGCAGGTGTTCAGCATAGTAAAGGCTTCTGGATAATTTAGACTGCATCCTGGACTTAACCCTTTTATATTGTCAGGATTCAAAGACGTAGTCCTCCCCCGAGTCCCACCTCACATTTGGAGAGAACAATTTTGTAACATGGGATATATTGGCACTTTAGTTGCCAGGAAAATACGCTGCACGTATTTAAACCACCTATAGCATCACCAGGTATCTTTCATGTCTCTAAGTCACCGGCTAAGGACTGAATCCTGAGGAACTCTTCATATTCGGAAGTGTTTTTTTTTTTCTCAGGAGGACATTTAAGGTGGTCAAAAGAGCTTTATTTGAGGAAGAACCACAATGCCATTGAAGAGAACTGCTTCATTAGTCATATTAGGTATTTAATGTTAAATAGAGGCAGCCTATGGTTTTTATTATTGTTTTGAAAAGCTGCACTCTGGAAGGTACTAGCCAGTAATCGGGCATGTGTGCAAACAAACATATATCCAACTTGAGTTATTTGTCTGACAGCAGTGGAAAGATTATCGTCATAACATCCTTCACAGAATATTTCGTATCAGGCAGCCTTCCACAGCTGTACTTCTCAATCTTTATTAGATCTATTATGCAAACAGAGAAGGCTTCTTGAGTCAGCAGAAACTCAGTAAGCTGATCTGTGTTGTTCGTGCTGCCTTGCAAATCACTTGCCCTAATCACCTAAGAGTTGATTAAAGTGGAGGTTGATTGGTTAATTTGCTCTCAACCTTGGAGAACCCATGAAATTGATTATTATAGTAGTTATTTAAAATATGTGGTACGTCATTCTTTCTTAGGGTTTAGCTGTATTCTAAAGACAAACAAGAATTTATGGGTCATTATTAACAAAAAAAAGAGAACAAGAACTTCACTGCTAGACATTTGCCTATGTTGCTTTTAAATCAAACAAATTTTCATTACTATCCTTACTTGTACACTGCATGACTGGGTTACTCTGACTAACTCACAGAAGTCATGGAAAGTGTGGACATGAAGAGAATAAAGAACAAAAAATTATTATAGCTATGTATCTCTATCTCATGTGTACCTCAGTTTACCTTTCTAACATTTTCCTCTCTGTAAAGAGTTAAAAGCAATGAAGACTATCGGGAAAACCTCTCTCCTCCCCCACATATGGTAATAGCAAAGATAATCTAAAAAATACCTGATGTCCTGAGGGAAACGATGGGAAAGCTATTAATGGGGTGGAGTACTGCTATCCTGGTTCCAACTTTCTAGAAAAATTTTAGAGTTCCCAGCCCTGCCCTGGTGATGAAAAGGGAGAAAGGGGGCTAAGTAGTTTCCCAGCACTGCCCTGAAAATGTCTGTGGATGCTGACAGGGCTTCATGGTCTCACACGATATACCATATGTTTCTCCTAGCCAAAGATGGGAGTAGCCGTAATGAAAAGAGGGTAATAATCCTTGAAAGATCAAGCATTTGGTAAAGGAAAAAATATTTATAGTCCTGGGTGTTGTTTTATCCTTTTGCTCTAAGTGCTTTGGCTGAATGAATAAATATTGCTTTGTTTATAAGGCAGCTCTTTTTGAATTACTTTAATAAACTATTGACAGTCTCCCAGAGGAAAAAAGCTTTACAGGTAGTAACACAGATGAGCTTATGAGCTGGAGATGCAGCGCAAAGATCTGCTCCTGGAGTGACTGGTCAAGTCAGCAGGACCACTCAGGAGAAGGGTCAGGGTACAGCCAACAGGGATAAGGAGAGTGTTGAAAGCAGAGGTTACCCTGTCGCATCTGTTTCTTCCTCTCCTTCTTTGCAGAAAAGAAAGCATTATGTATAGGTATTTGGTCTCCACAGGTAAAATTACTCTGGTTTCTTCTTGGCCAAGACATCTTAGTAGAACCTAGCAGAATTTACACTCTACTTTCACAGGCAGGAATAATCAGATTTCAGGATTTATGTGGAGCAGGCCTAGTACCTGGTGTGGACAGCTAGCTTTCTTCTTTGGGTTTCATCAGTTCCTCACTGACGCGCACATGAGTGGGGCTACAAGTTTGGGGCCTGCCCCACAGTTCCCCAAAACGCTACCTCACATCTGAATGAAAGTCATTATTTGGGTCTTTGTCCCCTTTCTCCTTTGCTTTTTCACCAGCATGGTTGTGGTGTTGTGGTCTAATCACAGCTGATGGTGTTTGGTTTGGTTTTTTGGGTTTTTTATCAACTATATTAGTGCAAATCCTCATCTTCTGACTGCAGGCTGTTCCCCGCTGGCTGCAGTAGTGTCTTATGCACAGTTTCACTTACCTTCACTGGTTTCCTGGGTGCGTTTATTGAGGCAACCTCTGTTATCTGGCAGCATTCATTGCAGTTGCTGAAAGCCATAAAAATATAAAAACTGCATGCGAGTGCCTTCTTTTTATAGTTGCTGTCTGCATCTTTCTGCATACAGTTGATTAATTCTTCTGTAAAATGCCTTGAGGAATTAGTGTGTGAAGTATCCCATCTGATAGAGCTGCTAAGTGCGTTTATGAAGACATCTTCAGGCAACAGTATTGTCATACACGACAGTTACAGAGGGTATGTCTTGGGTCCTGGCCTTACTGGTAAACAATCATGTCTGTGTGTTTCCTCGTGACTAATTTCTGCCTGAGAAGAGACGTTTGTGGGAGACTGCCAACAACTGTTGTGCTAAAATTATACACAAAAAAAATGTTTGTATGCTTTACATGTTCTGCTCATTTCTTTGTTGGGTAAATAGGGTGCCATTCAGAAGTGTGTATTTTTTCTTTTCATGAATTATTCAAAAGAATAGAGGAAAAAAAAGGGACTGTTGCATGCAAATCCTTGGTCATTTTAGTCAACTTTTTGCAAGCATTGACACCTTCCAAGAGCTGCAAATTCTCAGAACCTCAGTTTTCTAAAGATCAAATCCAAATTGACTAACCTGCAAGGAGTGGTGATTTGCTACCTGTAGCTTTAAGCAAGTGTAGCAGTACATTTTCATTCTGAACAGGTACCACCTTCACTACTGTATACAGCATTTTCCAGCTGGGGTCTCCACTACCAGTTGTTTAGAGGCTTTCCATGCTGCTAAAGGACAGTGAATTGCTGTAGATCAAATGCTAGCAATAAAGGCAGATGACCTCCTCTACTTACTGGGACGAATTTGGAAGAGGAAAAGCGTATATATTCCGTAAACGGCCACATTCGACTGTTGGAGAAAAAAATATAAGTGTGTAATCACATTTCAAATGGATATTTCTAAGCAGATATTTCTAATCACCTATTTTTGCAGATGGCTTTTTTTTATTTGATAGAACACCCTAGCACAATCCAGATTTTTTGTTTGTACTCTGGCACCTGAATCTCAATTAATACAGCTAACAGAGTGGGAGGAGAATAGATAGGACTTTAAAACACCTGTATCCTGGCACAGAAGGAGTCTTGTGCTTTCTGTACATGAATTTACTTTCTGTTGTCCCTGGCCTAATACGGAAGCAAAGACTAATATAGCAAAGTTTTTTGATAACTTCCAGTTTGCAGAGGTTTCCCAATGGACGTGTGACCTGTGTGCTGAGGATTGAAGCTTGACAAAATGCGTATTTTCTTTACATACCTTTAGCAGATTCCCTGAAATAATGTATAGTCCACAGGTTGAAACTGCTTGAGTTCCGAGTTTTGCCCATATTTGGGCTCTGGAAGCAATGCTTCTGTAACACCCCTTAGCCTTTTTGATGCTGTGCAGGGGCTGCAGGATAAGGGCTCCCTGTAGAAGGTGTATTTTCAGGGAATGGTTTACATCTACTTTAAGAGCATTCATGCTGTCAAAGCATTATTAGCATAACTGAGAAGCAGAGCCATAGTCTATCTCAGTGCACAGTAAGCTAGCTAAAGAACAGAAAAGAGTGAATACCGAAGTGGCAGCACTTTGCTGTATTTCTTAACACACAGCCCCAGTTTTGCCTTCCAAAAATTGTACGGGATCTACAGATTCATTAAAAGATTTTCACAGTTGCCGATAGAGACTGAGGCCTGCTGGTGCTAGGCACTGCGTAGAGAGAGGCAGACAGACCCAGCTCGCCCTTGTAAAAGAAATAAATAGAAATATACGGAAGGAAGATACATAACCAGCAAGCGGCGCATAGGTTAGTGCAAGCAAATCTCAGGTGAGATCCATGGCCTAGGGCTCAGTTTGGGTTTGCAGAAGTAGTTAGACAAAATGGAAAGGAAAGTAGATAGAGAGTTTAAAAGGAGAGAAGATTGCTCTGGGTATTCAGTCGCTGTGTATGACTGAGAGTGTGAAAGAGAAATGCATGGAAACTAACTCAGTTATGTTTCATGCTTTCCTGTGTGTTCAGGGTGACTGCTTCAGCTTCAGAGCAGAGCGTGTGAGCTCTCCTCATCTGCCTCGGTACAAAGTCCAGCAGCTAGGGGCAATACTATAACTAACCCTATGCTAGCTGTATATAAATATTAATTAGTGAACATGTCGCTTTTAATCATTGTTTTAAAAAAAAAATGTAGGTTAAATTATCAAAGAGTAGCTATCACAAGAAAGCAAGTCATTCTGTTTTATTTTTATTCATGTATGAAACAGAAGGGTACTTATGTAGTTGTTCACAATTATGAAATCAGTGATGTTTGTATCATGCTTTGAGGATACAAAATGAATGAATTCTGCTCACAATTTTTTAATACTCTGTTACTGTATGGAACCACAAAGCATGATTAGCAGAGACGGGTTCATCTTACAACCCCAAGTTTATTCAAAACAGTCTGCAGTGAGGAACTCTTTCAGTGACATTTTCTATTATTCATACACTGATCATTTGTAGCATATTATCGCATTATTTAATAACTGGCCAGCTTGTACTGTCTCTAAACTCCCTAATCTGTTTATGTGAAATACAGTCCTATCTCAGCTGGAGATACCATCCTTCACATTTTACAGAGCCAGCCCCTCGTGTTTACCAACCTTTGAGGTTTTTCTTAATGCATAATATTTTCTCAAGTAAATATCCAGAACAAAATTATCCTCGATATCACACTGAGAGTAGCTGGTCAAAAAATATTTGACATAATACATTTTTATATCGGAAAATGTCAGCTCATTTAAACGTTTTGCTGAAGTACATAATTTTGAAGGCATTTCTTTAAAAGTTGGTAAACACACTGTTAAAAGTCCTTTAGACTTTTTAAAAAGCAATTTTCACTTCAAAATGAGTATTTCAATCATTTATGTATAGACTATGATATATATAATTTTATCAAGTTAAAATGAGGATGAAATGTATTGAGTTTATCAATGCAAGCTTTTTTCTTAAGTTTGTTATGCTTCTGAAGTCTAAATACAATGATATTTCCTATGAAATGAAACACTAATAAATTATTGTAGGAAATCTAAGCAAAAATTCTCATAAAATAGAAGATCCAGATTTCACAGAGCTCTACTGGTGAACTTCATAGGCAACTCAGTGTGAGACGATGCGCTTAGACAGCAAGAATCAGCTTCACAGACATGCACTGGAGAACGATTTGTTATGTGGCAATTTTGTAGAAAAGGATCCGTACCTCCTAATAGATCTCAAGTGAATATGAATCACCATTATATCCATTTCTTACATTAGAAAAACACAGATCTTGTGTAAGAGGAGCATCTTTTGTGAAATACATGAAATAATCCTTGCATTTCACACTGTAGCAGATCTTTCAGATTAGCTTTCTCCAAATGAATTCTAACATCTGAGCACCAAGAATGCTCTGAGGACTGAAATAACACATCATACTGACTTGAAAACCGTACTACTGCTCTGAACCAAACCACTAATGGAAACGCTTGCATTAGGTTATACACGTAATGCAGACTTCTTGCTAGTGCTAGAGGCTTTGAATCAATGAATGAGATTGATACCTTATAAGAAGTTAGATGTGTTTGTAGAGCTCTTTTTCCCAAGGTCCTTCCCACTAGTGTTTTCTGTGCTTCCATTGTATAGACAACATGTTTTCTGCCCAGAAAGGGGGAAACTGGGATAGATAAACTCTATAATAGAAATGTATAAGGGGTCACTGGCCTGAGTGCAGAATGAGATATCTTTAGCTCTTGGAGATATGAATAAATTAAATCTCCTGTACGTTATACAGCACTGGTGTACTGTTAGTATTTCTAAGCCGGTTTCATAACCTTCTCTTTTCAAAAATTGACATTTTAAAAGTTTTGTTGTGATGCTTTTTTCTTTTTTTATTCCTAACATCGAAATGGAAAATGGATTTCTTAGAGTTACCAAAAAAAAGTTTAAGCTAAAAATTCCAAAAAAAATTCAGCCTACAGCAAGTATTTATGATAGCTTTATAAACCTATAAAAATGGTCTGCTGATTTCTAAACTCACTCTTTAATTGAGTGACATGAACTTTAATTAATTAAATGGTTGCTTTTATTTTTAGCTGAATTAGGATATTAAATCTGTTTCCTTTTTCAAGAAAATGAAACCAAATGGAGCACTATAAAATGCTAAAATCAATATATTATTATACTCATATTGCTTTTGATTTTTTGAAAGTTTCCAATTACTATTAAATGCTCAAAGAGTAGCTACTTCCAAACGGTCTGTGATAACAGGTGCACTGCAACCAAAATGAGACATAGCTTGCAAAATATCCTGTGTTTACAGTAGCCGGTCCCAAAATAATATGATTCTCCCCCGGAGGCTGGGAACATCCTCTTGGATTTACGTGGTACAATGTTCCCATTTTAAAACATTAACTCCTCCAAATTTTGGTTGCATTTGCTTCTCAAGCTTTACTGGCTTCCTTCAATACATTGCACTGTTTTAGTTTCACCTTCCTTTCCTAACCTTTCCCCATTTCCCACTCATACATACCTAGACCAAGTTCCTTTTCGAATGAAGAAATGAAGGTACAATTCTGCAAAAATGTATACATATATTTTAATCAGTTAGCCATGATTAATTTAATTCTATTAACCATTAGTTAATCTAATTTAATGATGCTATGACTGAATAATCATTTTGTATGAAGATTTTCTCAGTTTGGGTGTATTTTCACTCGAATTAGTTGAATCCTTCCTAGTGGTGTCAGGATATCATTTTGAAATTTGGGAAATTACTGGATTTGAATTTCTGGTAGTGACTGTGTGATGTGCAATCCAAGAAGGAAAATGCCGTTAAATTTAGTGGCTGGCTTTATTTGTCTTTCCCAGTGCCTTTCCAGAAAGAGGATGCTACACTCTTCACGTCTCCATGTTGACATTGCTTTAGTATTTCTTGGTTTCTGGCCCAGTTGCTATCTGTTCCTCTTGGATGGGGAGCTATAGTTCTGTGTACCACTTCCTTGCATTCTCCTTTCCAGCTGTGTGAAGCGTAGACACATATTCTTATCTCCAGTGGGTTACAGCCATCTGATTTCAAGTTAATGTCTACTTATAATACAAAAGTCAGTAATATATGCATCTATGCTGACCTAACATGACCTCACTACAGTAAGAACAGTTTTTAATGGCCAGTGGGACCTTCCAGGTTATGTTTCTGGCTGCACTGGTATGTAAAAGAAAGTCCTATCATGATTTTTCATTGCCGTGCAGCTGATTACATTTTTCTGCAATAAGTGCCATTTGGGGTAAGTATTATCAATTATATGCCCTGAGGCATACGACAAAGACTTGTTTCTCAGGTAGCTGTGGATTTTTTTTTAAATTGATTCTTTGTAGAGGCCTCTAGAAGTATGAAAGAAGTATTACTGATCACATTTCTAGGATATAAGAAAAATGATCAGATGTGATATAGTTAAAGTATTACAAGGTCTTCATCTGGTAATGCAAAGATGACAGTGGAAAGTCAGTTTGTGCCAAATACCGGGTTCTCATTTGGGTATACTGAGAGTGAACCTGAACCCAGGTAGCTTTGTTTATCAACACAACTCTCACTTTAGAGAGGCATGTGTCAAAGTGGTAGAAACCTGGGTTATATGAGTTTTACACCACTCATCTTCCCTAATTTTCCCCCAAATCTTCGCGTAATCACCATAACCCTGATGTTACCACAGTTTTTGATTTATGGCTGGGTTTATTTATGGAGTTTTATTTATTACTAGAGTTTCTCCCCAAAGTAAAGAAAAAAAAATTGTTCATTACAAGGTTTGAAAACTTTTTCTCTGAATGAAATAGCTATATGCAAGCTTGGATATGAAAAGAAGAGAAAATTTCATTTAACTTTTTGAATTATATTTGAAACCTTTGGGACCACTTACTGCTTCATATTTTAACTAATTCAGATGCTGTGAATTGTCATTTAGAAGTGCAGATATGTTGCACAAGTAAGTTAGGGTCCGAATTTTAGATTCTTAAAAGCACCTAAATAATCAAAACTAGACACTATCTGTGTCCTCATTGTTACCATCTATGAGAACAAGGGCCAGACAGGGACTGCTCTGAAGTGGAAAAGAGATGAAGTACTGTGAACTGGAAAACAGATATGAAGTTAGTGAAGATACATTTTTACAGTAAATTTTTAATTTACCAGCTATATCTTTAGTGTAAATGATTGCCATTTTCAAAATACAATATGCATTAAATCAACGTTTGAATACACAGCTGCAGAATTAACATAAAAATCTGGGAAACATTTAACATTGCTTCAGAAAATCCCTGTGCTGGTTCTGGTTGGGATAGAGTTCATTTTCTTCACAGTAGCCAGTATGGGGCTGTGTTTGGGATTTGTGCTGGGAACAGTGTTGATAATGCAGAGATGTTTTGTAGTTACTGCTGAGCAGTGCTCACACAGAGTCAAGGCCTTTTCTGCTCCTCACCCCACCCCACCAGCGAGGAGGCTGGGGGGGCACAAGGAGCTAGGAGGGGACACAGCTGGGACAGCTGCCCCCAACTGACCAAAGGGATATTCCATACCGTATGACGTCATGCTCAGCATATAAAGCTGGGGGAAGAAGGAGGAAGGGGGGACATTTGGAGGGATGGCATTTGTCTTCCCAAGTAACCGTTACGTGTGATGGAGCCCTGCTCTCCTGGGGGTGGCTGAACACCTGCCTGCCCGTGGGAAGCAGGGAATGAATTCCTTGCTTTGCTTTGCTTGTGCACGCAGCTTTTGCTTTACCTATTAAACTGTCTTTGTCTCAACCCACAAGTTTTCTCACTTTTACTCTTCCGATCCTCTCCCCCATCCCACTGAGGGGGCGGTAAGCGAGCGGCTGGGTGGTGCTTAATTGCCGGCTGGGGTTAAACCACAACATCACCACATATTTTTATTTTGAGTATGTTTGTGTATAGACATACAAGACATAAAAAAGAGAATATTATGCTAAATGTTCACTGTACCCATGTTGACCATGCTGTTGAAATTCTGACACATTTTTTCTAATTTTATATTGAATTTCAGTTTATAAATGGTTTCTAAAGTGTTAGCAAAATTCTTATAGAACTTTTGATAAATGATTACTTAATTATTATAGATTTTCATGGAGTCCAACAGTTCAATAGATGGTGCAAAACCACCTTTTAAACACATGTCTTACTTTGATGTTACTTAAGTATGATCCTAAAGTTAAGGTAGTTCTTTAAATGCTATGCTGAGTTGAAAACTAATTGAAAAGCTGCACAACACTCATGTAACAGAGAGTAGGAAAAGAAAAACCTATAAAGATGATTTTTTACAAAAAGTTCTCCTAAACTTAGAGATTCTCCTAAACTCCTAGATTGCTCATCCTAACCAGAGCATGATTTATTCTGGTTGCTTTAAACCTGTATCCCAGGTGACTGACAGGAGGCTTCTACAGGAGAAGCGTAAAGAACATCAGCCGAGCTAGATTTTTCATAATAGAGGGCATCAGACTGGGGCTATCTATACAGCTGATGATCTGGAGCCAGAAAACAGTGTTGTCATCTTCTTACAGCCCTAAATAAAGAGCACTGCTAAAGCAGGATCTAACAAAAATAAATTTGGCTTTATTTTTGTCACATTGGAAAAACTGCGTCTCCTCTACTTACAAAGATGCTGAAAAAAAAATCAGCTATTCCTTTGATCCAATAGTTAAGGCTCACAGTATTTTTAATCATCTATTTCCAGCCTATATACCTGGTTAGCAACCAGCTCCCCTTCACTTTCTGTCATATCCAATAACATTCATTTCTTTTCAGCTGCCACAGGCAACTTTTGAGGCCCTTTTTGTCGCTGCTTCTTGTCAGAAGTGTAATGGTTTATGCCCAGAGAATGCTTTTCTCCTAGGACATGCTGCCTGAGAATATTAGCACCCAAAATAGTCCTTGAAGGTTTTGAGAAGACATATTCCTGTTCCTGAGATTCCTAAGCTTATTTTTGGGTTGCTGGTTCAAGTGAGGAGTTGCTTGCATATACTGTCCAATAGAGATTAATCACTTCCACAGAAAGAGCAAAAACCAAAATGCATTTGCTCCATGCACTCCCCCTTTTCATAATGGATAAGCTTAAAAAAAAAAACCCAAAACAACCAAAATTTATTCCAGCAAGCCGTTATTTTGGTTACTATTTTAGAAAAAAGCTACAGAAAAAAATAAAGCAAAATCAGTTAAAGAGCAAATCTGACCCCAAATTCTAGCTATCAGTTGAGATCTCTGACACATATCACAACAATACAGGCTGACAGAAGGACTGAGGTGCTCTTCATTTCCAGGATGCTGCCTCTCGGAGTACACTTTGGTCTTGCCTCTCCGTTCCTATAGAGAGAGCTTTTACCAAAAGTTAGTGGATACAATGTTAAAAGCACATCATGGCAACTGTCCGTTTCCTTCCTAATTTAGAGGAACCTATGATACAGCGAATTTAATTGGCTGTTTTGAGACCATGAGAAATGAATGGAATTTCCTTTAGGCTTGTGTAAGAAGACAATGTTACTTTCGAAGTATAATACTACTACTTTTTTTTTTTCCACTCATGTTTACTTTTTGATCAGGAAATCAGCATGGTGCATCTCTCCTCTTCCACTGAGAAACTCCTGGGACTCGCATTTTGCAAATCACATAACAAAATTGTTTTTGTAAAGACCACATATGACCCATTAATAAAACAGATGTTAGGACTGAGGCACAGGTGCAGCTCTCCTCCTACACATAAACACACAAGCCCGAGCATACAGACACACACCCTTACTGCATGCTTTCGGTGTTATCATGTCACTGCACATTATCCCTGTCTTTTTGTACTCAAAACTAGCAAATTCTGCAGCTCTCACTGTACTTCAGCTGGTTCAAGGAAATGCACCATAGTATATCAGGAAAACTCTTATTTATCCTCCCATCAAAACAGCAGTAAGTCCCTTCCAGTGCTCCCCAAATATTGGATTAATGGTGAGGGTCAGCAGAGGTAACCAGACTCCCCAAGGCAGTCTTCCACCTTGGGACAGAAATTTGGCTATTGGTATTTCTTTGGGACTTTTCCTTGTTCTCTCTCTTTCCTATGGAGAGACTTTATTCCTGCGGAGACAGATCAGGAAGACTCCCAATGCTCAGCAGCTCTCAGAAGGGACAACTTGTGACATCTGTAACATTCCCTGCTTTTAAGGATGGAAAGGGATCCGGATGCCCCTATGAAAGCTGGATTTGGCATTGGGCAAAGGCCAATGCAGAAAGCAGTGTTTCATGTCACATCTTTCACATCCTGAGCAGCAAACTGCCCCTTTCAGCAAAGCAGTTTAACACATGCTTATATCCTATTGACTTTCTAGCACTTAAACATATGCTTAACAGCTTGGCTGAATTGGGGTAGACTTAAGCAAATGATTAAGTGCTTTTCTGTATCAGGTGTCAATGGAAGGGGGAATATTTGCCTGCTCTGCTTTTACTGTTCAGTCTTACTGTTCAGGAGTTTACATAGACAATTCTGGGTCAAGCAACCTCTCTTTGAAATGCTGTATCCTTTTACCAGGTGTATGTATGTTTTTGTCTGGTTAACCAGCATGAGGTATAGTGCACGAGGCAGACTGCTTCTCACTTTCCTCCTCCTAGCACATTTCTCAGGTCGCTTCCATTGAGTTACTTTTTTATATATTGATTCTGGAAGAAAGTATTGACTGCTTGTTTCAATACTGCCCAGCATAGCTAGATGTAGCAATTTAGCTCTCTTAAGGCAGAAATGAGCAAACTCCCACTGAGACAGCCATCCATTGATTAACATCAAATACTCACAGCCTTTAATGTCATTCTGTACCTAGACTCCTATATTATTAGCCAGTGTCTGGTTCAGAAAACACAGGGATATAAATCCAATTCCATTTTTACCTCCTCCCAAGAGAAGGAGATTCAGAGATATAACACAATCCACCCAAAGCATAAATCTGCAACTGAAGCTTAGAGGCACAGTATCAGACAACAATTTTCTAGTGCAAACCGTTGAACTGCTTTCCACGGGTGTCGCTTTCATTTTCTCCATCATTGTGCAAATGGCTGACTATAGCGTAACACAGCCTTCGTTTTACATCCGAATAAAAGCTTCATACTCTGTGCTTTGTCTCGTGGTGAGTATGGCAATCATAAGAGCATTTCTTTTCATGAGCTTACACACCAATGTAACTGGAGGGCCTTCAGGAATGGGCTAATCTTTGATATTTTTTAGAACAGTATGAGGCAGTTTGGCTATTCTGATTTGATCTGCACCAATTTACCACTATTAATCAGCAGGGAAAGCCACTAATGAACTAGTGGCAGATTCCCTAGCTCTAAAGCAGGTACAGCATAGCAGGGTTTCTGCTGTCTGTTAGTGAAATACCACTGCATGTTTCTAAATAACAAAGATTTTCGTTGTGGCTGTGAGTTGATTTACTTTTTTCTTTATGAGATATTTGATTAATTAGACCTTTCCTGAACAGTGTCTCACCGCTGCCTTTACCAACGTAAGCCCAACTTTTCCAGAAAGGACCTATACACCTGGGATTATTTTTACCATGAAGGTCTCAGCAGCTTCAAATTTCATATGGCTTGTACGCAGACAAGGAGCTACAGCTGGTAGCCGGTGAGGCTGAGCTGTATTAGCCTTAAAAACTGTGGGAACTGTTTGTGTGTGTGTATTTTATTAAAGGCCAAGAGTCAACACAATGAATAAGAATATAGCTTTGAACACTGTTTGAAAGGGTTGGCTTTACTCCCTTCTCTCCCCTTGGGGGTGACATGATTGCACTATATAGATACTTCATAGGAGTAAACATCATGGAGACAAAAGAGCTAACTAAATTAAGCTTACCATGGATTAAAATAGGTTGGAAATTTGAAGAGGCTTTTACTACCTAAGGGAGAAGTCTTGGAATAGCCTTGTGGATGGAATAAACTTGATTAGACAGCTAATAAACTTTGTTGGAGGTTGATACCTTTATGAAAAGGGCTATATGAAATGGGTGCTAGTATTCTAGAGAAACAGGATTTGATGACCCAGGAAGTCATTTTCATGAGCTTAATGTCCAGCATATATGATATTGAAGTGATGCTCAGGCAGCATAGCTGGCAATCATTGTTGGTTACAGAGGCAGTTAAAATATCTATAATTTGATTAATAGGTGCTAAGTTTTCACGAACTATATTTAAATTATATATGTAATATGTATATATAAAAAATACCCATTGCATACCTGTACCGTTATATCCCAGTCTCATACCTCACTGCATACAGGCACCGAAGTTTTGTCTGGATGCAGTAAATGGCAAAATCTAGACCCGCAGCTTCATACTCATAACTGATAGCAGGTTCTGTAACTGTGCCAGTCGGACGAGGGGGAGAGCCAGAGGGAGGAGCGGGCCAAGCAGCCCGGTAGGATTCCCGCAGCATTGGGTAATGATGTGTGTAATGGGTAATGACCACTATGTCTGTGCACCTCTGGCTGGTTATACAGCCTCCTAATGGTCTAGAGAGCCTGTCATCGTGAACATATACTGAGGTTCCCCTGGGTCAGCATTGTGGAAAGTATATGCAGTATGCAGTGCATGGTGGAAAAATATTCTTGGGGTAGCTGGAGCCAGCCTAGGCGCATACAAAGATGTAAGGAGGATGAGGCATTCCTCTTGCTGCTGTTATACCATGACCAAAGGAGTAAATGAAAGGGCTCTGCATCATACATCTCATCTCAGCTGCTGCCTTCCCAATCCGATTTTGCTTTTCATAATACTAAATAGGCTGGACTGTTTAATTGACATGTAACCCCACACAGTCAAAAAGTTCAATGGAGCAATGGATCTAGGCAAATTTAGCCCCTGGGTTGCTAATTTCATTCAATATCACTTGTCATTAACGCCTCTGAGTTTTATGGATTTAAATAGTTTCTTTTCTTCTCCAAATGTGAGTAGTACAGAGACTTTAGTATTACATATTTGGCTAATTTATTAATCAGCATGACTGGATTTCAGCTGAATATCAGCTGAGAGCAAAAAAGCATAAACCAATCTCTCAGAAAATCTGTTTACTTTGCAGAGGACAAAATGTGACAGATCTTCTGTGAGGAAGATTTTCAGTGACATAGATTGAAGAAATACTTTCCTATCAGAGTATTTGCAGAGAGCTCTAGCATTTAGACATATTCACAGCGCGATCTTGTTTTACGATTAGATAACCATGAGTGGATTCTGGACGGAGGTGGGCCTGGAAAGAGTTAACGCTCCCCCTGACTGGGGGGAAGTCCACAGCTGCATCCCCTAAGCACAGGGATTTCCAGCCTCTGGGCTGACCCAGCTGTCAAGAATTAAGTAGTTCCTCAGCACTCTGTAAAAGGGAGGTGCTGCAAGGGGTCGGTTTGGCTCCTATTAAGGGTTAGATGCTTTCTGAGGGAGAGCAGGGGAAAACGTGAGCTAAAAAGAAAAACACCCTCCTTTTCCTGCTTTTTTCACCCTTTATTAGATTCAAACTTTGAACAAAGTTCTTTTAGATTTTCCTTTTAAGCTTATATGTATGGGCAGATAGGTTATATGTTTGAGTTAGCCTGTTAGCAGTATTAAACAAAGAGATTTTTTTCTCAGGTCTTGCTTATATTAGGGAGTAAAGGGTTCCCAGCCAATTGTCCTCTTAAAAGCTGGGGAAGTTAGTCTTGGGTTTACCTTTGGTGATTGTGACTTGTCATAAAACTTCATGCTAAGGTAGTATAAAATTGAATGCTCTTTCTATAAAGTTACTCTTCTTCTCCTTTAGGTCTAGATGGTGTCAGGCATAATTTTCTAAAATTTGATTAGAGAGAAAGCTGCTGCTCTGTTATGCAATGTTCCATTAGAGGCAGTAAAGTTATCAAAAAGCCTACAAGAAAGGCTGAAGAGGGGAAGAACTTGGTAGTCATTTGAAAGATTAAATCTGTCTGATGAATTAAAAGCGGCTCTCAGGCTCCATAGAGAGGTTATGTTGTCTGTAACGAACACTGGTAGTACAGAAGCTTTATCACGATTTAATCAAGAGTATTTTGAAAAACAGCATTAGAAAGTAGTTCTTCTAGTTCCTTTTGTGCTCTGGCATTATTTGGCTGTGGGGTTTGTGTCGTGCTACTTGAACAAATAGCTTGAGCTGTGCTGAGTCTGGGTCTTCCCAAATGGGCAATCACATAACTCGGTAGTTATGAAAGTAAGAATTTATTTACTGGGGTAACAGATCTGTATCAACTATGTGAGCTTAATTATTTTATAAAAAATAGTGGGCAACCATATGCTAGGAATAGTAAGGGTACCCTCAAGCAACTCTGTTTACATAAGTCTGTTTTTCCCCAAACTGTTATTCTGTTAGATTTTTTTTTTTCACCACAATAAGAAGTGCATCTCTTATGTTTGTTTTGAGACAAGACTCTTACTTTGGGGCAAAAAGAGAATTTCTGCACCCCCTCCCCATCTTCGTATAACCTGCTGTTTTACTGCCTGACGTCTATATTCGCTTTGCTATTATACGTGTCTGGATGAATATGGAAAGTTTTTAGTGGATTCAGTGTATTTTCTGTTTTATCCAGTGCAGCAGAGACATCATAATCCTGCAACTATAGCCTCACTTTCTTTTGCTAGGTAAATGATTGATACCAGAAGTCCATTTTGATTGTATGACAGGTTTGGGAAGAAAACAGCATCCGACAATACTTTGTACAAACATCTTTAATAAGCAGCCAAAAGAGGTGAGGGAAGCTGTGCAAACCACAGGAGTTACTAAGCCACTGGTGTATGGAAAGTGGCTCCTCCTTGCATAGCCCACATGCGAGCTGGTGGTTGACTAGGAACCCTTGCCGTTGCCTGCAGCTTGCTAGCTGGTCCTTTTTCATATCAAGATCCCTTTACTGAACCTGACAAAACAGCAAGGGTATGATAATATTTCCAAAGGACAGAATCTACTCATGAAAGTCAGGCAGCACTTGACAGTGTTTTATCTTTCTTGCTTATGATGATTCAGTTATTTTTTTTTTTCTTACACTATAGAGATTTATCTTTCCATGCTTTAAAGATACAATAAAATGTCTTTTTTCTGTTTGTTTGGGTTTTTTTTTTTTTTAAGTTTCTTTATAAGATATGAAGAGGCGTTTTATTGAAAAGAACCTCAGAGCACCCCACAAAGCCACAGGACCTAGTTTTAGAAGGCTAGACTAAGATTATATCTCATGTGTTACCAGGCTGTAAATTGTAACAGGCACCAATGTCTCAGAAGCATGAGGTGGAAGGGCTGGCAGGCTTTACTGGACTACTAATGTTAAATGTTAGGTCTACTATAGTTGTTACTTACCAGCTTAAACTGCCACCTTTTGTATTTTTAATTAGCAAAGAATGACAATTCCTTTCTTCACCACAGGACAATGAAATATATTTTATAAGGCAAACAGCAGCTGCAGGGTGTGGGCATGGTTATTATAAAATAATCATGCCCGCAGGGATCTGGGAGGCATTTGATTCTGCCTCGTGCCTCATAAGAACCGTAGGGTGCAATTGCTGTGCGATGGTAGCCTCCCTGTCATTTTATATTATTTAACAAATTCCACTACATTGTCTTCAAGCTCTGCCTTGCAGTTATTGTAAAGAAACTCAAATATCTGCCTGCCTGACTGCATCAGCAGTTCACCTCCTATTCGAGTTTACTGCTGCCATCAAAATAGGATGGGACTGTTGTCCGCAATGCGGGGGGCGAAAGATTATGCAGTTGTGCAATGTAATGCCCAGATCCTGTTAGGAGGGCAGTCCTACATTTCAAGAGGCACATAAGTTGAGCAGATCATAGAGTAATTAGCACCTTAATCTGAAGGACTGTCAGTTCTCTGATTCACACATACCTATTTTACACAGGAAGTGATTACGGCGCTCCCTTCTCGTATTACATCATAATCTCACCTCCTGTATTTCACAGACAATTGTGCTTTACATGGTTAAGTGTAGTTAGTTGAGTAATTTGTTTAACTTGTACTTGAGCAGTATGTCCATTCAAGACAGGCTTTCTATCTTCATTTGAACATATCAAGTGAGTCTTTTTTGGCCATGACAGTTTGTTCCAATGGTAAACCTTCACCAGTGGTCAAGGTTTTTGACTGCTAGCCACCTAAATATTGGCATGTCCATCTTCTAGCTCTGTAAAGCCTTTTCTTTGCCTTTACAAAGCCTTTACAATGAGCCCACTCTTCAGTCATCTTTTGAAAACTCTAATTAGATTGAGCCCACTGCTTTTGCTTTTCCCTGCTCCCCCACCTTGAATCACTTTGTTGTTCTTTTCATGTCTTTGTCCTTAGACCTATTATTCTCATCTCAAGTTAATTATTTCATTTTGATTTTATAGCATCTGTCAAACACTCTAGGCATTTTCCATAAATTAAATCTGCAAGCTTCAACTGAAAGCTTAACATAAACAATGTAGAACAATCCCATCAAATAATCATCACGCTCAAAACTGCATATCACTATTTCTTGCCTCAATATATCAGCTAGCATAATGAAGCTTATGTTAATGGCTATTTTCCTCTACATGTGGTAAAAAAAGGAATAATAATGTGAATAAAAGCTCTTCCTTGTATTGTGCTGATTCTTCTGAAGTTTGGGAGTCTCCCTATTGACTTCAGTCATTTTTATATTAGATAAAATCCTGGCAAACCTATTTGAGGGTAAAAATTCAACTATTAGTAGTGAAGTTGGGTTTTTTTGTGGAATAGTAAGAATGAGTGTCCTAGAAGTTGTATTATATATCTGTCCATAAAGGTGATGAATTACTGACAATGCAAACATCTTACTATGCCACAAATTTACCATAACCCTATTAAATAATGATTTAGGAAAATACTTATGCGCCATAATGAATTTAGTGAATTTCTGTGTGTTGGTAGATGATTCAGAACTAGAAAATCTGAATTAAAGAAAGAAATGCCTACTAAATAGTCTGACCGGTTTGTGTACCTTAGTATTGCTGAGTTATTGCAAATCTGATTTATGGTTTAATGAGGTAGGGTATGATTATGTATAACCTTTAGTATGGTAGTCAGCACTACAGGATCTGAATGCTTCTCAGATGTTGGTGACTCTTTTACTCAAAGAGGAAACAGCAGAACATTATCCTGGTTTCGTAGGACTTGCGGTGATTTACAGAGAAATTACAGCATTGGCAGGAACAGAACTTCTGGGTCATCAAGTCCACTCTGCTGCTATTACAGCAGCAGCATAAAACCCTGTTCACAGGCTTGTCAAACTCCATCTTTAAAACAACTCTTTTGCTGCATTAGAAAACTTCATTTCTCTAGTGATTTTCTGCCAAAGCTTTTCTGTTCAGTTTACTACTGCTTGATTTTATACCAGCTTTGTACTTAAGCATTGAAAGCTCTGCTGTTGACCAGTTCGACTCCTTTGATATGTTTATAGACCACAATCATAGCTGTTAATTTTCCAAAAAATAAACAAGCCAAGCTCCCTTCAACTTCCTTAGAAGACAGGATCTTCCAAGTCATTTCCTAGACGTACTAAAATCTTTCTGCATCCTTTTTGCATGTGAATTAATCTTCGTTGACCATGCATGATGCAGCAAAGCGTAGTTGTACCTATACTTTATATTTTGCACAATGCAATTTATCCTTCCCCACTTCTGCTGGAAACACTAAGACTAATATATCCTAGACACATTTACCTTTTTCATAAAAATGTAGTTTTAAGTGGTTCCCAGTTACTGAGAGACCTATTTAAAATATACACTATCTACCCTTCATGTCCCAGTTTGGAAAACTTCAGCTTATTAATGGTAATTAATATTAGTCCTTAAACATGGGAGTTCAACTTGTTTATTCTCACATGTGAATAGTATGATATAGCTTGGAATAAGACCTTGAGCTCCATAACTTACATCTTGTACTATGACCACAGGACTCATCTTCCACTTGCTGCAATCTATAAATGAGATATTTTGCCTGAGGTCAAGAATATTTTACATCTGAAATGATAGCCAGCTAGAAGGACTCTGTTTCTTAAATAGTAAAAGTCATTCTGCATTATCATTTTCTGATTGCAAATATACATTATGTAAACTTATTAGGGAATGGATTTTGCCCCAAAACAAATGTTCACTACACAGAAATGACAACAAACTAAAATAAGCCCCAAAGCTAAGTAAGAAAGTAGGTTTTAATTTTCAGAAGATTTTTTTTGTGCTGTTTACACTAGCATTTAGTCCAGTTTGACTTGATTCATTAAGTACTTTGTAGTCACTTCCTGTCACATTTTAATCTGTGTTTTACACATTAAAGTAATGAACTTTCTGTGGTACATAATAATAGATCATAGCCATGATCTGAGATTCATTTGTGGTACAGAGACTGCCATTAAAGTACAGATCTAAGCATAGAGCTTCTATTTACTTTCCCCAAACCAAAGTAGTCCTTTTCTTTTTTTTTTTTTTAAAAAAGGAATAAATTGCGAAAGATACTAATTTGCAAAACAAGAGGTTCTCTGGGGAAAGTGCATTAAACTATTATATGTCCTCTTTCAAAAAAAAACCCCAAACAAAACAAAAAAACCCAAACAGAGAGAGAAAATGAGGAGAAAACTGCATCCCAGACTTGATCTCAGGTCTACAATACAGATATACTGCCTACATATTTCTATCTGTATCAATAACTCATTGCCTGAATTGAGATATTTCAGGTCCTGTTTCTTCCACTGCTGATTTGTTACATTGCCTGGAACAAATCCTTTAACTCTCAAGATCTATTTACCTATTACTTGTCTTTAATTAGAGAAGAGCCTGTGCAGAGATCAGCATAAGAGGGCCTCGATCTGTACTGAATGCTCCAGCATCTACTAAAAAAATAAAAAGTATGTTGTGAGAAAGGAATGAAAACTTTGCTTTCTGAAGGAAAGCAAAGCTCCTGAAATACGAGGTGAGAAGAGACTTCAGAATAAAACTGCTGCAAAAGAGTCTGCAGAAATCATGCATTTGTTTTCTTTTAAAGAAAAGAATACATTTAAATAATTGTTTCCATCTCCGAGGATTGTGGTTACTGCCGACCTTTCTGGGGAAGTCACCTGTCTGAAGTGCAGCCATCTGTTTAAGATTGCGTTGCAACATTAAACTATGAAGTAGGAAAGGAAATGGAGTAAAACAGCAACTGCAGCTGGAACAGTGGAAAAATATAAGTAAGCAGAATTAACTAAGGACTTGGAATTTTAGTCTGTTTGCCATGGTAGATAGTCCAAGCTCTTATTCAAAAAGGACAGTTACAATGTGAAGAAAGATCTCGGCTTTCATGCTGTATCTGAGAGTCAGATGGTCCAATTACTACCCTGTTGTGAATACTCTCTAGAGGTTGCTGTGGTCCTGCTTAATTTTATTCCTTTGAGTGTCTTAGGAGTTTCTCTGAACATCACACCCTGGCTCATGAAGGAGCGTAGAACAAAACCCCTTCTCCTCTGCTTTCTTCCCTCCCATGTTTTTGGCTTACATTGTAAGAAACTCTGCGTGGCTTCTTAACTCAGACACAACAGCACACCAGGTAAATCTCATGTTTCACTACAAAGGGAAATGGAAGATCTTGTAATTAGGGCATGGAATGAGACTCAGGAGACTCAGTTAAATTGGTGTATGACCTTGGCAAGTCCTTTAGTCTCTCTATGCCTGGCTTTCTAAACTGTAGGATCTAGTATTACCTGTCTGCTCACTGGGGAATTTGAAGCATAGGTGCAGTGCATGGCTGTCGCTGAAGAGTAAAATATCATGGTCCAAAGCATTTGTCTGATACAGTTTAGCATGTACCATTGCACCCTGAACTCTGAAGATGATAAAAATGAAAACTTTCACTCTGTAAATTTTGCTCTCATGTTAATAAAGTGATTTGTTTTCTTGTGGTAAGGCAAGTCTTTCTCCCTTCTGTATTTTCCAAAGCAGAACTTCCATTTCCTTGGGCTGGTCTGCAGTAAAAAGAATTGCTATTAATCTGACAAGTTGTTTCCGACTGCTGCAAGCATGTCATTAAAAGGATCTTCCTAACCCACACATCAGTCTTCTTGACATCTGTCATACAGCTTAGATCATATATATCTTTTTCTCCCCTATGAGAAAAAGTCATACTGTAAACATTCTTTCACTGCTTTTAGTCTCATGTCAGAAAGAATCATATACTTATTTTCGGCATGTCCAGCTTCCCCTATTAATGGTAACTACAGACCTACACACGCACTCCCCGATTATCCTTTCTTTGCATCCCTTCCCTGGTTACTGACAAGCTTCAGAAAGACAGATGTAGACTTTGCATGAAATCAGCTGTACATATTGCTAACAGATTGCTGGGCAATCCAATAATGAAGCCAGTTAGTTCTTATTGCTCTATTTCTATTCTTTGCTCGCGCTGATAGATGGGACTCTCTTGAACTGTCCCCAGCTAGGCTCTTCACACTGCTGCTGCTGTTTATTCTTACTCCTTTTTCTCTTCTGGTCTTTTTCTTGCAAACCCTCTATTTGTGTAACTAATTACACTATTCCCTTCTTGTGGTTGCCCTCACCTTTGATGCTGTTTCTATATTGTAAATAGCTATTTCTGTTTTCCACTTTTACGTGTGCACTTTCATGTTAACTAAAATCTGGCATCACGCTTGACTGTAATTCAGATGTCAGTTTGGATTGGAGCCATTCCTTGGAGGGAGTGCATTTGAAGTGGCAGGGAGTAAGTGACTGATAATGAAAATAAGCATTTATTTTGTCAGAACCTCAGCAGATCATTTATTGGAGAGCATATTCTAATGAGTGCCACCCACACCTACCAGATGTGTCATTGGGGATTAGGCCAGATCCCTGACAAGTGTATTGTGTGACACCCAAAGCAAGTTAAAGGAGGGAAAGAAGGGGAAGATTGCAGAACTTGAATCAGTAAGATAGTGGGTTGCAGATTTGCAAAATGGGTCAGAGACCAATGGCACCCATATTAAAATGTCAGACTTAGTATGTGCTCTGAGTTGTGTAAGTCAGCAGTAGCTATTTAGCTAGACTGCATCCTCCGCTCCACTTTCTGGCTGTGTTTGTCTGTATATGCATAATGTAATTGGTAGAATGTCATGATCTGATTGAGAGATGTGGCCTACATGTTGTCATACCCTTAGAAATCCTTGGCCCCCAGGATTACTGCTGAATTGTCATTTCCATATTCCTCAGCAGTATAAACGTATATTTTTCCTAAAGCTCCAAATGTGGAGGCAGCCTTGTCTTCAGTTCATTTGTGTAGCTGGGGTTTGCACAGGTTTTCTATCAAAGTTATTTTAATATACATAGGCAGACACTAAACAATAAAATGTTTTTATCCTTTTTCTTGCCTCAACTTACTTATTGGTTTTTAATATTATTTGGACAAATGTTAGACCCTTTTGAGGAATTCAGGATTTCCCTCTCTCTACTGTCCCACTTCCAGAATATGGAATTTCTTCCTGCTACCATTTTTTCACGGTCTCTTCTCCTCACTGTGGTAACTCCAAAGTGATATTGTCCTTTAAAATTGCTTTTCCCCTCTGGCAGGGGCTTACTGATCATCTTTTGTAAGTGTGAAAATTTCCCATCCGATGACCAGCTGAACGTCTTTGTTCTTCCTAGGGCTGTCCAGCTATTGAAAGGACTTGATCCTACATGGTTTTTCTGTCTTATATGGTATTATCAAGTTGTGATAATTCTCCATTGTTGGCCTTCTCTCTCTACCTCTCAGAAACAAAGCCTGACTTGGAACTAAAAGACAAAAAAAAAAAAAAATCTGAATGAATTTAGAATTTAAAAATAAATAGTATGAGCGCATTGTTGCCAATTCGGAATCAATACATAAAATATTTCTTGTTCAACATGAAACAGAAACAGCAATGAAACTTCAGTTAGACCATAATAAAATGAAGGAATGACAATTCTTTAGAGGTTACTAAAAAGTTTTTCTTTCTTCTTTTTTTTTTTTTTTGTGATTCTGTTTTTTATTGTGAATTGTGAATTTCAGGAAACTAATGAGAACAAGGTCATAATTTTCATTATATTCTGTGTTGAATATATGCAAACTTAACTCTACATGAGTTTGGGTCAATAGATGGTATTGTTACTGGTTGCCTAAAAGCTCAGTTGTATTCTTAAATTTTCTAGTGTTTCATAAAAACTAGTAAAGCTTCCAGTGAAATCAGTGAGAAATTCAAGCCAGGATTGAAACTTTGGAAGCATGTTATGTTTTTTCTTATTTTGTATTTCAGTAACAGCAAGGCATAAGATGCAAATTAGACTAGCTGTTCACATCATATTCTGTACACCGGGGCAGTCAAATGTCCTCTGGAATCCTGTTAGAGTTCCCAGTTGTGGGATTCTTCAGCTTGTCATCCATGGCATCAAAAGCATCCCATTCCCTGGTTTTGCTCAAATGTACAACATGCCACAGCAAGGTGGTGTGTCATGACTTTTCCAACGATGAGGGAAAGAAAACTAAAACCGAGGATAATGTTAACCTTGGTGATTATGAGGGATTAATGTCTTCAGGAGTCAAAGATGTGAGAACGTCTAGAAGAACTGAATTTAAAAAGTTACAGTATTGCCAAATGTCCTCTAATGAAAAATGTCAACCACACCAGACTGATCGTCTTGTTTTTACATTGGATCCACCCTCCAGCCTCTTAATCAAATTTGCATGTTTAGATTGGAAGCATTTTGGGACAGACTCCAATCTCTTTACTTGCCTGTGAGGCACCTAATGCACTTCAGGCACCCAGTAAAAACAATAACACTGAGATTCAATATCCTTCTCTTTATATTTCGAGAAACACATGAGCCAGAATTAGAAATCTGAGCCTATCAAAATTTATAGGGTGAAGTTTGGATAAGGATTTTTGAACACTTACCAAATAATTCCATTGAGTAACACTCTATTCTGACTGAAATCTCATTTAGTCAATATTGTCATTAATAACACCTGTTAAAAAAAGTAGTAAGATCTGTTCCTAAGTGGATTGTGTTTGGGTTTACATATTTTGATGAATAATATACAGATATTTTAATTTATACATGTATTTTAATTATTTCCAGGTATAGTGTTACTGACACCTTTTGTCTCTGTCCTTATCAAATGCTGTACATCCATAATACATTCCATATTTTACATGCAATCTAAAAAAAAAAAAAGAAGCAGAGAAAGAAAAACAGAAACATTATTTTGCTGAGGTAAAAATGTGTGAACAGAATACTGTCTGCAGTCACAGTTTCTCTGTTTTTGAAAAGGTTTTAGGAGAACTAGACAAGTAGAGGTGTGTGAAAGGATGATCAAAGTTCTGGAAGAGCTTTCAAAAAAAAGATTAAATAGACGAGGATTCTTCAGTTTGGAAAAGAAATCAGTGAGGGGGGATATGACAGAGGTCTATTAAATCCCAGCCAGTGTGGAGCAGTGACTAGAAAATTATCCTTAACTGTCTCTTCTAATACAAGCACTAACTGGCCTCAAGTAATGGCAGGGTCAAAAGAGCAAAAGACGATGTTTCTTACTGTAAGAGATATGACAGGGAGGCTTCACCGGAGGATAGTTTGGACATTAAAAGTTTACATCATTTTAAAAAGTCATGTAGACACATTACTGGAAGAAAACTCTGTCTTGTATTATTTAAACACAGGAATATTTCCTCTAGCTCCGAAAGTCCCTAAACTGCAAAAATTGCAGAATGGCGAGAGATTCTATCACAGAGATATCACTGTGTGTTTACCCTGCAAAGGCATTTGCCTTTGGCCACTATGGCAGGCAGGACAGCGGGCTCAGCGGATGGGATGGGATGGGATGTCTCAGAGACTGATGGAATGACAGAGAGATGTAGACTCCTGCCCCTCTTATTTAAACTAATGTAATGCAACTGAGTAAGCGAAACCATGAAGAGGTCAAGGCTGTGTGAGAGGAAGCACGAGCCTCATAACAGGTCAACTCTGTAAAACAGTAGATCTCCACAATGTTGTCCACATAAGTTAATGATCTCCATCATTACAGGCGATGTGAAAAGTATAGTAGGGAAGGGCTCTGCTTATGAGTGGTATTGGTTTTTATATATACGATAAATCTCTGTGTATTATAATCTGTCTAAATGAAACTCTGCATTGACCCATAGTTTTATTTTCTGCGGTGATCCTCTTCACTGGTGCATATGTAAAACAATTGGATTAGGTGATCCTTGCTGATCCTTTATCTTCCTGTGCATCTATGGTTATAACAGTCAAGGGCAATAGCACCAGAGATTGTGTAATATTTTGAGGAAGCGGGGAGAGCAGGAGAAAATATATTAGGATTTGGACTGGAGCTCCTGCAGAGAGCAATGACTAAGATCCCATAAATGTTTCCTGTCGGTCCAGCAGCTGCAGAAATTAGTAAGGTTTTCCCCACCCATTTATTTTAAGCCTTCACAGTGCCATCCCTTCCCCATGAACTGTATTTAAAATGTAAATAAAAAGAAGGCTTTTATGAGATTTAACTATTTCCCTTGGTATTTAAATTATTCAATTATAACTAAAGCTATTAAAATACAGTTAATTAAAATGGTTAGATTGTTTTCCTTTGCACTGATCACAGCATTGCCCTACTTCTCCCTCTAGCTGTTTAATTCCTATTAAAAATGATAATGCTTTGCTTTATTCATAAATGCAGTAACCTTACGTACATTCTTCAAGTGATCTCTTTGGTACAAACTGTGCTGGTTTTCTTCTTTTCTATCAGTGAAGCGGAAATTCGGCTGTAGTCTTTGGGGGTTTAATCAGCAGTAAGAGGACTCAGTATTTAAACATTAGCATTACCAAGTCACGAGAAATAGCACAGCTCCCAGTAAAAAGCATTGGTTTTATTTTGATGCAATACAATGTCATTAGGGGCAGTAGGAGAACCCTGGAGGTTAATAAAAGGTAGAACCTAAATAAAGGTTTCATAACTCACAATATAAAATTACTAGATCTACACTTTTAAATATTTTATCTGAATAGTTTCACAACACACTGTTGGGAATAGCAATCCAGCTGAGGTGTGGAGGGGTAAGTGCTTTAAAAAAATATAAAAGATGCCAAGGCAAGTTCATCTCATCTCATCTGATCTCATCTCATCTTTGTCTTCACAGATAAGAAGGAGACAAATCTACCTCTCTGGTTTTTGGCATTACAATTAGAACATTACAACCCTTCTTTCTCCACCAAGGTCATAGAGACCTTTCTTGTAAAACGCTTGTTGTCTCCTTTGGGAGGCAAAGTTAAGTTGTAGTGAAGCGAGGAGATCTTGGTAGCCTCACACTCTCACTGAATAACAGGGTTTTCTAAGGTAAAGTCCGAAAGAAGCTCCTTTCAGCTGTTTACATAGCTTTGCATGGATTTGTGTAGTACAAGACAAATGTCTGTGGAGGCACAAAGGATGTTATGCAGCTACCGTAACAACAGTGACATCACGTCAAGATGAGTATGATGGGCCAGGAAGGTTGGATCTTGATGTATCTTTGATCATCAAAGCACTGAGGAGCTATACATGTAAGGCCACATCCACAACATTGATTTTTTCCTACCTTGTTGGGGAAGGCTCAAAGGGAGTGATGTGGATATGTTTGTTAAAGAAGGAAGAGCACAATTTAGCCATGTTTTATCTCCACCGTGAGTGTCTGCACAGAGGGAGAGCATACAGCCTGGGAATATAACAGTTTATACGATTTACTTTTGGAGGTCATTGCTGAAATTCCAGCTCCACTGGAGCAGATAGCAGAACTCCTTTGGATTTCGAATTGGCCACTCTTGCTTATTTTCATGTAATATCAGTTTCACAAGAAGACCCTTTCTTTCAAGGGCATTGAAGGCTTTAGATATTGCTACAACCCACAAGCCTAATAAACACTGTTTGCCATATACAGGACTGCCTGAAATAACAATGTTGTTGGGAAACTATGCAACAATTCAGTCTGTCTCCTGCTGTGTGACAGAGAACACGTAATGCATGGGGCAATGGTAATGAGCGAGCTACAGGCTGCTAAGCGTATGTATGAATTGGATGGGAGGGCTAAAAGGCTAATTTGAAGCTTCCTGATGTAGCACATTGGTAGGAAAAGAGTGCAAATAATATAGTTTAGTTTCAGCCCTGAACAAACTTAGGACGAGCTCAGTTTGTTACAGTTGATGGAAGGGTGATGAAAATTCAAGTGTTCTTGCTGGTTATTTTAGTTGTTATCTACAGTAGAGGTATTGCTTGATTATGAGACATCATTGACCGTAACAGGAGTGTAAGTGGAGAAACACGGTCAATAACCTAGAGAACAAGCAGGAGGCTTGGCTAGAATTCAAATACCTCTGGTATTTCAGCCCATGCTAAGCTTTTAACTTTTCACCTAAGAAAGAAATGTTTGTTTCATACAATCCTACCTGCTTTTCTGTTGTATGACTTTTTTTTCAAACTGAGAGCGATCTCAGTGGAATTTAGCAAGGATGGGGACATTTACTTAGCCGAACTCTATATCTCTCTTTCCATTAGACTTAGATTTTCACACAGTGAAGTTATTCATCTGCCACTTGTATGAGGGCTTCAGACATTTTTCCTAGGTACCCTTGCATAAGTCTGAGTCTTTGGGGAATCTTAAAAACAATTGTCAGTGGGACTGCTTCCAAGACTTACTCCAAGTATCCAGGTCCAGTGTTCAAGACAGCAATACTGGGATTTCCTACCATCTCAAATGAAAAACATTGTTGACAGCTTTAAAGGAAATTTTTTTCTTAGATGAAAATTGAATTTTCAGTAAAAGATATTAGAGGCTTTTATGCTCTGTAATGTTACATTATATTAAATAGTTTAACTAGGTACCTCCAGTTCTGTTTCCATTTTGTCCTCCTTGTAATTTAAGTTCTCAACCAAGGACTCTAAATTTGTCTAAGGGTTCAGTGAGTACTATCAAACAAACCAGTGATTCAGAAATATACTACAGAATATGGCTGTTCACTTATTCATTCAGTGGAGCCTCCTGCAGAGACATCTGCTTATTGACTTCTGATGAGGTATGTGGATGGAAAAGTAGAAACTGCTTCTAAAGTGTTTTTTTATTCACGCGGTCTTTTTCTGAGAGACTTCAGAAGGGATTCCCTCTCCTTCCTTAGCTAGACCATTACAGTTACAGTTGTTATCAGCTCTCAAGTTTTCTGTCCCCTGATTTAGTTAGCATGACTAATTCAGCTGGGCCTGTGCTGGTGGAAATCCTTCATCATACAAATATGCTTCGCTCTTTCTTATATTAAATATTCCATAGCACATCTCCTTTACCAAAAGGAATAACAGAAGCAATTTAAATATATTTTTTTCTAGACAAGGAATTATAATTGTTACGCTGAGGGTTTGTCACAGAAATTTGTTTATGGACTTTTTATGTGACTATGATCTCATTTGTCGAATAGATGGTTGTGTTGGTGCAGTTCTTGAGAAATCAGTTTTGCAGTGGCATAACTCCATGTATTTAAAATGGTGGGTTCCTGGTTTATACTAAGATTGGGCTCCTCATAGTTCTCGATTTGTTCTATTACTATTATTATATGTCTGTTACTAGGCGTGGGAAAGAGTCTATATGGAGTTCAGATAAGGAAATTTTAGCTACTGCTCTAATTTGTGAGCTGTATAAATGGCGTAAGTAAATCAAGTCTAACTTTCTTGCAAAGCTAAGAAGTCCATAACACTTCATTTGTGAAATGCAATTACATGAAATAGTAAAAGTATTAGACCAAGCCGAGTTCTAAACTTCGTATTTCATTCAGGCCTTCTGCGTTCTTTTAAGTACTCCTACGACAAGTAGCCAGTCCTTTGCTGCTCTATTGCCACACTGTCTCTTCTTATTCGTTCCTATTATGAGTGAGAAAGATTTGCTCCACAAAGAATTCTGGGTAGTAGTACAGGTGAAATCCCTGGCCAATGTAAAAGACTGGCCAATTAATTTTGAAATTATTGTTCCTTGATCAATTTGTATTGACGGGGGTAAAAGCAAGATACAGCTTCAAATTCTATTGTCTTGAAATTGAGTCAATATTAATTATAATCTCACCCACAAATCTTATATCTGGGGTGGGTTTAGGAAATACCATAATTTTGCGTAAATGATAAAACAATCCTAATTTGTAAAAGATTTTCAAGCATTTCTCATGATATAGGACATAATTCCTAGGATCTTGTCTATATCATTACTTTTTTATGGTCCTAAGTTCATCGAGGTTTTTTTGATTTTTAGAAAGCTGATGGGAAGCTTTGCAGGTGCAGAATAACTGCTTCCTGGAGATGGCAATATTTTATTGCAGGTGACTGATTCCCTATTACATTGGTGTTTTGTGGTAAAAGCAATCAAGGTGAATCACTCAAAAAAGATCTTAAAATCTGGAATTGACAGCAGTTTTCCTCCACTTGAAAGTACACAAAGTAAGAGCTCCGGTGTTAAGTTGCATGAAAGGAGAATAAAGATCAGAAAGCCCATTCAAATGTATGACACAACGACTGAGCACACCCCGCAACTCATCTTATTTAATCCTGGGAAGCGTAAGGACTGCACATCAGTTATAACTGCAGCTTACCCTGACTCTTAGGGTGCATTCATCCCATGTATGCTCTTTGACATCTGTCATAAGGTTATATAAAAGTTTCCGATGATATGCCTGACTGCTAATCTTGGATCAGGGTCAATTCCAGTCATCGTTCCATGCACTGAGAGTAGGTCTGTTGTTCCCTTTGTGCATTGCCAGGCCTAGTACCATCCATGTACGCAGTGCCATCATTCTCTTCTTCAATACCGCTCTGTCATAGCTATTTTGTGGTCTCGTGTGGCATACATATTTATTTAACATCATTCTGTGACCTGATTATTACAAATCAAATAAAGTATATGATAAGATATCCAAAGTGAATGAGCCATTAGAAAGTCTTTACAAGTAAAAAATCATGTCAAAATCTTAAATTAAAACTACCACTCAGCAATCAAATCAAATTTTTCAAAATTCAGCATGTCATATAAAAGTTTGTGACGCACCATTTAGTACTTGTCACATTTCAGATATTTTCATGGGTCCAACTGATACTCGTTTTTCTCCTAAATCTTATTTTATATAGGAAAACCTGTTCAGAATCTGATATTATTTATATGTAATAAAAGTTAATGGTTAGAATTCTGAACTCTGGACAAATACTTATACCATAGAGTCAGCACAACAGCAGTCTGAACGTAGTGCTGTAGGAATACTTCAGGTTTTTTCCTTGGCTATTTGTTTGTTTGAATATGAGAAACTTTGCCTTTTAAGGATTCCCCGGCATTCATTTTCAGGAACAAGTGCTTTTATTGTTCCTACAGTTTTGAAAGAAATATCACAGAAGAGTCTTGGAGGGTGAATTTCTAATTTAGAATCATGTTTATTCCAAGAAGCTGATACTAAGTGACATGGTTACTTAATCAAGGATGCTTGTGACCCATATGTCCAGTCAAAATGAACAGTGACTGAGATACCAAGAACCGTTCACAGAAATTATGTAATAAATAATGAGTATAGTCTAGAATACGGAAATCTGTGCAAAAGTAATTCACTGAAATAGCAGAGAAAAAAGCCTGACCCACACATGATACCATATTTCTAGAGAGCCTCGATGGTGCCACATGGAGAAAAGCTAGCAGTAACAGATGTTCACTCTCATTCCAAATCCAAGTTAGAAGGAAGCCTGGAGCAGGTGTCATTTTTCTCCTTCCTCGCTACACGTCTAGGTCTAACCACCAGCATTTGACATGAATTCAAACTAGGGACCTGCAAAGTGAAAAGTATGAACATATACGTGAGCTGAGCTGAAACAGCCAGCGCTCTTTGCATGGAGTTGTATAAAATTTGTATTTGTGTGGACAGTCAGTGACCATACCATTCAGTTACTGTGTCATTCTTTGATAAATGGAAGTGGAAAGCTGACCAAAACATCAATTTTTTATTTTACAAGAAATATCACCATTTTAAAGTTTCAATTTAGATATAAAATAGAAATTTGCAGAAAAATATAATTTGACAATTAATACTTTCATGTTAATTTTTACTTTACAGTACAAATTAAACTGATTATTAAGGAAATGCCAAACTAATTAACAAACAAACAAACAAAAAACCTTGAGTCTAGAAAAAAGATAACTGTTTCACTCAGTATGAAATAGCAATTTTCCAACTCTTCTTTCATTATAACGACAGTAATTAAACAATGACAGTAATAAAACATTTTGTGACATTACTGCACTGTGAAATGATGTAAAAATAATAACAAGTGTATAGAAGGTAAAAATGCATGACCTATTATGTTTTGCTCACAGGAATTAAAAATTAACATCATCTCACTGTATTTTTATGAAAGTGGCATTCAAAAAAATTCTTAGTGGCACAGTGAGGAGCAGCTGAAAATGGTTAATGGTAGACATTTGGGTACAGTACTGACCAGGCCACTGGATGCTTTGGTGTCTCCCTGCAAAGAAAGTCTAATTTGTAGATCTGACTTGGTTTTGATTGGCGGGGGGTGGGGTGGGGTGGTTAAAAATATTTATTCAACAGAGAGAATAGCTTTTCTACACAAAATAGGAATTCTCTGTGGTATTGCTTTAAAAAAAAAAAAAAAGATAAAAGAGAAAGTTTATTTTTTTATCCGCTTGAACCTGACATATGTACAACTGTACCTGCTTCTACACAGGTATGTCCAAAGAGGATAGTGAGGCACAGGACCGAAACCTCCTTGTAGGGATGCACCCGTCAGAGTTAATACCCCACCGAGCTCTTCCGAGCCAGAGTGAACAGCTATGTCAGAGTCCAAAAAAAGCCTGGAGAGAGAGGGAGGCACACCGTGTCCTTATATCTGACAGCCTGTAGTGTCAAACAGTGACATATTACAAGCATATTCTCCAAGGATGTAGCGAGCTGCTGCTAGACATGCTGTTCTAGTAATCCGGGAGGTGTTTTACTTGAGCCCACACTGCTACCACTGAGCTGTCCTCCTGAATTGCTCCCCCCTCATTTTCTCTCTTTAGTACCGCTAAACGGCCGCAGGTTAGTCCCCATGTGACTTTGAAATTTTGTACTATCTTTCCACTCCAATACCGCCCAACAAGAGCTTTTGTTTAACTTCTAGCTGCACTGGGTTGACTTCTGCGTTTGTGAGCTAGTTTCGAGTCTCTCTCACTTACTCTGCCTTTTGGGCCAGTATGCAAATTCGGGTTGTGTAACTGCTCTGTGACTCATTCTCCCACTTGCAAAATCTCTCTTTGGGTGGGCCCTGCTGGCTCTCAGCTAACTGTCTCTGCTACGCTGGCACATTCTTATGCTCTTCTTTGGATCGCCCTTGTGTTCACAGGCATGATTTTTCCCAGTGAACAAGTGTCACATTTAATTATAACAGCCATTTCGGTTTTTCAGGCCTATAGCGCAGACACCGTGCAATGTAGTATCTGTGATTGTATCCTGTTTTAGTAAATCGAATTATTTCCCAGCCTCAACAGCAAAACCAGACCTCTTAATATTTACATTTCTTTACTTAAACAATGTTTACTTGTCAAAACTGTAAAATGACAGACACAAAGAAAACAAAAGACTTGTTATATGTTGATTTCACTAATGGAATGCATCAGTCTAGTGTAAGGCTGAGAGAATGTGCTCCTTTTATATCAATTACTAATGTTTTGTTATGTTTGTTTATTTAAATCATGCTATTTTATTTCAAGAGAGCAAATCTGAGGTCTCTTTATTAGAAACCCAGTAATTATACAGTAATCATATTACTTGTGATTGGTTAGTGCTTGCCCTCTACCTCATGATTATCATTATAAGTGGAATGAAAACACTAGAAGCCTTGCTTATTTGCTGTGCAAGAGGTAGAGTCCTTGAGGAAAGGTGTATAAATCAAGTGGACATTAAAGCCACAGTGTGTTTGAACATTGCTGCCTGCAACTGATCTGGGTATGCAAAACTATTCCTTTTTGAAAATACTACTTGTCACAGATTTTTTTTTTTTTTAATAAAAGCTTTGAAAAATAAATCCAAGTATAAGAGGCATTCGAGTGCTATGGAGTATTTCGGGAAAAAAGCTGAGCAGTTCTCTTAAGTCCTCAGTGTGCAACACAAATATGCCATTCTTAATTACTCAGGAAAAGAGCTTATTATCAAGGGGTAGAGAAATAGAAAGGGAAAACATTTGTACATTTGTCCTTCATGAATTCAGCTATGGGCTCCTTTGAGCTTATGCTATCCATGGACTTTCTAAAAGACAGGTTTCATAAATAACTGTATCAGGCCAGCATCCAAAATAACCTTTAGTAAGAAAATAAAATTTATTTGTGACAAATAGAACAAGTTCTGAGTGAAAGCAGAAAGTGGGGGCCATTCAATTAAGGAACAGAGAATATGTCCCAGTTCTAAATCTCATACAGAATCTACGAAGAGTTTGCAAACAAACGATGTTTAGATTAAGTATTCATTGAATGATCTTCAACTCGCCCACTGTAGGAGAATACCAGGTTTGAGACCATCGAAGGAACCTGAAGGTGAACAAGTCCATGGGACCTGATGACATGCATCTGCGGGTCCTGAGGGAACTGGTGGATGAAGTTGCTAAGCCACTGTCCATCATATTTGAGAAGTCGTGGCAGTTTGGTGAAGTTCCCACTGGCTGGACAAGGGGAAACATAATCCCCATTTTTAAAAAGGGAAAAAATGAAGACCCAGGGAACTACAGGCCAGTCAGTCTCACCTCTGTGCCTGGCAAGATCATGGAGCAGATCCTCCTGAAAACTATGTTAAGGCACATGGAAAATAAGGAGGTGATTGGTGACAGCCAACATGGCTTCACTAAGGGCAAATCGTGTCTGACAAATTTGGTGGCCTTGTACGATGGAGTTACAGTGTTGGTGGATAAGGGAAGAGCAACTGACGTCATCTACTTGGACTTGTGCAAAGCATTTGATGCTGTCCCACACAACATCCTTGTCTCTAATTTGGAGAGATATGGATTTGACGGATGGACCATTTGGTGGATAAGGAATTGGCTGGATGGTCACACTCAAAGAGTTGCAGTCAACAGCTTGATGTCCAAGTGGAGACCAGTGAGGAGTGGCATTCCTCAGGGGTTGGTATTGGGACCGGCACTTTTTAACATCTTTGTCGGCAACAGGGACAGTGGGATAGAGTGCACCCTCAGCACATTTTCTGACAACACCAAGCTGTGTGGCGCAGTCGACATTGCTGGACCTTGACAGGCTTGAGAGGTGGGCCTGTGCAAACCTCATGAAGTTCAACAAAGCCAAGTGCAAGGTCCTGCACATGGGGCGGGGCAATCCCAAGCACAATTACAGGCTGGGTGGAGAATGGATTGAGAGCAGCACCAAGGAGAAGGACTTGGGGGTGTTGGTTGACGAGAAGCTCAACATGACCCGGCAATGTGTGCTCTCAGCCCAGAAAGCTACACCTATCCTGGGCTGCATCAAAAGAAGTGTGACCAGCAGGTCGAGGGAGGTGATTCTCCCCCTCTACTCTGCTCTGGTGAGACCCCGCCTGGAGTACTGTGTCCAGCTCTGGGGCCCTCAACACAAGGAGGACATGGAGCTACTGGAGTGAGTCCAGAGGAGGGCCACAAAAATGATCAGAGGGCTGGAGCACCTCTCCTATGAAGACAGGCTGAGGGAGTTGGGGTTATTCAGCCTGGAGAAGAGAAGGCTCCAGGGACACCTACTAGCAGCCTTCCAGTATCTCAAGGGGGCCTACAAGAAAGCTGGAGAGGGACTTTTGACAAGGGCATGCAGTGATAGGACAAGGGGCAATGGCTTTAAACTGAAAGAGGGGAGATTTAGGTAAGCTATAGGGAAGAAATTCTTCACTCTGAGGGTGGTGAGGCACTGGCACAGGTTGCCCAGAGAAGCTGTGGCTGCCCCATCCCTGGAAGTGTTGAAGGCCAGATTGGATGGGGCTTTGAGCAACCTGGTCTAGTGGAAGGTGCCCCTGCCCATGGCAGGGGGGTTGGAACTAGATGATCTTTAAGGTCCCTTCCAACCCAAACTAGTCTACGATTCTATAATTCTATGATGTTAAATGATAATCTCTGAAAATGATGCTTTATCCAGAGACAATAATCAGAGACAGGATCTTCAATTTAGAGAAATCTGTTCAGATTCCTTGGAAGAGCATCAGCTGCACTTGGCACAGCTGGGGGGAGGGTAGAAAATACGCCTGTCAATCATACGTGTAATTTCACAGAATCACAGAATAGTAGGGGTTGGAAGGGACCTCTGGAGATCATCTAGTCCAACCCCCCTGCCAGAGCAGGGTCACCTAGAGCAGGCTGCACAGGACTGCGTCCAGGCAGGTCTGAATATCTCCAGAGAAGGAGACTCCACAGCCTCCCTGGGCAGCCTGTGCCAGGGCTCTGTCACCCTCACAGTGAAGAAGTTTTTCCTCATATTCAGATGGAACTTCCCGTGTTCCAGTTTGTGCCCGTTGCCCCTTGTCCTGTCGCTGGGCACCACTGAAAAGAGTCTGGCCCCATCCTCTTGACACCCGCCCTTGAGATGTTTATAAGCATTGATGAGGTCCCCTCTCAGTTTTCTCTTCCTCAGGCTAAACAGCCCCAGCTCCCTCAGTCTCTCCCCGTAGAAGGGATGCTCCAAGTCCCTTAATCATCTTCATGGCCCTCCGCTGGACTCTCTCCAGTAGTTCCTCATCCCTCTTGACCTGGGGAGCCCAGAACTGGACACAGGACTCCAGATGGGGCCTCACTAGGGCAGAGTAGAGGGGTAGGAGAACCTCCCTCGACCTGCTGGCCACACTCTTCCTAATGCACCCCAGGATGCCGTTTGGCCTTCCTGGCCGCAAGGGCGCATTGCTGGCTCATGGTGAACTTGTTGTCTACCAACTTGCCTATTCAAGCTGTTCCAGGGCCACTTTGGACCCCGAAGTACTTTAGACGATCATCAGAACTGCTGTAGCTCATTTCTTGCTATAAGACTTCATTTCAGCCCCTAGGGGTCTTTGTAACTTTTCTGCCACATTACTTTTTCCAGGCCATCTATGCAAACCACAAACTTCCACATTCTGGAAGACTCTCCAGAAGTCCAAACACATCAACAAAACACAAAGCAATTGGAAAATGATCAAGGAATTTGCATTCTAAAGGAAAAAAATAGCTGAGGCATTTCCAAGTAACTGGGCCATCAGTCCCAGAGAAGACACTGCCACCTTTTGTAAAGCATTCAAATCCTTGAACTGAGGCAGAAAACTAGTGAAGAATGGAGGTTTGAGATCAATATGTAGGAGATAACTTTCATGATTAATAGGACATGAAAATCAATTATAAACAATTAAAATATGTTAAAAGCTATGAATCAAGTTAATCAGGGCTGAGCAATGTGATTACTGGGGACAAATGATGGAAAATGAGACAGTACAAATTGACTAGAAAATGCAATAGTCTCCAAAAAATAGATTTTTCTAATTTTATATGAACAATAATGACATTTCAAAAAGGAATATGGGCATTCACTATTCATGATGGTATTTGAAGGAAATCAGGAAGTACTAAAATATATCCTTGACAACTGACTAAGTAGAACAAATTTTTAGAGTATGAAAAATTTTGGATGTTGTGACTCTCAGCAAAGAGACGGAGAGATTTGAGGAAGTAAAAAGTAGAATAAAGAACTAAGAAGATGAAATTTTTAAAGGTATACAAGACCTTTAGTCATCTAACTTAAACTGTGGAAAATATTGGTGATTAGAGAATATGTAGTATGGGACTTCAGCACTGATAAGGGCAAATGATGTTTTAGTGGACCTATTTAATTCCTTTTCCAGGCACCTGTGCCCGGGCAAACAGAATTAATCACGAAATTTTCCTCCTGCACTGGGCTGAACTCAGCTGACTGTGATTAAAGTTTCATTCTTTCTATTGGGTTGGAAACTGTCTCTGAAACCTAATGATATAGAGTAACATGTTTGTACAAATTACTAACAATTCCTTTATGTTGGTCCAAGTATGTAAATAAGGATCACTGTTAACAAAGGGTTGGTTTACTTCATTACTGTATGTTTTTTCTGCTACAACAGTACATTATTTTAAATTCTTTGCCTCTCAGTGAGTTTTGACTTAACTAGGGGATTGTATTGAAGAAGCAGTTTCAGTTTCCTCATTCCTCTGATTTTAATGAAAGCCAAAAAGCTAACCTCAATGACTAATACATGCCACTGCCCCTCTCCTCTTTAATGCATTCCTGGCACATTGCCTTGTATTCATATTTTTTCTTTAGTATTAATAAATACATGAGATTTCGTCAGTGAATGTTATAACAGATAGGTTGCTCCGCAGCACTGATAATTTTTTTCCTTTCAGATCCTAAAGGTTCACTGTGGGGATATACATAGCATATGTGTAGTAAGAAATACTGGCTTATAAAGGTGATAAACATTAATGAAATGTGAAGAACTTCCCTGCAGTTGGATTTGCCATTATTTTCATCACCAATGTAGTGGCATGGTAAAAATCCCTAACTGACAGCACTAATACCAATATTAGCAACAGTGAAGCTTGAAAGCCACTTGAAAGTGGGTAGAGGCTGGGGAATGACATTGGAAAACCGGGGTGAATTGGCAGCCACCATCTCAGCAGGACCTTTCCTTCCCTGTCTTTAGAATGTGGAAGAATTTTGCAAATTCTTTATCTTCCCTTTGTTGTATTATGTAGTAAAAGGTTTTCTCCCTTATCCTCTCAGGGATTAAAGAGTCATCAAAGGGCGTGGTGAGCTTTGTAAATGATGGATAAGATTTCTTGAAATGGCTGCTTAAAGTTACACACGTAGGTCTGTATGGGTGAAAACAAAATCATTTCAGAATGTAAATATCTAGCCCTTAACCAACTCTCACTGAAAGTCAGTTCGCATACCTTTTTTGATAACCTTGTCTGCATAATATAAATTTTAGCTATATAGTGTGACTATAAATGCATTATAATTATCCATCTGTGTTTTAAAAAGTTATTAGTGGTTTTGAGAAACATCCTCTTTGTGAATACTAAGACAATGAAACCCATTTGTCACCTCTTAAAATGTGAGCTGCTCTTAATGGCTGACCATGCAGTTACAGTTGTTAATATGTCCATGACTTACACAATTATCATAGCTGCTATATCAGGAACCTCTCCAGATTAGAGGACTGTTCACATAACACCAAAAAGAAATGGATATAAGGTTTTGAATCTGTTTCACATCTGCCATTTGAATGACTTATGATTAAGGTGTTTTATTTCGATTTTTTTCCTCCTTATTGAGACCCTAGAATGAATCATTATAACAGTCTATGAGATTTGGTTATTAAGATGTTTGAAATCAGAGTTATTACTACCATCCTTTATGTGATCTTCTATTGAAAAGTCCAGTGTCAACACTGGAAATGTGCTTTCCACAGGCATATATTCTAGCAAGAACTAGGGTATCATGTGCTGACATTAAAGTTCAACAAGAAATAACAATTACTTTCATCAGCAGTTGTCCAATTTTGCCTGTAATAGTTACTCCTATTTTGACACAACACTGCAAAGATTAAACCGTCACTAAGTTTTTAAGTTAGACCTGTTTTCTATTTATAATATGAATGTTACCTCTCAAATTTACTACAAATTAGCCTTCAGGGAGCTATAACAGATTACATTTGAATCTATCCCAACCTGAAAAATCATTCAGGCACGTGCTTAAGTTTGTCCCTCTTGGACAAAGTGTTTCAGCACATGCTTGGGGCACAGCGAGGACAGTGAGACATTAGTTACGTGCTAACAGCTGCATTTCCAAGTTATGTTTGTGCCCGGGTACCTTGCAGAATACAGGTGGACTTCTGAAGTGAATGAAGTAGAATGAAACGCCTCTGTCATTCCCATGTGTTGAAAACTGCATTTCCAGCTATGTGCAAGTTCCACGTAAAGGAAAAGGAAGCCACAGAACAGAATTCTATTATCAGTAACCCATACGAACAAAACTGAAGCCCCCTAGTTTCATGCTGGGATACACTAGATCTTTGAAATTACATTTCCCTTCAGCCCAATCTTCTTGCTAATTTCCATGTACAGTTTATGTTCAGTAACTGAAATCAAAAGATATACATTATATTTAATGCTCTTTGAAGTTAGTATTTAAAACACCACCACCACCATGAAATGAGACAACATAAGCTCCGTTTTTAAATTTAACAAAATAACTTACAAAAGGACAACTTTGTTTTGACTGGAGAGTTTCTCCGCATGATTTAATCCTTCATGATACTTTACTTTTCTTGTTTTAAGATAATGTCTTGTTCTTTTTATCTACTGGGCAAGCTCTTTTTCTTGTGGAAGATGTCTCATCTCTGTTGCACTGGAGTTGTACAGAATACATTTGCATCAAAAATACAATTTTTGCTGACAATTTTTTTTATCTGAAACAAACAAGAAAGCACAGACCATTGTATGTGCCCTTTTTTCCCAAGTTAGTTTTAATGAGTGACTTACTAAAATCTCCATAGAGCAGAACAGGACTCCATGTAACTTGAAACGACAAAAAAATGCAAACTTCAAACTCAGTCACAAATTCAGACTGAAAAATCCATTCTTCTCTATTCTGTGACCAAATGTTACTGCATAACAGTGACTTTCATGGATAGTTTTGCTAATTCAAAGCAAGGAAAATGAAAATTTTGAAATGCTTCTTCCGTCAGTGTGCCTTGTTTTGGGCATAGAACAGACATCTGAGCAGTTCAGGTTCTGTCCCTGGCTCTTCTACAGACTTGCTGGCCATGTCATTCTATCTCATTGTCTGAGTGTCTTTTTGTCATAGTCTTAGTTTAAAATTAAAAAAATAGCAGTTCTACTAGTCCCTTTTTGTACCTTATCTGAAAGAAGAGCCTGCTTTGCAATGTATTTCAAAAACTACATTGCAATGGCAGTAAGATGCTGTCTGGCCAGCCCAGCCAGCCTACTTCACCAAAAGATTCAAGGGTGAGAGCCCAGGAGAGTAACAAACTGCTACTGTTACTGTGAGAATGAGATGTATTAATATTATGCTCATTTCTTTGCTCTGCAGTAGTGTCAAGGCTTGGAAAGCCCTTATGAAACTTGTGTCAGTAATTTATGTTAATGATGTTTTAAAGCCAAACTCATTACTCGTAAATTGTCATGCATCTCCTTTTCCTTTGGTGGTTTTTCATTCATAGGAACAGAGATTATGGTCTGCAATGTTCATGAAACACACTAAAATGACAGTTCATGGATATCTGAAAAACAATTTCTTGATTCAAAAAAAGCCAGGATTACTTTTCTGCCCTGGAGACTGCCGATTCATTATTGTCCTAATCAGAGCATGTGTAACTCAGAACTTGACTTCGATTCAGACGTAGCCTTTGTTTCAAACCTCCTGCACCACTAACATCTGTTCCGTTCAGTAGGATTTTTCCATTTGGATCCTGAACAGCTCAGCCATCAGCTGTCTCTGGATGTTCTCCAGACTACTGCTGCCAGTAACATGCGGTGTCCACCTCTCTGCACCTGCCTGCTCCTGCAGCCCACAGTGGGCAGAGCACCGAGGCAGCGCCTGGGAGTGCAGAGCAGGGCGCGGGCCACGGGCCCAAATGCGGTTTGCATCGCCCTGCACTAGTCAGAGTTCACCAGGAGGGAGATGCGGCTCCTCTGAAGCCATTCATTGCTAACAGTCCCAGGTGGTGATAAATCCCTGCACAAGTGGTGGTCCAGTTTCTCTCCTGATCTGTATTATGATGTTGATAACCTCTGTACCTTAAAGTATACTAATACAATTATTTTTGCCAGTGGTATCTACACAGCCTATTTGGAAAATGGGGAGTAAAACAAGATCAGATAAAGCCATCCTGGGGGGAAAAAAACCACTTGCTTTGGAGAGTGGAATTGGAAACCTCTGAAACAGCAGCTAACTAACTGAGAGCAGGTAGTTTTTAAAAAATATTGTAAATAAAATCTGGTAATTGCTGTCAGTTGAACCAATGACCTCTAAAAGGTTGCACAGTGACTCAGTGCAACGTGACTCAGTTTCTCTTGTACTAGTGCATTTGCGCTATCACCTTTCCTGAATTATCCACTTGCATGATGGTAGTGTTCAAAAGCCCAGCTCATGATTGTGTCCCTATTGTGCTGGCTACTGTACAAACACAATGTAGGGAGAAAATCTGGTTTTGGAGAGAGCACTAACATGAACATTTTCAATATATAGAATATGGTTAACTTTCTAAAACTATTTTACTAAGTGAATCTCTTGCAAATTCTCTAAGCGTCAAGTAACTAGCAAATTTGCAGCAACAATTTGCTGTTAATTCTTTAGCTTTAGAGTTCCTAATCCTTTTTTGCCTTGTGCCCTTTAATTTCCCTTTGCAGCAGCTCATCTCTCATTTTAAAAGTCTCCTGCAAGAGCTAATGTTAAATATGTTCATGAACTGATGAACAGCTCTACATAATGCTGCTAATGATTACTTTTATATTATGCTTATTATTCACTTGTCAAAGGCCTGAAATCATAGCCCAGATATGAATATCAACCCTCCAAAGTGTAATGATATATTTTCTCACTTTTTGTTTGTTATAAACTACTGTCCAGTTCTCAGAAGTAAGGAGTGTTGGTGCCAATGTGCGTTAGAAATACGCTGAACTTCCTTAGGTCAGGATACATTTGCTTCGTGTTGATGCACTTTTTCGTTGTAAATAACAAGTTATGTTAGTGCAGAAACATCTGAGGTAAAACAAAACAAAAGATTTCTAAAGCATACAGAGGACATATAGGCCCGAGTCTCTATGACCTTTACAAAAATGAGAGAGAATATAAAATAGATGTGAGGGGTTCTAATATCATTTGCCTTTGTTTAAAGGATTCATCAAAGCACATGGCCAACAGTGAGTTGTTTCTACTGTATTTGTTTAGAAACTTGTTTGGGAACAAAACAGAACATTTTGTGAGGTTTTGTGGGTTAGAAAAGAGAAATTCTAAATTTTACTCTAGGACCCTGAGCGCAAGGTGATTGTTGTGGTTTAACCCCAGCCAGTAACCCAATACCACGCAGCCGCTCGCTCGCTCCCCCCCTCCCCAGTGGGGTGGGGAGGAGAATCCGAAAGAAAAGGAAAACTCGTGGGTAGATATAAAGACAGTTCACCAGGACAGCAAAGAACATATAATAATAATTATATATTAATAATGATAATAATAACAATAAAATATAATGATAATAGAATATGTAAAACGAACAGTGCACAATTTCTCACTGCCGGGTGACTGATACAGCCCATCCTGAGCAGTGATCATGGAGCAAAACTGAGAGCGATCTCGGAACGATCCCAAGCAGCGATCTCAGAACAGCAATGGTCCCTAGCAGTGATCTCAGAACTGCCAGTTCCAGAGAGAGAGACAGAAGGAACGAACAGCCAAACAGATGAACAAAAAGGCACCCGGCCCACGGGCCAACCCCCACTTATACTGGGCATGACGTCTATGGTATGGAATACTTACTTTCTTTGGCCAGTTTGGGTCAACTGTACTGGCTATACCCCTCCCAGCTTATTGCACCTGCACATTAGCAAAACCTGGGAAGCTGGAAGACGTCCTTGATCTCTTAGCAACAACTAATAACGTCAACGTATTATCAACATTCTTCACATACCAAATCCTATACTAAATCCAAACCACAGTAGCTACTGGGAAGAAAATTAGCTCCATCCCAGCCAAAAGCAGGACAGTGATTCAAAGTTTGATTAATCTATTTAGTAAAAAACAATTTATGTTTTTAATTAATGCCACTGTTCAGACTCTTGGCAGAAATCTGTTGGAGGAGACAAAGACAGTCCTTACAGACATGTCCTTAATTTTAGATTTTTTCAGGTTACTTTAACGTATCAGGTGTGTTAACTCCTGTTTCCATGCCCTCTCTTTTTAAACAATAAATGGCAGAATAGTCTAGAAAATGTGTATTACTACTAGCCTGCAGTAGCCTCTAGTGGCCTGAGGCAACTGGTTGTATGCAAAATATAAATGCTGCTAGCACCTATGGCTTTCCTTTTTTAGCTGCACATAGGTTAAATATGTATTTATATCTGCTGTATTTGAGGTAATACTTGGTCTGGGGCCAGTGTAATGCAAGAGAACAGAAAGTTTCATGTACATTTTAATCAGAGCAGAAAAACAAGTCTGAATTTGAATTTCTGTTTATCATGCTTGAGCGTTAGCTACAAGGCCTATCCTGAAGATGTAGTCAGCGTAACAGAATGGATGTTAGTTCTGTGTGAGAGTCCTCGCTGTCCTGGCTTTCAGGTCAACTGGTTTATATCTAGCTAGAATCTGAAAGATCCCCAAAACACATTACTGATGGAAAGAAACACAAACTCCCTTTTATACATTTTATTAGAAGTATTTAAAAAATTAACACTAAGAAAATGCTGTCACAAGTGCTAGGCTACTGATCATAAAAGCAAAATAAACATTTTCTAAAACAATACAAATCAGACCCTGAGGAAATCAACGAGCTGGTCTTAATACTAGTTTAAAATTCAATATTGAATTAGTACCAATGAGTCTTATAAAGCCTGAAGAGCGACTTATAAGCATGGCTGTTCAGAGTTAGAAACCCTGAATAAATCGTTTTAACTGAGTCGACCCAATGTAAATTGAGGATGACTGAGTATTTTTCTGCTGAAATCAAACTACTGTCTTATTTTTGAACCACAGAATCAGAGCCAAATAGAAAGCTTCCACTCTCGAATTTATATTGTGATGGCTAACTCTTTCCTTCATTTTCCCCTTGGCAGAGATATTACATTATGGGTCTTAAAAGAACATTGATTAGTGGCAATACAATAGTTGACAGCTTTATATTTTTTAGAAATGTTAAACCCAGAATACACCACCCATTTTACTGAGTATTTTTATGAGATTGTTTCAAGAATATTTAAACCTTTGTCTGAGGTCTTCCTTGTGTAGATGTTATAGGATCATTCAGACGTACGTACATACAACACACTTTCACACTCTATAATCAAAGGATAAAAGCCTTGTCCATCTGCCAGCTAATAAAAAACACAAGACAAAAAAAGTAAAAAGAAGAAAGATACAAAGCATAACCAGGTGTTGGCCAACTTTCAAGATCGTAATCTCAGGATTCCTGACAACCTAGAACAATATTCAAGAAGCCAGAAAGGGCTGGTACAATGCTCTTAGCTAGTGGTCTTCTTTCAATAGAGAGAGACACTGGTCAAAGGCTAAGGGAGAATCTTTCTCAATAAAATGATTACTTTGTTCCAAGGCGATTTGGTCTTGGATTTCTGGAAATTCCATTTTCCTTTGTATAGCTTGTTGAATTGAAAAGCAAAGCTTCTCCTCCATATCCTTAATTCCTATGATTTACAAGCATCACACTCTCTGTCTTATTGCATTTCCATCCAATCCCTTCAAACAAATCAAGTGTGAAACCTGGGACTATGCAACTCATTCCACTAAGGTCTAAGGATACATCATTCGTTATTTTTATTAACATGATAAAGTCAAACTTCAAATTGTTTTCCTTTAAGTCGGGTCTTTCTCTGTAGAGTCACAAGCAAAAGTGAGAGATTGCTTTGGTCATTTACAGTACCCTCGCTAAGCACCTGCTTTGACTTGAACTCTAGAGAAGCTTCTCTCCCTCTGCCGACTCTCTAGGGATCTAGAAAGTCATTTCTCACTTCATCACCTAAGTTAGGAGCCTAAAGCAAAGTGCTACGAATGCTCCTTGTCTGTCACAATTCTACAGAAATGCAACCTCAAGTTGTATTAAAATAATGGACTAAGAAGACCTGACAGCAGCCAGTCACTCAGTAGGTGTCCACCTGTAAATTGAAAGAAAGTATTAGCATTACGTAACCGAGCTGTCATCATTTGTCTTGCAAACAACAACATTAGATCATCTATATTTTGGAACTAATGCATAAATCAAAGTGTTTGCATTTTCTAAGGGTTCATCTTGGTAGTGAAAAGTTACTACCCATGGGGAAAAAAAAGAGAAAGTCACATGAATTCTATGTTCCTGTATAACTTGCTTGTTTTATAATTGTGAATTCCCCAGGTTTTATGTTATAATTTTAAAAGAAAAGCCGATCTCGAGAGGAGAAGGAAAGGGAAATTATGCCAGGGTGCACTTTCATGATTACTTTAACCAATACAAATTCACAGAGATACCAGATGGGCTATCCCCACTCTCATTGCACGTGCAATGCCTTTTCTTCTGTCAGCACTCATCTTACAGAGCTTTGTGGGCAGCCAGATCAGGTATCGATCCTGATGAAAACTATCGCTTTTTCATTTCTTGGATTAATTTCCATTCTTTCTTTTGGATCCCTGGGCAATCATAAAAATGCAAGCGTTTACAGAAGAAAAGTAGCAGGCTTATGCAACTGAAGGACAAGAAGAGACTGTCCCTTTTGACAGAAGCATGGACTCAGGTCAATTTTAATTGAGAATGAAAATATTCCCTTCGTTAAGAGAAATATAAGTAGAATTTAATCATCTAATGAGAATGCATCAATGTCCATGTTTACAAGAGGAAAGACAGCAGTATAGCTACTGCAGAATAAACTGTTCTGGAAGAGTTAACTATGTGGCCTTCCGGTTCCAAAGGAGAAATCACTGTCATCTTAGATGAGTTACCCCAGAATATTATAAATTTTTAATATAGCATCTCCATGGAAAATTATTCCAGAACAATTGTGTTAGCCACTTTCCTCAGAAGACAAGAGAGAAAAAAATGGTTTGGCTCATAAGGAGTACTAAGAACATACTCAGCATTGATTTCCTTCTTGGATGGTTTGCAAAAATCAGGCTGTTTACATAGTGTAGACAGAGTATACAGGCATTTTCTTGCTTAACACCTGATAACTCGCCTTTGCTCTTTTGTGTTCTGCTGAATTGTAGATGCTCAGTCTAATTGTTTGAGAGGGGAATCAAATGTAGTCTGATACTTAAGAATCCCAGGAACAGGTCTAGTGATTTAGTATTATGTATAAAACCATTAATGCAGCTCCACACCTCAGTAGAGCTGTAGTTCCCAATTCGTAATCCGTCTTAAGACTGGAATAGACTAACCCAAACGCGTGCACACCCCGGTGCTCAGATTTTCAAGTTGCTTTGTTACTCATTACCATTATGTGAAGGAAAGGGCAAAGCAGTCTGGATAATATAAAACACACACTTCACCACTGGAAAGTTGCCCAGTCCTTCAATCAAATTCAGTCAAGCCTTTTTGAGTTAAAAATAGTTCAGCTTGTTTTCTTTTCTTTTCTCTTTCTTTTTGTATACTTCTTGGGTCTTCTTAGAACCAAAAATAAAAGTGATAAAGACGCTAGGATGGATCTTTGTCCGATGGCATACAGGAATTGGTAGAAATTACGTTAACTTTTTTGACCCAAGAAAGCCTGGAATGTGTGGTCCCTGGATTCCCTTGGAGTTGGGTGTAACTCAGACTTATCTGCTAGACAGAATATCTGGTTTAATTAGGAGGAAAATTGTATGTTCAGAAATGGTAAAAAATACAGTATTTCTATCTCCTTTGATTGCAGGTCTTGACAGCAAGTCTTGAGGCAGCTGCTGTTTTTTCAGAAGTAACTTAGCTTTCATTTGAAAACTTACAAAGCAAGGTTCTAGCTCCTACACTTGGAAGATGTGATTGGAAAGCTTGGGAAATGTGATTACCCATCGATAAAGACTAACAGGTTTTTAAGATAATTCAAAAAGAACAACTGAAGAAAAAAATCACCATTTTGAGGCCTGGCTCACATTTTTATTATTTTTAATATTTAGGATTGGCAGAAGTAGGAAGAGAAATCTACAAAGAGGATGGGATTAAATATGTCCCAGGTGTCCTCAGCCCTGAATGGTTGATGACCTTATCTAAATATATCTCTGATATTCACAAGGAGTGACAGGATGATCCTGTTATAAAAGCACGACTATGTCCCATAGCACTGGGAAACTGGAACACTGGATGTTATTCTGCTACCCATCTTTTAAAAATCAAGCTAGGCATTTTCTACAGTGGTGTACACTCTGCAGGTGAAGACAACGAGTTTTTCCTCAGGAAAACTTAGTCCATTATCTTTGCATGTCTCCGTTCCGTATACATAAAAGAGAGATAATGATAATCCTTTCCATTTCTGGGCTGGTACTGCCTGTCTATTTTTAATGCTTAATATATAAGTTGTGTGGATACTTTATAACCAAATACAACAGTGACTCTTTAATCAGGATTGTGAATTTATTTCACAAAAACTAAGTATCATGGAGCTCTTCTATGACAAATAAATGTGTATGATTGTTATAAGTGTGGAAGGAATCATGACAGTGACCGAACTATGTCACTCAAGTTGAGTCGCGTAACGCGTGCCACAGAACCTTAACTTTAGATAGTATTTTCATAAGGTCCATAGCTTCCAATTTTGTTTTATTTGTTTTATAATTATGGAAGTTGAACTCTCTGAGAAATGACAGCAAGTCAGCAGTGGAACCAAGAGTAACGTTTATAGTGTATGAAAAGTTAATAAATGATTAGTGGATGTTTTAATAAATAATTATAGGTTGTTTATAGAAGGGTCAAATGTTACTTATAACCATTTTTATCACTTACTACTGATGTACATAGAACTATCTGCAACCATCTATAATCACCACAAAAGCTACAAGGGCTTGCAATATGCATTAAAGAATCTATTAACCACATGTTAACCCTCTATAAACCATTTCAAATGGATTCTTAACATGAAGTGTGACTAACTTAAGCTCCAGGTTCTGATTTTAAGCTCTGGACTGTGGACTGTCTTATGCTGACAGTGTGTCTTTAAGACCTATATGTCACCCTAGATATAGAGCTGTGACTCTCTGTGATTTTGTGCCTTAACATCATTATGTGTGTACTGCCTGTCTTCCCCTCTGCCAGCTACATGGGAAGTGATGCTTCAACAAATAATGGACAACATTCACAGCAGGAGGCTTCGTGGTTTTATTACAAGCCCTTGGTTACATCTGTAAAATGTCAAGAGCAGTGGTTAACCACCAGCTCCACCATTATTTCTTCAAAACAACTGAAATACACTGAAATGAACTATTCAACAGATTGTCCACTTTTTTACTTTTGTTACTGACAGCTTGTTATATATAAGCATGTGCTGGTCAGATATTTTGTGTTAAATGCCTGCTATCTCTCCATTTCTGCTCTTTAGAATTTCTTCCTTACTGGCGTGTGTGCAGCCCAGCAAGTGCAGTGGTGGGCACGGCAGCCTAGCGCCCAACGCCAGCCAAGTGCTTTAGTGTGAAATGTGTGTATGCGAGCGGAGGGAGCGTGAGAAATCCCTGGACCAGCATGTTGTGTGCCAAATTCATCCTGAGAGGAGAAGCTTGTGAATGAATGATGATCTCAAATATAGGGTTAAGCAACTGCACTGTAACTCCTTAACAGAGATGTTTGAATCTCAAGCTGTTTGTCTCAGTTTGAAATGAACACACAGAAATATTCAAATATTTAAGGGATGCAGAATTAGCTCAGGACTCGGCACTGTTACTGTTGGTATTACACTGGTGGTTGGTAGTAATTCAGGACAATTTACGGGTTATTGTACCACTCCAGCGATCACTCCAGGCAGACCAGTTTCAAACCAACTGTGCCTGCAAGCACAGCCTTATGGGACCACTGCTGTAATTAACACCACCTCTCTTATCTTATGCAGTGCTGTGTCTTAGTAGTTTTCACTTCAGAGTTATCTGAGGGAAGCATTCTTTGTGGGAACTGCATTTCATCAGGGCTGTTGATCAGTGCTGGCTTCTCTGAGATGGTTTCAGTGTCGATACTGTATTCTCTGGTCTTTCTTGCTGGGGCAGGCACTATAAATTAGATAATAGTGACTTTCTCAGTGTGATACTTGTTTAATCCCACAGATTGTTCTTTTACTTCACTACCTATAGACTGCGGATACTATTTGTGGTGTTTTAAATTCTCTTATTTGTAATATATTTCAACAGCAGCTGGAGGAGAGACAATGAAGTTATTTTAAAATCTCTAGTTAGGGTTATCATGACTGAAATAGCTTCTGTGTGTTTACATATGTGAACTGAGTTGATATGTTGATTGAATTCCTGCTATACAGATATCAACATTATAAAAATTGTGATCGTGACTGACAGCAGCTAATGTGCTTTTGATTGTCAGATGTTGGAATAAAGTGGTTGGTAATCAAATGGATGGGAAAAATTCTATACTTAACTCTTTGCAGTTTCTTCTTAGTTCAGATTTGCAGGATGCAAGAGTACAGAATTTTACAAGACCGTTTGTTCTATGCACAGGACTTTTTCACTGAAACACTGGGACCAGGGGTAGATAGATGGCTGATATTTGAGAGACTGCACAACTCTAAATTACTTTTACCAGCAGGGAAATGAGCGTCTATGTATTAACGTGCTTTTTTTCCCTCTGATGCCAATAGAACCAATGCAAAGTGGTGAAATCTACCAGCTGTGTTGGTATCATTGATGTTTTTCTTATTCCACTACTGTCATGACTTATTTTTATATTCCACTTCTACTACACAAATGTCAAAGTCAGTGTTGACTAGCAGCTTCCAGCTTCACTGTTATTATGTTGCTATAATACCATCACTAACACCACTTGAGCTTAAAATTACTAATTATACTACTAAAATATATGTCTGCTGATAGTTATGGCTGGGTACAAATTTAAAAAGATTGTGCAAATTTGAGAAGATCCTGCAAATTTAGAGCTAAAATTTCTTCAAGGCAGAATTATAACTGACTACACTTGTACCTCAGTAGCTTTAAAGATTTTTCCAAATTTGAAGCTTTTGATTTTAAACCGGAGAATTCTTTCGTCACTGTGCAAAACACCCAGCCTAGCCACCTGAAAACAGCGAACCCCCACCATAAAAGAATGGGCCTGCTTTTCTGACATGCCGCACACCTTCCCCCTCACCGTCTTTTAGGAACCAAGTAGAGACAAGATGCACAGAGCCTGAGTGGGACTTGAATGACACATTGGTCTGGGCAGTCTCTCTGCACAGGTATGAATTTTGACCAAAGTGCTGAGAATTTGCTCAAATTGCTTTGCAGTTAGGACAGACAGTCATCTGGAACCACTGAAAGAGAAGGAAAAATGTATGCACAGCTAGTACATCGAGATAATTTTACTTTTAAAATGATAGTCACAGCTTACATATTTGAGATAACAGATGCAGCGCTGCCCTACAGCAAAGCCTTACTCTATGTATCGTGATTGTTACATTAGGAATATATCCCACTTAAAAATAGAAATGCCTGCTGCACCAGTTTTGGTAGTAAAGAAGTAAAAGTCATTATTAATATGAATGTTTATCATACAATTTTCAGTCAATTATGTTTCACTAATCAAATCCACGTGACTTGAACCCACATACCACACCCCTTTAAGCAGTGAGTATTAGCATATTCGAAGAACCAAAAATCCTGATGAGTATTTGCACTGCATTTGCTCAGGAATGTAATGGAAACTGGGTGAAAGAGCAAGTAAGAGAGACTGCTCGAAAGGATGGCTGTGTTTTGGCAGATGCTAATGTGTACCTGCCTTTAAAATTCCCATGGAACTTCAGAGAAATAAAAGGTGTTAGTCTCACTATCCTGGCAAAACTACGGTTGGGTGAATCGTGTCCTACCTGTTTAAATTTCTCTTGAAATGGGTCTCAGGAGTGAATGTATGCTTAGTTGTGTCATTTTTATGAAAACAAGACTGACACTAGGAAATGTCCAAAATTTTCATAAAATAAGTAATTTTCATTCTGACTAATCTTTGTTCAGATATTTGTCTGTTCCAGAGGCAAACCTAGTGTAGGATGAGCTGGCATTAAAACCAAAATCACAGTGTGCTATGAGACGCACAAGGCACTGCACTGTTTTGAAAACTGCATCTCTGCCGCTGGTTACACTATGGGTTGCGCTACCAGCTGCGGGATTTCAGCACTGCCCCTGCTCTAATAGTATTGACACACTTCTACAGCTCTGAAGCAACATAAAAAGGTGTAGTAGAAATTCTGATTTCCCTGTTCTGGTCCTTCTTGACTCTCGAAACCAAATGAAATCTCTTGTCCCACGTAGATCATTTCATTCTCTCACTTACCCCATTTTATTTCACTGCTAGTGCCTGAAAGTCAACAGAAAGCCCTTAAGTGAATCACAGACAGGTCCTGGGCAAGGGAATAAAGAATTGTGTCCAAATTGGGAAAAAAAACCCCAACCACCACCACCAAAACCGCCCACTTCTTAAAGAGTAGAAACAAAATAGGTGAATGTATCAATTTCCATTATTTTTTAGCCCAATAATTGTTCTAAAACATACTTGTGACTTTATGCCAGGACTGAGACACCTGCGCAGCTCAACAAAACATATTGATCACTATTGCTGGAGAAAATTTTAAAATACGGGGAATTGATTTTAAGTATAAGAACAGAAAAAAAACATTTATTGCTTTTATCACTTTTTTTTAAACTTAGTTTGCTGCAAATATTTCAGTGCTATAATTGAGCAGAGCGCAAAGGATTTTAGGTGAGAAAAAGCAAAGCTAAGTAAAAGGCCACAGCAAAACACTTGTAGCTGGTGTGATTGCAGTTCATGTGGAATCTGAACAACTTTGGTTCTCTGTAATAACGCAGCAGGACAGAGAGGCTGACAGGGAACATGGTCTTTCTGAGCTTCCTTAGCAGCACTCTGCCTCCCAAACAACTCACTAAAAACTAAGAAAAGCCAGGTCAGTTAATGCATAATTGTGGGCAATACTTCCTCTTTTTTCCACACCCTTTGCTGACATAAATTCAGTTTATTTAGCCAGCTGATATCATAACATGCTATCAAAAGATGTACTGAATGACAGCTTCTGCAAGTTATCGGTCACCTGATTAAAAAGATCCAAAGGAATCCAAAAGTCTTGAAAAATAGAATTTCTACCACCAAGAGAATGTAATTTTCTTTCTTTTACTGTCTTCCTTTTTACCCTTTTACCTCCCACATCCTAGTGCAGCTGTGACTGAGAAAATGCTAACTGAAAAGCTACACACAGTAGGATTTTTTTCCAGCTTCTGACCCCTCACTCCTCCTGGAACAGGCAGACTCTGGGCAGGAGCATTGCTCCTGAAACCCCGGGCCACCACAGACGGGCAGCAGGCAGTCAAAATGACCGGTGTCAGGGCGTACAAGCCAGAGAAAGGCAGATGGGATAAAACTTAACTAATAACTCCAGTCAACCCTAACGTCCCTTTCAGCTTAGCATCTGATCCAAAATCCACCTGCGTCACAGAAGTCTTCCAATTACGAGGGGTTTTGAGGCAGGTTGAGGAGAATGAATACAACTGAGGCCCGGCAGTTTTGGGGAGAAGGTACAGCCAGGTGCTCTGGTAGAGCTGCTGGCGCACAGTCTGTCTAGCAAGAACGCATTGACTTGCAAGATGAACGGACCTAATTTCAGGATGAGGGACAAGCTGCACTCAGCCCCAGCTTGGCCAAAGGGTGTGCTTTTTAAACTAGATCAAACAGCTCTTCAGTTCCAGGGAAACAAATAGATTAAAGGCAACCTGTGTCATTTGGGCAAGAGGGATGTAGAAAGAATTTATGGGAAGAAAAGGAACTGGAGGGGGATATTTCCAAGGAAGATATTATCACTTTCCAAATGTGTTTCAGTGCCTGAGAACAGTATGTTTTCAAGCAGCTGTTCCATAAATTCCATCTTTTTCCCCTGTGAAACTAAAGCTTTGTAATAAATATTGGAAATGGATGAAATAAGAAATAATTACTTTTAATATTATCTTTATTTCCAGCTGATTCACTGGTATAATGGTACATACAAAGTATGTAAACTCACCTGTTGGTGTTCCAGATTGGGACTGAGAAAGGGGGAAATCTATGTTGCCTAAATTCAAAGTGGGTAAATGGATATCACATTACTGAGCTTGAACTTTCAGCCTAGACGGAACTTTTTAAAATTTGAGCCAGTTTTTTCTCCCTCAAATTCATGCAGCATTGTCCTTTTGCTTTAGGACAGAGTAGACGTGGGAGAAATAAAAAATCTCTGGGGAATGATATTTAAGCATGGTTAGAGGTGCAGAAACTGCCCCAAATCTTCTCTTGTGAACATGTCTCTGAGATTTCTAGATTTATTTTCAGGCTCTAATTTTCCACCTCTTTTCTGTTAAGTAGATGAAAATGGAAGCTGCTGGTCTGAACTGGACTTTCCTATTGAAAATTTCCTGCTTGGCTTTTCAAAGTCAAGCACGAATCTTCTTAAGGCAACAGGAAAGCAAATAGATTTATTTGTTTACAAACTTCACTTTTCCAGCAAACAGTAGCTACAACAAATTATTCAATCCAGGATATAACAAAACCTGGTAAAAAGCCTTTTCTTTTTTCCAGCAGTTAAAGTCCTGGCATGCAGTGCTCATTGTTTAGCAAAGGAAAATATCCAGCTCTTCTTTCCTGCTTCTGTGTGGTCTGTCAGATACGTATCTGAAGAAAAGTGAATTGCAACTTGCCGCTCAGCCACAACATGGACATACTGCACCCCTTGGGAGGGATTATATATATTCAAACCAGAGAGAATCTCCTGCATTGCTTTTTCCCCTCCCATGTGACAACTCTACTTTCTAAATACGAGAAACTGTTCGAAGCAGGCTGGCTGTGGAGGCTGCTTTGATGTCCTGCCATCACACTGAGCTGTGGAAAGTCTTCTTGTTGTCTTATGTAGGGAGCAGTTGAGGATATCAAAGGGAAGATGGGATGTTAAATTTTTATTGATGAATGTTTAATAGTCTGGGTTGTAAGCTGTCATGAGTAATGCAGTAAAAGGATTCATTCTGAATCTTGCTGTTTGCCATACAGTGCCTGAAAGTGATTAGTCTTTAAAGAGTACAAATCTTTATTTTTTTTTCGCCAGCAATTTATTTTCTGCAGCAGATTAAAAGAAATCTATCATGATACTTAGGAGAGAGTCAAGTGGGCACATTAGGTTAATACACCAGCCTCTCAGCTTGAGACCGGGTTTGAATCAGGTTTACAGCAAAAAAAGCAATGAATTTAACACCGTTTTCTGAAAGCCCACTAATGTGACAAGTTTGGCCACGTCCCACTGGGCTTAGGGTCATGCATCGCATGAGGTGCAACTTTATACCTTGTAAAACATGAAGTATGTTAATTGAGCAGTGTGCAGAAACACTGGGCACAGTCCCAAGGATACAGCCAGAAGATAGCTGAGGAGTGATGTGTTCCCCTTCCCCAACCCACCCCCCAAAAAAAACCCCACCAAATAACCCTATTTCCCTACCTCCTGGAACACCAAAGTTTTAAAATAGATGTAAACAAAAAATTTTAAGACCACTGCTCTCGTGTTCCCCACTCCCCATTGAAAAAATGCACTCAGTATAACGTCTAACACACACTTTGAAAGGTGCAATACACTCTGCAATACAAGGGAAATTGTGGGGAACAGGGTGGGATTCATATTGTTATAGGTTAGTCCTGTAACTAAAGGTTTCTAGAGACACAGAGCAATCCAGGCATGCTCCTGAAGGAACAGAGAGTGCATGAGGGCCGAGAGAAAGAGGGTAGAGGGAGGAGGAGAGGAGACAAGGAGGCTGAAGGGAGACCTTATTGCTCTCTACAACTGCCTGAAAGGAGGTTGTAGAGAGATGGGGGTTGGTCTCTTCTCCCTAGTAACAGACGACAGAACAAGAAGAAATGGCCTCAAGTTGCACCAGGGGAGGTTTAGATTGGACATTCGTAAAAATTTCTTCACCGAAAGGGTTGTCGGGCATTGGAACAGGCTGCCCAGGGAGGTGGTGGAGTCACCATCCCTGGAGGTATTCAAAAGACATTTAGATGAGGCCCTAAGGGATATGATTTAGTGGGGGACTTGGTAGTGATAGGTTAATGGTTGGACCCGATGATCTTGGAGGTCTCTTCCAACCAGAACAATTCTATGATTGTATGATTTTATGAAATCGTTACAGGAGATTGCATGGCGGGTACGTTTCATTACCCTGCCAGGTAACTATGAACAGACAGTATGGGCCTGATGGGTCTGCGTGATGCTTGATAAAGCTTCAGGAAACAAAAAGTTTTCTTCTCTTATACTAAATGTGAGTCAGGAACAAGGTTTGGTTAAACATGAGCTCTAACCAGCTATGGTTTAAGACACTTTAATTTACAAAGTTTTAGTGAAGTACAAATGCAATTGTGAGAAAGGTGCCAGATAAAACAGCCTTAGTTTCAGGCCCATAGTGTATTTTGTTGAACTCTATTGAAAATATAAAAAAGCTAGCATCATCCTTTAACTGCTGCCCTGTTCTGTAGAGAGTAGTTTTTTGGATGAGGAAAAAAGATTATTATGCTTTATGATTCCTAATCAACTCTTGATCACAGCTAATTTAGTGACTTTTGACAGCACGAGAAGCATTTGCATGTTGTGAATCCATATTTATCCACTAACAAATGGAATGAGATACTCCGCTCGTGCCATCCTAGATTTCTGAGCAACCATCAGATAGATAATGATTTTTGTTTACTACCATCTGAGCTGGTGATGAAAAGCTTTTTCAGTTTGAGGTCATGTTAGCAATAGGTTAACCTCCTAACTACTGTCACTGTCACGATGGTTTTTTTAAAGATCATTTTTTCTCTCAGTCATCCTAAAAAAAGAACATGAAACAATGATTTTTTATGAGATATCCCGGAAAAACTCCGGCTTTAACAAAAAAAAAATCTAATAGCCATGCAAACCTGTGGACACAAACTGGTGAGGAAGGAGAATTCTGCATGTGTGTGTCATTTATGAGGTGCATGGGGATAAACTTATGCACAGGGATACGTATGTGCCTGTTTCTTACACACCCATGATCTCTGGTTTACACATCTGTGCAAAAGCACGTGACTGAAAATCTGCGCCATCTCTTTGCTGTCCATGTACTGATTAAAGGCAGATGGAGTTTCTCTTACTTGGAATAAATAGTTCTGGTTTCTGTTTTATTTTCACTTTTTAAGAGAGACTTTGTTGGCATAAAGAAATCTTCAGCAGAGCGTGATTTAACAGTCTACTCTTCAAAAACCAGCAAGCTTTACATATGCACCTTGAAAGGCAGACTTACAAGGGTGATAAATACTCAGGTGGACCCAAAGATTAACAGAATACAATTCTCGGTCTCAGTTACAGAAGGCTCTAGTGGCAAGAGATGACAGGATTTTCCCAAAATGTTGTTTGGGATTAGAAGACCCATGGGGATTTTCTCTTGGATGGCAGGCTGTTAAAGTCTACTTAGAAAGTGCAAAATTTTCATTACTTTCCAAAATACATGCTTCACTACATCTCTGATTTTTTTTCGTTCTCTGCAGATCTGTGACAGTGTCTCACAGTTAGTGGTGAATCAAGGGGAAACAAAGAGCTAATTAAATGATCATGAATTATTTTCTGTAAATTATATATGTTATAACAGTTCTTTGGTGTAGGCATCAAATCTTATTTTCATATATGTTTATTTAAAATCAATCTACATTAACAATGGGAATATTATTATTACTATTTTTTAAAAAAATAATGTTTTCATAACAGTGCTTTCCAATTCCCTCTCTCAATAACGAGGGCAAACACTGCCAAGTGGCTCTCTGATCTTTAAGACAACTGGAAATTAGAAAAAGACCTGAAGAACGTTATCTCACTGGGATCTTTCTCAAGCAGAGCAATTAAGCTTCAGACAGAATACTTCTCGATAGAATAACTGAGCTTTTCTAATACATGTCAGATAAGGATGATCAAAAATTTTTGTTTCAAAAACTATTTTGGATTGGAAAATATTTAAGCAAATGTTCCAGGAAAAAAAAAAAAAGTCTCATTTCACAAAAATCTATCCATCCTTCCAAAAAAAATGTATTTTGATATTTCTAGCTTGGTTACCTTATTTTGCTACTGTTCTTTCTGGGTTGGATTCTCTGTTTGAAATGTATCACCCGTGAATGCCCAAGTCAGTGCACGACTGACTATGGCAATGTAGCGCAGGGGCTGAGCAAGAGAGGAACCTGTAAGCATCGTGGCAGCTTCTGTCACAGAAGCGGGACTTTCCTTTTGCAATGCCTCATTTCTGTGGTTCTTAAATTTGCTTTGATTTAGTGCTTGTCTTTTAATTTTCTGGTGTGCAGAACTTAAAAAAATGCTCAGAGCTTTCTAGCTGCTTTCCAAATTATTGGGAAATAGCAACCACTGCGTTTTCTTGAATGAGTGCTGTTGGGTTATCTTTACCATCCAGGCTTTGTCTAAAGCTATGGTGTTACCGTATGCTAATCAGCGTATTCCAATACACTTACACCATCTAGCATGGAGCAGCCAGTGAATATTTTATCATATACTCCATTGCCTTAGGCCTTTGAAACTTTTTTAGAACATATGTGCTAATACCTGTCAACCACATTCCTTTTCTCAGCTTTTAAGCAATGCCATACATGGCCATGAAACACAAGGTGGGTAGGTGCTGCACTCATCTCCGAGTCTGATCCCAGTTGTTTTTATATGTTGCATATTAGCTATGATTTTCTTCACAGTTTGTATTGACTTTATTACACTTCCCTGCAACCTGTTTTAAAAATGCAAACATTGCTTATTTCTCTAGAACTTTTAAGTGACACACTGAAAAGTAAATGGTTGGATCTAGGCCTGTCAATTATTATATGCTGCTTAGTCTTTTATTTGTAATAACTATATATTAAACATCATGCAAGATCATATAAAGTAAGCCTGCAGCTAACCTTGATGGACAAAAATGGTGCCCTTGCAAGCATATCCCAGAAAGATCAGTTGCTTCTGGCACTCCTCTTGTTTTAACGGTAGCGCTGTTCTCACTCCTGAGAACCCCGTATGTTGATGGTGTCAACAATAAAGTCTTCATGAAAGAACCGCTGCAAATTCAGAGTGCAACTCCTTGGCCCCTGCCTTGCTGGAAAATCGTTCCCTTCCTTTCTTCATTTTAACTCTGACCTTGAGTTTAAATTCTTGGTTACAAGAGTCCACTGAACAACCTTCCCCCTTAACACCTGATTGCCAGTGCCTTTATTAGTAAGTGAGTGTTCTTGATGCCTACAGATCTCCATGGGAGTTACTGAAAATACTCAGCTGCTTAGGAACTAAACAAGCAGAAGTCAGGCCCACAGTCTCCATCCAATTCTGTCACGAGATAACATTTTTCTCATTCCAGAGAGCTCACTTCCCATTTCACAGAACTACAGTTATGGCACAACAGCAGAGAAATATTTTTCTGGGCACAAGTGGAAGAGTATAATTCTGCTGTTTTCTACTTTTTGTATATTCATTTGCAGACACCAAGGCTCCTCTTCAGGGTGGTCATTTAAATCTCTGTTTGTCTTTAAGGAAAGATGTAAACTTAGTCAGCAAATCTCAAAGATTTCTGCTGAACGGGACTAAGTGGTTTATATCAAAGCCCTTGTTTTTCAGTCTCAATCTCACACTCCTGCTACAGGAATTAGGCACAAAAATAAATATTTTTTAGTATTAGGACCTACATACACAGTCCTCTCAATAGGACTGTTCACCCATTAGAAAAAAGTAGAAAAAGGTGTCATAGAAGATAATAATTAGAGGAAAAAGAGTGTTTTTCCATTCATTTGTCTGGTTTGCTAATGAAAGGCTATATTTAAAGACAGCAGTGTGCTTCAGTTAGGTATGAGCATTGTTTAAAGCTTTTTTTTTTGCTATGTCTATGTGTGTGTGCCAAGCAAATTTTAACTGCGTGTAGAGGATTGCTTTTAAGCAGTTTCTAAAGTTAATGAAATAATTGATTTGAGTCATTAGAGGAAAATCTGATAATATTTTAGATGTGTGGGTGAGCCTCAATATCGACTAGAAAAATTATTTTAAATCTGTAAAAAGGAAAACAAAAAGGCGGTAGGTTTTAGGTTACTGCAGGAGGTTTCATTACCTTGTCCAAGTCTACGTCTACAAGTGCAGTATGCGAAGGTGACTGACATGAAGGGCTGCAGAGGGAGTAATGTCTCTGGTATAGCGCACGACTAAATTACAGTAGTATGCCTGAAGGCTGTACCGTCTACGGGAAGCACAGGCATGTGAGCTGGTGTGGGGATGTTCCATTGATTTCAGTGAAGATATAGGTGGTTTTAGCAAGCTCAGATTTTTCAGGGCAGCTTAGAGGGTGACAGGTAAGATCTAAGGGCCTCTTCAGTCAGCGTCAGCTGGTCTTAGAATGTTTATGCAGCCTCCCTTGGACACATCCACAGAACAGCAGACTCCAGCCTTAGATTTATAACAGGTGAGGATGTGGTCTGGATCTCCTAACTACTCGCAATCATTTAGTAATTGCATATATAAAAGGAAAATTTAAGGAAGAGAAATGTCTGTGTTTTGAAGTAAGGAATTCTGCTGACACTACGGATTCTGAAAGCACAATGTGATCAGTGAAAATACTTGAACCTTGAAATAGAAATACAGACCTCTTAATTAATCTCTCTGTTATTCTATAAAGTGCAAAGAAAACTAATACAGAGAATTTTTCTGTTAATTACAAACGGAATCTGTGTGTGTTTGAGTGTGTGACAGGGAGGAGAATGTTGGACCAGGGCAACACAGTATTATACTTCCTACATAATTATGTAGGAGGGGAAGGTTTATTAGGCTGCAGTAAGCCATTATTTATGCGGGTGGAATCTTTATTAGAAAACTACCTTTTAACATTGCTCTTGCTCAAGTTGTAGCAGAATATCTCATCTAAATCTGTTCTTTCATGAATGTATATATAGGCTTGAATTATTTTCCTTAAGGAGAAATTGGCCGTACAAAAAAAGTGGCATGCGCTTTCTTTAATCTTCCTGTTATGGATTTAGTTGTGCCGGATCATTTTTCAATTGCTCAAAACATTAAAATTGCTTCCTTTTAAGGTGCTACTGTTAAGGCTGGGAAACATAATTAAGGGCATCTCCTTTGTTTTGTTGGTTGACGTATGGAGGCATTGTTCACTTTCTTTCTTTTCATGTTGCCTAGCTGAGTCTTGCAGCACAAAAGGAGGATTTTCTTGCTGCCCTCAAGCCGCCTCTCATCTTCTTCAAGGTAAAAGTGGCAGGTCTCTAGTTTGTGGGTCATCACTTAGTCCTAATGGTCACGCTGACACTGCCTGGGGGTCTCCACCAGTGATTGCTCCCTGAGCTGCAGCACACTTGCAAATTCACACTTCAAACTTTTAGGACAACTACCTACCCAAAGTGAATTCCATCTACATATCACATGGGTAGACAAACCTTTCAATGGCTAAGTTCTTTAAGCTCCCTCAGCAAGGCCCTTCTAGGATTCATCTCTACTTCACTCATCTGCCTAATACATGCTTTGTGACATCTAAAAGTCACGTTCCACTTCTATCCTTCATTTTTCTACACTGATTTACCCTCCCAAAAAGGACACTCAAACAGATGTTTTTCAGGAATATATGGATGCCCTGTGCCACCATCACAATCTATTCTCTCCCTGCGTGATGACTTCCATGACCCTGCTGTGGTCAACTCAGACCTTCTTGGCAGTTGCTGAAAATATGTGATTTACTGAAAAGATGTGACAATATAGTCATCAATTACCATGACAAAGGCTGCATCAAGTGAAAATGTTTTGCCCTGTGCCAAGAGTCCGAATGACGAATGATGCTGCAGTTTGGACCGAAACACAGACGTCCCTTACCCTACCTGCTTTTCTGTAACCAATATTTGGTTCAAAACCAAATCTCATTTCTAATCTTTCCCTTTACAAGAGCAGAATAACCCAGAAAATTCACTGTCATCCTGCATTACTCCTTATTTGTTACTGAGGTTTTTCCAAGAAGATGGAAGGGGGTTTTCACTAGGAAGATACAGCAAAGGAGCCTTAATCAAGACTTCCAGCTTACAGCAGCCAGCTGTCACTCAGACACAAGGAAGCACTGGCATGCCTTCTACAGGGGATGACCTTCTTCCACCCAAAGGAGTCCTGGTCATTAAACGGACCAGACACTGACTGATGAAGTGCCCTATTGGCCAAAAACACAGTGCTAAATAGCAGCTCTTACTGAAGTGAGGTTTATAGTCATCCTTCTGAGGACAGATGTACTGCAGAGGCTACATAAACTGGGCTTGCACCAGGCTATCAAAAGCTTTCTTTGGGCTGGTGGCCATTCTTTGGTTGGAGGAGGCCCACAGCCACATCAGTATGCCAGATGTTTCAGTATTCTCTTCCCTGGAAATATCAGGGTCAAAATACAGGATACCTGTCCTCCTCTATTGGGATCATGTACCATCATAAGCTCTACAGCAACTTCTCTGATAAGGATCTACAGTGGTTCCTGATTCCTGAGGCAGGAATGCATCCAAATCTAAGTAGGAGTCACTATAGGAGCACCTAGTCTGACTAGGAGTCGCTATAGGAGCACCTCTCCTATGAAGACAGGCTGAGAGAGTTGGGCTTGTTCAGCCTGGAGAGGAGAAGGCTCCGGGGAGACCTTATTGCAGCCTTTCAGTACTTAAAGGGGGCCTATAAGAAAGATGGGGGAAAACTTTTTAGCAGGGCCAGTTGTGATAGGACAAGGGGAAATGGTTTTAAACTAAAGGAGGGGAGATTTAGACTAGACATAAGGAAGAAGTTTTTCACAATGAGGGTGGTGAAGCACTGGCACAGGTTGCCCAGAGAGGTGGTAGATGCCCCATCCCTGGAAACATTCAAGGTCAGGCTGGATGGGGCTCTGAGCAACCTGATCTAGTTGAAGATGTCCCTGCTCATTGCAGGGGGGTTGGACTAGATGACCTTTAAAGGTCCCTTCCAACCCAAACTATTCTATGATTCTATGATTCATGGCCTTATTGTCAATTTTACTCTGTATAACTCTGATACAAAACTGCTTTTCATCTAAGGCTCTAAACCAAGTTAGTCCATGAATGAAAGTGGCTGTTTCAGAAAAGCTCTCAAAAATGTATTCTCAGGAGTAATATGCTGAAGGGAAGTACCTACACCACCTCCCGCCTCAAAACTGCCCCTCATCCTCATCCCTTGGACAAGAAGCTGACAGTGGACCTAGATGCTGATGTGATGATCAGATGTGTGAAAAGGATGCACGTTCTGCCTGTGCCGTAGAGCCATTGAAAAGACACCGTGTGATTTGGAGTGGCAGGACATTTTGTGAAGACCCAGTGGTGAGGGCCATGCCACAAAGCTGTGGCACAACCAGCGCTTAGGTTCCCACCTCAGTTAAAGGGCTAAAGTTGGGCAGTGTCAGTACTCCCAAGAGACCAGTGAAATACCACAAAGGAAGATCACTGGATGCAGCTGTGATTCTGTGACCAGGTTAGTGGAAGCTGTAAGAGCTATACAACTGCTTCAATATTATATACGCCGAACAGGACGGTATTAATGGAGGGGAAGCTCAGCTCCTTTTTATCTTCTAGCAAATCTGTGCCTGCCCTTCTTCCCCATCCTCTCAGCAGTGCTTTGTGCCAAATTACGTTGCACAATTTTGCAGTACATCTGACTTTTCATCTTATCAGAATGTCTCACAGTCACAAATTCTATGATCTGTGTACATTCCTCAGGATAACAATATAAAACAATCAAGGAGGGGAAAAATGGGTAAATGTAATGTGCCTTGTGAATGAAATATTGGCAGAATGGGATGTGTTGAATCTTGCTTTTCTTCTGCCCCACAGGGGAGAAACTGAATTAATTCATCATTTTGCTTAAGCATGGAAGAGGGCACCATTAAAGAAAGCTTAGAGGAAAGAGAATTAAAATGATAGGGCACAATCATTTTAATCACTTGGGCTCAGCTTCATAAAAAGAGGTGAAATTCCTTTTCATTGGTCTTCAGAGTGCATGGATTTCATGCATGATTCCTCATTGACTTGTCTGCTGTACATAATTAAAAACTTTGTGATTTTTTTAATGTGCCCTATATAACTCAGTGAATGCTCTATTGAGAAAGATTTGCACTGTTTTGGTATTTTTCTTCTATCATTTGTTCACTGTTACCCTCCAAGAAAGTAACAATTATTTAAACAAACACATGCATACCAGAGTGAGACAACCTCCTGTGCAGCAATACCAGCTGTTCCTGACCTGGCAAACAGATCTGCTAGAATCAAGAAACACATTCTTATGAAACAGAAAGAGGGTGAGAAGTGGAAGGGATAAAAAAGCAACACCCAGAGTTCTATTAAAAAAAAAGTAAAAAAGTGGGTTGTTGTAACAAATGAACAGTAGTGGAAGGAGCAGAGACAGATTTCTTTAAATGGGCGATCTCTGAGCCCTGTCAGAGGAGGTGGACCTTGTCCCTGCAGTACAGCTCAGCTATTTCTAGTCCTCTGGCCTTCTCCTGAAACAAAGTGACAGCTACTGCTTTGTGACATTGCTTTACCAGCCACTAAACCGGGACACGGAAATAAAAGGCTTACTTATGCAGATGACATAGTTACACAGAAGCTGGCACAGAGGATGCTCCTTATGTGGAATATAATGTCAGAATCAATATGTGAGCATCAGACCCTCAACCTGGGTTAGTGCTGGCCTTTGTCTTTTATTTGCTATCATGAATCTTCCTCAGGTACTACACTGTCCTAAGCAAGTCTCTGAAAAGGGATTCTCAGTAAGAGGGCTGGACTGCACAGTAACCACAATTGGAAAAAGAGAGACTATCTTGATGTCCCTCCAAAACAGGGGTGGGGAACAGCAAGCCCTCAAACTAATTATCAGCCTCACTTGCCTTCCTACAAGTCAAAAATGAGCCAGTAACTGCTATATGCATAAACTGTACCAGTATGAAAGTGTTAAGTATGATTAGCAAGTAGATAAGTCTATGTGAAATCTAAGCGCTATCATGTTATAAACAAAAAAAAAAACCCACTGTGGGATTTGAAAGCCCAATGAGAAGAGGGCCTGCTTAATCATGAAGGACCAAAAATCTGTTTAGGGCTTAGTGAAGCACCCAGCAATCATTAGGTGACTCCTTTTGCTACCTTGGCGAGAGTTAATATCTAAGTGGCATAGGCAGAGTCAAACTAGGCAGGGACAACCCCTGGGAGGAAGATTAAAATTCCTTCCCTTCTGAGTTAAGGTGGGTCAGTGGGCTAAGGGAAGCCTTGGATCTGGATGGGGGCCCATGCAGGCTGCGATCAAGCCCTGCACAGCTGCTCACCCAAGGGTCTCTCTTGTCATTGTACCCTGAAGCATAGGGAGCCAGTCCTGAAAACACGATTTGGTAAGAATGTCAGTCGGATACAACGGTTGCCAGGAAAGTCTTTAGGATTTCGTCTCAGTGTAGGGGGATTCAGGGTGGGTTTTTTGCTTTTCTGTAATGTGTGTTGTCAACTAAGTAAATGTTTCAATTATTTTAGAGTAAATAAAGACTTCTCTTTCCTTTACCTTAATCTGATTCATCGCACTGCAAACTCAGGGTAAGAGGGGAAAAACCGAGGCACTAAGGTCTTGATCCCCAAATCCATCATTGTCAGTAGGAGTCTTCCTATTCATGTAGAATGATTTCAGAATCAGGCCCTAAGCTGTTGTGTCTCTGTATACAAACACATTTCTGTATCTGCATGAATATGTGCTGATGTGTGGATGTGTATAATGCTTTGTGTATGTGTGCATATATGTGTGTATTTATATACACATTCTCACAAACACAAATATATATTTAAGATTTACAGTTCTGGAAAACCTAGTGAATAATGTAAATGATTAAAGCAGATGCCTTGCAGAAAATATTGTTCAGACCTCCTCATTTAAATTCAGCCTCTTATTCACACTTGGTAATACACTCTGCCGTATGAATTATGGATTCCTGTTTTTATCTCTCACACTACGCATGAATGTTTGATAAAGATTGTTTCCAATATTATATTTTGTCAAAATGCTCATCTAAAATTCAGTCAGAAATGCTTTCCAGTAATTATGCATTGACTTAGCACTATAAAAAAAAAAAAAAAAAGAAAAAGAAAAAAAAAAGAAAGCCAAATGTTATTATCATTGTTTTTCCTGAATATTTGTGCTAAATAAGACTGAGAGACTGACAGGATTTGCAGCAAAAAAATTCCTTATTTATACTTCATCCAAATGGAGCCAAGGCAGCTACAGTATGTTTTTCACACTGCTCTACAAATGCTTCAGCCTCAGCGCTTTGTCTTGTGAGGAAAAAGGCTGCTTTTATGCTAAATTATTCGTAATGACTTTGTGAAGTGGATTAATATCCAGAAGGGGTCTGGATCCACACTGGAGAAATATCAAATTTACCTCCTTAGGGAATCAGGATAGTCTTATTATAAGGTTCCTAGGAAAGGAAAAAAAAAAAAAAAAGAAAGAAAAAAAAAAAAGATGTGTTCATGTCCACAATAATTTTTGCATTTATTTTCTTTTGCTGTGTGTGAAATTGCAGCTCCTGAGGAAAGATCCAACTAGAGAAAAACAAAATGTACTTTCCCATTTCAGCTGGAAACCTATGTCACGACTTATAACGCTACCCAATCTTCCTCTTCTTTTGCGCAGGGTTCTCTGCAATGTCACCGGGCCGTGCAGGGGTCAGGTGTGCAGAAGGGAAGCTCTTTGGCTCTCTGCGCATTCACAAGGAGGGCAGCGTGATAGGCGCCTGTCTGCAGCTTGAACCAGTGGCTGCTAAGGACCCGGTACCTCCAGTGTGTGTGTGTTTGGGAAAGGAGGGTCACTTTAGATTAGCTCGAGTCCCGTTTCACGGATCAACCTCCGATCGTGAACTGGCATGCATAGGTAGGCTCCTGGAGTGCATTTCCCATTCAGTTTCATTTGCATGGAATCTAGTGCTCTCCGAGAGCAAACCAAAGCTGGAAGATTTGCTTTAAAAGGACAAGCTTTATCTCATCTGAAAGGCTAACATAAATGCACACATTGAATTCAGCAGGCTTTGGATCAGTCCTCAGAGGAGGCCATCAGTCATCCTTTTCCTTTCAGGAGAATTGGGTTAGGCGAGACTGAGGCGCCAAGGAAGCGTGGTTGCTGGTGTGAACTTTCTGTGGAGGAAATATTATAATCAAGCATACAGTAACTGATCTTTTTGATTGCATGTTACTCTTGGTTGGGGAAAACCTCCTGGAAAATTGTCCATACTGGCAACATAGTAATTTTAATTCTCTCTCTCAATCTGTGGTGCAACAAGTCCAAAACCACTGTGTACCTTTTAAAGAACTAGAGGAACTGTGAACCAGTACAAGGGAGGTTGTGTTTCCCCTCTAAAAAATTAGCAGTAATAATGGATTCATTTCTGTCTTTCTATCTGCCACTCCCTGCTGCACGTGTAGCTGGGGAACAGCCTGCACTCCTCAGCATGTGGTCAGCTGTGAGGAGATAAAAGCCAGTTTTCTTTGCAGAAAGACCCCACTTCCTTTTCCAAGTACAATTCCCATTCCTTCACTTCTGTTCACCTGCGTATTCTCCTGGCGTTATTTGAAATCCTTTCATGATTGTGTTGAAAGCCCAAAATGCAATGATAAGGAAAAGATTGATCCATAATGGAGCAGTCCAATGTTGACAAATTTCAAACATGTTTTATATAATACATGACATAAAGCACATCATTATTAATCTATCTTAGATACATATGTGCTCCATATTACCAGAGATACTAGCCATTTTCCAACCTTTCTTCACAATCAGTCCTCACAACATGCTAGTGCTATAAATGCTTTTACCCCTACATAGCTGGTGGGAAAGTGTCATACAAGGAGTGGCTTGTCCAAGTTCACACATGTAGACCACCCCCAAAAAAGTGCTTTATACAGTGGAAGGAAGTCATGAATAACGGAAAACATTTACAGCTTAATATCACATATGACTTGTTCTGAAGAAGACAGAGAGGAGCACAAGTGCTCTATTTCTTCATCAGTAATTTGCAGCATGCTGCATGCATACTTGTGAGACAAAACAAAAAAAAGATTAAATTTGTATCAGGCTGTGTAACTCCTATTCTGCAAAGCTGAATGAAAAATTTCAGCCAGTCATTTCCATCTGATGTATCACATTTCTTTCACAATTGCTGCTATATTTTGCAAAAGTTTTTCAGGTTACATCATGATATATTGTCTTCTCTTAAATTCAAATTTGTGAGTAGCTAACAGAGAGTGATCACCATTTGTTTTTCACAAGTTTAATTTGTCAGTGATGATTCTGGTAGGGATTTTTGTTGCTGTTTCTTGTTTTTCTTTTGAATTATTCTGTACAGTCAATAAAGCCCTAGACGTCTGCCACAGTAAAAAAGGCATAGTCTTTTACATTGTGCTGAAGTGTGAAGGATTATCCCAAATGTAAGAGGCATACATTTCGTACCTGATAAGGCCTGCTTCCTTAAGAAGAGGGGACAATAACTTCTAGCTGTAGATTTCTCAGCTGCGGTGTCTCTATCCTACCCACCAATTCTTCCGCCACTCCTTTTCAGGGCACTTAAAAATCTCAGTCAAATCCAGCTGCTTAGACAGACTTTCCCTCTTGCTTCCCTTGACTTTACACCTGGGAAACTCCTGCCACAAGGCTCCTTTGGGACCGACGGGGCTGCAAAGATAGCCCAATCGCTCTTCCTTCAGCAGCTGCTGCAATAGGAAGTTCAGAAATTTCTAAGAGAAGAACAAGTGCTTAATTGGTGCAATAGCCTTATTGACTTTCTGGATGCAACTGCTATACTATATGTTTAACTCTTTTTGTACAGCATTTTATTAGAAGCTCCATTATGGAAGCCATTAGCACCTTTCTGCATAACAATATGATGACAGGATTTCTGCCTGTGGTTTCCAGAGGCATGTCCTTCAGGGAGTGCCACAACTAACATAATGTTAGCAGATCTGCGTGTGAGCGTACACGTGTCTATCCATCTGTTTAATAAATGCTACACATCAGTTGCTCCAGCTAAGGGAATTATTCTGCCCCATATGGCCATCACTATGACATATTTCAAGACAAAATACTACATATTTGAAGTGTCAAGTTCTTTTAAAAAAGACACACTTTGTACTAGTTTTGGATATCCATGGATACAAGCACAGATGCCGTCAGCATCTCTTAGGAAATAATTAAAGCATGAAAATACTTACTGAAGTCGGTACTTTCACCTTGCAACCAAGAGAAATCATCACCCCTGCTTCTTAGGCCAGATCTACCCTAGTGATCTTACGGGAAAGCTTCACATTAAATGACTATTATGTTTGCTGAAGGCATTATTGGCATTAATCAGATGTATGCCATCAAAGCAAAGCGTCCCAGGGCATGACACGTAATGCCTAGCATGACAATATTTTAAGCTCAATAAATACTTCAGTGACAATGTAGTTGTATGTGTGTCTTATGTATCTGAATGGATGACCTGAACATACTCCAAAACAGAGTTCACTGACAGGAAAAAAGGTCAGAACATTCTGTTTCTTGCATCTTTTCTTTGTTGCATCACTCCATGTTTTCCTCTTTTATTTTGGAAATGAGTAAAATATTTCTGGTATCAGGCCAAATCCTCAGCTGGAGTCCATGCACACCATCCTAGATAGTAGCAAAATAGAATTATGGAATATTACACCAAAAAGAATCTTGCCCTGCACACCAGTAATTTATCCACTATATTTTTTGCATCAGTAACCATAAGAAATCATTATTGGTTCCTCTTCTACTGCATATTTGTACTGTGGTTAAAGATGAGTTACTGCACAGTTTGGGTTAATGGAGGCATATTCCCCTGAGACAGAAGTACACACTAGCTTTAAGATGGGGATGGGTACTTTATTATGGTCTATGACTGATTTCAATGCTGCTTTATCATCTGCCAGCATGCACACGCAAACTAGTAAGCTATTCACTGCTTTTTGCCCCTGAGGGCACCTTTCAATAAGGCAAGTCATTGATTTTTACCATCAGACGCACAGACCATAAGCCATTCCCTGTATCATTCTATCCCCAGTGGTGCATTCTGCAGGGGAAACCGGTCATTTTAGTCACACGCGTGCACATTCGCACATGCACGCACACTAGCTGGCAATAATCTGGCTCAGATGCCCAGATATTTACTTTGCCTCCATTAGAAGAACTATTGATATTAACCTCTTCTGCAATCCTGTCAGCATAATTTTTATTAAAAATACTTTGATGTAATGCTAAGGCCTTATACAAAGGGCAGAATATACTTTTTTTTCCCCTGACAGCATGCTTCTAGTACATAAATCAGCAACTGACCATCACTGCTGCTCTTTCAAGCATTCCTAGCAGGGAGCCCAAAGACTGAATTGCAGTAATGTGTATAATCATAGCCAGTGCCTTTTAAGTTACTTGTATTTCTCTTAGGTCTGAGAAGGTCTCTCTCATGGCATTCTGTGGTGCTGCCTTAAAACTTTTTTCTGTTTTATAGACCAAGAGTACTTAAACTTTATGACCTAGCTCACCACATTTAAAATATAAAAGGCACAATGTGGATCACTCTGGTTTTAATCACTACCAGTGTCTTCTACTCTTGCTCTGATAATGTGCTTTAAATCTATCAATTTAGCTTCCTAAAGCTGACCAGACCAAAAGAACACAGATGCTTACCTAGTATCATAGAGAATAATTCAAATTTCAGCGGGAGCATACTGACGTCCTGCAGCTGAGGATCTGGCCATTTTCTAGATATTTCCCACTTCATCTATCCCCCTCTTCAGCAAGCTGTCCTTGGGAAAATAGCTGACATACCAGTTAGTGTCTCCTCCCCAGCTACAAAGCTCTAAGGAAGAGAGCCAGTGCAGCAGCTTACCTTTCCCTCCCAACCCCTTCAGCCGTCTGGCCAAAGCAGCAAAGGGAAGGGTTAGCTCAGTACCTGGTACCCCATGATGCTTGAGACGCTGAAAGCATCCTGGCCTGTCTAGAAAAGTGACCTGTAATGGCCTTAAGCTATCCTAACTTCATCTGAAATCCTAGTGACCATTTCCTCAGGGCCACTTGGGCACAGAACGCATGCTATCCCAGAGGCTTCGCTTCCAGGGAAGTAAAGCAGTTTTTAACAGCTTTAGCGGTTCAAGAAAAAAAGGTCTTAAAGCCATATGATGTGGATTATACTTTTTTATCTGCTCTATGTATGATATTTCACAGTATCTATAATATATCTAGACTTTAAATAATCAGAGCTATCACAGTTTAAAATATTTTGGGCAGAAAGTTTTCCCAGCAGCAAATAAGGATTCCCTAAAAGAAAGTTTTCCATAAGAAAAAGTCAATTATATTTCTGATGAAAATATTGAAACTAAACGTTGCAATGAGGTACTTCGAAACTTCTCATTCTGAGCTTTCTGGAATTTTCTTAAAATACTTCTTAACAGCCTTTCAGATTATACCTTTGCATTAAAAGGCCTACAACAGAAAATAATTGTGAATGTCAACATTACTGCAGGAAGTAAGTTAGCATTTATTTTTCAGCTGTCTCTAAGCATTAATTAACTAGCTTGATGAATTATGTTTCCACAGTATACACAGCCTTGTTTAAAATTCAGTATATACATGTAGCCTGTATTAAAATCTACAATATTCTGTTGATAATTATACTGTTAACTCTTCCATGATAACACTATATGCATTGAAACAAAGCAACTTCATCCAGTCTGTGGATATACCGTGAACTTTGATCCTTGTCCTCCCGTAGGGGAAGGGCTCTACGTGTTAAAATGAAGGATTTGAAATATAAAGATTTTTACATAATGAAAATTGTTTTCTACAACAGAGGAAAAGGTGCTTTAAAGTGCATCAGGTACATACATCGTTCAAAATGTGTTTGGAAATCTAGGCAGAAAAATGCACGTGCAGTTAATTGGCATATGCAGTTGATCATAAGCATCTCGGCAGCTAACTGCACGTCCTGGTGCCGTGAGGTTATAAAATATGGTTCTGGTTATTGCCATGTAAGTTTACAAGTAATTTTTATATACAGACCTGACTGTGAATGTCTCCTGCAGTGTTGTATTACATGATCAAATGGTCATCTTTGACCTCAAGAATTTATGAATTTTGTTGTTTTAGTGAGGAAAATTTCAAGTTCTGCTTATCCAAGGTTGGACAGAAGGAATACCTGTTTGGAGGAGAACTAGAAAATTGAGATATTTATGATAGTGGTGTGGAGAATGAAAAAAAAAATCAGAACTATCCCAGCTCATAAAACATCAGTAGAAATCTGCTTCTCCAAACTTAATATCAAAGGATCACTATTTCTTCTGACAGTGTCTCTGAGCAAAGCAGCTAAGCCTCTGATTGCTAATTAAACCATTGCAAAAAGCCCTTAAATGAAGCACCCCCATGCCTGACTAACAACTCAAATCTCAAAGGCTTTCATAATTGAAAGTGGAAGAGACTAAATTAAGAAAATATTAGAGAGTTAATGAAAGACAAAAATTTTTATTTGGTCTGTTTATAATGGAACAAAAATCAAGAGGTTGTCTCCCCTAGCTGTGGGAGGCCATACATTTAAATACCTGTCAGAATGTACGTTGTAAAGGAATAACCGCACAGCCTCAGACCCACTGTCCAGCCAGACAAGTAACCTGTATCCTGCAAGGACCGGTCCTACCTTATTTTCTTCTTATTTTGTCTGGATTTATAAATGAGCTGTTTAATTCTATCCCAAGCTGTCCCTTAAGATCTGTCTCGAGGGCTCTAGGCGAAGAAGCATTTGAAATTCATACGTTTGGTCCTTCAGTTAGGACACGTGTTCCGGGTCCCCTTTCTGCCTCTCACGTATGCAGCGGGGTGACAAGGCCTCCCGAGGTGCTGATTAAGGTGCTCCTCACTTCCACGCAGGCGTGCCACGCACAGCTCCTGACTGGCAGCAGCTCTGCAGAGCTCAGAGCTGCGGGGAAGCGAAGACTCATGCGTCTCTTCTGTGGAAAACCTTTAATCAGCTGCGACAATGCAAGTGCTATTCTTTAGGAATATTTCTAGTTGAGGTGATAAATGAGTGGCAAGTAAAATAAACATATCTTATTGCACATGTCCTGCTGTTAGAAAAGTACAATGCAAAGACCACAGATGTCAGTCTCCTTTCTTCCACAATCGAGTGGAAACATAGTGCTGGAAAAACAATTTACCCAAATACATAAATATACTGTTATTCCCAAATAGAGGGTGATCCCTTTCTCCTTCTGCAATATCATGTAGTCTAACCACGATCTTCTCTTTTTACCTTGTCTTCCTTTAATGTCAATTTTGCCTCCTATAAGTAAGCTTCAGCAGTTAGATCTTGCTAATGGAAAACATTTGTGTGGATTTAGAAAGGCCTTTGCTGCTATGACAGCATGTTTCACAATGAACCTTTGTCAGCGCACTGCTATTATTTCCTAAACTCTGTGGGTGTTTGTGTGTGTGTGTTTGGAGTTGTGGGGGATGTGGAAGCTTTGATGAAATGCCGTGGGTGAAACGCCTGGCTGAGCTGTCAAGCATGTGCCCAAGCAGGGGAATGGTGAGAGCTCCAGTCTCATTTCTCACTTCGCGCAGACCTGGCAAAGTGAGGTTTTAAGATGGCAGATCCTGCCCTTGCTGATAACAGACTGCAACATACTACCCCCTCCCATTCTGGCGCAAACCAAGTGACAGAGAAGTGAGCCTCCCACTTGGATTTAATCCTCCTGGGGTGCATTTTGTACGCAATCCCTTGGTCAGGATGCTTTGTGAGCAAAAAGGTGGCCCCCCCAGATAAGCTCTTTTGACTGAAATGGCAATCAGTTTCCAAGGTCTACAGAAGAGGCATTTGGATTGAGCTGGAGAAAGATTGCATTTTATTCCTCTTTCTTTCTTCCCTTCCCCTTCAAACAGCAACTGAGTACTCAGTGCAGTGGGTTTAACTTCAGTGAGGATAAAACTGCTGGAGAAAATGGTCTCACCTGAACCATTTACCATCAGTGAGCTTTTGGATCTCAGAGAAGCCCTTTCCCTGCAGGTTGCAAAAGATGAAGGCAAACTCTTTAAGGATTACTCACTTATCAGGCTTCTGATGTCTGAGCCTGGAAAATGTGATCTATGACCAGTGGAAAAGTGGCAGAAGATTTTCATGGAAGTTCCAGAACTGCCTTTGCTGTAGACTGTAATTGCCCTGTAATGAGTATCCTAATATCAACTCTATTTGCACAGAGCTGTCTTGTCTCTTAAAGGAAAATGAGTTCAGCTCACAGGTAAAATACTTTGAATTGGGAAACAACTTTTTTCTAAAGTCTGCTTTGCATTTAAGAAAAGGAATGTTTCCACATGATTTTAAACATCCCTCCTCCTCCTAACTCCCTTAAGGACTAGATTGTGTTCTGCGCTCCACTACTGACATGGAGTTTTCACAGGCATCAGGTCTCTTGCACTGTCATAGAGATATCTTGGTAGGAAATAATCACTTATTCCTATGGTGTGTTTGAGTTTTCTATTACTATTTTGGAAATTTTCATGTCACACAATTGCAGAGTCAAAATCCCTATGAGACTTCAGTGGAGGTGCTTTGTAGGTAGACTTTAAGCCTCACAGAAATTCAGTGTCAAGCTGTCAGATGTAAGCCAGGATTGCACTCCCGATTTCAGAGAAGAGATGCTGATATACGGCTGATAAGGAGCTGGCCCCAGATCTGGAAAAGAGCTGGTTTGTCCTATCCACCTGCCGGTGCAGAACTGTTTCAGAAAGTATACATCTGAATGATGTGTCAAATTATTCTTCCATTTTTCATGTGACAAAACTTCATCTGTCTTCCTGGATGATTATTACACAGTTGAACAAGTCTCACAAGTCTTGGTGACACTGATGAGAGCGTCACAGTATTAGGCTGAAATTTCCCCTTTATCAATTCCATCAAATTATTTCTATTGATATCTCCCTCAGCTGCTCGAAGAATTCTTCACTTCTTACTGGACATCACCCTCCAAGAACCACAGCCTTTCTCTTGCCATTTGGCCCAGTTAGGCAGGCTTGGCTGGTTCCGAAGCTCGCGGCGCCCTTGCCTGTGTCCGTGAGGTGCTTGGCAGGACGCTGCACCTGCACACGCCAGGTCCAAGTCACGTCCCTGCGGCGCGGCATGGCTATGCCTCTTGCAGCTTCCCTCTATATAGTGTTTGCTGCGTGCAAAATGTGCCTGCAGGTAATCTCTGCAAGTAGCCCCACATAAGAGGAAAACATTAAACAATAGAAAATGATAAAGACAAATCCATTTAAGGCACTTCTAGCCTTTGCTTCAAACACGTGACTGTAAGTGTGGGCTGTCTGCTCACAGAAATGGAGTTAAGAGAGGTCAAAAATGCTTGGAAATTAATGAATCCAGGCATTGCTGGATAGGTGATAGAAGGGTGTGTGCCTGACTGAAAACAGCTGCTTTGAGCAAACCAACTTTTGTGTTTCAGATTTAACAGCAGCATCAAAAAATATTTCAGCCTGTGAAATGGTGCATTCAGAGGAGGCTGCATGTCATATCCAAGCTGTGGTTTTTAGAGCAATGATACACATTTTTGCTAGAAACTTTGTGTCAATACCGTAGTATACCTCATGACAGTTTGGGTCAATGTGACACGAAGTACCGTACCTACTCTTATAAAAGGATCCTATGTATAATGTAAAAGGGAGAAGCTCATGCATCAGCAACAGGACTTTGTGATATATTGACTCTGAGGTAGCCAGTATGATCCAACGTATATATAGTTCTGTATAATTGTACTGAACACACCCCGCCACCCACCCCCCAGTCCATGAAGAAGATCTTTTTTGTGCTCTGGCCAAGAATTTCCAACTAGTTTTCAAGTGTAACATGAAGTAGACAGCCCAGGAGCAAGAAGGGATCCAAAAGCCTTCCCTTAAGTGGGACACTGGAAAGAAACTTGAAGCGTTTTCAAGAAAAGGAAAAAGTCCATCTCCTAACAACTGATTATTCTGATTATTTTGACTTTTTTTCCTGGCTTGTAATGTCTCCGGTGACTTTAATTTGACTTTTTGATGTGGTGCACTCACTGGGCTCTATTTTTCTTTTTAAAAATGGGACTGTTCATGAGACAGGTTTTCCCAAAGACTTGCAGCTCTACTTAGTAATCAGTCACCCTCAGATGAATATTTTTAATTATGACCATCTGGCTAAACCACAGGCGTATGGAAAAGACATATTAGGTCATCTTGTGCAACTCACTGGCAATGCAAGATTGTTTGCAACAGGACATCTTCTAGCACTCTGTCCTATCCATCCTAAATTAATAAATCATAGTGGATTCCTTCACTTCTCTTAAGGGATTGTCTGATAGGCTAGTAAATCCTGCTGTTGGGATTTTTTTTCTAATATTCATGAACCCAAACAATATCTTAAGTAATTTGAAAATGTTAAAAACTGTTTTCCTATTAGACTTCTCTAATGCTATAGAGATGCAGTAGTTCTTACTAGGATAGTAATTTTTATTGCAATATCACAATATTAAGGTATTATTTCTAACCCATCTGTGCTAACTTTTGGGTTGTTAGAACAAATGAATGCAGATTTTGAAAACCATTTAGTAATTGTAGGACCCTCCATACTGTGGTTCTCTCAGTGCCATCCCTCGGGCTTGATTTCTTTTTTTTCTTTTTTTAAAGTCCAGTATTACAGTTTCCATTTTAGAAGGCTCAAAAACTTAATCCTACTGGAAGTTTTGACTGATGTTAGTGAGAAAGGACTTTATCCACATAGTAAGTGCTTTTGGAAATAGTCCTGATCACCTTCCTGATTGCAGTGCAGGAGTGCTTTTCTCCATCATACATGGTGCCACTGTTCTGCAACAGAATAACCCCTCTGGGCAGGGTTTTCCTTGTCATTTAGTTCAAGGAATTCTCTGTCGGTAACCTACCTACTGTACTGGAGTCCTTTTTATCTTAACCTATGAGGGATTTTTTTTTTTAATTCTCACAAAAGAAAAGCCTTTTGTTTTCCCCTCATTCACTTCTAATTTCATATTTCTTTTGCCTGTCAATAGAGAGAAGGGGTGAGTTCAATATAGTTTATTGGCTTGCTAAAAATGCTGATAATTTTGATCAAAACCGAAGGATCAACAAGTTGTTTGTGAATGATGCAACCCATTTCAGAGTAACTTTTTAAAGTTAGTGACTCTAGCTGCCATTGATTCCAAGTGTTCATTTCATGAACATGAAATTTTCAGCATAACTGTACTGGCAGGAGAAAAAAACCAGCTAAAATGAAGTACCCGTTTATGAGGGACTTGGGCACTTGGGAAGGCGAAGCCTCACCCAGAAGGAAGGTATGCTCTTTTTCCTATCCTAATCCCTCAGCCTACTTTTTACATATTCACTGGATTAGTTTTACTTTCCCTGATGCTTTCTCTGTTTTTTCACTCCTACTCTTTTATTTCCCTTTTTTTTCTTTTTCATCTTTATGGATTGCATAAAAATTGATGCACACATTTTAGCTGATCTCCTGAACTGTAAAGCCCAAATGAGTTTGGAATGACACAGAAAAGTTAAACAGTTTCTAATCAAGAGAGGGATAAATGATAGGTGCGTGTAAGTCTACGTAGCTTCATGAAATGAAATGAGGTTGTTGTGCTTTCTATTTTTAAGAATCTTTATTCTAATTTGAGGCTAGGTAGCAATGTTCACCCTGAATTCATCCTTGAATTAAATCCTATGGATTTCTACTAAGGGCAGATTTCAGCCTGTATGGTTTGAGAGTAGATTGGTTTATCACTTTAGTCATGAGGAACGCTATGTATTTCCTCCTTTTCCTCTTTATTTTATCTGCTTTAAATTCTAGTGGGACTGTTCACTTGCCATCACAAGCAAGCACTGTGCCAGATCGTACAGTGTTTCTATCAGTGGCCGCATCTGGTACTTTCCCTTGGTGCTTCTGCTGGTAGACTCAACAGCTCTGATTCATTTTCTGTTATTATCTTTAGGGCAGGCTACATCCTTTCCTGCTCCCTCTTGAAAGCTTCATGTCAGAAAATAATTGCAAAAAGGTTTTAAATTAGAGGTTCCTAAATAGAAGTTGATTTTCCAATAGCTTGAACTTTGATTGATTTTGTCTTTGAGTTTATTAGATAGCCAGATCAAGGATTGTTCAGTCCTCATTTTTGACTTAATAGCTATATCACAGCTAGAGTCAGGTCCCAGCTGGAAAAAATCAGACTAGCACCATTGAACACTGTACCGAATCTTGACAGTTTTCTCCATGATACAAATCTATGGGTACAAGTTTCAGTCTTTCCAAACAACAACAACAACAAGTGCCTGTTCTCTTTCTTCTGAAACTCCGTAACTGAACCTCTGCAGGTCTCTCACTGGTGAGAGTACAGGAAATATATCCAATGCATTCAGAAAATATAGTTTGCTTTGGTTTTGGGTTTGGTTTGGTTTGGTTTGGTTGGTTGGGTTTTTTTGGGTTTGGGGGGTTTTTGTGTGTTTGTGGGGTTTTTTTTAATTGGAGGAATTGAGCTTGTAAAATGTAGCCAGGATGGGGTCATGGGTAGGCTGACAAACAAGAACTTCACTTTATCTTCAAATTTCTTCTCTTTTCTTTTTCGTTCTCTTTGCTTAATGATTACCTCTGTGGTTTGGCTTAGAGAACATCTGTGGCTTCTTAACCTGCCCATTTCCTGAAAAGATTTATGCATTAGTTTCACACTGAATTCAGCCCTGAAATTAAAGAGTCAATGCATCTTCACAAAATTAAGGAAGTCATTGCAGAGAAAGGCCAAATAGATTTTTAAAAATGCAAGTAATTTTTTTATATATTAATATGGGTAAGAGGCACTTTTATTAAAAAGGAGCAGCTTTCACATAACTTAAAAGGATACGAATATTGTGGAGGTCTGAACCTCACATTAGTCTTTCATAGCTGAATAACTGAGTGTAAATTGTAGTCCATTTCTTTGTGCAGTATCTGTAAGAATGGGGTCTGGTATCACAGGGTTTCCTGGGAATACAATCATCTACGTGTCTGCCATTTGCAGACATTGGTATAAATGTATTGATATAAATGACTACAAAAGGTGCAAGACAATGGGGAATGACATGCTACATGTCACAAACTATTCCAATCTTCTTTTGCTATTTAAGCAATTGCAGTCTGTGGTCCCTTGTGACTTGGGGCCACATCTTCGTCCTGTATTAACTATGCTGACTTTAAAAAAAAAGAAAAAAAGCTTATCTAAAAAAGGACAATGGTACGTGAATGCAGAATTTGATGTATGGTGTTTGAAGTGTTTCAGTAAAATGTAAAATATTAATAGGTTAATAATTTGCGTTGACTTATAGTCAGATTACTTTGAAGAAGGTTTTCTGAATTATGTCTGTCCTGGATTAATTAAAATAATACACAAAAGGGTGAATACAATAAGTGCCAACAATACTAAGTAACCTCCTTGCTGCTCCTCTCAAGTGGAAGTATGAAAACAATCTATCTTAGCAGCGTAGCTTCTTGATAAATTTCTTACAGAATATGGACCAGGCAAGACTAACCCCAAATACTGCAAAAGCTCATTTACAGTCTGTGACAGCACTGGATGGCCTTATTCTAGAAATCATGAGAAAGTGTTAATTTAACATAAATCTAAGCTTTCAAAATAATTTAAGTATAATCAGGAGTCCATAATGTAGAATTCATTGAGGATCATCTATCATTATGTTACAGGGAGAACAGGCAGAGATCAGAAGCACTGGCTGTCCCAGTGCCCTCCCTTTCCCCCCTAGCATCAAGCTCTGGTGCACGTTAAGCTTCTTACAAGTCTTCTGTATTTTTCAGCTGTTGGTCCCGTTACAAATATATCTCTGCTTTATAACGTCACGACCGACTCCTCTCTACACAGAAAGCCTGTCAGGCCTTCTCAGCGTTCGTTCTGGGCACTGTGCTTACAGACGCAGGGAAGAGCAAGGAAAAGATCTAGTTAATGGCTGTGTGTGAAATGCTGACTGCAAGCACATTAGTTGTAATTATTAGTACTCTCATTGTTTTTATATACAAATACATTTAGGAAATCCTCCATAAATTTTAGTATCTTGGACACCTTTCTCGCCAGTTAAAGAATACTTTTACTGTATAGTTAGTTGAAATGCTTACTAGCATGAAAGTTTTGTGAATAAAATGAAAAAAGTTAGAGCCCCTAAGATGGAATAGACCCTTTAAATAGCTCAGTCATTCCTGCCACTGAAAAACACGTGCGGCATCCCTCAGAGAGCTTGTAAGGTAACAGCGGGAACTGGAGCAGTGGTCACGAGCAGGCTGGATTCATGTTTCTCTGTGTCCAGCCACGGAGAGCTAAATAATATGAATCTTCTGATACCTGTTTTTTGTAAGAATGTTAAATGTAGATATTTGTGAAGAATTCACTATGAAATAAAGTGCCAGCAGATGGCATTGAAGAATATATGTCATCATTCCTGTTTCTTGTAGAAGTAATAAGGCTTTATGTCACCATGTACCAAAGATTGCTTCCTCCATGCATCTCCTGGGCACTGTATGTAGTCCACGAAAGCAGGCCAGTTTACAGCAGTGGGGACCTGGTCTTAGATGTAAGAAAGGTCAAAAGGCTCTAAACTCTCTTTATACGCTAAAGTTTTTCTTTATCATATACCTCTTGACACAGGCATCAGATGGAAAAATCCTGACTGGATTGCCGTCAATAACTGAGAACCATCACAGTGGCGCAGGTCTCCTGTTGTTTCTTAGTGTCTGCCATGGTTGTGTGCTGTTGGTCTCGCTGCCAGTGAATTAGTTAATAGCTCTTAAGTCCTTTTTAAGGATGCTTACTCCAGATTATGTTTTTGCCATTTCCACTTTATGTTTGCAGGGTGAACATAAAGGAAGAAAAGCAAGGGAAAATGGGAATATATAAGAAAGACAAAAAGTAGACAATGAGAAAAAAGAAATGGGGAAACAAAAGGCTGAAAGATAAATAGCAGAGCAAAAGATACTGAGGTCATGAGGATTTAATCAGAGATCTCACTTTGATTATGAAAAGTGGCTGAGATTTAATTTGGATTGGTCTTAGTTAGTAAGCCTTAACAAAGCCTGATCTATGTTGATTCCCTTTTGCAATCAGTTCCAGTGCAGGGATGATGGGTGGAAGAGACTACGCAAGAAACTGGAAAATGGAGATGCCTCAAGAAAATGACATTGAAGATATTTCCTTTTCATTTGTCTTTCTAGACTTAGATCTTTCCCATTCCCTAAAGTACCTTTTTTCTGTCTTGATTTTTTCAGTCTCCATTTTTCCACCTTTTTTTCCATGGTTTGCGTATTTCTCTCTTTTTCTTTGAAGGTAAATAGATAAGATCTGCATTTTCTGTTAGGTATGCTTCTCCAGATTAAAAGGTTTGTACAGCTCCACTTTGAAATCAACAGTAAGAGCTTCAAATATTCATCTCTCAGTAAGTGGAGAAGGTCTAAACGAAACACTGCAGATGAATCAAAGGCTACTGGTTGTGTTTACTGGCTGTAATAAAATGAGAATGTCTCCTAGTTATGCTCCATGTTTAATGGTGATGGGTGATTTCTTCCTCCTTGTCTCTTGAATCTGAATGGTTTTCAAATGCCAGATCAAACACTCATCCAGTGTGTATACAAAGATGTGTATGTAGCAGAAGCAGCCACTTGCAGATTGCTTTACTTAAAAGTGCTTTGAGAGGTGGGGTTGCCCAATGGGGAAACAGGCTACAGACTAATTAAGAAACGGCATGCTGCTTCTTCCTTGACTTAAAATTCTCCATAGAATTTTTTCATTATTAAGCACTTCGTAAGATCCCAAGTCTGCTGAACTTTGAAAACTTGCAAAAGGCTTTCTTCTGCAAGTTTTAATTAGAATATTTCCCATTCCAGCTAATGACAAAAGGAGTAGATGACCTCTGATTGGTCTTCATAGTCATCTACCTAACTCAGAGATATAAAATTAAAGTTGGGGGGGTTATTTTAAATCTGTACAGGGAGGTTCTACTTCTTTTCTTTCTTGTTTCATTTGAGGTATTTTATAGTAAAGTGAAGGAAATCCCAGTAGTTATACAGCACAGCATCATTCAGGAAGCAAAGGTGTGAAGTGTTGGATTTACTGTGGCTTTTCATACCCACGGAAAACCAAGCTGGCATCTTTAATGCAGACACAGATGTCAGACATCTTGTGAAGAGAACCAGCATGCTGCAGTATGATTTACTTGGCAACGCAGTGCAGCAAAAAAAGGGAAAATTGTTTGGCTGTAGGATAGACAGTTGATGTGAATGTACCTCCTAGCCAAACAGTCGCACTGAGCGGATTATGTTATCACGAGTTCATCTTTCTCCCAGAGAGCACAATGTCCCCCATTCCATTTCACACTGACTCCTTGTTTTCAGCGTTGTCACCCAGCGACCTTTCTGTCCAATCTTGTAGTGCCAACAGGGGTGAAATTTTAAAACATATTTTCAGTGATTAAGAAAAAGGTTAATTAGAACACACACAATATGTTTTTTTGACCACATATGGAGGGGTGGGGAGAATTAAAGAAAAATGGACCACGAAAGCTTAAATAACATTAGCTACATTTTTACATATGGAAATATTAAGGAATATATATGGGTTTACTCACTTCTAAGTCCCTCAATAAGGAGAGGAACAGAGCATAATCATGTATCGTGATCATTTTCTTTTATTCATTTTGATAAAATTTTTTCTATACAGTCACTTGTGTCTGCAACTTCATTGCTCATCCTTCTGACCCAAACCCCACTTCTGCACATGGACAGCATTTCTGTCAAATCTCAGAGCTTCTGTTTTGGTTTCATGTTTGACTATCTTGCTACGTTCACATCTCAGGGCATTCGCCAGACAGTTTGTAGCATCTCTCCTTGAAGGGTTCATGCGCTAGATGCAGCTCGGCATCCTGACACCAGACAAGTGGGATGGAGACCACTGAAAGGATGGGCCACAGCACTGAGCTGCAGCTGAAGGCAGGACTCTGCACTTGTGCCAAAGGCTTCCTCTCAAGTCAGCCACAAATATGACCCATCACCCCTGACTCTGGAGCAGTCAAATGACTTCATATGTAGAAACCTCAGAAACGGAGGCCTGAGAAGAGCCATGCTGAGCCAGGATACTAGACAGGACTAGACAGGATTTTCAGTTGTCACCCACGACACCACTAGCACCCACAGAAGTTCATAAGAACAGAGCAAGCACATACCGTCCACATACTCTGCCAGCCTTCAGCAATTTGCAGTTCAGTCTTTCGGAGATGAAATGTATTGTTTTCCTGTTCAATAGCTCTTCATGGATTTTTCTTCTATGAGTTTATCAGTTGTTGAACAAATGTGAATTTCAGCACTTATAGTGCCCTGTTGTTAGGGCTTCCACAACTTAACTATGTTGCATGACAAAGTAGTATCTTTTCTTTCCTCTAAACCTTCTACCTGCTAGTTTCATTTGGTGCACTGTAGTCCTTGTGTTGGAAAAAACAATGAATATTGATTCTCTATTTACGGTCTCCATTCTACTCATGTTTTAAATATCTCTATCATACACCCACTCAGCTGTCTCTCTTCCAGGTTGAAGAGCTGTAGTCATTACTCGTGTGAAAACCATTCCATCCCTTACATCATCTTGCTCCCTTTTTCATTTCTACTCTGTGTCTGGTTTTGAGATGAGGACATGAGAATTTGAAAGGTTAGAAAGAGCGACTTGTTTCATATCTACAGTCATATTACATATAAACGATAACAACCACAATACAAAATCAGGCAGGAAGGTTGCAGTAGGCATGAGTAATCTAGTGTTATGACTTCTGGGATAAACCCACAGACCATTGTATCTGGGACTTGTTCATTTGGGGTTTTATGCTATATTGTGTTATTTATGTAATTTTTTACTGTTTAAACTAAGCCTTTTTCTACCCCTCTAATAGTCCACATCTCATTTTAATTGCTCTAGTACCTATTCTTTTATTTTCATGTATATTTTGCACTTCATTTTACCCTACAAGCACAGCTCCAGAGTGCCTCCAGCACTGACAGCTTTGTCTCCTTTCTTCCTATCTGAAGAAGTAAAAATTCCATCAGCCCATAAAGGCCCTACCACCCCCAGAGCACCTCACTGTTTTTTCCCACCCTTACTGTCTTCTCTACAAAGAAACCTTTACAATTCAATTGGCTGGAATTAGACAGTTGCAACTGATGGATGTCCTGTTAGGAAATACTGTGAGATAATTCTGATCTCACAGAAGATGGACTAGAAGCAACCTTTCTTCCACATATTCTAAAAAGAGTTAAAAATATAAAGCAAAGGCTTTTTTCAAAGTACCTAGGGAATTTGGGAGCAGGAATCCCACTAAGACATCAAAGAGGTTTGTCTTTAACTCCCTTGGCTGCTTCTGAAACTCCTATCCTCAAAGCTTGTCCTAGCTGCCTGCCCTCTGAGGCAGGATTGTAAGTGCACTTCAGCAGTGGGAGTGTGTTGTTCTGTTTAGTGATCTTGCAGGAGAGAACCGTACTTGAACTGCACGTGAACAGACTCCCTTAAATCACTGCCTGCATCGAAAGATTGGCTCGAGCCCCCTCTTCGTCCTCCCTGCTCCTTCCCAAACTGGCCACGGCACAAGGGAAAAGCAATGCTGGATACCCTGAAGAAGGACAGAGCTAAGGAAGGTTTTCACCAGCTGCTTCACATGCATAAAAGCAACTGGAATTATTTTACATTATGTAGTTAAGCATTGTGACTGTACCTTCCACACAAAAGGATCAAACCTGGTGAGACACAGTCTACAATCTAAGAGGTTTTTTTCCAGATGGGAAATCGAGACACAGTGTGATTTAAGTGGTTCACCCAAGGAGAGAAAAAAGGAACAATGGCTAAAGTATTAGCTTGAGCCTCACCGGTTTAATTCAGTGCCTTGTCAGATACTTCTGAAAGTCCCTGTGTGCTTTAAATAGAATTTTTTTTTTCACAGTAGTAGGAGGTAATTACATAAAAAGTTTTGAAGTGCTCTAGACTGTTGTGCCAGTGTTCTGGGGACGCAGCTAAGGGCAGAGCAAGACAAGTCAGACCGGGAAGTTCCCGACTCCTGGATGATTACCTTAGCTACTTAGTTATCCCTCTTCCCTTCCCTCACTGTAATTACTGTTTGTGACCTATCACATATGATGTAGTTACTGTTTTACTGACATGGGGGCTTAAGCTCAGGCACTTCCTGAGGGTGAACTTGTGTTTGAAAAGGCTTTTCTGTAATTTTCCCTTTTTTGATAGGAAAAAGAGAGTGTTGGGAATGGAAACACTGAGCTCCCATGCAGTGGGACTTACGTTGTCTCAAAAAGGCTATCTTTATGAGTTGATAAAAAGGCTTCAATAAGGAAAACCATACAAAGAATCTAATAGTTCTTGGCTATTTGGAGGAAAAGAAAGGGGTAGAGGCAAAGGAAAAATAATAAGAAGAATGCAACCTTCCATTTTCTAACATGGACAGTTGGCAACACTGTGTTTTTCCAATTAAGATGATAGCATCTGGACTACTGTAATCCTTAAGGTTGTAAACTGTGTCATGTTGCCCTCTCCAGAGTGGATTCATCAGTCAGCTGGTGATAATTTATCTGATTAAAAAGAAAGGCACTGCCTATCATTTTACTGTAGAGTGGCTATTTTTTTTTTTCATCTCACATGCACTGTGGGAAATAATTTCTCTAAAGCACTGGACTGGAAGAAAAAAACCTGCAACAAAATTAAGGAAACCTCTTCCTTCATCGTCCCTTCCCTGTTTAAAAATACCTAATATGAAAGAGTTAAGTTGAGGGTTTAAAGATTTTAAAATGAATTTTGTCACCCACTAGATTAGATTATTTCTTATATGCTGGAGTGTACTGCTGCAGTGCTGCTCAGGCTGGCTGCAGAGTGGAGAGAGAAGCACGCAGCTTTGGAAGGGAAGAGCAGTGTGGCGGATGGGGCTGTGTCACAGCTGCCGACGAGACAGGTAGGGCAGGGGATAGCAGAGGGGAAAGAGAATCAGCAGCACCGACGGGCTGGGAAATCCTCAGCAGCAGCGAGAACGGATTAGGAAGGTGCAACTTAAAAGAAATGAAGAGGAACTGAAATGAGTTTCACCGAGTCGATTGCCTCAGTCCTTTCTCTGGCATCCAGCTCAACCTTTGGATTAGAAACCTCCAAGTAATGCTGTTATCCTGCAAAAGCATAATAGTGGCTGCAAAGCAAGAACTGTGCTTTTAGGAGGAGATAGTTTGGTAGTGGCTGTTTTCACCCTGCCTGTTTGAAACACTTGCAGAATTCCTTATTTGAAAAAAATAGAAGGAATCTATCAATAATTTTGGTACCTCTGTGCCGTTATGAAGTTTCTTTTCATTTCTTCTAAGTCATTTGTGTCAGGAGTTCAGAGCTAGGGTTCTAGTTTGGACAACTGGCCTGCTGAGTCAGAGTTTCCAAGATACATCTGAACTACTTAAATCCAAAGAAAGACTGTCTCTAGAAAGAAATCTAGGGCTCTCATGGAGCTAACAAACCTTCCCTCACACAAGCGCCTTGCTTGAGCCCTGTGTAAGTATTCACACCTGTGCTGAAATGGGAACACTTGACACCTGCTCTGAGCAGGTGCGAGAGGTAATAAAAACAGTGGAAAGGAAAAACAGCTTGTCCATAACTTTCCTCGGGATTCTGGTAAGTTGGGGCTCCTGAAATGATGAGGGAGGAAGAATAGCTAAATTCTTTCTAAACCTTTGGGATTTTTTTAAATAATGTGAGATAAAATTGTAAAGAGCTTTCGTATTTTCTCCCAAGCAGCTGGCTTGCACCAATTTCAAATTGTTCTTTGTTTTCCTTAGTAAACCCTGGTACTTTTTCTTGGTTTGTGTATTTCACTCCTTATGTGCCTGGAAACAGGAGTAATCACCCACAATGCTGCTGTAATTTAACATATTCCAAGAGGCTTGAGCCATGGACAGAGGTAGAATATCAACAAATAGCGAATCATAAGCAAGACCTTTGAATAGAAGCTAAGCTCTAATGTTTTGGAGAAGAAGAAAAGCTTTGATAGGAGGAAATATGATGATTTTCATGATAGATGTCAGTTGGTGTGTTGGCCAGGACTGCTCTGGCAATTTCTGTTTGGCCTGTTCCTACACATCAAAGAAGTAGCAATTTGAACACAGCGGTTTTTTTCCCATGCGGATGCAGTACTGATGGCAAACTGGTTGCATGTTATCCTTGACAAATTCTTAGAAAGGTGCTTTATATATGCTTGTAGAGCAAGAGCGATGTGAATGCACAAAATACTTTTTTATGCTCACACACACTCTCCAGACCCCTGGAGCTGTGAGCGTGTAACTTCTCTATAGCAGCAACAAGAGGGAGAGCTGGGATTTGCCAGGCAGGTGAAGATCTGGGAAGAGAGTTTTGTATCTTTAATTGTGAAAAGCTCATTTATATCCAAACTTTGGCTTGGTTTGCAGATGTGTGCTGAGCTTCTGTAACCTTACATGAGCTGAAAATGCAGAATAAAACATCCTCCTATCAAGACAAATTCCTTGAAGGTTCCCAGGGAGTGGCAAAATTCACTTAACCCAATGATTTTGAAAAATGAAGTAAACTGTTAGCTTCATCCTCAAAAGCAGCCTGAGAAAGTTGAATAAGACTATAATTTAACATCCTTTTACGCAATGGACAAATCTTACAAATGGGCATAGCCAGCCTTCTGTCTAGTAAGGCAATGCTAGATTCTGTGAATCAAGCACAGCCTTTATAGCAGCGTTTTCCCAATGGCAGAGGCTAACATTCTCCTCATCATGTTATGCAGGCGCAGTAGACTTGCCGTGGACTTTGCAGGAGATGTGGGCGACACTACTGCTTCACCAGAATATAGGTGAAGCTTGTCTTTTAGTTTGTGATTCCCACCTATAAGAGCCACCACCTGTGCAGCATCCAGAAGCTGTTGTGTTTGTGTTTTGGATGAGTGAACTGCAAGTGGCTCTAAGCCCCTGGTTCCATCATGGCTCTTTAAAAAGGTGTGAATTGACAGCATCAAACTGACTTATGTTAATCTTTGTTATACATTGGTACTCCAGCTTCATTGCTAATCTCAGTATGTTTGCTATCTGAATTAGTTTATTATTAAAAGATGAGCCAAGGCTGGGGCAAACCCCTATTAATCTCTCCTCCTCTGTCTCCCTGCCACTGATACCAACTCATTTGCCTTTTTTAGGTGATTTTTAGCTAACAACCTGCTGAGTTTCTTTTTGGTGTAGCTGGGAATATATAAATAGATGGGATTACGTGAAAATGTTGCTAGTGAATTAGTGTATGTAACACTCAAAAAAGCTTAGGCAGACAATCAAACAATTCTGTAAAGGAAAAAACACAGGTTGGTTAAGAGCAAGGAGCAATCTGTGTTTACGAAATCATAATGTGCAGGCTTATTGGCAGGAGTATTTACCTTGCCAGTAGTAAACCTGCAATTTCCCAGGCAAGCTTATCTAGCAGCCCAGGTGTGGGGCAAAGTCCTGTTGTGGGAAATGTCTTCTAGGTACAAATTGCAATAAGTCATAGTTCCCTGACGGACTGTGTTGCGCTCTGGAGCTAAGCCGGTGTGTTACACACACACGGTCTTGCAGGTGACCCCCTTGATCTCAGAGAAGAGAAACCAATGCCCGAATAGAGACAATACAGAGCCTAGTTGCCCCGGTGCTGTGCAATAGGGACATGGAGGAAAGATGGTTGTGGTAATGTTTCATTGACATGGGAGGCATCCAAGTACTTTTTCCAGCTGGAATAAATGGCCCCAGCTACAAAAACTTAGGTGTTGGATGGAGAGTCTGCTGCTTCTGAGCATGGACGAGAGGTGGAAGTTGTAGAAAACTGCTGGCTAGCCTCTATTTTGGAAAGCAGACCGATAAACTGCAGGGGCAAATTAGACGGGAGGATAATGTCTTACATTGAGCCATGATTCTTCCTATTAATCAGTGATTAAATAACAGTTTAGCCATATGAATTCCTATCACTTTGAATGCACAAAAGAGCTGTGCTCATTTACCCCAGCCAAGAGTTCGATATAGTAATTTTGGGAAGCTTTCTGTTTCTTTCATGTGCACGAGAGTTCTGTATTATGGAAAGAGGCTGTGGCGTGAACGTTAACTGGCCCGATTTCTGCATGTAGTTCATTGACTGAGCTTTTTTCTCTGTGTGCAATTCCACACACAAAAGGATGTTTCAAATCACATCCAATTGTTGAGAACGCCTTCCAAGGAATCCTTCATTAAAAAAAAAAATCCCAAATACTTCTATTTTCATTTATTTCCACATTATGTAATTGTACAGTTTTTAAGCAAACTGTGGTATTTTTCTACTGAGCCTTGAAATCACAAGCTTTCTGTTTATTGCAGAAATGTCAGAGATCCTACATCATTTGTTCTATAAGAATCTAACCCCATATACTTGACTAAAATTTCTACTTGGGATACTTTTGTCCAACAGCTCCACCCCAAAGGCATCTACATAGGGATAGTTCATAAAAAAGAAAGAACACTTGGGGATGAAAGGTACTTTTATAGAGTACGTAAAGCATTACGACTAAGGCTTCAAATGTTGCTTGTCTGGGGCTTTGATATGATACCTAGAAATACCATTTTCCTGGAATGACAGTGTCATGAAGTCATTTGAGTAGTAATTTGTTTGGAGCAATACGTGTGATTTCTGGCATGTGCTGGAAATTTTAATTCGGGCTCACATCTGTTGAGAATAAACACTTAAAATCACTAGGCTGGTAAAATATATAAGATACTTTTTTATGACCTTGAGTTGAGTGAAGTTGTAGTATCAGTGGGAGCATATTTTTGAGTTGCAATAAAAAATGATCTCTAAAGAAAGTCTCAGTTTGTACAGAGAGGAAATTTGCTGGGGTTTCTTTTTTAAATGCTGATTGATAGAACAAGAAGGATCTTCATCAAAGAGGAAAACTTGAAGAGAAAAGAAAAATAAAAGGGGGGTGGGGGAGGTGTGGGGGGGAAGTGAGGTTTGAAGGCTAGATACTGGATCCAGGAGGAAAGAGCATAGAGGGAGGATACAAAAGTGATGCAAATTGTGAGGGGAAAAATTATACGGAAAAGAGCATGTGAAAAATGGACAATAAGATTAAGAAAAAGAGCAGAGCAAGCAAGCGAGAAAGCATAAGAATCAGTGCTGGAATTAGGCCAGTGCTGAGCTGTGGCAGTTCACGGAAGAGCCCTGATAGCTCTCATAATGAGGGTCAGACTAATTGAAATTTGTACCTCTCCAATTCCGGTGGTTATATTCCAGTACTGATGAGGGAAACGCACAGAGAAGTGCAGAATGAGAAAGCTCTCCAGCATGACTAGTAAAACATTTTGATTTAAATATCAAAAATACAAGGAGAATAATATAATGTTTCCAAGCTGTAAATTTTTTTCTTTGTTTCCAGCACGTGGTGAATTATCACTGACACTGAACATAAATGGCATTCAGTCAAGTTCCAACTTTAAACAGCAGGCCTGAGGAGACTTCTTAAATGTAAGTCATTTGGGTATGAATATACATTATTAAAAAATTCTTCCTACATTCAAAAAATAAATGTTATGATTTGGGGAGAAATAAACTGAATCATCGTACGTAACTAAATAGCTGAATGTACATTTTAAATACAAAGCTTAGCGCAGGCTGAACGACAGGATCATGACTGATGCTTCTCTAAAAAGCAACTTCTTAGAGGGTCTCCTGTAATTAACATTAACAATGATATAAAAGAGGAAGATATTTATGATGCGAGGTCTGCAGCTAACAATTTCTACCAGGAGTTCTGATCTTTCTTCTCTATTTTCTCCAGCATTGAATTATTGCAGGAAATAGACAAGACAAAGGATCCTTGACTTTTTCCAAAGCAGAATCTCTTTTTGTGTAAATTAAGTTAATAAATTTTTAAGGGCAAAATACAGTTTTAAATATTAGGCTAGAAGAAATTGTTTAAATAACCATTTTTCACAATGAATACCTAGCATTATGGGAAAGTAATTACACAGAGTAAAAGACATGCCCAGTATTTTTCATTTAAGGTGGGAAAGACCTGTCAATACACCTAAAATTTATGGGGCATAATTCTTGCTTTTTATTCGTACCAATTTAAAGGAGAGGCAACTCTGCTGAGGTAATGCTGATATAAAATACACTGAAGATCTGCCCAAATGATGAGGGGCCTGATTCAGCCAAGTGTATAAACACATGCTTAAATTCATTCCCACTCATAGCATATGCTTACACGTTCTGTTGCTTCACTATCACACACAGTTTACATCAGCTGTAGCATAGTCCAAAAACTATAAGCAATTTCAGAACGTATGCAGAGCTGTAGGCTGTGGAAGTAAATGTGTTCCCATCAGCAAATGCTGTGCAAGTGCCCCAGAGAGCTCCTCAGAGCTGTCGTGAGAAGCCTTTCCCAGCACGGAGAAGGGCTTTCTGTGGCTGGGTAAGAAGGTGTTTTGATCTTGCATTCTTTTGGAATCTCTTTTTATATTTAGTAAAAGCCAGCTAGTCTGTTAATGCGTTTAGATAATATAGTGATTGACACCTTAGAAATACTTAAGACAGACAGATAAAAGGATTCCAAATGCATCCTTTGTGAATTTTTAATACAGAGATTTTGCATTGTCCAGTAATGAAAACAAATCATCTGTGGGAAGACAAAGCTGGTTTTCCATTAGTATCACTCACTGAGGATGTTTGTGTACGTTCAGTGTCTGATAGCATCTTAAACTTAATCACTTTGCCATTTGTAGCAACAAGATATGTCACTTGACAAGCACTTTTATTTTGTATCTTCCTCTTCTTTTTTTGCAAGCTCCAAACCCCATCTATTAGAAATGGTCGTGCTGTATTTTTCACACAATCATAGAAATCCCTGCTTGAGGACACGGAATAAATTTAGTGTCCTTTAGGCTAGTCTAATAGGGAGAGAGAATTGATGATCAGGTGAAGTTCTCGGATGTGTATTGTTTGTGAACAAACAATTTTGCAAGTTTTGGATTTATTTTAAATTCCAGAGAAATCAAAGAAATCGGGAAACAATTTTCTTGCTTCAAATAATCGGGTTTTTCAGAGAATACTGAACCAAAAAAACTCTATCACAGCTCTTTTGGGGATCTGATACCAACAATCACTTTGACCGGGCTTGCCCTTGCTTTCATTTTTTTGTTTGCTGCACAGAGATGCCTCCTCTCCACAAGTCTTCCCAAAATTATGTATAACCAAACTATTCTATCCAGGTAATTTTAATCAGTGGGCAGCTTCCTGTTCGTCCTTGCTTTGGGACAGTGATTTAAGTTGTAATATATTTGGTGAAAGAGAGTGGTCAAAGCTATTAGCTTCAATGAGGTGTGATCTGGCCTGTAACTCCGTGTTGCTAATGTTTCCTGATGAAACAACTCTCAACATCTCATGGTCACTCCATAAAGTAAGAATAATTTGCCAAAAGCTAACAAATTCAAACTCTATCATCTCCCACTGTCATAAATTACCTGGTCAGTTCTTGGGTACAGAGCAGTACTCTTACGTGTCACTTAGTTGTTTCAACACATCCAAATTACAGTTAGAAGTCTTTCTATATGTGTTTCTTTTATTATTTAATTGGCTAAGTTATCCTTTCCTACACATCCTCAAACTCTCTTTTAAATTCCAGACTTGAATCAGCTTTAAACTAGAATCTGTGTTGCACAAATGTTAGTAATGAAAAAGGATTCAGGTGTTTTCCATGCTAGATGATATTTTATTACTTCTTAAAATGACCCTACTACAGTTTTTAAAGGAAAAGGTGCTAAATAAACGATCACTAACATCTCTCACTCAATTTCCCAAATGTATTTATGAACTTTTTAAGGCTGTAGCCAATGTATTTTTTCATGCAAGTTATCCTAATACTAATGGCGATGAGGAATTTTATAAATGTTCAGTGTGTGGTGACAAATAGTATATTTTATAAATTAATTTCAAGTTAATGCTAAATTATTATGGAATTACATATTACATACACTTTACTAGCAAAAGAGTTCATCATGATTAATGTTAATACAGTGAACACCAAAGGAATTAATAATGAATTGCACTTATTATAGAGTGGTACCAATGTAGAGAAAAGAGGGTTAGCCTAATTAAATTCCAGAAACCACTTTAGGGCTCTACTGCATTGTGGAGGCTGGTTTTTATGTTAATTAATTCTGTATGAAAGGTTGCTGAAGTGTTTTAATATTGTTCAAAGAGGCACCAGGAAGTATTTCAGAATTATTTTTTTTTGTCCAGGGTATCTTGACCAAGTAAGATGGGGTCCTTTCCATGATGAGCTCCTGTACACTGTATAAATTATAGTAAATAATAATAAACTGAAGATTCTAGACTTTTATTGAGGAATAGAGCTGAAATTGGGTGAGGATATTGCTGTGTTCTGAGAGGACATAACTGAATGGGGATCAAACCTTGGGTCTAGAAATCCAGTTCACTTTCTTGCAGTAAGCAGAGTTACTGGACAATACATTATGGACTTAACTCCCCTTTTGAATTACTTGCTGCCATCACACCAAGTCTTCCACGCAAATGAATGCTAGACCAGATTTGGCTTAGATTTTAGTTTTTGGACATCTGATTTCATGACGATTTGGTGTTGTGTTTCAAGGGATGAAAGGGTATGTTTTTGCATGTTATTTGCTTTTTGGTTCTTTTTGATCTGTGATAAAGTAGAGAGGTAGAAGGCATTTATTGGTAGCATTTTGGTGACCTGCCTAGTTCATTTGCAGCTTCCCTTAACTGTTGTTGAGTAATAGAAATATTTCAGACTTGGATTCACACCAACAAAAACGGCTATGAAGAAACAAACACAAAAATTTGCTTTGCCTCTACTTCTACTGAAATTCTTGGAAATGTTTTTACTTTTACCCTTCTAATAGACCTGTTTGTAAATCCTATTCAAGCTGGATTTTTCAAACCCCAATTCCCTTAAGCACATGCTTCATGTGTTAGGCATGTGTTTAAATTCTCTTGATTTAGAGGCATGTACTTAAGGGCATTGCTGAATAAAGGAGGGCATGAGCATGTACTTAAATGCTTTGCTGATCAAAGGAACAAACCTTTTGATTTGATCTGCATTTAACGCAAGTTAGATCACCTTTACCTGTTATCCAGTAGTCAAGAATTTTCCAAATGTCTCTACTAAAGACACAGTTCTTGATTAAGCTGTGTTCTTCTGGCTATGGAAATAGGAACGGCTGCATAATACATCACATTTCTTTCTTTTTTTTTATGGCATTAGTTGTAAATTAAATTTTCAAGTAGTATGGTCTCATTGCAAATAAAAGAGGGGATCGGGACAGTAACAATGAAAAGAGAGAAGAGGGGTTTGGTTGTTAGTGTCATATATTCGGTGTAACACCAGAGTGGTTCAATATGGTTTATGTTCTAAATATTTTTCTTTCTATATGCAGTACAGTATGTAATACATCTCTCCCTCCTTACACTAACAATTTATATTCAGGATACTCTAATGAAGTACATCTTGAGTCTCCTTTTCATGGCTAATGAGGAGACAACAAGAATTTGACTAATACTAGTACAATTACTGGAGCAGTGAAGCGTGCATCTCTGATTAGACGTGATAATTTGCAAGGCTGGGCTCTTCACATTAAGTTTGCAAACAGTTTAAAAATCACTTCCTCTATTTATCCAGCTAATCTCTGTTTAATGACTCCAGACCTGACAAAAGAAAGAGAAAATGTCTCTTAAAATCCTATACTTCATTTATGAAGCTTGTATATAGAGCAGAGGTGTAATTTATAGTAAATTTTTTCCAGAAGACTTTTTGATTAAGCCATGCAGCTGACTTTTACTATGCAGTGGTATTTTTATTCATCCTGTAACAGTTTCCTTTATATAGAGGTTTGTTGGTTTTGTCCAGATTTAGACATATTTCTACAGATTTTTGGCTCTTATGTTTGATTTCTTTTCTTTCTATTTCACCTTTTGAATTCAATACTTAATTAGCCACAGAGGGTGAATATATTTGTCTGACTTGCTTATGCTTTTTGCAAAAAAGGTTGGTGGTGGTGGTGCTAGGGAATTTGTCGTCAGTCAGCAGCATCATGGGCAGGCAGGCTTTAATGAGAATCTGGCATGTACCATTCCAGGTTTTTGAAATGTTCCTTTTTCTTTGAGGCCTATTTTCACCATTTGGACTTGAAGCAAAGCTGCCTGAAACAACAGCAACTCAGGTTAGAATTCTTGATGAATTTAATTAAGCCAATAGAAACAGCTCTTGCTGTCAGTAGGTGGCACTCGTCCTGAATTGGGAATGAGATCATCTTGTTTGAAAAGGACAGCCAGCTGTTTCAGATGGGCCTGAAAATGGATGTCTTCATGTAAAACTATGTCCCAGAACACATCACTGATAGAAATAATGTGTCCTAGATGTAACGACAAAGAAAGAACTTGTATTAGAGGGTTTAACCAAGTTCACCAAGTTTACAAATGAATTGCCAGTTGTTACGCTTATGCCTGGGCCAAGCGCCACAGTGTTGACTCCATATTGCACAGTGGCACCATGAGATTGTAATTTCTTTTAGTATCCTCTAAAACTGAGTAAAAACAGATTCAAAATCAGTATACTGTCCTAAGAAGGTAGAAAGGATTCAGGACTGTGACTCACATAGATCATTCCCGGAGTTTTCCCTAAAATGTGTAAAAGCAGATGCACAGAGTGAGGATCAAATGCTTGGCCTGTTCTGCATATATTTACTTGCTTGTATAGCTTTCAGAGAGCATGATTAACTGTGTCTAATGTATCTTGTTAAAGACTGGCTCTGGGATTTCCCTGTCTGTTTTACTTAGAGATACCTAATAGCTTTTTGTTTCCACTGAAAAACAGCGGCTGTTGCAAGGATTGTGTGGAACAGACAGAAAATGTGCATCAGTTTCCTTCTGTACCTATGGAAGTTATTTGTGTCAGGGAGTGGGTCCCTAGAGAAGTTTTGACAGACTGCATGGAAAAGACTTTTTTAACTATAAAGGGCATCTGCATCTTCCTTTTCTTCCAGACACAAAGGACATAAAAATAGAAAACTGTGGTTTTTAGCTCTTGGGGATGGCAGGTTTCTAAAACTGATCTGTGAATTCCCAGTAGCCGAGCATCCTCCCTGAAGAGTGGGATAGAAGGGTGGAGACAGTGCAAAATGACATCATTTTTTGCTGTTACTAATGTGATGGAAGCTGGCCAATGCAGCTTCAAAAATGGAAAAAGCAGATAAAGGATTTTCTTCATTTCTGCTCTGCAGTCTCCACTGGTGGTCCTAATAGGGCCAACTGTCTGATTTCATTCTTCCCCCATTACAAAGTAACAGATTTAAGGACAAAAGGTAGCATGTGAATATCTATTATCTCTTCATATAATTCTTAATTTTTTTGAAAATTGCACTCATTCTGCATAAAACTGTAGGAACTAAGGAAGCCGTTTCTCACTGGAGAAAAAGTGGGAAGAAAGTACGGTATATTCAGGGGTAGGAGTAAGTCTGACTTCTTTGCATATTGCTTGTTCCCTATGAGAGCTATCGTTAAATTCCTGCATATGCTCTATATAATTGATATTATTTTGTAATAAGAAGTTTGCTGCTTCTAGTCACAACAGCAGTACTGGGAAAGAGGACTGCTTTTGCACTTGCTTGATGCCCTGGGAAGCAGCTTATCCCCACATGGGTGAAGATGACGGTACTGCACTGGTGTTTTCATGCCATTTGGATTGTTCTTGTGATTATTGGGAAGTTTCCTCACCACCACCCAATGGGCAGTCCCGAGCTAATGTCCGGTACTGTCTGTAATCTCCAAAGCTGCCCATGAAGCTTTGAAGAGGAATACCGAGTTGCCTTTCCCTCTTCCCTGTGCCTCATGTCAGGACGCAGAGCATTGGAAGGGTGGAGCTACTCCCTTTCCAGCTGCCTGGTGGAATTGGGACGTACTATGCTGGGACAGATCATTTAGAAGCCATTTAAGCCACAAGATGAGATTTTTAGGAGATGTTTACTTAAAAACAGATTAAAGTTAATGCAATTAAGTGATAAAAAGACAGAAGCAACAAAATAAGTCATTAACCTTAAATTTAGAGTTCCCCCAACTGATTGTTGCTTCCAGCTTATGGGGCCAGCTAATTAACTACTGTAGTTTTTTTTTCTAGGGCTCATACCTTGAAAAATTCCTAGGGCTACATAATTCCCACTCCTTTTGAAGCAGATAATTAGTGGAGCCACCCTGAGTTAATTCTGCTTTTTTCCATTCAGAATGAAATAACGCCTTCCTTTTTCTCTTCTGTTTACGCCCCTCTCTGACTGTATAAAAGGCAGGACAGGAAACCTTTTAATTCTTTTCTACTGGTTAGTCATTTTTAATTTGTATTCTCTGGTGTAAATAGCAAAGTACATTTTGCCTGGTAGTCATATAGTGTCTGATTTGGATCTCTTTGAAATCAGTGGAAGTCTTTCTAGTAGACTTTATAGTTTCATAGTAGATTTATCACTTGCATTCACTTTAAAAGAAACAAAACCACTTGTGAGCTGGAAAAAATGAATGAACCCAAGTTTAGTGGAAATACTGTGTGGCCAGAAATCTATACTAAAGAAGGTTTTCACTTGAAAAGAGTGGCAACATTTAGAAGGCACGCTCTCACTTTATCTCAAAGCTGAGTCCTTCTCTAAAACAGATCACAGTAGTTGTCACACATATTAAAAAAAAAAAAAAAAAGGTATATTGGTGTCTTCTGAATATGCCCATAGTAAAACCTTAAGTTTATTCCATTGACAGTTCCTTAAATTAGAAAGTGAATATAGCAAAATTTTCCTCCCAATAGTTTTTTCATTGTCATTATCAATGTAGTGGAGCACTGTTTCAAGCATGCAAAGAGTGACGGTGCCTTTATCTTTCACCCAATACTCCTGATTTCTACATAGCTGTGTCTTTGCTTAGTCTCTCTATCTTGTTGCAGTCCACAATGAGAAAAATCTGGAACCTAATCAAGCAGCCTAAATTCTCTCTTACAAATGACATCCAGAATCCCCAGTGCTGGGTTGGCTGGCTATCTGCCAGATACCAAGTTCCACTGTACAGATATATCACCTTTCCCTGCTGAGATTACTCACATGGAAGGGTTCACATATCCCTGAGTATGTTCAGGAGGAAAAACAGTTCTGTGCTTAAGGCATTAGCATGGAGATCTGGAAATCTGAGCTCAGGGAGTAAGCCACATGTCCCCAAACATGCAGAGAAATCTGTATCGTAAATGGGAACAGTGTCAGAATTGCTCGTTTGTAAAATAGAAATATTATTTCCTCCTTTCTTTGTTTGCATGGATCACGGACTCCTTAAGGAGTCGATGGTGGTGCGATAATCACAGAAATAATATTTGGATTTTCCCAGGACAATCGTTCTTCCACTGTGAGGAATGTTGAAATAAGATTCACTAATCAACTGGGAAACCACTGTGAATTCCAAGTTTACCCAGTCCCTCAGGTTATTTCCACCTCTCTGCATATCTGAATTATTTGAATTCTGATTTCCTAAGAAAAAAAGGTTTATGTAAGCAGCTTTACCTATCTTCCCTTTTTGAACCAGACATGTTTGTGAATAGAGTGCTTAATCATATTAAATTCCTAATAACTAATGAAGAAAGCTCTCCTGGAAAGCAAATATCCTATTAGTATACCCACTGGAGGGAGTGGAAAAATAAGTATCGCTTATATTCTTACTAAAGTAAAAAATCTACACGGGATAGCACTTTATGAATGCTTAACTGCTTGGGAAAAAAAAGAAGCCTCTTTTGGAGTTTTTACTGTTTCAGACATCAGAGAATCCCCTCCTCAACTAAAGCTTCTTTCCTGTGTGAATTATCTATTTTCAAATAAGGAGCAATAGAAGATTTTTTTTCTTTTCCCCAGCTAACACTTACTGGATGTTTGATCAGGGTGAGCTCACACTGCAGTAATTGTCAGCTAAAAAGGCAAACAAGTAGAAGATAGGAGTCCAGTGGAAACCAGATGTAGTTAGCTCCAGCGCTCACGGATCAACTTCCCTGCAGATCAGATTCCTTGTCACTTCTTCCCTAAATGTGAGCTGTGTCCTCAGATTATTGTGCTGTTTCAAACAAGTTGTTCACAGGCTTCAGAGCAACTCCTGTACAAAGCCAGTCACCCTCAAGTTTGGAATAAATAGGGATTGAGTTATTTCGTAGATTACTATTTAGAAAAGAGCTTTAAATTGTAGCATCCCTTTCCATTGAGTTGTTGTTGGTCTGAAGCTGTTGTGATCTGTTAGAAGAGTCTTCTCATGACATCTCTTTCAGTACCTTCATTTTTGCCGCCTTTGTGGGAAATGTGTGCTAGTTCACCACAGCTGAGACTCTGCCCCCAGGATAGCTTGCAGTGGATTTTATCGTGCTTTTGTTTGCTGCATCAGAGAGCCTTTTACCTGTGTAGGTATTTACAAACCTCGATTTAGTCACCTTTCCAGTTTTGTGAACTTCATGCCTAAACCCGGAATTTCAAGCACTTTGGAATATCCACCTGGAAACTCCCTGTAAGCTGAAACTTCTTTAGTTCATCTTCATAGATTGCTGGCGTGGTCCATAAAATAGAAGGGTATTACAAGTCAATATTGATAATACCTCTATAGCTAATTATCAGGCTTGTTCCTCTTCATAAGCTCTTTACATTTGGATGTGGCATAGGCAGGTAGAACTGGAATTTCATTCCACCACCAGTGAGCTTTTAGCCTAGGTGATTCACTACCCCAAAAGTCGATTTTGTGCCTGGGGGCTGCTTTTAAGCTGCAAAGCCCCGGGTCGTAGCTGTTGGCATTCAGATAGGCACTACTGTTGTAAATGTGCAAAATGTTTGGCGTTGTCGGGGGGGGGGGGAGCCATGTATGCAACAGTGCACCAAGTATCCCTAGAAGGCTTGTTTGGGAATCTGCTGTCCTCCTGATGTGCGAAAGGAACTTATTTTTGTGTGTATTTTGTATTTTCCATTAACCCCGAAATAAGGGTTCCTTGCCATAGAAGTCTTAAAGCACAGGTTGGGTTTGTTGGTCATGAAAGTTAAAACAATTAACTCATTCATAAGGCAGGAATTTTAATTGAGATCACCAAGGTTGAAAAACAAGTGAGTTATTCACAAGTAGAATTATACCTTTTCCCAGCCCTTTCCTCTAAATATTTGGTCATAGAAGGGCTTGTTTTAGACCAACTGCAGCAGAAGAAAACGTTACACTTGGATTTGATATTCTGTGAGTCAGTGGAAGTTGGTAACACACAGCTATATTTATCTGTCGTTTCAAATGTGCCTTACCCGCTCTATGGAATCATTTCTTATAGATGCTAGCAGCAGTCCTTGCCATCTCATACCTGGTTTTTTTAAGCCAGACTTGTTTATTTTAGACAGGTTGCTTCATACCCTGTTCAGAAATGAAATGTTTTCTTTGTGTATGGACTTTGACAGAAATGAAGAAAAATCTCATCCATTTTCCTCAGTTGTCCTTACCTCATATGAAGGAAAACATTCACAGCTGTCTCTAGTGTCCTGCAATGCAATAATTTTTCTCAGAGGTAGACTAATACCCAAAAACCTGCTGACATGGCCACTTGCCTTCTGTGGCACTGTAACGTCTGGACACTGGGAGTACAAGTATGAGCTCTGTAAATTTCCATTAAGCCCAGTACGCCTTTAAACAAACTCATAGCTTGCTATTTAGGCTAACAGAAAATGTACAAAGATTTTTATTGGCACTGAAATGAATAATTTTCAAAACACCCCTGGGAGCTATACACATAGATCTTACTGAAAATCAACAAGATTTGTGCTCAGTAGAAAATTCTCTCCTTGGACAATTATTGCCAACAGATATTAGCAATTACTCTAAAAGAAATCTCCAACATTGGATGAGTTTGCTTGCTTCTTCTTTGTCATTGGGCTTTGTCATTGGACTCCTCATGTGGAGTATACTGGAGACTGCTATGCTATTGATGCACGTGTTCAGTGTAAAGTTGACTTGAATTGGTTTGAAGCTCAATTGCAGCTTTAATAACCATTTTTAAGGAGGCAGCATGAAATGAATATGCTACAGTCTGCACAAAATGAAGATAAAACAAATGTAAACTTAGATCAGATAATTAACACATCTTTGTAAAGTACTTGTAACAAATCCCAAGAAACTATTCCATGGTTCTTTAAAGCAAGGAGGTTAAGCTTTGTAAACTTAATGAGGTTCCTCTTTCTCCCTTTGAAGGGATCTAAACTGGAAACAGGCGTTTTTTGTTTAGGGTCAAGAAAATGTAAATGAGAATGGATTTGAAACATTTCAACCTCAAATCATTCTATCTTCACAAACTGAAAAATAAAAATGATACAGATCTTTCCTGTGATATATAAACACAAAGGTTTAGACATTTCTTTCAGACCTGCTAAACAGTACAACAATGAATTGTAACAGTGTTGGTGAGGAATAAGATCTTGATGAACAGAAAAGAGGATAATGTATTTTCTGGAGGATATCCAGATTTTTTTCTCTTTTTGGAAAGAGGCGTCCCAAGTTTTACCGCTGAATCAGACAATTGAGCTGAATATTAATCATTGCATGAATAGAAGAAAATGCCTGGCGTATGTAATAGAAAAAATTGTGTTGAGTAACCTGCAGCAGAGAAAATGGGGATTCCAGTGCAGTTCCATAATCCATGCCTAACACTATAGCAGCACCTGCAGTATGTCACTGCAGACCCAGGCAGGGCATATACACACAGCAAAACCAGGTGTGTATAAAGGAAAAAAGCATTTTACAAGCCAAATACTGTGGGTTGAAGTCAATAGTGGCTACACCCTAAGAAGGTCAGAATTAGACTTTAAGTATTCATTCAATTTTGTTAAATTGAAGTATGTAACTGTTATCCTGATGGTAAAAATTTTATTCTTTCCTGTGTATCTAGGGTTTTATCCCATTACATGCTGACCTTGCTTATATAATTGCCAAAAGGGTATTCCATTAAAAGTAAAAGCTTTTTTATTTCATTTTGTCTATATGGTTCAATTTTTAATGTCCATCCTCTTAGTGACCAAGCATTTACCAGGTTCACTAACTTTCTGTAGATGACTGTATATCACGGCTCCATTGCTCTGAAGTCAAGCCACTGTTTTTTCTATTTATTTACTTAAAGAAATGAACAGATCTTTCTTGTCCAGACTGGCCAGTTTGGCTAGTTTGATACTTGAAGAAATGCAGAGCTGGAATTATTACTAGAGGTTTCAGATCAGTGATAACAAGGGAATGTTAACATATCTAGTCAAAATTATCAATTCAAATGTAAAACTATGAGTGTGTAGCTTTGGCAGAATAGCTACCAATCAAATTTATCTTTGTAATGGAAAGACCGTGGATCAGATTCTCCAGGTCCTTTACACTAAAAAAATGGATTGAATCTTATCTGAAATATCCATTGCTATAAACAAATCCTCAGCTGTATACTCTTAGGAGGCAGGCAGTAGTTTGAAGTGTCTCAATCAGTGGTGTTAAAGCAGCTTGTAAACTACTCTGAACTATGCCACAGGGGGGAAACGCAGTCAGCCTCAGTGCTGGGGTATTTCATGTTTCTTCTCTGTGCTCTCCTCCCACTTGCAGAGACTAAGAAAAGTAGTTATTTTATAAATAAACTAAGAATCTTGAGACAAACTCAGGCTTTTTGAGTGACAAACGGAGCTTGTAGCCACACAGTATCTGTTAGTATCATTGAAAGTTATAGGAATTTTGCAGCGTACTTTGGAAAAATCTCAGTTCTACCATGGTGCGGTGCCCTAGTCACTTCAGTAGACCGTTGCTGCTTCAAAGGCTTATAGTCTTTTTCATCCATGTTTTTCTGCTTTGTTTAGTTAGACAATAATCTCAGTGTGTATGTCTGAAACAAACATACTAACACTAGAATAGCTTCAATAAAGCCTTTATAGCCTATAGAAATTTTATACTTGGATTTATTCTAGGAATGGAATATCATCATGAGACAGAACTTAAGGTTTCACCCATTGTAAAATTCGTAATGGTTTTTGGTGTGAACTGAAAATAAGGAACAAGCACCAGAGATTAAATTTTGAGAAACGGAACAAATTTCTACACTTCCAAATAGTTATTCACAGTACATACCACATGTTTTGCACAGGTGAGTGCAAGACCAAATCTTTTCTCAGAAGAAATAATTAAACATTCCACATGAAAATGTTTTCCTCTAAGTATTTTCTTATTACTGAAAACTTTCCCTTTGACTCCATTTTCTCATCTGTTCCTGGTAAAGCATTATACATTTCATTCATGTATAAACTTTCCTGTGCCCTGCTTTTTTGACTTTGCTACTAATACACCAGAGTACTGTCATGTACTTGTATGTGTGAAGTGGAGATAGGATCTAGTGGCACATTTGTTAACCAGGTTTCAGAGACTACAGTAGTACCTGTTAGAAAGAACACATTTTGGTAGAAAGAGGCATTTGTATTCATAAATTGGTTTGCTGGTCAGTAGTTATATTTGTGTGGAAGGTGCAACCTGCTGCCTGATTGGGTAATAATTAAATCTTGGGAGCAAAGCATAGCCATTCAGTAGATGTCTCATGAATTCATTTCATGAACTGAAATAAATTTAATATAAATGCACTACAATACATACATAAAAGACAAAACAATTGTACTAGAACTGATGGAATAGATCTTAAATTAGATGCATGTGGTTTTTGCTTGTGATCCATCAGCTGACAAGGATGATGGGTAAAGCTTTAGCTTATTTATGTCTGCTTCATTGAAGAAAGTAAGAAATAAAGCTAGCGGTGTTTCAGGCAAAAGGAGTTTTCTTATACATACAAATGCCAAAAGACAGTTTGTGGAAACAAAAGTACTTCTCATATTCACAAAGGCTGCCCAGTTGATTGCGAGTCTGACGAAACCTTTCTGAAGCTAGGACCACGGAAGCCGGGGTCATCCCATCCAGGTTACCCCATAACCAGCAATCTTGAAAGGACTTGATACTTACCTTTGGAAAACTGGGTCTCCTAGGATTGTGCCCCAAAACCAAGTCTTTGGAGTCTAGGCAGATTGCTCTGAGGCTGGGCATAGGCCTGCAAGATTTGTCTCTGAGGTTGCCACGGCAGAAACTCCAAGCTGTGTCTGAGTGGGAAGCCGCCGTGGCAGCCCCAGCAGGCATGGCGCCTAGCGGCCAGCACGCCTCGCCGGAGCCCTGGCTCCACCGCTGTGCAGCTTCCCCCTGCAAAGCATGGGGGAAGACTTGAAAACGTGGGAATAGTTGTCCAGCGCCTGTGACTTCAGGGCTGACCTCCCGGTAGGTCTGTCTAGAATCCATCAGTTTTGAGAATTGCAAAGCTTAGAGAAAATGAGTCAGTCGGTGCAGCTGCAGGGTCCTGAGATCTTTTTTTCTATGGAAACAACGTGTTTTTGAAAACGTCTTGCTGTCAACTCAAATTTGTCCAAACCCAAACTCTAAAACAGACATATTTCCTGGGACTTGGAAACTACTTTTTGACTAGTTCCCCTTATAGCTATAACCATGATTTTTTTTTTCTCTCTAATTTTTGCTGTCCTCCTTCACTTTTCCAGCTCAGCATGTTATTTTTTTTCCAGAACTGAAGTCTTTTTAGAACAGAGCCACTTTGACCAAGTATAGAGAGAAATAGTTCCAGGAGACGCAAAACCAGTAAGAGAGGAAAATACCTTTAAGAGCTTCTTAACATGCCGAGAATAAAACCCACATCTCTTTATGGGGACCAATGTTTTTGGGTTTTTTTTTTCTTCTGGGGTAGGGGGTCAGAAGATGGGGGGAAAAAGCCATTCACCTACCCCATTGTAGACTTGCCTTCAACGTGGGGCCTCTGTTTTAGCCCGCTGAAGGTTTTACACACATTTCTGTGTTAGAAGATCTATAACTTTAAGACAAAGTTGGGGTATGCCTAAATCCTGTGATACACAGAAGTCGTTACCACTTGAGCAGGGGGGACTTAGGCCAATGCCTGTTGATGGAATCCTTCCTACTGATTCTAAAGAGCTTTAGATCAGTCCTTAGGTAAGCACAACCACCAGCTTTAATATTTTTAAGAATGTACCAGCTCAGTTATGAAGAAAAACAGGCAATATAACTTGATACATAGAATCCTTCCCAGTTTGCTGAGTTACTGACCAGCTTCTGAAATACTTCACTCTTAATCTAACAAGAAGTGTGCCTGAGCAAAGGAAGCTGTAAGCGTTGAGAAAGGAGTAAAGTCAGGACTTAAACACAAACAAGCTGCCTTGGAGTTACTAATGCATTTTCCGTCTTAAAATGATGTAGCTGCCAGCATTTTGTGTTTTTCTTGCATAAGCACTACCAAATGGGGAGATGCAGAGATGCCCCATGTACCTTCAGATAAACTGTGCACATTTGGAAGTAATTGAAATGGAGAGAAGGCGGGGTTTCTGTTGGCATTTACTGATATGGTCTGGTTTATATTAGGATGGAATTTCTGAGATTGGGAATGTATTATTCTAACAAACAGTGGTTGCTATAGGAAATATATGATCATCTGTATTATTCTACATGTACAAAAAAGGCATGCATACTGACAGTTTGCTGGGATTTGAGTGTGCTGGGGGAAGTTAATGGACTCTTGTAGTGTTATACTTGTAATTGCATATCTTACATTTGTCGTCTTTACCCTTGTCCTTGTAATCATTATGTATAGCCCTCAGGAATCTGTGTGGGCTGTAATCTGTCACTAGTATATCATTTTGTATTTTCCATCTTCAATTCCATCTAGGACAACATGATGATTGGGAACAGCCAGAATAGATTTACCAAGGGCAAACTGTGCCTGACCATTCTGGTAGCCTACTAGGATGAAATAACTGGTTCTGTGGACTAGGAGAGAAGTGACTATCTTTTATCTTGACTCTAATAAGGCTATAAGGGAAAAAAAATCTACAAAGAAGTCAAATTAACATTACTGGATATTTGAAGTCTACAGTTTGTTCAGAAAATAATATGGAAAACATCTATAATGTAATCTGTAGTCCCTTAATGTCTGTGGTACCTATTAATAGTCTCGTTTTCCTCAACCTTTACCTGGATGTCAGGTGGCAGACGCGACTGACTGGGACAAGACAGTACTGTCCAGCTTCCAGTTCTGTCCGTGCTGTGGAGATTCCCCATAACTGTACATGTGGTAGCTGCAGCCTTCTGATACATCAGGCAACCATTCCCATCCTGTTTCCCAAAGACCAGTGGATTTGAGGGGTTTGGCTCCAGCATCAGGTATATGCAAGCCCCACTTCAAGTTCCCTATCTCAACAGCTTGTGCTGCATGCCAAGTGCATTCACAAAGTGCTATATTTGATAATGTTGTCTCTTGAAGGAATCTGTGTCACTGAGCCAGCATATAGTGACTGCATGCACGAAAATGCTCTGTGTTTTCCTAGCTCTGTGGTATAGATGACAGAAGAAAAGCTGGGGGGGGGGGAGCCAGACATAGAAGTACAAAGAAACAGGAGAGCCTAGACTCAGGACACTTCCTACTGATACTGTACAGAAAAACTGAAAATATGTTAGTACAGATAGAGCCTGAGAGTATACAGCATTTGAATTCTGATCATCTTTTCAAACTTGCAGCTCTCAAAGTAGCAAGCATATTTATGAGGTTCAGGTTGGATTTACTGTCACAGACACTGTTTCACAGACATACTCCATCGCTTCCCTGCCACTGTGCAAAATCAGCTTATTCTAAGACGACTCAAAACGGGGCTCAAAGAGTATCTAAGGCCAGTTTTTCCATGCTCTGTGCACCCAAAGGCAACTGAAACTGTGACAAAAAGGTGTAGGGCATGTGAAGTGGAGGTGGTGATGCTGAGCTTCCACTAACATCTGGTCATTAATTTCAGCTTTGGGGACTTCCAAAAGGCTGGCAAACACAGCTCCAGCTGGCCTGGGGACTGTTGCTTCTCCATGAGCAGGTAAATAGGCCAGATGGTCTCTAATTTTACTACTGTTTCTAGTATGGATGATGAGTCTTGGTCCCTACAGAGCAATATGCCTTCCAAAGGCTGAACATTTTTATTCACCTTTTGACCACACAGAAACAATGTAATTATTAGAAGAGTAGTAAAATGATTAGAGCGATGACTAAAAGGAAAGTCTGAGAGTGAGAAGCAAAGAAAAGGCAGCGGTGATCACCTTGCTTTCCTCTTTCCATTTCAGAATGGCAAAGTCTAGAAATCCTTTTTGAACAGTGGCACTTCCATTTGTGTTCGCTGTAAAACAAACCTGTTTCACTTGCAGCAAGAAACTGGAGGAAACTGTTTTGTCTTTGCAATTTCTGTTCCTTTCAGCAAACAACAACAAAAAAACGAACAAAACCAACCACACAACCGAATGAGAAAACCCCCCAAATCCTATCAAGCAGTCTCTAGAGCTCTAGTGCTAAGAAGTGCATTGGAAAGCTGGGAGAATCCAAATTTCAATGCTTTATCTTCAGGAGTTATTGGAGAGAATTTTTGCCATAGCTGCATGCAGCATGAAAACTCGTAACAGGGTGGGAGAATGAGATTTGGAGAATCTGGAGCTGGAACCTAAGGCAATATTCAGGCAGTGATTATGCAATTGTTGCATAACATGGAGAGTGCTTGCATGAATAATCCGATTAACATTAGAGTTTCACAATCAGGCAATCGAACGCTGCACTGTTCAAAATCATCTGCATTTATGGTGGAAAAATCAGCAAAATCACTATTAAAAAAAAAGCAGTCTCATAAATATAGTCTTTCTCAGCAGGGGATAAGAGTGTAAGAACGTTAGAGGAAAGAATAGAGGAAAATATTTTTCTCATCTTACAGTAGGAAGGATTGGGTTTAATGGTTTCCTTTGAGAAAGGAAAAATTAGGGAAAAGGTATAGATTACTATTATGGGTTGTCATTTATTTGTTATGCCTGAGAACAGCTGTGAACACTGCGATAGACAAAATTGAAAGGAAAGGGAAAAAAATTGTACTAGTCACCTGAATAATTTGTAATTTTTTTTGTATCTAGAAAGTGCCAGAGCCAGCACAAGCAGAAGGATTCATTCCCAGACATTTGACAATTCTTTGTGCTAATGAAGCAGTAACTGGAGCAGCAGGTGCAGCTTCCTCTCCCTCCCAAGTCATAAGGCTCTCGGGAAAGCACCTACTCCCGGGGCTCTCGCAGCCCGCGCGGGTGAGGAGTGAAATGGCAGGCTGCGGCGGCGGGCGCAAGCAAACTGTAGTGTCTGTGCCGGGGCTGGAAAAGCTGCAGCATCTCTCTGAGCGGTTTCTGTGCTCCCAGTGGGAGAACACACACGCTGAGCCTGTGGTTGTGCCAAGGGCAGCCCCGGGCTGGGCTCAGGCTGCATGTGGGGTGGGGGTTACGTTCCCTCTGCAAGATTCATGTGCCACCTCCTGCAACTTTGCCAACTACAAAGCAGCCGCACATTTCTAAGGAACCTCTGCGCAAACACAGAGGCGTCAGCAGCAAGGCTGGTGCCAGCAATGCTGTGGAAAACAAGTCATTAAGTATCTGATATATGAAGTTTAAGCTACATGCCAAAGCAGAAATAAACCTCTGTTAGGCTGCCTTCCCCCCCCCCCCCCCCCCCCCCGCCTCGAGGGTTTAAGGCTATGGAAAATGAGTGGGTCTATAAAGATGCATCTCTAGGCATCAGAGACAAGGCAGGGTGACAACTGAAATTTAACCTGAGTTAATGTTGCCAGTAAGAATTTGAATGTTTAAGTGTTGATAGTTAAAGAATTTGTACAGTTATCTCTGCAAAAAGACTGAGAAAAATCTATAGCTGGTTGAGGAAAGTCATCCGCTTTTATCTCATGCCACAGTATTTGAAAAAGCAAATCCAGTGCCCTAAACACCAGTAGCTGCAGAACACTGGAGCCTTTCAAAGCTAGTTTGCTTCTAGCTGGATTTATTCATTAGCTTTGTAAATCTTTTGACATGCCAGAACTTATGACCATTTCCAGACCAAAGAGAACTGGTATAAGACAAAGAAAAATAATATTTTTACGGTTGTTTCTATGTGACAATCCATGATGAATTCTAGTCTGGAGGATAACTGTGAGGCAATCTTCCCTATTCTGGTTTCTCTTATCCTGTATATAAGAATAGTCATCTGGTAGTCTTCCATGCTTGTTGGTTTCTTGGATGTATGTAATAGATTTGGATGTGGCAATAGTCTTGAAGTTTTATTTCTATGGGAAGATACACCTCAAGAATGTACTGAAGACACAGTTCGTTTCTTTATTAGCCGACGCGCTTTCTTTGTGCTTTCTAGAGTGCAAATGGAGTTCTCAATGTGTTCTAGGAAATAAATTGGAAAGAGCTACTAAAGTCGTATCCCTTTGCTTTAAAAACTGTATTTTAGGGAATGGCAGTTTGCATTTTCATTTTTGGGGAGATAATGAATAATTGGTAAGAACAGGCAAATCTCCACTAACATCAGTGCAGCTGCATTCATTTAAATCAGTTGAGGATCTGATTCACTGTATGACAAAATGTCTCGACTAATATAATTAGCTAAAGCTGCAATCAAAGCCCAGCAGGGATGTGGGTTGTTGCAGCAATGTAAAATAGAAAAAAAAGCAAAGCTGAAAGTTTCCAATATATATGAATATGTTCAGCTACATCTACTGTTCTGGTTTTTTGTATTTATTGATGTGATAAGTGGGGTACTTTGCCAGGATGAGATGAGGCAGCTAGCTGAGTGGGAGAGTTTGCCTCATAATTATGAAAATTACTTTTTCCTTTGCCTTTATTCAAGTAGCAGACATGTAAATGTAGACCTGTGGCTGCTGGATGAGCAGCAGAGAGAGCTGCTATCAGAGCTTACATTACCCGTTTTCTTATTCGCTGTTTGCAAGCCTCTATGTTTGGCTCACCTTAGGCAAATCGCTCTTTCTCTGTGCTTCAGCATTCTCATCCCCCGATCTGTCTGGCTAGATCTTCAGGACAGAGCTTGCTCTCGCTCCGTGCCTGCCGTCGTGCCTCCTGCAACGAAACTAGCCCTCGCGTAGCTGCCGCTTTCTGCCCCTCTCCAGCAGCACCAGTTAGAATGAATACGGCAATCGCCAGGATCAAATACTTACCAGTATAACCCAAATCCCCTAACTATTAAGAAGTACGAGCTTGACAAGGACAAAAATTCCCAACCCAGCCTTTGACTCAGGTTATTGAAATGGATCTCTGCCTCCTATAGTCAATTTTTTCCAGACTATCGCAATATCCAGGAGGCTCAGCTTTTCTCTTGGCTGCTGGTCTAAGTGGGAAGGCAGGAGACAAGAGCATGAAACACTTTATCACTGCCATTGTAAACAGTTTGTGTATTTGCTGTGGAAATGTATTTCTATGAGGGGTCAGACTGTAATACCTTGTACTTTGTCAGCAGAATCAAGCTTCATTGCATCCTGCTCCCACTAACAGGGTTCTTTTTTAACATTCAGTTCTGGGTAAGAGAGTACAGTTCTTTTAGTTCTCAGTAGTATAGTGGGTACAGAGAGAAAGCTTCTCCTGGTAATATTTGTACATAAAACACAAACCACCATTCAAAACACCGCATTGCATCTTGGTGTCAGCGAACCCTCACCGAAACCTTTCAAACAAAGATCATCTTTATAATGAAGCCATAAGGGACAGATGAATAATGAATGAATGTTTATTATCAGTGTTACTCATTCCTGCTCTAGCAACAGAAAGAAACTATGCAATAAGAGAGACTCCAGAACGGAGGAGCACGAAAGCAGAACCCCCAGTGCCAGGGGGCAGGACACAGCTCCTCCTGCCGGAGCGCAGGTCCTCCTCTCTCCCTCCAGCATCCAGGTTTGGTTCTCCCAGGGTTCAGATTTCCTGGTAATGGATAGAAATCCGTGGCTAATGAAAATAACAGCACACAGGAAAGGCTAGTCTTCTTAGTTGAACTTTAGTAACTAGGAGACTGAAAAAAAAAAAAAAAAAAAAAGAAAAAATTAAAGCTACGAATTTCAAGAGCAAAAGAGTATACCTTGAAATACCATGATAAAAATTTCCTGTTTGGACCAAATTTCTGTCCTAGGAATTCTGGTTTGTGGTGACTGAGAGAAATGTCTTTAATTTCCCTGTAAGTCTATAAGAAGACGACAATATCGTTCTCAAATTTTCTATTCCTAGCATTTCTCAGTTTACTTATTCTCAGGTTCTCTTTGTTCAAAATACCTTAATTCTTTATTGCCTGAGCTTTTTATGAAGTACAATTTGTGAATTTCATCTCAGTTTCACATTTATTATTATTTTTGAGGATGGTTAATGATTTTTCAGATATCACACAGTTCAGGTAAGAATATTAATGGCTAATAGACCCACAAAGAGAGAAAGATAGTACAAAGGTAGCAAATGGTGGAGTAAGTTGCTCAAAGCTGGCACTGATGTGTTCACCAGGGTATTAAGAAAAATAAGAGAATCTGAGGCATTGTCTGGGAGTTACAGGATTACTGATAGTATAGTTTTCAAGCTATAAGGCTTTAGAACTACGTGGTTGTTTTCTATCCATCACACTCTTGCGCCTGAGCAGAACTGGACCTTCCACTTCTTACTGGCTCAGAACAATGTGAATTTGGTCAGGTATTTGCAAAATTAAACAGTAGCTGTTGTTGTCAGTGCTGTCTGCTAGCGTCAGTTGACAGGAAGTTTTTCAGATTCGGTTTTTGGTTTCACCGTTTTAGCAGCAACTTAGTCCCAGTAAAATCACCAGAATAGACTGTACTTAACTGATGTGACAGTACATTAGAGTCTAATAAAAATTAATTCTTTATGGCTAAGTTGTGTAAAATGTGGATTTCTTCTAATTTACAAAAAGAAATCAAATACTTTTAATTCTTTGCAGTGTCCCAGTCCATAAAAGACATTCTTCTTTCCTTCAAACTGCAGATAGGGACACTTAAACACCTTCATAACAATAGTTCTATTCTTTAAGATCCTGAAAGATAAACTCAGAGAACAAACTTCTGCCCATGTATGTCAGATTTTCTGGTTTATTTTAAAGCATTTTGTTAAACAAATACTTCTGTTCCTGTCTGTGTGTTCCTCGGAGCGCTTGCTGGAGCCTGCATGTGTAGTCTAGAATCCAGAAAAACAGGACTGCTTGCATTAGAGACAAATCAAACACATGCGTCTTTCTACCAAGTATCTGGAGACGTTAGCTAGGGCACTTGAAAATATTTTTCTTAATTTCCAAATGAAAGGAAAAAAGGGTTATGAATGATTCAAATGTGTATATGGATTGAACATCAACTATCTGTTGATCTGTCTAGGATTTTATCTTCGCATCTATTAACTTGGATTTGAGAAAAGGCTAAATTTTATTTTACGTTTGGATGTTGAAACTTTCTTGAGGTGTTAGCTGACAAAGAGCAACAAAGACAAATGGTAACAAAAACAAAAGCTGGCAAACTAAGGGAAAGTTTCCCAAATGCAATCTAAGTTGTATTGCTGAAGTAACTGAGCTTCAAGCTTCAAAGAAAAGCAAACAGAGACTCCAGTTGTATCCCTGTGGGATGGAATCCACTGTTGAGAAATTTTGACATTCCAGACATGATTTCTGGTTCTAAGTCTGAAAATATCTGCAAAGAGCAGATATCTTTAGGTGACAATACCGTCTTGTGGGGGGGAGGAGTTAAGAACCTTTTAAAAGAAAAGTAATTGTCATGAGACATTCGTATGCTCTTCAGTGCAATTATCTGTCTTGGAAGTCCCAGTGGATTTTGGCTTCTCTATCAACAAATTGAGAATAGGATTGAGAAAAGCTACACTGTGACTCACCAAATAACAGGGAATTTAACTGGCTTTTGACCACAGAAAATTAGAGATAAAGTCTCTCTGAGATCACTCCTTCCCCGGTTTACCTTTGCACAGCATCTAGCATAGCAACAAGGATCACAGAATGGTTGAGGTTGGCGGGGACCTTGTGAGATCCTTTGTCCATCCCCCCTGTTCAAGCAGGGTCACCTAGAGCAGGTTGCCCATGACTGTGTCCAGTCAGGTTTTCAGTATCTCCAAGGATGGAGACTCTACAGCCTCTCTGGACAAACTGTTCCACCCTCAGAGTAAAAATGTGTGTGTGTGTTTAAATTCAGATGGAAATTCATGTGTTTCACTTTGTGCCCATTACCTCTTGTTGTGTCTGTGAGCACCACCAACTATTGACTATCAGTCAATAGTTTTTTGCTAACATTATGCAAAAATAAGTTTGTTGCGCTGGAAATTTATTTCCCTTTGCAACACCAATAGCTTTGAACAGGCTCAGGCAAGACAGGCAACAAGTTCAGCTCTCCTGGGTGGCCCTGCTGCCATTTGGCGAACCAGACATTGCAAAAAGTATATAAATCTAAAGCAGAAAATCTGTCATTTCAAGACTAACTGGTTTTGTCCAGAATTCAAAGCATTTTCCAGATGAAATTAGGTCATGCAAAGCTGTGGTCAAAAGCCAAGGAGCAGCTGACTAGAGCCGAGAACAGCTTTTGCGTTAGACCTCCAACCTAAACAAGCCTAGGGTCAAGGGCCGATGTGTTTGTGTAGCTTCAGCTATCCTGTTGGAAACGTTGCAGACATGAGCCTGCACTTATATACTTTAGTCTTTTCTGCCCTTTCCCTTTGCGCAGGTTAAGAACTATTTTCCTCAGTGGATGTAAATCTGTCTGAGCCTATGAAGTCTCTGCCTGAGTTTTAATCAGATCCCACACTTCACTGTGAATATTCAGCTCTTTGTTCTCTGGTTTTCTCTGTGATGGAATGCTAAAGGCGAGAGGCAGAAAACTCATGGCATTGAGTTGATGGCTACGCCTGAAATCAAATCAAGTTAAAGAATAGGCAAGCTCTTACCTTGGAAAATGGATTTGTATGGGAAGACATCACCTGTCAACAAGGTTGTGCACTAAGGTCTGTGCTTGCTTTGAGATGCTGAGCAAGTCCACGTGATGGCAGACTGGAACGTGACAAAAGGGCGAGGGCCCCCTAGCTCTGGAGGCCAGTTTTACTATTTTATGGTGGAGATATTCCAGGAGCCTCATAAAACAGGGTGTATCCCTGTCTTTTTGAACGCAGGGATTTCTAAGGGAAAGATAAGTGTGAGAGAGAACTATCGCATTCAAACTGCTTTTCTAAAGAATCACTATTTTGGGGTGTCTTCCTCTTTATTTAAACAGCAAGTTGTCTCGTCAGAATCCTGTGCAAAACATGCATGTGAGATGAGCTGCATCTGTAATATGGTGACAGGTACATAGAGTTGGCAGTGCTGACCCAAGCCCTTTGAGAAGGGCAATGCAGCACCCCCAGGTGAGGCTCTGCTTGGAGACGGTTCAGCTGCTAAGAGCTGCCCGAGGCTTGGTCACAGCAGGGTGGACAGTCCTCAGTCGGTCGCTGTATGGCAAAGGGAGCCTTCCCGAGGCAGGAGCTCGATCTGCTTGCAAAGCCTTTAGGACGTATATACTGGAAAGCTCAGCTGGCAGAGAGAAGCAGGGTATATTAGTATTGGAAAATTAAGATTTGACATGATCAAACTATCAAACAAAAATTGAACTGTGGGTAAATAATAAAGTATATAACATTGTGAAACAGATCAAGAAGAGCCAAGTGCCTACATGAGCCTGAGATGAATTTCCACTAGAATAATAATTTTTAAAGGCATCTATTTTCCTTACAATCATAAGTTAATCACGTAATGTGCTTCTGACAGGTATTATGAACATGGAAAATAGCTCTAGTTTTTCAGACTGTCAAACAAACTGATAAGCCCTGCCAGTAAGTTCACCAAACCTGTCTTATTTAAAATACTGTTTCATTGACATATGCTACTTACTGTTACATGTACTTATATTGCTAAATAAAATCAATTATGTATGTATAATCACATATTATTTATTAAGCATTGCAACAGCTTGCATATTCTGGTACGCACACTGAGAATCTATTTACTGTAGCGTATCTTTGTGAACAATAGCTAGGGAACTGCTACTGTAGCTATTTATTAGGACAGCACTAAATGTGAAAATTTTAGGACCAGAGGAAAGATAATATTTATGTTTGTTTAGGTTTGTTGCCATGGTACTTAAAATAGTTACTATGGGAATGGAAACAAGTTAGTAAATTACCATTACCCGCTAGTATCAGTACTACAGGGGGGGTTGTTTTTAAAAGCCGCTAACCTCAGCCTCATTGATTTGCCCAGAACCCTTTTTTCTTGTTTAACTTCTTTCTCTGCATTGAAAAGGAGAAAGGAAAAAATCCCTGGTGGAAACCATTATTTGAATTTATATCTGGATGAAAGCACAGAAGGCGACTATAAGATAAAAGGGGAAAATGCTCACAATGATTGATCCAGGTAAAAGAAAATAGAAATTTAGACCAAACAGCAGTCACCAATCTAGGTTATTCAGGGTGAGGGGTGTGGCTGACGTATTCCTTAAGGACACGGTCTTTCTGCTGTTCCGTTGCCTTGGGGGAGTGCACACAAACATGTTCTATAGAGTATATGTCATGTAAGACAAGGACTGTTCTAAGTCGGTTTTCCCTATGCAGAATGGCTATCTTGCACTTAATGCAGAGTTGCAGTGTGGTTATGACAATTCAGATTTTGGAGAGGGATGACTGGAAATACTACAGATGCAGTACAAAATGTAAACATGTCGAGCACAATGAAATGCAGAATCGTGTAAAAGTTAAAAATTATTTCCATTTATTTTTCTTCCCTGTGGTTCCAAATAAACCTGTTGCTTGACCAATTTCCAGCCTACTTAGAGGTGACCAGGGTGAGAGATGTTCTTTTAAATTTGCAGCTCCTGAAAGCATATGACTACCTGAAAATCTCAACAATTTTTTTTTAACGCCACACACCCATCCTCCCCCAGTAATTCTGGGAGTGAATGTCTTCTAACAGGCTCAAAGGAGGGAACAAAGAAAGAGAATTTCACATTTACATTATAGATTATTTTTAAGGCACTTGTTTGAATGTATATGATTGTTCTTTTTAAATCTCTGATTAAGTGCCACTTATGTGGCATTTTTTGCCTTTAAAACAACCAACCAACCCAAAATCTTCTTCACAAGACCGAGCAATCAACAAGTGCCAAAGAAAGTCAAGGGCTGTCCTCCCACAGCATCATCCTAACACCTCTCCTAGCCTGCGTTAGCTTGCCGCCTTTCTTCCTCAACCAATGATCTAAAACATACCACAAGAAATGCTTAGGAGAAATCAGAGGTTGGGGAATCCCTGACAATGCAGCTCTTGTAACAACCCCACTTTTAAGAGATAAGATTCATCCTAGACAGCATGCAATTTAAATGAAAGTGCAGAACCCTGTTATATATATATACACCATGTGTAGTGCAAGTACTCTGTGACATTCATGTGCACATTTTAAACAGTGGCTGGTTTTCTGTATCAGCAGTGTGAAATGTATGTGTACCCATTTGCGTTATATATATCTCTATCTCCAAATACGTGCATCTAGTTGGTCTTCCTCTTTCATCTCAAATTTTCAGGAAGAATTGCTAACATTGATTAACTTTTAGAGGCAGCCCCAGCTGATTTGCAATGTTCCTTCTGAAATTACACATAAAGTACATTTGGTACATTTTAAAAGCAGGACTGGTGGAACTTGTCCTTTCCAAATGAACTCTTCTTTGAGCTTTTGAAGTCATTTAAACCCATGCAGACTGGAATTAAAGCAAACATTCACAGAAAGTACATAATGAAGGTAGTGGGAAAGGGAGAGTTGAATTTTAGACAACCGGGTTTCTCTTACCAGTTTTACTACAGTCCTGATCCACGAACACCCAAAGCTGTAAAGGGTCGTGACCAGATGAAACTGCTCAACGTGTTCAGATGTCTTCAGTAATTGGTATATTTTTTCCTGGACATTTTGTAACACTTTGGTATAAAGTTCAAACCTTTTCTTGTTAGTGCTCCGTGTAGGTTTGCAGAATTGCCAGCTTTAGAGCTCTTTATCAACAGCCGGTGGTACTTGGGCTAGAGCGGTGCCTTGCAGAAGGACTCTGCCAGCACCAGCAAGCCGTGCTTTACAGTGCGACCTCACTTGTCAGACAGAGCTGGCTGCTAATTACACACATACTGTGTCTAATCCTGGGGCAAGGAGGCGCATTTTGTGCTGAGAATCAGGCCCATGTTCTTAGCTGCCTCAACCACAGAGAGAAAAACTCAAAAACATGATGTAATTTAAGCCTAAAGTCTCTAAAATCATAGCAAAGAAAGAGTTTCAAATTCATTATTTAAGAATGAATGTGATTTTTTTGTATTCTTTTTTAAGCCTCTTGATATTTGACATCTGACTTGGGATTTTTGGCTGCATGGGATCAACCATACAATGAAATTTTATTAATAAACCATCGTGGTTTTCCCCAGCCAGCCACACTCAGCAATAAAACAGTTAATTTTCTTCTGCTTAAAATGTACTTACTGAAGAGAGTTAATTGCCTCTTCACAGTTTTTATCTTTTCAAAGTAGAATTATGATTCTGCCTGACATCAAACGAAATGGAGCAAACATCTGAGCTTGTGCTGCGACGCAAATAGTCCCAGGGAGAGCACCATTTCTGATCCCCGCGCTTGGTTCCAGTGGTCTCCAGCAGTGTTTGGGAGGGTTACCTGGCGACCAGCTGCACAAACACTGTACCTGGCCCCTCCAGCCAGCAAAACCCTGCCTTTGCAAACCTAAAAGCCTTCTGTGTAAACAAGCATCACAAATAAATACCAGAGTGGGGACTGTCCCAATTAAACAGCTGTAAAAATAAAAAATAAAAATTAAAAAGGTTTGCCTTATGACCAAGCTGTGAAACCACAGAGAAAGCATCTGCAAGCAGCAGTTAGAACAAATAATACTTTCCATTCAGCTGTACAGGCAAAGCCACTTGCAGACAAGCGTCTAGGATGCTGGTCATTACATTTAATAGTTACTTGCAAAAAAGTAACATCAAGCTCTCTTCCAGGCTCACTTTCAAACAGGCCACTGAAAAATCATTGAAAATATACTTTTTTTTGGCTAAGAAGCCTGATTAATTAGTTTAGAACCATAACAAAATGAAAAGTTTCATATTGAAGCAAGGTCTGCTTGCTTAAAACATATAAAACCCACATAAATCCAGAGTAGTTCATCCTACAAAGAAAAAAACTGCATTGAAAACTACTCAGAAAGTTATCTTGCCTCTGATGGGAGATACAGACTTTGTACATACGAATCAGTACTTGCTATACAGGCTATGATAGTATTGAGCAATAAAGTATAAATGTGCAGGATATTGATTGTATCTTCTAAGTATAATCCGAGGAATTATCATGTTTGTTTTTCTTAAAAATTATTGATGTTCATCCTATAGTTCGTATGGGAGAATATGAGAAGTTTAGGGTTGGTGTAAGGCTGTCAGTTGGATGCTAGTTTGTTGTGAGAACACTAGATGATATCAGGATGCAATTTTTCTGACAGTAAAACATATTTTCAATTTCTTTTTTTTAATGTTCCTTTCTTTAACTATTCATAACTATACTAATTTTCCTCATTGTAAATAGATATCATGAGAGACATTCCTGGTTTAATTCTAAGCATTGCGTCCTACTAGAGGTAGGACTGTCTTTTGAATTAATGGAGTGAGTGTACAAATAATACACTAGAGGTGAATTTTAGGTAGCTCTATGACTTGCTGCCATCTGACTAGCTTTAGTTCTGACAATAAGCTTTCAGAGATTTGCCAATGAAGTTTGAGGTATATTGATCTCAGTTATACAGTCTGCCTCTCTGCCTGATACTTCCCTTTACTTTCAGCAGAAGGAATTTAGTGCCCATATTTTAACAGTAGAAAGGCCAGGGCCTGAGCTGAAAATGCTGGCTGAGGTAGGCTAACGCTGAGCGGCTGGGCTTTGCGGTGGCGCGTATGCAGGCGCGCGTTCTGCTTCCTCTTCTCCTCTTGCAGCCGTACCTGGAAAACGATATGAAAACGCACTGCTGCAGCAAGGTGCGGAGGTTCCTCTGCCCGTGCCGCTGCTGGCACCTGGAGCCAGCCGAGCCGACTGGCATTTCAGGAGAAACTTCTGCACAGGGAGAAGCACCAACTAAAATGTTGTCTGCTCAACTCTGTGGTCCTTCAGGTTGTTTCAGAACTGTAAAGCAGCAAAAAAGTGTCTGTCTCCTCAGTTAGCCGCTCTGTTGGAAGTGGATGTAGACTGTGGGAAGCAGATCTCGGAGGCCAGCACCAGGATTGCCCTATGCCAGGGCATTCATACGGGTTAGATTGCTGTCTAATCTGTGAGCCCTTTACTCTGCCTTTTTGCTACAGCAAAACACTTGGTTGTATGAAACTAAGCTGTTGCCCACAGTTTTAAGTGATTTTATCCTAGTATTTTCATGTCAAAGATGTGATATAGTTCATATTCATTATTTATCATTAGTTTTTCTGGTTTTATATGCAATTACCTTTTTTCCAGTGAATGCCCTGGTTTTTAATTGTTCAGACTGGACTGTATCATCCACCAAAAAAAAGGTTTGTTCCTAGTCTTCTAACTTCTTGAAATCTAAACTTGAAAATAATTCTCCCTGGCACCTAATACCCTGAGGCCCTTCCTTGCTGCTTCCATGCTGCTTCAGTATTTGTCTGCCAAAGGCGTTGTGTGAGCTCTGTTGCCCATGGAGGAGGATGGCTTTTTTTCCACTTGCACTGCAAAAGTACAAATTGATTTCAGCCCCCTGAATATTTTGGCATGCCTTGTATTTTCTCATTTAGAAACCAAGAGGCCCCTAAAGGTTTCCTTCACTCACTATCTGTATTTCAGGTGAGGCTGTGAGCTAACTGCTAAACCGCCATCGTGTTCAAGATCAGTTGGGTTTTCTTACAGTAAAATGACTAAGAGATGAAGGATTTTGGAAGGGGTCAGCCTCTGAGTCTCTGCAGAGCCCTGTGTGAGGGCGCTGACCCTCATGCAGGAGAGTTGGGGGCTTTGCATGGAAGGAGGCACACCTCCCCTCCTGCTACCTCTGGGTATTGCATCGGTCTGCGGACTAACCAGCTGGTCAGTGGTGGGTTTGAGGAACAGCCCAGGCCTCCAGAGCTGGCGTAAGAGCAAATGAAATGACACAGAGAGACGCAACTTCTGGGCTGCTGCCGTCTCAGTGTCTCTAGTGGGTCCCTAGTGTGTGTGTATGTACATACACACACGTGTCTGACACCTAGGAAATTTGAAAAAAAAGTATCACTTCTCCACTAAGGAAGCTTTGGTCGTTCTTTTTGCATCACCTCAGGCCAACATGCCCACATGGTGTCTGCACCAGCTTCCGCGGTCCAGCCCAATGACAGGGCTGTGTGGTCAGACTTAGACCCGCAGCTGCGTGCTCAGTTATAGGCCGGGGCACTGCAAAAGATAAACCCAGAGGTGTGTCCTGTGCAGGGGAAAAAAAAAAAAAGTCTACATGAAACTCTCCAAGCCTCATTAAACTTTAAAAAGAGATCAGAATGCAAATGCAAGTGGTAGAAAGAACTTGTTAGAAAGTTGAATCTGAGAGACTGTTCAGGAGGTTTAAACTTAGGTTCTTTAAAAACAACTAAAAATTCCAAGACATTTCAGCAGATTATACTCTAGGTAACAAACACACTTTGAAGTAATTTTCTCTGTCTAGATTGCAGTTAGGAACATTCACTATAGAAGGAAATTACAGTTTAAGAAGGTGTGAGTAGAGCAAAAGACTGGGAAATACCCATTAGGAAATCAACTTTCCTCCTCCATTGCAATCTCCATTTAAGACCTTCAATGCCCTTTTCAAACACGGATGAAATAATTTGTATGAAATGAGGAAGCATTGTGACCACTGGAAGAAGTTCAGACACATAACTGATGTATTTTTCCCATTTCTCCACGTGCTGCAACTCTTTGTGTTCAGACCATCTTACCTATTCTAGGCCATAGGATCACACTTGGCAAAACCATCTGACAAACCGCAGTGGCTCTTTGATTCTAGCGCTCATAAATGAAAAAGTCATTCTTTATTGAATTGCAGTATTAGGATTTTTTCTTTAATTTAAACATTAATGTTCCCAGTTTGGGTAGAGAATTTATGATGATGCCAGTAATTCCAAATACGTAGTAATAATTGCAATTCTTGGGGTGTTCTTTTCTCCTTACTGTGAATACATAAATTGATCTAGCTTCTTAAAGCTACTCCTGAAACCTGGGCTACAAGCTCATGCCTGCTGCTTGACTGAACACTACATCTGCTTTAAGAACACACACAAGTACTTGCTTGAAGCCTAATGTGGGCATTATAAAACACAAAACTGCCAGCCTCCTGAAATATAAATTATTTCAATTTCCCTGGCCCTGTGTGACCCTGGCAAAAGTATCTGTTGACGGGTCCTGGTGCGTTGCGCTGCGAGGTGCCCTGCTGCGGCCCGCAGCCTCCCCGGGGAGCAGCACCGCCCAGGGAGGGCGCGAGGGCAGATCCTGCCCCCCAGCTTTTGAGCCAGCGTGCTCCAGAAAGGCGGCGTGAGCAGCAGCGGGCAGCGTTTTGGTACTGCAGCCATCCAGGTCGATTTTTGTGGTAACAAAAATACGTGTTAAAATGCACAGATTTTCCCCCATAGTAGGGGTACAGCGATGTTGCTTATCTGCCTGCCTTACTTGGTAAGGCTTTCTTTTAAAAATCTGGAGACTTTGTGGAGAGGTATGAAAAACCGAAACCATTTCCTATCGAAATTAAAGGAAAGACAAAGATTTTGGTTTATGTTAATTTGGGGCTTATTCATGTGTATGAATATTGGTCTATGAAAATTAATTGTAGTGCTTTGAATGAAACATTTTCCATCAAAAATATTTTCATGTTCAAAACTGAATATCTTTGCTAAAAAGCGTCAACAAAAAAAAAGTTTCTACAGGCATTCTTTTGCCATCTTAGTTGAAATCATACGTAAACACTAGCAAAATGATCATAGAAGTCCTTATTTTACTGAAAACACAGATTTTGGGCTACAGTACTGTCATTTCCATAGTATCTTCAAAACATTAAAACAGTTGTTGTAACTGAATTGCAAAAGTGTTATAAAAGGAAATTTAAAAAGGCATTATTTTTGAACCTGCAATTGAAAGTGTCTACACTTTGAACTAAACAAGTTTTCTTGTTTGATCATGTTACCTCCTGCATCATTTCTATGCTTTTAAAATCTTGTGGAAATATGAGGATAGGCTACAAGATCATACTCAGGAATACTGGGGCTTTGCTTATTCCAGCCTTGCCCAGTTCCAGGAACAGCTCCCAAAATCTTGGAACATATTCCATAAATCTTTCTGAAGAAATTCCTCTAGAATCCACCTGGGAATCATATTGGTGAACAGTTCAACAACAGCTGGTCGTGTCTGGCAACACCATCCTAAAAATGAGGAGGTCCTCCTGTTAGTGGCATAAAGTACCACTGTTCAGAAATTGGGCGGGGGTCCACGCTGAATGAAAGAAGTTTGGACCAAAATATTTCTTTTCATAAGAAAACACTGTTTTTGAAAAAGTGTTTCAACAAACCATTCCATATTAAATGTTTTATTTTGAAACTAATAAGTAAATAGTCATTTGTCCAGCAAAGAGCAAATCTTGCATGCTTCTGAAGGTTCACTTTTACAAAGCAGGCTGGATATCTTCCTTGCCCAGATCTGGAGCTAACATAGAAGATATCAAGAAAAGGCCAGAAACTCCTTTTAATGAAGGGGGAAAACCCCAGATTAATAACTGTAATACATTTGAGTAACCATTTATTTGGGCTAGCATCAAGATCGCACAAGCCAGGTGCTGTTAGGAACTTTGCATAGCGATATAGACTGAAGCTGGCGTGGCCAAATACTTGAATAGAGTAGCCTCGAGACCGCTTTGGGAATAGGTTATGTGAGTGCTGGTCTATGTAATTTTGTCTGACTATCATTCATTGTGTTCTACAAGAATATTCAGGGGTTTTTTCATTTGTTTTTCTAAAGGCTGGCAACAGAAAATTGAAGATCACCGTATTTGATACCAGGTTTTCTTTGTGACAGTTATTAGCTTTTTAGCAGATTTTAAAATAAACTGCATTCTGTCATTTTTGCTATACGCATTTTGTATCTATTCTAACTCCTGAAAATAACATAAAACATCTTATTTAATGAGCGGTTGAATTTACAATTTAAGTTCTATGGAAAGTCATGTGATAAGATAGTATTTTCACAGAAATTGTCTCATGTTATTTGCAAAGTATTAAACAGGTAAAGTACAAATTAGTAGCCACAAAAACAGTTTGAAGAGCAAAACCACATTACTCCTGATTTATGCTGGGATCATATATGAAATTCTTAGACCTCTTAGAAATAAATAGTGACAAAGCTTGATTAATCTGGTGTGAAAGGCAGACAACAAATATCAGACTTTATCTTAATACAGATAATGGTATTCCAAGATAGATGGCACTTACATATGAGAATGTGGTACACAAGCTTTTGGATTCCCTCGAGATTTCTTTATGAGCCGGTATGCTAAAATTGCATATGTAGTAGGGTTATAAATATTGTACGCACCCTTGCTTAACCAAAATAGGTTGTCTTATTTACCAGTGAAAGTGGATGTGTTGTCTAATAAACAAGCTGTTGGGAATAACTTGCACTTTTTTCCTCATATAATTATATCTAATGCCTGGTAGTGCAATGACACATCTCAAGAAAATCAAGTTATGTTGATAAAGCAATAAAATAATAACACTAAAAATTATGAATAGGCTTGACGTTTCACTTGTGACAGTAGACAATTCTACAAGAATAAATATTCCAATTTCTGTTCAATAATTAACCATAAACAGTGACAAACATAATTTTCTGTACTACCAAACCTGGACTGCTCATGAATTTACATTATAAGTTAATTGTACGGATTAGGTTCTGTAACTTAAACATATATATCAGCAACGTATCACAAAAACTTTGTTAGCATTTGGAAACTTTTGTCTCAGTCTATTATAAGACCTGCATCTGCTACTAGTCAGGCTTTTCTGTATGTCCAGAGTGTCAGCTGGGAGAATAACATAATGGGTTTATACCCTTTTGAACTGAAAGATATTGTGTTAGAATACAAGCAGTTCAGGAAAAAGTTATTAGATATTGGCCTGATGTTAGCACCGTGGGAATGTCTGGAAAACAATTTTAAGAAATCTGGGAAGGCAGCAGAAACCAAGACTGCCTCTAATCCAAGAAAAAAGTCATGGAAATCTGTCCCTTTTTTCTGAAGGATTCCAGTCAGTCAGCTATTTCCTAAAGAAATATTTCTTTACACAGAACTTGCTCTTAGACATCATTAGAAGAGCAGGGGGAAATCTCTCATTTCCTGTGCTCAGGCCTACCAATACACACGGTCTTCGTTAAGCGCTATCAGTTGTCGCTTGGCACGTGCGCCTCTGTCCTATCAGCTGTTTCACGTAGGAGTCGTCTTGTTGCGTGAGTCTGATCACAGCAACGGTGTTGTCGTAGCTTTACTCCTCTGGGCAGGTCCATTGCATTCACTGGAATTGCTCTCCTGAGTAAAAATTCCCATGAGTTCTTCCTGACAAGGCTGAGTCCCGTATCTGTGTTAGCCTAGTAGACCATAAACCCACATGTCTATGTCTTTGTTTCACAGCATCAGTAAATACCCAGGCAACAGGCCCTAGTTTCAAGCATATGAAACAGAACAGCGAGCTTTGTTAATACCTGTCCGCGGCACGCTTTTTTCCATCTTTCCTCCTTCTCATACTGAGCACAGTGTTCCTGCCCACTCCCCAAAAGCCCATAAATATAGTAAGAAATAAAGACCTTTTCAGAGTTGGAAGCAACTTTAGACTACCAATTCAATCCAAAACCTATGTCTTTGTTACATTCCTCGGTTGCTCAGTAAGAGGCTCTGATTTGGAGGAGATGCAGAGTGAAATAAAGAACAACTTTGGCTCAAGCTCTAGGCAGTGAGACTATTACTGATCCCTATGGACACGGACTACTTGCAACAACTATGAATGATTTCCCAACTCTCTCTCTTGCTACTGTTGTATGAAAAATATACATAAACATATGTTCTTCCACTGAGTGTTTCAATATATGTCAGCTTTTTTTTTAATTGAAAATTGATCAAGTTTTAAGAGAGAGTCCCAATGTTTATGCACAGAACATCTTGATAGGAACACATGGTGAATAGATATTTTTTCCTCTCTCTAACGTTTTTCTCTGTCTGTCTTCTGTTTTCAGCTTGCTTAATTTAACCATAACCTTGGCCTTCATTTATATTTTAAGTTGTATAGCTGGACAAGAGATTCCATAGAAATTAAATTGGGAGGATTTTCCTTTTCCACTGGTTTTAATATGGAAACTCCTTGATGGAAACAAAAGGATTACTTTTTTTCTCCACTCTAGCTATGACCTGAGAACAGTATTCTTGTGTTTTGCACCACAGCTAGTAAAAATGATAGTGCAGACAAATCATCATTGGAAGGATAGTGGGTGGCGCAATAAAGAGTAAAAGCAGGGCAACCGTTCATCACCACTGCAGTTCTGCTGCCAGAGCTTGATAGCATTTTCCATTCCATTCTACTGACAAATCAATGACAGAGACTAGACGATATAAAATAAAAATCTTTGTTGTTTTCCAGATAAATTAAATACAGTTACCGAAAAAATGGGAATCACACAACCTCTGATTGACTTCAGTCAACTGTATAGACAGCAATGGCCTCAGGCTATCCTGAGGAGGAAGCCTTTAGGCTCACATGTGCATGGTGTGGGACAGAGCATTATTCCAAAATTATTTCAAAATCTTGGACATTTTCTATAATTAAGACTTTTTCAAAGAGCAATCTTTGTTCTTAGATATGTTGTAAAGACAACTGGCTAGCAGGTGACAAGTTTCTTAGGCTGGCAAGAGCAACCTCCACTGAACTCAGTAGGAACCTCATTGGCTTTGCACTGAAAAGTGGAGAGCACAGCTCACCGAGCTTTTCCTAATTCTTCTATTTTCAGCATCAACTAGTTTGAGAACAGAAGCAGTTTTGAGATGTAAATAAAAGAATACACTACAAAAATACAAATTTTAATTGGAATGACAAAAGTAAATATCTGAAAACCTATTTGAAAATGATGCTCAGTACCGATCAGTAAAGATCCCTCTACGTTAAGTATTTAGCGTTTCCACTCAAAATATTGAATCTGCTGATGCACTAATTAATAAACAAGGTGACAAATCTGCCAGAGAAGACCAGGCCAGTGTTGGTACAATGAAAGGCACAGGTTCGGTAGTGGCCACGTGAGGAGTAAAAGGGAATGAGCAGGAAGGCAGCGGGGAGTCCTCACCCCTGCTGGGAGCTGGGGCCATAGGCACACCGTGGCTGGGGAAAGGCCGTGCCTCCTCCTGCCCGCTCCCTGTGCAGCCCAGCGACCTCCTCGTGCCCAGCCGTGGTGTGCAAACTCTCCTCGGGGTGGGGGAGCCGGGACGGAGGGTGCTGCTGCTGTGCTGGGGTGTCTCAGCCCCTTCCACAGCGTTTCACATCTATGGTAAGGCTGTGCAGGGCTGGCCATCCTCCGGAGCGGAGCGTGGGTCTGCCCAAGCCAGCAGGATCGCGCTGGGTCTCTGTTGGCTACAGACGTTATTTTAAGATGTGCTTTAGTGGAACTTCAGTTTTAAAAGAATAATTGGAGCAGCATAATGGTATGGGAACAACTTAATGATGTTCTTTGTTGGAATTAAAGGACACAGGAACTGATCTGAGGTAAGGGGAACATGTGGGCTGGAAATAGTAAAGTGTGATCCTGCTGTGATCAGGAAGTGTCTAGTAGCTTCCCTATATTTTTCCTTGTTCTTTTAAAATAACCTGTTTTCCATTGTAAAATATTCTAATTTCTGAATTGAATACTCATCTCAGTGGGTCTCATGCTAAAATATCAAAGAAAAATAGTATTTTTCTTGTTTTGCTTAACTTCCCTAATTTTAGATGTGTAACTGATTTTGTTGCTCTGGCAATGTTGTGGCTACAGTGACTACCCATATGAAATCTATTTGCTTTTTACTTGCTTATTTAAAGAGCTGTTACTAGCTCACTCTCAATTTATCAAACTTGCATGGGTTAATGAAGAAAATGTTTATTGTCAGCATTCTTTACATTTTGTTTGAACTGTTGCTTACAAATAAATTATATTAAACTAGCTCTCTCCACTTTTAGCAAATATCTTCTGTTCTATATGTTTATTGTTTATATTTATTAAGCAGATCATAAAACTTATTTTTACCTCTGGGGTATTTATGAATTTCTCTTTTTGGTTGGTCTTAGAAGTCAAACAGGTTTGTGTTTATAGCTTCTGATTTGCTCACTCAAACATTTTCAACATTGTATTACTGATTAAGGAAAGATGAAATAGCTCTTACGCCATTTTTAGGACCAATTTTTGAATGATTACTTACTTAAAATAAACTAAATTATACTCTGTAGGTTTACCAAGATCATCTCAAATAAACTATCAGTTAACTGAATGTCTCACAAATGACAAATAACGAGATATATAGAAAAGTAGAAAATTATCTGTTTTGTTTTTTTGACTGGCTCCCTTCAACACATAAATGTGAAACAATTCCTATAAAGGAGAATACTCCATACCCAAAAAAGGAGCTAGTTTATTTTGTTTCAGGTTTTTTGGCACTACCGTGATAAGAAAGCAGCATTTCTCAGATGTTTCTCATTAGTCCCAGTGCTAGCTACTTTCCAGATAAATGTGAACTTTCTCCTGAAAATGAGAAAAGCCAGTATCATGACACGGAGGCTGCAGAAATAGATCTCCTATTGGGGGGGAAGGGGGGAAGAGAGAAGAAGAAAAAATCCAAAAAGCAGCTTTCATATTTGCCTAAAAAGGCAAGGATTCAGCAAAGTATTTCAGTATCTACTAAATTTTAAGTATACTTCAAGGTGAAACATTGCCCTTACTCAAGGAATGGCAGAACTCACACTGGCTTCAAGACAAGAGAGACATTTCACCTGAATGTACACTTCTGTGCTTAAATGCTGCGATGAACATAGGGCTGAAGTACGTGAGGTGCGGGGTAATCTTTTATTTTAGGTCTCTGTCGCACTTGGATGCTTTTGGATATCTGGGCTCCTATGGCTCTGACCGGTTGTCCCCAGCCAGAACAGCACTTTGTGGAGCACGTATAATATCCTCTTGCATTTTGGAAGAGCCTGGCTCATTGCACTTTTTATTGGAGAGGTGACACTGCTTATTCAATGGTCACTTGGTTGGGTGAGAGGCTCCTAGTCGAGGCAGTATCAGAAAGAAGGGATTATATCTGTATAAATAACCTTATTTCTAAATTACATAGACATCTTAATAAAATACTCATGTAAGAGACTAACTACTCATAGTGCCTTATATGTAGGATAATTGTTCATACCGTTTCAAGGCAATCAATGTATAGACAAAGTAATACACATCTAAAATGCATAAAGAAGCATCACTCCATTGAATTTTTCTACTTTCCATTGTCTTATTTCTCTGCATAGAAATGTTTACTAACCTACTGGTAGTTAGGTTGTGCTATCTTTTCTCCTTAAAACAGACACGGGCTAACGACCATCTGTTGTTATAAAATTTACTATTCACACAGGGTGCTATAAAAACAACCAGTAGAGCAGACTGAAAAATAATTTTAAAAAATAAGCTCCATTTACTGTTTTGCTTTAGGAGGAGGGGAGACCTTTTTAATCGTATTTCTTTTCAGGTATTTTTGGAGGACATCAACTCTTTCAATAAGATGGGTTTGATTTTTATAGTAGTAGCTTGAATGTACAGGAAGGGAGGCAGCAGTGAAATAAATCTAACTAAATGAGGCCACAAAGTGGTTTCATATCTAAACTCAAAAGCATTATGTGTGCTTTTTGCTCAAGTCATGATATCTTCACTGCACATAAAATAGTTTCCTATCCATATGAAAGCACATCCAGAGACACCTGGATTTCAGTGCCATTCAGCTTGAGAATGCTGAGCATGGTTTTGGTCTAGATCCTCACGTGGCGTAAATTAGCATGGCTTTGTCAACTTCAGTAAAGCAATAGCTATTTACACTAGCTGAAGATGTGTATTCCCTTCCCTCCCCTTTTTTGGATAGTCTCTTGCTTGAAATCGGTGTGAATTACAACATGGACAGGCAATACAGAAGCACTTTTTAATAAAGGTGGTTGCATGTGTAAGATCATGAATGCTGCGAGCAAAGCTGAGTGAAACAGTACATACAAATCACTGAAGGGTTTCTAACCTCTTCCAAGTCTCTTTCAGACTAAAAGCATTTCAGTATTAGCCCTTACATATGCTGCAGGGAATAAATATGTATCACAAGCTGGGCTGCAGCTAAACATTGAAGTCTTGACGTTTGACCTCTAAGAGCCCGTGAAAAGGTACAGCAAGCCAGATGGGGACAGCAAAAAAAAGAAATACATACATTTATTTTATTTGTAGATTAATTTTGAGTCAAAAACACATGAAAGTAGAAGAGATTGGGTATGCTGGGAAATGTGGGGATAGGGAATTGTGTGCTTTAAGGTAGCTATATGTTAAGAGATTTTTGAAAATGAATGAGGACATACCTTTCCAGATTTTTCCTTTTTGTTCCCTCCTAGAAAATAGCATGAGAAGAGTCCACGTTTGTAAAAGCGAAGGTGTTCTTTATTGGAGAAACCAACTGCAACCATCTTTTTAGCCCTTTGCACATGTTCTGATTTCTTGGCAGACACTCTCTAGACTCCTTTTCCTTGCAAGGTGTGTTCCTCCTTCATATTCCATAGAGGTTGTTACTACGTTTCTCTGGCTTTTTACCTTTTATCCAACCAACTTTATAAGGGACAGAGATCTCTCATTCCTTCACAGAATAAGTGAATGAATAAAACCGCTTCTGCAGAGCTGGGTACAGCAAAGCTCAACTTTGCACAAGTAGAGAAACATCTCAAAAAAATCTCTGAGCCCAGGAAAGAAAACTATCTTTCCAAATAGCAAAAAATGCAAGCAAGAAGGATTTTTGCAAGCTAGTTCTGAAGGAAAGGGAAAGGAAAGACGAATAGGGTCAGTCAGTCATTGGTTGAAGCGAACAGGGAAGTTTTACGTGAGAACTAGCTCAGTGATCTGGAGTTGGAAGGTGAGAACATGTTTTGCAGTAAGTGGAAAAAACAAGATGAAAGCAAGCAATAACCACTAACCATGGGAGTCCTATAAAGGCAAAGAAATTATAGGTCAGCATTAACATATGGTCTTGAAGTGATACAAAGCTGGAAAGGAGATGTAGAGATAGTTCAAGGTGAGTTTTGAAAACCAGAGAGACAATTCTAATGTGTTTTAGGATATAAGCAAACTGTGGATAAACTGGCAATACCTTGACATACATTAGCTACTCAAGAGTAAATCTCCATGGGAATGTTCTCACAGGGCATTTGTTACCCGTCTCCTTAGAGGGAGGGCTGAGAAGCTCAGACCTGCTCTATAAGCCTTTGGGTTAGAAATGCAGGAGTGGTGCAGGTTTCCTGCAGGGCTGCGTAGGGGGAATTTGCACATTCCCTGTCTGCTCCGTGCCTTGCTCAACTCGTCATTAGTCTCCCTCTTTCAGGAGCAATGCTTTCATACAGAGTACAGACCATGTAAGACAAAAAAGTCAAGCCTTATCTGGGATCGAAAGGCTTAGCATTTTTGCTAAGGCTCCTCTCTACGTGCCCCTTGGATGCTGTAACTATGTCAGCAATCGAAGTCCTTACCCATGGCAGGTTGCAATTTAACTGAGTTTCAACAGTACCTGATGTTCCTTTCTTTTAGACTCCCCCCCCACCCCCCGTCTGCAGGGACACATTCAAACAAAAGAGGCACAAGAGCAAAGATTAAACTGAACTTAAACCAGACACCTTCTGCACTCAGATAGCTGTGTCCTTTGTTCACAATTCTCTTACAGCCCTCCCCCTACACTAAGCTGTATTTTTCATTCTCAGCAAATCACAGGACCAGATGCTCCTTTTGACATGTGGAGACAAGTCACAGATTTGGAGGCTTTCTCAATTTGTGTTGGCTAATGTAACAGTTATTATAGCTACATTCTCAATATTGGAGAAACATGCTTCCCTGACTTGCTTTGGTTTCTTGTCAAAGTAGCTTACAGAAAACACAACAAGTAGCTATTACTTGTTTTACTCTCTCTTCTGTTAAGTTTATTTTAAAAGTGGCATGAAATTAATTTTTCCACTTTGGGTTATTTCTTTTTTATTAGTTTTCAGTGTGAAATGGTTGAATCTGACTTCTTTCTCTAAAAATGAGAATCTGACAGTAGTGAATGTACTGCTGGGATGGAAAGTTGATGCACTGACAGTTCCGAAGGCCAATGGTTACTATTAGTACCGTAGTGCAGGTACAGTTTCTGCAGCACATCGTAGCCTCAGCCACGGAGAAGGACCCCATTGTACCCCGTGCCCTGTACAGACAAGAAGCAAGAATAGACAGTGGTGAAGTAACCTTCGGTAATAACAGATGTGTTTAGACTCCATGTTTGGCCAGTGTGCAGCTCACCTTGACACACAGAGTCAGCGCAGAGCTGATGACCAAATGCTGTTTGGGTGTTTTCAGTTTCAACATGACAGTTCATGAAAACCTAAATGTGTGGGTTTGGATGAACTTCAGATAAAATTCCATGTTATCATGTTAGCTTCAGCTGAATCTCTGTGATGGCCATTGTGGCACAGAGCTTGTCGTAGGTTAATTTATTCTGATATTTGACTTGAACATTATACTGTCACTCTGAGTACTAGTAAAGAAGCAAGAGGAGAGAATCTCATGTGTGTATCAGGGCAGGCGTGAATTGTCAGTGATCTAAAAATCTATTCACACGCAGTGTAGAGAACTAATGTTTAGCACTGGTATTAACAATGTCTCTCATTTTTCAGTACGAAGCATGTGCTCATTCATATTGTAACATATATTTTACAGACCTATCTGTAATATATATCTGTATATATTTTATCTATCTGTAATATATTTTATCAGCTGAATGTAGGTAATACACAAATCTGTGTTGCGCAGGTTGCTACATAACACTAGAGGGTGTGAAAACATGAGCGGTTACCTCAGATTCTTTCAAATCCATGTAGAACAAATAGGCCTTCATTTTTAAAGGCCTCAGTCAAAGGACCAGATGCGGTAACTGCATGGCACTTAATTTTTCTTCCTTGGAACGATGAAGGGCTGAGATGACCTTGTAGTTTCAAGGAGTCTACAGCAGTGATTTCAAACCTGACACTTAGATCAATCACTAAATCATTCCCCTTAGCTGAACTGACTCATTGCCTATTTGCCCACCATGGAAAAAAAGAAAAAAGCAAGGTCCTTTAATGCCCCTCTTGTATTTCAAAGCCACTCCTGTGTGAAGCCTGTCCTACACAATATGCTATACCAGGCATATACCAGCCAACCTTTCTAGTACAGAAGCTGCATGTAATTTAATGAATAATTCCAGAAGCAGCAGGATTAATTAACCTACATCTCCTCCACTCAGTAAACCAGCCCATGACAGCTCTGACTACAGTATCTGCAGGTCTCCCCCATAAACCCAGTGCCCCATATCCTCTCCCTCTCCCCGAGAAGCTTACTATTTCCCCCCCATTTCCTAAATCCCTGACCGTACCCCCCTCCCCAGTGTCATGTTCCTAAAACCACCCCCTATCGCAATGCCGCATGTTCTTCCTTCGCTCCCTGCAGTTCTGCGAGCCCTCCCACCCTCTCCCTGTCCTCTGTACACGTGTTGGCTCTCTGCTGTGACAACTCCGAGTACGTATATTTGTGCTGACTGGCAAGCTGTGCTGATCAGTCAGTCCACGCACGCATGCGACTACCCAGCCAGCCGCTGCCAACAGAATGAAGAAAGCCTCCTTTCTCCATGTCTGTTCCTCAGAGAAAGGATTAATACGGTCATTTTCTCTCCTCTAACAACTCCTGATTTTCAGTAAACTCCTAGGAGAGGAAGATTTTTGAGACCTCTGTCCCGAAGGCATTGTCAGATGTGGCTGAAATTGGTTGGCAGGTTCAAGATCATTAGGGTCAGGACTGACAGACGGGCTGGTAGCACGATTGCATTATTTTTTTCCTTAGAAACCAGGCTAAAAAAAGTGGATTTGGCAGTGTAATTGATACAGGGCTTTGTGAGCAAAATAAGCAATATTTACAAAAGTACCTTTAATTTGATACTGGTTTGTCTGCAGTAAGACTTTTGCCAGTATTTCTTAAATCTCATAAAGGATCGTGCCCTCAGTACCGGCAAAAATGCACTCCAGGCCTAATTTTGATTAGCAGATAAAAGTGGCTTCCCAGCAGCAACAGACCATGCTGAGGAGAACAAATGAGGGCAATGACTTAATTAGAAATTCTGTGACAGTAAACTTAGTTGTATTATTTCCAATCCAGTCCAGCACGCAAAGCAGTGTTCCTTGAGTTTTCCTGTTTCCATAACACTTGTCAGGAAATGCTGGATATATGGTATATAGATAGACTCCTATACAGAGCAGACTCGGTGACATTCCTCTGCTCATCACGGACAGTGCACCCACCCTGAGGTGGATGTGGGCAGGAGAAGGACATAGGAAAGAGTAGTGAAGAACTCAGGTTCATCATGCAGGAAAAAAAAGGGGAATTGTGCGTGGTTAAAACCTTTAACTGCAGAAATGCAGTGCCACGTGAGAAACCGCGTAGACAGACCAAATGACTTCCTGAGTAACTTTAATCCCAGGTCTGGCAACAATTTACAGTTTTCCCTTCGAAGCACTTTTCAACTCAGTATACCTCGGTTATCCTTTCATGAAGCGTTCATAGTCTTTACCTGCTTCACACAGGTGTTGTGAAGTTTCATTAATTAATACTTGAAGATTCTAAAGTAAGAAAGTGCCACGTAACTGCAATGTATTCCTTTCATTAATTCCACATAAGCTATTTTCATCAGACTCTTCAGCTGCAGAGCCATCAGGAGATCTCACAGCAGGCAACTGTGGAGGTAATTTTTCCTTTACCGAATTGAGCCCCTAGGAGTTAATGATTGACTGCTAATAGGTTTATCCCATTAAATAAGGGGAGAAGGAAGGTTTTGCCTGATGTGCAACAGAGAAGGAAAATATCCAAAGCAAAGTGAGCTCCGTTGAATATAAGTGACCATCTTATGGCATGTGTTGGAACCAGATCCCGGGAATGAGAGAAGGTTTATAATATTTCATACAGTCTGAAGGTTTGCAGTGAATTTTGGGCTACACATTGCCTACTTTCAATTCACTATTTAAGAAAGAAACCTCTATAAGAATAAGCAATGAAATCTATCCTATTGCTAGTAGAGAAGTTTTGCAAAGTAAATGTTTATAAACCTTTCATATGAAGTTAATGATGCTTATTAAAACGTTAAAAGCAGTCATTCACAACGGCTCCCATTTTTAAGAGCAGTTTTATTATCACACTCTGCTCTCTGAATTAATGGGCAGCTTAGTTACTTATTTGGTTTACAGTAAATGTTGGCCAGATTATACAATTTAGTTCATGAAATATTTAGAGGTTTTTTAAGTTGTAATCATTTATAAAGTCTGCAGTGTCTACAATATCTGTGACACTGCGACTTCAGCCCTCGAAATAATTCCTAACGTTGATAACCCTTTCCGTACTCCCAAGATCCCAACTTTCCTTGCAGAATTACATTTATATTAGTTTTTTTCTCTGAAATATAGCCACTTCTAGGCTTATGAAACTTGCCATTTTATGGCCAATCACGCAGGAGTTCAGGGCTGGAAGCAGGGACATGCCATTCATAACTTCAGGGAATATGTGGCCAGACACACTTTATGCTTACACAGACTTAATTTGGGCTAGGACAACCAGCTATTATATGACTGGAATTACCATCTGAGTAGATGAGGAATTAGACCTTTAAACTCTGCGTATTTATGGCTGTGGAAAATGCTAACAGTTTCTGGTTACTTTGAAAAAGCGTCCCTAATTAAAAACCTCTAGAAAAAAATATTGTGTATGTAGTATGACCACAATTTCGCAAAAGCGTAATCTCATTGATATCACTAGGCCTTACATATGGGCCTAAATTTAAACATATGTTGTTTACTGTATAAGAAGAGACTGCTGAATCAGATATGCAAAAAGTGAGCAGATAATTTTTGTAAAAAGTACTAAAAACCTGCTAGTAAACACTTCTGGTAGTGTTTCTTTGTCTCTGATGTTATTTTTAGTTTGGGGCGTTTTTGAGAGGAAGAAGGGGGCAGTTTTCTTTCGTTTCATTCTGCACAACACGGAGAGCATCAGTCCATCCTCTTCTCATCGCTACCTTTCCTCTTTCTTCCCCTCCACTTTCTAGAAATCTCTTTGTACAAAATAGCCCACTCCCACTCATTACTTATGCATGCTTGTACTCTACTCAGCAGGCAGAGAAATTCTGGGACTAAGGCTGCCTTTAAATAAAGGGACATTTTAACACCCAGAAATACTTTCACATTCAGACTAAACTTTTGGTTATCAAGGGTATATTTCCAGGAGAAAAAGCATGAGGAATGAAAATAATTTTCCTTTAACTAAAAGCCTAGAAATTTCCATGGGAATTTTTGCAAGCGGGAATGGTACCAGAAATCCCATTCTTCCGGTTTTTAATGAAGTTTCTAGTTTGCTGTTAAAAAAGAGATTCCTTACAGTTGTTGCATCACAATTTTTCCCCCCTTCTTGCCCTCCGTGTTCAGCCAGTTAGTACACTCCCTGGGGTCCAAGGTGGGGAGAGGGGGGACACAGAGGACAAAATTGTTTTTAAACAGAGAAAAAAAATATGGTTGCAGACCAAAAACATATTAAGGGATTCTAGGGCAGATGTATTAGCTGAAACTATTTTTATTACTGGTAAATAATTAAGTGGACTTAAAACTAGTAACATTTTAAAATTCCAATTGCACTCTTACTGCAGTGCAAACGCAAGAGCAATCTACACTTTATTTGTTCTACACTGTCTGTCATCCTGACTCCTAGTTTACCTTTCTTTTAACTCTCACCCCCAGATAAGTGGTATGCTATCACTACAGTAGTAATTGAAGAGTAATTTGTTTCCTGAGTTCCTCCATCACTTCACACAAGCCATTCGTGTAAATATATATAATTATATAAGTATTGAACAATTTGCCATTTCATATTTATTTACACCGTGATTTTCTACAGGACCAGAGAGAGCAAGGCATGTGCGTTAAAGCTGAAAACAAAAAGATGCTCTCATATTCACTAGCTTGCAGAGTATATGGCTTCAAGACAAATGCTATGTATTACACACTGTGTGTAAAACCACCAGTGCTTGTAGTACTGCAACTGCATGATGCAGAGCTGAGAGCAAGGAGCCATGGAACAGCGTGAATGTTAGCCAGGCTGCTTCGGTTTAGTCAGTTAAAGCACGACATCAGAAATCGAGATCTTTTAAAATGCCTTGATATAAACTGTAGGAAGGAGGAATTGTTTAAAACCAGTCAAGGGGAAAGTAAGATTATCATTGAGAAGTTCTCCAATGCATCCAGAAGATAGCAAATGCTATTTATGAAGAACTGCCTTTGTTCTTCATTAACTTGTTAGCATGAATGTAAGTTTTAAAAGATCTAAAAGGTAAAAAGAAAGTAGCCTAAAAAGTATTTGGTAAAAAAGAACTGCAAGAGAAAGGAAAAATACACCTTTAACAGAACAGGAAAGCAAATAGCTAACGGCACAGGCAGATAAAACCTTCAGTGCCACCTTTCCCATCTTCTCTGAGGTCTATTCTGACCAGATGTTTAACAAAGCCATTTTAACATGAGAAGCAGAAGAGAGCAAGCACTTTAAAGGATATTTAGGCAAGATTCAAGTCAATAGAGGATGTTCATTCTAGAGTGCTTAAGAAAACTTACCAAAACAATCTCTGAGTAGTTTTGCAAACTTGTGGAACACTGGTAAAGAATGAATGCAGAACATCCCTTTCAAAAATAAAAAGTGGAAAAATGAAGATATGAATAATTATAGACCCTTTAATCTTCACAAATATTCTAAAATGATCTATTTATAAACAACTATTTTCTTCATGGAAGACAATAACACAATTAAAATATAGGTGGATATGTTCATGGGAAAGAAGTTGTATCAAACCAATGCAATTCCCTTCTCTGTCAGACTGTGGCAAGTGATTCAGAGGAAAGGAAAGGAAAGGAAAGTGGTAGATGGGACATATCTTTCATAAAGAATCTGGTATTTTCTAGCATTGCTTTCTCAAAGGGTATTGGAAAAGTGTAGTCCTGATATGATGGCTATAATGGGAATGCACAGCTTGTTGAAAGATTCTCTCAAATACTAGGGAATTTCAAGTGGATCTCTACAGGGACCCGTTCTACACCCAGCTCTTTTATCATTTTCACTAGTATCTTGGACAATGAAATATAGAATATAGTTACGTCATTTGTGGATGACACCAAAACACAAGAGTTTGGCTGCAAGCACTTTGAGAGACAGAATTGTAATTCAAACCCCTCTTGATAAATTGGAGAAATGGCTTGGTGTCAACAAGGCTAAAATCAATAGGTGCAGCCAAAACCAGAGCAGTTCCAAAGTTCAGAATACATGACAGGAGTTATAATGGATTAGAGTCTAAGTTATAAGCCAGGAATGTGATGCTGTTGCAAAAAAAGACAGCTCTTGTTTTGGGGTATACTAGCAGAAGTGTCACATTAGAAATGAGGTATCTGTATTGCTCTGATAAGCATCGCTGAGGCTTCAGCTGGGGTAGAATTCTGGACACCGCATGCTACAAAAGATATATACATTTAGAAAAATTAGTAAGGGAAGCAGCAACAATGATAAGAGGTTTAGGAAGCATAGCATATGAGGAAAGTTTGAATAAATACTACTTAATTATCACAGAAAGTAGAAGACTTACAGGATATACAGATCTTTCAAATATTAGCCGGATATTTTTAAGTTGAGAATAATTATGCTCAATGGCCCGCAATGATGGCAAAAATAAATTTGCTTAACTTCTGAATTCTTGAGTGTTCAGAAATTGCAATAGCTTACATAGCAACATTCTGGTAGACTCCTTAACCAGCAATTTTAAGAACAGTTTAAATATGTTAGGGATGATTTAAGTATTCTTGATTCTTCTGTCATGCAGGGAGTTTGACTAAGTGCTCTCTTGAGATCCCTTCTAGTCCTATGTTTCTGTGATTTTAATTTACATGGAACTCAAAAAAAAAATCTGGGTCATTCTATTAATTTTTTATACATCAGATGAAAATCTTAGACACATGAATAACTCCATAAGCTAGGATACGAAAACTTTTCAAAAACTGTCTTACCATAATCGTGAAGTGAAAGAAATAGCATTTTCAAATACACTATATACTTCAATTAAAATTAAAAAGAAACAAGGAAGATATCAAAATACTTACTGTTATTTATTAAAGTCCATGAGCTAAGAATTGTATTTCACTTGCTGGGAAAATATAAGTTATTTCTTCCTCTTAATCAAAATTGCTGGCAGTTGTCAGTTCTCTCTCTTTGCAAATAATGTTTTGCCTGATAATGATTTTTGAGTCTGAGTTGTTTGCTTTAGGTTCACTAGATCATATTTGCTCCAAATAAGAAGGGAAGACAATGGTGACTCCATCTTCACATCTATCAGGAAAAGAAAATTCTACTTTCTCGTTATACCTTGTAGACTTAAGAGCGAAAGTCTCTTGAGTCCTTAGAGGAGGCTAACTTGACCTGGGGTTTGAGGGTTTCCTGTAGTTGGAAACACTTTTCCTGTTTCTTCTTGTCATCCACATGAGTAGGACTCTCAGGCCTGCTGCCTTCTAGGTAGGTACTGACACTGGAGTAGTTTCTGTTGTCTGTACAAAACAACAGTGTCATAAGGACATTGAATTTAGCCTCTAGATTGTGGACACAGATGGGAAATCACACGCGTAGGTTGCAATTATCCCATTTGGGAGAGCTCTCTTGGAACCTGCACACACAAATGAACCTGCCCGTTGGCCCGTGCACCTTTTCAAACTTACAGACAAGACGGTACAGTTTGATACTTGCATCCAGGCTCTCTGCTGGTAGAAATCAGCATGGATTTCACAAGAGGAAAGACAATTTACACTTAATTGGGTCCAGGATCCTTAGGAAAATGTTGTTTGCTTTTATAGGTATATAAATCAGAGGAAGAAAAACTGCCTTTGAGTGTTTAAAACCATGCAGTGAAACAGTTAAATCTGTATGTAGCCTTAGACTTCAGTTTAGAAATTACTACTCGAGCTGATTAAAACATGCTAAAAAGCAGCCGCTACTGGGCTTTTTCAAGTCTGTATGCTTATTAAAACCAGAGAGCATGTGAAACAATGATATAGTCCCTTAACTAACAGTTTATCTTGCATGAAGGAAAATACCATTAGATCAGTCTTGATGAAACCTAATTGCTATTTGACTGTGATCACATTAACTGCTTTGTGCTCCTAGAGTTACACTTTAAAGGTGAATTCCTAGGTGCATTAATAAGCTTAGTTTATATCAGAGTCTTGTTGAGAAGAAGTATTTTGTGAGCTGTGTTGATCAAACATCATTTTGATCACTTATACTTGGTATTAGACTTGATTAAATTCTACAGAAGTCATCTTCCTGACAACAACCCTTTTTTCTGCTCACACTCACAAAAAAGAAATCCCTGGATCCCAACTGTGCCTGTAATGAAGGTGAATTGTGTTTAATGACTTAAAGAGTGCCGTTTTGTGCTTAACAGTTTACGTATTGCAAATTACCCTGTAAATACTCTGTTTCTAGATCAAATTAATTGTATAACAAGTTGTGCTGAGAGGCAGTGAATTTTCGTTGCTATTTTAGCTCCCAGAGTCTGGCAGCTTTAAATGGTTTTCTTAAAATCCTACTCATAAGCTCTATCATACTACCGTATAAGAACTTGAACACAGACATGGAATCCATGACGGATGCGGATGTTGCCACTTGATATTTAAAACAATAAGCTGCTATGACATTTAGTGGACTTTGACTTGCTTGCCTTTGTTAATAACTCAGTGCACTGGAAATTGCGTGACTTCACATTTTATGCCCATAACTCATCAAATTAAAGATAACTGGCCAAGTTAAGCTCACCTGTAATTACTGTGGGCTTACATGGAGTTATCCCTGATTATACCTTGCCTAAATGCAGTTTACTCTTCAAGTGCTGGATCCAGAACATTTTCAACTGCATCAGAGTCCACCATCAGTCAACTTTGAAATGAACATTCACACTCGGGGACCGGGAGAAACAAGAGATGTGAAAGGAAGCAGCAGGGAAGAGGAAGTGACATGCCCATAGTTGGGAAGTGAGTGGCAAGACAGACATTTTGCTTCCTGAGCCCTTGTCCTGTGCTTCATCCACCCACCATTGCTTCTGCTTTAGTAATTGCTTGTGCATTATACTTCTTCTCATGGCTCAGTTGCTTCATTTAAAAATAAATAAATACTCAAGATGGTGCCTAGGTAAGCACGCAAGGTCAAAGACAGCATCTTTTGGTTCCAAAGTATTGGATAAGCTACTTTATTTATGATTAAGTCTGAAACGGTACCATGCCTAATAACAGAGGATATTTCCTCTTTTTCCCATTACCCAAAGGACATTTTCCTGAAAGCTGTTACTCTCTGTCTGAGAAGAACCAAGACTGAAGGCAGAGATGAAAACACGGTTGTGGTACTTAAATGATCTTTAAGGGAAAGCTCCAAGCTACTGATTTTGGATCAATATAAAATCACATAACTCACTGATGACTAAAGCCAGTCTTCATGTTCAGTGACAGGAAGGTGAGTCAAATTCACAGAGGACATGAAAATATTTCATTTGGAAAATATCCCCATAAACCTCCACAATCTCCTACTTTACTAGCAATTTTTGTGTTCAGACGATGTTCTTATTTTCACTGTGCTGTTTCTAGCAGCCACCCATTTATCAAGGACCGTGTCAAACGCAAGTCTTAAACCGTTTGGCTGAACTGAAGTGTACTAGTCTGCAGGTGTGTAATGCACTGCCCACCCGAGCTTCTGATCCCACGAGCCTGGAGCTTCCAGTGGCATCTACTCCAAAAGCACTTGGAACAGGAACACTGTGATTGATATATTGGCGACAGTCTCATATCAGAAACTGGCTTTAAGAAGAGAATAAAGAAACTACAGGCTCAGGTAGATTTGAGTAAGGCAGTGATGTCGAAGCTAGAAGTGGAAGAGCTTGCTTTGAGTACTTTTGGGAACCTAGTAACTGATCTAAGTGGAGACTTCTGAAAGTAAACGGTCTTGCAGGAGGTACACAAAATCACATCAATCTAGCTCAGTTATGAGATATTTTTTAAAATGCATGTTGGTTATGGAAATCCTTACAGCAATTTGAACTTTCCTTATTGTGGCCTGAAATAAAAGCTGAGGTGTGAATGCCAAAGAACATTATACTGGCTGTTGCAGAAGTAATAAAAATACCGAAGGCCACTTTACCACTGTGATGATGTCCACATAGGAATTTGCACTAGTTTACCTAAATTGACATTTAACCTTGATTTCTCTGTTTGCAAAATAAGAGTGATGCAACAGTAACATTTGGCTCATTTAAACTTCACTTCCAAATGATTAAATGGACTTCTTTGCTTACCACGTTCTGCTTTAATCTGTGTAAACGGTGCCTGTGAACTAAGAGCCATCAAGAGAAGGGAATGAAAAAAATCAGAACATACACATCTTGAACCAGGCACCAAAAAGTATGGCGTACTTTACCAATTCTTGTCCCACTTTTGCATCCGCAATCCGGCTCATTCATTCTCATACCAGGGGCATGTTGTAAAATTAAAATCATCTTTGCTGGTGGGATACCTGGATGCCAGTGAAATAAGGAAGATACAACAGCCCAGGAGAAAATAAATAGTTCTGTCCTTACAGCAGGGCTATACTGTTATGCTGTGTGTAAGCATGAGCCAGATATTGAGTAATATAGAAAAAACAGAAGGTTGAATACCTTCTTGTTAAGTGAACATTGTCTATTTTTTGCAGTGAAAGGGACAGGGGTCCAGGAGAAACAATTGAATGTGATCATGCAATTAAAGACTTTATCATACCATATATCCACAAGAGGACCCCATAAATTTGCATAAGCAAATTTAGTTTTTGTATTTTGTAACTTTTAAAGTACTTGGCTTTACAACCTTGAGGATGCTTTTCTAATGTATGCTTTGATATGTAATTTCAATTTTTCAGCCTCTGTGCTCATTTCACATGTTTCTGTCGCTATCTGAGAAAACTAGCTGTACTTATGGACTATAAAATGTATATTTACATTGTATAAATAAGAGCCACACAAAGAATACAAACAAGAAAGGGTTATAACAGTGGGGCTGAGTTACAGCAGTACTGAGGTAAAACAGATTGGCTTAATTGCAAGAGCTTTGCATGATGAGGTTCTGGTGGGAGAATATCTTATTGCTTAGCCAGATGTTGTGAGTTTACCCTGCATGTGAGAGAGATGACACAGCTCATTTGCTCGTCAGAGTCCTGTAGTGTTAGGCAGGGAGCTGGAATACTTTAGACACTACAACCTTGAAGGTAGGGGTTAAATCCTAAACAGATTTCTGTGCACTTTTTATTGTGCTCTTTTTTAATGCAAACAGCAAACTTTACTAAAATATATAACTTTAATTGGAAACCACTCTGCTGTAGAAGAAGATGGAAGGCTGCTAGGGCTGTAAGTAATCCAATTTCTATCTATCTCATCAAACCTTCTGTATCAGTTGTTGCTTTATTTGGTGCCCTTCCAGTAGGACTGGTGATATATTTGGCTGTGATACTTATTGTGGAATACTTTATGTTTTCATGTGCCTTTTTTGTTCAAGCATGAGAGAAATCAAGCTGAGTAAACTGGAAGGTGGTAGAAAATTAAAGTCTCTTCACTTCTTGTCTTAAACTGTTCCTTGGCCTGGAACAGTTGCTTGTTGAACAGTTGCTGTTTGTGCCCTTCGAGGGGGATGTATTTCAGTGGGAATAGATGTGAACCCTTTCTGTGAGAGGCAAAGGTCAGACGTGTAGGCTTTTGTTGTGTATATTCTTGTCCTCCATTGAGAGTCTTACTGACATCAGCAGAAGCACCATGTGCTCTATCAGTGTAGGATGTGTAAAGCAAATGATAAAAGTGGGTGAAAAAAAAACATGTGGACCATAGATTTACCTAAAACTGACTAAACTCTTAGTCATAAATAAGTTAAGCCTCTCTGTTCTTTTATCAGTGATTTTGTACCTTTAATAATAATGTTAGAAGTAGAAATATAGATATGAAAAAGTGTTTGCCAGTACATTGCAGTACTAAACCTGATGGGAGCTAGTCTTGGGTCGCTTCTTTGGGATATGTCTGTAAGAGTGGGCACTGGGATGACACAGCTGTCCAGACCTTGAGCTAGAAGTGCCAGACGTTGCACTGACCGTGCAAAAGAGGGTCCAGAACTCATAGAACAAGAGGTGTGCTACTGCATCTTCAGCTGATGTTCAGCCTTATGGTTGTGGTAATTCAGATATACAGCTCTTTCCCAGAGCTAGCAAAACTCAGTAGTAGCCTCAACTTCTGCAGACGTCAGCCTGCAGTCCTCATGGAGCCGTTCGGCTGCACCTGCGCACGCGGGTGCATGTGGTAACCTGGAGTCTGTGCCCAACGGTTCAAACTGCTCTGCCACGCTACAAGATGGATTTCACTTGTGCAAACTGCAATTTACAGACTTTGGTGTTGCATACAAGAGTAAAATTAATCTTGTGTGCCTGTAGGGTTTCATTTATATTGGTGTCCCTTTACTTCCTCATAACTAAAATTCTCCTTTCCAAGCTTGTAAAGCTAGCGCGTTTAGCAGCTGATGTTCTTACGGGTTGGGAACGGTGGACCGTCAGAGTTGTGACTTAGAGCCGTCTGTTCAGGGAGCAGAGCTCTCTGTGCTTTCTGTGCTGCCTGGACACTTGTCAGTTGCCTTAGCAACTTTTGCTGTGTGCATAGGCTTTGTCATATGGGTTAATACATCCATTTCTGAATCAATAAAAACTTTCTCAATGACTGACAGCATCTATCTGCATAGTCAGGTAAATGAACGGTTAGCTATATGCTCTGTAATTTGTGCAAAGAGAGCCACAAGACAATCCAAATATAACTGCCAGTCACATTTAATGCAAACGTAGGCTACTGTGCAGCCAACGCGCTGGGCTAAGATCAAGTACAAATGGTAGAGAAACTGGAATTTAAGGTACTTCTCCCAAAATATTTTACTAAGTGTAGTATCTCTGATTGAATAAAGCTCTCCAAAAGTAATTTCATTACCCATTGAAAAGTCCACGTAAGAAATAATATTTTCCTACCGTAAGCTGACAAGGAAAGAGTTAACGTGGTCTGTGAGCAGCGCAAGGACTAACTGGCCTGTGCTTACCGGACTGTGAGGGTGGTTGGGTCGGCTGCTGTGAGTTAAGTGACTCCTCTGCCCTCATCAGAGGGTGGCTGGACAGGACTGGGACCTAGAGTGTCTCTGGGGTAAAATGCAACTTGCTAACGCTCACCTGTGGTGGGGTTTTTCCTTCCCTTACTTTTTTTTTCTTCTTTTTTTCCTTTCTGCGCCGAAGTTTGGTGGCATATAATTATTTTAGTCTTTCCCTTTAAGTCCCGAGGGGATTTATTTTTACTGGTGCTAGATGTCTAGAAGAAGGGAGTCTTCTGGCTGAGTGAGATCTGAGATCTGAAAAGCCAGACGTACGTGATTTGGCTGAGATTTGAGAGTCTGACCACTGCCTTGGAACCTGATACTGGCCTGTGTGCCTTTCTCCAAATCCGTTCTGCTTTCATCCGGGGTCTGCAGTGTGCCCCGTTGTTTAAGGCAATAAGGGCAGCATCGGTGATCCATCAAGGCCTTCTGTGAGTTTATTACTGCTGGCTGATGCAAATGTTCTTTACGAAAGAATTTAGTTCCTTCTTAAAAGGAAAACAAAGTCAGTCATGCTGCATCCTGTGCTCGCTGTGTGTGGCTTCACAATTTCATAATACAGGTCTCCCTTCCCATTCCGTAGCTGAGCCTCACCCTCCGCTCCTCGCCCGGTGTGATAATGAAGCGTTGTTTCCTTGCTGCCCTTGCCACTCGAGCGAGGAAATGGAGGCGCGGGGCTAGGCGAGGCCACGAGGCTGCGGGTCTTTTTCAGGAGCTTGCGATTCTGGGCGCTCCAGTTGAGGCTAACGTGCCTGAGACCTGGCAGGCCTGAATGCTTTTATTTCCTCGTGGCTCCGCTGCCCAGTAATAGTGGATAATGGAAAATCAGCTGCGTCCTCTCTGTGCCAGTACTAAATGTCTGCTTCTGAACAATCCAGACTATCTCCAGGAGCAAATAAAGCATTTGCCTCCAAACTCTTCTGTGTCTGAACTGCCAGATCTTTCAGCTGTGTCCAGAACTCTCCGATCATGAAAACACTTGACTTTCTTCTTCTCTCGTCCCCAAAGACTTTGAGTGTCTTCTGTGCACTTTATAAAATAGAAAAGAAACTGTAATCAAAAGTAAGGGTTATATTTCTAATTATAGAACTTGAATTTATTTTACAGGATCATGCTAAAATAGTTTTATGGGGCTTTTGGGGAGGAGAGCATTTTTTATTTGTGATTTTTTTTGTTGTTTTTTTTTTTAAAAAAGCGGCCATCGCTACTGTCAATCAATCTACACACAAAACCAGAATGACAATTGGAGACATTCAACTTTTATTTTAACTGATATGAAAACATCTTCAAAGACTAGTAATTAACTACAGGTTTACTACACATTAATGCTTTAGTAATGCGTGTTCTTTCACTCTTTGCCCCGTTTACAATTTTAATCTTTTTCATCTTCACTGATTACAGAACAATTTATATTAGATTTGTATTTTCCTTGTTTTGTGTGATTATATTCTGTAGCTGTGAGGTTGCTGCCTCATTGCACCTTATGTTTATCATTTTTAAAAACGTATCTATCTCCAGCAGTCTGCTATGATTGTTCCCAAGCAATAGTACAAAATAAGAGAAAGCAAACAGAAATAATCACTAAGTTTCATATTTCTCTATCTTCTCTTCTTCCTCCTGTGTAACTATGGTCTGGGAGCAAGGCTAGTGTCTCATCTTCCCTCCCACTCTGCAGCCTCGCAATTTCACTTTCAGATTACTTGTGCCTCAAAAGAAAACAGGAATTCTTCTGCATGGAACCTGCTTTTAATTAAGAAAAAAAAATACAGTTCCCATACATTTACTGTAATCTACTCTTGCAGATATTAGTCTTAAAGTGTGTTCGGTTTGTTCTAGCCATTACAACTTTGTTCAGTTGTGAGAAGCATTGTGCTTCTGTCTCTGGAGAGATTCATTAGTATGTAAAAATGTGGTATTTTTCAGGTTTTAGATTTCGGTGTTGCAAAGAGGAGGGAACATTACTAAGTCTGCAAAGCAAAAGACCTAGTGAACATAGTATTTAACAGCTAGTGGAGTTTTCTCAGACCACTAGAAATTGATACTTTTTTTTTCCCGAAGAATACGCTAAATACATGTTGAATACAAACATGAGTCAGGCTCTATACTGAGTAGTCCTAGCTATTCACTCAGCTGGCCTTTTCATTGCTCCCCTGGTTTTAAATGCACATTTTGGTCCCTTCAACTCTTCTGTCTTGCTCTTTTTTTCACGGCTTCTCTGAACGGATAGCGACTCATTGTATGCACAACAATACTGGACCCTGGTTCAGAAGGCACAAATGAAGCTTTTCTTGCATTGCTTGTTTGTTTGGTAAGGGCAGAGTGAAGTGATCAATCTTGCTGTGAAAACCAAAAAGCCGTGGATTTTTCGTTGTTGGGTCGTGTGTTGGCGCAAGACCATACAAGAGAGACAGGCTTCAGAAAATGTACATGATTTACAAGGCGGGGAGGGAAATAAATGAAATGGTACGTAGGTTGGAAGCATCTGGAGGGACTAGACAACTCAGAGAGAGCAGTTACATGAATGAACACCAGCGATGTAAATCTCCAGAGCAGAAAAAGTAGTATAATTGACTCCTAGCTCTTGAGGAAACTAAGGAGAACAGCTTAACTGGAGGAACAGTTGTTGCTTTTCATGATGACAGCCACAAAATGTTAGTCAACTCTAGCACAAAACTGACATCATTAGGATGCTTGAACTGTCATCAAATAGAAGACTTGCTAAGAGCTAGCAGTGGGAACAGCGTTGGGTGCTCTGGTAGAGTTTCTGGCATGCACCTACTTGTGATGGCTGTGACTTGCTGGCTGCTGTCTTGGTGAATTCCGAGGATTACACAGACCTTGGGTCAGTTGGTTTCCACATTCCTGAGGAAAACTGTCATTCCCAGTCACCAATTACTACTCAGTTACTGGTAGGCACTGACTAACAAATGAAGCAAGGTTTCTGGCCACGTGAGCTTTCATCTAAAACTAATGAATGCCAAATATCATAGTACAAAGAGATGCAGAGGATGGTGTGGCACCTTCACATTTTGGTCAGAGTGGTAATATCATTTGGGGAAGGCCTAGGTTGTCACCTGGAAGTCCTGTGGCAACAATATGTATTTAAATGAAGTAAGGATTGTGAGTCTGAACTCCTGACAGGAGAAAAGATTTTTAAAAAGCAACAGCCCTGCATTTATAATATATTTGTGGCAATGGTCTTGTGTCCACTGCAGCCATTCATCCCTAGCTGTGTATCTTGAAGCCTTTCGTGTTTATGTTAGGGACTCCAAAAATACAGCGTGTGGGGAAAATCTTTCGTTTCCGAGACTTTAGTTTTGCAGTTGATTAAGCCCTGAACAAAAGCCTGTCGATAGTGACTTAGAGTTCTCCAGGCGCGGCCTGAGAGCAACTTTGGATCTGGAGCTCACAGCAAACTGAGAGCAGCAGAGACCTCCCACAGCAGGAGGGTGTAGATCTTGGAGAAAACTAGACGGAGCTGCTCTACGCATTGGGATGGTGTAGACTACCGTGCCCGAAGCAGGGAGGAAGAATGAGGACTCATTCTGCCTTCTTGCTACCCCGCTCTGGAGTCACTGCCCAAGAGGAGCAGAAATAAAGAAGTCACTAAAATTCTCAGAGGGGAGAGCGCAGCCTTCAGCTGCCTGTGCACAGTGGCGTGAAAAAGGAGTTTCTTACTTACTCACCCAACCCTGGCAGCCCGTGTCAGGCTATCTCCCTCAATGGCAGAAGGCTGACATGCATGTCCACCAGGATGGATGCTAGTAGCTTTACTGGTGAAAAGATTCAGCTTGGGAATACCAGTCACACTTGCTGAGTAAGCCTGAGTGGTTTTGTTTCAGGGCTTAATTAAAGTAAATTGGAGAATTACAAGAGGGGAGGGAAATAAGTGTTCACAAAAAGAAACACGGTGAAGATGCATTATGTCCCTAGCCTCTTTCCACTAATGGATTCGAATCCTTAATGAAAACAATATCACTCAAGAGAAGATGGATCGGAAGTGGACCACATGCAGCCCAGCATATAGGGGTCAGCTGGCTCACACAACACCCTCTTGTTGCCACGGTGGAAAGGGCAGCAGCAATTGTGAGAGCAAAGCAAGGACAAATACTGGAAGTCACTATCAAGTGCTACCAGAGACCTGTCATCATGGTGAGGGGCAGCATATAAGAGCTGATTCAGAGTAAAATGGGTAAGGACCGTGTATCCAAACATACTGGGAGTTTGGGTGAGGGGACTTGAGATCCAAATATGAAATGAGCTGTTGGCGACTGACTTTAAAGTGGTCTGAATCCAAAACCAGTGAATCAACAACACCCCAAATACGAAGAGATTTGAAATCCAGGCCAGAGTCTCTTGATGTGTCATCTCATTTTTCAGCTCCAGTTGTAATAAAGAGTAGCAGAAGAAAAGCAGGCAGACCTTTGGTGGCTGCTCATACAGCTACTGGGATGAGCTGCCAGTTAAATAGTGGGTGCTGAGCTGAGGCTGAAACTGGAAGGGATAATATTACAAAAGCACTTCCAATAGGAATGGCAACTTTAAAAAGGAGCTTTCCACACACACAGAGTGAAGAAAGTGCTAGAGTAAGTCTGATTTTGTGGAGCGTGCAAGTCCTTCAAGGATTCCTCACCTCTTGAGCTGACCTGAATAAATGTTGCAAACAAAACCAGTTCCTGGGATTCTGTGTCCTTCCTCTGGCTGCCTATGACTTTCCATTCAGTTCACTGTTTTTCCCTTATACAGATGATGGTGGCTCAGCTCCTGGGAGAAGGAGCTGATACTAGTTATCATTTTATCATTGAAAACAGCTGCTCTGAATTTTAATAGGTAACTCTTCTGCATCTGCAAGTAACATATGGCTAGCACAGAGCTGCAGCTTCAAGAGTCTCTTCCTGCTCACATCTCTATCAGGTAGGTGTGGAATGGAAACCTGCCACTTCAGCAAAGGCATTTAAAGCAGGCAAGCTGTGGGAAGATATACTGTGTAAACATGCTGTAGTTAATGTCAGGTATCCTAATGTGTGCTTAATATAATCTTTCTGACTTTGCATTTGTGTACAGTAATATCCTCTAACGCTCTGCTGTTAACAGATGAAGTGCTTCCAGGGTGGTGCAATTGATAACACACATGTAGATCTTTAGTTAGCAGGAAAGGTCTTCAGTCAAGCAGGAAAGCTCATCTAAGCCTGCAGCTTCCCCAGAAGGGAAGCATCGTAACTAGAGGGTGCATTTTAGCTGCAGTGACTAAAGCTGTAGCAACTTCACAATCTCAGAGGCAGCCGAAAATAATACACTTGAAAACGTTATTTACATGGTCTTGCCACTCAGCCCTGTACCCCCTGGGGCTGCTGCCCACACGCTCGTGCACCCTGCCCTCCTAGGAAGCGGCTGCTCTTTCTAGAGCGTATTTGCCATTTCAATCACATCTCTCTGCTTTTGCATAAAAACAGGTATTGAATTTTCTTGCTGTCTTGGAACAGGAGATCACAACATCCTATGCAGCTGAAAGCAGTGCCTCGGATATTTGAAAACAATTGCCCGTTGCCTTTCGCAGCATGTGTACAGTTCTGGCTCCAGGAGTCGGAGTCACGGGCGATGTAGGCATGGGGGGAAACGTGATCATGATGGCTGTTTGGGGGAGGGAGCGAGAGGTTATTCCTCTAAACTTTGACCAGTTACAGTAAATGTTCCTTACCCCATTTATTACAAATTGTAAATGGGAGACTTGTCTTGGTAAGCAAAATCTGTGTGGATGTACTCCATGTAGGTAGAATAAGATAATACTCGGGTTGACACACTGCATTGCACTGGCATAATGACATATGGTTATAGCTAGTGTATATCTCTCTCAGCTGTATGTGCTCTGAGGCGTAAAGAGGATAAGTGACTTGTACAAGGCCATTCAGCAGATCAGTCATGGAGCAAAAAACGCAGGGGCCTTAAGAGCTAATTATCAGTCAGGAGGCAAAATCGTTTCTCTGCGAACTCTTTTTTTTTTTTTTTTATTTTATTTATTTGCTGTGGTTTTGCTCTAATTTGGAATGATAACCTGTGTCATTTGAAGACATGATGATTATTCTCTTTTCCCACCTGCTATCCCAAGATAGTTTATACTGTGGACTAACTTTAGTTTTTATAATGTCAGACTTGAATAATTTCTAAATGACTGTCACATAAAATTAATCAAGACAAAACACTTCTAGAATGTGGGGGGAAATGAAAAATTCTTTGTTTTGGTTTGGTTTTTTTTTATTGCCACCTCCCACCTTGAGTAAATATTTACTGTCGCGGGGAAAAAAACACCTTTCCATTTCAGTTGAGGAACAGTTACATATAGTAACTCTTTCTGCTACAGAATATTTCAACCAGTCCTACTAACTAGACAAATGCCAAAATGGATTTTTAAAATCCAGGTAAATAGGATACTACTTAGTGGCAAGCTACTTGCTCGAGCAACTAACTTTGAAAAGTGTTACGTTTACCATGACTGCCTGACAGGGTGTCACTGCGTTTCCCCGCAGTAGCGTGGCAGGGGCACGTTACCGTGTGGTGTAGGTCCACAAAGTCCTTGCACAGTGTAGCAATATTAAACGCACTATTGCCCAGGTATGAATATGACCTTTTCTGAACCGGAATTAAGTGACGTGGTTTTGCAGTTAATGTTCTTCTGAACTTTTTTTTTTAACTGGATTATTTGACACCCTCTATTTCTCTATTTTTTTAATGTGCTTTGGTGCCTAACAACTGAGCAGTAGGAGTGGCATGTAGTAGGAGTTCTGAAAAGCAAACTGTAATTTCTGGAATACTGGAAAAGAAACCTACACAGCTGTCAACTGTGAGCTGTAGCATATTTAAACCAAGGACTGCATCTATGAAAGAGAGAGGGGGGAAAAAACAACAAATGGGTTTTTGCTGTCCTGAACCAGTTAGAAATCCCAATATATCTATATTGAGGAAAATGATGAGAACTACCTGTGGCCTTCTGGATTCTGTGGAAAAAGCTGCACCAACCAAATGAATACAAGATGAAATTCAAATGCAGGCAAGAATGATAGAGTATGTTATAGTCCTACTGGTATTTGCAGTAATGGCGTAGTTGATCCAAGAAAGGATTCTTAGAGTGCAATGAGCGCACACGGTTAATATCAGCTGAACAACAGAAATGAGTATACTGTTTCCCCAAGATGTTATGTCATGTGCCACATGGCATCTGTACAGACTGCAGCATTTGCATTTTGGGAAGGGGGAGCGGGAGCTGATAACGAGGTGTGCCTTCCAAAGGGAAGGGGCAGCAGACGGCTGATGGGAGGAGGGTCTACTTCCATGTATTCCTTTCCTCCTGCGGGGGAAAATGCACTGCACCTCTTCAGTAGATGTAGAAATCTGCAGTCACTCCACCCTGCACTGCTCACTCTACCAGTACTAATGAGCTCCAGAAGGCATTTTGCTGTCTGAGGAGCTATGCCTCTGCTGCTGTTCCTGGGCGTGCGTTTTTGTACTCCCTCCGTGAAGCAATCAAATGCTACCCTGGCCTGTGTGACTCTTCTCCTGAAAAATTCTTAGGACTAGTGTATTGGTGAAACCAGTGACTTCTTTACAACATATCTTTCAAGTCCAGTGGCTTTTTTTTTTTGTACATTTGGAAATGTCTGTGGTTTTCCCTCCTCCCCCCCTCACCTCAGCTAAATGCTGCTTCATCCCTTGCCTGTAAGCTGAGTGAGATTCCTTACTGGAATAAGCTGTGTCTTTAAACAGGATGAATCTAGACTCGTAGCTGGCATAAATCACCACTGCTCTCTTTACTTCAGTGAAACTATGCTGATTTGCTGTTGCTGAGTTTCTGCCCTAATGTCTCTTCAGGACGCAAACAGCAGTGAGCTCATCAGTTAGGAGTGGCCAGTTTGCAAGAATACAAAAAGCTACTGTAGTTCACACACGCAAAAATTGTCAGGGTGGAAAAGAGAGACCTTACAGGCGGGGGATTTCCCACACACACACTGGTTTTTTCTTTCTTTCTTTCTTTCACAGAGAGAAAGAACAGCTCTGTTTTAGTACTGCTACCATGCAAGAATTCAAAGATTAATACAGTGTTTCGGCAAAAGCTGTATTTGTGTCCATGTCACTTGCAGGCACTAGCACAAGATAATGTGATACCAGTCAGAAACAAGACAACGCAAGTTAGTAACCGGTCCCACTGATCACACTTTCCATTTGAAATAACAGCAGCTGGTTAGCACAAGCTGCTTGCATCCAAAAAAATGAAACGAGAGCCCTAACTTTCCTCGGATGGCAAGCGGAGGAAGCAGAGACTTAGGTTGCCCTCTGCTGCAGTGTGACATCCTCTTCTTGAAAGGTCAGACTCTGCCTATGGAACCTGTGCTGGTTACAGCCTGGGGAATGTGCAGGGTTATAAGAAATGGGAACGGTCTCCCCGATACCAGCGTTGCCATTTCAGGCTCAAGCAATTAGCCCAAAGAGAGCTCCTGACCTAAGCATGCCTGTTAAATGGAGAAGGGGAGGATTCTGCGTGCGCACCGAGCGTATCTCTCTTGTGTGGCTCTGTTTATTGACCAAAACTAAAGACAGTGTCTTGCGTCCCAAATGGGTAGTCTTGTGCTCCTAGCTTCCACGTTCACTCTCTCAGCCAGTTTCATGCTGCAGAGCTCTCCCTCCCTGCCCTTCCCAGGGGTCACACTCGTGATTATTGCTTTCTCCACATCTGTGTTTTCTCTTGTTTCTCTCAAACATCCACAGGGGCACCAATACAATTGTAAAAATTCCAAATTTTAAAGCTTTCCAAAATAGCCTTGCCACAGCATCTGTTGTCTTGTACGAGCGTCTCCTCTGTTTCTAACTCTCTTACTTATAAAAGGGTCTTGCTTTTCCCTCCTGCTTAGAAAGAGAGTACAGAGCTCATCTGCCAGCTTAACTACCTCTATAGGTGAAAGTCTTGTCAAGGCAGCTTTTTCTGTTGGAAGCCTTATTCAAGAGCACCACTCAATGTTGGCGACGGCTATGTTTGTCCATCCCCTCATTAGGGCTATGGCAGGCTATGAATAATGTCTGTCTCATCAGGATGCGGTTTGACACTTTAACCAAGCCAGTCCAATGCTGAGTGCTATCAAAATGTGGCTGAACTGATGACTAGAGCGTTGCTCTCCGTGCCCCTTGGCGGGCTGCCACAGCACCAGCACTCAGCTGAAGTGGTGGAGGGAGGAAATCTGGCAGAAACCTGATCAAGTTTTCGTTTGTTCGTTCGTTTGGTAGGGTGAGTTTTCTGCCAGCGTAGCACTCTGAGCAGGTTCACTGTGGGGTTAGAGAAGTGCAAGGTTTGGCTCAAGCCAAAACGACAGAAGTACGTGCCAAGGGTGGGGAGCAGGGTGAGGCACATAATTAGTCTGACTTAATTGCGTGCTGGCACACTATGCTGCCCTGCCGCTACCCCAGGCCGTGGCAGCAGTTGCGATGATCCCTGGATCCGAGGCCGTGCAGCGCCAGCCCCTCCCGGCACGGCCAAGGCAGGAACGGCCGGCGGGAGCACGGCATCTCGGGTGCCCGTTTGCACCGGCCGCGGCTGCACCGCGGTCTGAGATTGCTCGCGATACACACACACACACACCAGCCTGGGGTCTGGCCCAGGTCGTGCGGCTGTGTTTTAACGATACATAGTACTAATGAGGAATCTCTTATGTCAATAGGAAAGCGTTTTCCTCCTAACACGCAGGGTTTAAGGGAGTCCCACCCATCAGGGAATTCCTGTTTCATCAGGTGCTGGAAGGTTACTAGCGGAATTGCAGGCATGCCTGTCCCTGGTGTGGGACCACAGCGCTCGCTGCAACCAGTATACAAATACACCCAAGGTAAATACACTGGAAAGTCAGTCTCTGACTCACAATGTGTGGTGCCTTTGAACTCAATTGCTTTGTAATTTCTGGCAAATGGAGGAAAGATGACCGGACGAAACAAGTCAAGGGAAGAATATATCTTTGCTTTCCACTAACCCATTTCTCCCTCATCATCTGCCAAGAGTAAACTTTAATTTATAATAGAAAAATAAATCTAGCTAGGCTTCAAATACAGAGAATTGTTTTTTAAAATGAATTTTAGTTGAAGGAAAACACTGCTTTATTACAGTCATGTTTTTAAGCTATATTAGCAGGAGAAATTAGATCTTTAGAGTAGAGGCAAGGGATGAAACGCAGGCAAAGAGCAGAAAGGGCTTATTCCACTATTGAAGCCCCCCTGCACCCTGTCTCCCAAAGAGGAGGATGAATACATAGCTAACTGTAGCAGATTGCTTTACTAATGCTCTCCTAGTGGGTTAGCAATGCTAGCATATGAATTAGGCATTTTATCATGTTTCACTGCTTATCTGGCCCTTCTTGGACTTGAGAAATCTCGTGCAGGCAGATGAAGTTAGAACCAATCCAGGATAAATCTTTCCCTTCCCTTATAGGGAGCCAGATCCCGAACTGGCACAAATGGAGCTATCCCATCGCATTCTCCATGCTGCGGCGCCACGGCCTCTGCTGGGGCTGTGGTCCGCTCGCCCCAGGTGCGGGGCTGTCGCCAGTCAGCTTATAACCAGTGTGATAACCGTTACCCTTCAGATGGGCCTGCACCTTTTGAAGGGAGTAGTGCTTCAGGAGCCAGTGACTGCAAGATGAATTTGGAATATTCCCTATGGGAGAATGCTAGAAAGGCCTTTCCACTTGCAGTCAGGCAGAATTTAGGCATTCGGTAGCATGGCACTTTTTTACTACACACCCCCACACACACACACACACCTTTCTTTCCATATGCAGAATGAATAAGTTCAGGTAACCGATTCGTCCAAAAAAACATACATTTTCTCCTGCTAACTTTCAGTCAGATTGCACAATCAAGTGACCTGAGAAAATCAGCTACACAAATGATTGTGCTGGCATGAGAGGGAGATAACGCAGGGGCAGAAATGATCAGCCAAGGGCAGCAATTACATAAACTAGCACAACTATCAAAACACTACTGACTGGATAAAACCCTGTAGTACAAATGGAGCAGGGTGGAAAACTGACCAAAGAAGATACCCTAAAAGTAAGGCTCACTCAGTTTAGCTTTATGCTCTTGACATAGCTAATGTGGATTGAGGTATTAGAAATTAACCCTCATCATCTTCTCTCCAGTTTACTGCATCAGGCCACCACGTCTCCTGCTGCCCCCCAAACAAAAAAAATTCAGGTGATCTTCTCGAATGGAGAGTTGGTGTGGCCACCCCAAAGGAGAGCTGCTGGTAGCAGTTGCTGGCTGCCACTTGCTTAGCAGGCTCCGACACCACCACTGTCCTCATAGGAGCATGAGATGTGGCTTCATCTCCTGTAGGCTCACGTGTTCCTTTGGAAATCACTTGAAACATTTGGCTAGTAGGGAGGCTGATCAAAGCAACGTGGGCTTATGGTACAGTTACGGAATAAATAGTCACACTGTAAAGGAGAAAGTCTGTGCTGGGGGTTATTTAGTAAGCAGAAGTTATACTGAGAATAAAAGAGAACAATTGTTTTTAAACCATCTTCAGTCTAATAGATGATGTATTACATAGTGGTTTATTTCTTTATGTTAAAGATTTAACTATACATCATGACGATGCTGTGTCTCTGCTTCTTTTTTTAAAGTTGACTTTCTCTGCTTGTATCCTTTATTGCTATTCAAGGAGCTAATCATCCCTTACTGTTCAGTATAATATTTTCCTCGCTTCAGCCAGATGAGCAGCCTTTATTGTTTTACATCTAATTGCCTGCTAAGGAGTTGCATAGTTCTGAATAAAATGCATGTGAATGATAGGCAGATTATTTTTTTTTTAATCTGAAAGACAGAAGCTGCTGAGAAAACAAATATAGTCTTTGAAGTCTCTTAATCAGCAGAAATTTCAGAGTAAAAACCAGTGACCATGATGATATCAGCTTCACTGTGATAGGTAAAGTAAATACTCTATATGCAATGAAATTTGGCCCCAAATTACTTGAAGGTAATGACTCTGCTGCTCTCAAAGTAGAATGTCTTATCTTTTCTGTCTACTTGATGGCAGATGAACTGTCTGTGTAAAACAATGTGACTAACTTTTGCAGACAGTGGTGTATCTGTTTTCTTTTGAAGGCTTTGTTCATGGTTTTGTTGCTGAAGTGTTCAAGCTTCTATAGAGGACTCATACTAAAAGCTTAACTTAGTTTTGAGGGGCAGACTCAAATACTCTTGTTCAGGAATATCTGGTAGAGCACAACTTCATTGTGCGTAAGAATACTACGCTATAATGCTCTGCAACTTTTAGCTATTGGACAGTGTTTTCTGATATCTTATAGACATTTCCAGCCCAGCAATTCTATGAAGAAACAAAACTATTGCAGAAAAGAAGGCCTGTTGTTACAAGAGTTCCAGGCTCAGCTTTTTAAACATAAGGAAACACAGATAAGGGACTTAATTTGGTGATGAGGGGGTTTTTTGTTTGTTTTAATGCTGCTTGAAGAGGACTCAACTTTGAAAATGCTTTGAAATACTGGGTAAATTTCTTTGCCTTTTCTGGTTCTTCTGTGATAATCTTAATTTGTGTACCAACTGCAAGACTTCAGACATTGTTTTGTCACTTTCATATCTCTTGAAATCTGTTTTTGATTGCAACACTTTGCACCAAAAGTAACAATTTTATATGTCCATCCTATAAATGCTGAGATCTTGCCAAGATTGTGAATTTCTACATTCCCCACACCCTTTCCTGTTCTATTTAAACCAGCTAGTCTCATTTTCAGAACTGTGCAGGGTAAGTGTAAAGGAAGATTACCACTTCTATCAATTATAACAAAGAGCTGTGAGAAAGAAACAGAGTTGGGCTTCAAGCTGCTCTTGTAGATTCAAAGGCTTGACCCTGAATCTTCGCACAATTTCATTAAGATATTCATATTAGGAATGCTGTTTCTGAGTCAGGGTCTGATAGAAATGATTAGAAAAGGTCTGAATAAGTCTATTTTTTACTAAAGGTTTTCCTTATGCACTGAATCAGGCTTCCTCTTTTGAAAAAATATAGTAACATTTACAAATTATAGAAGATCATAATGGCAAGATTTCTTCAGGTATGTCATACAGATGGTTAGAAGCACGCAGAATATGAGAGACTGATTTTTCTGCTTGAGCAAATGGGTTTAGCTATATTCTCTATATTACCTATAGCACTGAGGACTGAAAAGCACTATAGTTGATTATATTGATTTATGGATGAAAATTTTGTTTGGAAGTTCATATCTGTAAAGGAAATATGAGATCTGGATTTCAAAACTTTTTTTTTTTAACCGTACTAATTGAATTGAATAATGGGTTCTATCTAATTACTTTACCTGGAACACACACCAAAAACTGAATAAAAATACTCTAGCTCCAACTTTCCTAAAGCAGAAGACGTGGTCAGATGACCACATAAGCAACCAAGCATAACGACTAATTCTTTTGCAGTAACATTACATTATTAACTCATTTTCTGTTCCAAATCTCCTCTAACCTGCACATACCTTTCCAAAGAACTCCCTCTAACTAACTGTTCCTCGGCCTGTTCAGGTGAGAGAAAGCCGACAAAAGAGAACTAAGAAATCTTTTGGCAGACTGTCCAGAAGTTGTGAACTGAAGTGGCTTAAAGGAAATGTCTGTTCTTTGACAAACCTTTTCCTGGATAAGCAAAACTTCGGTGGTCCTTTCTCATCAAATTTCCTTCAGATCTTGAAATTCTTGAATCCGATGTACTAGGTCTAGACAACTCCATGTTTTTATTAGGCACTATTGATTCTAGCAGAGGCACGTCATCCCTAGCCCTGCCCTGCAGCGCGCTGTTTGTTAGCAGTGCTTTGCCTCCCCTATGCAAAGAACTTGTTAATTCAATTAAAACTTGTCATACTTGTGTAACATGTTTACCAGGCAAGGTATTAATTTTAAGGCTGCTAAACCTTTTCTATTTTGTGAAGCCATTTCTGAACTTTTCTCTCTTAGGAGGAAATGTTAGTTCATAATTTTAAATTTTACGTAACGAAATGAAAATATCTACTAGAGCAGTGTTAATTGAGCAGCTTGACTTGGTCATGAAAGGAAAAGCAAAGCTATTACAGTTGTAACATCAATACCTTGCTGTACTTGTTTATCTGGGACACTGGGAAACTACTGAGACTAACCTAGCTCATGGTAGTAATACTTCCCAACCTCAGAATCTGTGAACGCCTAGAACTACATTCCTCTTATAGACCAGCAGCTCTAACTAGTATAAGACCAGGAGGCCAGTGATAATGGATTAAAACTGGTTTGCACCTTAGCGAAACTGAATTCAGTTGCTTGACCTTGCTTTAACTTATTTGTGCTTCAGAATGTCCACTTCCCCGTTAGTAACATGAAGGAAATAATTCCTTTTCCCGTAGTTTTGCCTGACTGCCCTACTTAGACTGTAAAGTCTTTGGAACAACTGCTGTCTGATCTAATGTGCATGTACGGAGCAGAGCACAATGAAGTCCCGATCTCAGCAGGAGCCCCATCTGCTACTGCTGAGATAAATGATCTTTTCAGTACTGGTTGTTTTTTAATCTCTTTAAATTACCATAAATACATTTTTAAAGCCATATGCTTTCATTCTATATCCCACTCCGCTGAAGAAATCTGGGTTTCTGTGGAAATATAATTATGTAACCATATAATTAAAGACTGCATCATACCCTGTACATGCAAGGGGGCTGAGTTGAGGTCAAGTGCCAGATTGATCTGCCACTTTGTAGGTTTCAAGTGCCTAAACTTCCTTTAGAAAGGTTATTTTAAATATATTTTTGTGTATATAATTTTATACTCTTTCAAGGAAAGAATATTCTATTGAATCGCAATTAGTTCAATTAAACTGAAATTGGTTTGCAGCAGAAGAAACTGTGATTCCGAAGAGACCGATTAGTTTCTGGGACTGGGTGTCTAGCGTTGGATGCTCATCAAGGAAATCCAAAGGGAGCTTCTTATTTGGGGGGGAGGAGAGAGAGAGAGAACTTACGCCGTAGCAGTAGTATAGCCCACAGGATCAGGTCTGTCGGAGTGGATGGAGGTTAGCAGAAGCTTTGGGGTGGGGGGACATTTTTTATTTCTCTCTCTCTGCTGCATCAATGTCCAGGCGTTCCCAGTTCAGCATGTGGCGCTGCTGCTACTTTGGCAGTGGCATGAACCTAACATTACAACGTTTGTTAGGGGTTTGGCTGAATACCCAAAATTTCTAGAGTATTGCAAATGCTTAAAAGGAAGTGGCAAAGTTCAAAAGTTAATAACTTCTCTAAACTGGGAGAGGAATATATAGGCTGAGCAAAGAGCATGTCTCTAATCATAGGTATTTTGTCACTGTCAACTTCCAGCATTTTGCCTTAAGTGGTGCAAGTGTTGCAGCCGTTCAAAAAAGACCATAAGTTTCTCTAAAAACAGAAATTGTTATTCAACCTGGATGTCAGGATACCACCATTTCCTGCGTAACAGCATCTAGGGAACAAGGGTCATTATCTCTTGACAGACCTTCCTCTTTCAGGCTTTGAAGAACAAGGGTAACTCTTGCATTACCTGAGCCCTGAAACTTGACTTGTTATAAACTGCTGCAGGGGGCACATGCGCAGAAAAGTGGGTGGAGAAAGATTTCTAGAACCAGTTCCCTGCCGTACGTGTTCGCATAAACCAGAGACTCAGAATACTGATATTTATTTTGGTATTCCTTTTTTTTCTTTCTTTCTTTCTGAACAGAGAAGCTGTCTACACCTAGAGCTCCTCTACTTTCATGCAATTTAAGTCAGCTCAGGATTTGTTTTGTCACAGTGCAGTTTTCTGGTTGGTTGTGGTTTCTTGCAGTTCTGCTGCTGTTTTGTTGTTGTTTTAGTGGTTTTTAACTTCAGGAGAGATTAGAGATTTACATACAGAAAATCTTTCTTTCCTCAAGAAATCCAACTAACAAAGAATTCTTGTAAGCACCAGGTGCAAGAAAACCAAGGTAATTGTCTGTAATCGTGAGATTCTTGCTAACACAATACTTCGCTCAGTTGGATACGTACCCAGCATCCATTTCTGCCGATGGAAGTTACATATACAAATTGAGGGTACAATAGGGCCATTTATGTTTAGCTTCCTTTACATAAAACATATTGATTTTTTTCTTTGGTACGGGACTGTTTTTTAAACAAAATCAAACCTTTACATGTATAAAATGTAACATTCAGAATTTTTCACGAGTTGTTAAAGTCCAGTGAGGTTTCTGCGATCTGTATTTAGTTAGTAGTAAGATAATTTGCCATTATCAAAAGAAAATACTTTTGATGTATTTCATATGTAAATTAATTTACTTCATTGAAGAAGAAAAAAAAGCTTTGGAAGTTGATGCTCTTGCTAACATCAACATTCGCTTATCTTTGAACAGCTTTTCATAGTAACAGAATCTTTGGCACACCCTTTTGACCCTCCACCCAGTCTCCAGGTACCTCACAAACATAAAGTTGCACGGTTCGATGTCATCCCCCTGTTGCAGTTGGAGCATCGATAAATCTCTTGCGCTTGCTGAGCTGCTCCCGCTCTCCAGCAAAAGGGAAGCTCTGCCGGCATGTGCAGGGCGCTCCCCTGCTCGCGCTGAGGCTTCCCGCCTGGTGCGTGCCTCGGTTCCCGGCCGTTCAGCCCTCGCGTGAAGCTTAGCCACCGGTGCAAACAAGATGCCCAGTGTCATGAAGAGTGGAAGCTGGAGCATCCTTTGGCTGAGAGGGATGTGTTATGCCTTGAGCAGTCAGATAGGCCAAATCAAACTACCTGCTCCTCTGTGAAAACTGGTTATTCTTTCATGTTCACTGTTTGTTCCTCTTTGGAGGACAAAAATCCAGATTTTTTTTATTTTCAAGCACCCATTAGAACAGAAAAAAATGAAATTTTCATGATGGGTGACGAACCCTTTAAATCTGATCTCATTACTTTGAATAGTGTCTCAGATGTGTTTGAAATTAGCCTTCTAAAGCAGGTATGACATTTAACAAAGAAAGAACGAACTAGATTTAGAACTGCTTTTTATTCTAAACCAGGTTCCTCTCCAAATACTTTTTCCAAATTAATATTGGACTGTTTTGTTGATGTGTTTTATCTTGCAAATGGGCAAATTACTTTATTTGATGCGACTAAAATCTCTCTCACACAATTTTATAGCTATAACTATGGAAAATAAATGTTCACTTCTTTTTTATGATCTTCTCTAGATGATATACAGAACAGGAACATGGGCTGGAGTTGTTGAGCTGACAAACTATATCAAAACACTGAAACTTAAAAGAAACAAAATACTCTTGTTGTTTTTTCAAAAAACAAGTCACCAAAGCTTTTGTCAAAATTAGCACACAATCATGACATCATCTAATTAAAATCCAGTTACGTGCTTTCAGATGGCTTTAATAACAGTCCTGTTCACACCTCCCAGTTATTGAGGTTTAACAAATCAAGGAAGCGATAAGAATTTGTATCTCCAATTTACCTGCCCTAGAAATTTCCAGAAGTCATCTTACTGACCATATAATATTAGTATTGTAAAGTGGTTCTTTTAAGTCTTTGAAGACTAACTAAAACTTGGCCTGTTATAACCAGTGACCAGCTTGCATTATCCTTCACTGACAACTGCTGTCTCTCTTTGATTTGGTTATTTGGTATGGTCACTTCATTTCGACACGTTCTAGGACAAAGAGAGAAAAGCTTATTCCTGTTCTGACGTATGGGATAGTTGCTGGAAGTTACCCAGGGAAGTCTTCCAGATTTGAGGGGGTGGGAGTGGGGAGCAAGAAGCTCTACGCCGTGTACCCCCTGAGGGATGTCCTGTCCTGCCTGGGACAGAAGGGAAGTCGGAGCAGAAACCGTAACAGGTGATTTCTGTGCTCTGTCAGTTTGTGTCACTGTCTCGAAGGAAAGTATTCACAGCGTGAAGTGAAGCTGGAGGTGGGAAACAGAACAATTGCGGAAAAAATGCCTGTGGCCGTATTACCTCAGGCTGTGATCTTGTGAGGCCCCGGGTACTACGTCGGGTCGGGAGATCAGTAGCTGGACTGGAGAGCTTCAGCGGCCTCCCGGGAGCTGGTGGGCATGCTGGAGCACGCAGCAGTTGTCTTTCTCTGCATCTGTGTTGAATCAATGTCATAACGTATTACTGTGTCTGCGTGTGTGATGCAGCTTTCATGTTAGGTGAACATTTGTGGATTTGTATGCACTCGGGTAGCATGATGTCCTCTGAACACCACGCAGGGTGCGCCCGTGAGGCACTGACGAAAAGGAGAGGAAATCGCAGAGAACTTGTGCATTATCTCTTAATAACCTCATAAGGTCCTGCAAGTGCCAGTAAGTGCAATGGGAAATACTGGTTACTGAGTCTAGGCTACAGCTTCTTTTCTGATTACTAACAATTGTTTTGCATTGCAAAATGCTAGAGGCAGTGGGTACGCGTTACCGGCGATTGAATACAGGGCTTCATTGAAATAGGGCAGCCAGTTTTAGTTATGGTATTGTTTTAAGAGGAGGATAAAACCTCTGGAAATGGCCAGAATACTAATTTTTATTCCTCCCATGAAAAAAAAGAAATTACCAACTGATTTAAATCATCCTGGTACAAATTCACTTCTAGGTTGTGAACTGGCTAAGGAAGTTAAAGTCTGAAGCATTGGTTTGATTCACCTTTCGTGTACAGCTGAAGAAACACTGACACCTCCATAGATGCCCCAGGTAGCATCCTTGCCGTGCTGCAACAATGAATAAACCCCCACGTCCACTTCTTCCATGCACTTCAATATCTTCAAGATGTCATCTGTGCAGATGTCCGCACCAGTCTTTCCTGATAAACTGGCCAGAGGAGATACTGGAAAGGAGTAGAGAGAAATGGAGGAGAAAACACAGTTCCCCTCAGGCAGATCGCAATTGTACGGGTTTCTTCATTAGGCTGATTGCTGTGTCTGTGCAGAGTTCCATGAAGCCAGAGCCCACAGTGTGGATCAGCAGAGCATTGGTCTGGCTCAGGTTGTGTGTGCCCGGTGACAGGACAGAGGTAACGGGGACAAACTGACACACATGAAACTCCATCTGAACACAAAAAAGCACTTATTTACTGTGAGGATGATCAAACACTGGCATAAGTTGAACAGAGAGGTTGTGGAGTCTCCAGCTGTGGAGATATTCAAAACCTGCAACAATGTACTGGGCAACCAGTTCTGGTTGGCCCTGCTTGAGCAGGGGGGTTGGACTAGATGATCTCCTGAGGTCCCTGCCAAGCCTCACCATTCTGTGTTCCTGCGTCGTCTTGAAGATCTTTTTGGAAAAGCTTAGGTTTCTTTCATTTTGCACACGTGCACAACTCCTCACACACCAAAACCACCACTCCAGCTCCCACCACGCACGCCATTTCCTTTACACTGCGTATTCTAGCAGCAGCAGCCTTTCTTTTGGCCATTTTTTACTGGCATCACCGCCCATACCGAGGCAGACTAAGGATGCAGAAGGGCCTTGTCCCTCAGTGGTCTGTCAAGAACACCATTAGAAACTGTGAGCTAAACTGTTGGTAAGAACTGACCCCAAGGCGGGGGGGGCTGCGCTGCGGAGCAGTCTGGCCCTGCCCCGGGGAGTCCAGCGCGGGAGGGGACAATCCATGTGCTTGGGGGGACACCCTGGCTTGGGACCTCTCAACGCTGGTGGCTCACTCCTGTTTTCTTGAAGCAGTGGGATAGAGAGGCTTGTTGTCTTAAATGGTGATCGTTTCAGTGCTCTGGCTTGTATTCATTATTGCACTGGCATGAGTAATGTATGGCAAATTGTAGTGCACAGCAGACCTGACTGTCCAGAGGTGGGAGAGGTGGCCCTGTGGTATTAAAAAAAGGTATCCTTGAACAACATCTGCCATGTCACAGTCCCCATTTCTTCAGCTGAGGGCAGAAACCTCAACGCAGCGCCCTTGTTTGTTAAAGCCTCTTCCCAAACAGAGAAAGCCTGGCATGCTTTCTGTTCTCCCTCTGGCAGAGTGCTCCACCTTGCCAGCTTTTTCGGTGCACGGCTGCATAAGGGTTATTTTCTCTGAGATGTGGTTGTGCGTGGGTACGTACATGTACACACACACACGTGCACAGAAGGATGTGTCGTCCTAAAGACGAAAAAGCTTTGTCAGCAAATTATCTCATTTCGGCTATCATAATCCCCTTCAAGCCTCAACAGAACACCCATACATGTTTGATCAAGTCACTATTAAAGAGAAATATTGTGCTATTCTTGCCAACTGGACCACCTACACCTTGATATCACTATAATTATTGTCAAATATTATTGTTACAAGGGGGCACAAACTGTGTAGATCTTTCTTTAGTGTGACAGTGGCCAATTTAATGGAACATTACTGATTAACATAGCCGGCACGGAATATGCTAACGTACCTTTAACAAAACTTTATGTTACAGTTGAATGGATTACAGAACACCTCTTGAATGCCTAGTGGCTGGCGTTGTGCCAGAGCCCTTAAAAAAATTGAAAATGCAGCTTGCTTTCTCCTTTTTCATAAAGAAATCTGAAAGCAGAAGCACTGACCTTGGCAAGCTTCTCGTGCTAAGTTTTCCAGTAGGCAAAAGCACTATAAATCAAACCAGAATAATCCTGTGTATGTTTTTGTTTTCACACAGGCTGCTAGGATTGCACTTAAGGACTTGCTTTTTATTACTAAAGGAATGTTTTTAAATCATCAAGACCTAGAGGATGTTGTGAGCTTAGTCCAAATTTCATCATCATCTTTTGCAATTTGCCTAACGCCCTGACTCCGTGCTCCCATGGAAATACAATTTATTTCTCTTGCAAAAGTCATTACAATGTATGAGCACAAAGAAAGAAACCTGCAGAACTGAAAATGAGCAATAAAATCATGACAAAATCTGCTACCTAGATTCTTTCCCCTAAAGCAGAAAAATAAGATAAACAGTGCTTCTCTTTCTCTCTGAGTTATTATTAGTTCAGTATTATTTATCACACAGCTTGGAAATCTTAAAAGGTTACAGTTTATTCTTCATGCATGACTTTGGGGAGCCTTTTGACTCTGCTGAGAATTGCAACATGACATCGTTTTGGAAATGAAAACTCTGAACAGATTATTTTCCACATTATCTAGATAATAGAGGTGATAGATGGGACTGAGTCTAGCTGGTGTAAGCAGTTGTAACTCATTTGAATTATGGAAATTTGCACCAGCAAAGAACCTGCCCCTAAGGAGGGAAGTCTGGAGGAGATGTTCTAATTCAAATTCATTTTGTTTGGTGGGGTTTTTTGGGTTTTGTTTTTAATATGGACATAGCTTGCATTTAGGTTTATAGTAAAGAATATTAAAACCGAACAGAAATTTAATTCCATCTCCATGTGTTCTTATATGCTAAACCATTAATAGATATGTTCCCTAAGCCTGTTTGCAAGCTTCATTTTTCTGTACATCCAGATCAGCTAAACGCATGTTTAGATCGGACGCGATTGACAAAGTCTGTTAATGTCAATGGGACTTCCTATGCGTTACAGTAAGCTTTGCTAAATATTGATCATTATAAGCGCATATTTAAACTTAAAAGCTATAGTGCTTTCCTGACTGTGGGCTTCCAAGCCCTCCTAAAATGTTGTATGTTCAACTTGGACTAAATATCTCTCTCTCCATATACATATGCACCTATTTATACGTATTTTTTTTTAATTAAAGGCATTTAATAGAATTACTAAGCTGTATGTGTGAGCAAGAAGTATAGGGTACTGTTAGCATTTTCCTTTCTCTTCCTCCTTTTTCTCCGGTTTTTCAATTCAGATTTTTGACATGTTATTTCTGAGTTCCAGCACCAGTTGGCAAGGGCAAGTCCTCAAACCCACCCGCAGCTGTTTCTGTCGAAGTATCGGCTCCGTAGTGCTCGGAAGCACGCGGTTGAACCACGAGACACAAGTCTGTAGGGAATGGTCTTTTTCCCTACTAATTTTCTGAATGTGCTGCTGGAGCACCTGCAAAGTTAATTGATAATTACAAGTGTATTGAGTGGGCCTAGTTTACAATGGGCATAGTTTACAATTACTTTCTCTCTTTTCATGCTGTAAGTAAAACTTCCTTGTTTCTGCAAGTTCCCAGATGACAAACAAACATGTGCTTAAATGTACTGGGGGCAGCCACACAACTTAATCCTCGGTCTAAGTTTTCTCCTGAAATTCTTTTCTTTCCTTGTGAATCTTCTTTAGCTGGCTTCCTTCCTTTTGTTTCCCACCACCAGAATAAAAGCTTCTACATCCTTAGGTACTCTGGGGCAAGAGTTACACTGTAAGAAACCACCTGAACCAACACTGGAAGTCATGAAAATAACTGCACTAAGGACTCTTGTCTACTGCTTCATCGGCTGCATTTTACGTTTTTCTGTGGAATTGGTTCAACAGATGTAAATCCCCTAGATTGTACTGTAAGAGTAGCATATTTTACCTTAGCCAAAAACAATTCCTAAGGTATTTGGCTTAAAATAAAAGTATCCATATGGGGTTTTGCTGATTTAACTCTTCTGGTTTCAAAATGTAGTTTTACTTACATCTCTAGAGAAACAAGTTTTACTAATTTAAGACCTAGCATTTAGTTTAAGAGTGTGTCTAATGGGGGGGGGGGGGGGGAATAGTCCTACCCTAAAAATGTCATATATCAAAATGAAATAACCTTAAAAGCCAAGAACATCATCTTAGCCAGCTATACTTTCTGGTTTGCATTCACAAACATAACAATATGAGGGGGGCCTGTGGGGGGGGCAGGGAAGGAAGGATATTCTGATATATGTGATAATAGCAGTGTCAGATTAAGCCTAGCTAATTTGGGCCAGTTTAAAGCTGACAGGCACTGTGTAATTTCCAAAGATAGATGGTGGTGTAGTCAGGGGCAGGGGTGCTCCTCTCTGGTTATACAGCTTCCCGCGTCCCCCGGGGTGCGGCGAGGGGGAGGGAGCTGCGCCAGTTCATGTTGCTGGATATAAATGTGCATTTTCCTGTAAGTGTTCTTGCGTGGTCAGGACAATTATCTCATATACAGAATATCTATGAAGTGTCTTGCCTAAATGCATGCATTCAGCAAAAATGCTTCTGTAGCTTCTGTAAATAACGCTGGTCCACAAGTGTCTCGCTGGCTCACAAATGCCTAAGCACTGCTCGCGTACCAAGGCGATAGATGCCATATAAATACTTAAGCTGGATAGAAACGGCACCAGCTATCACTGCCTCCCATATGCAGATTTGATAGGCTTTTTAGCACCCCTTTCCACAGTGCTCAGTAATAACTAGATGGATGCTGTCTACATGTACGTATGTTTTGGTGGGTAGGAGCATCAGCACAGCGTCTTTATTGGTAAAACGCTGCTTAAGGGCTTTGTTTAGTAGCACTTTTTGGAGACTGGAACAGCAGCATCAAATCTCTGTCTGTGAGTACCTGCGTGTGGTTATCGTCTAGCAGGAAACGGGTGGGCTGCGCAGTATACGAAGCAGCTCAGCTGGCAGCACTCTTACGTCTTAAAGGAGCCAAGTTCAGCTCCTACTCCCAGCACACCTGTTGAAATACCATTAACGGCGTTACAGTGGCAGCAGTGAAACATTGAGTAGGTGTCCTGTACTCTGTTTAATTTTTTTACTGTGTTTATATCTGTCCAGGGCAATTAATGAAATGAATGGCAATGATCACGAAGGTGTGGGTGGTTGGGTTGGTTCGGGTTTTTTAATAAATACACAAACTCTGCGCAGGAGTTCTTAGTAGAGGGCATGTTTAATAAACTGCACTTGATGCATGATATGATAGCGTGTCATGTCTCACCAGTAATATCTTCTGCCTTACAGTGTAGATATTTTGGGATATGCGGTATGAAAGGTCTTGTAACTAAAACCTAATCTTTTCTACAGAGAATTGCACACTTGCTGTCAGTCTCATTCAAATGTATACATTTTAGTCATCTTCCGTAAGTCGGGAACCCCAGATTTGTTACGTCCCTGTGGTGTAATTTCCTCATTCAACCCACTGCACTGGTAATCATTTAAAGACGATATAAATAGTTTCAATAATTTGATCGGCTGCTAGCCTAACAAAATTGTGCAGTTTATAATTTCAACAACGAGAGACAGGTATAAGTGAAGGACTGGGGGGGACACGATGGATCCCAACCCTGCAAAGTCATTGAAGTTTTAACACTGACATTGTACCATTGGACTTAAAACATTAAATGAACAATATTCAATGTGCAGCTTTTAAACCTGCACTTGCAATTTTCATTGCTGAGTTTGTATTAATTGAAATGACTTAGCTTTTGTTTCAGACCTTCAGTGAATATGGTCTAGTACAAATAGGTAGCGACCCCACTTCTAAACACTCATTTAGATCAGAATCGTCTGGTTTCTTTAATCTGCCTAGGTTGTAATTTTATGATAATATCCTTGAAGCTTTCTGTTTCTGTATTCCTTCATCTGGAATTCACTTCCTTTCAATATTTATAATACTTAGTTATATTAAATGTTAAATGTGTTCTTCTAAGACCCGTTTAACCACACTGGAAGTGTTCTTCTGGAAACAATTCTTTTGAAAGGAAGAAAAGAACTACTCGGATTGAGTAAAGGCTATCAAAAAGGACCAATAAGACAGGGCAAAAATAGACTATTAGCATCCAGAAGGTCAGTGTGGGGTGGGGACTGGAGCTATATCTGCATGGTATTGGCATGCTTACTGTAATAAAATGATGATGGGGAAAATTCTTTTGAAATTGTTATCAGATGAGCTTCTATTTCCACCAGAGAGATTGTGCATGGGTCTTCTGAGCAATGCCTTTTTAAATCTACAGAGATATCATCTTCAAATCTGTATAGATAACTAAAAGGTATATAAAATTATTTGACTAATTGTCGTATCTTTTTGCTTTTTTTTTTAATAAGCACTGTAAAAAGCAAAATATGAAAAAGGTCATCCTCTACAATTACATGCAGCCAAATATGAAAATAAGTGAGCTGGGATCCATGCAGAGAATCCTGTACGCTTCAGTTAGTTCTCTAAAACATATGTGAAGTTCTTAACATTGCGAATGCTTTAAAATCAAGCTGAGATTCTCACCAAAAATTCAGGAAAGATTTGGCCACAGATTGCCTCTAAATTTGGCTAAGGCTTCACAGCAATACTGATTTCTTTCTGCATTGTAGTCTAAAACAGTCGTCACCTTCATGAGCCAATCGTGCATCCCAGAGTGCACAAAAATAGAAATTAATAGTAAGTACTAATTATCCTGCACTCTGATGGCAACATGGAAGAGGGTGATGACTTTGAAACGTTTGAAGTGACTTAAGAACCAATAACTTGATTAATCCTGATGCTGGTTGAATTCTGAACAATTCTTTGCTGGCTATCTCACCTTTTTCTTCAAGTCATTCTTGACAAATTCCATGAAAAATTCTTATTTACCCATCTGTGTAAAACCCTAGGAAAGCAAAATCCAATTAACTTTATGGAGAATCTGTTATAAACCCACAAAAACAAAGGAACCAAAAACTCAATCCGAGGACTGCATCTGATTCTCCATCCTTAACATGATGCGATGTGTCTAGAGATTACAGCACATATGGTCTGTAAAATCACCCACCACTTCAATATGTCTGAAATATATAGTAGTGCATGTAGCGGCGCAAGTTACAAATGAGAGAGAAGAATGGGTGTTAGTGTTAAACCTACAGAAGTGCAGAATTATACAGTTCAGACTAACTATCTGTTCTGACATTGCACCCTTCGTTCCTCTGTTGGGCTGAACTGGCAGGGTTCTCCAGGCAGCGGGTGCCTTATGCACCAGATGTGCTGCGCCACCGGGGCAGAGTCAAGGACAGCGTGTGCTTTGGAGGAAAACTTCAGCAAGGAGACTCTGAAATGAGTCATACCAACAGCACTAACTCTCTTAAGTACAATTTCTTGCTATTCTTAAAAGCCTCTGTAATCTTTACCTTGAAGATCGCTTCAGGTAGTTATCTGCATGAGTACTTTTGCAATACTTTCATGAAATATGATATGCTATTATAACGGTTTAAAACAGTCATCAATATTTCAAGTAGAGAAACGTAAGGAGCTTCTCAAAATAGGTACTATTTACTGTACCTACTCAAACAGATGCCCTTTGATGGGAATTACAGAAGCACAGCAATATAAAAACACTATCCTGGTAATAATACAGATCACAGTCGCACTGATGTAAATACGAGGACACCTCCACAATCTTGTTTCCTGCACTGCATATTTGACAAAATACAAGACATTTAATTCCTGATCAGAGGGAGCTAAAAGAGCCAGGTTTTGTCTCTCAACAGTTCAGCGATAGTGTTGAAATTGTCTTTACCAACTTGTCTTTAACAACTCCTCAATCGTTCTTTAATATAAGTGGGAAAGGGATCCTGTTATTGATTGAGCTCCTTGCTTTTATCCAGCCTACCTTAAACGTGAAATAGATCTCTCTTGTCATAGAAATAATAATACAGCTTGCTCACAGTGGAGAAGTGGGTCCTAGGTGCTGTGGGAGTTTTTGCTGCTCACAAAATAAGTCAAATCTGTTTGGATAAGCAATGGCACCAATGCCAGCTTCCACGCAGCGACAACTAGCGCTGCACAAATTGATGTGCCACCTTAATGCTACAGGATTGATTGAACATTTCCCTGCTGTTATTTTTTCGCTGTTGTCTTTCCTCGAGAGAACAGTGTTCCTAGCATGACCCCTTTTTCTTTGCACGTCAGGTGAAGGAAAATCACCCCTTGCTGTACTTGTGGGGACAGATATTGATCTCAGATACAGTGATGCAAACCAAAAGTAACTCCTTGGGAGCTGAAGGAATTGCTCCAAACATTGGCCTGTGAAACTAGGGTCAGACTCCAGCCACCGGCCTCCAAGCTTTATTTCTTGCCTAATGAGAAGCAGTATATCTAATGCAGCAGTGCTGCAAAGAGTGCTGAGCCATTTGGCAGAAGTGAAAATTTATTATTCTTTATTATTGATGCTTATAACGCAAAACATTGATGTATGTCACAGTCTCAATACATTTTCTTAATGGTCGTATCTATGTCAAACGTATTGATATTTCTGCAACACATTATGAGCAGTAATACCAACATTTAATTTTCATAAAAGCTTTTTTTTTTTTTAAAGGAAATCACATAAAGCCTCATCCCATAACGCAGCTACCACTTACTGTGCAACAGATGTTTTATGCTCAGTTTGTGTCGCTTCAACTCCTTTTAGAAAGTGCCAGATATGGGCATAGCTAAACTCAGGACAAATCCCTTCCACCCTGCCTGTAAATCTTTGTTTGGGTTGTATAAGGTGAAAAGGTGGATTAAACTTGAGCTGAGATAAACATCAAAAAGTTTGTGCATTTAAAAAAAGAAAAAATTGGGGAGGTAGAGGAGAGACTTAAGAAAATCTTATCAATGAATATGATCTACAGACAGATGATGTTGTATAAAACATTAGAAGCTATTTTCTCTAGAATTCAAATAAAGAACGCAAGTTCTCATACCAGTCACTGGCGGCTGCCTTATTTACGAAAAATTAGAAAGTGGGGCTCTTTTCTACTGAAATGCCACAGCAGCTAAGTGCCGCTGCACTGAATTAGGCTGCGTACACTTTCTGACAAAGGCTTGAAAAGAATTGCAAAGTTTGTAACCAGCCTTACGTAGAACCTTTAACAATCTGAAGCGTTGTGCTGACGTCTGCTCTCCATTAGGCTTTTTTCTCCCATGAATGGTTCATACATATAGGAAGATTTTTCTCTGTAGAAAAACTACAGAAATACAATCATTACTACCATCAATTGTCATTAATCCTCTGTAGGCAGTCAAGACACTTATAATAAAACCACACAATCCAAAGAAAAATAAATATTTATTATTACTTAGATCTGTTTTCTGCAGATTCTTGCACTCAGTGGAGATTAATACTCATAGGAAGCTTTGTAGGAATGCTTTTGTGGCAGAGAAGTAGGTTCCATTACTGCAATGAAGACAAAATAGTACTTTTTGTTAATGGGAGGGAGGGGTTCATTTTTTTCTTTCAAATATAGCTCCTTTTGATTTTAAATTATCTTGCTGATAAGCAGTTTTTACAGCTTACCAATTGTGGTACGCCATTGATCAACTAAGTTAGATGGTACTTTTCCTTCTTCCTGCCTAGGAGACAGTTATTGTAATTTTTTAACAGAAAAATGATGACTGGGGATGGGTGAAAATGAGGAATAAATGGTGATCAGCCAGTGTCCGTGGTCATAAAAAATGAATATATGGTTTTGTGGCCAAGTGAGAGCATTCACAGAGCTAACAGCGATTCCAGACAAGAGCCGTACAAATACAATGCTATTTGTGAATATAAATTTAGAGAGGGACAGAAGGCTGTACAAAGTGAACAACCGTTCACAGTTCAAACATTTTTTCTCCAACACTGTTAGTACAACATTTAACCAGCTTTGCACTTGAAAAGTAATTCAGTGCTGATGCTTTGACTCTCAGAGGATGGAAAATATTTTTGCTGTCATTTGCCTGAGATGGTACTATTTCCTGGTGCTTTAAAGTAAATAATTTATTGTAGCTTGGGGCTTTCACCCTAAGCTTTTTCATGTATGATACACTACTTACCTTAGCATTCCTGTTTATATATTTACATTGCTCTCATCTCAGTGGTACTCAGGCTCCTATGTACCAACACGCCTTCCACTCCCTGCAGAGGAAGAGTATAAGTCATTAATGCTTCCGTATCCCTGATGATTTTATTAAATGAAGTTTAATTACTTCCATTGCTTTTGTATAACATAATCTAGTGCTCATTTACTCTATTATTAACATTCAGAGGAATTAAAATAGAATGCATTTGCATCAGTACACATTGAGCATGATGTAAGGCCAGGCGTAATTAATTTCTCTCTCTTACATCTATAGAGATTGTTAATTTTTTTTTTTTTTAATAAAAAGCCAATATGTAGGACTTGATTTTTATTTGCATTAAGGCTACTTTCTATCGCTCTGGAGTTGTAAATCAGCATTTTGGTTAAAATTGTTCCTATTTTTACTTTTGAGCACTGTTTACCAGAGTGCTGTCAAATGGTAACATGTAATAGCGTAGCTAATTCTTTTCGCTGCAGGGAAAAAGAAATTAAACTATGTATTCGAAGTTAAATAGCTGAACTACAGATCTAGCTCCTCTTAGGAATGGTAAAATTTTCATCAGCTTCAAGGAGAGAAGGTGTGAGTCCCTCAGTCAGTGATTCCTAACTCTCTGGAGAAGATAAGTCGTTCTAGGCAGGCACCCAGCCAGGGTCAGCCCTCCCCCACCCCTGCACCGCGGCTGTTTCCCCGTCCGCAGCTCCCACCCTTGTCGGCCCCACGTCCGTCACCTCCCGGCTCTGGACACGGGGTCCGGGAGCTCCACACCTCACCTGTAACGTGCCCACGCCTCCCTCGTTCGGAGCCACTGCCCCAAATGCCATCATTTGCAGAACTGCCTGGTTTAGGGAGTTTTAAGCTCCGTTTCGCTGCTCCCAGTCTGACAGAAAGCCAGTGACCTATTTTTTTACAGAAAGCACTGAAAAAATGGTTCTTCTAAAAAATGAGTTTCTTTAAAAGCCTGCTAAAACGGGAACCCTGAAACTGAGGAATACCCAAATCCTCGAGCACTTTTTAAAAATACATTGCTTGTGTAAGAGGATTTGGTAACAGAAATTAGACTGAACCTGTTAAATGAACCATCCGCTTTTGAAATATATCACTCCAGTAGCCTTCCCTGACCCTTTGCAAAGGATCATCCGCATGTGTTTGCCAAAGAATTTTTTGGTAGAGAAATGTTGCTTTTCTTATTTACTTCTTTACTGTTTCCACATGGTAGGATGTTAAGAGATTGCTTCTTCTGTCCCCTGTCAATAAGTGACCTGCCTTAACCAGGCACTCGGAAACGAACCATAACACTTGCCAGCATGTGCGCCAGCGCCCGCTAAGGAGCTAACCGCGCCGAGGCCATCCGTGGCAGCGCCTGCTGTTCGTTTCACAGCGCTAGGGTTAGCGCGGTTCTGCCTTTGGAAGGGAACGTTATTCAGGAACAGTCAGAGACAGGGGAAGTGGAAGAGAAATACTCTGTCAGCTGTATCCGTTTTGTTATTGCTTCCTGGTCATGAGCTCAGGATGGGTATAGCAGCGCAGACCGGGGATGTAGCAGCGAGACGGAGGTGGTCCTGCGGGGGCAGGGGGAAGGAGTTGGGTAATTGTTTGAAAAGAGGCTTTAGCAAGTGCTTGGGGAGTGTTCTGTTAGCCTCTGGCAAAATCAAAAGTAAAGACTGAGTAAAGGTAGTCAAAAGAATCCAGGAATTTCACCACTAATGTAAACCATTGCTGTGGACTTTATTCCTGAGGAATTCAGATCCCAAAGTTGTAGTTATCATACATCTGTCTCAAAGAGAGATTCTTCTCTAGTTCACCTAGTTTTCAAACCCAAAGACAAAGGCAGTGGGGGAGCAAGAGGTCTCTTCCCTTTCATGCTGAGGAATTCCAAGGAGAAGAGGAGGAGACAAAAAGGGTACAAGGAAAATTTACCCAGGGCCACTAAAAGTACTTCTCACATTCCTAGTGAAGGTCTGGTAAGCAAGGGACAAGACAGGGGTTAAATCTCTGCTGAAGAGGTACGGATTTACTGTGTTTGAGTACTGCGCTTAAATTCTTAATTCTCGATCTCGGTTAACTCTGGAGTTACACTGGAATTCCCAGTTTATGCACTGAATTCGGATTTTGGAAGAAGAAATAGTCATCATGCTTTAAACCTTTTGCTTGCTGTACTAGAAATGCAGAGTTCGGTCTACTTTCTCTTTGATTTTAGAAAATTGTGATATAATCCCAGGGCATTTGATGTAAAGAAAGGGGAAAAAAAATCAGGGGACCTTCCTGAAATATGATCGAATCAGATCTATTTTGTTAACAAAATCTAGTCCATGGGCCTCTTAAACACGCTTCAGAGCTGGATTAGAGCAGTGATATAAGTAATGCTGTACTGGGGGACTTAGCATGTGAGGGCTTTTGTAATGGACTGTTTTTGAAGACATGGATAACTGAACAATATGGAAAGTTCCACTTGAGAGAATCAGCAGTCTTGTTGTTTCAGTCTAAGAAATATATTTTAAATTCCACAGATTTAGTTACCCTCCAAAATAACTTGGAAGCCAAGATAAACAGTCTAAGAAATTGTTCTTGAGAAAAGCTGGTAATAAATTATATCAGTACTACTCCTTTTCTTCATGCTCCCAAACCTTGCTAAACACCCCCTTTGGGCCAATAAGGAGTATTGTTAAAATTAGATTAATTAGAGCATAGTGTTAAAATTAGATTAATGTTGGATTAATAAAGCATTAATAGGGCAATAGCTTGAAGTTATTGATGGTAAATTTTAATTTGAGGAAATTCAAAAGACCGAAACAGAAATTAATTGTACCTCACCATTTGTTCAACAGACTTGGCAGTACCCACATGCCATAAAACATACAAAAATAGAGTATGCCCAAAGGAAACCTATTGGAAGTGAATGGAATACAGTGAGTGTAGAGCCTGAGTCAAAGGCCATTGAAGTTTAAGGAAAGATTATGGGAGTTAATAATCCTTAAATCACCTTTTCTCTCTCTGGCATATTCATGTATGTTCACGAGCATGTGTTTGAAAAGATGATATGCATCGGTAACTTACCCCTCTCCAAACTGATGTGGGAAGTTGCAGGAAAAAAATACCATCATCACTAAGAAAAATTCTAGATGTTTCTATCTTTTCATCACCTGTACTTTTTTTTTTAATGAAATTTTATTCAAGGTATGTACTTGTTGAAAACAAATGAGTGTTTATTGAAAAAATGTAGTAGAAAGATGTTAAGGCTATGGGAACATAAGAAAAATCATTTAAAGCAAGAGAAAGTCATAAAAACCTCTAGAAAAGTTATCGGTATAAATTATGGTGCTTGGATGTTTTCTGTTCAATTTAAAAAAAAAAAACACCAAAACCCACGATATCATTAATATTTTCCTAATAACAGAATTTTCATGTTCAAATTCCAGGATATTGTGTAAACTGGGGGAAAAAATATTTCTGTAACTTCTGCTATGTACAAAGCTTTCCCTGAGAGACTCTAAAGTTATATGAACTATCCTGTCTGCATTTTTTTTTCTTGCTGAAAATCATCACTGGCTTTCATCATATCAGAAGGTTTCTTGCAAGCAAGACAGTAGTGTCTTTGTGTCCAACTTTGATAGGCCACAGAATTTTCAATTTCTTGGTTCAAATAAGTGTCACTATTTCAATCTTAACTTTTTTTTCATAATAAATTTAGTATTCCTAAAAAGAAGGAAGCCATAGCTCCAGTTTTTAGTTATGAAATTATACCAGCATACATACAGCATAATAATCTAGATAATCATCTTTTATGTTAAAAATTTCATCCGCACTCAAGACATTAATCTGGTTTTCATGTGGAACATTTCTCTACAAATCAAATGAGCTTTGAGAAGCACCTAAATGAAATGGATGGGCAGTAACAGTCCTCAAACTCCGCAGATTTCCAACAATTAATGATTGATTAGAAACGAGTTCCCAAGTACCTAATACAGACCAATTGCACTGTTCCCTTGTGCTGGTTTAGGCCGGGACGGAGCTAGTTTTGTTTTCAGCAGCTCCTGTGTTTTGGCTTTAGTGTGAGAAGAACGGTGATAGCACACTGATGTTGCTGGTTGCTGCTGAACCACCAAGGACATTTTGCTGTTTTCCAGGTTCTGCTAACGTGCAGATGCAAAACTTGGGAGGGGTAGAGACAGGATAGTTGATCCAAACTGGCCAAAGAGAGTATTCCATACCATAGACGTCATGCCCGATATAAGCGAGGGTCGGTCGGGGGGGGCCTCTAGATCTTTTTTGGTCTTTTGGGCTTTTGAGGCTTTTGAGACCTTTAAATTGCCTTAATCCTTAAGCTTCCCATCAGGTTGCTTTTTGTTTCCCTATTTTTACCTTTTTTTTTTTCCGCTCGTTTGGCTGTTTGTTCCCTCGCCTGCTTTCCCTGGAACTTGCTGTTCTGGGATAGCTGGGGGGGGGATACCCCTGCTCCCTGCCTGCTGCTTGGGACGGGTTGTATCGGTCGTCGGGTGGTGAGAAATTGTCTATCGTTTGTTTTATATATTATATTATCCTTGTATATATTATCATTATTATCATTATTAATATATTTTCATATTTTCCCTTTGCTGTCCTGGTGAGCTGTTTTTATCTCAACCCGTCAGTTTTCCTTTCTCTCCAATTCTCCTCCCCACCCCAACCGGGGAGGGGGGGAGTGAGCAAGCGGCTGCGTGGTATTGGGTTACAATTTGGGGTTAAACCACGACATCCCTGAATCTCCATGGCCTGAAGCAGCACAGTAGAATGGACCGTATTTCTCATCTAGTGTGGTAATTCTTGTCTGGATTAGCAGAACAAACCAGCGTGAGCAAACGTCAGGCGAGGGTCTCTCCAGGACCTAACCGCAGAAATACCAAGGAAGCTGCACCAGTTTGCAGCTACGGGGGATTTGATCATGCATTCTTCTATGTCTTACATGTTAATCACCTATATTTACCCTACTTCCATTTAAAAATTTGAGCTTCTAAAAAGAATGTGTTTTCTAGGAATGCAAGAGCAATATTCGTCTGTAATTTTCTAATCTAAAATTATTGGTATTCACACTAATACAGAAACTATCGGGTGATAGAAGAGTATTGTTGTATTGTTTACAGTGCGGGAGTAATACCAGGGATTTCCACTACGAAACACATGCCAAAAAATAATCTTGTTTTAGAAATAACCATGAGGTTATGATCTTTTGCTTTTCTCTCAAAAGAAGGCACATTATAATTGATGGTAGGGCTGGTAAATCTTGGCAACAGACATGTGAAGTTTAATGCTTTGTAATGTAGCAAGAGGAAATTGTTGCTAGAGACTACTTTTAGTCATTTCTAACACCGAGTAATTATTAGTTCATTCCTTCTATCTTGTGTGTCAGGAAGAAGAGGCGTTACCTCATTACTTCAGAGCACTGTGTCAGGATCTGTCCCTGCAGGGGTGGGAACTATCCCTAGTAGTGACAAGCAGCGGTCCCAGAGTGTCGTGGAGAGAAGGAACTACATGCATATCTGTCTGGGCAGTAATAATGGAATGTGAGTTGCCATATTGGTAACATGCACATAGGAAGATTTTACTCAGGGCTTACCTAAAGGGAAAGGGTCCTCACTGTATGAACTTTTAGGTCCTTTAGCTGAACATCTTCACCTTCTGCCTTCCTGCTCTGTAATGCCTTCAAAATTCAGGGCATGATTCTCTCAGAAACTCAAGCCACTACAGAGCGCCCTTGACAGACCCCTTTCTCTTAGGATGGGTTATCACATCAGTTCCTCCCATTCTTCCTGCAGTTTGCTTTTGAGCACCGTGCCACACGAATCCAGCTAAGTGACCTCATCAAAGCAATTTGTTCTTACTGGACTTTTAAAAACATTAATACAGCTGGCTCACTCTTAGCTTTGCCCAGGCTTGTCCTATTTCTCCTCTAGCAATTCAAAGGAACACATTGGCGGTCAGGACATTCGTGTTTACCCAGAAATACCTCTCTGACACCTTTCCCTGTAGCCTCCAACCTGTATTACCACCATGTTAAATAAAGCTACTCAGTGTTGTTAGGAGCTGCCCTAAACTAGAACAGCCAAGAGCTGAAGTTCTTCAGCTGCTAAATGGATCTGATTGATTCTGCCCTTCAGGGTCCAAATAAACATTCATCATCTGGCTTCCATGAAGAGACAGTTTGATATTTTGCTATGGTCAAGGAGCAGGGTGAGGAAGACATGGCAGATATGTGAGCTTATGCAATTTCACGCATACATTGGAGAGGCTGCTTGGATGTGTTGTCTTCTGAAAAGACTGTGGCCCTATTTCACAGCTTCAGCATCTCGTCAGAGTACAGACCATTTCCCCACGTCTTGGAGGCCTCAGGTAACTGCTAGCTCTACTTTTAGCAAAAGCTCCTTCAGCAATCATGACCAATAACAGATGTTTTTGTAAGCATTTCACAGACATAAACCTATTAGGAGGACGTGTACACATCTTGCAATGGTGAGCAATTCAAAGACTCAAAGCAGAAGCTATGCTGGCATGAATCAGAAGCAGTTTAACTATTGATTTTGAGGGTAAGCTAATGGGGGCTTTTTACAATGGTTTATTGTGCTGTGAAGATACGTTAGCCTGCACATGTCTTTATTATTGCGCAAGCTGAGTATGTTGCACACACACCCTAGGTCAGGATCATCCAAAAATTCTACTTTCTCTGCCAATTGATGAGGTAAAGAGAACGTGCAATAGATCATTAGGAAGGCACTGAAAGCAGAGGTGACTACCTACTATCACCTTTATCACAGAGCCAACCCCAGCAGAGAAACGCCATCAGTCAGCAGAGGCTCCGCCAGTTCTCCCAAGCCCAGGTCATAGAGAACCCAAGTAAATTTTCATTTCTCTTTCCTTGTAGCCTGCTTAGAGTCCTTGTGCCTGAGATTTGAATCTGAGAGAGGGGTTGATTTTTGCATTAGGATGCAAAAATGAGAGACTTCCAGAGGCATTAGAGGGCATGCTTCATCTCTAACAAACTCCTCTGCGTTGCTGTGTAAGACCTTGTCCTTTCCCTCCTTCTCCAGGCTTTGGAAGAGAGAAAATCAAATCTGATTCTCTGAAAGAAAGAAGCAGAAGACAAATTAACTGATTGTAATGTTAATGAGATAAAAAAACCTTTGCATTCAAAGACTCTATTTATTCAGAATCCCCTGAAAGACAGAGAGCAGCCTGTAACACCTGGTGGGGCAAAAAGGAGGTAACAGCTTACTGAGAGAGTAATCTAGCTATGCACAGAAAAAAGTTACTCAGAGAGCAAGAACCCCTGGGAGAATTCCTACAAGTTATAAAACAGCTAATAGTCTGAGAGAGAGATTTTGTATTAGTGATTTATTAAATAGATTGTGGGTTTAAGGCAGACATTACTTTTAGCCATACCTTTTTTTTAAAAATTAAATAGTTTATTTTACTAAAAACAAATACTCAATACAACTGCTGTGTTTTATAAAATTTTTAAAAATTATTAGAACACATGATCAGAGCAGTCAAGATAAAAGCCTTTGGCTTACTATAATCCCCTCTTCCACAATCTCAGAAAAGTAAAATGATTTTCTTTCTCTAGTTACTTTGAAGAAAGATTGTATTACTTATAGCTAACATTCATATACTTAAAGATTTCTAAAGAGATAGTGGATGCAGAAAGGGTTTGGAGGTCTTGGATTCAGTTTGAAAGTGCTACCAAGTCTACATGGCTGATGTGACAAATGAGCCTGGATCTGGTCTCCCGTTTGCAGTAAGAGGGAAATGGTAATGATATATTGATTCTAAGAAGAATAGATAGGACTACTCAGAAGAGCCTCTATGTATTTCAATTCCAGCTTTGTTATTTACTTGGACTGTCTGTTTCAATCTCTACATCTGAATAAGGTTTGTGCTTGTCCAGCTTTTAAAATGCATGAGTATTTTCCAGTGAAAGGGGTGTATAAAATACTTAAAGTCCTATGTTTCCCCACCTGGTACAGCTAGCACCATGGGGAGAATATTCTGGGACACGGTTGATTTTGTTTGTAACATTAAAATTGTCATTAGCTCATAGTTCATAGCTCAGAGTCATTAGTATTTGTTCCAAAGAGAGGGGAGCCTTTCTTAAATCCTGTGTTAGCCTCTCTTCATGTTTCTGTCAAGAAGGCTGCTGCTAAGTACAGCTCCCTGCCCAACAGACAGTTTTGTACCTTTCCTTATGTCTCAGTACCGAAACCAGTAATCTCTGATCTGGAACTGAGTATCAGATGTTTCTCAAAAATCAAAATGTACAGTGACCAGTATCTGTTCCATGTTTAGTGTAGCGGTTATCACTAGAAAGAAAACCTCCCTCTAAATTAGTTAAGCATGCCCTCCCACGGACAATAAACCAGTCGTGATTGGTAAGTGGGCGATGGCTTTCAAGGCATTCTTGTATGCAGTCTTGTAAAATTGTCCCCAGTAATTTTCCCGTTCTGCTCAGCTTGCTTGCCTATAACGGAGTTGATGTGCTCTTTGTTTTTCTTTCCGAGTAGGTGTTTTGTGTTTGCCACTTAACAGTTCTCTAGGGTCTGTTCTGAAATTACCAAAGTTTATAGCACACATTTTCAAATTAACATTCTTAAATATGCCCACAAAATCTGTTGCTGCTCCCCAAATGCATCTTTCTACATTAAACTGCACATTAACACATGTAAATACCCATTTGCATTCCCAGAGAATGTACAAATAGATGCTCAACAAATTTTGCAAAGATGTTCCACGAAAAGTTTGACAATTATTTAAGGCAAATGTTTTCTAATCTAATAGCATATGTGTGACCAAAGCCAACAACATCTTGGTGTACTTTCTGGGTTGTTTTGATGCAGATGACTCTCGAAGTTACCTGATCAGAGAGGATCATCTAAATTGAAATCTCCCTCTAACTTTAAATCCGGGTGTGGATTTCAGCACTCCAGTGGCACTCTTTCTTTCCCTCCAACTATTTTTAGATTTCAAGATCTGTTTATATGCAGGGACTAAAACCACAGTAAGAGTAAGCAGGAAGATTTCTCAAACAACCGTTAAATTAATAGGTATAAAGGATCTTTGAAATGCATGCCTATATTCACGTGGTTTGTCAGATCCCACGCTCCATCCCAAAATCCAAGGATTATGTTTTTTTCCATAGATTCTGGCTCTGCAGACTCCATGAAGTATCTGAAAACCAATCTGCTTTCTTTCTGTATTGGAAATTTTTACCAAAAACATTTATCAGTTCCAATCTCCATTGATAACTCCTTTGATGTGAAAAGCAGAACAGATTCCTGTTTGCAAATCTGTACTTGTGATTTTTACATGGCACCCTCTGTTATCATCCCAAGACTTTACTCTTGGGCTATTTGATTGAACAACACCAAGAAAGGGACTTTGCATTTAATAAATGTATAATTTTTACACTGTCACTTTTCAACTATTTTTCAATTTCATGTTCTTTGACATTCAACATATTTTTCTTAACCAAAAATAATTTGTACGATGAGAGTGTGTAATGTCTCACAGTACGTTGAAAGTAGTTTTTTAATACTAAATATCATTGGTGATGTTATGAAAGGGGAAGAAGTTGTTGGTCGATACGTTCTTCAGACATTCTCAGCACTTTCACCTTCTGAGTGTTCCAGAGTCGTGGCTGGCAGCATTGATTTCCCCCTGAAGTAACAAGCACTGTGTTTCAAAGCTGAGCCTGTTGATCACTTTGATAGCAACCTTTTCAAACATTCAAAAAAATCCTGCCCAGTAGAAATCTCCATCCTGTATCACTATTCCATACTAAGAAAAACAAGTATGTACACAGAGTGAGCAGGATTATTACACAGCAGTTCTGGGCTTCTTTCTGAATGCCTCCCTTTTTCCATATTGCACCTGTATTATAATGCGGAGTTTATTTGCAAAGTCCCAAAGGTTGCCAGGAATCTCTTTTAAAGAAACATTTATGCTTGCATACAATTTAGTGACTTTTCTAAACACACACACCCCCTTTTCTCTCCTCTTTCTTTAGTTCTGTCAGCTTACTTATCTTCTAGCTTCTGGTTCCCTTAGGACAAAAGAGTCAGATGAACACAGTCTATCTATGTCAGATAGACAAAGTCTGCACCTTTTTGAATGTCTGGAAGGTGCCTCCTATTTCAACGTGTGCCCACAAAAGAGCAATAAAAGTGCATAGCTGAATTGCTGACTTCAGTTTTGAACTAGAACTAGGCCTGAATTCCACAATCTGAATGCGCTTCTGGAGTGCTGAGTTTAACTGTTTCATTTCAGCCCGGTACAGAGAGATCGAGCTGTGGAGTTTAAATCCCAAACTGTGATCTGACTCTGAGCACCTAGAAAGTTCAGAGAAGAGCCTGGAGCAGACGCTTCTGCTCTAGTCACACATTGCATGAGCCCAGACCTTGAAGCAGGACTCAGTCAAGGAGACCAGATTGACTGAACATACCTTGTGATGGCACAAAAGTTATTTAAGCTGGCTTTCCCCCTCCCCCACCCCCTTTGTCTTTTTTTTTCACCTCCTCTCTCTCCCCCAGGTTCTCAAAACTTAGCATGAACCTTCATAAAACAGAGTCCGAGTTTCTGGGTTGTCACAAAGCTTTGGAACCAGGCAAATTTCCCAGGGTTTGTGGTTTCATTCCAAACATTTCATAGAGCTTTAAATCATACCCAGGAGCTCTCTTCTACGTTTTACAGAGAACAAAAATCACAAATCTGGCTACTTATTGAAATTGTAACTATTTCATTCACCTATTGAGTATAGTATATTCATCATTTGCAGGCAGCAAACAAATACCTTAACAGATGGGAATTTATATTGTTTCCATGGTTACAATAATAAATACAATGCTGATCTGCCCAGAGTAGCTCTTGTTTTTCAAAAGGGTCTTTAAATTACTTGCATTTTCCAGTGGATTTTAAACTTATTTTTTATGATGATAATCTAGAAGCTATTTTTTTATTACAACAGTTTACACTAGACACTACAGTTGTTGCAAGACAATGCGATTCCTTATTTCTTTAAATCATATAATTAGTGGGGTGAGTTAAAGTAATGCTGCATCCCGTGCTTATTCTAACCATCGCTTTCCTGAAATACAGAAAAATCTTAAAACCAGCAGTCTTGAATTTCACATTTTTTATTCTTATTTATGGGAGTTGCAGAAGTGAATTAGCTCCAAGAACTGGCTGAATACTGAGAACAGAACTGATGAAAAATCAGTAGGTTCATTTGGAGAAGAAAAAAAAAACGTTTGTTTGCAGGCTCTTTGAGACAGTGACGGTGTTGTTGCATGCATTTGAACAGTACCTCAAATAATGGCCATGTAGTAGGTACTTTAATCCACGAAGAAATATTGTCTGAAGCAGTAAAGTCATGTTTATTCACAAAACCATTGTTTCAAAATTGATAGGAAAAGATAGCTGAATAAATTGTATGTCAACGTTATCCATCGTACAGACTATTCTAGGCGTCAGCACCAAAATCTTTGCAATACATTTTGTTACCTAGTTGACCTAAAGGTAAACTTCTCTTGAATCTGCCTGTATTGTGATCAAACTCTTTGCAACAGCCATTTTAATGGAAATTATTCATCTCAGTATTCCTCTTACTAAAGAGTTTAAAGACTCTCTCTTTCTGAAGCAAGCAGAATTTCTTCATGTGTGTTTCTTCCCCTTGGAATCAAATGGAGATGCTGTTGACATACACTGCAACAGTCAATCTGAGCAGGAATTTTGCTTCCTAAAGTAAATAAATACTGTATCCAGCTGAAATGAGAACAGACAGCTTTGGAAGGGCGAATTTCATGAGCTGCACTGAAATACGGCAGATTAGGAAAGGCACCAATACTCCTGGGAGCCGGTGCTTTTAATGACCGGAAGCAGCAGGACGTCATAGTCAGGTTTTATTGTATCAAGCTGAATCCCAGTTTTGTTTTGTAAATTCTGGGGTTTAATCCTCTTTTTGGTTGCCTGTGAAAAGCCATTTGGGCATCTTTTTATTGAAAAACTAGCTAGATTTGGAGGCTGGGGGAAGGAGGGGCAGAGACTGGGAGCTGATGCTAGACTGATTTTACTGAGGCAGCCTGGCCCGATGCATCGCTTATGAAAGACTCAGTAATTATTCTATTGGGTGGCTTCCCCAGGCTCAGGATTCAAATTATGCAGGCTGAATATGTGGCAAAACAGGATTAAAAAATGCATTTAAGGCAAGATGCTGTCTGGGCTGAATACAGACCCACTGCAACTTGCCAGAAAAACAGCCAGCCAGAGCAGAGAATTCGAGAGGGAGTCTGTCTGGATTTAAGTGTTGACCAGGCTTTGGGCTCATATATCAGCTGAAGGGCTGCAGAGAGAAGCAGCATGTCTCGGGGATCCTTTTTGTTTTGTAAAGATTATTAACTCCCTAGTGTTCTCTTCAGTGTAAAGTTAACCGTGCTTAAGAAATTACTTGGCTAAACTTGTTTTCCTAGCCTGTCTTCCACATTGATTTTGAGTAATCTTTTCAAACAAGACATGAAATTCAGAGTGAATATATCTTAAGCAGCTGGGTGCTTGAAGGAATAAAGCGCTGGCTGATGATGTGAGGCAGCGACAAGGCAGAGCAGGGCTCCAGGAGAGAGCAGCGGGCGCTGCTGCGGCCACCCCTTGGCACGCGCCCGCCGAGAGCCGCGTCCCAGCCCTGCCCAGGTTTGGCTGCGTGTAGGAGCACTGGGATCCCGGTTGATGTTTCCCTGGAATAGGCTTGCACCAAGTTTTGTCACCTGCTGTGCGTGAATGATGCCCAGAAGTGCAATGGAAAACTCTCGGTTGCAGACTGTGATCCTGTGAATCGACCACAACTCACAATCTCAAATTGCAAAAACAAAAATTGCAGTAAAGGATTTGGTAATACTGTGTGTGAAAGCAGGTAAAAATCTTGGGTTTTTACACACATGAATGCTGCCTATCAGTGGTATTGATACTAACACCATAACTGGTGGTGTTTTCAAGCAGATTCTTGGATGCATGAGGCTTCAACGCTATAATGGAAAAGATTACTGCAGTTGCTCTCCTGGCAACATTTTACTAAGCCTTTGCAACTTAATAAAGGCCAGGGCAAAGATTTTTATTCATCCTTCTGAGAGTCTGTTGTTTTACACACTATTATGATGCTCAGTTCCTCAGAACTGGGTGCATTTCTGAATCTTATTCTTTAAAATGCACCGTTCATCATCTCTGAGAGGCCATAACCTTTGAGGTAGCTTGCAGCGTTCAGCCTGCCTCGGAGTCTGCTTTTCTAGTGCGGGCAGAAGTAACCAAATTTGAGTGACTCTGCTTCTGGTAATCAGCTGCGTACTGCCTTGGTTGGGTTTGGTTTTAACGCAAAGATGTAATCGAAACAGAAGCCCTAAGGACTTCAGGAATTACTGAAGAAACCAAAAAGCTGCTTATTAGTGGAAGAATTAACCCCGTATAACAAGTTCTCTTAGGAAGTCTATAACAAGACATGACTTCTGAATGAATGCGTCCTTGATTAGCAGAATACCGTACGATCACAGGAAAGTTAGTAGGACACATGGTTTTAGCCTTTCTCCTAGAGTCTCTTTTTAAGCATGTGATATTATTCTCTGAGAGCATGTAAGATAAGAAATAATCCAAAAAAATACATGGTAACCATTAAAAATCTTTCTCAGGAACACTGCTAGCTTTTTATGTTGATTCAGGAAAGGTCATTGTAATTTGGGGATGGGGGAGTGGAGGAGCAGGGAGTAGGTAGGTAATTTTTCTAGAAAACCAGCTGTGTTGTGCTGTTTAGCATGAAAATATGTGTAAAGCATGTTAACATCTTGATCACGAGGCAAATTTCAAAGGTAGCCAGTGCCAGTTAGCAAAGAAAGCACTTGATCTTTCTAATAATAGTATTCTGAAATGTAAGTGTAAACAGGCCTTATCGGGATTTGGTAAATTTGAAAGTCTTTTTAGTTGGTACATAGTTTTATGTCCTTGATTATTAGAATTAATAAGGTCAGGATTTCAGACTTAGCCTCTAATACACTTTGTAGCATACAGTTTGGAAGACATAAATGCAAGCCTTCCACTTCTACACATTTATATCTTATTTTCATGCTATTGAAAAGATAATTACTTTTTTCTGTCCCATTTTTTTTATTATCAGTATTATTATTTATATGTATCCTTTTTAAACTGTCTGGTTTTTCCTGATGGTGAATTTACAGTTCAGAAGAAAAGGAGTCAGGAGAACCAGAAAACTTTGCTAAAACAGAATTTGGTGTAGCTCAATAAAACACAATTTTCGGTAGGGTTCAAGGTTTGTAGTAGGCTCAGAGCCCAGCTGTCACAAGGGCTCAACAATCAATATGTTGTACTGCTAGTCTCTTTAGAGGCTTTGAGGGGCAAAAATCAAGTCTTATGTGACTAATCTTTATTCTGCCTACATATGGAGGAAAAACCACTGAAAATGCATAAACATTACCCTAGCTTTACCATGTGATGGGCTCATGTCCTTTTTTCCGCTGAACATGGTCCAAGCATAAGTTATGTGGCTCTTGATTTCATTTTCTCTCTAACTTTTCTAATATCGCTTTGGCTAACTAAAATACTTCAAAATACTAAATCTTGTTGACCTCAGTTATATGCACTGGTGAAGGGAGATGAAGCGGACAGTGGACTTCTGTGCTAAGGAACATGAAGGATACTGTTCCTTCACTCAGTGATCTTTCCCAAACTGTTGCTGTCTTCCAGAACATGGTGTCAACATCTGTAAAATATTGCAAGCTGATAATTGATGGGTGGGACAAGTGCTGATGAGCCAGTCCCAAGCTGCAAATCAAGAGCCTGTTTCCTATAGCAAGTATCAAATAGGGTAAAACAGTGCTTCATTCAGCTTTGACGTTAATGCTTTCATTTCCAGCACTATCCAAATAACATCCTTATTTGGTAAACTCTGGGTAAGCTCTAAGTCCAGAATAACACAAAGTAGTTCTCCTCATTTTTCCATTTAAGAATAATATATGCTTTGATGACTTGGAAGAAAAGTTAAACATTCTTTTTCTTAAGCTACTTATGTCTAAAATGATAATCCCTCTCCAGTGGATATTTTCACCCTATGGTCGACTTTGCTGCTTTGGCACTTCTTTTTTGTTTTTTATGTAGAGTCTAGATCAGGGACAGATAGGGATAGTTTAAATGTGTTTCACAAGACAGGACATATCTAGGCTCAGGTACTTCAATCTGCATTTGAAAAAAGAGAAGGAAAAAAAAAAAAAATGACCACCAAACCAAAAGAGAAGCAGCAAACCCCACTGGGAGCTCAGGAAGTCATGCTTCCATGACAGGTTCTTCTTCTTTCCCCTCTCCTGTGGATGAGGGGGTGTCATTCTTAGTAGGACACAGAGACTGTGTGATTTAACTAGTTACTTGTGTTTAACACTGCGCAGCAAGCTGCAGTTTCAAACTAGATGATGTTTGGTGCATCAGGCCAATAACCAACACAACAGTAACGACTGTCCACACCGCGGTTTCATCACAGCTCAGCTGGGCTGGAAGGAAACCCTGAGAGTGGGAAGTAGCGGGGCCTCTGCATAACTCTGCTCTTATCTTTCTTCCATTCTACAGATTCGCTTTGCAGAAAATATTTTGCTCTACTTAGTTTTTTCTCCTCAATATACAAAAAAGACTTCTCTCAAAAGAAACATGACAGTAGGGATGCAGAGGAGTTCAATGCACTGTGCACAGAGATTAGATGCTGCCCACCAGGGATGGTGGAGTCAACACTTTCTAGACAGTCTTGTGCATTTTACATTTGCAAAGTGAGAGCAATTTGTTCCCTTGAAATGGAGGAAGATTTTTGTTTTGAATAAAAGCAGTCCTTTGAGTATCGTCCTATGTATCTGTCTGTGGGCACAGTGGGATGACCCATGGAAAGAGCCACATCTAATGTTCCTTAACATAAACATTCCTCTTGTTACCTAAACCACCATCTATTCGATCTCACAGATGGAATGCAGTAACAAAAGTCCCATGTCGTGGCTCCTAAGATGGATTTTTTTTTCTCAGTGCCAAAGGCAGCTTGAAGTTCACCTAACAGGAATGTGCTGTAGGGTTTTATCAGTCTCTACTGTCACCACTGATGAGTTACCACCTTGCCTAATTCATCAAGGCAGCAAACTTGGATAAGCTCTCACACAACTGTTTCTTTAAGGTACCAAAATATACCTAAGATTAAGAAAAAATAAGTATATAATTTTTCAGTATACCAGTGTTTTAATTTTCATAATCAAATAAATATGATGGCTGCTGAAGCAGCACACAGAAGTAATTCTCATTTAATTTAGATGGGGCTAGGATGGGGGGTAATCCAGTAAGCAATCTGAGGTTCCCGTGTGGGAAATACATCTTTTTGTTCAAACCCGTGCTATTTAACCGTACACCTGTCAACTTTCCTTTAAAACACTCCAATTGTGCCATTTTGGTTGTAGTCCTGAGAGTGGGTGGTTGTGACTCTCCGTGTTCTGAGCAGAGCCCAGAGCAGTCATATCAGCATTAGGTAATGACACCCTAGAGCTGACAGGCTTCCAAAATCTTTTTTGTCTCACAACTGGTACAAATCTTTATAATTGATTTGGATTGTGGGGCTGGTAATATAGCACTGAGTAGCAATTAATGCTAACATTTTAGTTTCATTTCATTCTGTCAAACACACTTGACACTCTTTTTATGTGCGAGATTGTCACGTATAAAGCCATGTGTCTCATTATATGCTTATTTGTCACCTCCCTTCAGATCACTGCCACAAGTGATGCAGGTAAAGCCTCCCCTACTCTTAATTCTTTTAACTCGCTCATTTTGCAAGAGGAATTTATAAAAGATGTGCCTATAGATTCCTGTAAATCAGATCAATTGCCGCTACTGCCTCATTAGAAGTAAACACATGGGAAAAAAAATGTATGCTTCCATTTAAAATAAAAATATTTTTTTTAAAAGGCCTAAATAAAGACATTTCCTTTGTTATGGTGCCATTTGGGAACAGAAATGTATTTAATTGTGAATTATGTATGCTTCTGCTGGTTTAAAACTCAACAGACAAAGTTATGTCTGTGCAAATTGAGGCTGGCATTGGTACGTGGAATCCCAGCGAAGTCCAGGGAGCCAAGCCTCCCGTGCCAGCAGCGCCAGCAGATGTGCCGCACGACAGTCTGCGTTTTCCTCAACTATTTTTAAGTTAGGCTGAAATTCTTTTGGCATCACATTAAACATATTCACAGAGCATCGATTTAATAAAAAATTATCATAGAAATTTCTCATCTTTCAGCTGTTCCTTTATTTAGTGAATGTATATTCTGTTTGATTAGGATTTGGTCTTGGTGGCCCAGGATGCACGATAAGGCTTCAGTTTCAGGGCTGCTGGATAGATACTGTAATCATTTGATCACTGTGAACTACTGATTCTCTAGCAAGTGTTTCCAATTTGTGGAAAAAAAAAATTCACAGCCTATTCAGTGTGTTAATACATGTGTTGTCTTTGCTCTTTTTGTCAGTGCTGGGAATTTTTATGCATTTGGTAAAAAATACTGCTCTTGCTATCTGCTCATCTTGTACACCACGACTTGGGGATATATGAGTGTCAAACGGGACATGACAGTTTCAAAGAGTACTTAAAAGGTAAAGCTGTGACATGACAAGTAATGTAAGAATGCCTGATCCAAAAGGGATCACGAAAAGCCTCTAACAAGTGTACGAATCCCTGCCATCCAGATTTCTGTCTCTGCGTAGTAAGAGTTTGCACACAAGCTGGAAGGCAACTAACGGCATAAATCCCACCTCTGTTGACAGCTCCGTAGGTGCGGGTCCAACAGAAAGCAGCGCTGTTGCTTTAGTGAGGATCTCCTTCAACCTCAGAGGAGACTGGGGTGCTGCTAGCAGAGGCTCTCCTCCTTTGTGGCGTACTCCAGGTGCCCTTCGCGGGAGGTTTGAGAGGCGGCGGGCAGGGGAGCTGCCTGGGGCCGGGCAGCCTTTCCGCACCCGTGCTGCTTCCTTTGGGTCACCGCGTGCTGCGCCAGCAGGATGCGCGCTGCTGGTGAGCCTGGCGTGCAGGCGGCTCGTTAAGGAAATAATCTAAGTAGAGATGCCTGAACAATGAAGAAAATAGCTATGAAGATTTCCCAATATGATTCTATCTCAATTTTTAAAAGTTGAGCAAGTTTCAATAGGTGCCAGCATTTATTCAACTGTGAAGTGCAACCAGGATTGAGAGTGAGCTTTGGGATTCCTGACTCCCCTTTTTCTGTCCGTCCACCCATCCATTCCTCTGTTAAAAAAGAAGTGGTAAACTGAAAACCCACCATACAAAATTGGAAAAACTGAAAATCTGGAGAAAGTACTGAATTTAAACAACTGAAACCCTTTTTCTTTTTCTTTTTTTTTTTTTTTGGTTGTTTAAAGCACAAAAGCTGTTCTTTGAAAAATATTAGCTAGCACTATTGTCTTGTGCGCTTTGAAAGCCTTCAAACTGCAAAAACATCAACTGTGAGTTAAAGAGTTAATTAAGAGTTAATCTTGACCCATTGGCTAGGCAGTTTCAGTCTTTCAGTAATGAATAATTCTGTTCCCTCAAGATACGTCGTTTCTCTCAGCTTTTCATCCTAGCCCAGTTTGTGCCACGTTGCTTTGCACTATCTTAAAGAAAAAAAAGATTTCTTTCACTTTTACCAAATAACTGAATGTTAGTGGTGGGATCGCTGAAGAGGGACCATGAATGCTAGTGTCATCGCTTTGGAGCTTTTTGTGTCCTACCTTTGCCAGGGTTGTCTGTGCAGTGTCTTTGACAAGGTGGTTGGTGTGGCGGCTTCATTATGACCTCTTAAAGTATATCATGCCACATGAATGAGTCTTTTGCAAACGTACGCAGGCTGGGGAGAGGGGAATGAATTACTACATTATTACATAATTTTTAAGTCTCTCTAATCTCTTTCCTTTCTATGCAAGTTTAGCAATTTGACAAAATCCCATTTGAGCTAAATCATGTTAGAAGGAGTCTAATAACAGCTTTATTTCTTGGTATTAAATCATACTTCATTTAAAAAGCAAAAGCACCACAAAAACATTATTAAATAACATTGTGATGCAACTGTTTGGAATTCACCATGCTCTTTCTCTGTACCGTGCAATTGGAACCTGCTCACAGAACTACTACAATACAAAACAGATAATAGATGCTCACAACATCAGTGTGTGTACATATAGATATGTGTATATATCTATAGATGTATACACACTGATGTCATAAGCATATATATATATTGTGGTGTATTACTGTTATAGCGTAATCCTCTTAAAAGCAAGATTCTTTTCCCAGATGATCTCCTGCTAGCATTTATCAGTTTTATTCTTTTAATGATTGATACTCTTTTCTGTGATGTGCTATTTGGTACATGGGACTTTATGGATTTAACAGTTTTATTAATTTGAGAGGTTTCCTCCGCACAATAAAATGGCTCAGTATGACAAAGGAAGTATCATAAATGAATTGATTTGTCACCTATCAGAATGTAATCCAGCAGTGATTTCATTATTGTGGTTATTTCCCTTCAATTATCTGCAAACTTAAAATGCTACACACCATCCCTGTACCAACTGAAAGAGGAAAAAATGCAAATGTGACTGGGTTTCACAAATAACCTTCAGGTTATTGGTGCTTTATATTAATTCTTATTCCTTAAGGCACAGTCTTCCTTGAGATAAACTAAATATTTATCCAAGTATTTTAAGTGAGCTTGGTCTCCCAGGAAAACAACAGAGAAGATGTCAAAAATTTTCAGCATTTGAACGTGTGACGCTGTTGTTACGGAGGGCTGCATGCATCCAACATGACACGGTTTCTCTGTAAGACAGACTTCCTCGTACCTATCAGTAGTGGGATCGTAAAAGAATTGTATAAAACGCAAACTGTTCTTAGCGCTGCAAGTATTTAGAAGGATACAGGAGTTTTTCAGCAGACACAACTGGGGTTTTCAAAGGAGTAAGCCTGCAGAAATGGCATTGAATGGAGATACTAAATTTTCCCAGGTGTCTTCGAAAGCCCCAGCCTAAAACTCTGTGGCTTTATTCACATATTTACCCCTGAAATAGCTGTAGCTGTTTAAAAAGTTATTCTCTTTTCACCCATTGTGAAAAGGTAATTTAAGCAATCTTTCTTTGTGCTGATATGGGCCTGGAACACTCATGTGATATGTTACCACAACCCAGCTATAGGGTGGTGATTTCTTAAACAGTGAATTTTTAAACTTTGAAATCAAGCAAGTATTGTGAGATGCACTAAATTCTCTGGGATTCTGATTGCCTGAGAGTCTGAATGGAAAGTATGGGAAATGCTGTTGCTGGGGATGCCGCAGCTGATCTTTTTAAATAAAAGTAGCTGATTATACCTTATTAAATGAAATTTCTACCTCCCTGCACTGAATGTTGTGCTTCACATAATACTAGTTAGTGGCACTGCGCTAGGGCTGCTTGATTTTCTGGTGAAAACAAATCCCAGGAGCGGTCATCGGGATCTGTCGCCTGTTTTCTATTGCAGTCGTGCCTGGAGGCTGGGGACCAGTTCTGCTGGGGCACCTGCCTGACGATACTCAAAGAGTTTGTGGCTTCTTGTATGAACATTGGAATAGATGTGAGATGGACACACTTTCAGACAGTTTAAAGAATTACATAAATTCATACCCAGAGGGACATCACGGTGCTACGTTTGGAGTCCCTTTTATTAAATCTCACTCATTAGTGCGTTAAGTTCCATTTAACCTGTTAGAGATCTCTTAGCAAGACACCAAATATTGATTTATGGACTTTGGATACTTGAACATTTACCACATTCCCAGGTAAATCAATCCAATTGTTAATTATCTTGTAAGTTTAAAAGCTCTACTTTTTGTTAGTCAGAATTAGACAGATTTTAGTTTCTAAATGCTAGCCCTCCGTATACCCATAATGCATACTTATATACGTAATCATTCTAGTATATCTTTTCTGAATGGTTTCCAATAGTTTTCAGCATCCTTTTTGAAATGCAGATGCTAGGCCAAGATGTCCAGCAGGTTGCCATACAGAGAACATCAATATTTCAATAGAAGATAAATGGAAGTAGGTGGAGTTTACCTAATTCTAGTCTAAGTAGTAGAGGAGGATTTATCCTCATCACTTCTAGACTCCTGCCTGTTTAGGGGTTTCTTTAATCCAGAGAGTTTAGGAAGCGTATTTTCTTCATTTTTCAGATGATTTATAAAATTAGTGTCAGGCTAAGAGAAAATTATAAGTTTGTAATATCATATCTCAGCAGATGCCATGATTAAACAGACACAATTACGAGTTTTAAAATTGCATAGACAGAAACTGAACTAACTTCCTACCCCCGTGGTCCCAAGCCAGAGCACTCAGTGCCGGGAGGATATTCCTAACGGTAAACAGAGCTCGAAATGGTGCAGGGGACCAAGGGGAATGAAGAGTTGTGCTTGTTTCTTCTCCGGGGATGTAGCTTTGCTGCCTTTCACCAGCTCTCTTAAACCTGAGAGCAAAGGAGTGTCACAGAATATAGTAAAGAAAAAAAATTTATCCCAAATTACGGTAACAGTTTAGTGATATCCCACATTTTAATCTTTAAAAGCACTGAAAATTACTAAAAGTAAATAAAAGATCTCAAGTAAGATAGGAGAAGCAAGCATGAGCAGTTCCTTGATTTGGTGTATCCTTTGTGGTTAAGAAACTGAATGGAATTGTGTAGGAGCACATAGCTACAGAGCACCGTGCTACAAATAAAACATTTTATCAGACCAGTGGAATACGTGACATTTGAAGTCAGAAAGACAGATGTATTCATGCCATGTTATTCTTTCTTCCTGGGCTTTGCTTTCACATACTGTATGTGGTTACATCAAATTATTCATGTGCACTAATTCTAGGTTTCATTCATGGGTTTGAAAGATGAAGAGAGACAGATTCAAACATGGAGAAAATGACTAAACCTGAAATAAATTCAAGGTGAACAAGTACTTCTGCTTTCTACCTTGACTGTTTCATTACCACTCTGACCTCTAATCACTAATAAAGGTTTACAATATGTCTGGCATTAAAATAGGCTAATATGTGCAAAGCGTATCTTTCAAATTAACTCTGTGGCAAGACACGAGTCTCTCCATCAGGCCGTGTTTGCATGGCGGGAGGTTCCCAACGGACCTGCAATAGGCTAATACGTCTGAAAACGTACAACTAGTGAAAAAATCAGGAAAACATGAAAGCGACTGGAAATTTTCTAGTAACCTCAAAATGAGTTCATAACCAAACATTCAGAATTTTTGAAAAGGTTGACGGTTATCTTCTGCTTAAATATCTCCATTTTTGCTATAAAGAAGACTTCTCTCTGGTCACTTATTTTGCTTCTGGTTATGTAATACGGTAGTATGGATACCCAATGGCACAAAAGGTTAAGATATATGCTGTATCTAACTGGTCATAGCTGATCACATCAGAACCGCCTAAGAACATACCCCTTCTTTGTATCTTTTTTTATTTTGCGTGTGGTTTGCATGTTTTTCTTTTATGTTATACAGCAAAGAATGAAGTGTTTTATAGAGAGAAAGAAAAAGGATCTTTTATTTCTGTGATCTGGTATCACTCAGTTTACTTCATTTTCAAAATAAGATCAAGCAATGTGAATTTTATGAAAGCAAAACTGGGGAAAAAGTAAATTGCATGAGTTAGCTTTGTCAGCATCTCAGCTAGCACAGTGTCTTATTGTTCCCCTTCAACATAACTTTGGTATGCATATCTTTACAAAGAAACTATCTGAAAATATCAAAAGGAAGATCTGAAATGTAAAGTCCAAGCCAAGATAAATTTTCATTATGAAGGATAATAGTAGCACACTGGTGTCTCATTGTTACAGGCCATCAAAAAACCACAAACATGGAAAGAACAAACTTAATATTGATTCATCCTTTATTCACTCACAACAGCATCAAGATGCAGTTCTGACCTCAGTTATGTCTCAATATAGCCAAATTAACTCAGCAAAATTACACCAATTTTAAGCCACAGTGGGATCAAAATCCCACCTTCAGTGTTTCTAACAGTAAATTCTAAGCAAAATCATTTCAAAGTACTTCATCCTCATCAATGTATTCTTCTTTTCATTTGTTTGAACAGCCGTCTAACATGATCTTTTTTCAGTTTTAAAAAGCAGTAAGGATTGGCTTAGTTTTTCTGTTTATGGGACACATTATAGATCATACAAACAGGTAAAAGCAACAGAGAAGACAACAACGAAGAAGAAAAATAACGCTCCCTTTGAGATTACATAATCAGTGGTGGTGTCCTTTGGTATTCGAGATGTCCAGTTTCTGCCTGTTGAATGCAAAAGCTGCTCCAAAGAAACTAAAGGAAACACTGACCAGCCCTTTGATACGAGCTGCAAGTATCAAGAGAGCTGTTTGCCTATAAACATGTCGTATTTCATTAGTACTTCTCCAGATCTTAAGGAAATCCTGGCTCATGTAATAGGAAGTGTCCCAGTTAAATTATCAGTTATCCACAGAAAAAGATCCCGTCTTTTCTGGAAAAAAAACACACCCCACCATCTAGTGTATTAGTCTTACATTGGTTTGGTGTGTAGGATTTTTTTCATTAAGCAGCGAGTGGTACAACAGGACATTAAAACTTTCCAATATAGAAATAAAGTATTGTTCAACTGATTAAAAACACTTTGAGGGGTGAGAGTTAGCCTAACCTCCTAGGGGAAAATTCTCCCCTAATACTCAAGTCTAGTTATTCTACATTTCTGCGTGTTTTGTGTAAAAGTAGTTTGATTTAGATATCTCAAGAAACAAAAATATGCTGCCTTCTACCTTCCCTCCAGTAAGACATAGAAGTGGGTAATTATTATTTTTTTCTTCTTAACCATATTGTATTTGCTGAAACTCTGATTTCAGGATGACTCATCCCATTTGGAGAATTCACGTTGCCCTTGCCAGAAGAATTTGGCTTTTAAAAAATTCTGTGGATGAGAGCCACAAAACAGAGATGGAAGGGATGACAGCGGTGTTATTCTCTCCCTTCTGATGAGTGTTACGCAATGAGCTCCTGTCCCTGTTCTAGCTGGTGCTAGAGAAATACCCAGAATATTGTATAATGCGTGTGTTTGCATCTTCTCTTGGTAGCTTGGTAGAGTGTGATTCAGATGTTTGCTCTGCTTCATGTGGCTCATGCTGGGTTTTATGCAGGTCTCCTAAATCTCGAAGTGACCTGACTACCAGATTATAAAGGCGAATTACTTGTCTTTCACTTCTTTTCTCATTAAACAAATATTTAAGAAATCTCCTTGTAGTGTTGGACAGCTTGAAGATAAAACGTCAACAGCAGTTAGAATATTTTGTAGTACTTTAGTTACAATAGTCTTTTGAAAATGGACTTGTAAATTCAAGTCCTGTTTAGAACTTCAGCTAATCTGGGTTTCCAGCGTCTTTAACTCATTTACTACTTCTCCACACACTTGGGGTACTGAGTCTAAGAAGAATTAGAATGCCTCATTCCACCTCTGTCTTGTGATTGCAGCATAAAGTTAGCCTTTCATTTTCATTTGTATTAATTACATCAGGAATGTCTTTAAGAAAATAAAGCCTTTTTTTTTTTCACACAAAATCCTTTTGTGTCAAATGAAAGCAAAGGGGATTTTTAATACAAAGAAAAAAAGCTCCTTTCTATTCAAAAGTAAACCTGGTTGTTGTTTTTCCTGGTGCATCAGCTCAATCTGCAAACGGAGACGCTTGCGCGGCGGCAGGGAGGGGACCGCGCTTCCCCGCAGCCCGTGGGGTTCCCAGCGCGGGGGCCAGGCGACCGTGTCGCGTCTGCAGGTGTGGGAGGGGATGCGTCGGGAAGGCCAGAGGTCAGCCGAAGCCCTCATCACCGCGTGATAAATGTGCTCCTGAGCTGCAAGGCAGCCCGTATTTGTCTGTGATCCTTGTCACAATCTCATGGTAAATTTATGTTTTTGGTGTCCTCCACTGTACAGTGAGCAAGTGTCACTACCGGCTCTCCTGTGAGGCGAAGGAGATAAGTGTCCGTGATTAATGATGTGGACACTATCTAGCAGCAGGAGCCCATCAACCTGTGACAACTTTCTATTCCATGGGCATTAAACTCCTAAATGCTGTCACAGTCCCGCAATAGATTGTAACAGACAGCAGGGAACAAGGAGGAAGGAGTTTCTAAACCTTTTCTTTTTCCTTAAGTAGATGAACTTTACTGGTAGTTATTTTTGGCTCCATTGTTTTGTTAGACCCCACAAAAACTTTGAAAAATGGTCAATTTCAGCTGTCTCCCAATCTGTTTGGCAAATAACGATTCCCTCTGGCTGTTCCTGCTGGAGTGTGATCATTACCACGCTTTCTGTTTGCTACTTTATTTGTTCGTGAACGTGATCAACAAAGGCCAGCGCTGTGCTGGGATCAGGGCATTTATTAACATAATTGCTGCAAGAACATACAGCTTTGGTCCTGGCTGGCTTTGACATAAACAGCGGCTAACTCTTTCTCTTGTAAAGTCTCAGAATTGGCAGATATTTTAAAAGAGAGAATATTTTTCTTTCTTTCTACAGATGATCTTTTAAAATCAAACCGTGCTGGCAAAAAAGAAAAGAGTGGAAACCACTTACAAAAAATCTTGAGGTGTTCGTGTACTTTGAACAAAATAACCAGAATTTGATCTGTGGTGATCACCCCCACAACTACACAGTATGAGGAAGCTGAAGTAGAATAACCAAGTGACAATATTAAGAGGAGACTGCCTGAGCCTTGCTGGAAATGAGGAGCTGCAAGGGGGGGCCGAGGCCTGGGGACACCGTCCCCTCTCCACCCGCCTGCTTCCAGCAGAGCTGCTGCCGCTCCAGGGCTGCTCGCGGTGCCGGCTGCGCCGGGCCACGGACGGGGCAGAGGTTGGGTGCTGCCAGGCGAGCAAAGGCTCCTGTCTCCGAGCATTGCCCGAGGAGCAAGACGTGCTGGAGGGATGGGAGAAAAGACAAGAAAGGGGAGGCTTTGGCATTCGGCAGAAGTGGCTGATGGTGAAAGGGCAAGTTTGCTCTGCCCTGAGAAGGGAGGCTGGGACGGACGTGGGTCCCGGCTCTTCGAGTTCCCTAGAGAACTGCAGCCAGGTCTTGAAGACACAAACGAGCCTCAGTGAAGTGCCAGGCACATGCAGCAAAATCTACAACCCTTTCCTCCTGGTCTTAAAAGCACTGAGGCCGGGGGATGCAGGCCGGCTCCCGGGAGCGCTCCCTGCCCAGGGCACAGTTGTTTCTCCTCGTGGTGCTTTCTTTCACGCGTGCCATCTTACACACTTCATGTCGTAACACACAGATCCTAGTCAGCAGTGCAGTGTTCCCTGAGAAAGAGTGAATCTCGAAATAACAACTTCTCACAACTGCGCTTTCCTAGCTTTCCTAACTAAGACTGCAGCAACCTGTGGCTAGAAAGCTGATTTTTCTTTTAAGTCGTTGTTTCTTTTTTTCCTCACACCCTACTTTTTTATTTATGTGGTACAGCTGTGGATGAGCACTGATACAGAGCATTATATTCTGTCTCAGGTGTGAAAAAACAGCTGCATGAGTTATGAACATGTCATCTTCACTTGAGTACATTAATACATCCCATATGTTACTGACTTATGAAATGAATACCGATTGTAAAGAAGAAATGTAATGGATAAAATAATTCGGGAAGATCCTAGCTGTAAAGTTTGCAAATAAATTTGTACAATTTTTTCCAAAAATCCGGGAACACAGTCATACCTTCTATTTTGATATTTTAAGTGTAGGAGTCAGCTGCAAAGTTCAGATCCTCAGTTCCTCCATTTCACACAGGCTGATATTCAGGGTTTTTCTACTGATCTACCCCAGAATGTTCATTAAGATACACTATAGCAGAGAGAGAGCAGAGAAGGAAAGAGATCACATTCCTGTAGCTTGTCATGATTTTCCGTACCTTCAGCAAAGAACTTCAAAACAGATTCAGAGATCCCAGCACCCCGAAACATCCCTGTGGGCAGGAGCACGGTCTGACAGCCCGGGACTTGGTGAAGAAGTTGAGCGCAGTATCTGACACATTGCCGACCACAGAGATAAGTAGCACAGGGCCCCTCTGGGAGTTGCACCTGCCAGAAGCTGCCCCAGCCTCTAATCATTTCCTTGATGTGTGAAAAGAAGTGTAAAAAAGAAAACTTTCTTCTGGTTTTGTGGCAGCTCTGACTGGAAGAAACTGTTAGAGACACGTTCTCCAAGGCACTGAATCATTGTTTTGTACCCTGAGGCCCTGAAACCCCAAAGACCCTGAAATTGTTCAAATGCAGTGTGAATAAAAAAGCACCTGCTTTTGCCACCAGAACAATCCTGTGTTTGTTTATATTAAAACCGAAACAGGATCCTTAGATACTGGGAATTCAAGGAGCTTTGTTGGTATATTCCCTGTTATTCAAGAAGTCTTTGACAAAAAGAGCTTCTCTTGGAGGTCTGAACAGAGGGTCGAACTTGCTCCAAGGAAATCCACAGTGACTGGAGTAATTCTCCACTGCTTCTGGAAGCAGATACCATTGCTGGCTATTGCTATTTGGACATATTAGCACAATAGTAATATCGTACAAAATTTAGACATTGTGAAGTTTGAGTGTGCAGCACAGTGGATCTCTAACTCTATCTAGACCTTCTGGGGTTAGAGCCAGCAATAATGTTGTAGTAGTTTAGGAAGGAGGCATCCACACTGGACTGTTATTGGTAACAAGAGTCCAGAAGGCTGAGAACTATGGCCTGCCCACAACAGCTACCTTTGTCAGGAAGAACAGGGCTTTTAGGACCTTACCATAGCTGTAATGCCTTAATTGCACCAGCCACAGAGCCTGGGTGATGGGCTGGTTTGTTACAGAGGGCGCAGAGATGGGATGCGAAGACTGGTTCTCACAGCAAAGGCAGCTGGTCGAAGAGACGTGCTAGAAATTTGGAGGAAGAGACTGCATGAGGGTGTGAAGCCAGGAATTCCTTTGATTCTGTCAATCGGGTCCCAAAACAATGTATTTAAATTTCTAAAAATGCAGAAGTGACGGGTGCTTTTGGGGGAGGGAATGAAGCAAAGGCGAGTTATGTTCCTTCTGCGGCGGTGTAATTCCAGCGTCCTTTCACAGCTGTAAATCTCCCTCAGAAAGCTTTGAAAGTCTTTTTGAGTGTTAAAAGCTTGGGTGGTCAAGGTCAGGTGAGTTCCTTCCTCCCTCTTTCCCCAGACAATGAATACTTTTAAGAGGCCTACCCTTCTAGTTAGGTTTCGTTATCTGCACTTTTTATATCCTTCTCCCTACAGGAAACAAAGCAGCACACACAGCTGGCTAGGGGCTCCACTGGAGGACTGTATAATTCCTAACGCAGACTTAAAATGAAAGAATCCCCCTTTTCTTTTCTTGCATATTCCCGGAGGACATGATCAATATCTAGCAAACCCAGGTAGATGTAGATGCATTCACTCTTATATGTTATGGTGCTATCTTTTGAGCCATACCTGAGAATATTATGTTGCACAAAAAACAAGCACCAATAAATAGCTTCCAAAAGAATAAAACGCTCTGATCTTAAAATACAGAAAATCTTTCCTGGGCCATATTCAGGCCCTGCTCCATTCACATGCAAAAGATACTGCATGTGACAATTCTACTTTTTACTCATATGTGTCCAGTTTTGAATACCTGCTTTGATTTGTGGAAGAATAGCACACGCTGTTGCAGATAATAGGACACGTTAGGCATTTGGGCAGAGAGCAGCTTGAAAACACTGGCTTGTTCCAACAGGGATTTTAAAGATACAGGATGATGTTCTGAAAGGAAGTTGTACTTTCCTTTCCCATTGGTTACCTTAAAAATCTCTCATATGCCTCTGTAAAAATGCCACAGATAGCTGTGTTTCTCAAACATTAAACTACAGTCTGCAGCATATACGTCACGGTAATTCCTTTGATTTTTAAAATTCTTGTCTCCCTATTATTGTCTTATATGGACAAAATTTCTGTACCTTTGAAAATGGAGGTCTGATTATCAGGACCCTTCCAAGTCAGGTCTTGAGACGCTTGTTTGTATTATGAAATAGGACCAAGGTTTAATCACAACTACCTGCCATGCTGAATATGATTGCTCTGATCTACACTGACAGGTCAGTTACAGTCATCATTACGTCAAGTCCAAATGCAACAAAATTTCATAACGAAGGCGAGTGCACAGAGAGTGAGTTTTAGGAAGCAGAGTGCACCATTTGTGGTACGTCTAAGAAGAGGTATATTGTGGGACTGTGTGTACTGGGCATGTAGAAGGAGATAGTAAAAGCTGTGAATGTTCAAACCATTTCTGTACTTTATAGCTAAATCCCCAGTTAAGACAGAGGCTTTATTACCAGCAGACTGTTTTTAACAGGCGCTGTTTTTTCGGTGGGGTCTGGGAAGCAGGTGCATTTGTGACTGCAGTAGGTATCTTCAAAAGGACAACCTTCCAGAAACTGCATGGGTTTCCGGACCTCTCAGAAAAGACATCACAGCTTTTACCAGAGCTGGAACAGTGCCAGAACTACCTGTCTGCAGGATTAATTCTCAGCTCTACAGAGAGCCCTGCCTTGTAAATCTAAACTGAATTAAGGACTGGAACCTAAATTCCTTTGGTTTCAGCAAGACTTTGGATCTAAATAACCATATATATCAGGATTTTAGTGTTGGATAATCTATCTTATTGAAGAATCTTGTCATTTATGGCATCATGCCAGTTACTGATCAAATCAAAACCTTCAACTTCTTACATATATCTACAGAAGAGCCTTTCTTCCTCCTTTTTTTCCCTTCCAGGAAAGAATCCAGAATATTTACAATATAGATAGTGTTGTTTTTCCCAGTTCTTTCTTTCATTTTTCAGATGTCAAGATAGTTTCAACTGGGCCTTGATTTTTTCTCTCTTTAAACATATGAAGCCTTCCCTCTCTTACTAAGAGCTCAGTTTCTGTATGGGTTGTGATAGTCCAGACAAACATCTGTTTCTTAAAGAAGATTATAAGCCAAATTTATCATTTTGGAAGACTAAATCTGGATTTCTGAATGCATGATGCTGGCATGCACATACATCTCCTGATTGCAGAACTCCTCACTTACAGTTTGTATTTGAACTGGTCTCTGTAATGAAGTTATAAGAATAGGGTCACCATTTCCATAGTTGAAGTCCCTCATCGCATGGATGCCTGGCAGAAGATAAATTTGAATAGATCACTTTCAGCACCTCCTGAAAATTAAGTGCTTCCAGTGGAGAACTAAAAACCAGCAGCGCGCAAATTGACATTTTGGGATAGGCGCAGGACGCTGAGTTCTCACTCAGTGAGTGCAAAAGCATGGCATATATAAAGGAGTGGGCTAGAAAAACTTGCTGCATATTGTCTATGTATGTCTTATGTTTGCTCTTGTCTAAATTTAGATCTTTCTTATAACTCAGCTGCACAAACCCACCTGGGCAAGCACAATTCCTGCTATTCAGCTAAGTCTCATGACCTGCATTTATTAAAAACCATGTATATTATTGCTCTAAATTTACTCTGGCTTTAGGTAGGACTGCTCATGGTAGCTATTCTGTGTCCTAAACAGTATTTTAGTGGGATTTAGTCCCAGGCTAAAAGTCAAGCACATGCTTCGGTGTTTGAGTGACTCGGGCAAAAACCACCATCTTCCTAAATCAAGGTCGATACTACAATACGATCTATAGGTAGGATAACCATTCTGACTTCCCCAAAGCTTAGCCAGCCTCTTGGATTTGCTTGGTTTGACCCTGTGGCTGGTGGTACATGAAAAAGAAGTTATGTGGCCAACATCCGCCTCGTTTCCAGCACGGTGACCATGGCCTGAGCGCAATATCTGTCACATACATAGAGCAGGGCCCAAGCTCCTGCCTCTGACCTGGCTGAGGGCCACCTTTCCCCCGCCCCTGCTCCGCGTCACCCCGCAATCGCTGCTCTTCAAGTGCTGTTGTCCCAGTGTGGTCACAGCATTCACCAGCTGGGTCCCCACCACAAACCCCCCCAGCCATTCCCATCTTTGATTTCACTGGGAAACTGCCAAAATCCTACTGTATTGTCAGTTCATTTCTAATTTCTGTAGAGTATTTGCAAGGGAATAGAGGCAGATATTTCCTCTCTGCATTCACAAAAAGTACAGAAAGCTTAAACTGTACAATAGGAATAGAAATCCAGGTGCTGTCCTGACGGTAGGAAGAAGTGCCAAATGCCAGCAAGGCTATTTGGGTGGGAGAAAATAATGATGAGGTTTGCTTGAGATTTTCCCTTTGTTTCTTGTAATTATTTTTTATTTGATCCTTTGAACTATTGAGATGTTGAAGGCAAAACCTGAGTAATATCCTTTTCTGTTACATCCAGCAAGACAGTAGGAAAGAACATCACATTTTTAGGATAAAGAATAATAACTACAGCAGCTTTAAATGCTGGTGTCAGGCTAGTAAGTGAACCATATGATAAAAGCTCTGCTGCACTGCCAAAGACAAAACTCATCCACCTTCTGGTATGTCTCTTACACATGGATCAGAGTGCAAATTCCCCTCTCGTATGTATTGACAGTTGAAAAACGGGCTGGCGTTTGCAAGGGTGAAAGCATGTATGGAAATTCTCAGTATGAACTCTCAGAACATGCTTAAACCAAATGACCAGTTGCAGTAAAATGTAGATGGCCTAGGTGACCCTGGCCCTTGTGTTGTGGAAACTGTGTTTAAACATGTCAGGGAATACTTCTACCACTTCTTTTCCACCCTACATTTCTGTCCCTAGTTTCAAGTGGGAAATGTCACCAGCACCTCCAAGTATAAAAAAACCCTGCCTGTTTCTACTGCTAGCAGTTTCTTTAGTCTGCACAGACAGGGTATTTCTCTCTGAAAAATCATGCCGTAAATTACACAGACAGTCTGTCCTTGCTGCCCATTTCCCCACTCCCTCTCTGCTGGAGAAGATTCCCATTTTCTGAAGCAGTGTGAAGAAACTCCTCTATTTCTACTAGAAATAAGAAACAGTTAAAGAATTAACTCTCTTTTATGGCTATTTAGCCATAAACTATTAACTTCTTCAGCCAAAGGTTCCTAAATAGCGATGCTGTCTTTCCCACATCCAATCCCTTCAAAACTTTGGAAAGGGGCTGTTTCGGGAGATCTGTCCTGCTGCAGAGGAAGCCGTGTATTCAGCATCCCTCGGAGGAACTATAAACCCAAAAGACACCTGCTTCATCCAGGAACATGGCTGTCGGTTGAACGTTTACTCATAAACAATGTGTGCACGTGCAGACCTACGTTGCAAGACTCTTCAAGGGCTTAGGATTTCCATTGTAGCTGAAAACCTCCTCTGCAAGGTTTATGTGTCATTTGTTGGTCTTTCCATGTGTTAGGTAGTGTCTAATAACACACCGGACCGATACGAAGGTGAAAAGAGTGGATGTTTGTGTGACTCTCCGTAAGTGACTGAGGTTTCCAGTGAGGGAAGGAACGGATCTGTAGCTCCCAGGAGAGATCTGGACCAGAAACACAGCCGGAGCCCACGCCAGTAGAGGCAGGAGTTACCTTCTCTGTGCCCAGACAGAACTGCTTTTTGAGCACACTCCAAAGGAACTCCGAGGCACCAGGGCACATGCCTGGCCCTTCCGAATGCAAGCTTAGGATTGATGACATTTTCTGTTTCACTCCGATCTGGTTCTGGAGGCTTTGCTCTCTACTTCATTCTCTCATTTGAGTCTCTATATTTAGTACAACTAAGAATTTCTGGATCATCTTTCTCCTAACTATGCATATTACATAATTGTGCCTGCACTTCTGCGACCTTTCTATGGCTTGCTACGTTTATATGGGGTTTTTATCTCTCTTTCTCTGCTAGATTCCCAGGTTGACAAATTAATTGTCGTCTTCAGAGTTACGTTTAAATGATACGTGCAATACTTGATTGAAAAAATGTCTTCTGTAATTTTGAAGTGAGATTCAATGCCAGAAATAAGTGAATGCTACAATTTCCTTGTCCTTCAAAATGCTATTGGAAAATTGTATGAAATTTCCTTGCTCACACTTGAAAGCTCCCAAAGAGGTGGTTTTATTTTCATGTTGATGAACTTCAGGAATAATACTCTGACCAAATGTTAAAGTTTGGGTTGAAGTTACTCAGTCAGTTGCCAAAATATTTTTTCCTTTCCATTCCACATGACAGAAGCTTGTACTGCAACCACAATTTTAGATAGTTACCTTGTAGTCACGCTAACAAAAAAAAAGGCAGAACAGAAGAAAGATCTCCCTGAAGTATCCACACTGGGGTTTAAACAAATGAGAGCCTGTTCTATCATTTTGTTTTGTTTTGATGGTAGGTGATTTCAAAGAAGGGATAGGAGTTCCAGGTAGAAAATGCAGGCAAAATAGATGTATCAAAGTCAGTGAGTCTTTGCAATTTTTTTAAGCTGTCTTCAGCTTAAGATTCACAACTCATAAATTTTTAAATTATTTTTCTGTGTGATATTGTGGTTTCTGCTGGATTGGTGTTTTGGTAAAAGGGATTTGTGAAATTGTTTCTATTTCTTCATCAAAAAAAACAAACATTTTCTTCACTTCTTTTTAAAACTGCTACCCAAACATGCTAATCTGGAAAGGTCCATTAGTCCTGAAAATGCCTGTATTAAATTCTAAAGACCAAAATTTTTAAGAATATTTCATCCAAGTTTCATGTCTGTCCTGAAACCAAAAGTAAGATGTGCTTAATATGCTTATAGATTGCACAGTAAATGGCTTGCACGGCTCTATTCTCAAACTTGGAGAGTTTGGAGCATATGTTTTTCAACTTGAGATGGGTTTGCTTTAATCTGGTGCTAAGGTGAAGCATCACGCCATGGCATTAACATTATGATTTACTGGAGTCCATTAAATCCAATTCATGATCTTGTATATTTCCATTGCAAATTGGGTGTCTAGTTTCTTTTATAGCTCAATTTTCAAATATCTTGAAGTACTGACAAAGCTAAACTACTTGCATATTTCAAATACAGAAACTTTACAAACTTAAAATATCTTTTTTTATTTATTTTTATGATTACTTTGCTTAGATTGAGGAATGAACTTTAAAAATGAGGCTGGAAAAGAGCTGCCCTTAAGACAGTCATAAAATCTTTAGGTCAGTTCTTCATGTGTCATGAAGAAACTTTCACTGACTATTTGGTAGTCTATGATTTTTAGCCTACATCTTCAGGTTTGTCCGTGAGAAAATTCCAGCAAAGTAAATTAAATAATCTGTGTGGAACTACAAAGCTAGTGAGAACTGTTTCATCCAGTTTCATTTGCCATCATTAAATTTAAGTTCAAATAAGATACAAGATGTGAAATAGATGTGTGATATTAGAGATTTTTTAAATACACTTTTGGTGCATTTGTTTATAATAAAAGCATTTATGTGCATTGCAAAACCCTTAATACAAAATCTAAAAGGTGACCATTTAAATCAGATTAGCATCTGTCCTCCTCATCTCAAAATATGTGGTCAGAGGAGGTTCAATATCCCTAGAAATTCTCGTTACACGTTCATGAATGAAAGAACGATACAGCTAACGGACCAGTGTTGGAATTGACATCCGTGGTTTAGCACAAGTCAGAGAGATTCATCACTGGAGCCAATTTCTTTGTCGAACATTTCCATATGTTAATAATAGGAGTAATAGGAAGACTTATATTGTTATGTGTGAAAAGGAAAATAAAAAATAAATGGAAAATAACACTGAATTTATGCTTTTTTCTTCCCAAAGAACAATAATACTTCTTTGTATGGTTCTAAGGTAAAAATGTTTTTTATCGAATGATTGTTTTCTCTTGTGACTCACAAAGACAAAGTATGGGGGCTGTTATGAAAAAGCTGCAGGTCTATTAAATTTACATTCATACCAACGTTAGCGTTAAAGACTTTGGGACTCATTTCTCATTTGCTGCAATGCAAATGTATATCCTCTTTTACAAACACTGCAAGGCCGTTTTCTACTGCCAGAACTGTGAAAAGTGCCCAGAGGGTGAACAAGGCTCAACCGTGAGCCTGCAGCCAAAGCCTCCAGCCTCCAGTCTGGATTTGGACTGTTGAGAAAATGTCTGTAACAAGTCCTCAAGATCACAGTCTTTGCAATGTATTTTTCAAAACTTGTATTACTGTCAAATTGACAGGGAAAGAATGGCTGTGTGAGGGTTAGACGTGAAAGTGCCAATGCTTGCACCTCCCTTTCCATATTTGTAGGTAACTTTCTAAATTTTTGCGGGAGTCCTAACAGACTTTCTCATATTCTGTCTTACCATTCCACCGTACTTTTGCTGACGGCTTTTACAAATGACCGATAAGCCATTCAAGCCAGAGCTGGTGATTTGTGCCAGCAGGTTCTGACATTACCTGTACATGCTGCAACTGAAGACAGCGTGCTTTGGAAATAAAACCCTGGGGCATTCTAAGTTTAATAATAAGGTGGGTCTGGGTCTATGAGAAATATACTTCCCGTATACAAAATATACCCTCCATTATTCTTGGATAGTGTTTTTCTTGTTTAAACTCTCCTCGGGCAGCAGAGTTTTCGAGTCCTGTTTTCCCATGTGTCACTTGGCCGCGTCCATCCATGATATTTGCAAGTCAGAATGAGCAGAAGTAGCTATTAGCATGTGCTGTGCTTCCCCCCTTGGGAGAATTGTAGAGAACGAAGGCAGACGCTGACTTGCCAAACAATTTGCTCTTGGTTCTGTACCCAACCCAAACAGCCTTTCTCTGGGGTTATCCGATACTTTGGGAAACACCCAGATTCAAAATCTCTTGTTCCAGAGAAGAGTTGGGCTGGAGAAGAGATCTCTAGTATCTCTACGTCTGGCCACCAAAGATGGTATTTCAGCACTTGCGGTTAGTAATAGTTGGTCATAGCGAGGATTAAAAGATTTAGAAAAACTGCCCAATGCAAAGAGAAACAAAAGGGTTTGGGGGATGATTTATTTATTTAGGGTTTTCTGTTTTCTTTTTTTAGTAGATTTTTATTGAGAAATTAAAGGAATTAAAGAAAACAAAAAATAAGGGTTAAAACATGCAGGTCTTACTTCAGCAAGTGACTAAAGAAAACAAAACAATATCCCAGCACAAAAAGCGCGTGTTCATTTTGCAGTCGAACCTCCTGAATAATAAAAGCCATAGAACATGACCAAATAATTGCAGCGAGATATTCTGTGAATTCTCTAGTTCCTACAAAGTTCTGAATATTGTGGAAGAAATTAGCAGAAAGCAGAGGACAACTCTGAGCCCTTCACGTCTCAGAACAAACTCAGTTCCCACCTACTCTCCTACTCATTTCATCTTTCCCCTGTGAGAGACAGAAGCCCCATCAGATGAGAATCGAACCAGGATTTAGTGAGGGAGGTAGCAAATAAGGAAAAGGGACTGCGTTCCTGTCATTTTCCGTTGCTATGAACCTTCTCTTCAAGACTGCATCAGGCGTGATGCAGAATATATCATATAGGGCCCTTGTGAGAATAAAGGAATTGGATATTGCAAAGTGGTGCAATGGGAGCCATATATAAATACTAAGATAAATACAGATTTGATAAATTACTCGCAAAGGCACTGGAGGGAACAATACAAGATGATGCAGTCAGGCTTTTTCATCTCTAACTCTCATGACCCTGAGAGAAGACATGGCTTTCCAGAACTCTGCACCCGAGGCAAGATGTTTTAGTCATTTTATAAATAATTACCCCTGGAGACCTCTCAGATTCTAGGATAATAAAATGTAGCTGTATGGCTTCAAGTGTGCTGATATATGGATGTCCATTTCAGAATACAAAAAGATACAATAGGTCCGCATTTCTTAGCTCTGATTGCCAGTGCTAACGTGTGTAAACGTACCGAGAAAGCGTAGTATCTGTACAAACTTACCTTCTTGGCTGCACCTCGTGCCCAGCACTGCAAGGGTTTACTCCTAAGGCTTCCAGCATGATGGAAGGAGAGACATGCAAGTCTTTCAGATTTGTACTGAAGACAGCTCCTGTAGAGCTGAGGATTTGTCCCAGCTGTCTGTGCTGAGCAGCCACTTACTTTAGCTCGAAGTATACCAGCACCTAAAAGCTACTTTAAAATAAAATATTTCAAGCAACTAGTGAAAGGACAATAGTCATTTTTGCTCCTGACATCCTTGTTTCTCAGAGCTGTTAAGCAAAGGGATAATTTGCTGCAGAGGAAGTATAGTAAATAGAATACATTTTTACAAGAATGTGTTTATTAAGGAACGCCTCTGTAAGGATGCATAAATGCATGCACTCTCCGAGAAAATGCCATCTTACGTGAGTTCTCACAATGGTTCATATTCACGTCTCGTTACTTAGTGCCTTCTTAAAGGCCTTTTTTGTATCTTCTACAAGATGTTTTGTCTTGCATCACTTTGCCTGACAGAAATATTACTTACACTAAAATCCTTAATGCGAGATGCCCTATAAAGAAGTTGTTTCATTTAATAACATTCATTGTATTAGTTCCCCCTAAAGTGATCACTTTGATGAGAACACACTCTGTGTTCCTTTATTTGATCTGGGAATAAAATTATCTTGTCTTTACTTCAGTATCTCCTTCTTATTTTTTCTAGAATAAATAAACATGAGGCTGTCACTGCAGAGCAGGCACTGCCTCTCCCTGTTATAAACCTTTTGATTTCTGCATTGAGAGAATTTTTCTGCACAATGACGCTTTTGGAATATGCTTGAAGCACTGCGTTTTCTTGCTTTCTTGTTTCCCATGTAGATGCATGAGTAATGACAGAGTTCCTGCTGTCCCGGTAGATTATATATCCCATCAAGTTTTCTGTCCTTCTCATAGAACTGATCAGATTATTTGTCATGAAGAAATTACTTGATGTATCAGGCACTAATTTTAGTATAATTATTATTATAGCAACCAAAGCCACCAGTTATGAGATTTGGGCCCTTTTATACCGGTAAAACATACTGCAGCCCTCTGTTCCTTAAAGTCTTACCTAAAGCGCTTGACTTACGCACTATTCACCTACTCGGCTGCCGCCAGCTGCTAAAGCCTTGTGGTGTAGCCAGGCCCTCAGAGTTGTCTCCTATACTTTGGTGAGGCCACAACTTCAGCTCTTCTGTAAGTCTTTGTAAGATGGAGGCTTCATTGTAAAATCTTTACGGTACGAGCTTCTCTTCTGAAGTGAGAAGACATTGAGGTATGTCTTTCTCATTTTCATTAATTAAAGGTTTGGGTAATTAATCTTTACCCAAGCATTTGGGTTAATCAAGTGTTGAGGGTTGTTAACGGTGATGATTGCACACTGTTTTTCCAGGCCGAAGAAACAGCCATTGCAGTCAGCCTTAGGCCACACGTAACTTCACCACAACTTCTTTCAGTGTATAAGGAACACAGGCTGGAGAATAATGCTGATAACTTATATTATTACACTTTATTATTATTATTATTATTTGGAGGATAAAACCACAAAACTATTCATGCTACATCTTGTCACCTCCTCCAGATGGTGATGCTACTGCCCGCCACATTCACCAAGGGGCTGCAACATCCACTGTGTAACTATTGGAGATCCTGGCCTAGAACGCAATGGCTGCTTGGCAGTACCAGCCAAAAGACCGCAAGCCAAAAAGAAAAAAAAAAAAATCCAAAAATTGTGGAAGAAATGTGTCTGTCACAGACAGATTATTGTTACCTATTCTAGAGCATGGTGATACTGCTTTGAATCCCAGCTCAGTACTACATCCACTCACCTCCATGTCTTTTTAACTGTGGACTTTCAAAAAAGCTGTAAACATGGGTTTGCACCACGGGTTACTGTTTGTGTTGCATATACACTTCATGTACTAAACATCAACAAAATTCTCTGTTAGAAAAATAGAAATTCCTGGGTTTATCTGCTACAAAAGAGTCTATCAAATTGTGAGATGTAGATGTTGTATGCTTTTAATTCTTTGGGAACATCAGTAAGAAACACCGATTTGCATGGTTTCTGAAAGTCGAAACTAATCTATTTGAGACACCACCAGGGTTTCAGGGGATGTATTTAAATGAAATGTTATTATTTGCAGGTTTCCTTCTAGTTTAGAAGACACCAAGCTCCTTTTTGCAATGATGTGCTATGTTGGTGACTGGATAGTTCCAGGGGCTAATGAGGAGATATAAAATCACAGTGAACCCAGTGACCATTTCAAATCTAATCCAAGTAAGTATTGTTCATTTGATCTTTAATCTGGTATCTAATTGAAGTAGGTGTTGTTCATTTAGTCTTTAATCTGGTAGCTATCTGACAAAGGCATATGAGAAATGAGTTGACTCTGTGACTGCAATTTGCCAGACAGTTGTAAGAAATCATCTTCCAAACTGATGTATTTATTTGGTAGCACCTGTGAAGAAGCTAGCAACAAAACAGGAACAGAAATCTTGTCATCATTAGTCAAAGGACTGACACACTTGAAGGCAGAGAATAAATGCACTGGGCTTTTTTCTGGTTTTCTTGCCTAAAGAACAGCACTTCTTTGTTCAAATAACATCTAAGAGCTTAGTTAAGCAGTGGAAAGGAGGTGGCTTTATGGAGCAAAAAGAAATGCAGATGCTAGACATCTTCAGAGAAGATGGAAACACATTTATCGCCCAGGTACAGAGCACCCAAGGCCAATTTCAAGCCCTGGGAAAAACAAAATACCAGAGCCTCTAGCACCTCTGCCTCCCCCCAGTTGTCAAGGAATACAGTGCAAGCACAAGGTTAAAAATAAGTGGGCCCTAAGATGAGGTTTTTCATTTATCATAAAGAGAGCATTTCATTTTATTTACCTTTAGCTGATTTTCATCACTGTTGACAGGAAGCAGTCAAGCACTCTTCTCACCCTGTGTGAGTGAGACTTTGGTGTTTATTTCAGCTTGAATCTTTTGTTGCCATAATTCAGAGACCTGTATTTCCGTCCCCTTCTTAAAACTGCAAAAGGAGGATTCACGACTCAATATGTTTCTTCGGTGCCTTAAGAGGCTTTCAGGACCCTGTCCTGTGCACTGCCAGGAGGGGTAGACCCTCTGCCCTGAGATTTGGTGCCCAAGCCCCACATACTGTCACTAGAGCCCCACCAAAGCCAGCCCCCCACCCCACCAGCCCCCCACTGCCCCACACCACAGTACCCCAACAGGGTGGCTTCGCCCCAGCTGCAAACTTCCCAAGGACTGAAAATACAGCTAAATGTTGACAGCTCCCTTAGGCTTGTTAGCCCCAAATCATCCAAGTTTGGTGAGAGGAGAGCTTTCTTTTTTTTTCCCCCCCTAATTCCCTTTAAGTTAGACAAACTGTAAGTGGATTAATACAAAGAGTGAGTAGTCTGTGTAGTATAAGAGCGAACATTACAGATTATGAGCTGAGGGACAGGGCTCAAAAGGCAGCAATTCAGCAGCCAGTCAGAATCACCAACTAAATTTTTCTTTACTTACTTTAGGGTTTTTAGTGCCCTCTGGAAGGACATCAACAAGATTTAGACACAAGCATATCACTACTGTAATGAACACTGACAAAAAAATTGAGAAACTGGAACTGGAAATGCATTTGCAATACTCCTTCTTTGGGAATTACTACCATAATTACACCAGTTTAGAAAGCAATACCTTTGTAAGTGCTTTTACCCCATCACGTATCACACTAGGGATTATAGCATTTTAATGACCTTGGTGGCTAAATTGTACAATATCTATAATAGTACGAAGTCTAGGAGAATTTTTGGCCCCATTGAGGCCATAGAAAATCTCCTACTGACTTTGTTGGAGCCAGCAAAATCCATCCTAATTTTCCAGGTGTGACTAGCTCCAGTCACAAAAGGGCCTTATATTTTCCTCATACTCTTAACATATGAGTGAACTGATACTTTTCATGTACATATACTACAAATGCCCTGAATTTTATTTCACGAAAGATGTTATGACATGGAATACACTGTTTCTTCATGAAACATGCACCTTTTAATAGCAGTTACTGAAAGGGTGATATATACATCCCCATTTCTCCTGTCACCAAATAAAATGAAATTCATAGACCTGCTCTTAGCTAACGTGATACACGTTTTATGGCTAAATAAGGCCTTGAAAATGAAAATCTTCTGCCCTTCTCATGAGGTATATAGATCCAAATTAAATGAGCAAGTTACATTAAGGTACCTGCAAACCTTGAAAAGGGTGTATTGGCTTGTTCATTCTTCCTACGGATAATAAACTCACACGTCAAACACCATCTAGAGAGCAAGCCGAGGAAAGCGAATGTCGTCCTGCCTTAGCTTCCTTTATCTGTTTTCAGTTTTCCGAAATTGGGTCTATCTTCTGGAGATAGGACTATAAGAGATTGATAGATACTTTAGGATCAGTTTGCACATGAAAAGGTAATAATTGATCCCTGGCCACTCCATGAACCACCGTTTAGTGTGTTGTGCAATTTCAGAAGTAAATCAGAATAACTAGTTGAAAAATAAAGGGAGGTAAAAAAGCTCACTTTCCTTCACCTTTAGAAAATATATGTTGTGTTAGAAAAGGTGTTAACTGACAACATGTTTTAACTGACATGGCGATAAATATGACCAAGCACCAACATTTTCTCCAGTGTGCAAACTGCCTTTGCAAGAGCCTGGAGAGATTCCCGCTTGTCTCTGCAGGATTTGGCTTGAGCTCCTCCGCAGGAATTAGTTCGTGCCAGTGGAAGTAAATAGGCCCTTGAGGATGCTGCTGCTGCCACTGAGGTATTTATTTTTATAATAACTTGTTGGCTGGTGCAGAGATGGGAAGTTACAACCACAGCTCCTGCGTGCAAAACTCCACACCATTCATCCTTATCAGTTAGAGCCCTTTGCAAGGACGGAAATGGCAAGAGCCGTAAACTTGGGGGCCTGGCTACCAAACACCTCCTGCACCCTGATGGCCACTTGCCACGCTTCTGGGAGCAGGTTCTGTCCCAGCGCACGGCAGCGCCTGCTGGTGCCTCCCAGCAGCCAGCAGGCAAAGCCGACCCCTTGGACCATGGGGTAACGTAGGCCGAGGGCATCAGAAGATCACAGGATTTTTCCGACTCATAACAGAGCCAATAAAATGCACTTCTTATGAAGGAGCCTCCCTCACTATTCACAATTCCCAGTGTTTGCTGACACGATGTTATCATTCAACAATCCTTTCTCTAACTTGGCTTCTAGGCTTCTCCTGGCTAATAGAGCCCAGGACCATTTGAGGAACTCTTCTTCTAGCCTCCAAAATTACCACCAAATTTCTCTGTTCTTACTTTCAAATCAGGTAGAAAACAGGAGGAAAGCACAACTCTCGACCCACCACCTTGAAGGAAGAGGGCAGATTGGTCAGTGACCACATTTCATTAGTCAAAGAAGAAACGAGGTTATTCTCCTTCCCTTGCCAGACTCCAGCACTTGAAGAAAGCTGAAATGAAAATAAGACTGAAAGGGCCTTTGATAATGACACAGCACTTTCTCATCACATGCGCTCTTTTATCAGCACTTACAGGCGTTTGAGCACAGAGTGGAGCCCTGTAGAATTGGCTGGTTTTTACAGTTTTAAGAATTGTTTTCTCATTTATTTCCTGTTTTCTTACCAGCAGGCCCAACCACATCCAGAACCTAGATAATAGTTGCGCTGGTATCTCTGCCAGCTTTGTTTAAACTCCCTTTTCTGCTCTTTAAGCAAGCTTGGAGCTCCACTTATTCCCCTTCTGATACATAACTTAAGCAAAACTTGACTTGAGGCCAACAATATCTAAAAAGGGAGACAGAAAGCTTGGGCAGAATAGGAAACAGGTAATTCTGCTGCTGTTGCAAGTGCTGGAACATAGACTTAGCATTTTCTAATAACTTTCTCCAGCTGCCAGTTACTTGTTCAAAATGAAACACATATACTGCAGAGGGAAGAAGGCTGATGTGTTTCTAAGTTAAAAGAAATGTTGTCAAACATCTGTGTGCCACCTGGTAGCCGTAACAAAAATTTTTCCCTCCTCCCAGCTGTTGCTTGCCTTGGTATGCATCCGTTGGTTGCCACCTCCACTCCAGCGGTGGTTGCATTTCAGTGGTTTTGCACCTATAGCATGATGCCAGAATCTGTAGGCTTCACTTCGTTTTCAGAGAGTCCAAACTCCCGTTGGAGTTCACCTGGGGAAGCAGTCAGAAAAAGTGACCGAGAGCCTCAAAACGTAGTTTGGAGCATCAGAGTCCTCTGGGATCCAGCAGGAACCGAACCCCTTCTGCAGTACATAGCCTCCATGGAAAATCATGAGCCCCCGACTGTCCACCCAGCCGAACAGGGAAGCCTATGTTAGTGTTGGACAGCTGTAGCACCTTCATGATTTGTGAACAGAAAACATCAAAGGCCACTGAATCTCAGAGTCCTAGCTCCCTCTCCTGGCAGAGCACTGTAGTGGTAATAGAAACGGGGGCTGTGCGGGGTGCTCCCCCCGGCACCAGCAAGCCCGAGCTGCAGCTCCGCAAGGGGAGATGCGGAGGAACCGTGCCCCCAGTGAGCAGTGGCTCCTCGCTGCAAGGAGCCCAGTGGTGATAATGCAGATATAGCTCTACCAGCAGATTAATACAGGATTAGCAAAGGCAAAATCTATTCTAGTGAAGAACATCTGCGACGTAGCTTTAGCTGCGTAAAAAATATGTACTTGAGCACAGATAAAACTTCATTGCTGTGCATTATCTGCAGTCCTTAAGGTTGGGGGTAGTGCAGTTTATTCCCTAATACTTTGATACCAGACTGACTCATGTGCAACGGTGCCGTGATTCCTCTCCAACACCACAGCCTTCTTCTGTTTGCTGTTTTCTGAAAACACCAAGCTCACGGAGTGCTTCCCCAGGCTGTAACTTACTCCTTGAGAAACACACATCTGTCTGGCTAGATATGAACCTGTCGCTGCAGCAGGTAATGTACAACACAGGGGCTCTCGTTAGTAGTCTCCAGCCCTTCAGAAACATATGTTGCATTTCCATATGTGAAATTGACCCTACACCCTGAGAAACATCCACGGCGTCCCTGCTTAGTGAAACACCCGCTGGCACCAGGTCCTGGATGTGACATCTGTGGCAGCACCAAAAGTAGAAGCGTGACACCGGCCATCTTGGCCCAGGGCTGAGCCAGGGCCCTTCTTGGCCACCGACACGTGCCTGTGCCACTTCAGAGAACAAGCTGGCTCTTACAGCCGTGAAAGACAGCGGGGCTGGCCCTGGGCCCGACCTGCAAGTGCCACTGAGAGCGACCCGACCCGCAAGTGCCCTTCCAGCGCAGCCCCGCGGCGCTGCAGCACCCACCCCTTCCAGGCTCAGCACCAGCACGGCGCGGTGGGAGCCCAACTCGGCACTGCTCCTCTTGCGTAGAGGTTCATGCAGTTTGGCCGCCTCAGCCATTGGCCATTGGCAGCTTGGGCTGGGTACATCAGCAGTTTAGTTTTGTAGCGGTTAGCTTGTTATTCTGTGTTTCCACACCAAGGGTGGCTGAAGTCAACCGAAAGCCTCCCTAGTCAGTGGGTGGGCTTGGACTGCCGGGGACGGGGCCTGTTAGCATCACACCTTCTCCATTCCTGCTATTTCTGTGGAGAAAGGGGAACCAAGGTTTCCTGTACAAGTCAAACAACAGCTCTCTCAGCTGTTTACAGTGGTCTTTTTTAGAGGATTATTTGAGGGTTTTTTCAGTTTTTGGCAATGAGTTTATAGCTCTTGTTTACAAGGAACAGGAGGTAGCTCACAGATGTGCATGCTGGTTTCTGTTGTGGTTGTGTTTTCTGCTAGGTTTCGCACCGGTGCAGTTTTCCCAAGGCGATGGTCTTTTGCAGGTCAGTGGCTTGCTTCAGGAGACCCCCTCACTCTCCAGCACTGACTACAGCTCCTGCTTAAATGGTAAGGCCTCAAGTATGTTCTTACAGGTCCATAAAGCAAAGCTAAAGCTGCACAGAAGGCATTTAGTCAAGCTGAGGCTGTGGCTCATAAAACGTCTCATTATAAGTTAACCATCACGGTTGTAGGAGACTTTCTGTATATTAGTCAGAATTAAATTATTGTTTCTTCCTCAGGGAGAGAAAAGGAGATATTGAAGAAGAGGAAAGTATGCTTCTGGATATTGCAAAGATCTCTAAACTTCACTACAAGATTTTACCAGCACGCTCATCGATTTCATGTTAGATATTGTAAGCAACTTATCTTTGCATTACTATAACGCTGAATTTTCTTAAAGAAACAGGGGCCTCTCTCCTGCAAATGCTCACACGTTTCCTTAGTCAGCCCTCATTCCTGCACTCACCGTCAGGCTGCAGTTGTATGCTGTCCTGCAAAGTGTTAGGGTGTTAGTTGCTCAAAACTGACTTCAGTGAAAGATACTGTAAGAAAATGTAAGACTTTCTTTGACCTGAAAAACAGTGGTTTTGTTTCCTTCCTTTACCTCTCTTCAGCATTTTGTCCCTAGCAGTTATTATGTTCCTGTGATAAAACCAAAACTCTATTAATGTATTATATTCTGGGATATGTCCCACAACCAATCATTAAATGTTGGTGTTTACTCCCAGCTTACGGAGCATTACTAATGCTAACTGATTATATCTAGTCATGTTTGTTCAGTCTGTTTTTCAGACTGAGGATATATTTTCAGATAACTGAATATGCTCATGATTTTTCTCATGACATTATCTTTTAATGCTACATCTACTTTTCTCAATTTGTACATGTTTTCTTAAAGTATAGAAAGAACATTTACATACTTCAGGTTCTGCTTCCCCACAGTTCAGGATTTGGCTCCTTGTCTGGTAGTCTTGTGACACAGCTAGCATTGAAAGAAGGCGATGTTACACCTAATGCACTTTTCATTTTTGTTTATTTATTTTCATCTGCTCTCCAACCAGAGCAGGTAAGCAGTTTTAAATTTGAGAAACAGTTTGTGGTCTCAGATGGAGAAAAGGAAGACAAGTCAGTAAGGACAAAGGTTTCCAGCACTGAAGAGCACTGGATGAAGCGGTGGTGTCAGTTCTTCTGACCAGCAGCAACCCCAGGCTGCGTTCCTCCTCCGAACCTGAAAGTCTGCATTTCCTAAATCAACAGGCCCAGCACAGGGCTTGCTCTCACCACCATTACTCATGCACGAAGCCCACACTGCTGACTACACGTGTGGTTTATGTCAATACACGAGGCGGTTGATATGTGTTTTGTAGCCATGAGAACAGCGAGCAGTCAATTCATTAAACTTTGTAATTGATCACAAAGGGATGTGGGAAAGTTTTCCATCAGCCAGAGTCCATAAATCAGAGGTGGTCGTCTCTCAGACAGGGACAGTTCAATTCAGCTAGAAGTGGTTGGGGCTGATACAGAAATTATGGGGCAAAATAATCGTATGGCTGCTTTCATGCAGTAGACCAGATTAAATGCTGGTCTCTTTTAACCTCACATTTTTTTTACGTGAGGAGGGTGGTATGTATGCCCATAGGCTTACATGGTAGAGACTGTAACTGGGTGCTAACTCCTTTTTTTATTTTGCAGAACTATGCATCTCTGGGTAAAGCGGTCAGTCTGCCTCCCAAGCACCTGTTCAGGGAGAGATCTTAAAACACATCGTTTCATGTAAAAAAAATCAGTCTTTTGCTTCCAGCAGCAGCTGACCTAGTAGGAGAGAGCTGCCTACACCTTGACCAGTTTGGCCACACAGCTTGCTAGGTAAGGACAGGCTAGTACACTGGTGCCAGGAATAGTGCTACTGATTGTGCTCACTGAACCATGTTATATCAGCTGCATCCATTTCAGAGGAGCATGTCTAAGACAAGTTACAGCTAACAAGGCTCTATTTGAGGGAAAAAATGAGACCAGAGTGAGATTTATGACAATTTCAAGTACAGAATAAGCAGTATGAACAGATGAGCCCCAACGAATGGTAAAGTGCTCTTTACATACAAATATTTGGGGGGGGGGGGGGGGGGGGGGGGGGCGGGATCAGAAAATAAGAGAATGAACTGTAACAAACACTTTTTCTAAGTAGAGTCTTTCTGTGTTTCCCATGGGATTCAGTTGAATGGGGAAGACAAAAAAAAAAGAAGAGCAGAAACTGCTTGCAACACAGAACAAACCTTGAGTGCCAAGAACATGCTCCAGATTTTTTTAAAGATGCCTAGCCCTTATCTCAGCCCTGATTCATCACCGTTTACTCCCAGAATTATTCAGAATTCAAGGACCTTGCTCCTGTGGGGTTAATGGGTTACGTTCAGCATTGAAACCCGTGACACAAATAGCTGCTTAATTATTCAGTCCAGACTGGTTTTAGTGGTAAATGGAAATAAAAATAGCAACAGCAACAATTACATTGTTTTACGTTTTGCAGGTGAAATGATTTTTTCTTTTAACTGCGTAACCCAGGACCGTGCAGCGGGAGGAGGGGGCCCATATAAAGGAGGGGTTGTGCTGGTTGTGACACGACAGATTAGCATGCCCATGACTGAAGAGGAGGAAAAGGAAAACACTGCCATAAAAGTGACAGTGGAGGTGAAGAATTATGGTGCATGTGTAATGCACCACTGAAAAGATGCAGGAGAAAACATACCAAACTGAAAGTCTTATCATATCTATCCTGCTATTCCAAAGCAGGAATTAATTGGAAGGGAAGAAGCTGCTGTTCTCATTGGCTCACATCACTTGTTCATAAACACAGGCGAGAAAAATGCCAGAGTGGTACGATTACCATAATTACTATCTTTGTTCAAAAAAACTGGTGGTGGTTTTCCACCCTGAATTTTGTTCAGGCAGCCGTTGTGGCTAATGCCGACCAGGACCTAACGGCACACGCTGCAGCTACTCTAGGAGCAAACACAGTAAAGCTCGTGCTTCAACTGCACCAGCCACACAGGGTGTCAGAGCGTGTTACAAACACGGGAGCACCTAGAGGTATTAGCCAGTGTTCCCATTACAAGGAATTGGTGTGTAGCTAACCAAAGATACGATGTCAAACCAATCCTGGCAAACGTATGCCACTCCGACAGCAGGCAAAACTGATTTAGAATCAATGGGTCTAAATGTAGAGTTTGTGCAAAGGGTCAGACTTCGCATTTAATTAATTGAGCCCCGTTTTGAAAGCACGCTGTGGCAGGAGGGTGGAAATAGGCAGGCCAAAGAAGTAAACAGGACCATTTTAAGCACAAATCATCAACAAATGCAACACTGCTGCGTAAAGGGGATATCACATTAGGGTAATCATTCCTGAGCCCCATCAGCTTCCAGTCTTGCTGCGGCTGCCCAGGGGATGGGCTAGAGACAGGGCTGTCCTGGCTGGAGGAGGCTGTAAAGCCCTGGTTAAACAGGTATCTGTCTGGGTTTGGATAAGGCTTAAAGCAGAGCAGGCTAAATGACTTGCTCAGATGAAAACTAGCAGTCCTGGTCGTTAGTCTCTTGCCTTCTCACTCTGATTTGCTGCGGTCACTGGTCCGCCTCAGTAGAAGGGGAGATTTAAGCCAAAACATTTTTTAACTTCTTTTTTTGTCTTTAAAAAAATCTTTCACCTGTGAAGTACACGAGCCAGAGCTATTTAAAAGACTAAGTTTGGATTCAAGTTCTGATTCACCTTCAGTTTTCTATTCCTTCCTCCTGTTCCCCCCTCATTATATCATTGAAAAAGAGGGGAGCAAAAAGAAAAAAAGAATAATGGAAAAAATGCTAAAATAGCCATATAATGGGTTTTGTCTTTTTTCTAAACATTTGAAAAAGTTGGGATTATTTCTTGGAATTTTTTGAAACAAAGAAAAGAAATCTGCGCTGTATACGTTGCTTTTTTCACTATGGTATTTCATACTGCTCACTGATCAGATGGAGGTTAATATTTGGATAACTTGGGAGTAAAAGGATGGCGGTGTGTTCTTTGTAGCATTAACATAAAGGCTGCATTGCCACTCTTGTACTGAAGGAAAGCCAGAGTGCGATCACTTTGTGTTCGGCACGGAAGATAAAGGGTTACTGCCTGCGTGCCACTGGAAGTAAGAGATTGTTCTGCAAGTGACAGTGGAGGAAAGGGAGTTTTGTGCTTGTGACACAGAAGGAAAAGGATTACTGCGCAAATGATGCTCAAGGAAAAGGATTAGACTGCGTATGACGCGGAGAAGAGAGGTCATTGTACATACGTCATGGAAGGAGCAGGGTAGGGTGACACAGGGCGGAAAGGATTCTTTGAAAGTCAGAAAGAAGATGAAAAAGAGAAGAGGGACTACAATTGTGCAAGTGTGGCTGGAAGACGAGGTTTCTTATGGGCAAAAATAAGTAAAGAAAGAAATGGCTGTATTCCTAAGTAAAAAAGTACAGCTTATTCTGCAACCAAGCACCTGAATTTTTCAGACAAAACGGAGCACTGTGCCACTCATTAGTTCAAAGGAATACACCATTTTCACAAATACTTTGAGCGATAATTGAATGACGGGATCTCAGAGAGATACTTTGTCATCTTGAACTCAACTCCCCTACAGACAAGGAGTTGGCTCCCTCTTAGATTTTTTTTTTTCCCCTTTTAAGGAAAAGTAAGCGCCTCACAAATCATCATATCCTTCTCCAGAAATAAGAGTCTTGTTCCCAGAGACACAGAGTAAACCAGAGGTGAGACTGGGTGCAACATGCAAGCACTGCATGCTGCTGATGCTGAGCGTCCAGCGCTTTTCTTCTAAGTTAGGAATCCCAGTCTCCCAGCTCTAAGATAGATGGTTCACATCTACATATGAATAGAGAAGCAGTGCAAGCCTAGGCAGAAGATTTTGTTGTTGTTGTTTCCTTAAAAAAAAAAAAAAAAAAAGGAAAATTTCAAAATACCCTGCTCTATAAGAAAAATATGTATGTAACAAAAGGTTTTCACTTTTCTTATGACGCCAGGGAGAAATGTTTCAGACATTCTCTCTGTCCAAGTAGAGATTTACATTTCAGACATTCTCTCTGTCCAAGTAGAGATTTACATTTCCACGTTGCAGTGGGCACCAGACCCCCGCTTTGGCTGTGCTTTTGTAAGGCATTATAGGTAACGGCACTTGTTTGGGGTGAGGGCTGTGCTGCACCGCATTGGTTTTGTATCACGAGAAAGGAGAAGTAACATGTGAAAATAGCAATTATTTCTACCTTTATTATGCCAATTTCTGGTTCAAGACTTCGCAGTTATTTGGGGATTTGTTTGTTTTCACACGATGATCCTGACATCCAGTTACTCATCACATGTCACTCTCAAGCGCAGTGCAATACTTTGTACCAGGAACTGCATTTCAGAGAAGGTGAAGCCGGGGTCAAACGCATTCCTGCTAATTGTGCCGATTGCAGGAGAGTTATTCCATGATTGAATTTCCTCTCTGATGTTAAAGGGGGTAGCTGCTAATTGCTTTTAAGGAGGACCCAGAAAAATGACTTGAGGCTGGACAGTAACTCCCTGCCCAAGCCCGTCGGACGCACGCGCACGTGAGCACACGCAAGATAAGCGCTGCTAATCTCTTGGGGGAGTGTGGTATGCGAGGGGGATATGCAGGTCAAACTATGCGAGGGCTTGCAGGGGATGTGCAAACAACCAGTGATGGAAAATGGGTTTCTCTGTGTTCATTCATTTTGTACTGTTGGTACTGACTGTGTAGAAGAAATCTACTATACTGAGCTGATTTCTTCAAAGCTGCCGCCAGCGTGGTGGCATGGCCACCGGCTCATTTCTGCGGTGTTTCTACCATGCCCTGACCGTCCTCAGTCTCTACAAAGCCTACAACTACTATTGCCGTGATCCCACCAGGCATCAGATAGGTTTTCTTTCCTGATCTGACTTGTTCTTACAATTTGCGTGTTTATCCAATCTGCAATCTCTCTCTGAGTTGAAAATTTCATGATTAGGACAAGGAGAGCCACACAAGCTCTAGTTTGTGCAGAATTTCGTAGAGCAGTCCCGGATCATTAATGTGCAATGTCACAAGGAAAACCAAACTCTGCTCCTCCACTATAATTTATAATTTGATATGTCAGAGTGAGCCTCAATTCATGATCCTCTTGTAATTATTTCCTTTTTTCCACTTTTGCCAGAAGTCCTTGCTCCCCAAACCTTTTCTACTCAGAGGTCCAAATTCTGAAAATTGCCCAGAACGGTACCTTGTTTTGTGACTGGTTCTGTTGGCTGAGTCATCCTGCCCCTCATTGCTGAGAAGAGTGCAGCCTTGCAGAGGAAGGGGGATTGCCTGGGGTTTGGGAAGGTCTGTCAGCTTCCTGCACAAGGAAGTGTATGGGGAAGATCTAGGAGGATGTCTTTGCTGAACTTCCTCAAGCTTGGGCTGAAATTTGTGAACTAAGAAACTAGACAGCAATTTGCAACAACCTGAGACTACTTGGTTTGCAGAGCTCTTACCAGTGGCCACCTTAGGAGATGGAGAAAGCTACAGTCTATCTTGTTTTAAGAATTATTCTACCCTTGCAGGAAAAAAACAGAGGCTGTAAATCAGATTTCAGCCGCCAAAAGTCTTGTTCTGAGTTCTCTGGGAGGACGTAGCAAAGCTGTCAGACTGACTGTCTCTATTGAGCACCATCTGTCATTTTCCTTTGCCTGCTGTTTCTTACCGCTGGGTGCAGGCTCCCATTTGAAGCTCTTGGCTTTCGAGAGGGCGCAACTCCTAATGCTCAGGTAGACTGCTGCAAGTACACTGCTTTCCGTGTGCCTTTGCTGAATGAGACCGTGAAGGAGGGAGGAAAGTGCCCTAACGATGGAAGTTTAGCAGGTCTGGTTCACTGCTCAGCAAAGTTGATGGGAGACTTTCCATTGGCCTCCAGAGGAAGGGAAGAGGGCATAAGGCCCAAAGGAAGCAGCGTAATTCTGTTGTATGCAAAGGAAAAGATAGAGTAACACCAGCTAAGAATTGGATTCTGAATGATACATGTCAAATTTGAAACGTACTTGTAACAGGTAAAGGTTACCTGAAAGTGACTTAAATAAGATTGGCTTCTAAAACTATTTCTTACAAAGGCTCTGCAAAATACTCAGTGCATTTGCAGCCATTCCCCCCGCCAGTGTGTGGCCTGGGCTCAGGCTCCGGTACATGTTTCCCAGGGGGCAGGCAGTGACTGTGGAGAAAGTTTTGCGCTGGAATCAGGAGAAACTCGAAGTTTTGACCTCAAGCTTGTCTAGTTTAGATTGAGTCAATGTTGATTTGAACCTAATATTTACAAGAAAAATCAACATAATCCTCTCAAATGAAAAACGTGATCACCAACCACGCGCAAACAGCATCAATGCTGCATTACAAGCAGAGTGACAAAGTATCTGAGGCGATGTTTCTGGTGCTACTGCAGCGCGCCCGTGACTGGGGGAAAGTGGTTGGCACCGGCCCCATGGAAGCTGTGGTTTGAGGATGGGAATCGTTTAGCTTATCATTAGGTCCACCCTTTACCAACGCTTCTTCCCCAGGTAGAAAGAGCAAAGACAAGCAGCAGTAGGGCTGCTTTTCTGTTAGGTAAACGCCTAACGAGGCGTGTTTGCTTGCAAAGGAACCAAGCATGACCTAATTAAAGGTGATCCGGTGGCACAGAGCTCTTCCCTGATTTTGCTCTTCCCACAGGCTGGTATTTTGCAACCCAAGGTTTCAGTTCAGATCCAATGCTCAGAAAGACATTTGAAAGCAAGGCAGAGGGAAATAATTTTCTTGTTAACTCACCTGTGTTGTGAGGGATTCTGTTTTCTCTGTTAAAGATGATGAAATTGCTAACCCCAACAGCTCCCTGCCCTTCATTTAGGGATTAGTGACTTCATCAACGCAAGCAGAACAAACACAGAGCACTGAACTTGGATCTTGGCAAGTTCAAAGCCTCCCAGTCTGAGATGAGAAAGCAAGGAAACGCTCGCAGCAGTGACAGTATTTGAGCCTTTTAACAAATGAAGGGACCTACAAGCTAACGATAAAGGCTTGGCAGCCGATCGGCCGAGCCCATCCCTGGTGTAAACCTGGTATTCTTCCAATTCAAACAATGGAAAAGAGGCAAACAAGAAAAATCCTTGGTACCAAATGTGATTAGATGAAGCAAACAGTGAAGACTCTCCTGTAACCGCAGTTCATCACACAATTAGTTTCTTAACAGCTTCACCATTCAGTCAGCCTCTGCCCTGGCGCAGTGCCACACCAGCCAAATAAATCAGCTTTACATACGCGACCGTCAATCAGAACTGCCACTCCAGACCTCCGAAGCCAAGCTGGGAGGCTCAACTGAAAGGGAGAAGGAAGAGAGGCCTCAATAGGTAGGTGGACACGGGGCAATGAGGAAAGGAGAACGTAACCAAATAGCACTGGGCTAATACTTGGAGGTGTCCAAGAGCCCCTACCGACTAGAAGGGCTTGCCAAAAGCAGTTTGTAAGCAAAGGCCCTCGTATCTCTGGCCCTGTCGTTGAGATGAAATGGGATCACTGGGAATAATGGTGAAGTGGAATGCGTATTTAATTAGAGAAATCAATGAACCGAAATGATTGGGAGGGGGCAAACCATTCAGATCCAGCTCCTGCTGCCCCTGCTCAGCAGTATTCCAGACTGCCGGCATCACGAGCAGGCCTGGAGCATGGCACATCACTAGCGAAGCAGAGCTGACTTTTGTGATTGCTGTTTGCACATGGAAGTGCTGTGAAGGGAATAGTGAGCAGGCTGCTCTGCTCGGGTGAGAGCTGCCCTCTTAGGAAATGAGAGCCATCGCTAGGAAAGCAAGCGATCACTCAGCGCTGGGGCAAACCCAACACCATCCGGCTCTGGGGTTAGTCACAAATGGGCACGGTCACAACACACAGCCACGTTGGGCTCTTAAATAAAGCAGGATAAAGTAAAAACCTTGATGACTGTTTTTTTCACAGCAGTGTTGCTTTTGGAAGCTGGCTGAAAATTATTTGACAGAATCCTTTTTGCCTGTAAACGTTATTTTGTCAAAAAAATTTACCACTGCATATGTCAATTACAGGGAAAAAAATCACAGTAGAGATTTTTCTGAAATGTTTTGGGGCTTATTTCAATATTGTCATCTCAGTGTTTATTCTCTCTCGTATGATTTTAGAAAGTGTAGAGCAGAAAAGTGAAAGTAAAAATCAGCACCTAACTTCTGACTGAGTCAAAGCAAACAATGCCAATGTTTCAGTACACCGGGCATTTTCACTTCGTTTTCTTTTGGTTTTATTATATACTGAAATAAAAAAAAAAAAAAGATTATTCCTGGACAACTCTGTAACTCAGTGCTTAGGTAACTCTAGGAAAATGTCCCCTGACTTCATACAAGCAGATTTAAAATGAGGGCCAGATTATTTTAGGTGCTTACAGACAGGGAAGCAGAGTTGACATTTTCTGTAACATATGCAGGAGCTAACTGACAAAAACATGAAGCTTTGCATTAAGTAACCTTGTAAGTCTGCTTGGGGGGGGGGGGGGGGGGGGAGGGCAGGGGGGCATACGAAAATTAACCAACAAAATGCTTCACAAAAATAGCGTGCTGATCTGAAAAAAGGCTGCCCAGGGAGGTGGTGGAGTCCCCATCTCTGGGGGTATTCAAAAGGCGTTTAGATGAGGCCCTAAGGGATATGATTTAGTGGGGGACTTGGCAGTGATAGGTTAATGGTTGGACCCGATGATCTCGGAGGTCTCTTCCAACCAGAACAATTCTATGATTCTATGATTCTAAGAAAAGAAATTATTTAATTTCTTTGGAAATCTTGACTATGTAACACGCCTTATAGCTCCCCTAGAACACTGTGGAAAGGAAGGAATTTTCTTGCAACAACATTTTGGGATTAACCGAGCTATTTTGCCCAAGGCATGATTTAAGGTACTTTCTTATTTAACACAATTCGTGTTACTGTTTGCATAAAAAATCCTACTCCACAACTATTTCTAGTGTAATACCACTGAAGTCAGTGAGTTTACACCAAGGATGAATTTGCCCTCATCCTGTTTTCTTCACTTTATTTATTTGCCTTGGAAACCACAAGTACCCACAATTACTTATTTATCAGGCCTAAGAATTTGGCACCACTTTGAAAAAGCATTAAAAGCTGATTCCAAGAGTTCCTGCTCAAGTTGATACCTGTCAACCCAAAGCAGTGCAACAGTCATGATCATTTCAATTGATACTTGTAGATGAAATGATCTGGCCTGCAAACCAGCTGAATTAAAAATAAAAAGTAGCATTTGCATATTAATGCCTAATTTCTCCACTTGAATCCATGCAGTGGAACTACCATTGACTCGTAATCCAGGTCCTGAAGCACTTCTGGTAATACAGAGATGTTGTACCCTGCGTTTGGCTTCTGTGGGAATGGCTTGTGGCTTTCTGAAGGCAAGACTCTCACCCTGTCTTGTGGCAATTTTTGTTTCTTTATCTAAAACAAAGGGGTTTTTTTAACAAGTGAAAGAGAAAATATATTGGTCTACAAATAAATCTAAAGACTTATAAAGACTCTTTTCAGTATTGCTAAGATGCTGTTAAACTCATCTGTCATCAGATCTAAAAATATTTTAGGATACGTTTAATTTACTGGAAGAAATGGACTTTTACCCTTTAAAATTGAGCCAGTGTTCTGTATGATGCTGATGGCTTTCAGATTATAGCTGATAAGAATATAGTTGTAAATTATTTTTAAATCCTTGGCTATATGTTCTTACTTTTAATTAAAAATTCCCACATTTTGACATGTTCTGACCAGCGATACTAAAACCGAATCCACGGGGAGTTAGGACTTTTCACAACAGCCCTGACCCAGAATCCATCAAGCTTCACGGTTTTGGGGGGTTTGTTTTTTCTTTTTTATGCATGTACCTAGAAGGCAAAGACATTCATCCCAAGAACCAACCACATAGACTGAGATTTCAATCTTATTTACAACAGTATAAATCAAAGTAACTTCACTGAGGCCAAGGGAGTTACTCTGGATTTACACTCATCAGTGTAACAAATATAAAACATGAATTAGTGCCAGTTAGGACATCGTTTTGACTGAAAACATGTTGCGAGTTTTTTCATTTGGAATAAAAAAAAAAATGTACTGTGTTTACATGCATCTTACATGCATCTAAGTGTATACTAAATTTTGAACAGAATTCCCATTTTCTATGAAAAAAATGGAGTTTTATGTTTTTACAAAGAATTCCATCTACCTGCAAGCTATTTTCTTTAGGAAAACTGTTGTGATGGAAACTTTCTGATCTGCTCTAAGCCTAACTCATAATTCACACAAATAAGCCACTGCTCAGCAGACGTTCAGGACGGAGCAAGGCAGTGAGCAAGCACACACGCATCCCCGTGTGGTTACACGCGGGGTTCCTGGGGCAGAAAACGGGAAGGATGGGACAGTAGCTAAGGTGGCACGAGAGCCATTGGGTTTTAATTCAGGAGTGCACCTAGGTTGTGTTTCAAGGGAAAAAAACCCCAAACCATACCAAATTTCATTTCAGATGAAATAAACCAGTGCTGTTTCTACTCTTAAAGAAACATTCCTGAGAATCCCTTACCCTGGCTGTTGTGAAGTCTAGCTTCTTTTTAAATGGAAAATGAAAATTTTTAGTGTTAGAAAATGTTGAACTACATAGCTGTAACTATTCATGAAGTTTGAATTGAGTTTTGTAGATCTGAAACCGCCTTTCATGGTGAATAAGCGGATCACATGAGAAAAATCTGAATCTGAGGAAGACGTGGAAACCTCGGCTGAGGATCAGGCTCGCTCTGTGACTGGGGATAAGTCACCCAGGCCAGACCTCCACAGGTATCTGGCTCCCAGAAAAGCAATATTTTTAACATCTCAGCCACAGTGTTTCTGTATTAATTCCATAATTATACCATTGGATAAGTATATGAAGGACCAGATGAATTAAGGTATCTGCGCAAATCTAAAGAGCAAGGCCTCAGCCTGCTGCAGCGCCTTCTTCACTGGAAGCAGTGCAGGCAAACCCTGGCAGTGTTTCCACGTAGACAAACACACCCCCCCTTCTTTCCCCAAAAACACAGGATTTCCTACAGAATATTAAACCCCCTTATTTTCCTGCATCATGTCTAATTCCTCTCCTATTTTCTAGATGCAAGGACCAACACCACACAGCGTTGGGCCCTTCCCTCCTTTGTCGCCTGGCTTTGTGCGGTGCCGGGGGCAGAGGCCGGGCAGCGTTCCCGACGAAGGGCGGCTGTCTATCGAGGGAGACGGATGGGCTCTCTCCCACTCTGCCCAGCCGCCTCTGAACGCTCCCGGCTCGCTACGGCACTGGGGCTGCGGGAAACGGGCAGAGCTGCCGGATTTCAGCCATTGATTCCCTCCCTCCTTCCCTCTCTTTCTCCCTCCTTCTGCCCTGCGTTGCCCGAGGGGTCGCTTGGCTGGCTGGAGGCGCTGCCTTGCTCTGGGCAGCCTTTGCTGGCAGCTCCTGGTGCTGGGCGAGAGGGGACGCAGCGAGGGGTGCAGGCTGGTTTGGCTTTACAGCACAGGCTTTCTGTGAATGAAAGTCGTTAAAATAAAAATAAATAAATAAAATCAAGCGCCTGTAGCTGCTGTCGGAGCCGTTCCATAGTAGCCGAGTGCATCTGCTTTTTCTCACCTCCAAAGCGAATCAATATGGCTTTAAATGATTTTCCTGGTGCCTGGATTTCTTACCTGGTGCTGCTGTTAGTCCAGCCACGCTATTGCCTGGTCATTCCTACCTCGTCTTTTCAGCCTCTGTCTCCCCTGGCTGCTTCTCATTGCCTTCTTTTAAAAATACATACAAAATGCTCACTGGAGCAGCTCGGTTTTGCTCATGTGTCATTTTCTCACACACAGGCGTTTGCCATCGCTTGCAGCCGCACACGCTCATCACATGCCCTAATACAGACGCTGCCTGGCTCTACCTCCATCCCTCTCCCCGCGCGCACACCCGCCGCCTGCCTGATCGCTGCCTGAGCAGCATCTGCTTATCAGGAGTTTTTCTTCTGATGCGGTGGTTAGCGAGGAAGCGCTCGTCTTTACTTGCAACTCTGCCTGTCAAAGATATTTATGCTTAAAAAAAATCAATTTTAAAATTAAGTAATCTCTTGAGTTCTGGGTTTTTTCTCTCCCATACATCCCACCCCCCTTGGGGCAGGCGTGTTTGAGCGTAAACCTACCACTAGTGCTAAAAATAAAAGACCTCCACAGAGGTAAACTCATGCTTTGGGGACTGCCCCATTTTTCTAGATCCTGCCTGATCTGGGATTTGGGTTGTTCAGAACAGGAGGTATTGCTGACGGTATAGAAAGCCCTCAGAAATGCTTATGCATCACCTGAGCATATTGACGTACAAGTGACATGCTCAGAGAAACCCACAGCCCGTCAGTGCAGCCGGCTGATGCGGGAGTCCCCTGCACCCCCGCGGCACTTCAGTGGTGTGCATAAGCACATTAGCTGCTTATTCCAGGCAGAACCCTCAGCTTACAAATCCAAACTGCTTTTGCCAGCATCTTCGCCCTTTTTAAAATTTATTTATTTTTACCGTGTATTGCGCTCTCACTAATTTTGCATTTTGAGGTGCTTTTATGTGCCTCGTCACCCGCTTCGAGTATCTAGATCACTCCTTGCTTCCGATTAGCACAGTGCCTTTGAGTGGCGCGCTGGAGGCAAAAATTTAAAATGTATCAAAATGCAAATATGCCCCCATTGACCTCCGGAAAAATGTGACACATTGCAACGTACTTTCCAAGAAAGCCAGAAAGGAAGAGGAGAGAGAGTATGAGTTTGCAGAGGTTTGTGATGTTAGAAAAATTAATCGCGAATGGTTACTTAGAAGTTTGCATTCTGTGTAATGCAGAAAGCGCTTTTTTTTTCCTTTAAAGAGGGAGTGGAGGGACCAGATGATGATACTCCTGCTCACTTTGTGTCTCACTCTGCTTGCTTTGCTAGAAAAACCACTGAAGTGAATGGGGTTGCTTGTGGCGCATATTTTTTCAATCTGCCAAGATTCGAATATGCAGTCTAATATATGGCAATGGCCCAGAATGAGAGACACAGAAATTATTCATGATCCTTCTTTCAGCGTGAAAGACTCTTTCTATAACCTCAGCTTAATGACTCTGCATTTAAGAAGTAAATGATTTTCACCTAGAAAAGTGAGAGGCAGCCAAATTTGCCTGGAGAAAATAAGGGTGATATTAAGACGAGTGACATCGCTGCAGTGAGGTAAGCCTGAGAACTGCACCAGGGAAAAAGATGCAACGTTACCCAAGTTACCTGAGCTGGTTGCTCATTTGCCCTCACCGGTAACAGTGAATGTACTCTTTCACTAGAGAAGACCGCAGCTAGATGTTGGGTGATGCTAGCAAAAAAAATAGTCCCTCACCCCAAAAAGGAAGCTTATGGCCTGGCCTTATCTTAGTCTGAATAATGCTTTTCTGCAAACACTTGCTTGCCTGGAGGCATGACTTCCCTCTAATCCCGACACAGAGCCAGAAATGGTAGCGTCCTCTCCAAGCAAGCCAAATGCTTTGACGTAACCTACCCTACCCACGTGCGAGTTTGTACGAAAGTTTAGTGCTAGCTCGGTGTTCAAATGAGCCCTGCTGCCGTGACGGGGAAGCCGTTAGGGCACCCTTTGACCAGTCCCCCCGCTGCAGTACACATTGCTGGAGTTCAGTCTCTGGGCACGGAAGGAAAACCACAGAGGAGCTCTGCTGCTTCTGATGGCACTCAGGAGCACGTATTTTTACCCTTCAGGTCTTACGAGTGTCTAATGTGACAAACACAACAGACCAGCAAAAGGAAAGGAAGCAGCCATAGCTGTGATGATTACTAGCATATAAAAATCACGCGGAAGAAGCAGCAGCGTATGACCCCCCTCCAGCCTCCCAATGGTTGTTGTGCCATCTCTTAGCTAGTTTCTCTGTCTCCGGCTATTGCTTCATTGCACTTGGTCATAAATGAGAGCTATCTAATGCTAATGACCACGGTGCCCACCCTAATCATGCATTTGAAATATTAATAAAAATAATTTATGTCATATGACTGCTTTTTAACTAGCTGCTTTCAGGACTTTAGATCAGGATTATAAAAGACGTGCATTTATAAATTATTAGCCTTGAGCACATAAGCACTGCATACTATGGGGAGCACTTTTGTAGCACTTTAAATTAATTTATTGTTATTCATTCCAGCTGTCTGTGATGTAAACCTTTGGCTATAAATTTGTACCATCATCCAACACACCATTAAACTAAAGTGGTGCCCGTGCTGGAGCATATAATAAAACATATGAATAAGATTTCTGCGGGGACACTTTTTTTAAACTCTCTTCTCAGTTAATGACACAAGAAAAGTGAGATAACATAGTCACCCTGTAACTATGCATTCATTAAAATATGTCTGGTGGGGGGAGACGTTTAAATTTGCACTTCTATTGAATTCTGACTCAATGTTTTTCTTTACCAGATTGTTTCAATTCATATCCTATCTCAAGCAAAAGGCTTTGTCTGAAGCCATCATGAAGTCACCAGCTAAGACTGCCAGAGGATTTTCGTTGGACCTGAACCTTGCAGTAGTGGAAATAGCTCCTGACCACTGAATCACAGCAGTACAAGAGCAGAGCGGTTTTACTGTCTTATCTCCTCTGCAGGCAAACATTCTTTCTCCTACAGATCACCGTAAGGGTAACAAAACCTTATCTGCATGACTAACACCATAACGTCTTAATCCACTTAACGGTATGGATATATTTCATACCAGCCCATTGGGATCCAATTTCCTAAACTTGAAAGCAAGTTGTGATCATGCAGTGCTCTACCAAGTGGAGTCAGAACCACCCATTGCTTTGCTCTCGCCGTACAGGTCTCATCTTGCTCGTGTGCTTGTTAATGCTTTTTGTCGCTGTTGTGAGAGATGACTCCTCTCCAGCCTGTTCGAAGGCAGTCCTGCCCATCGCGGTCCCCCACTGGCACCACTAAGAGTTTGCCTGCTAATTTCTCAGATTTAGGCCGCTGATATCCAATAGAGCTATGTGAAAACAGAGACAAAAACCCGAATGTCAGCTTCTCGGCTGACACAATATAGCACAACTCCTTTAATTTGTACCAGCTGCTCGTATACCCCACGCTTTTCAGGTCTGAAGCTTTCTGAGTTACTCACCCAGCAGCAGGGCTTTTGGAAAACTGACTGAGAGCGGAAAATGGTACTCATAAAGAATACATTTTTGATTATAACTAATCTCATTAATATAAAGACTAGTTTGATGGAATAAAGTTTTCTTTTTCTTTATTTCTGAATCTATCCGAAATTTCAAGGCTTGGGAATCTGAGTCTTTGATTTGGGATCATCTCTAAACAATCAACATGCAGGATGTCTGAACTACTCGGGAATACGTGTACACCAGTAACTGCCCTTTATATGCAAAAATCAACATTTGACAATAGGAAGATTATATAGCAAGATACTACCTTGCCAGGGAATTTTATTTTGATACAAATATCTAGCTCAATTGTCCAAAATTATTGAAACACATTTAACAGAAACTTCAAAAAGAAGCCTCTAGCACACCCCAGAACTGGATTCCGCTCCGGATAGTCGAACCACACTGGTGCTCTTACAAATTCTTGGATGAAATGTACCATAGTGTAAATAACACATGGACAATCTTTTTGAGTCTGATGTGCATGCCACAGCCAGACCCTCACGTGGAGATCTGCACCAGAGGGAAAGATAGCGGTGGGGTGGAGTATACAGAAATAACCCGAGCTTTATTTACACTTTTGGGAAAAGTAGGTGAGAGATCAGATTTGCCTGTTCACGTTATCCCTGCCTCTCTGAACAAAACATAAAGCACTACCAATTTGCACTTTTGTATCACTTCCAATGAAAAGAAAACACAATTATGGCAGTCTTCTGCCTGGTTACAAAACGTCTTTCAGCTTCTGCCTAGATATAGGATCTTCACCTGATAACTAGCAAACGAGGAGTTACTAACAGTTTAAGCCTCCCTGGCACAGGAGATTAGGAGAAGAGCTATAACCCAGGTGCCGGAGATGCCGGAGGGTGCTGACCCTGGGGTTAGAGGGTGGGCTTCGGCTGCTCTCTCAGCTGTGAGTCTGACAGGCTGGGTGGTTACAGCGGCCAGTGGTGTTTGGGGCTCCAAAAGATTCTTTATTCATACCGAGTTTCCTTTGAATGAAGATGTGCCCTGCTACTTCCAGCTGTAGGGTCAGTCTGCAGCAGCAGCAGCAGCTTGTACATTCTGTCTGAGGGTATGTGCAGACCAGCTCCTGGTTTCTTACTGATGTACTGATTTGGAGCCATTTTGCTAAGATAAAATGTTATTATTTACTTGATTAAAATTTTCTTTTAACTTAGTACAAAAGAAAAAAACTTGGTTGTGTGGAAAAAGGTATATCGAGCTTTCCTTTTTATTAATTGATTTATCATTGCCACTTAATGAGTTTTAAATTATTTAAGGAGAGCTTCCTTTCTTGTAACACATAGCTTATAATTACCATGTAACTTAGATGGTCTCAAAAGAAGGGATTGTGTTGTGTTTAAGTTGCAGCAGCTAACACGATAGAATTCATCTGCCAGCTGCTAATTAATCTTTTTGGTTATCTGTGCTTTCCTTACTGATTACACAGAAAGAAAAAAAGGCACCTTCTTTCTTATTTAAATTGTAATCTTTTAGGAGTCGGCTGTATCTACTTCATTCTACTGAAGTTTGCTCAAGGCCTCTAAAGGTGCCTCACGGAGAAGAGGCGATTCTCTTCAGTTTCCATGTTCCCACTGGCACTGGAGGTACCTGCTGTACGTGCGTTTTCACGTCCCCCCGTTTGGGAGTACCCCGCTCCTTAGTCCATAGCAGCGCCTAGCAGCTCCAGCCGGGCGTGAGGACCTCTGAGTGCGCCAAGCAGTAAAGAACCCCCCCTTCACCTAAAGAAGGCAACTCGGATATGACAAAAGATGATGGCTGGATACCAAGAACCGGAGGAAAGGGAAAGGTATAGTGGCTGTGCCTCCGCAGTTGGGTGAAAGCAGTCTCCGGAGTAGCTGGTAAAGGAGTGGTGCGCCCCATCTTTCACCCGCACAGCTGCCCTCAGACAGCTGTGGAAAGATCCTCCGAGGAGGGCTGGTGGCCTGTTCATCCCCAGGCTGAGCTCACGGCCACAGGGCCTTGTGTACCCGGGAGGGCATCTGCTTCCATCCGAGCCATTGAGTGACTGCCATGCCTGCCACATCGCCGCCTCACAGACATATGCTAGCATTTGTGGTACTGTCAAAATATGCTTTAAAGCCTATTTCAGCAGCAAGCTTGCTTAGATTCCTTGCCAGGAAATGTTAATTACTGTGGTGCAGTCTTCTGTTTTCTGTGGCGCAATAACAATTAATTTACACCATTTGGAAAAACACTTACATTTTTTTATTAAAAATCAATAAAGGCAAATCAATACAGTGTAAAGTATACAATATCAAAATGAAAAGCTCTTGTTTTTATACTTGAGCATCCCTAATAAAATTTAATTGTTGATTCAAGCAGCTTGTCTATTCTAATCTAATGAGAAGCTGTCAAGTTTCTCTTTAGCATTTTGGATATTACTAAAATGACTGCCCCAATACATGGCAAAAGAATGCAATAATTAACCCCCAAGCTGTAAGTCAATATGATGATGCAAATGCTGCTGCATTCATCTCTCTGCATTGCATGACCTATACACCTGACGATCCGTGGAATCCATTTTGAATCAGGATGGAGGTTAACTTTTATTTATAGTTGTAATTAGAAAAACACTAGCACTAATGGAGACTGCTCCATTGCTAGAACATCTCACCACAGAGTAAATTCCACAGCAATTTTTGCATTTTAACAGGTCAAAGAGTAAAACAAATGAATTGCTGCTTCCTGGGACAACCTGTTTATTCTTTGGAACCTAATGATTCACTGAAACATTGATTTCAAAGATTCTTAGAGAAAAATCCCACGGTTGTTTTTCCTGCCACTGCTCCAGCTACGCTGCAGCGCCCGGGAAGGCAGCGCGCGCCAGTAAGCTCATGGTTCCGTGGCTCCCTGGCAGCAAGAGCAAGGTTGCGGGTAGCTTAAATCCCGGTTCCTGCCCCCCGGCATTGAGGGGACAGAAGCTCTGGGACTTGTCCAGCAGTGATCCAAGCCAGCATCTCCACCAGAGGAGCGCTCCCTCAGCCCGTGGTGGGACATCCCCAGGCGCTGCGGTGAGGAACACGTCACCCTTTAACGCACAAGCGCCTGTTTCCATCACCGTGACCCACTGCCGTGGCTTGCACATTTCTGAGTGCATCCACAATGATCAGAGCTGATTTTTAGGAGTTAACCAGAACAGAAAGAAACAGGGTAACTTTAATCCTGTGGATGGGCAGATCACCATTTCCCTTCTACAGACAGAACTACCATGGGTTTCAGTTTGATGTGGGTTTTTTTTAAAAGTGAATTGATAGATGGTCCTTTTAAATGTATGAAATGATCCAGATATGACAGCAGGTTTTTCAAAGCCATTAGACAAGTCTGGTAGCTCATGGCAGTGGGCTGGGAGGACAAGTGTCACTGAGATAAAAATGCATTAACTAGACTAATTTAAAAGGGATGGAGAACTCTCACAAAACCGCCAGACACTCCTGCTTTGCTACAGTGGTACTGAGAATCTAGACATGGTAAGTGAATCAAAAAAAAAAAAGACTTTGAAATAAACTCAAAGTTTTGCAAATTGGGATATTTGGTTTGAATTGTCTTTAGAAATTCCGAAGTGTGGCAATATGTTACTGAGACACCGCAAAAAGTTGTAATCTGTTGTCTGTACCCGGCATCTGTGTAGGCACCAGTGCTCCCCTCCGCAGCGGGAGCTGTGATGGAACCGCCATTTTGTTACCATGATGAATGAGTCTAAGGTTTCTCTCTCTACCACAAAAATTTACATTAAGTCCATCCTGCTTCTTGTGTGCAGTGTTATATGGTTTTTAAAGTTCTTATTTGTTAAGGTTTTTTTTTTTAAGTTAGAGGCAGCCTGGGCTGCAGTGATCATGCGCTGGTGGAGTTCGCAGTCCCGAGGGGTATGAGTCAGGCAAAGAGTAAAACCAGGACCCTGAATTTTAGGAAAGCAAAATTCCAGCTCTTCAACGAGTTAGTCAATGGGACCCCCTGGGAAACTGCCCTCAGGGACAAGGGAGCAGAACAGAGCTGGCAGATCTTTAAGGACACTTTCCATAGAGCACAAGAGCTCTCGAGCCCCAGGTGTAAGAAATCAGGCAAGGAAGGCAAGAGACCGGCATGGCTGAGTCAAGACCTGCTGGTGAAACTAAAGGGCACGAAGGAAATGCACAGGCAGTGGAAGCAGGGACAAGTATCCTGAGAAGAGTAGAGGGACGCTGCCCGGTTGTGCAGGGATGGGGTCAGGAAGGCCAAAGCACAGATGGAGCTGAACTTGGCAAGGGATGCAAAGAATAATAAGAAGGGCTTCTACAGGTATGTCAGCCAGAAAAGGAGGGTCAAAGAATGCATACTGCCCCTGATGAGCACGACTGGCAAACTGGTAACGACGGACAAGGAGCCTTAGTCTGGCAATCTCTTTTCCCACACCTCTCGAGTGGACGGACCGCAAGACGGGGACTGGGGGAGCAAAGTCCCTCCCACTGTAAGAGAAGATCAGGTTCGTGACCACCTGAGGAACCTCAGGTCTATGGGGCCTGACGAGATGCATCCCAGAGTCTTGAGGGAATTGGCTGATGTAGTTGCCAAGCCCCTCTCCATGATATTTGAAAAGTCATGGCAGTCGGGAGAAGTCCCTGGGGACTGGAAGAAGGGAAACATTGCATCCATCTTTAACAAGGGTAGGAAGGAGGACCCTGGAAACTACCAACCTGTCAGCCTCACCTCTGTGCCTGGGAAGATCATGGAACAGATCCTCCTAGAAACTACACTAAGGCCCATGGAGGACAGGGAGGTGATTGGAGACAGCCAGCATGGCTTCCCCAAGGGCAAGTCCTGCCTGACCAACCTAGTGGCCTTCTATGATGGAGTGACTACATCAGTGGACAAGAGCTACGGATGTTGTCTATCTGGACTTCTGTAAGGCCTTTAACACAGTCCCCCACAACATCCTTCTCTCTAAATTGGAGAGGTATGGATTTGATGGGTGGACTGTTTGGTGGATGAGAAATTGGTTGGATGGTCACATCCAGAGGGTACTGGTCAAAGGCTCAATGTCCAGATGGAGACTGGTGACAAGTGGTGTCCCTCAGGGGTCCATACTGGGACCAGTACCACTTAATATCTTCATCAATGACATAGACAGTGGGATCGAGGGCGCCCTCAGCAAGTTTGCAGATGACACCAAGCTGAGTGGTGCAGAGGACACGCCTGAGGGACGGGATGCCATCCAGAGGGACCTGGAAAAGCTCAGGAAGTGGGCCCATGTGAACCTCTTGAGGTTCAACAAGGCCAAGTGCAGGGTCCTGCACCTGGGTCAGGGCAACCCCCAGTATCAATACAGGCTGGGGGATGAAGGGATTGAGAGCAGCCCTGAGGAGAAGGACTTGGGGGTGCTGGTGAATGAAAAGCTGGACACGAGCCAGCAATGTGTGCTCACAGCCCAGAAAGCCAACCGTGTCCTGGGCTGCATCAAAAGCAGCGTGGCCAGCAGGTCAAGGGAGGGGATTCTGCCCCTCTGCTCTGCTCTGGTGAGACCCCACCTGGAGTCCTGCGTCCAGCTCTGGGGCCCTCAGCACAAGAATAACATGGACCTGCTGGAGCAGGTCCAGAGGAGGGCCACAAAAATGATCGGAGGGCTGGAGCGCCCCTCCTATGAAGACAGGCTGAGAGAGTTGGGGCTGTTCAGCCTGGAGAGGAGAAGGGTCTGGGGAGACCTTACTGCAGCCTTTCAGTACTTAAAGGTGGCCTACAAGAAAGCTGGAGAGGGACTTTTTACAAGAGCATGTAGTGATAGGACAAGGGGGAATGGCTTTAAACTAAAGGAGGGGAGATTTAGACTAGATATAAGGAAGAAATTGTCTACAATGAGAGTGGTGAAGCACTGGAACAGGTTTCCCAGAGAGGTGGTAGATGCCCCATCCCTGGAAACATTCAAGGTCAGGCTGGACGGGGCTCTGGGCAACCTGATCTAGTTGAGGATGTCCCTGCTCATTGCAGGGGGGTTGGACTAGATGACCTTTAAAGGTCCCTTCCAACCCAAACTATTCTATGATTCTATGATTCTGTTCTCTGTGTGGTGAAACACAACTGCTACCGACTGACTTTCTGATGCCAGCTCCAACTAAGCTAAGAGAAGCCCTACAAAGGTGGGATGATTATTTACATTATATAAGTCTTTCAGACTCTCAAAATATGGGTCTTAAGCATATTATTGACTTCAGGCCCACTAAGGTAAAAAGGATGTGCTTTAGGACACTGATGACTATCAGCTAAGAAAAAACTGAGACTTGTTTCCTTCACAAGGGTAATTGATTACTTGTGGAATAACTTCTCTCAGAAACTATCACTTGATCTGTATTTGAAGTGTATAGGAGTTAGCTTTATGTTAGTAATCTCCTCCTACTGCAGAATTGATGAGTTTCAATAACACTGTAGTATTTTCAAATGGAAACAGATGTTCTGTTGGACGTCCTACAACAGAAAATCAATAGTAGGTGAGCCATAAGTAGACCTTCCCTCTAAGAGGGCTCCGCTGTGACAGCTGTACAGGAATGAACTCACCATTGGGCTGAACTAGCAGAGTGACATTAAGACCGGAAAGTTTGCATGGCAGGCTTATCAAATTCCTGTTATTTGGGAATCGGGAAAATTAGATGCTTTGTATGATGCTCTTTAATTACTCTCCAGAGGAACTGTGCACTGTTTTCCATCTGGAGCTGAAGCAGGCTGCCTTTCAGTTGTTAGCGTGTATTTATACTGCACTTCTGCACGGGTATACCAGGTAGAAATGTAGGGGGAGAGGCTTTGAAAACACACAACGTAAGACAGTACCTGTCCCGAAGAGCTTACTGTTTATCTCAACCCGACAAAGGATGGCTGAGGTAAGAGGCAGGGGTGAAGCGGTATTTTTGCTATTACTCAGAAGTTTATGTAGAATGAGGAGTAGAAATTGGATTTTCCAAACATCATAAACACGTAAGCACATTCAAGGATCCTTTGGAATAGAAGATGCTTCAAGGCTTTAAATATTTCACCGGTCCTCTCATTCAGGTAACGTAGCATGGCACCATGCGAATGTGTAAGAGGGATTTTTCCGACGATACTCCTTTCTTTCTTTTAATGGATGTCATAACACAGAGAGAAATAGTAGATGCAAGCAAGCCCTATGGTTTTGATTGTGGTTAGTCTGACGGTTCTGGTTTGCTTTAAGTGGAAGCTGATGAACAATGGTTTAAAGGGAGAAAAGGAAAACGGCCCCAGCACTGAGGTCAGCCAGCCACTTCCTACACCCAGCTGTTTCAGTTTATTTTTTTAATTAAGTTTTGCTTAAATTAATGATGACAGTTTAAAGAGAACTCTTTCACCTATTTAGCTTACTTTACATCTGAAACCAAGTCCCTTCTGTCCAATTGCATTTTGTTACAAGATTTGCAGTTACCTTCCTAAAAGTCTCTGGTTTCTCCCCCACTTTATTTTGTCATTTCTCTGCTCTGCTATTGCCCTCTGCCCTTTCGTGCCCTTTCAAGGGAGGGCTAAAGCTATTGCTGCTGCGGTATGGAAACAAAGTGCCTCCTAATTGATCGTTAATACTGCTGGAGTGTGAGGATGTTGGGAATTGCTAGATCAAGCCCATTTACTCCCGCTTCTGGGTCAGCTCTTCAGATGGTATAAATCAGCGTTCCTTCCTGCCTTCTCGCTGCTTGGCGCAGGTTTGCATCGCGGAGGAGCCGGTGCAGCGGCTCTGGTCTGCAGCGCTGCACGAGCACCAGACCCTACAGGGCTTTTGTCTAGCAAGCTGAAGTATGCTGTCGGCTTCAGAATAGTGGTAGTTTATTTCCAGAAGCCTGAGAACTAGCAGTTCTAGAAGTAACTGCTATAATTGTCTGCAATTTAGGTGATGGGCGAGAGAAACAGAAGCCTTAATTTTTCCGAAAGACTACAGCTTAAAACAAGAACTTTTCTGATCTTGTGAGATGCTGCAGAGTTGGGGGGGGGGGGAGGGTGGTCCCGATGGCCTTTCTAAGCCAGCAGAGTCCCTGCTTTTTTCAATAAACTTCACACTTGCTGTAGAGAAGGAAAATATCATCTGCTCTAGGGGTTTTGGCTTCATTAGCATGGGGATTCCTTAAACCCCTCATAACTATCAATTTAAGCCTTCTCTCCAGGCTTGACTACTTTTTTTTCCCTGATTAGAGCAATTTTTTCTTCAATGAGGAGGCCTCATCTTAGTATTTAAGGTAAGAGCTGATGACTCATAATGAAAATAAGAAATGAAGTGCCGCTCCTTGTACCTCTCCCCATTTGCTAGGAAAGCAGTAAGAATTGCGTCATTGCTCACTGCAGATATAAACACGATCGCTATGGGTGCAGTCCTCTGTAAACAGCAGAACCTTAAAGATTTCTTAAATTAAAATGAATCCCATGGCCTGAGCGGTACTAAGTCTGGCGAGTCACACCAGACTACCCAGGGAACGGTCCTTAACTGCAGCCTTGAGAAGGCTGTCAAAAACAAGCAGGCTTGTGGTGGTTGGATCACTCAGGAGTGAGAACTAGATCGCGTCTCATCCACTTCACTCTTCCCAGTGAAAGTGAGCAGAGGTAGAGCTGCACTTAGTAATAAGACAATGACAAATCAGTCCCCCACCTGATCCGAATGCCTGACGGAAATCGGCATGAGCTAGGAAGAACGATGGCGGATGCTCTCCTGGGTGAGTCTTTTGCTTCTTTGGGATACGGTTCCTAAGTTACAACTCGGTAACGGTTACAAATGCTTTATGATGCCTAATTATAAGAACGTTGTACATTTTTGCCATCGCATATTCTTACCGAAACGACTGCGTGGTAGGTGTGAGACCAGATGCAGTCTGCAGATATCAGGTGAAATCTCCTGTAGAAGTTTCTGGGTGAAATTCGGCTAAGATAATAGCTAGCTGTGTATGTATCTCATAAAACTGTCAGAAATTGTGAGGAATGGCAAAGGGGCACAACTTGCAGCGGTTTGGTACGTTCTATGTGTACGAGTCAGGGTCTAAAAACAAAAGCAGCTGAAAAAAGGTCCCTATGTCTGTCTGTTCTCCTTCAAAAGTACCTAAACCATCTAGTTTATTTTGGATGTCTTTTTCCTGCCTCATTATGAAGATATTTAACTTGAGTTTTAAACGAAAATAGAAACATTTGAAGAATGTAATCACATGTTGATTTCTTCCAAGCAAATCTGCAGAACCTACTTCACTGCACTTTGTACAAATTCACAATTAACTCTGACTGACATTGAACTGCGCTTTTTTTAATGTTCCTCTCTGATGAAAGTCTCTTCTTCACTTGAAAAAATTCTCCAGCTGTATTTCTGGTCTTTATCTAAGGTGTTAACAACCAGACACTAGCACCTTGTTTTCAATTTTGCCTCTGTTGGAGACACTACTTAAATTTAGGCTTTTCTTTTACTGGCAGTAGCTACAATGGTCTAGGCTTTAATCACCAGCAGCTGTAGAAATGAGAATAGGATTGCAAAAGCAAGCGTCCCCTTGAAGATCAGCTGAATTCACATCTGCATGTGCACTTTTTTCCTAGTATTACGCTCCAATTTAGTAAGGTTTTGTATACCTTGAGAACTCATTCTTGGCTCTTTTCCCACCTCTGAGTTAAAATCATGCGTAAAGTACTTATTGTGCGGGGAATGGTGATGTGAGCTGGGCAGAGTATCTTTTGCCTGGCTTATTTCAAAGTAAAATTATACAGAATCTAGCTTATTGTTTTGCAGAGCCATAAACCCCCACAAAACTCCTCCTGAAATCAACCAGACTAGTTGCGCCAGCCAGGCCTAGCGGATGCAGAAATCCAACAAAAATCCAACTCAGAGCGATGTTTAACGTCCAGCTTTTCACACTGCAGCTACACGGTACGACGCAGAAGGGGATTCGCAGGCCCTGGGCCGCTGGGAAAGCCATTGCTCCCCGACGGCCATCCCACCCCTCTGGCAGACGTTCCTGTAGCGGGGGGGCCGAGGAGGCAGCTTTTCTGCTCCCGGGCCGTCGCAGTTCGCAGCCCGGCGTATTAACCCCAACAGCCGTTGATTTCGGTTTACGCCAACGTGCTGGGCCGGGAGCTGCAGCAGGAGGGGTCTCTGGTTCGTGACTCCTGTCGGGTTCGGAAGAGCCGAGGTTATCGCCTCAGCAGTAGCCTCTTTAGCCACCAAAGCTGAATCCAATTCAATCATGAATTAGCACCCTTAATTAATTCCCCATTATAAAAGCCCAAAGCAATCACACTGATGTCAATGAAAAAAAGTCCCAGATGAGAGTTTGATTGTTTCCTCAATATAAATTAAAAAAAAAAAGTAGTTAAAAAGCTAAAAACCAAATGGCTCCTTGGGGGAACAGATTGGGCCATTAATATATCACATTCATATTTAAAAAAACTTGTGTGTTAACAATATAACCCTGACAGCTTCTCAGGACGAAAATAATTACTGCTCTGAAAGAATGACTTACCTTCTCAGTATTCCTTTAAACTAAATTACATTAGTTGAAATGTAAGAATACATTTTTAGTGAGAAAAATTATGCCTAAGACAATTTCAGCTACACTCCCATATTTTAATGCATTGTGGATTTCCTTCTTTTAAAAATAAATAAATAAATAAATAAACCAAGCCACCTCACAAATTGGCCGTAAATAGCTCATAAACTTCACGACTACCTATCAACTCTCTCCAATTCACATCTAAATAAAAAAAAAACAAACCACAGTCTAAATCATTTTCTGTACATCTACGTATAGAATAATCTTTCTTAATATCGTGGGTAGATCTCTCCACTCTTGACACAGTCTTATTTGTGCTCGATCCTGCATATTTCAGAGCTGCGAAGAGATGTGCAAGCTGTAAAGGACTGTATAAAGTTTTGGTAAAGACTAAATTCTGAAGACTACTGTGGTTAGGTCAACACTGTTTTACTGTTCAGTGCAGACATATCAAAAGGGGTTGGAAAGGAGGACTGCTGCTCCAGAAAAAATCTTCTGTCCTTGGATGGTCCTTGTATCCTCCTGGCCTCATTAGAATATGCCTGAAACACTATTTCAATGTGCAGGGGCTGAGTGCAGGAAAGGGCTTATGGAGGTCTATGTCGGAAGAGTCGATCACAACGAGCAGGCAAATGCTCTCACCCCCCACCCCAAGTGACCACACCAGAGAGGGAAGCCGGGACCACAGCTCAGCTGGATTGCGCTGGATCGTATCCACAATGCTCCGGGTTCAGCCCTGTGGAGTGGATTGGCCATGTCAAAAGGCATAGTTGTGGGCCTCACCGGGCTGTCTGGTGACAACATCAGTGACTTCAGCACGCGTACGTAAAAGAGACGTTTCGGTTCGAAGTGCCCACGATGACGAGAAGCGGCGCTGACGGCCGCCAGCGTGGTACCGCTACAGCGTGTTTCCATGGGGGAGTGCTGGGCGGCACGAGGAGGTGCGGAGGCGACTGAGGGCACAAAGCCCGCTGAGGTACTGTTTGCCCGGCCTCAGGTTAGGGAACGAACTTTGCTATAACCCAAGTTCTTTCGTCTCTGGCGCGGCGCCTGGGAGTGAAGCATGCTGTCCGCTCCGTACGGGCTCCATCTCCGCAAAGGAGCACGGTAGCAAGCAGCACGTGTCACGGCGGGGGAGCCTGGAGAAACGGGGTCTAGGAACAAAACAGAGAGCCCAGCAAGTGCGTGGCATAAGTGCGCGCTCACTCAGACGGAGCGGCTTCACTGCGGTGGGCTGCTGCCCATAAATATCTGCAGGATCCCTGGCACTAGCAAGTGATAGTTAAGCAAGTTAACTGCTGTTTGAAATCTCTGATTTGTGGCTTCTTTTTTTTTTTCCTTCTTTCTTTTTTTAATAACTGAACTTCACCATCGCACCTGGGAATATTTGTCCTGGTAATGATTAGGGAATAAAACCTCTGGCAGTAGGATTCTGCGGGAGGGAGGTGGGGGCAATCTGGTTCTCATGCGATGGCCTCGCAAGCCTGGGTTTCATATAGCATAGCTGGATGTTTGAGTGAAAGCAAAATAATTCTTCAAGTTCAAATTGGGGCATATTTAATCTTCTTTGGAAGTAACAACAAAAAATAAGCCAGCGTGCTTTTAAGGAGAAATCTAATAGAAGTAGATGAGCACATGCCGGCCAGCCCTGCTGAACCCCGGCCACGGCTGTTCCCTGTGAACGCGTTTTGTCCTGGGAGAGCTGCCGGGAGCGCGGCTGTGCACGTTACTTGTGAGCAGAGCCCCTGCCGAGCCGTAACTGACAGGTTGCGGCAAACAAAGCTAACATGAAAAAGGCTTAACAGTGTTTAAACTAGGAAGGGAAAAATCTCCTGCAACACAACCTCAGCCTGGTCCGTCTCTAATGTAAGTGTGGGTGCATCAGCCGGCCTGTCCCGTGGAGGCAGCGCGCCGGGAGCCACCCACCGTTCTACACTGGATTCTTCCCATTTATAGAACTAAAGAAAACGGAAATATTTTTGGCTGTATCAGCTTTGCACAAGCGTGGGACCTGCCAGCGACAGGGCTGCCCTGAGCCTCGCGCAGACCCTGCCCAGCTCGCGGCTCGGGGCTCAGGGGGAGCGATGGTCGGGGGGCACCCGCCTTGCGAGGTGCCGTGCTGTGGCTGCTTACTGCTGCACCTGAGCACAGGGAAGCCCCCCGAGAGGCGGCAGGGCTGGCAGTTAGCAACAGAAAAAGCAGTGTTTTGGGTTTTTCCCCTAATTAAATACAAGCTGTTAGAGTCTTGTAGGTATAACTGCGTTTTAAGGCTGCGCTTTTGTTGCAGTAAGCCACACCTGAAAACTCGAGTTCAGAACCGGGACAGGAGGAGCTGTGCCTTGGCCCACCTGCAGGGAAGAGCCGTGAGGGGAGATGGTGGCTGCCACAGAGCAGCTGTTGGAATCCCTCTGCAGGGCTGCTCTGGTGTCCCCATCCAAGCTGGCACGAGGCCGGGGAGCAGCCACCGCTTTGACATGACTCAGCTGAGACGCTGATGTCTGAGCCACCAGTAGCGAGGTCGAGGGCACCTGGAGTGAAGTGGGAGAAGTCTGAGGGCAGGACCGTGCCCTGGCCGTCCCCGAGCTAGGGACAGCCACGGGCTGCGCCGGGGTCCCACCGCTTTGGAGATGTGGAGCCCGGGCTGCGTGCTGCTTGCAAGGGGAGAACAGCCCCTGGCTCCAGCCGCTTCCCTGCCGTGTTTGTGTGCAAGGCCTGGGGGGGGGTCCCGGCACCTTGACCCCAGGGTGCTGCTAGCCACATACGCAGAGGCGACAGCAGAGAGCATTTATAAAGCACTTACAGAACAGGGAGGTGCAGGCTGCATAAGGTCTGGATGAGATGTTTCCCCAGATGAACGTTTGTCATGGGAAGAGTAGGGAAACACTTTTGCAAACTGAGATCTGCGAAGCTCCAGCTAAAAGAAAAATCATAATGCGAACTGGGCAATAAGACCCAGACAGGTTGCTGATTTTTTTTTTTTTTTTTTTTTTTAATGTGTTAAAATGGAGCCAGTTGCAGCAAACAACATTGTAGATTTATTCAGCTGCAGAAGAACCGGCACACAGCAGGTGCCTTGGAGGGACAGAGGGAAGGAGCAGAGGAAAAATGAAAAAGGCTGATGAGAGTGAGCAGCCAGGGAGAAACCTCTGGAAGGTTCGGGCATGCAGGCGGCTGCACTCATGCTTTATGTCACTGCAGAACATTAAATGAGCACTTAAAAAGGTAATTAGCACCTTTTCATTGGACTGGAAATCAAAGGTGTAATTTACCAGAAGTCAGTGAACAATGTAAGAGATCTAATTTAATCACATTGCGTAGCTTAGCCAGGGTGAGAAATCGGAAGCCGGTATCTTGGCTGCACGGCCGCACTTACAGCAAAGCCGTTTTTGTTCCCCGACAGGACGGTGCCACCGTCACCAGAACCGCACCTGGTGCAGGCGGTGAAGCAATACAGGGTACTTGTGCGATTTGAACTCTACTGCATCATTGCCATTGTTTCACAGCAAAAGCAGAGGGCCTGCGGTATAGAGCAGAAAATGCTCTTGTCTAGAAGAGGCGGCATTTTCTAGCCAAGGTTCGGCATTGCCGTTCAGATGTTCTCTTCCAAAGCCTCTATGCAGGCTGACAGGATCAGACTGGTCCAAAGTTCAGGAGGACAGGGAAGAAACGGAGGCTTTGGTTTAGCCCATTGTAGAGCAAAGGTGATCTTTCAATATTCAGATTTCATTTTAGACTTTGCACTGTCCAGTCCTGCCTTAAGGATTTGGAATCGGTGATTCGGCTTGCTTCTAGTTTTGGTATCAAATGAAGTGTTCAAAAGATCAATAAAAGAGAAAAACACTATTAAAGTTTAAGTGCCATATAAAGAAACTAAGCTTTAACTCAGTTATTTTTCAAGCCATAGCTACAGCAGAAGGCATATTACCTTTACTGGGATTTCTTAAATAAAAATGTGAACTGTACATGAGCACAATTGTAAAATCAAGCTGTTAGCTGACTAACAAAGCTGCAGTACAGTAAATCATGTTCAACATTACACCACCTAATGAGGATTAAACTTTGTCCCCGGAACACTACTGCCTTTCCAAGATTTCTGTCTTTTTTTTTTTTTTCCCCTGCTAAATCTTCATACATGTTGCTGTGGCAGCTTGGAAAACCTGGAAGACCTGACCACAGTAGCCAGAACTCTAGATTAAAACAGCTAATCATACTGGCCACCATTTGATAAACACAGGGAGGTCCTCTGCCATCATCCCTCTGAAGGGCTTCACAGTTGCACCTGAGAAAGGAGGCAGCTGGACCCGAACTGCAGAGCGGGACTGTTTGGATCCATATGCAGCTCCTCTGCCAGCAACTGCGGTGTGGCCAGCAGAGCACAACAAACTCGGAGGTGATGTGGCCTCTACTAAACATGTCAGGAGACCAATTTCTGCTGACTCCTACGTGACAGCCCTGGCACAAAGATCTGACCTCACTTTCTTAGAGCTGTAACCTCAAAAAACCAACAAACCAACCAACCCAAACCCCTGTGTAAGAACCATAACGTAATGGGATGACACAAACCGAAATTTCAAACTCTCACCTTCAACAGTACATCTAGTTTATCTAAGGATTAGCTCCTGAGGAAGCGTAGATGACTGAGATTTGGATAGAGTGGGGAATAGCCCAGACAAACAGTAATCATTCCAAATCAAGGAAACTGAAAAAGCAGTAATCAAAGTAGGTGATGTGGCAATCTCTAAGACCCAGTTTACTTAAGGAAAATTCAACAAGCAAGAAGTGTGTGTCTTTACTGCAAGACATTCACTCAACTCAAATAATATATTACCATGCTCCGAATTATTTTATCTAATTATAGATTGTCCTAAGCACATGGGCAAGGGAAATATGTTGTAAAATGTACATTGAAATATTACTGTGCTACTGTTGAGTCAGCTCCTGGGACTTGAGGTGTTAAATATCTGAATCTCTGGCTGATTTCAGTGGGTTTATGTTGCTTAACCACATTGTTAAGCTGTATTGTTGCAAACTTCTCCTTGCTGGTTAAATTTAGCTTCTCTGTTCTCCAGGTGCAACCTGATACCTCCTAAAGAACCGTCTTTCCCATTCTCGCACTTTTCCTCCACCAGACATTTATTTCCCCAACTGGCCTTATTTCTTTTATCTTTGTTTTTAAATCTATACTATAAACATTGATCATTTCAAGTTTCACTGTAAAACTGTGCCATGTGTTGCTTCTTGCTTTGTATTGCAGCCGGTATCACTGTCTCGCAAACCCTACTATTCTTGTGTATGCTTTGTACTCCTCGTCAGTGGCTGTGATACGTTGTCGCCTGTATTCTGTATTCATCACTAAAGAATAGCCTACAAACCGCTTGAAAAATTTGGACCTTAAGAATGAGTCCACGTTAAGTGAATTAGGATATTAAGACGCGGGGAAAAGATATTTGGCCGTAAAGCATGGAAGAGAGAATGGAAAAATTACTTCTCACTCTATCTGTCCATGAGTGGGTAACAGGAGACACTCTGACACAGGCACTGTGTTTCAGCACCCACATAAAATACATTATGGTCTGTCTTTTTAAAAAAATAGAATAGCAGTGATTAACTGTTACAATGAATTGCTCTAGATTTTTGTTAATAAAATGGGAAAAGGCCCATAAATCATTGCATTTATTAATTTCTAACCGCTAATCTTTTAAAGCAATCTCCTTAATACACCTCTGAAACGCTTCAAAAATGTCCATGAGAGTTTCAAGCAATTACACAACAAATGGCTTCAAATAACCCTTGTATAGTCATGTGGTGACTTGCAATACAACTCCTGTCTCTTTGTCTCTTAATTATGCAATGATCCTGTACTGCGCTTGATGACTGCGTTAAAACGTACAGCAGGCCACGCTGCCAGAACAGCCTTACACTGTGAGTGGTGGGATAAGGATGGGCCAGGAGGCCAAAGATGTGACTGACATGACCGGTTCTTTGGTATAAGCCTTTTTAGGTAATTAACAGACCGAATTTTTATCAAACATCACAAGCACAGTTGCATATGGAAAGATAACATAGATGGGATAAACAAATTACAGTACCATTGATGTCCTCAGTCTTGAGACATATGCAGAATAGAGGTTAAAACTATTATTAGAAATGTAAGAAAACACCTTGATTTTGCTGTTTACACAAACCACACAGATCTTCCGTGGCACGACTGCTGGCTTTAGTGAAAAGGAGAATGAAAAGAAAAAGAAAAATCTCGATGAACTTCAGGCTGTTTAGTCTGAATCCTGTGCAAAAGTCTGAGGGAGCGCTGTCCTGTCCTTGGAAAGTCTGCTTTTATCTCTTTGTAAAAACACTGGATTCTTCCACTGTAAAGGACCCTGATGGTGTTTTCTCCTCCCTCAGCTTCGTACTAAAATGTTTTGAAGTTCAAATACTCCATGATGGACTTTAATTGATTTCCAGTCAAGACTTCTTAAATCACATTTCTGAAAAATGCACTTCTTATTGGCAGGCTATTTCCCCCATTTTGACCAGTCTGTGGTTCTTCAGTTTTACAGCACAGGGAGCAAAATATATTTACATGCAAAAGTTACCTGAGGGAAAATAAGCAGAGGACAAAGCCGGTGCATCAGAGCCGGCGCAGTACGGCTCTGCTCTGTGAAGTGCTGCAGCCAAAGAGACAGCAGCTGCCTCTAAAGATAGACACGGATATTAAAATGTTAAAAGTTCAATACACAGAAAACAAAGTGAGGAAAATTATAAGTTTCAAACGGCCCCTTTCTCTTTTTCCCTCGTACCTGCTGCAGCCGCAGCAGTCTGACCACAGGTCTATTTGATATTTATAAAGTTCAATTCGGTCACACACCACAGAAACACAGAAGACAAAAACCCCACGCACAAAACCCGTTAAAATGGTCTGCTCCGTGGTGCCGAAGGCTGATGAGCATTGCATGTAATGATGGCTTTGGGTCTTCTCCCCTGGGCCGGGGTCAGACCTCTCCTTGTATTCAACAAGAACATTTTCACCAAGTCCGTGGTTTGTGAATTGGACCCTTAGATGTTAGTACAGGTAGAACTTTCAAAGGGAAAGGACTCTGGGGAGAAGAGCGTTTATTAAACCTCTTCAGTTCTTCGTTCTGATAAAGAAAAAATCTTCAGTGTAATAAAAAATAGTTCAATCTTTTGAAAAGATTTACCGACACAATCTCACTTCCTCAGAAGTTCAACATATTAGCTGTTAAAATGGATTCCAGCAGCCCTCAGTACTTTTGTCCAAAATTTCCAAAACTCACCTGCCCCAATGCAAAGTTAGGACCCGTATGGAGGAAATGCAAATATGCTGTTATGTTTTCCTAAGCTGCCAGCAAAAGTTTGTAAACCCGGTTTCCAGAGCACACCATTGAACAGAGAACGCTGTGTCCTGTTCGGAAAAAAACCCACACGTTGCCTTCTGCTTAACAGAGAAAACTTGGAAAGGGGCATGGCTGGACCTAGGGAAAATTTCTTAATCTTTTTAACCACAGTTTCTTTAATTTTCAGGAGTACTTTAAGGTTACAGCACACCTCCACCCCTGCCTGCCAGCAAGGACTTCAGCAGCCGGGAGGGCGCACGTCCCAGCTCTGGCACGCAGTGCGGCCCGAGCGGCGCTGCGGCGGCGGGGCCAGCGTTAGCCGGGGCGGGCGGTGCCCCCAGGGCCATGCCGAGGCCCGGCCTCCTGCCGCGTCTGTGCGCACAGGTTCTGGGGCGGTGGAAAGCTAGCGGGGATGTGGGGCAGAGCAAACTGCCACGCTGCAGCTGTAGAGGCAGTAGAAGGAAAAGCACTGCTAGAAATGATCATAAAGCGGGACGAGAATCAGCCTGTGGAAGCGGATGCCGTCGTCAGATTGCGTAGCGACCTCAGCAACAGATTCGTGCGGGGCAATTCATTTCTGTGTGGCTCTTCCTTGCAACCAAGTAAAGCTTTGCCCATTCAAGTATTTCGGAAGTGTTCAACGTTAGCTTAATTCTAGCGCTGACGTGAGGAGTAAAACTTACATTGATTTCCAATTGATTTCATTAATATTTCATCAGGAGGTGGCCAAGCATCACCTCACAGACTTACATGCAAATTGCATCCCTATTCCTTGGGGGACTTATTTTTTAAAAGCACAACGCCGCAGAGCAGAGACCACCGCTGCTCTCTGAACAGAGGGCATCGCACATACGACGAGTGCTCCACGTTTAGTAAAGTCCAGGGAGGCACCGCTTCATGGCGTAGACATGCAGGAGACCTCATGCATGACTGGACGCTGAAGAATACATTCACAAATGCAAACTATGACAGTATGAACCGAGATTTCTTCTGCAATAGTGTCTTACAGAGCACTATAAGGTCATACTGCACTCACCTTGCTTAGACGAAAACTTTTGATCCTGGAATGGATACAGATAGAAGCGAGGGGCATTGCTTGCATCAGGTAATGCATGTATTACGTCCTCATGATTGTAACACACTACCGGAGTCTTAGATGTGCCTGTCCAAAATAAACAGAAAATGAGAACTGGACCATCTCTGTTACAGAGAAGGTAGAGCTTTTCCTCAGCAGGAAACGATGCCCTCACCTGAGAGGCAGCCAGAATGAAACTGCCGAACGAAAGCCTTATTTTGGGGATTTTACTTTTTTCTGAACCATTCCAAGGACACCAGATCTCCAAGAATGCAACCTAAAATTTTCAAAACATTCTTCCTCACTATCATTTCTCAGCATTTCAGCTAACCACAACAACAACAGTGCTTCTGTGAAAGCTGTATCACATGACTTTTTCTTCTCCGATGAAATATTTTTCAGTGAAATAAAGTGAAACCTGACAGAAATGCGGTAGCAAAATGCATATATTGGGGAATTAGGTGGGTTTTGTTTGAGAACCCTAATTTTATTTTAAAAAATCATTATTGTTAGTTTTATTAGATGAAAAAAAATCAAGCAAACTGTTTCCCAAACAATATTTGTTTCCTAGAAACGCAGACAAATGCTGTGCGAGAAGTCCTTAACACTGACATGAAAGCTGTCAGAGGAGACAAACTATCTTGAAATCGCAAAATAACTTTTCTTATCTTATCAGACACCACCACGCAGAGCCTGTTTGAATTTTACACTGCTGTAACTGATGGTTTCCACAACTGTAGATATTCTGAGTGACGAGTGCGGAGTTAGGCCAAAATTACAAAGGTAGCTGGAGATGAACCTTGATGCCTGGTAGCATTTAAGGAAACACACGGTTTTGGTGTCTAACTCCCAGAGATTTGATTAGCTATTTAAAGTAGTCTGCACCTCCCGAGGCAGGGACATGTTAGAAGCTAGCAATCCGCTAACCTTCTGCGATGAGAGAACTGAGTTGAGTAAACCGTCATAAAAATGTTACAGGTGAAATAAAGGCTCTTGCGTGGTAGACTGTCCTGGGCAACGGGGAGAGGGAGGTCCAGGCTTCTGCGATGTATTGGGAAAGTACCGGGTCACAGTGAACATGAAGTTTTTGCCAGCTTTCCTGCTTTTCTTCCGGAGGCTTTTGTTATGCAGCCTTCATTTCATGTAGGTACCAATCTTGGTGTAAAGACAATCTAAAGGTGCACCTTAAAAGAATTTAAAGGGTTCATCCCAACACCACAGCTCTTTCAGACCTGATCGACTTCTACATGCTCAAATGGCCGTGCATATTGGCATGCTAAAAGAAGGTGACCCTACCCAAAGACATTTAAAATAAGTCATGGATACAGTGGACTTACATAGAGCGTGGCAGATTAATTATTTGATTTCATAGTTTATATATATGCAGCTTATTCATGTATTATTTGAGGTTAAATTGTAGTCGATAGGTCCGATCCATACCTATTTGTTTCCTTCCTGAATTTGGCCTGATTACTTTTAAATACTGAAAATGAAGGATTCTGATTGATAGTAACTATTTTCAGAAAACCTAACACTGTAAGTGTGGGAAGACGACTGAGAAAGGAATAAATCATTCTGAACAGTACCAGCCACTTGATTCACTCAGCAGCTGAAAGGCAACGTAATGGCAAGGTAAACATCTGGGACAACAACTAGAAAGGACAAAATTATCCAGAAGACCAAGACGATGCAGGTTTTTTTCTGGTGCACGTTTCCTTTGCTCCATTTGGTCAAGATTGGAGAAAAGTTGGAAAGTGAATGTGGTATAGTGCCTGGGGACAGTATATATCGGGATGCCTTTGCACATAGTGTAATGTGCAGAGGACTAACCGGAAAGGCTTTATTTACTTGTTTGTTTGTTTGTTTGTATGAAAGAGGCTCCAGTACCAGCCAGGCAGCTGAAAATGGTTAAACTTCCACACATTCAAAAGAGCCCTACAGCACCAACGCTTTAAAATGAAATATAGAAAAAGAACCTACCCATTAATCATTGCAGGCTCCATGACTGTACGGGTAAAATAGCATGCTAAACGACTTTGCCAGCCTACAAGTGCAATCACCATAATTTTAACCCTGGTAAGATGCTGGAAGAGTGCAGACCTCTTGCTTGTTAGAAAAGAGCTCTTATAATCTGCATTGGTTGCACTTTCCTACTTTGTAAATAACAGTGGCTCCAAAGGCTTTGTAGCAGAGGTACTTGAAAGGCATTCAGAGAGAGCCTGAAGTTGCAATTAACTTTGGAACAGAAAAAATTGCCCTCCTTCCTGCCCATAAGCAAGCAGGAGCTTTTCTCTGCATTTCCACTCCTCCGTCGCACAGGCGGGAGCCTGACCCTCGTCCTTCCTCGCAGACCACGCTCCGTCGCTGACGTGGGCCGCTGTGGGTGCTGCTTCCCACTTCCCTCTTGATCCTCACAGCGGAAGGGAAAAAATTGCTGAGCTATTTGATGTTATTGTTCTGTTTATGTGCATTTTTAATGGTTTAGAAAGGGAAACTAGAACATGATGATTTTTATCTATATATCTGCTGTGAAAGGCAGAAGCAGTCATAAGAAGCGATAGGAACTGTGATACTATGGATGAAAGAGTGCATCATAAATGGAGATTCTAAAACCTCTTTTTTTAATAAGTGAGCTATATAACTCTCCAAGTAAAGGCATTGTTTGGGGTGTGGGAGGACTGGTAAATGAAGATTGAGAACTGATACCTTCCTCAAAGTACTCTATAAAACCCATTTTTATCCTCCAGCTTTATAAAGAAAGAGACGATTAGAAAAGAATAATTGTGAAAAAAAAAAATCTTTTTAGATTAATTTTCTACAGTAATTTTATTATTCTACTCCTAAAATCAGTAAGAGTTTCAAAGGGCGTTGAAATCCTTCTATATTTTTAATACCCATATTCATGAAAATATTATAAACTAATATTTTATGGTAAAAAGCAGATTGCCAGGGTCAGCTAAAAATTACCCGCAGGGTAGTTACTGCCTCCGTTCCTCCCTTCAGCTGTTCAAGTCCACTCTGCGTCTTCCTTGGCAGAGGGGTTAGTCTCCTTTTCCTCGCAGCCTGGCCGTGACACAGCCGACGCTCCGCCAGGAACAAGTCACTGCGCGCGGTGGCGGCCGCTGCTGACGCGCAGGGCAAGCTGGAAACAAAAACATTGTTGTTGCAGTGTAAGATTTGTCATGCTAGCGTAAACCTTCGTGTGGAGAACTTTATCTATGCTTAGTGCGATCATGGTAAAGCAGACATAAGTAAATTAACCGGCACAAGACAAATGTCAGTGAAGTTAGTTTAAGAAATTTAAGCTGATCCAAAATGAAACGTGCTCCCTTTGGACTTGCCTGCCGTAGGATATTTGTGTAGCAGATTTGCATCTTAATTTTAAAACCAAACTTAAATGTTACCTCCTATTTGATTTTCCCTTTGTTTTGCCACGGACCTCGGCAGGCAGCAGAGAAACCCCAAGCGGCCGCGGCCATGCCTTGACCAGGCAGTCAAAGACTTTGCCCGTGCTGGGAGGGCTCGGGCCAGCGCGCTCACTTCCACTGAATCGCCTCTTACTATCTCTTGCGCACGCGGTGTTTTATCTGCCAGGGAACGGAGGAACTGGGTCACTCTCAGTGTGGTCCATAATGATAATAACAAAAGATATAAATCAGATGAACTTTGTTTGACTTGCAAGGGAAGGGTTATAGTTTTGCTATAAAAGTTTATTCAAGCTGAGGCATTCTTGAAGATTACTCTGCCACAAAGGGGTTTACTTTATTTATGGATCTATACTATGAGGCTAGAAATAAAGGCTAGACTGTGGCTTTGCTCCAAGGCCTCAGTATGAGTACTCAGCTGCAACAGAGTAGAAGTAAAACAGAGCACCTTGGAAACTCAGAGGAGAAGGATGTGGAAGAAGCGATTTTCTATAAGTTCATACTTGTAAACAAATTCAGATGCCTCCTCCTCTCTTCTTAATCATCTCAGCTGCTCTGACCAGGAAATTTGGGAACTACAATGACATTTCAACTTCTTCCCTCTAGCCAACCCACCTGCTCCAGGTCTTACTTCATCTTCTGCTTCTCATAATCTCGTATCCTAACAAACACTGGAGCAGGCATCTGCACGTCAGCTGCCCACGCACAGCATCCAACGCCACAAAACATCAGAGGTGGTCCATGGAGCAGCTAACTTACTGCAGTGGAGTCACAGGGGGGTGTTTTTCTGCACAAGGCAGCATGTTCCAGCTCCCATGTTTGCTCACTATATCCTCTATATTTCTGCTAGAATAAAGTTCCTCTTCATTCCCGGCAGCAGTATGAAATGCCTAGTGGTCAATAAAATCCTTCACAACCTGCGGGATGGCCACCACCATTACAAGGTGCGTGAGGGACTGACCTGTCATAGTTTCAGTTAAAAAGGAAAAAAATGTACCCTTCATGTAATGATGCTATAAAGGATCTGTCTTTGATGAACTTGGTTTGATGAATTAAGAGTTTTCTCCTCAGAGTTATGCTGTTTAATGAATGTTTTCCCGTTTATCAATAGCAGCAGTGTTAGGTTAAGTGCTGTTAGCTGCCTTTACAGGCTCAGAAGTAACAGAATGACATAAAACTTGATGCACTACACCACAGACTTTCTCCTCTCCCAGCACGCAAACTATTGAACTATTAAAGACATGATAGCATTTATTGTTCCTGTTCCCTTATTAAATGCAATATGCTGAAATCGGGCTGACCTTAAGGTCTCTTTGCCAGTTCCAGATCTGGTTTCTTCTGGTTGTCTTCTGCCAGATGGGTTATTAAAGCTGTCAGTGGTGCCTCAGAAGGCAGGTCTGGTGCTTTCTTTCAGAAAGGACACTTGTTTATGACAGCTGCCTTCTTACTCTGTAAAAAAGCAGTAAGTGAGAGGGTCTTGAAGCCTCCAGAAGCCTTGGCCATGCGCAGGCGACTTCTGGGCGATGGGAACAGGAGCGCTCTCTGTGCTGGCTGGAATTTCCTTTTTCAGGAGCGCAGCTGGCACTCGGGGCCTCCCAAAGACGAGTGCAATGAAGTCCTTTTTTCACACTAAATAATCATGCTAATGTAAGCAGCTCTCTGAGAGGCTTGAATATTTTTAACAAGATTCTTTTGATTCAAACCAAGCAGGTCTCTTACCTCTTGCTCTTCCAGAAGCACAAAAAGGCTTGTGGGACTTCCAGGAAAGCAGTAACAGGAGAGGCTGCTATTTCTCTCTCTCCCCTGATCTCATTCACAAATGTCTTTACTATTTTCTCTGGGTTTGGATGAACCTTCCTTCAAGATCATCAGTTTGAATGAAAGCCTCACCTGCCTCCATATGTGAAAGAGACTATGCTATGGACTTGAGCAAGTTCTGGATCAAGCCTCATGCATTTTATGTGGCCAGTTCTTTACCAACGAGCTTCACAAGCTGTATTTAAAGTTTTTCCCAGTCTATCAAGACTTCCTTGCAAAACATTGGCAAGCACAGGAGCCTCTTGAGAACTTCAGTTGAGTTGTGATAAACTATATCAGTGGATGTTAGGTTTTAGTTTTGACCTGAGTGACATCATTTCAAGATCTTCCTTGGCAGCTATTTCATTGGAAAGTGCTCCTCTAGCTGGTAAAGACTCAGAGATGCCCCTTCTAATCTGTTTCTCCTAGGAGCATCTGTGGATGCCGCTCTCGGGTTTCAGCAGAGGGACCTTTCTGACTGAACCTGTGCGTTACGTGAAGTAAGAGACACAGCGCAGCTAGGTATGCCCTTCCTCGGGGGAGCTGTGAAGCAGAGCCACTGGCCGCTGTGGGCACTAATTAAGCAAACTATCTCTCACTAGCAAAGTATTTTAAAAGTCCTCAAACTGCTGTAGTGCCCAGCATGCTAACAGGAATTGAGTATGAACTGGTAGCTTGGATATAAAAAGATGTGTGTAACCACCCTGGTAGCTGATGACATTGCACAGAAATAGTCATAGGACTAAAGCTTTCATTCTCAAATGTTAAAAGTATAAACTAGGTTCTTACCTTCTCAAATTCCTCAAGCATTGTCAAGCACTGATTTTTTTTTCACACCTCTATTGATAATGTGGTTATGTATCTGCTGCACTGCAGTAAAAGGTAAAGCAATTATCATATATTGTTTATCCTCCTGTTTTGGAGTACTGTGAAGCTCAATTGAAGGGCAATCTAAATGCATGAAAGACACTAGTGACGTAGAAAATCTTGCTATTACTTTCAGGACAGAAGAAGGACAAAAGACAAGATAGTACATCATTTGTTAAACACTCTGGCTTCTATGAAACCTCCAAAGCTTCTTTTCATATCTAGAATTTGTGGCAAGTCATTCCTTAAATCCATACTGTCTGGCAGTTTTGCTTGCATCCCTGTATGTTTGCTTCAGTAGTATCCAAAAGAAGCCAGTCTGCGCTATGGAAATTTCATCTTATGCCTCATCATCAGAACCAAAAAAAATGACAGAGCCCTTTTGATTCCCTATCCTCACTAGACGTTAAGCAGCATTTCTATGTATTTTGAGTGATGTTAGCGCTGATACTTGATTTCAGAAGATGAATGCTCACCCGTACACAGGATTCAATTAACATTCTTTTATGACTGCATCCATATTATTCTTAACAAGCATACTCCTTGGTGAGAATGAATATTTACCTCATGGCATTAAATCCAGTTTTCTACCACAGTCATTAATGATCATATAGCAAATGATCACCCCAATACTCTGGCTACATTCCAGTTCAAGTAATTATATTCTGCCTCTCTTAATTTCCTTTTGAGAGTAATTGGACCAGATAACAGTCTTCACTTGTTATCCTAAACTGCTCTACAGCTTGACCACATCTCAAAGCTTCAAGGACTTAATCACAGCTCCCAATAGGTAAAATATTGATAGATGATCTCTCTGCTCACCCCATCTTTTTATCACATACAAATCCATTAATTATTGTAACACCAAATTAAGGCATCTACCAAATTCAACTCTGTAGGTACCGTAGACTATACCATCTGTATATGGCTAGCTGCCTAGAGACATAAGTCAGGAGCTTAAATGATCTCAGAAACTTATGAACTTATTGATTTTAGGAAGCTGATGATATGAAACTGCTGTACCTTTTATGCGCCTCTGACTTTGTCTACATTAGCAAGCCATTAGGCATAGTAAGAGATCAGCAGGACAGCGCAACTGGCTGTGAGGGCTCCATACCTACCGTGCATGTGGTCTGGCATTTTACTTCACATTCTATTTAGTTTGATTTACTGGACTGGACATCCCAAATCCGTGTAGCTTAAATGTATCCTACAGATCTATTTTGTCCCTCCTAGAGGTTGAAGCACCACTGGTGTGCACCTGAAGTAGAACTTCTGGTTTAGTTTCCTCCAAAAGGAATACGATTCACATGCACCCAAACAGCAAATGAAACCAGCGCAGGATAAATGGCGATGGCGGAGACATTTGCTGCAAAGCTGCTCTGCTGTTCTGAATGTTAACGTGTCTGGGGATCCACTGTGCACTGCAACGGCCTGTCATCTATTCCAGGACTGTTAAGGGACGACAGACCTTAACAGGGGACTGTTTTCTGACCAACAATGAGACCAGACAATAATAAGGAAACATATAACTGACTCATAATGTTCAAAAGGAAGTTTTTGGGGAGGAGAGAGGAAGAGACAAGCATGCTTCAGGAGCCTGGCAGGGGTGTGGTCTTCAGGAAAAAGACTCTTGAGCCCTAAGGAAATTGCTCCAGATGGCGAAGAATCTGAGACGGACAAAACGTGTAGGGTTTATTTGATATGTGCTGGTTTGTTTTTGAGTTATTCCAGAGAGACCAAGCAAAGAAGCAGTGCTGCCCATTTATATTGCAAAACAGTTAGAACATGGAAGAGTTCTCAGTACGGCAGGAACTGCCACAGCTGTGACCGCGGATGGGGGCTCCGAGTCACTCTACGGGGTATCTCACAAACCCAGAGTATTGCATCACAGTAATATGAAAAATCTTTAGCATCAGGAGGAAGCAATGAGAAAAGGTTTCTTTCATTTCTGATTTAGTCAAATTCCAGATCCAGATCTACTTTTAAGTTATTTAAACTTAAAAGAATTCAAAAAATGTTTAATTTTAGCAACCTTCTGCCAGAAAGGAAAAGAAAAGCAAAGAGCAGGTGTTACTACTTTGGGTTTTCTCTCTGTGAAGTTGTTGTGGGGAAAAAAAAAAACCCAACAAAATCATCTATACCTTTTTCTTTTTACTTTTTTTTCCCCCCAGAAAAAGAACTATGTCTGTGCAGAGAGATTGATCCAGTCTGGTCTTTAGTTGAAATCTACCCAGCAGTTCTCTGCATGCACCATATACCCCAGCAATTTATCATACGAGGTGAAAGTCAGTCTCTCAGAAAACGGCTTAAAGCCAGCAGTAGCCAAAGCTGAGGTGTCCTAAAATGAGCATTAATCTGGAGGGAAAAAGGTAACCAGCTGGAGACTTGAGAGCTGTGTTGCAGAGACGTGCGTGGTTCCTACGGAAGCGCACGCTCAAGTTCTTGTGAAATACGCCATTTAGCACTCGCTGCTCTCCAGTCACATTCTTTCACTTCACTGTTTATATTTACTCACCTTTTTCTGCCTTCTGATCTTTGCCATAGCTTTATAATTTCCAGTTCACTTCACTAACATTAAGTGCAAACAGTGTGCGAGCGAGTAAGACGTGGTCAGGAAAATGACAAGGAATGTGGTGTCCTAGGCCAGGAGCTACCCTGAGGAGCCAGGGAAGATTTAAATTATTTCAATCATTGTCTTCTCTATATCCCTGTGGTGCCCCACACTGAGGACCATGAGAGTGAGCTGAGGCCTTTCCCTGTTACCGTATTACCACATAGGAAACATCTCCCCTACCTGGGGACGTGGGACTGGAAGGGGACACCCAAGTCATCCAGAGTGATCCCTGCACTGGTGGGGGAGGAGGTTCCTCAGAATGACGACTCCACATCCACAGCCAAGGAAATGCTTCCTAATGTTCCTCAGGAAAAATAAGACCTCTAGTTAAAAAGGAAAAGCTTATTTATGATGTATCACAGACAGACAAGAAGGGGATCAGAGGTACCACGAATACCCTGTGTCACCACAGTAGCAGAGGACTTATTGAATAAAACTTCTCAACCCTTATAGACAGCAACTGTGTTTCATGTTATAGAAAAAAGCGAAGGAAAAGCCAGTTTTAAATGGAAGAAAAATTTCTTATTGCCCAGAAAAATGGTTATCAGTTTAATTCTGAGGATGTGAGCAGGACACGTTGACTGGATACCTTAAAGAATGTAATGCCAGCCATGTCTTGGACCAAACGACTTCTCCTCTGATCCAAACACGTCTGCTATGAGAGAAGGGCAAGGGCAAGCTATCTTATGTGATCGGAAACAACCTGTCCCCTGCCTCAGGAAAGGGAGGGTGAAATAGGGTAACTATATAACGAAATGGTGCTCCATCTGCCTGACTTTTGTCTTGCAGTGCAAGGTCTGTTGCCATTACTCCATCAAAATTAGAAAACAAAAGGTCTAGGTGCCAGCAGCATTAACAATATGCTTCTCTCACAAATTGTAAGTTGCAGATAACCACGGGAAGTGGCTGCAGTGCTTATTAAGGGTCTTCAGCTCTCTCAGCAACACCTATGCTCAACCAACTGTAGCTGCCCGTTATCCTGAAGAGCTGTTGAAGCCCTGTTTGCATTTACAGGCTTTCAGCAACAAAACTGCGCCCGGAGGTTGGGGATCAGCTGCGCGCCGGAGCAGCTCATTCACGGCACGTAACCCTCTGCAGGGCGGTGGGGTTTGTGACCGGCCCTCTCCGTCACCCTTCTGAGCAGGGGTCAAGCTGTTGCCAAATTGCCACATTTCTTCCAAAAGATATGGATGAACAGACAAGGGTGAACATGCTGTTTTATAAATCCCACACTGATTATTTTAATGACCGTAGGCCCTTCTGGAAAACTCATGGGGGGTACAGAACGTCACAGATGTGGCAGGAGCCCAGCAGCTGACTAAAAACAGTCCTGGGGGACCCACTTATTCATGGACAGATGCATAAGCTAACAGACATGCCACCATCCTTACTGCCATCACAAGCTGTAACTACAAGGACTCAAGGTAAACCCCTGCAGTATGCAGCCGTAATTCCCAGTCAATGGGAATTGTCTCGATTAAGCTGAGACTGCAGCTGATCGAGTATTTGAAAATCCACTTAAAAGTAAATATTGACATGGTTTAAAGGGATTAACTAAGATGACTGGATTCTTGTTAAAAACTTTTTGAGATAAAAAAGAGCCTTTTACAAAGTCTTCACAGTGTTTTGAGATGTTATTTCCTGTGATAAAATGGAAAAAGGGGAAAACTTGCTCTAAAAGTATATGAAAATCTCGTGTTCCTAAACACTTACCTTAAAACGACCAACTCTTAAAATAATAGCTCTCTTAAAACCACACATCAAGTAGGTCTGTGTGAGACTCATTAATGGCCAGTAGATGATGTCACACTGGCAACAAAGAGGTAAATAGATTAAATTTCCCAAACCCATATTCTTTAGTGTTAGCAAATGAAGTTGTCGGTCCTGAATTTTAATTACTTGGCTGCTTTTATTTCTGCTAAGTGCAGATTACGCGTTTTGCGTCTCTGCATCAGTCACCCCACGTGTACAACAGGGATAATACCTGTAACATCAGCCACAGAAGAGTTTTATAAGGACGGATGGATGGATGGATGGATGGATTGATCAGGGCCTTGCCGCACGTTCCCGCTCTCCAGCGGGAAGACCGAGCGGCCACCCCAGAGCCCGTGACTCAGCCGAAACCAGGGGGCGGCTTTCCCCCGGCTGCGTGGTGGGATAACCCCCGCGGCAGCTCTGTGCCTGACCCCGCGCTTATCTCCCGCCGGAGCCGGAGCCGGAGCCGGAGCCCGCTGCTCCCCCCTGGCCGCCTGCGCGTGACGGCGGGTACCGGCTTCGCCCGGGCCATGCGACAGCCGGTGCGGGGGAGAGCGAGCGTCCCTTGCGCCGCCTCGCCTCAGCGGCAGCCGGGCAGAGCCGGGGCGCAGCCGGCCCCGCCAGCTCCAGACGCGTACGCAATAAACCGCGGCACGCTCTGCTTGCTGGGGCCGGGGAAGGAGCCTGCGCTATTAAAGGAAGAAAGTGGAGGTAATAATAGATAGATATCAGTATTACGACAGTCTTTGAAATCAAAACAACCTCAAAAAAAGCTCCCAGTTTTCTCTCCGCAAAAATCCCGGAATTAAATCTTTGGCTCAGTAAACTGTTTCTTTTAGCAAAGCAAATTTAAAAATGCCACAGTGATGAACAATGCAATAAAAAAAGCCATCATATTATTCTTGAATGAGGTTTAATAAAAATCAAATAAAAGCAATTATCTGAATTTTCAAGAGGATCACCTCTTCCTTCCCTGAGGTACGGAAGAGAATGAATTCAGGAAATCATTAGAATCAGAAACTGGCGCTACACAACAGAGCCAGTGTTTGCTGTACAAAGACAAACAGAAATCTCCTCCCAGGCTAACAGGCTCCTCGCTAAAGCTGTTGGAGTGGAAAATCCACCTATAGGTGAAGAAGGGTAATTAAAGAGGCACAAGAATCTCTTTGTAGTCGGGCTGGCTTTTCTACTCCAGAGCAGGCTTCGGCTTTTCAAGTATTCGTATTCTTCTTTGCTCATACAGAAAGAAATTGGACGTATCGTAACATTCAGAGCTGCCCCCAGATCTCCGTAAGCAGGTACATGTGAATTAACACCCATTACCACATACTGTAGAGCATTTTCTGCTTTCACTCCCGGGTAAAGCCAGAGGGCCCGATTTACCATTTCCTTCTCCCTCCTGCAGCCATTTAGGCTGATGGAGAGCATACACTTTTCAGTTGAAAATGCACTTCGAGGGAAATCCAAATCTTTTGTGAGAATGTGTTGATTTCAATGACATTTTCAAAGGCAGAGAGCAGAAATGCATTATTTCAACACTCTCATTTATTTTGATAAGAGGAAAACATTTCACGCTGACTCATTTCAATTGCTTTTGTTTCCAATGTTACGGTATACTAAGTATTGCAATATTGATATTACTGTTTAATATTTTGATGACAAGCATGGTTTTTCAAATTTTCACTAGAAATCTTCAACATGCCAACTTTTTTTCTTCAGATTCTGAATGAAAACAAATTCTGAAGTAGAAATCTTACCGTCACACTAAAATGTATAGCTAGATGAGACATATACCACTTGGCAGCCAGACTCAGAGCAACTCCGCTGGCTTCAGAGGAGTAGCTTTAGCTTGCAGCATTGTTCCAGGAGAGCAGAAGTATGTCCTCTGTGTTATCAAGCACTTGTGGACGGTAATAGACCATTTAAAAGGGGCAGATCTTACTCCGCTTGACCGATACTCATAAATGCTCTGACCTCTGCAGAAGGAGGATGGCTGAAGTTGGATGCCACATTTTCACCGTGAATGTCTCATGGCTTTGCTATACTCTTGATCAAATCATTTAGGGCTTGATTCAGTCTTACAGAACTGGGTCCTTACATATCTCATATAATATAGTCACTTTTTCTATGAGCCTGAATCTTGCTCTGAAGTCAAACTCTCCGTGGCTGATCTTTGACAGCCCAACAATTAGCAGAGCGGACACTGATTTAACATGTACCAATAAATTTTACTTGACTTCAGTCAAAACAATTTAAAAAGAAAAACGTAACAATGGAAAAATAAGACCCAAGGATGTACACAGACAGGGAGAAAAGAGCCTCTGATCCTAATCTTGCAACAAATTGTATGTAAATGGTGCCTCAGGGAAGCCATTGGGCTGCACGAGTTTCCCTGTTGAGCATTTTGTAGAATTTGGGCCTTAACTTCATGTCACAAAAGCGGAGAAAAAACACTGAAATGGAGGGAGGTTTGACTCTGCTCCCATTGATGCCCTGTGGGATTCATTGTTCGGCTTCCCTGAAAAGAAAGCAACAACCTTCTTGTTACGTATGTTTTATAATACTTGGAATGTAAGTCCTGTTGGGCCAGACTGCCTGTTTTTTTGGCATACGTTTTCCCCAGAGAAATAGCTACGTTCTTCAGTAGTCTCAACAGCAAAAAGACTGAGAAATGCAGGCTCTTCAAATTAAAACAGGAAAAATAATCTCACTACAGGTGTCTAAATATTACATGAATTACATGAATTCAGCTCTAGCAAGATGTGTCTTCCACATACCTATAAAATAGCAAAAAGATTGTTCATATATTTGAAAAGATCAGAGTCACTTCTCTCTACCCTTTCCTCCAGATCAATTTAAAACAAGATAGGAGGGATGTTTAGTATCAGGCTAAGGGAATTTCTTTATCGCTATTTTGCTTTTTTCCATCTCCATCATTTGAGCAGCTGGTTGTTCCGCTTGTCTCTTCCCCTCTCTGTAGGGCCAGACAAAGTCTCCCTTCAGTCCCCAAGGACTGATTCTAAAATATCATACAAGGAGGCGACACTGAGGAGAGAATGGGCTGCATTGGCGCAGATGGGCCGTAACTGGGATTTCTCTCACCTGTGAAAATGACAGAGCAGTACAGGCAGCATGAGAGTTCGTACTTTCTCCTCACCAAGATTTCTTTTAGCAAAGGTGCCCTGTGATTTCAGGACTGTGACGAGAGTACCTTGTACTCCGCTGATCTAATCTTCAAGTCCTGCCAAGCCAGTGTAGGACAGAATTTTGGAGATGTCACTGGTAACCTCTGCACTCCCCATCACATGAGATTATGGAGTCTGAACAGAGACAATCTTAGTTGCTAGCTTCCATCTACAAGTTTTATTCGGTATTTAAACAAAACCCAATAGCCGTAGTCATACGACATATGCTATACGTGCTTCCAGATGGGTTTGGGGATTTTCCAGGTTTTTAAAGGTGAAGTCTATGTAGTAATAAGTGGTCTTAAAGCCGCTTCCACGTATTGGGACTATTTTGGCCCCTACCCATCAGACAGGGTCTAACTGCTGCATGCCAGCTGCCAAAAAAAAAAATCTAGAAAGGAAATATGGAAAAGTAGCATTTGTAAAAAGAATTTCATCAAAAGTCAGGAAGCCATTAATTCAAGCCAAACTTGCTGCATGAGCCTCTGTTTAAAAGAAAACACTCACAAAAAATGTAGAATCATTAACAATAACAGGAAATCAAATGGCTGCTGTTTCAGCATGTATACTGGAAAAATGTGTATGTATAGAGATTAAATAAAATAAAACCCCACAGCTAAAGAAATGGCTTAAATGATTACTTTTCTGCTTTTAAATTTTCAAGGGCAAGGGGAAGTGGAACAAGTGTAATTCTGCTTGGAACGATAGCATTATTATTCTTCTTTAAAAGAACAAGCACAGCAAACAAACAGCTGTTGGTACGCTTCCCTTCATAGCCATATATTGTGATACAGCAACTAGGAAAAAACTGCCTGGGATTGGGTCACACTAAGGATGAATTTATGGGGCTGCGCCTGCTCCGCAAAGGGAGAACTCCATAGAGAGTTTGTCGCAGGTCAGTAGGGATGACACGCTCAGTTGCTTTAAGTTCCATTTAAATGACGATGACTCAACACAGGGATTTAAAATATGCGGACACTGTTGCTGACTTGTTGGAACAAGGCACTTGACAATGCAGTTTCCCTGTCAGGAACAGGTTCAGGTACAGGTTCTGGTCATGCATCTGCCACTGATTTTTGAGTAAATCATGATGCCTAGATTTGCAAGAGTATCTTCTGTTGCTGGGTGTTTGGGTTGCAAATATCCAGTAAAGGATGCCCTCACCGCTTGAAACAGCCGTGGTTTGTATATTCCAACCGTCCCTACCGAATACCTGCTGTGTCAGCGTTTCTTGTGTGAGGATCTCAGAGCAACGGGTTCGTTTCACAACCACCACCTGTGAAGTACATTGATATGCATAGATTTGTATGTACTTGGATCTACTTGCATTTAACAACATTTATTCATATTTTTCATGCAGGCCAAAAGAATCACACAGATGTTTAATTTCTAAATAAACCCTTTGCTAACTGCAGGTATTTTCATGTCCAACCTATCAATTTGAGACACTGTGGACGTGATTTTCGGACAAGTTAACAGTGCAACTCTTCTTGCTAAGGAATGTGAATGTTAGCTGTACCAGCAAACTGCTTTTGCTAACCTGATTAACCAAAACCGTTTTCATAAATTAGGCACTGACCAGAGAGATGTTTCACAACAGAAGATGCTTGCACTGGAGCAGTAAAGAGAAAGTGGGACTAGCACTAAAATATCTACATTGCCGCCTTCTGTCGGTCTTCTAAGTGACTGTGATCGTTTCACCTTTTGCTGATAGTGTTTTCCCACCTGTGAAATGGAGATGCTGGTACTGACCTCACTGGTAAAAGGATCTTTGAAACGTACTGGAAAAGCAACAGTGACATTCAGGCAATATGAAGAGAACAGCTCTGTGTTTGCACCAGGCCTGGCATCGCTAGCGTTGCAGCTCATAGCTGGAGTATGAGATACCAAAAGGACATATATGAATAACATTAATAGATATCATAAATGCCTTCAATTCACTAGTCCTTTAAAAAATCCCTAGGGCCCAGATAAATTCATTCTTCTCCTTGTGACCTGTAAATCTTCCCCAAACGGAGGTATTCATTTTTTCCTGCCTACGCAAATATATTTGGGCAGCATGCGGAGGAGCATCAGGTCCAAGGGACCTTACTGGATTGCAGGCTTACTCGGCTTGGGCAGTCCTGATGCTGGAAGCAAGTGTTTATCATACAAGTTGCCGCTAGACATAAACATCCGAAAGACCTTTGGTCCTGCATTAACACAAGTTAAAGCTCTAACTTAGCCTGACAATGCCGCTGTACAACAAAGACAAGCTGAAATAAATTCCCTACAGACGCACAGCAAATGTGCTCCAGCTGTAACCCAACTCGCCTGTTTCCACTCACGCCCACAAACCCCATACTCCATCCATTTTTTAGTCCATGGTTTTAGACATCCACCATTCATTATCTGAAGAACAGATGAATTTACTGAAAAATTAAAGGAAATTAATACAACGGATCACTGTTTTAGCAATAATTCCCTTTTCTCAGAAAGACTGCATTTGTGTGAAATCCTCTGTACTCCTACAAGATTCTCAATTAATTAAAAAACATGTTACTGCAAATTGAAAATTTTAAAATGACACCTTACCATCTCTAATCCCTATCAAGCATGAGTATAGGCATTCTTATTAACAAAGGAAATAAAAACCTTGAAAATATGTCTATCGTTAGAAACAAAGTAGAGAATAGCCTCTGTCCCAGACAGCTTCTTGTTTGATTTAACCCCACCAATTAAAAGCTGCTTTTAAAATAATTTTGTACCAGATTGGATCAATTTTTATCACATAGCTACATTTTTTCTTTAATTTTAGCTTTAAAATTGAAAGAATATCTTCAAAACCCTTTTTTTTTTTTTTAAGCATCTGAATCATATGAAACTTGTTTAGCACATCAGGAAAAATACACTATTTCAGTTCAACTGTAGTTCTAGTAATTTCTTTCCCTTATGTTTTAAGTAAGTGCAGAAACATTTACTAGTCCTATTCTCAGAAGTAGGCGTTTGGTCATTTGGGGTGAGAAGGGGTTGTTGGGTTTAGGCTGGGTTTTGGTTTTGTTTTGTTTTGGGGTTTTTTGAGACAGAAAACAATTGGCAGATTGCACCTTCAAAAGTAAGTCTGAAAAACCAACAAAACCCTGGAGCTCCCGACACCCCCTCCAGCCCAGGAAGTACTAAAGGGAGGACTAATTACTGCCCCAGCTGTGGCCGAGTAGCCAATTTGAAACAGCTGGACTAAAACCCCGCCTGAAATTAGCAGCTGGGGATGCTGCACGGAGCCTTAGAGGAGGGTTTGGAAGGTGTAGCGCAGTCCTGTGGGTGTCTCGAGGTTGCAGGATGTGGTTTTGTATCTTCTGTTACCCGAGTGGCCGGTCTTCAGTCCCGCAGGTAAGAAGTGTGGCTGGTGTTGGGCTGGGGTGCAGTAAAGGTACGTGCTACGAACACAGAGCTTTGTGATCCGTGTGTACGGGGTTAGGTTTAAATAAGGAACAATGTGTGGTTATGAGTCCTGTAAATCTCCTCAAAGCTTTGCTGTAAATCCTGAGGAAGCTCTCTTTTGTGTCTTGGCTTAAGCTATCAGGCCTTGGTAGCTTAAAACTCTTGTGTTGACTATCTGCTGAGGCGTCCATGAGTGAAGATGGGTAGCTCCGTATGAACAAGTGAGACTGCAGCTGTGCCGTGGGGACCAACAAGCACACCCAAAATCAAACTGGGGGTGGTGGTGTAAAGAATATTTCTGCATTAAGTACAAGTCATGTTGATGCTTTCCAAGTGGTTTAAGTCTTATCAATGCAGGTACCTTTCAGTGACTAAAAAAACAGCACTTGACTTAAGTGATTAAGATCTCAAACAATGTGTTTTGAAATTGAAAGCTTTTCAGTGTGAAATGCTTAGTAGTGCTCTGAATTCACAGCACCTTATGTTAGGTTGCTGTGCTTCTTGAACAGCCCCTTGTGCTCCTGGCATAAGGCTAACAGGGTTGTTCTAGGGAGCTGCTCAGGTTTGCTGTCAGATGTGATTAAAAACAACAAAACAGCTGGACAATGCGTGTCCCTATTTGCTGTCTTGGTACAAGGAGATGTACACTGAATGTTTCTAAAGCTGTGTTTCCTTCGTATGCCTGAAGTCGTTAAGGAGTAGTTAATTCCCTGAGACCCTAAAGGTCCACGGAGCGCAGCAGCAAAGGCTCTGGTGAGCAGCTGTGCTGCAGCACGCTCAGCCTGGGGCTGCAGCGTGGCGTGGTGGGGAGGAACGGGCGGCTCCTGCCTGGCGCGCTGGGGAAGCGCTCGCAGGAACGCGTGGGTGCTCCCCGGAGGAAACCTGCAAGTTCGCCCCTGAAGAGTTCAGGGGGGTGGGGAATGGCTGAAGTCTTAGGGGAGGGTAAAAAAGGGGGAAAACGCTGGGACAAAAGCAAATTGAACTTCCAGCGTACGACTCCTGCGCTAAGGCAGCACACTGTGCTGGGAGATCGACCCAAACCCAAGCAGCACCAGGATATTTCCAGTGGCGTATTCACTGGAGTGTGATAAGGCCTCTGGGAGAGGGAGCAAAGTGGTAATAGTAGCGAGTGATGACCACGATAGCAAAAAGAGAGCACAAATCCATTTCTCTTCCTGCCTTTCACTGGCTAAATGGGAAAAGCTGCGACATTAAGTGGACAAAGTGGGGAAATACTTGCTCTTTAGTTTTAACCTACCATGAAAAACCTCAACGTGTTTTGGGGTTTTTTTCTAGATTTTTTTTTTTTTTTTAAAGTCTGATAAGAGACTCTGAAAGAAACTGTGCCCAGACATGACAGCTGTGTGTGATGATGAAGTAGTGTCCCCTATCCACTTATTTACGTAAAAATCTCTGTATTTTAAGAAGCATGTTCTCCTGAGCTTCCTCCTCCTCCCCTTTCCCACTAGGTTACATGACTGACACTTTTGCCATGACAAATCCATGAGTGTCTTAAAAATTTACCATGAAAACCCTGGAGCTTTAATTATTGTGCATTTACATAATTAGTGCAAATACATGCAATTACCATGTGTACCTACACAATTACCAGCTACAATGATGTACTAACAATCCTTATTAAACTTTAGTGGGGGAGGGATGCATTGATTTTATGCACAAGCAGCATCTGTAGTTTTGTCTGTCTTTTTCTTGCCCTTATTTGCAATAGCTGTGAGTGTTTGGGGATGGGGGGGTACCATGCTGAAAGCAGTGCCATACTGAAAGTAGGTCAATAAGCTGTCCAAATTAGAGTTCTAGTGAGCTGAAAATACAAGATAGATATTCCCAGCAATGTTTCCAGGATGCAGTAGCTTCTGCAGTTAGCGTAATACTGCCAATTCTTGATTACCCATGGGTTAATTATCCAAATTGTGAGGTAACTGTGCTGCATCAGTATCTACATCCTCTATCGCAGCCGTAGTTCACCTGAATAGAATTCCCAAATTTCTATCGCATCTGCACTCTTCCTCCAGTACAAGTGTCTGCACGACTGGAGTCCTCGTGACATGCCCCTTGGCTTGTGTGTTTAGCTGACTGTCTACTACTGGGGAAAAACAAGTGTTTCCAAATTACTTAATTATATTATTTATCTTAATTAATCTTTGAATTAAGATTGCAGAGGGGGGAGAAAGGTTTCAGCTCATGAATGTTCTCTCTCGCAAAACATATGCTTCCTTTCTTATAGGAAGTATTTAATGTAAAGATCTCGAGCATTAGGAAGCCTGCTAATTCAGTAGTTTGCTGGGCTCTTCTGTTCTCTAGGAATTTCAGTGGCCTTCTACTTCTCTTGGCTCGCAGACAATAAAATACAGCAAATGATGCATTAGGGACCACACCTCTTCCTGTTGTCTTCAGTTTTGCAGTTATTCTCCTATTCAGCTGTAAGGAATTTGTTGCCTGTGGTACTTTGCGAGAGCGCCTTATTACGAAATTCTTCACTGCTCCCTCTGCCCTATGTAGTCCCCCAGAATAGGAAGGAAAATTGCTGCTTTTTTTTTTTTCGTTTTTGTTTCCTGCACTTCAGGTCATAGTTCAAGCCTTGATGGTCTTTTGTGCCACTTGCACGTATGCCTGTGGAGTGTGCAGCCACACAGAAGAGCCTGGGGTTTGTTTTATTTTTTACCTCTTCTTAGAGTAGGGAACCATACTGTCTGTTAAAGCAGTGAGAAATCGAGAGGCTAATTGTTGCTGCTAAATGCAATAAAGTAATACTTTGGGCTCTTAGGCATGTTTTATGACCAATATGGCAATTACTGAATAAAATCCCATGCCCCAGAATGTTTACTTGTGTAAACAACTTATGGTTATTTATTCATATTTTATGAATTTATTTTTTCTTTTTTCCAAAATTGTATTAAACATCCCTTGTGGTACAAAATACAGTTGGTTAGGAAAAAAAAATTATGCTGCATGCTAAATGGGAGGACCCATTGAGAATCTAGTCCTAAGTGTGTTTAAGGCTACACCTTATGTAGCGTGATTAGCTGCATTACAAAGCATTATAATGTTCTAGCAAGCTCTGTCTGATATGAAGCAGGCCTCACTGTCTTTACAATAACATCTTATTTTACTGTTTGCTCTCCTTTCATGTTGTCAGGCTGGCTAGTTCAGACTAAAATACCTTGCAGAAACTCAGACCAGAGTTCAACCTAAGAGTTCTCGCTTGGTGCTGGTGTTATTTGTCATCTCTGCCTCCTGACTGGGTCAGATAAGAGCTGAAGACAAGGGGAGAAACGGAAGTAGGACTCGACTTGAACATTCATGCTCGACACATGGCTGCATTTGTTGTTCTTTAAATCTCATTACTTTTCTCCATTAAAATTCCGTGAGGCTAAAAGAAGACCTGCTCGCTGTCAAATCTGGCAGTAGGTAGTCAAATGATGGAAAGACAGAGTAGTATTTCCCCTACCACGTATGAGACAGGAATCCACATCATAGACATCTCTGCTAACATACCAAGTGAAATGCTCCCAAGGTAGTTATGTGCATGTCTGGTTCTATGTAAGGTTACCCGATTGCATTATTTGGAGCAGAGTAAAAATAAGGTCCTGATGTTTGCAGTCATTCAAAATCCTTGGGTATTTTTTTGTAAAAGCATGATGCTGCACATAGCACTCTGGCCATCTTCCAGCTTTGCTAGTTATATTCTGCCTGAATACATTCCCCTGAGCTTAAACTTGGATAAGGTTTTGTTTTCTTTTTCACTTTTTCCTCCTGAAACTGTATGGTGTTGCTAGAAAAGAGTTTAATAACAACAGAAGTGACTGAAGTCCCTATTTACAAATCTCAGTTGCAAGTTATTTGCTTTATGGGCAAGGTTTGCACGAGTCGAGTGACTTCACCCCAGGCCAAATTTTGATTAGTGATTTCTCAGTTGAGATGTGCTTGGTTCTTGAATTTGGACTTTGATTTGGCTCTGACAGGGTAGTGTCTTTATCTTCTTTAGACGGAAAGATTGTATGCACTGGGGTGACTAATGTTTATGTCCCCATAAAAGTACTTTCGGCACTATATAAATAGCATGTTTACAATGCTGCATTTCCTCAGCTCGCGTATGTTAAGTTCCTTTTCAGTATGTTATAGGCACACGGCATGCCTTCTCTTCCTATCCTTTCAGCTCATTTTTGGTTTTAAGCCACATCCTTGACTCTTGAAGGCATACATCCTGGATTTCAGTGCTGTCTTCCTACATCGCATTTTTAAAGGCTTTATTCTCTTTGCCAAACTAATCAAATCACCTTGCTTAATCCAGCATGGTGTTCACGTGAAGGTTGAGTACAATGCTGTAAACTACAGCTCTGATCCTTCGCAGAGCATACCCCATGCTTAACTGAGCCGTGGGTGCAAAGTTGCTCAGTGGTTACTTGGGTCTTGTGTTTGCAAGACTACAGAGTTCAGTGTACAAGCTGCTTTACCACGGCACCCTTGAAGAGCCCCTAGAAGAGTTTTAGGCTTCTGAGTACATGGAACAATTTGCACAAGACTGGCATAAATAGCGGCTTGGTGCAGAAAGAATGACTGTAAAAGGAGGTGTGAGTGTAAATTCCCATAAAAGACAAGATGTGTTTCCTCTGTGACTAAAAAATGCCTTGTTGATGCTCCTTTCCTTCCCTGTTGCACTGGAGCTCCTTTGGAGGAATTCAGTCCCTCATTTTAGTCATGAACAACTATGTGACTTAAGCAGTATAGGTTGAGGAGGACCAAAGAGGGATCAAATTTAAGACAATATGCAAATGTTTTCAGGCCTCAAAAGGAAAAGGGAAGGGAAAAAAAGAAAAAGCCCAAACCTCCAGCCACTTGCCTCTTAATGTCTCATAATTGTTTTCAATTTGTTTTTCTCAGTAAAATTGTTTACTTTTTCCTCTAGGACTTCAGTTGCATAACTGCAAATTTCCTTAATGTCTTTGCATAGCAATTTCATCTCTAATTTAAGAATACAAATAAACCCTGTTTTCTTTCTCATACTATTAAGGAAAAGATAAAAATGGACATAGTCCTCAATAAACTGTACCAGTTTCTCACTGTGTGTAGTGAAATGTGTACGGCTTGACTGCAGCCTCACTTAAACTTAATCTCGCTTTCACACTGGTGTAATTTAACTGCATCCAGTAGTATTACTCCTGACATTCTATGCTGTTGCTAAGTCGGAAAAAGACTTGTTCTCCCTCATTCTGAGGCAATATTAGCTAAACTTCAGCGTAACTATGGATCTGAGTAAGCATTTGCATGAGATAAGCCCATGGGTTATGACAGAAGAGTAGATCAGAGGTCTGTGTTGATGGATGCACAGTTCTGTGAGGGCTCAGAAGACGTCAAAACATGCGTATCTGGGGAGCACCAGGTGTGGTGGGGCCATGCGCGTGACTGACATGACTATCGCAAATAGCTACCGGAAAAGCAATGCTGATGTCAGACCCTATTATGAAATCGGCCCTGATCCTAGGCAGCCTTTTGTGCATATCGTCCACCAGCAGTCCGTGCTGAGCTTACTTGAGTTAGCCCTTAAACTAGGCAGCTTAGTTACTAATGGCTGTAGCACCCAGTAGCTCAGCGTGGACTTGTGGTCTAAGCACTTACCCCTTTGCTCTCTGTGATCTGCACTAAACCCTACGCTGCAAAAAGCTGCACTGATAACAGTTACCTGATAAAACTTGTATACAAGCAACCTGGGTATGTCTAGACATGATGTCTATGTGCCACCTCAATCAATTCCTTTTTCAATACGGTGCAGTATGAATTATGCTAGCAGCAAAACCTAATTTGAACTACAGCTGAAGAGGGGCAGGGGGAGGTGACGTTCTGGTTTAACATACAATCCTCTGGAGAAAAGAGTTCAGCTCTGTCTTAGGTTATATAACAGAAATGAGGTTAGCAGATTTGGCCTAATCCCTTGTGGACAGGCCCACCACAGAGCGTGGAATAATGTGGATAACTGTCTGTCTGCCTGCTCACTGATGGCTTCGCTACTGCAGCAGCAGAACGCTGTTACGCCAGGATCCGAGATCATGCGCTGAAGCTTGTGCAGCTTGTTTTAAGGCTGGTTACAGCAACTCTCCATCTCAAAATTGTCAAGAGCACTCATTTGCAAAAAGCAGCCTGTTCTCTTAAAACAAACAAAAGTGGCCTAATCCTTGATGGTGCTGCAAATACTGCCTTTGCTTTGCTCTGACATTGCAACGGAGTTGGAAAATTAGGTTGATCGGCCTAATTGAGCACTTTCTTTGCAGGACTGTTCTTGGGACAACACTGAATAACCTAAGCCAGACCTGCCATACGTCAAAACTCCTAACCCTTTTTTTCAGTCCAAGTGGCCAGTCCACCCTTTATGCCCCAGCAGGCAACTGGCGGTGAACTGGAGCAGCTCTAAAAGTGCTTTATTCTTTGTTGTGGATTAGCCCGGTCCCTGGCTGGAAGAAAGCACATCAACATAGGTTAGAGGCACCTTTCTAATTTCGTGAATCATATCAGCACAGGTCAGAGAAAACTAAGGCCCTCCTGATCTTTAGGGAGTTTAATTTAATTTACAAACAAACATAAATATACTAGACAAACTGACTGCTGCAACCACTTTTGGGCCAAAACCTAGCGGGTGACTGATGCAGCCTATGGAGGAAATAAGGAATGTCTCCTGCAACTGAGAACGTGAAGGGCTCCACGCGGGCAGGCGTAGCAGTTGGCATCTGGCTGCCACACCAGTTAACGCTTGCTGTCGCTGCGAGTGCTGTCTGATCCCTAACGACTGCAAGCGGCCAAGGCTGCTGCAGTTGTGCATCCCCTCTGTGGGCATCGCCTGCAGCACCTTCGGTGCCCCTGAACAGTGTGTGGCGACACCCATTTAGCAGAGGTGGGCTCAGAGGGCACAATGGCACCTGTTAAATCACCAAACTTATTTCCTGCAAGGCCTCTATTTTCTTAGCTGGGTACTGATCGAGCAACTTAGTTTCTGAAAGATGGCAGGATGATGCGGCTGGTAAATCCTGCACGATGTGGTGATGTGCAAAGTATCCTGCAGCAAAACTACAAAAACCTTAAAAAGTAAATGTGTTATTACCAATCTGTTTTCTGCCTCGATGCCATCAGTGGAAGTTATGCTTAAATATAGTGGACAGGCTATGCCCTTGTAATTGCTTTTTTGCACAGATATATGTTTTTCTTCTCTTGTATTTCTGTAAGATGGTTTGAAGCAATGAAACGTTAAACCTACTGCTTGACTTTGCCTATGTCCAAGACCTAAGTTTTGACACCTTACCAAGCTGATGCCTTTAAAAAAGATATTGCAAATTAATTTACTATTAAGGTATGATGCAATGACATCTGTATGATTATCATGAAGTGACTATATTGCTATAGTGCCATTGTTGGTTGCTTAAAAGGCTGGGTTTATTCAGCACTTGTTTTAACGCTGGACATCAAACACTGTGCAGGAGTGGAATGACTTATGGCCTGCATTAATTAAACAGCATCCACTGTTTTAATGTGGCCTGCAGGTTAAAATCCTTGGGCTTGGTATGGCTCGCGGAGGAGGGCTGCGCGCAGTAGGAAGGAAGCGACGAGGGGGTCACTGCTGGAGCAGCTGAGGGTGGCATCTTGGCCAAGCTCGCTGGAAGCCCTCGGTGTGGAGGCCCTCGCCCCGTGGCTGTGCCACTCGGTACTTACGCGGCCCCGGAGGGCCCAGACCTTTGAAGAAAATACTCCCTTAACACGTAACAGGGCTCGTACGTGGGACACCTGGAAGCGGGGCCTGCGTTCCCCGCACCTGCCCCGGGCCTTGGGCCGCGCCGGCCGCGTCGCCACGACTGCAGCCCACCCCGCTCCCCGCGCCCCTCACGGCCGCTGCCGGCCCGCCCTGCCCCTCACGGCCGCGGCCTGCCGCCCCGCGGGGAACGGGGGGCTCGGCCCGGCCGAGGCCGAGGGCTCCCGCCCGGGCGGCCGCCGCGTCTTTCAGCCAGCTGAGGGGAGCGTTCAGTGGCGGCGGAGGCCAGGCGGTGCCGGGCCGCGCGGGGCACGGCACGGCGCGGGAGGGAGCCGTGACACGGAGGATCAGCGCCGCTCCCCGCCCGGGCGGGCAGCGTGGCGGAGCGACCCGCCGGGGGAGGCAAGGGGGGCGCCCGGTACATGCGCCCCTCCCTTCCCCGGCCGCGGGGGGCCCCTCGCAGCGCCCCGCGGGCGGCCGTGCGCCTTTAAGGGGCGCCGGGCGCGCGGGGCGGGCTGGCTGGCAGCAGCATTGTTCCCTGACGTCACTGGCAGCCTGTGCGGCGGCGGCTGCTCTCAAACTTGTCTTTGTTATTCGGCGCTCCCCGGCTGACACCGCGGCCGCTCGCAAAACGCGGAGCCGGAGCGGAGCGGCGGGACGCGCCTGCCGCCACCGGCTGGCCGCCCCGGCGGGGGGGGGACGCTGCCCGCCCGGGGCTCCCCCCGCAGCCGCAACGGTACCGGGGCGGCCGGGCCGCCGCTCTGCCTCCTCGCTCGGGGCGGCGGCGGGGCGCAGCGTGTGCAGCGCCGGGCGCCGCGGGGCTGCGGCTGGGCGGCGCGGTCGCAGGGTCCCCCCTGCAGCCCCCGAGGCGAGCAGGGGGCGGCTGGCAGGAGAGGGAAGAGCGGCAGGAAGAGGTTTTTTCTGGGGAAGCCACGAAGGCGTAAATTAGGGGGGCGGAGGGCCGCGCCGGGGGCGCAGCCCTCGGGGGGGGGGGGGGGGGGGGGGGGCGCGGGAGCGGGCGGGCGGTGCAGCCCCTCTCGCCACCGTCCCCGCGCCTGATCCGCCCCATGCAAATCAGTACGTACATCGGCGGCGGCCGTCGGGGCGGGGGGAGCGGGAGCGCCCCCGGGGGAGGCCCGCGGGGTTACCGGCGGGGAGAGCGACATTAACGCGCGGTTCCGGCTGCACGCATTTAAAAAAAAAAAAAAAAAAAAAAAAAAAAAATCCTCCCCCCTTCCCCGAGTCATCCGGCATCCCTTTAAAGTCCAGATCTTTCTCCTCCTCCAACAAGACGAATGTGACCAGCGAAGAGCTGCACTGTGCTGTTTAAATTGCTTATCTTAATTGCATAATCTAACAAGCCCCGTTGGAGCAGGGATGAATATATTAAGCTTATTAACAACTCATCATAAAATATTGATTGTCCTGGAAGTGTTTTATCAAGGGGAAGAGAAGTCGAGGGAGTTGTTTTTTAGCAGATTGGTGCTCGTCAGACAAGGACGGTTTCTTGTTATTTTCTCCCTGGAAATCGGGCTGGATTTCCTGAGGAGGAGAGGGGAGGGGAAAAAAAAAAAAAAAGAAACACGCCCTATTGTTAGCGCCGCGGGCCGCGCTGAGGGCGGCGGGGGGGCCCCGGCCTCGGCCGCCCTGGCCCGGCCCCCGGCCGGCGGGGCCGCCTCCCCGGCCCGCCCCGCCGGGCACCGCCGCCCGGCTTCCCCGCAGAGCCCCGCTGGCGGGCGGGGACCCCCGGGAGGACCCCGCTCCTACCTGGGTGGCGGCAGCTCCGGGCTCTGAAAAATAACAGCGGCCCCGAGGGTGGCGATGGTGGCAATAAATGGGGGGGGGTCGCGCCTGAAGTGAAACACAGGGAGCAGCAGCTGCACGCCTCGGCGTCCCCGTGTAATCCCCCTGCCCGCCCGGTAGTTCCTCCCTTCCCCGTAAAAATTCTCCCGTGAAGACGATACAGACGGAGGCGCCGCATGCTTGAGAGTATAGTGGGTCCAGGGTGGTTTCCCCCTATTTAATAATACAAAAATACAGAAGGGAGGATAGATACTCTCCTGCTTTCAGTTTCCAGAGTGGAAGGGTTTCTGAGTGCCTGGTATTCAGGAAGACTAAAACGAGAATCCCCGCCTTAAAATACACTGTAAGACAATATTTGTATTTTAACTCGTATCTAAGATTTTTAACTTTGTGCGATTGGGGGGTGGCTGGATGCGGGGGGAGAGGGAAAGGGAGAGGGCGAAGGAAAGAACATCCCTGTAGGAGGCAGCTCCCTTTCAGATAGGAATCTGGGACAGATTTTGCCAGCAGCCACAAAGCATGGCCCTTTGGTAATAGAATAGCCAATGTAATTTGACACTTCAACTTGCTGTGCTCTCTGCTAGTTGATTCACTTACTCACCCACTAACATTGAGCTCCTTTTCACTGTCTGTGGGCAAGGAAAAAAAAGGAGGGGGGGAGAGAAAGAAAAAAGAAAGCGGGGGGGAGAAGGAAGAAAGGGGGGAATAAAAAATTATATATTTAAAAATACCCGAGTAGAGCTGCAAATCAGTTGGGGAGAGAGGATTTTGCCTGCCTTCTTAATATTTTGCTGCTGCAAGGCTGCTTTGCAATCTGTAGGTAAGTTTCGCGTCTATTTGCGCTCCCTGCTCGCACCTCCCCGTTCGCGGCCGGGCAGGGGTTGCGTCTCGGCGGAGCAGAAACAATGGAGCGGCCACGCTGGGGAAATAGGTGTACAGGGGAAAAAATACATATTTATTCTGCGAGGGGAGAAAATGTGCGGAGACTTCTTAAAGGGGCAGGCTGTCCCCGCCGAGGGAGCGGGGCGAGGGCGGGCGGGGAGCCGCGGAGCCGGGCCCGGCGGCGGGGAGGCGGCTCTGCCCGGGGAATGCCCTTCCCGGGCCGGCCGCGGGGCCGCGGGGGGACCCGGCCCGGGTCTAACTTGCAGCAGCCGCGACGCGAAGCGGGCGGGCGTCGGAGCCGCCGCAAAAACAAAGGGGGCTGCGGGGGCCGGGGCGGCGGCTGCCCCCGGCCGGGGCGAGCGCCGTCGGGGCGGGCGGGCGGGCTGGAGCCCCGCGGCGGGGCCGGGGCCGCGGCGCGGCTCGGGGCGTGCGTGCCCGCCCGGCTGCGTGTGCGTGCCCGGCCGCGCGTGTTGGGCTCGGGAGACGCGTGGGGGAGCTTGCGCCTGTTTTCCGGGCTCCGGGAAGCTTGCCTGGGTGTAAATTCCTTGTGTCTGGGTTTTGAGAGCCAGTTGGGACCGGGGCCTCTCTCGCCAGGCAGGAGGAAGGAGCAGCCCCCCTCCCTCTCTCCCCTCCCTCCCCCCGGTGCATCTGTCCAGGAAGCCGCCGGGGCGGAGGGGAGGGGGCGCGGGGGCAGAGGGCCGGGGGGGCCCGGCCCGGCCGCCGCTCGCCGCCCGCCCGCCTTTGTGCGAGGGGAGCGGGGGAAGCGCTTCCAGGGGCGGCTGGCGGAGCTGCTCGCGGGGAGAGGGGGAATGGCAGTCAGTTAAAAGACACTTCAGGAATGTAAACATAAAAATAGGAGCCATCCAGCCACGCTTTTATTCCCCCCCGTGCCGCTCGGGATAGCGCTCTGGGCTGGCTCGGTAGCGGGGAAGGAGTAAGGCAGCCTAAGGCAGGGGGAGGAAGTTGTTACTATAATCGGGTTTTTAGACTGTAAACTTTGTTTTGCACGTGTAAAGTTGAATTTCGGTGCTGCCTTGGAGGCTGCGATGAGGGGCACGGGCGTGGGGAGGCGACTCGGGTTTTCTCCTCCAAGTGCAGCCCCCGTTACCACGTTTGGGAAAGGTGAAACGTGCCCGGCGGTGGAAGCGTGACCCCCGCATCGCGGCGAAACGGCTTTTGTCTGGGGTTGTCGGGGTCCCGCTAAACAGTTACGGCAGCTGCACAAATGATTACAAATTGCAGCCATATAGGCGGTTTATTGAGACTGAAGCTAACTTAAGGAATAGCTCTGCATTGCCCTCCGATTGTGCACGGTGTATATTTTTGTGCTTCAGTTAATAATCTGCAAACGGCTTAATGGCTCTGTAGTGCCAGAGGAATTGGTTTTCTCCATTTACTTCAGCGGGCCTGAGCGAAGCTGGTGTTCTGACTGCTTTTTTCAATGCATTGACATGAGAGAAGAGGATTTAACTTGGCAGCCTGAACAAATGCTCTATCAAAGGTTTCCTAAGAGACAGTAGGAGAGCGGGGGAGATGAATGACCTGGGGTAGTTTTAGGGTGCTACCTATGCAAGCTTTCTTTTAAATATGAAATGGCCATTTAGGACTCTGAATAAAAGTGCGCGCATCAGAAAGGCGACAGGCTTATAAAATTTAAAAGGGCAAAAGCCCATTAATGCTGTGGCAAAGCTTTGGCTCCCAGCTCTGGTTGAGTAGTTCCAACCGCCTTGAAGTGCCAAAGCTTTTAAGGAATCTTTAGCAGCGGCTTCTCTCTCGCTGCAGGATGGACCTTGGCCTTGCACACTGGAAGGTTAATGGTGCAGCCTCTCCTCCCCGGGCAGGGGAGCGAGGGCGGCAGGCGTGAGGGCACCAGGGGTAACCGAGAGGTGAAGCAAAGCTGGAGGGGGGGTGGGGGGTGGGAAGGGCTCTACGCTGGGATGTACGGCTAAAACCTCTTACTGATGGGAACCTGTTCAGGTCACGATACTGGGGCAGTAACGTGGCACGGTGGCAGAACTCTTAACTCAAAAGTATTACCAGCACCAGCAGAAAAGTTCCACAGAGGAATATAGCAAAATGAAACACTGTTGACGGTCTTTGGGAGAAGGATCCCTCTAACAAACGTAGTTGGTCTCGGATTCAAACCTCCACTTCCTTCTCTCGACTGGGGGAAATGTACTATGGCATCAATCTTCTCTTGGCGGGGCCTGCTGCAGGTCTGTGAATGCCAGCAGACTCGCTCTGACCTTTTTCTGTTCAAGTTGAGGATGTTGAAACACCAGCCATCAAACAAAAGACACATTGAAAGCAAGATCTGCAATGGAGCACGTGTGACTTTGAGGCTAGTTGAGTGTATTGGGTGACTGTTTTCCTCGGAGTTTGGGGTGGGGGGGAGGAGAAAGAAAAGGCTGCTTATTTTTAAAATGAGGCTATGGAAAACATGACTTGAAATCCTCTAAATATCCCTCAGTCAAGGACCTTTCTTCTTTTTATCTTTACTTTTTAAATGTCATCTTAAAATGTCTTGATTTCTGCTTTTTTTTTACACGTGTATCTATAATTGCCAAATTACAAGAAGAGTGTTATTTTTCCCCATGGGTGCAAGGAGGACCAGGAATTTTGCAGACTCTCCCACATTTAAAAAAAAAAAAAAAGTGTCCTCAGGATTATGTTTTAAAACAATTAAATATTTCCTGGGATTTAATTGACAGATTGCGATTTTTATCTACTTAAGATAACACTACCTCAAAAAGTGGCCGATTTAAAGATTATTCTGTAAATTGTAATTTAAATTTACTTCGGGCTTTCAGAATTTAAAAAGAAAGCCTGCGGGACCAGTAGATATAGGTATCTAACCTGCCAATGACGTTCATGTCAACATGGACAGATGCTTTTATTGTTTACATTGTTTACAGTCCACAATACCTTAAATAAACGTTGATCATGATTAGAAACAATAATTGAGTCTGTGGCAAAGGATCAATGAAAACTTTGTTTCAGGAAAGAAGTGAGTTGCTGTGTATGTATACAGAGAGTGTTTTGTGCTGTCTAAGATGAAATAAAACTCCAATCTTAATGCGGCATACAACTCTGCTTTTAGAATATTTTGAGAAACCCACAAGAAGATAATAGATCAGTTTCTGCAGCATCTGAAAGATTTGTCCTGATCAGCAGCGGTTACACGGGGTGGAAAGGAGAGGAGGCTTTGTAGCACGTTTCCATTCATAACTTTTCTTGGGAGTTGCTTGCCCTTTACCCCAAATCTCTTCCACTTTTATAGGCTCCAAAGGTTTTGTGTCCCCAAAAAAAAAAACCCAAACAAACAAACAAAAACCTAAAAACCAAACAAATCCCCCCAAACAAACCCTCATGGATGGCAGTTACATCACCAATGCTATAGTTGGAGTCAGTGTTGGCTATTTTTTAGCAACTTGATGTTTGCACTAGCAGCCTGGAAAGCCTGGTTTCTCTCCTGAAAAAGAAGAAAAATAGATCCTAGGAAGGAAGCAAAGTTGGAATTCCTTTTGCCTTCCACAGTGTTGTTGATAGGCTTCAGGACAATGGGGATCCAGCCTTTTTCCAGTCACGCAGAAGATAACGTGACGATGAGAAATGGATGTAGTGGCTGGCCAGGAGCTCGTGGTGCCTGCCGTGCTGCTGGAACGACGTGGGTGATCGAATGCTGCAGAGGGAGTGAGCTGGGATCGTTACGGCTTTACCTGGGAAGCCTGTTTCTCATAAATAAGGAGGACTGCAGTTAATGCCTGTGGTAACAAATTTGACCACTATGCAATTGGCTGATTTGTTCACTCCTAGTTAGACCAATTTTTGTGAAATCCTATCCTGTATTACAGCAAAGCGGCAAGAATATTGCTGAAGAGTTTAGAGTTAGGTTATGCTTGTTCTTGTCAACTGACTGTTGTGGGACGAGGAACGCAAGCCCTCTTCATCCAGTTGGGTGTGTTTTATGGGCCAGCACAGTGAACAGTGCATCAATGCAGCCCACCACAGATGGGCACTGATACACCTCCTGCTCAGATACTGTATGTTTGCCTTTCACTGCATTTGGGTGCACGTAAGCTTTCCTGCTGATGTTGAGACTGTCAGTGGTGTTAGAAATCTTTTCTGCTTTAAAATGGTGTCTTTGGCTTAAAAACAAAAGGTTTGTAAATTGAAATGTTGCTCTGTCATACTGATTTATTTTTTTCCCCACTACTCTTTCTAAAAGCAAAAACTTCTTATGTAGCAATTTTCAGTTTCTTTATTTCCATTCGGTTTCACATGATCATTAGCATTCAGCTTGGTTAATGTTAGAGTATTTTAAAGGTGATCTAGGCTGCAGGAGAAATGTCCAGGCAATGGGCTGTAATGGATCTCCACAGCTCGACTGTTGGAGGCAGTAGTGTATTATGAGAGTAGGAGATGGTCTTGCACTTGTTACGTGTTATTTTTGGTTCCAGTAGTTTAAGATACACTGAAGTTTACATTGCCTGCAAAGGTGAGGTTTGCCAGCTTCAGTACAGTGCCTTTACCCTTCCCTTTATGGAGCAGGGCAAATTTATGTGGGTATTATGTATCTAGTAGAAAAACTAAAGTTGTTCTTAGGCAGACAAAAATCACTTTCCATCTAATTTCTCCTGTGTCAACAGAAATGAAGTTACTGCACAGGGGATGACTCATTCTTAACCTGCCCTTCAGAAGGCCCACATAGGTGATCATTTGATCTGGGCCACCTATAGTTTCCTTCAGTTGCTTACGCTTTTTAGACCTGTAGCAGAGGATAGAAGTAATTTGTGCTCTTGTATTGGATCCTGGAACAGCCAAACACACTGCCTTCCAGTGCGGAAGGGGTGATGGTTGACGCTTTTTTAAATAAGGTTTAGGATCTAATGAAATATCTAAGCTTGGAAAGAGACTTCTGTCCTTTCCACAGATAATCCAATAAATTGAGCTGGTTTGTATTTTGTCTAGTGTATTAGTATTGAGGTAGTCACATACAAGCTATCACGTTAACATTCCATTAAGATAAATGTGGGAAGCGTATCCCTTGGTTGGTAATCCAGCATTTGTTTTGACTCTACACAGCAGCTTTGAATTGATTCCCAAAGTGAAGCGGGAAGGCTACTGGCTCAGCACGGGGGGAGGAAAAGAAACCGCTCAAAACCCGTGAATGTGCACGATGCTACAAACCTGTGGAAATTTCATAAAACTGTGGATTTGGATTCCCTCTACTACTCACTGTTTATCTTCATGAGGAGTTTGTTACTTGATTTTTTTCTTTTCTTTTCTTTTTTAATTTATTTTGTTTTTCCTGACTTTATATGTCAGTGGATAGTGGAGAGCTGATTTATAAACCCGATGTCTTCATGCTAAGACATCCTTCTGCGGTCTTGTGAAACCTACCCAGGCGATCCTCTGGCCGCCTGATCCATAGGTAGTGGTGTTGTCCTCTCCCTGTAGAGCCGTATTCCAGTCTCTTGGTAGTCAGTATTGGCTGCGAGCACAGGGGGACTGTGGTTGCTGTAAGCCTTTTTTTTTTCCGGAGAAAAGCGGCACTGCTGTGGGTCTGACTTCGGAAAGGGAAGCAACTCTAACCTATAGATAATACATATGTGTCATCAAAGGTAGCATGAGAATGAAAGCCACAGACTTTGTGCATCTGATAGCGTCATGCAAAACCATTATGGGAATTGTGTGTTGTCTTTATTTGGTCGTCTTTGAATCTTTCTTGTTCTGACGTTCTCAACTCTTTGTCTGGTAACTGGTAAGCTCTTCTGGTGACTTATTTTAGTAGTCAGTTTGGTCAGGATAGTGTTAACTAGAGAATACTAACTAGTTGATCTAATGGGCAAATGTGGATAAACTCTACCCTGTTCGTATTGCAACTCTTTGTACCTGTGAAATATCACTTGCCGTCTTTGCTGCTAAGGTACAAACATACATATTTGAGGAGTAAGAGAAAAAGCAATACATTGACAACAGTTGTTTGTGTTGTCTTTTGGATTTTTTTTTTTTTTTTTTTTGTTAATTCCTTTGAGACTTCAGGGCTGCAATGACTGACCAGCTGGCAAAGCAAATGGTATCCATCTTTCGGAGATTTCTAGATAGTCTCATAACTAATCAGAAGGGTTTATTTATTGGGGCTGCAGTGACATAGATATATGACAGAATAGTAGGGGCTTCAATTGGCCATTTAGTAGCAAAACCAGTTCCCTTGATGAATATCTGCTTGTTTCTTGGCTGTATTCCTGATTCCCTCTGAGAACAGCGGAGCCTTTTAGGCTGCCCTGAAATACACACCTCCTGTATCTCCATCAGTAAACTCTGAAGTGCAGGTTTCTCTTCCTCTGTTGTTTTTGAACACCTATTCCAAAACCAGATGAACTGATTGGCTTACTGTGCAAATAAGGGCATCGCGGGATGGGGGAGCAGTGCAGGGCAATGCCGAGGCTGACTTACTGCTGGGCAGCTGGCACCTCAAAAGGTTTGAGATCAGGCTTCCCTGGAAGTTGCCTGGTCTCACACTGATGCTGAGAAGGCGTGTTTCCCTAGTCTGAGCGTGATTTCTACCTTGCCAAGGGTAGGAATTGCCTTAAGCTTGTAAGGTGGTTTTACAACTTTTCTTTTGCGTTATCACGGAAGCTCAGACCCTTCCCCTCTGCTGTTCTCCTGGGCATGGTTATTGTCCAGCAGCCCACCTGGTAGATGGGCATGCTCCAGCTCAAAGCTTACCGTCTGCTTTTGGTTATTTTAGAGGGGTGTGAGTGTGACGGGGAGGGAAAAAAAAAACCCACCACGAAAGAGTCGAGTGACAGTGAGGAAAGGTTTGTGTCTTCAGTTGCAGGACCCCCACCCCCTCCAACTACAGCCACTTTCTCAAGGAAGCAAGAGAAACGTGCCCGCCTGCCGCCCTGCTGCCTCCGTGCCCAGTTTGAGCGGTACTTCTGTTTGTGCAGCCGGAAGGTGGGATGCCCCGTAGATGGGTTGAAAATAAGAAATACCTTACATATCATTGCTTTAACATAAACCTTAGTCTTCCTTAGCACTGCACGTCTTTCTAAGATTTTGGCTGTTGTAAATGACAAAAAAGCCTTATAAACAGGAAAAAATTGTTAAAGAATGTTTTTGCTTAAAATACGTTGCATAAGTGCAAGTTCCTGCAGCTAGTGTAGTCTGACAACAAGCACTGTCGCTTTTTCATTTTAAAACTATAATGTATTCATAGGTCAATGGAAGACCCATTTAGTTATCTCCCTCCCCCCCAAAAAAAAGCAGGAGAAAAGCTTTAAAAAGCAGTTTTAGAGACTTTGTTGACATTGAATTCTCGGAAGAGCAGTTTGTTTATATATCTATCTATATACGAAAGAGAGAAGGGTTTATTATCCTGCAGGTTTGCAGGGGGGGAAGAAGAATGATGTGGTTGTCAGACAGTCTACCCAATCTCTTGGTGTCCTTCTTGTAAAGTCTGTGTTTGTTTAATGCTCTTATAACCCTTTTCCCAGCAGTGGGATCACAGAAGTTAACTTGTTTACAGCTGGTATACAGCTTATGTTGGCCTCCCTTACAGCAACCCAATGCTTCCCCCAAGCCTTTTCAAAGAAAGCTTTTCTTCCCTCCTCCACTTAGCATAGGTTGATGCACTTTACATTTGATTAAACGATTTTTTGGTAAAGACTGGAATGCTTGTTCTAAAAAGACTCCAGGCCAGGGAACTGTCATCCTGCACATGCTCTTGGGATCCTGACTATCTGCATGTTCAGTTCAGTGTCCTTCAGGTGCTTTACAAAACCATGAAGTCTCACCCTGCCGCTGAGATACAGGTACTCTCTCTATTTCACCGAAAATCAAGAGACTGAGTTGCAGCGGGCACGTGTGCAGATATGGGTAGCAATTCTGTGACTGAAAATGTGAACTCAACGTGTGTTGCATTAGCAAGGTTGTTTCTCTACAAACTAGTGTTCAACTTCATCCTGTTCACAAGTCCCTTCTTTCTTGCTTCTGAGAGATGTACTCTGATACATCTTACCTGGTAAGACCTAAAGCAGCTATCAGTCCTTCTTTTAAGAAACTTGTTTCAGGAACTGTACTTCTGTCTTTTCCTGTCCTCCTCTCAAGTATGAGATTGCTCCCAAAATTTACATCACTGTTTTAAAACGTATTGGGTTGCAGTCCAGCTGGAGTTTGATACCATTAGACATAGGAGCCTACTAGCTTTCCAACTGAATGCATAGCTTTGGCTTTTGGCACTGATATCTCGCACGTTAAAATCATAACAGTATTATGTAAGGAGAAGTTATTTTGGGTCACTAGCGGAGCCTTCTGAGACTTTGTTAAAACAGCCTGGTGAGTTAAAACACTTGAGCTCACATCCTCTTCCCGCAGCTTTTTGATGGTGTAAGCGTGCGGGTGGCACGTCCTTTCCCAGTCATCTGCCCTCGACTTTGCTGAGGCTGCGGTGCTGGCTCTGAACCCGCTTCTGCCGCAGCGACGCACGCTGCTGCGGGGACCCCTCGGGGGAAGGCTCAGCCTTGCTCAGCACCAGCTTTCACCCCCCCCAGCTGCTTTGGGGTGGGACTCGAAGGAGAAACTGGGGGGGCTCGGTGACCCAGCTGCTCTGGGCTCCGTGGCAGCTCCTGCGGCAGCGGGGGGACAGGAGTTGTGTGGGAAGGTGGATACTCAGAAGGGCTTTGAAACCCAGATCAACGAAGTCCCACCTCTGCAGCGGGCACCCGCTTGTTTATGTGTAACTCGGGAGTCACCGTTTCAGTTGGCCTTGTTATTCTTTACCAAAGGACAAGTAAAACTATGACAGCAGCTGTTGGTGACCAGCAAGTGACAGAGTGCAGAATAAATCTGGGGAACCTTTGAAATGTTTGTTAATAACAAATACTTAATCCTGGTGTTTAACAAAGATACAGCTTACACATGAAAGATGCCATACTCGGACTTTCTGAGGGGTATAAATGCTTCCCTTCAAGACCAAACCTTGCATACCAAGTGATCCTCGGGTGTGAATTACAAATAAAGGGAAGACCGTTCAGACCTAGTTTATACTTCAGAAGGAATTGGCAACAGGACACAAGATAAATATTTTAAAACATTCACGTGAAACTGCCCTGTCCTCCGACGTCTGTGCGTCAGGGAGCGCGGAGGTGATGGGCACCGCTGCCCATGGCCCTAACTGGAGCAGTGCAAGTTGAGGGAGCAGAAGGGCCCCCCGAGGCGTAGACTAGATGGTGCTCAGTGCTGCACGGGCTTGGGCGAAGCGGTGGTTCTTTCCACAAAGGCTTTGCAAAGGGCAGTGGTTAGCAGTTTAGACCCTTTTTGATTAAAATGGGTTCTGAAAATATTTGCAATCACTTTTATTCTACCTGTATTCATGGCGGATTGTTCTCGGTAAAGTCATAGCTTGACAGGCACCTGGGAGGTGTGGGGTCTGCAGGGGAGTGGAGGAGGCAGCTGCTGGAGGGTTCGGAGCCTGGGTTTGAGCAATTGGTTGGGGGGAAGCAGATGGGCACCTTAAATTCAGGACTGTGCTTGTCTTAAGCAAAATATCAAGGTCATTTTGTCTCTAAATAAATACAAAAAATACGTGACATTTAGGATTCATCAGTCGAAGTTTCTTTTGTTAACTAATTGATATGTTGAAGATCCGTTTTGAAGAGTTTGGCATGTTTCCTCTTAGCTAACCTGGAGCATAACCGCTCCCACTGAGCGGTGGTTAGTACGCTGGGTTTAGTGCACTGTTTTGTAACCTTTGGATATCTGGCTTCAGCGCTACGTTTGGCTGTGGTGGGTCCTCGCGAGCCCTGTGCGACGCTGGGCTGGTACACCTAATACAGCCCTCGCGTCTGTTTGCCCTGTAGCTGAGAGCACTAGGCATATGCAGGTAAACATATTAACGAGCTGAAATGAGGAGTAAAGCGGACGACAGTCAGGCTGCTGTCGTGCAGCGCCCGGGCTCTGCCGTGGTGACTAAGACGGCGTGATGGTTTCCTTATTGGCCACCATCTGTCTGCTCCTCGCTGGCGCCTCTGGGCTGGCGCTCGGCCTCGGGGAGCAGGGACCGGCCTCGGGGGAGGAAGGAGGAGAGGGTAATGCCTACAGGGTTTCTGGTCACAGTTGCGTGGTAGTTGTGCCGTTAGATTTGTTTCATTGCTATAAAAAATAAAAATTCTGAGACGGCATTTTCACTGTATCCTAAAAGGTTTTTCATCCTAAATGCATGCATAAATCATTTATTCAATGCATGAACTTTTCGCAAAACCTTTTGTGAAAGAAAATCTTGTACCAGTGCCTATTTTTAGAATATTAGTGTTTTGAAAATTTCAGTGAAACTTCTAATGTTTCTGGCAATTTTATGGTGTCATGTGATTTCAAATTCAGATTTAAAACTTCAAATTTGGTCACCCAAAAAGAAACAGCATGTCTGTGTAGAGTCTTAGTCCTTTGTCTGAAATTGCAGCTATGGTCCTCTGCCTCTTTCTCAGTAAAGAGAAATGTAAATCAAAAATATTTGTAAGGTTGCCAGTATCTTGTCCTAGCAATATCCCAGCGTATTAAATCATAAAATGAAGAAAAATAGTACATATCACCTGTCATATGAAAAATATATTTTTAAGTATATCTTTGCTCTATTCTGCTCCTCAGTGTTCATGAATTTATGCTTTATTTTGCTGTAGAAACTGGTAGCCAACTTTACCTGATAAACTGTTTATAGAAGAAACACAAGATTGGGGAGTCAAGCTCCCCTTTCACTTTTACACCGGACTTAAGGACAATTTGTAGGAAATGAAAGATGAGTGCACATATGCTAACCTCTCTTAAAGAATGCCTGGCTTCTTTGTTTAATAAGGATAAAACCCCCGAAAGAAACACTGAAGAGGCAGGAATTCTCTGGCAGTTGATCTATTTGTGTTTTTAACGTAGAATATTTTTAGCCTGAGAAACACAAATACGTACTTTTGTATCCAAAGAGACTGTTGTTTCCATTTATTTTAAAACCCTGGATGGGAAACAAGATGTTAGACCTATTATAATGCAACCCAGTAATTAACATATGTTGGCCTGCCTCTGCCAAGGCTTTCCTATGAGTAATGCAAGTTGCACAAGTAGAGGAGTCGGGTTGTTTGTCAGTGAAGAACCATACACACAAGCATGAGTGATCAGATCCTAAAGACATCATCCGAGGATAGGATGGGAATCCGTGTGTGAATTCAAGAGCAATTATGGTTTAAATGTCCTCTCAGCTGTGTTCAGTTTGAAAAAAAAAAAAAAAAAACCAACTCCCCCCCCTGTTGCCAGTAAAATATTCTCTTGTCCAATATTAAGAAAAATGGGATAATGATTGATGGAGGAAGTTAAAAGTTTTTGGTTGTATGGGGGTTTTGTGTGTGGTCATTGTGGGGGTTTTGTCTGTTTTGGTGGTGGTGTTTTTTAATTCTCCAATTCCTGAGTGACTGGAGTGATGAATCTCGGGGATGCTTTCAGCAGGAAGGATCCCGTGTCTCTGACTTCCAGAGACATCTGTGCATTGCAGTCGCATCAGGTGAGTGCCAGGTAGTTGGATCCAACTTTTCCATTTGGACGGACCTTGCACAACAGAGGAGTGGAGTGACTTAGTTTAACTGAAAATGTTTTTTCTATGATCAAGGCTAACATATGTAAAGCACATGCTGCATGTACTCTTTATGGATATGTTACTTCCACCCAAATATACACATTCTGCAGTGTTATATATATGTATATATATGAAGGAAGTCAGGGGGTAGAGTAAAAGCTGAAATAAAAAATAATTAAAAAAAAATAAAAACATAGGTGAGTTCAGCTTTTGTGTGGTGGATTTTTTTTTTTTTCTTAATGAAATGTATTTGACCAATTCAGACCTATTTTCCTAATAAATGTTATGGGAAGACAAATGGTATATTGTGGATTTAAATGACTGACATGCATCCTCAGAATAGTTTGAAGGTCATATATTCTTGAACTCTGAAACGTGCTCCAATTAGTGTTCTATTTAAAAGCAGATTTTGTTTCTTAACCTGAGAGCAGGCTGTTGCACACCAACTAATGGTTTAATGTGAGCTCGCAGTTAGTGACTGCTCACTTCTGCACACTTCTCTCAACGTGACCCCATCGTCTTGGTTGAAGTGACTGGAACATGGAGAGACAATAGGGTTAATCAAAATCTGTATACATTGCAAGTATTAACAACTTCCAAACACCAGAGGTTCTTTGGTACTTTATCGTGATAGAGTAAAATGCATCATCATTTTTTCCTTTTAGAGAGTTACAGGTTTAATTTGTAGTTTATATTTTGACACTGTCTGTTCAGCTATAAAGCAAGCTTGACTATGACAGTGATGGCCTTCAGGCCACCTTTTGATTGTAAATTCACAATTGCTGTTTTTGCCTTGAGTGCCATTTTCAAGCTGTGCAGTGTGGATGGTGTTGAAGAAAAGAACGTACAATACAGCAAGTGGGTTTTGGTGCTTGGAGTGCTGATTAGACTAACTTGAGATTGCAAGCCTTAAAATATTCGGCCAACAGAAGCCAGGCCTATAGAATAATTTTAAATAATAATAAACTTGCATTCTTTTGCAAAATCTGCCTTTTGGGGCTTGTTTAGGGTTCATATTTTCAAGTTTCATCCTGAATCACAAGCACCAGAAACTCATTAAATAAGCAGAGATGCTGTTATAATCAGTTGACATAAGAAGTTGGAGCTTTAGAGTACGCATTAAAGTAGTATTAGGCTTAGCTCCAGGACCCCTTTTTTACTTTCTGTTGCGCTTTCATGCTGTGTTCGGTGGTGGTAGGTCTATTTCACGCCGGGAGGCTGTTTGCCACCCTCTCTCAAAGCAGGGTGGTGCAATTGGTAGTCATGCTTAGTAACACTGCTCGCCTGTCTTTCAAATCATTGAGCATCTTGTGGCTCCCCAAAAAGTTAAGTAAGGACTGCAGGGGGTCAGAACTTCTTGATTTGCAAATTCTTCATGTCTAGGAAACGCACTGAGATCTTTTAAAAGTGGAATTGTTGGATGTAAAATCTGCTTCCCCCTCTGCTGCTGTTATTCTGAAATGGGCAGACTTGGTAGATTTTTAGGAGATGCTGGAAAACCTGGCTAGGCTAAGGGGAAAATAGCTGGCTGGGAAAAATACGTCGTGAGAAAGGTGTAGCTGGATTTACCACCTTCTCAACATTTTGGCCATAGAAAGTGAAATTGCTGTATTTGTGTTAATGTATTTATTGTGCATTCAAATACCTATCGAAAGGCTTTGTGATCTATGGGTACTATTTTTATCCTCATTTACAAATCAGCAGGTGTTCACAGGACTGTTGGACATCCATCCTTTTGAGGCATTTATGAGTAAACGTTTCTGGCTGTCATAATTTTGTTTGGTCAAGTCCACATTAATTGCTGCACTCTGTGCAGTTGTTCTAACATTTAAATACTGCCTGTGAGTAGGTTTGATTAAAATTACATCTCTAGGTGCACGCTAAATACCTTTGATACCTCACCTACAAACAACTGTAGAATTGTTGGTGAGAATGACAGCTGCAGGCAATAAATGAGGACAGTAATAGAAGTCTCGGTGCTGGAGAGAGCATCATAAATCATGAGGCGAGAGCAGCGTGTGTGCTGACAAATCGGTGAGCAGCTGCGAACAGCATTTTCCAGGTAAGAATTATTGCGCTCGCTCCCGATAGCTGCTCAGAAACCACCTCTTCCTTGTACGTGGGCGACTTCGCCCCTGCACGGTTAGTCACGGCGGTGTAAGCCATTGAGCTCTAGTGTTTTGGCTGGGAATGGTAAGTGTTTTGTGCGTCATAAGCTGCATATTGTACGCTGGACCTTGGTTTTCATCCAAGGTGTATTCGAGTGTGAGTTTTCCCTTTCTGGGAGGCAAATCCCCATGCTTTTTGCAGCTGATGAGTTATTTTGTTTAGTTTCCTCAGAGACTTTGGAGAAATGGAGAGAAGGGGGATGTATTTGGCTGGTTTTAAACTAGCTTGCTTTGTTAGCCCTTGCTGGGAGGAGTTGGGAGGAGGTGCATATGCCTCTTTAAGAAATAAATTAAAAAAAAAAAGCCGGAATGATGCTGTTTAAGTAAAGGAGATAACAATCTAGTCACCCAGAAAACAATCTTACTCTTCTACTGTGAGAGAAACGAAAACTATTTTAATGAAATAATGATAGGAAACAGATGGCAAAGAGCTAGCAACTGAAATATTTTAGAACACTAAAAAATAAGTGTCAAACACATGTCCCATATTGTAATTATAGCTAAAAGCGTAACGTGACAGAATATGTTTTAAAATGTTGAAGTCCTTTTTATATAAAAATTCAACCTTAATCTCTTGGTTTTTGGTTAATTGACTGTAATCTTGATAAATTAAAGGCTTAGAAGTTTTGACAACCAGAAGTTACTGCCACTTTCCTTAGGCAAGTGAGTTTGAGGCCAGTGCCACACTCCAGAAAGGTACTGCAGTTGGCAGGCATTCATAGCTTTAATACGTGATCTTGGGAGACTACCTGTTTTGTTTCAATTCATATGCTTTCAGTTTGTCTGTGAGGGGAGAAAAGTTGCTCGCGCACGTGAGCTTGTTGTGATTGCGGTGTGGGCAGGGCAGCTCCAGCCGGGGGGAGCTGGGCGGCTGGCAGAGATGCGAGGCTCCACCTGCTCTCTGCCTTGGGGAGCACACAGGTTCAAAATGCAGCGGCCTTGTAGGCACCAGGGGCCGTAACAAGCACTGCCGCTTCTGCTACTGTAGATGTGATGGCAGCGAAGTATGCCTGGCAGTGGTGTCCCGTCTCCGCTGTAAAAGCTGTACTTGAGTATCTACAAGGAGTTGAGATGATGCTTTCAGTTTTGCTATACTATGCTTATGCATAGGCTGCAGTTGCCTTCCTCTGGTACTTTAAACTGTTTACTTAAATCATACAAATAAAACAGTCCTAAGAAATGGTCCTTTAATCCCCCCCCCCCGGACAGCAGGATCAGGTCACTGATTGAGGAAAAGCTTTTGTTTTTTGGGGATGTTATTAGTTTTCTTTTGTGGTGTTGGTGTTTTGGGGTGTGTTGTTTGTTTGTTTCTTTGTTTTCTTGTTAAGGTTTATTTTTAGCTGAGTTAGCTACGACTGATACCACTGACTGCGTGACTGCCCGCTCCCTGTATCAATGAAGGGCACCGCTGGGAACACCCCAGCCAGGCTGGTGGGAGGGCCAGGACCTCCCCTTGGGCTCAGCTCAACAGGCTTCAGGCTGTGAGACTTCCCCCAGGGTCTCCAGCCACTTTGCACTTCCCCCAAACAACAGCGAGCACTTGCACGCACCTCGGAACAGTACACCAGCCTGGTTTTCTGGGAACGCTTTTTTCTTCTATAGAATATTCTTCTGAAGCTGACAAGTGTCCGAGAGAAGTTATTTTTCTGTGTTTTTATGATATTTATGTAACACACGTAATGTGTTCAAACACATGTTCATGTACATTTTTGTCTAAGTCCCGTTGAACCAAATACCTCTTTCCAGCCTCACTTGATTTAATACTGAAATTGCCTAAGGGTACCATTCATCAGCTGGTGGCATGGTGGTTTTTAGAAAATAAACTGGCGTATGTGCAAGTGCTCAAGCTTTGCTGCTAGCAGCACAGGGCTTGGGCTTTGTGTTGTCCGTGGCATGGCTGTGGTTCTACAGCTCCTCTGCTGACAGGAGTTGCAGAGGGAAGGTGTGCAGGTGCACTGGGTCCCATCTGTATCAGTTGTCTTTTCCTTTGGAAGGCGGTGAGAAGTGATGTGTCTTGGAGGTGGTGCTGGCCATGCCACTGGCATGGGGTTGGTGGGCACCGGGAAAGGTTGGGTGACACAGGAGCAAGGGGCTATCGCTGTGCCAGGGTGGCATCTTTTACGGTTTTCTTCATTCACTTCTCCTGGCCAGGAATAAACAATACCATTAATATTGTGGGAGCTGTACCATGACGCCCAATATAAACATGCTATTCTGTGAGAAAGATGGACAATCCCTGTTTCCATCCTCAGGCTGTGGTTTTGCACTGTCAGGGCTACATAAGCCTCGGTTCCCTGCTGCATGCTATTCCCACCCTTATGCTGCGTTAGCATCAATGTTTGTGCAGGTGCATGATGAATCAGACTGGTGAACTGATGAAGACGAAAATAACAAAACCTTTTGTGTTTCTGTATAGGTTCTTCCTTCTCACCCCCAACCCCTTGGATCAGTTCCCCAGCCTCCTTCCCTGTGTGGCCGCACAAATTGCCGTGCAAGCACCACGTGGGCAGCAGCAGAAGGCTGGGAAGCCGAGCTGCGTGGCAGGCGTGGAGGTGGGAAAGAGTGCTTTAACTGGCACTCCTGTCTAGGAAAGTCAGATGGATCCACAACCTCACAATTAGCAGAAAATAATAAACCCAGCTCGTAAATAGATTGGATCAAGTGATTAAAACCACAATATTTTGATTTGCATAAGCTTGTTTTCCTATTAGTACCAGAGCATCTGTTGCTGGGGGCAGGTAGATTCTCACTAAATTAAAACATAAATTGCATGTAACCTTCCCTACATTGGGCACCGCTTGTCGTCTGTTAGTACAGCCCCTGGAACTGGTCAGGAGTCCTGAAAATAAGAACCAAAGAGAGCTTAGCTCTTCAGGACTGTGCTGGCTCCAGCTGGTTCCTGCCTAAAGCCCTTCATCAAGTGTATGAGCTTGGGAGGCTGGAGGCCTCTGCCATCTCCAGCGACGCGACCTGGAGAAGTGAAGTGATGCTGGAAGCGCTCAGTCTCCAGCTGTATCGTTGGTCTGCGGTTGAGGGCACCGGGGAAGCGTGGCAGGACCAGGGCTACCCACCACAGAGAGTAGTCTCCCAGCAGCCTTGTGCCTCCCCATGCCTGGCCAGGCTGTGTGGGAGCATCCTTGTTTCAGTGCTGCCTGGTGCTCCCCTGGGATTGGGATGGGTAGTTGGGGATCGCTGGAGAACCTGAGCCTTTTAAGACTCCCTTGTACCTCCTGCGAGGTGGGAGGTAGTATGTGAGCTGGCACTGAAACCAGCTGCGGTATGTCCCGCTGGTTAGTTCCTCCAGTTTGGACAAAGTCCCCCCTGCTGTGTGGCTCTTAGAAATGTTTGCAGGAGGTGACTCTGGTTTCCGCAGACTGGAAGCCCTGATGTGGATCTTACGGGACATGGTGGTGGTGGTGTGTTATTTTTTGTTTGGGGGGGGTGTGTTTTTGGTACAAGCTATGTTTCAACTGAAATGGATTATTTCCTTTTCTGTTAAACCAGGTCATGAGAACTTAGACTATGCAATCTGGCAGGAGGTAGCGGCTAAGCTTGAAGCCCATCCTCCCTTATGGTTGGCGTGGCTAGAGGATACCTCTAGCACACCCATCCGTGGCGGAAAAAGCCGCAATGTATTGTCACAGAGCACACAGTAAGATCGAAGGCTAAAACTTGGAAGGGGGAGGCAGGCTCCTGTTTGCAGCGCTGAAGTATTCCCGCTAGCATCTGCTCTTCCCACCCTTCCTGCGGGGAGCCAGCGGCTGGTGGGCGACCTCCTGTTGGTGCCCGCGCGGGGCAGGCGGTCCAGCGCAGGCGGCTCCTTTCCGGGAGCTGCGGCCTCTGCCGAGGCCAGTTGGCAGCAGCCCCTGGCTCCGTGCCTCTCCCGCTCCCTGCTCAATTTTTGCCGCTTTAGAGCCGCGTTGGGGGGCTGAAGTGCTGCAGGAGGAGCTGGGCTGAAATGGTGCCTTTCGCACGTCGTGCAGTGCCTGGCACGATGGGAGCCCCGGTCGGTGGCTGGAGCTCCTGGGCACCATGATAATACAAATAACCCTTATTATTAAACTAAACATGTTGTCTAAATGCCAGTTGTGATTTTAAAGTATTTTTCTCTATGTTCCCTAAGGACCATGGCGTGTCGTGTTTCTCTGCTCTCTGTTTTTCGTGTTGCTCTGTTGCTCCGAGTGCGGGGGCTTGAGCTAACAGATCAGGCTGCAAGTGGCCATATCGCTCTGGGGATTGTAGAGTAAGTCACTCTGGCTGGCTTGTGGGCGTAGAGGAGTTATATCTGTGGCGTGTCTTACGGTCCTAGGGAATTAAATGTCCTCCCTGATTATTTGGCACATGTTAGTTAGTAAAGGGTGTTCTCTCTCTTTATGCCTTATGCAAATGAGGTGCCACAGACCTGTGAACAGAAATGAATAAAACGGTCATCTTCAGCTTTTGGAAAATATTTCTCTGAATAAAAGCAAGTGAGAACCTTAAACTAGCCAGTATTTGTGTGCATTTAACTGTGGACACTTTAAGCAATCTCAGTGAGGTATTCTCCTGAAACATTCATAATACCTGAAGTTAACAAGGACGTGCACATAGAGGTGACCTAGGCTTTGTCCCTATGCTATGAACGGATTTTGAGTAGATTGCTGTTTGGGGTGCAACATGGCATAACGATTCTGATGAAGAAAATCATGTTCAAATTGGAATACAGCTGATAACTTTGTATGCAGATGTTCTGTACTGCCAACCTCTATTGTAAAATAGCTTTTAATAGCTCCAATTACTTTTTTGAATTTTTTGCAAAATTATTCTCAGACCTCAGCAAAAAAAAAAAAGTCTTATGGTTGAAAACAGAAATTGTGAGTGTCCTCATGTCTTCCCTTCATTTTCTGTCAAAATTTTGTTTTTATGTAAGAACTGAATTCTTGAAAAATGCTTATCTTTTATAAAGCAACTCATTCTTGAAAATGCCTGAAACAGGCCCCTATTCCATTAAGTGCAATGTATGCTATTTCTGAAAATTTGACTTTCAAATAATATGAAGTGAGGCATCCAAACATCTCCAAATTCTTTGAAGTTTTTCAAGTTTGTAGACTACTTCTAAAAATCAAGGACATAAATCCATTTTTGCAGAGATTTTCCTTTTTCCTTTTGTGATTGGTACTTTTAATTGTATTCTGACAAATCGCTATACTGAAATCTTTTGTGTGTCAAGATATTAAGAGTAACATAGCATAAGCCTCTTCCATTAATATTCATCTTGATATTTTGTAACTGTATCTGTTGAGCAGCAGTGATTGAATTTAGTGAAATTGTATTGTTTAAAATCCTTTTAATTAATATATGAAACTCTCATAGCGCATTATTGAAATCAGTTTGTATACAGACATTTGATTTTCCTTCTCCAGCCTTACCCAAGGCAAGAGATTGTTTTCTTCCATTAATGTAATGTTAGGGAAATTTGGGCTAGAATTTGACGGGATGCTGTATTCTGGTAGCTGCAAGAACTGTACAGATTTCAGAAATTAATGGTGAGACTTTAGTATATTACAAATTAATAAAAAGTTATAGAAGACATTACTTATATTGAAGCACAAAATAAATATTGAATTTTCTTTTAAAGAGAAAGTTGTTCAGGGGATTTTGACTGTTGGTGAATCACTCTACCAGGTTTTGTGGTTTTGAAGCCAGAATGCATACACTTTAAAGCATTTAATTTTTTTCTGTCCTATTTCACTATCAAAGGCTCTACACAAACAGAGGAAACTGGCAGATGAGCTGGTCTACGGGAGGAAATAGTTAAAGTAGCTAAGCACAAGCGCTATCAAACACAAACAAACGTCTAAAAGTAACGTTCATATTAACATCATTAACTTACTATTTTTGAATGTTTCTTATGACTGATGCTGAAGAAGGAAGAGGCTAGAAAGTATGATGATTAATCTGATTGAACCTTGTTTCAACACTGGAAGGTTAAGCTGCATACAGCTAATTTTTTTTATCCCCCCCCTCTATATTCCACAAGCCGGTGGGGAAGGCGAAGAGCAGGCTCAGCTCGCTTCTGGGAGCAACGTGCTGTGCTGTTGCTCCTGCTCCCAAAACTTCTTTTGTATCTTCCCAAGTTTTAATCATTGTGCTAAAACTTAGGTTAGACTATTAAAAAGTCCTTTTTTTTAAAAAAAAAAAAAACAAAACCAAAACAAAACCAAACCTGAAATTCATCTAACCCCCCCTGCCTGTAGAGGTCAAGGGTTTATCCGTGTGCACACCAGGGAAATCACCACTGAGGCACATGAGCTGCCTTGTTGCTAACTCCTATGTAAGTTTTTTGTAGGAAAAGAGTAAAATGGGTTTACAGCATCCATTTAGTACCCTGCTCAAATTCATCTGTGTGAGATTTCAAAATATGTACAGTTATTCAAGTTTCAGTCTCTGACAATGTTTTTGCAGAACGCTAACCACTTAAAAGCAGCTTGAGGTTTTAGGTTTTAGATTTCCACGTTGCTCCTCCTCTGTTTGCAAGCGAGGCAACGCAGGATAGGGATAATGCATGAAACTGAGAAAGCAGCTTGCTTTGTTGACCCCAGCCACTCAAAAACCAGGTGATGTACTGAGCACAAGGGAGGAAAATCAAAGTCACAATCCTGTAAATATTTATGTACATAGTTAAGGTTAGACATAAAAATGGTTATTTAAACTTAGTTGAACTCCTTGCACATAAAGTTAAGAACGTGTGTAAATATTTGCAGTCTGGAACCTATTTCAGGTTTTTAAAATATTTAAGGTACTTTCAAAAATACATACTTTTTTTGAAAAAAGTTCTTCAAGGCCCAGTGCCGCAACAGGATGCGTTCAGAGAATGCAAAACTGGCCGCATGGGTAACTCCTCCTGGCAGCAGCAGGCAAGGTAGCAGCTGGCTCACCAACCTGCGGGAGTCTTTTGTCGACATGTTCGGGCTCTCTCCGGCAGGAGTTAAGTGTTCAGTTAGAGGGCGGGAGGCTTGGCTTTGGGTCACTGAACTCAGGGCTGCGGTTGTCTGATTCAGCTAATTTTTCCCCTCCAGACTTCTCAAGTAACTTTGAACACATTGCTTAGACTCCGAGTGCCTGTGCGTCCCAGTAATAAAATGGGGTTAATTATGCAATCTTCCATCTCTTGCCTGGCCCTCTCAGTTTTTGTGCAGAAGCTGGTTTCATGGTGCTACTGTAAGATAAGTTATTTGTGAGGTCCCTGGAAGTACCAGTGTTGGGCTACTGGGAAATTGGAAGGATTGCGTTTTTGTAGGGTCTCAAAAGCTCAGCATATGTGTCTTTCTCTTGAGACCTGTGGTTTTTACTTATTTTATTAGCTCCTGGTGCAAAGGAAGCGATGTTATCCTAGCAACCTGCTGTCTTCATTTAGGCTTTCAGTGTATTTTTTGTGTGTGTATACATACATATTTTCTTAGTAGCGAGCGACTGAACACATGTGCAAGCCAGCCATGTGCTGATGTTGTGCCGACTCCAGCTCTCGCCCACCCGCCCACTTTCCTTCCTTCCTTCCTTCCTTGGAGAGCTGGCAAACAAATCACAGCCTCAACGCGTGTGCTGCTCAGGCAACGGCCCGCTGGGGAAATGGATGGGGAAGAACATTTGGATGCCAGATCAGTGTCTCATTAGGCATTTCTTAGTGCATATTACAAGTCTGCGGACAAACAGTAGTTAAGGCTCAGATGGAGAAAAATTTATATGCTCCCTGCAGGAAAGGGGGGGCTGGAGAGTCTGCTGGGGATAGGCAGGGGTGTTGCTGCTGCACCCGAGCGGGTCCCATGGCCATTCAAAGATGCAGTTGTGTGCCGTGAAAGCTGATGGGCAGGAGGCAGTGGGTGGCTCTCCTGATGACAAGTTTCGAAATGCCAGATTAATTCATTGCTTTCTGCTTAGAGACAAGGTTTAACAACAATCCTGCACAAAATGTTGGGGTACATGTGTGGTGCAAGTGTGAAACTGGGCTGAATCTACCCAAAACCTTCTCAATAAATGGTAATTTGCAAAGTCATATGGTTGAATCAGATGACTTCAAACGTGTTTTTAAGCAAGGGTTAAAGGAAACATTAAGCTTATGTTTCCTTGTTGCTGTCATTGCCGTTTTACCGTATTAGAGTCTTAATGGTAATGTTTTCCTTTCTTTTTCACAAACAAGATGACCTTGGCAGTTAATGACCTGCTTACAGTCTTTGGCATGGCTCTGGTGGGGAGGGGGCATTCGTCATGTTTATTCAGTAATTTCACATTATGGAGGGAGATGCTTGACACTGGCTGTGAGGACGCAGCGAGCGAAGCGGTATAAAGGGACCTCCCCCAGGAGGAGGAGGGTGCCTCCATTTCGGAGGGGGGGTTCCCCCCTCAGTTCATACGATGCAGCAGCTGGGGTGGGGGGGCTGGAGGGCATGACGTGGGCTGATTTCGGGGGGTCTGTGCATGGTGGCGGCGCAGCTGCCTGGTGCTGTGGAGGCAGGGAAGAGCAGCTGGTCCCTCGCCAGCACGCTCGGGTGCTTTTTGCTGCGCAGCTGGAAGCTGAATGGCTTTGCTTCAGCGGAGGAAAGCTCGCCCCTCGGCACCCGTGGAACCGCGCTGTGCAGACCCCCACACAGCAAAGGGGGGCCTGATGCGGGGAGGGATGCGGGCTGGCAGCCTTGCTGCCGCCTTGGCTGCCCTTCAGTAACGAAATGGTTAAACATGGCTGTGCATGTCCTATATATCAAAAAAGCCATAAATAAGTAGTACCAGGCCTTCCTGACCTGCGTCGCACTTACTGGTCAGAGAAATGTTTAGCGTGCTTGGTCTGCAAATGCTTGGTGCCGTGCTCTGCCTCTGCGTACTGCAGCTGCGGTGCTGCAGGCGGGAGCTTAATGAATAAAACTGAAGCTCAAAGCTCTGGGGTGTAAGTTTTTTTTGTTGTTGTTTTTGTGGGGTGAGAGACGAATAATTAGTTGTCTTTTTTTAATCTAGGATTGCCATACAAAGAGGTGTTACACGTGAATGGCTGTGCCGGTAATCAATAAACTGGTGCCTTGGAAAGAATTTCTGACTTTGGAGCAAGTCATCCGCTTTTTAAGTTGCTTGGTTGTTTTGTTCCTTGGTGTTGGCTGTGAGGGAGGCCCAGGTAGGTGGGGAAAAATCAGCGCAGGTTGGTGGAGGGCTCCTGTTGTCCGTGCTGCCCTCCGCCGAGGGGGCGGCGGGGAGGCTGTGACCACGTGAGCAGTAATTTTATTTATGTTGGTCTCCCTTCAAACTGTCACAGTAAATCTGTTTTCCTTGTCACTTTGTAAATCATTATATAGGATTAGGCCTTTTACCAGCTTTTAAGAATTCTGCAGTCATTTTAAGGATTTTCCCCCTCCCTGGCTCAGCCAAGCGATTCCTATCCTTGCTGGTATTCCTCGCTATTTAAATAACGCCGGGCCTGATTAGGAGGAAATGGTCTCTGGAAGGCAACCGACATTTTCAAAAGCGCTGTTCCACAAAGGAGACTTTGAACTGCGCTAAGACTTTAAAAGTTAAATAATATTTTGAATGTTATAGTTCTAATGTTTTCCTATTGTCATGGGAGACTTGGATCGAGTCCCAGGATTGTGGTTAACTTCGCCTCTGTGCTTAGGCCTTATTTATTACCACTGAGGAGGTGAACTTAAAGCTACTTCACCTCTTTTTTTTTGGTGGTGGGGTTTGTTTTCTTTTTTGTTAACTCTTAAAATTGAGACTTTTTTTTTTTTTTTACAAAGAGCTTAAAGTTTGCTTATTTTTTAATGGAGGGATGATGAAGATGAGCCATCTTTCGGGGGCCGTGGCATGGCTGCTGGCCCCCCATGGCTGCCTGCCCATGCCCTGGGGTGCCCCACGCCCCTCTGAGCTGTGTGGCGAAGGCACGAGGCTCCCCACGGCACTGAGAGAGCGAGCGAGCAGTGGAGGGAATTAAAAGTTGCGTGGAAGGATCAGATGCCACACGAAGAGGTGAAAATTAGGCCCATGAACACCAACACTGAGACGGAGAGCTGTGCTCTCTGGCGGCACGGGCCGCTGGGCCGCGCTCGCCCTCCCGGCGGCGGCGGCAGGGTTTGGTACCGTAGCGGCCAAGGCCTTGTTCTCGCGCCCAGCCGGCTGTGGTGAGCTGGGCAGACGGCGCTTGTGGGGTGTTCGGGGCTCGGGATGCCTCAGCCCCGCGCGTGCAAAAAGCCCCGCGTTCGCCTCGTGAAGTGAAAGAGCAGGAAGCTTTAAGCGTTGGCGGGGGAAGGCCTAGAGGGCCTGCAAAGGGATACGTGATGGGGGACGCGGCTCAGGTTTGTGGTTTTCGCTTGTGCGCAGACGAGTCCCTTTTCATCCAGGGGCCTGCTGGAGGCGCGGTTTGAGGAGCAGTTTCGATGGAACAAGGTTTTTTAGGAAATAAAGTTAATACTTTAAGGATATTTATGCACTTACTAAGCTTTCAGAAAGCTGCATGAACTACGATAATAAAATTCACCATGCTGTTACATGCTGGTCAAATCGTGGCCTTCATTGTTAGGTATGGTTTTTTCCTGTCGTCATTCCCCCCTGGGGATTTATTTGGCATAACGTATGATTTATTTGACATCGCGTAATCTGTGTGCGGTAGTCATGAACCCTTGCTTTGAGGACGCAGGGTCTGGGGCTGCCGTTGGTCGGTGCAGTCTCCCAGGGCCCATCTTCCATTAGTATGTACTTCCTGCCCGCTCCCAGGAGCCTAATTATTAATATAATAATATGTAATAATGGCTTATCGGACCAGATTACGTTAGCGTAACTTGCTTTTACCATAAGTCAGTGTACGTTAAAACCATTTGTTGGTTTAAGTTGAAAGCCTGGGTATGTTTGTCTGCTGAATAAATGTTCCTTTCCAGCTTCCAAAAGGACAGAAATCCCTTTCTATTTACCAATGTTTAGTGTCTGCTAAATGCAAAGTAAAGATGGTTTCATAGTTGCATTTTTGGCCCAGGTAAAAATGTAATAAATGAAGCATGAGGCAGAGGAAGGGGAAAGGACCTAATCAGATGCTAAAGAGACTTCATGAATATTAAGTACTTTCCACTTAAGCAGTCTTTTTAATAATCTGAAACATTAATAGCAGTATGACTGCCTGCATCTACGCCAGCTGTATAAGAGAGATAAAAGTCCCAGTTTAACGTGATTTTTATCAGCTTGCTCATGCTAGTGTTTGACCTCAGAAGTCGTCAATTTGCATGTTGGAAAACAGCTTTCTAACAAACAGGACTGGCTGTATGCGCAAATAAACAGTGTGTCACTTGGTTCTTGGTCTAGGGAATAATGGCGTAACTGATGGTGGTTTAAATACTTTGGGTTTTTCGTCTGTCGTCCCCCCCCCCACCCCAAGGTATTCAGCCTTAGTGCCTAGAGTTGTACTTAGGGATTCAAGAATAAACCTGTAAATGCATGTTGAATATTTTCTGGTAACTAATTATAGGAACTGTTTGTTCCCAAGTTAATGAATTCCCTATTAGAGTTGCCTGCATTAAGTCTGTTACATGTATTGCAAAATAACGATTGTGATGTTTTGGTTTTTTTAATATGTGTTCTAAATGTAAGCTGTGCCAGTAAAGTAAAAAAAGTTTAGTTGTGACTGTCCTCTAAACTGTTCGTGGATATTTAAACTTATGTTCATTGCTGGTAGGAAGATACTTGGAAAGTTCTGCTTCCTCAAACCAATTGTGTTTTCCTGCCTGGTTTGCTTGTTCTTTTGGATACCCCAAAAGGGAAGGCTAACGAAGTACCTGTTAGATTAGATGCCAGATAGAAGTATGGGTGAAAGTTTTATATGTGTTTAAGTGGATAACTAGATAGTGTTTAAAAACAAAAAAACACAACAACAAAAAAAAGCCAACCCACACTAAACCTCCCGCTTTGGGCTTGTCTGTTCAATTTCCTGCTCAGAAGGGCCAGTCTGCTCTGCCCCTTCCTCCGACATTTCTGCTCCTGTTTGGGAGCTGCTGAACCGTTTGCTGTACTGAAGTGAAACAGGACCCGTTTTGTTTGCCCTTTGCGTTTGCAGGCTGTGATCTGTAAGGGATTAATAGCAGACGAACTGTCCCTCCGGCACATGTCAGGTGGGCAGTCTGGAGCAGAGCTGTACCTCTAAACTTGTGAATCGGAGCACGGTTAAGACTGGGATCCATTTTAGGCAATACCGTAATTAATACAGGTAATTCTTCTGTCCAGATATGTCCACTCTTTGCTTGGGGAGCAGAACCTGGGAGTAGGATGCAGGCTAAGCAAACTTTCATCTATGTTCCTCAAAGGTGAATATGTTGCGTGCCTCTAAAATAGTGGACTGCAAGAAAACAAGAAAGAAAAATGGAGCAGCATTTCCTACCACTTATTTGTGTAAGGTCTGGGCAGCATTACACATCTGGAAGCAGCTTGCTACTCCGGGTGCATTTGCTAGTGATTAGGTTTTTTTTCCTGTAGTGCTTGTAATTTGAGATCTTGCTATGGAGTTAGGGAGGAGTTTCTATAGAAGCAGATACAGTACTTTCTTCCGTAGCAGTTTGTTGGTTTTTTTTTTTTTTTTAAAGCATTCATATTGATTGGTTTGAAAATCTATCTCCTCTAATAACTCAAATTCATTTCTTACAAAACTCAAAATCACTAAATTGCTGTTGTCAAGTACAAAAAGAAAAAGGGTAAATGGGTCTCATTCTACTTCTGCAGCAGTTCTTACTTGTTCCATCTGGTGTATTCCTCTTGTCGCTATGATGCAGACCTTGTCTATCAAAATAAGTGAGTAAACCACTGTTAATACAAGTGCTTGAAAATATTTTGTTTATGACCTTTGGAAAAGCTGAAGTTAAGAGATTAAAAATAGAGAAGGAAAACTGTATTTCTTTCTTGCTTTTTGGGGGGATATATGGAGCCTTAAAATGACTTTTCTTAAACCTATGACAGCATTTATTTGTTCTCTTTCAAACCTAAAAAGTGACAGGAATAGTTCTCTGTTAGGTGTCATTGCCAGGCTCGCCGACAGAAAAAAAAGATATAGTAACTTTGGGGACTTCTGGGAATAGATGCTGGATAATTCATGGAGATCCTTTCCCAACTGATACAGGAAATTTCAACTTACGTATGTATTTAAAATACTTGGTTATGATTCAAAAAGCCCCTACAAGCTTCATTTGTTGTATTGCATTATTGCATCTTTTTAGTAGCTGTGATAGTCGTTTGTTTGTGTTTTAAGTGAAGAAAGCTGCCTAGGATGAAAAGGACAGACTAAGTGGGCTACTTGCTGCAAAGAAAATGTGTACTCTTTCTTTATGGTACCCGTGGAAACAATTTCAGTTTATGTGGCAATATATTTTTAAGTTATCTTCTCTGCCTGCTCTGCCCCCGCCCCCCCGTGATTTTTATCTAGTGTCAATAGTGGGGATTTACAAGACTTTGGGAAAACTACTTTTTTGGGGAGCTGAAGACATCACGTGTCTGTTTGTAGCTTTCTTGGCCAAATTAGTGAATATTAGTGATGTGCTGTTATCACACCATAATGTGTAAGCCCTTTTAGTTATGGACCAATAACTCATGGGTTACACAGTGGTGTCTGAGTGATTTGGAGCTCTCCTGGAGGGAGAATGGAGTGGCATGAAGCTGTGGTAACCATATTTTGCCCTAGTGTTCTGTGCATCAGCTGTGTAGCATTTTTAGTTATTGCTAAAATTTGTGGTAGGAAGCTGCCTGAAATGAAATGTGAGGAACTCTGTATAATAATAAAATCAATTGGACTGTTTCCCCAGTAATTCTAGAGACTGATGCATCATTAATGTTGGTAATACAGTGGCTGTCAGATCACAAACTTCTCAATAAATGTGCAGCTGGCAGGCTTTGATGGAAATTGGAGGCAAGCAGAGAATGAGATTTAGGGTTTTGATATATGGGGTGTCAGCCATGTGATGAAGTTTTTATCAATTTCTGTCACTTCTGTCTCTTATGCTCACTACATATGTGGTCTTCCTTGCAGTTTCTGGTGGTGGCTGAAATGATAACTGCACCTTTTTAATGTTTCGTAATAGAGATAGAGGTTAAAAGAAGAGCCAACTTCACTTTTAAATACATTGCACTGTATATAGTGGCATCACATCAGAAATGTAATGCAGCGATTGGCTATTATACAGCTAGTGATTTATTCACCATGATAATACTTCTGATGGCAACTGGAAGCAGAAATAGTCATCAAGGGACTTGCATGAATACAACAGCAAGGCAGTTGTTCAGTATCCTAATTAACAACCTGTACTGGGGAGGCATCAGGAGAGCCAGTCAAGTGGCTTTTCCAGTCCTTCTGACTCTGTGTTTTCATGTTTGCATTTTAAACTGCTTAGTAAATCAGTATTTGTCCATATCTTTAGATTAACCCATTTGAAAGACTTCCTAGACCTAGAGCAGTTACTTGACAAAATCAAATGGGTATGTTGCAAATCCCTGTCAATGTTGATTTAGGTCAGAATTACATAAACAGCTGGAAAGTGGCACAAATATCTGCAACATAAAGGAAAAATAAACAAACTAGTTTGCTAAGAGTAAATACTGATAAGGACGTTTGAATTTGAACACCATCCGCTTCTGCGTTGTGAGGAACACAAGCTTTCACCGTGGGCTACGCGAATTTACACCTTCACTAAGTTGGGGTGTGAGGTTTTTTTTTCTTTGCACTCTTAAAACAAAATGAGGTCTCCAGAAACACAAAGCAAGCCCTTGCCCGTTATAGGGATAAGTTTGCGACTTTGCATTGCATTAGCAATAGCTTTGGGTGGCTCTGGGCCAAAGTTGCCTGAAATAGTTTCCCAGTTGTAACTCCTTGCAAGCAGTGTAGGACAAGTGTGTGCACTTTGAGCTGCGCTGCTGCAGGGGAGGGCATGCGCCCTTGCAGAGTTGTTGTTATTTTCTGATCTTGGCAAACTTTGGGGGGAAATGTTTTTCTTGTTTGGATTTTTCACGTGAAAAAAGTGAGCGTGCGGATGCTTTATACATAAACCTCTAAAGCATAATGATTTCTCCCTTGTCCTACCTCCACGCATTCTTTCAGGGAGGATGTAACTGGTACTTCTCATGCCTGAAATCCCATGGAAATTATTAGTAATGTAATCCTGCGTAAAATATATTACGGGAGTTTAGTTAAAGGAAATGCCCTTTAAAAAATTGATAGGCTGATTCTCTGTGGGCAGATATCAGACTTAAAGAGGAATTCTTTTCAGCGTAACCCAGCTCTTTTTCAGTAGTTCAGAGCTGGTTGATGCCTTATCCACATTCCTGGATTTGCTGCCATTTTAGCTACAATGATTCTTTGAGCTGTGGTCAACTGGCAAAAGTTTGAGCAAAAGTCTTTGGCCCATTTTGCCCCCTTGGGATTGCTTGTGTCTTTACAAAAGCAGTTTTTAGTTCTGAACACCTGTGGAGAAGGCAAGGTAACATGTCTGCTGATTCACTGATGCCCAGTGTAGCTTTGTGGTGTTTCTGTAGGCTGTGAATACTTAAGACTGTTCAGGCACGCCGGCAGTTTTGGGCAGGGCAAACAGAGGATTTGGTTCTGAGCACTGACAGGAGTTGCTGCATCTGTAAGCCGTGGGTTGAATGCCTCAAACGATCTTGTAATTTATCTGTGCCAGGAATTTGCAGTGCATGTTGGTGCTGAGCATCCCACAACAGCATAAAATGAAGGATTGTGGTCCATGGACAAAAAAACCACACACACTGCGCCCCCCCCTGCCCCCCCCAATTATTTTTTTTCCTCCAGCTATTTTGTGAAAGCAGTGATGTTTGGCTGCTGAAGTTTTGTTTCCTAGATTATAGGCCAAGTGCACAGGAAGCAGAGCAAAAGATTTTGATTTTTATCCCTTTTGCAGTTTGAAATGAGTAATATCCAGAGTAAAGGATGCTGGAAACGGTATTTCCTGGGAAGATTCTAATTCCAGTTGTACCTAGTTTACTCAGTGTGTTTTTAACTCCTCCTGTGGTCCTAAACCGATCTGTTCACCTCTCATCTGTTCCCACTTTCCTTGGAGCCCTAGAACTGAAAGCCGTGTTTAGAAAGAAAACTACAATGCAAGCCCAAACTTTTCTTGCAAATACATGCATGTGGCTGATTTGCTACTTTGTTTTTTAGACACCATTGCTGGTTTAAATGCAGGTGCCTCCCCCTGTTCTACTCATTGATAGCTATCTATTTCCTTAATTCAGGATAATTGGACTCATATATAGGGGGGTGTGTGTGCGCGCGCGCGCGTGTGTGTGTATATATATATATAAAAAAAAAAACTTCTGGTACCATCGACATATTTGACTTTCTTAAAATGACTCTGTCAGAGACTTTTTGGTATGGTATGATTTTAAATTTTTTTCTCTTGTTCTCTCTCTAACCTTTCAATTTCTCTCTACATTTCATCTTCTGCAGAGGGTCAGCATTTAAGGCTTTGCTTCTGTGAATTTGATTAAAGGTCTGTAAGTACATGTTATATATTTTAATGTGAGTAGAATTGCCTAAATAGATCTCATTCCACATTAGCCCTTTAGAAGAGCTGCTCTGAACTTGTACGTGTGAGTTTCCAGGAATTAAAATTGGAGTGGTTTTTTTTGGTGTTGAAAGCCAAGCTTGCCTTTTGTGGGTTAAACAGTGGGTTTTATGTATGGGTAGACAATATTCACTTTAGTAAAAAGGCTCTGCATCTGGCACATAGTCTCATAGGCAGATGAAATCATGAGGAATAGCTGGTAATGTCAAGTAGAATAGATGATAAAATTATTAAATTATGTAGCATTGTCTAATCTGCTCACACAGCTTTGCCTGTTACAAGTGACAAACTAATATGCCATCAAACTTGACAGCTCACTTAGTTTATTGTAGAAACTCGACACAAACTGTCGTTCATGTGCTCTAGAAGTGATGCGTTTTGGATAACAGGAAATACATTCCTCTGGCACCTTATAAAACTGTTGGCTGAGTGTTACATGAAAGAAAGCATGGACTCCATAATAACAAATTCAGCTTAGACTGAATATATGTGCTTGTCCTCTTGCTTTCCTTTCGCAGCGAGTTTGTGGAACCATTCTTGTAAAATAAATTATTTGGTTAGAAGATATGCAGAAAGTCATTGTATGCAGTCTGTTGCAGAGGTGTAGACCCAGACCGTGTGAAGTTATGTCTCAGCATGGCATGATTAATTTCAGGGGAGATAAAATCTGTCAGTCAAATCTCTGGTCTGTACAATACTTGAAAGGGATGTTTTCATGGGGTTCAAGGCATGCTAGGGCAGTGCAGCAAACAGGAGCCCAGGTTTCAACCCTCAGTTGTCATGGTTGCATCCAGGTTTCAGTTTCTCAGTGCGTGATAGGAAGGGATGGGATGAACATCATCCATTTGAGGTAGGTCTAATGAGGGGTGATGCAGAGCATGTATCCCTGCTGCCTTGGTCTGTGTTCCTTCATCTGGTTACTTCTGTCCGTATTAATGTACGTCTGGCTTCCTTCCTGAAAATATTGCACGTGGTGCCAAGCCTTGTGGTGGTTTTGTAATGGGACTGATGAACATGCGGCTGTTCAGCTGGCTTCCACCGGTCACATCTTGGAAAGAAACTTTCCTCCAGAGGCAAAGTGGTTTGCCACTGCACTGACCCACTGCTACACTGAGATAATACCAATCAGTTGAGAACATCCTTATATCTTAAAATGTATCCAAGTCAAATTGCTCAGAATAGAGCAAATTTGAAGCAGCTTTTCATGTGGTTTCTGATGACAGAAGATGAGAGTGTATAATATGAATACAAAATTTTGCATCTCACTGGGTTGAGTGTGTTCTGTACTAGTGAGACAGCCACAACAAATAGACCCATCATGTCAAGAAAACCAAACTTGTTCCAGTAGAACATTTATTTTATACTCTTTTATGGAATGCCTGCACTACTCTGTAAACTGCAATTGATTAGAAACCAGGTATAAGAGTAAAGAGGATCTCTGTTCTGGGTTACTTTGTGTAGTTCTTAAGTGCAGCATCTAAGAAAAACTGTTTGAGTGAGAAGTTTTGTATTGATATGTATTTCTCTCAAAGGTTAAAAGCCAACCTATATGCAGAATTCAGAAAGGACTTGATGTTGTCTTCCTATATTCTCTTTTGGGAAGGCTTCCATCTCTTGAATAAACTCGGCTGCTTTATTTCCAGCTGTTTGTTCTCTGGTGCATTGTCACAAGATGATCTGATATTTGAAATTTCTTGCCTCCATACTACTCTACTCATATTAAAATTTTGCCAAAAGTGCTGATCCAGATTAGCAAGAACATGACACATCCGTGAAGTATCAGGCATGATAAGAATTAGTTTTAACACATAAGATCAGGGCTATTAAGATTCCAAACTAATTAGAGACTGTATTAGCCTTGAATTACAACTGATTTTCGTATCTCGTTGAGATGGAAAGACAAAGTGGTAACAAGCAAAGAGATGGAGCTTTTAAAACTTCAGATTTCTCGAAAAAGGAGAATGGCTGGAATAAGATGAAGTTGCCTTTTGTCTTGTTTCTCTCCTGAAAATACATCATTTAATCATTGTTCTTGGAACTTAGCTTTAGTTTTCTCTAGGTGTTTCAGGGATGAGAAACACTGCTAAATGATCATTCTTGATAAGCAGAAGATACCTAAGTGTTATCTAAATTGTTTCACTGAGTTTACTGGCACCACACGATGATGATGTTGCCCTCCAGCCATTGTGCGCTCACATACGCTATATTTTAAAAAGAACGTGTGTGTGTATGTCTATACTGTATTTCCAGAAGTTTGAGGAGTGCGTTAAGGGTGTTTCAGATACAGGCATCAGAAGATATATTGGGCAAAATTTTAGAATTTATTTCTTTAATAAGGTTTATTATTATATTAAACCAGTAATGCTTACCTAACTTCTTTTAAAACTGCTTAGAATAATTTAGTTGGTTGATTGGGTTTGTTTCTTGTGGAAGAAACATCTCACAGATTGCAGCCTTTGTGTTGGGTGGGAAGAATGAAGTGAGTATTGTTGCCTTTGAGCCATTTGCTTGGAGATAAATCCTCAATATTGGATCGTTTGGGGATGTGTGTGCTTCTCTTCAAAAACATTTGTACATTAAATCAGTAGGGGCAATCGGTGAATATTGATGCTTATCTATAAAAAGACAGGACAGAGTGTTTTGCTTACTCTGAAAACTAAGCGTGTAGAAAGAGCCGGAGTGTATTCAAGTCTGTTTTGTGTTGACAATTAATTCAGCCAGTTTTGAGTCAAATTTTAAGTCTGAGCTCAAGTTCAGTCAAGCACATGTTAATTTTGTACTTATTCAGAAAAGTGCTTACATTGACCATATGCTTAAATATCATCAGCTGCTGAATTAAACTCTGAAATCCCTCAGGTGTTCTGCTGGTTTGCTTTTATTGCAGCCTCCATACCTCCTAACAGGAGGTTGGTATAGGAATGTCTTTGGTGGCATAAGAATTCTAGGAGCGGAGCAGAAATTTGTAAGTGTGTCATGCTGTTTTGTTTTGGGCTTAAGGGAACCCAGGGAACTTGGTCTGCAGCTTCTACGTTCTTCATGTAGTGACTTAATTACTGGTGAAAATATCAGATCACTGTACAATTCAGTATTGAAGTTTTAAAGAGCACTATAAAAATCTATTCTTTCTTTCTAAAGGTACCACTTGCTATAGTTTTTCTCAAATATTTGCACAACTGTTATTTGGACCATCCAAAGGTTTAATTTGTAATTGGAAGCCCTTCCCAAATTTGTTGCTTTTTTTTTTTTCTTTTAAACCTCTAGTGCGTTTTACACTGCAAATGCTTTGTTTTCCTCTGATCTGTGCAAGTTCTACATGTTAGTAATAAATGATTATTTACATTTTTTAACTTCACACAGTTTTGCCTTGGAGCTTAAGTGTGAGAAGAGAAAGGAAGCTAGAATATTAATTTTGTTAGCTTAGCCAAATATAAGATTAAGGTGCAGAAAGCTAAGTGCAAACAGCTGCTGACTTATGACAAGGGGTACTTGGTGAATGCTGTTTTAATGATGTTAAAGTTAGAAAATATGTTGATGAGTATCTTGAGCAAGATTAATTTATATAACTTGTTATAACTTTCAAGAGGGCTTGAGATTTATATCTAATAAATATTGATGGTTTGTAACTGAGTTTGTTGTGCAGATAAATGCCATCTGACTATTATTGTCAAGCTTGTTTTAACCTTCAGAGATTAGCTTTTGCAGTATGTTTCTCTCCTAAAAAGTTATCTGGCAGAAAGTCAAGAATTGGAGTCTGTTGATCTACTTACAATTGCTACTCGTAGTGAAAAAGATTGACAGTGTGGGATTATCTTTTGTTTGTTTATTTTTTGTTTTTGAATATATATAATTTTTTAGCTATTGTTCCACCCAGCAAAGCATTTCAGTGAATGCTTAATTCTGCAGCTGTCCCTTAATTTCAGAGAATACTGTTGGGGCAGAACACTTTTCTGGATTCTTTATCCAGAGTCATCTGAAAACACATGTAGTCCTTCTGTTTAAATAAGCTAGCTTTTCTTTGGGACCCACAACCTGTTTACTGGTGCTGAAGTGTTGTAACATAACATTCATGGAAGTTTCTGGGAGGGCTTAAAAAGTCTTTTGAAAAGTATATTCTTTAATATATTACAATGCTTTCTTAAATGTAGGCTAGGGATGAATGCCCATATTAAACAGAGTGTGGGGAACGTGCAGGTAATGCAAAAGTTTTACCCTGGAGCACCATTCTTGCTTCTGCCAGATGTGCTGCTACTGTTTTCTGCCCTGCTCCCTAGCCCTGATTCGGTTATGGTTAGCTAAGAATCTGCTTTCAGGAAAATCTGAAAAGCAGTGGAGGTTACCAGAGTCGTGGGTTATGTGCATCAAAATGCAGTATTTGCATCCAAGAGATCATTACATTCTGTCTGGGAGAGTATAAAATGTAGCACTGGATTCTGACAGAGCCATTAATATGTATTATTCCATTAACAGCGCACAGATGAGTGCGGTATGAAGGGAAGCAGCGTAGGTAGGACAGTAAGGTATGTGCTTGGTTCTGCTACTGACTTCTGGGGTGGCTATTGCAAGTCATGAGGATTAGGTCTCTGCTTCTTTCCTGTGCCTCTCTTTCAACTGAAATCTCCTCAAGAAAGATGCAGTCGCTTGATAGGTTGTGGAATACTGTGAATTAAGGCCTTTATAAAATTATGATGTGACCTGCTTTCATCAATGGTAATTCATATACAATCATGATGAGACTTTTCAGAAAGTATTTTCTGATTTGACCATTACATTAACACTTTCACTGTGTTAAAATTAACAGTTTGTGTTTTCTTAGTCATGAATGTCAGGGTATCTTACTTGTACTTTAAAAGAATGGTATAAGAAAAAAACCATAGAGGCTCTGAAAACTATCGATCTGATGCAGCTGGCACTTGCAATCTGGGTTCTAGTAAAGTCAATGCCAAAAATGTGATTGACTCTAGTACAGCAGGGATTTTGCCTGTGATCTGATGTGTAAATTTAAGTGCTGGTGTATTCAAGAATGTCAACAGAGTTTCCTTGCAAGGAAAATAAAGCTTGTTTGCATCATCAGGTGTTAAACTGTATTTTTAATTAAAGTTTTTCTCAGGAACACAGTGTCTTCATCATTTGAAAGCACAATGCTTTAGATTAACAGTGAGGAGATAATAGAATTGGGGAAACATGATAAAGGTTCCAAGTACTTATTTATTACTAGGCTCACATTTTCAAAATTATAAATACTGAAATTATTTTTTTAGGGTTGCTAGTCCAGTTACCTTCTGGCTGGTGAGCAAAGCTTACTTTGCTCACCTCACTGGATGTGTGGCTATGAATTCTAGCTTCCATATAGAAGCTTTGGCTTTAGCACTCTTGCAGTAAGATGCTGATACAGTTGTGAGCTTGTTTTTTCTTTGACATATGTGAGGCTTTTAGGTTGGAAACATCTTAGAATAAACAGCTGATCTACTGGGGGTTTTTTTATTAATATTATTTTTTTAAAAAAGTATGCCTGCCAAATTGAGTTTTGAGCACAAAATGGAAAGGAAGGACCTAGAAGTTGTAAGAAAGAATACAGTTCCTTAAATCTTCTCTCTTTTAACCAACCTAATGTTTGCAGAACCTGGTTAGGAAGTCTTGATTACTGTAATTACATACAATAACAAAACTAAAGTCCTTTGGACCCAAGGCAATTTCCAGTGGTGTTTGTGGATGGACTAATTATTTTAATACATTTGGACTAATGCCTCTTAGCTCTTTTCTTTTTTTCTTCAGCATCACTGTAAACAAACTTTCCTTGCAAAAGACTTAATTGGCTGTAATTTGTTGGATAGATGGAAGCCGTTGGGAAACGGACAACAGAGCTCTGTTCGATACAAGTTCTGTGTGGTTTTGATTTATTTAGGCGTTTCAGGCTTTCTCCCAGGGTGTTGCTGAAGTTTCAACTTCTGAAAATTTGATCGAGGACATAGTCCATTCTGTATCTGACTTTTAAATAATATTAGTAATAAAAAGGGCTGGAGAAAGACCACTGCTCCTAGGGGCTTGGAAACAGTTTTAGAGGAGTGGGTCCTTCAGAGAGATACCAATGCTTATTCTCTGTCTGTGCAGCTAGAGTCACAAGGAGTAGAGGTAGTTTGAGGCCTCAAGACTGATGGATTAATGAACAGAGGTTAGCATTTGGGGCGCTGGGAGCTAACATAAAGGAAAAATGCTGTTGACTTTCTATTACTAGGTTATTACCTCTAGTAATTTCCGTTGGAAGTTCCCATTTCTCATGTTTCTGTGTACACAAACAAAACTTAAATTGCTGATAACTCCTCAACTCAGTACAACGATTTTACGGACTGACATCGATGGTGTTAGAATGAGTGAAAAGACTTATTTTGGTGGTGGTTTTTTTAATTGCAACTGATGGAGCCAACATACTGGGATGTGCATACGCTCAGAATCACTGTATTCATAATGCGATGACTCCTGTTACATCTTATTAAATCAATACACTTCTGTACTTTTCATCACTGCTTGGGATCTTTGGCCTGCAGTCTTTGACCCTTGGATTTTGTGCTAAGGGTCCTTAAGAAATGGCCAAATACAAAGCTAAAACACAAAACAATAGCAGCAATCTGATAATATAAATCCACTGGTGGTAATGGGAGCGAGGATACCAGCTAGAAGTAGTGTGTCTTGTCAGTAATTATACTACTCTCCTAAATAAGGACATTTAAGGTAGAAGTAAAGATGTTCTGCTAGAACTACAGGCTGAGAACCTGTGCAAGTTGTTTGTTTGGGTTTTTTTTAAAGTCAAACCTAGGTATCAGCAAAATCTGTCTTGGCTCTGTTAGCTCATGTAGAAACAACATTTTTAATGTCTTCATTAACACTAGAATTAGTACATCAGCGTACAGCAGGTTGGCAATGTCATGTCAATTTTCGGAAGAAAAAATTGTCTGAGTTTAGTAGTCTACAGTTTAACTTCCTATTCCTTTTAGTTATCTGCAAGTGTACTTGTTTGAACCCTCCAAGCAAAACTATGCCCACGTTTGCCAGAAGGTTCTTGTGCCATTCAGGCAAGTCCCTACAAGTGCTTTTTTGGCAGTTTTGGTTGAAGTTCAGGTATTCACACAGTAAGCTCAAAAGGAAACTTCAGTGTGTGGACCCATATGTACCTTCAAAAAAAAAAAAAAAGAGGGGGGGGAAGTTGTACCCGCAATTTGACAGAGCTCCAGTCATTACCTACTGCTCATCAGCTCTAATCTGTGCCGAGCAGCTTGTTTCCTCTCTTCTCTTGAGGTTACACTTGTATCAGCGGGGGAATGTGTTAACATTTGAGATCAGAAGGCTTCCAGAGACTTGCTCGGCAGAGCTGCTGGCGTGCAAAGGCTCACAGTCTGGGTCTAGAGGGCAGCCAGTTTAAATGTGGGTACAGGGATTGAAACTGCTTTGTTTGTGTTTTTTCCATCTTTGCTGATCTAAAAATTATTTTATTTGGTGATTTGGGAAGATAGAAGCTGATGGGAGAACGGGCTCTGAATCGAGGCTTCTCCCTCCCTCGGCTCTGTGCAGACCTGGTTCAGGAAAGCGCTGAGGAAGTGCGTGGACAGCTTTGTGAAAGGTCCAAAGTGCAGATGGGCTGCTGCTGTGAGACAGCTGCAGCAGTTGCACATGTGGAAGCAAGCACAGCCTTCCCAGCACTCATGAGCGGTGCATATAGCTAAAAAGCTGGAGAGTGGGTCTGCCTTCCGAGAAATGATTGGCAGGGCTGGAACATAACTCGTTACAGAAGCAGCAGAAGATTGGGAAACATTCGTTTATGCCAATTCAAATTGCTCTGGTCCCTAGAGACTTGGCAGTGTGATTCACCACTATGAAATATTCAGGTTTTAATCGTCATTGCCTAGTGCAAAAACTGTAACTCGGTCGTTCCTAAAATGTTGAGCTTTTATGCCGCATAAACAAGCGTGAATGTATATGGAAAGTGCATGTAAATAGGTACAAAGTATAGCTATATATTAAACTTTTCAAAACATGGATATATCTAAAATGTATACACATTTATATTCACTTGTCTGCAGACTTAAAAGGGCTGTGGAAGAAATGACCTGTCTGGGAATGATTTTTGTATGTTTTGGCGGGTGAAGAGTAGGGCACAGAACCGAGCATCGGGTGTGCTAGCAGATGGCTCAGCATAGAGGATTTAACGTCTGGTCATGTATTTTTCACAGTAACTTAAATATATGTCTGAATTGCTCTTAAACTTCGTTTAAAATACAAAATCTTGGTTTTGTCAGTGTGTCAAACTTTGCTGGGTGAATTTCTGTGAAAGCTGATATTTTTGTTTCAGATTTGCCCAACTGTTCCTCATCGCCAGACTTGCCACTGCAGAGCAGTTCACATCTACAGATCACCCTGTTCCTTCAGCTATTTTCTAGGAATCCCAAGCCCTAGTACTCTCTTCTGAATCTGGCTATTCATACAGCCTGGAGTCATTATGCTGCTTGTTATCCAAACGAGCTGTCCCCTGATAAACACAGACAGGCCTTTCTGTTCTACCGGATCATTGCATCGTCCCATTTCTGCCCTATCATCAAAGTGTGTGGCACTCCTGGAAACACTGTGTTCCCAGCTCTCCCCCTCCACCTAGTCAACACGGCTTGCCTGCCAACTTATTCTCTTTGAATGTGGGTTTGGCCACTCTTGTACAGCTATGCCAAGAATTACTTAGTAATTGCAACGGGATTTGGAGTGGCCATATAACGGAAGGGAAAACAGATTTGTGTACTTTCTGCTTCTTAAAGACAGATGAGCGAGGGGTCACAGGATTGTTAAAACACAGCTCGAATGCTGGGTCTTAACTGATGCCAAAGGCCCTCTGGTCTGCTTGATGATCTGAAGGTGTCTGTTTTAATATGATACCAAAGGAAATATGAGTGCATGAGACATGGGCTTTGACTGAACAAAAGGGGCATTTAAAAATCTAACCTAAATCTCTTTTGTGTGGGTTTTTTGTTTGGTTGTTTTTTTCTAAGGACCCCAAAGGTGGTTGGGTTGTTTTTTCTAAGTTCTTATTAAAGTTTTGACGCTCCACTTTCCCCGTGTATGCTGTCATAGCAATGTAATTCATGTCTCTTAAGAATCCCTGAACTCACCCTGACAGATAAGAATAACGGGAAAAAGTAAAGTTCCCAATGTTGTTAACGCAAAAGTTGTGTGTGTGAGGATGGCCCGTGTTTTGTTCTGAAATGCATTGCTCTTATTTTAATCCTTGTCCCCCATGCTGATGTTAAGGTCTCTTCTGCACAGCTCAAGTGTGAAGTAATAAATAGATGATATTAGACCCAAGTTGTTTGTATGTACGTATGTATTTTTCTTCTCAGAATTTCATTGAAAAGCTGAGCTTTGTGTTTTGGCATTTGGAAAGAAGCATAGAGTGTGTTTTAAACCCCAGGTAAAATTGATTTTCCAAAATTGCAGCCTCTGAGTTGTCTGTGTTGGACCATAAGGCCTCGGAGCCCTGCTTGCTGCAGCAGGAAGGATTCAAATGCTGTCTGATTTTTCTTACAAGGCTTTAGCTTGTTGATTAGTATTGATTGCTGAAGGAATTGGCCACTTGAGTAGATGCTGAATCAAATAATCCCCTCAGTTCTTGCTTTGCAAATCCATTGTCGTAGAACAAGCTCCTGAGAAGCTTTGCATGTGTGCCACAGCGTGATGGGAAATTCTCTCACAGTCTGACTGGTTAAAAATTGCACCTTTTTTCTTCTTCTTAAAGTACTATTGACAAGTGATATTTGTGCATAAATTTTAGGATAATAGTTTGTAGTTACATATAATGGAATAACAGCAAAAGGCCAGAAGTAGCTTTTTTTATATATCTAAATGATTTAGACACAGTGAGATTTGTCCTTCTAAATCACATAGGTAGTGTTGAAAAATTTTCCCACATCTTTCTATCTAAAAACTCTGCCACTGATCAACTCTTCCAATGCATAGACAGCATGAGCACCTGTAACTAATGCAGCTTTTAATTTTGTATTCTAAACTAGTCTCTGAGATGTTGGTGACAAAACCATCGACTGTCCCTGCCCCACCTGCTTTGAGACCTTTGCAGTAGCATGGGGTGTGTGACAGGTATGTTGGGATGCTGGCTGGGGGAGTAGGGAGCAGGTGATACCATAGAAAATAGCCAGGGATTTTGTATGCAAGTTTCAGAGAAATGTAATGGTTCTGGTCTGTGTTAATTGGAATTCTTAGAGTATGAACTCCAGCTGATATTTGTAAGAGATTACTGCTGACATGTGAAAGTAAGGATGAACCAAATGAGAGATGCAGGATCAGCCACGTAAGCCTTGTTTCTGCTAATTGTCTTGTACGAAGCCCAGGGAAGTCAAGCAATTCCTGCCGTGGTACTATTTACAGCCGCAGAGCCTCTGGCTGAAAGATGGTTGGTTACCTGTTACGCACTTCAGGGCCTGACTGCTCTGTTGGTTACCTGTTTCTGCCCTTGATCCTGAATTTCCTCTCTCTACTACTGCATTTTTGGTTATTGTTCACAGAAAAAGCTCAGCTGAAGTCTTCTTACTGGAATCCTAGTTCTGTGTTTCACATTAGCTATAGCTGTAATTATTGTGAAAATACTTGTTTTAGTTGATAACTTCAGATAACCAGTTACTAAATACTTCTCACTCAACTTATTCCTATTCTATTTTAAAGTATTTCAGGTTCTTTAATTAGAGGAGGAAATAATTCGCATGGGAAATAGGAGCTGTGGAAAAGCCTCTGTACTTGGGGGGGGGGGGGGGGGGGGGGGAGGGCGGGAGGGGAATATATACTGTAAATCATGAATTGCATCATGTTGTATCAGGATCCACGTAGTGCAGCTATACGTGTGTTAGGAATAGCAGAATTGTCAGTAATAAGAGTTTCATTCAGCAGATGGTCCTTGTAAAGGGTCCTTTGGATATAGTCAGTTTGCCCTCTGCTTTGGTTTCTGATTAAATTCCTGAGGCCGAATTTCTTGTAATGAGAAATTAGCTCTTGGATGGATTTCTAGAGGAAAAGTATTGATTAAGAGCTATTGGTGACCATCTGAGCTTCAGGACAAGCAAATGTGCTAGAGGTGGGAAATACAGCCAAATACATATGCACACCCAGATTATGGTTCACTGATTCCCCCCCCCCCCCCCTTCTTCTGGGAGGTTTCAGAGTCTCAACCATTGACCATTGATAGCGGAAGCTTACCACAAAGGAAAGAAACATCAGAACTGGTGAAACAGAACAAGAGAATTCTTTTTTTTTTTTTTTTTAAAGATGCAAAGAAAATATCAGTAGTAGTTAAAATACAGGTTGTTATTACAAAATAATATGAAGCATTAATATAATAAATACCTGAAAACACGTGTGTAGTGTAGAAAATAGTAATGCTGTTCCTAGCACTGTCTTTGAACATGGCGCATGAACAAGTTTCAACTAATAGATAAATGTTTTCCATTTTTGAGATCTCTGAACTTGTTAGACCCTTGGGATCATTAGCAAATCTTCTGAAAATGATTGAAATTACTTTCCTAGCAAAAGAAGCAAGTTAGCACCCACCGCTAATGTTCTATTCCTTTCCTTATGCCCACTGTGCGCTGGTTCAGGGGGAAGTGGGTGACCGAGCACCTGAAGCAGAACTTGTCTTCTGCTGATTTTGCAAACCTAGAGCTAATCCATTGGTTTTAAACAGCTCTTCTATACTGCGTATGCAATGCATTGAAATCATAGTGCCACTGCACAAGTCTTTACTAGTAGTGATGCTGTTGCCAAATCATCTCTGCATATTGATAATGAATTTTCTCTGTTGTGCATGTAACTTTCCCTGGGGTGGTGTGAAACTAGATCACCGAGATGATTTATGAAATGGAAACCTGTTTGAAAGCTCATATTAGTGGTGGTTTGACAGTTGTTTGGCTTTGTTATTTTAAGCTACTTTTATCATGGAATCAGTTTATAAAAATAAAGGGGGGCGGGTGGTGTGTAGGCACAGATACTGCCGTATAAAACCCAAACATCCAGTACAGAAAGGTCCTGTCTCTGTAACAAATAGAAGTCAAATAGTTAAGCCTCAAGTGTGGATCTGTGATAATTCAGTTAAATGTGCAATACTATACTAGAAGATGCATCTCTCTTCTCTGGTAATATATCCCTTACAAACACTGATGAGAATTTGAAAGGCTTTAACTATCAGTTCAGAGTTGCTTACCATTAGGCTTAGCTGCAATTGCCGCGAGACTTGTATTTGGGGATCTGAGAAAGTTTGTTTTGTAGCCTTTGCTTATGTCTTCTCACACAAGCCTTGCTTCTGGTTAGGAACGGGAAATGCTAGGGACTTGTATGCTCCCAACACATCTTTTAGCTAGAGATCCAGATTGTGGTGTCAAAATAAAGATTGCAGATAATGTGTTGGAAGGCTGATATGCTTTATAGGCTAGGCAAAATTTAGTAGCAATTGTAGCTGCTTGAAATGTGCGTTCTTGGGGGCGGAGGGGTGGGGAAGAGATGTGAACTTGAGTGGTTTAAAAAAAAAAATATGGATTAAGTACTTCAAGAAAAGATTTGGCAAGAAGGATGCGTAATCAATACTTTTGGACCAAAAAAAAAAAAAAAAAAAAATCATTTCCAACACAATCTACAGGGAGGTGCTTAAAACCAGTGTCAGAACTCCATGGACTTTCCATAAATGTATCTTGAGGAATGAAGAGCACAAACCAAAGCAGACCCTTTTCCTTCTTTCGCCTAGGAGGCCGATGGGGAGGGGGTGTCAGCCCCGGTGCAGTTGGCTCCTCAGCCTGTGCGTCATTCAGCTGCAGCAGCAGCTCTGTGCAGGCACCGGTGGAGCTGGTCCAAGTGCCTCATGTCAATGCCCTGATTTCCATTCCCCTTATCTTCACAGTTAGCGCCGTGGTGTGCTGCTTATGGCCTGAAGGACAGGCGAGCATCTTCTCTCTGGGGTTGATGCTGGTTCCTGGACCAGTGTGAAAGCTGCTAGTGGTTCTGTGTTACGTTAATAATATGGGCTATTACTCTTACAGGTCTGTATAGAGATAAGGATTAATATTACACTGAAATTGATTGTGAATTACTTTGTTGATATATCATTAAATCAATTCAGTGATGTAATAGCTTTTGTATTATTACTTTAAATACTATATTACCTTCTTTGGGACTCAGTATAATGAGACATAAGCATGTCTTAAATGAATTTTTTTTTTTACATGATGTAGATTTGTACTAATGATGGTCAGAAATAAATATCTTTGTATTTTATAACATAGTTGTCTGTAAACAATCAGGCTAGAAAATGTTTTCCAGTGACAGCAGCTTTTCCTGGCTACTTTCATATCAACATTTGGCATTATCTGGTTGCTCGGCTCAGTGCATTCTTGAATCATTTTCAGGAAAAAAACCCTCCATAGAACTTAGATTTTTTTTTTTTTTTTTTTTGGGGAGCAGACAAAGATACTTTCTGTACGTTGTTTTCTAAATTTTTAGCGTTCATTTTTTTCTGCATGAACGGAAATGTTCTTTGAAGGAATTTACGCCATCGTGGGGAGGGGAACATTTTGGTTATGAGGAGTTTTTCCTGCTAGTACTTTCGAAGTGGGCCCTGGATGTGGGCATGCATCTCTCGAGCGGTCCTTGGTATCGTGTTTAGCTTTGGATGTGTCTGCACTGTGCTCCAGAGCTGCTATTACAGCTCATTTAAACAGACGCAAGGTAGTTTAAAACAAATTAATTTGAGTTCCAGTAGCAGGGCTGCTGCAGGGCTAAGGTTTCGCTGGCTGAGTATCTAGCCAGAGCTGGTGTTTCTGTGCTTTTCACATTGCTGTTTTTATGGCTATGGCTCACCTACAGTAGCTGTTTTAGAGGTAGGTCAGGTAGGTCCTTGCATGCTGCAGTCATACCTGGCTTGTCGCTGAAGACTGTGTTCCCGCTTTGCTGCATTTTAAACTAGTGAATTTCAATAAAATTGCAGGGGATCAAAGTTGAGAGAGCAGCTTTGTAAGACGGGTCTTCAGCCTGTGTATAAAATGGACAAAAAAATAGGATTTTACTTCCCTTCACCGGTAGCTGGCATATCACAGCCAGGCAAGGTGCCACAAATTGGCATCTGTCTCCAGATTCCCCATATTGACATGAGTCATTCAGAGCTGATAAAAACATTAGGTCTAGTCATAACTTGCCCCAGTAAAGGTTCACAATAGCTTCGAGAGACTGTCTCAGTCTCCATAATTTTTCTGAGCAGAGGCTGTCAGTTTGGTGACGGTTGGATTTTTCTGCACATTATCTGTTTTACTGGCTTGCTAGTTGGCAAGTAGCTTGGGGTGAAATCTTTGTCTCGCTGAAGTTGCTGGGTGCTTTACTATTGACCTCAATGTTCCTCCCCCCCCCGATATGCTGTTGAATTAACATACATTTCAAATAGAGATCAAATTTGTAAACGCTGTCAGGGTGGCCATAACTGCTTTAGGCTGCTGGGTGTTGGAGGTGATTGACGACGTTGTTACTGGCCCTTACAGGAGATGAGGGGAAGTGGATGGGCCTTGGTCCCTAAAATTGCCGCTCCCTTATATTGCTACCTGTTTACTGCAAAAGACAGAAGCCTCCTTTCAGCCATTCTGCTTCATGTTTTAGCCTCTCTCCTGCTGCCAAGAATATTTTTACTCTGCGTCAAGAGAAAATGAATTCATGCCTTCAGGATTTGTACTCTTTGCTCTGTGCTGTATGATAGCAACCCAGTGAGATGCACAAGTGGAAACTGCATTAATGATTGATAAAAGCTGAGAGCTGTTTAAATTTTTTTCCTGTTTAATGACTATCAATAATTTAATGCGTTTACTGTATGTTTTTAAGAAATAACACCCATATTACAGGCTTGGGTTTAATAGGCTAAATGATTCAAGCTTCAAAAAAATACAGATTGCCAACATGAAGTGTATCCCCTCTTTAATTAAGAATAAGACAGAAAAATATGCAATCAGGCTTATAAGATGGAGCTAGATCTTGCAAAACAAATGTTTTTGCATGCCCCCTCCCCACCCCTCATATCCTTTGGGCTGTTGTGTAGAGCCGGGGGCCCGCTCTTGCCCTGCTGAGAGCAGTGGCTGAGCTGGGTGAGAAGGTATCTGTAGTCACGTCAGCACGTGGCCCACCGACGGTGGCATGCAGGAGCCCGCGCTGCCACCCCAGCAGGGAGCCCCGGGAGGATGCTGCTCTCAGGACACGGCCGTGTGCCTGACTTGCCTCTCCCTTGTGTCCTAGGTACCGAGTCTCACAACAGCACTGTCATTTTAGCTGGTTTATGAGCATCTCGTCGCCTAAGTCACTTGGGGGAAGGTTGAGGAGTGTGGCTTTTAGAGAAAGAATTGCTTCCTTCTAGATCTAGCTTAAAAGGGAGAAATAAATGTTTTGAAAAATTATTCCCCCTGATTCTTGGGAAGGGACCAAATTTTTAAGGTGATGAGTATCTTCCATTGTGCTTTGGTGTGCTGGGTTTGGTCCTTAAGGCTTTGCATATAAAATACGGAGTATAAAAATCTCTATTGTGCTAGGTATGTACCTTTTTTTGGTGGTTAAGAGAAAATTAAATCTTTTTTTCATTATTGGTGGTTGTTGCAGTTAGACTGGTAAGTAAATGTCATGCATAGGTTGGTATGTTTTAATAAGCATGTTATCTAAATGCATGCGTATGAATAGTGCTTCTGTAAACTTAGATTTTTCACATGGACAAATGTCATTTTGGGAAGAGTTTTTTTCAGGATCCAAAGAAAGCAGATGGGGAAATAGATAGGTATAACATCTAAGCTGCAGAAAAGAATTGTGTGAACACCTCTAAATAAAAATATAGAAATATAATACATTTGGCATGTAAATAAAGGTGATTCAAATTAATAAAAACTATGCTTCTTGTTCAGGAACTATATTTCATGTAAGTAAAGCACAGTGTCTTATATTTAGACATGTATTGATGGGTAGATCCTATGAGTTCACTAAGACCTGAGCACATCAAAGGAAAACTTATTTACGAGATTTGTGTTTTGATTTGCTCTTCCCATGTGTTTATCCTTTGTCTGCACTTCTGCAACAATATTTTAATAACTTTTTCTTGGCTATTTGTAATAAATACTTGAGAAGAGCTTCCTGTCTTTGTGCAGATACAGTTCTGGGAAAATAGCATTTATGTTTGAAGAAGCTTGTTTCTTCACAAATATCTCCAGTACAGGTGTTTGTGGTGGAAGTGTTTACCCTGTTCTGTGTATACAGACACATATATGCTTGCACACACATATATATGTATGGATAATAGGGATATGCTTGTAATTAATACTAAATTAAATGAGAATTTGTTAATTTCTAGCTTGTTCTCTTTATGTTGCTGTAGGTAAGCACTATGTTATATGCAACTTTCATTTCATACTGACTCTGTCCAAACTGTAGATACTAGAAAATAGATTGGAGAAGGAACCTGCCGCAGGGGGAGGTGAGGTTCCTGGCTTCAAAACACGGGGCTTAGAGTCCTGCCCTGAGACTTAAGGGAGGGTGCCCAAAATACCTGGGAGGTGCCACCTACATTAGTGGCAGAGAGACTACAGACTAATATATTTTAGTAAGGTATGTGAGATACACTTATGGTACTGTTCTAAGAAACATTTTAGAAAAAAGGTCTGTCTTTTTCATTTTCATCATGATGGTTAAGAGTAGGTATTTCTGTCTTTTTTTTTTTTAGCTTGCTTGTTTGGTTTTTACAATGAGAAATTGAGATTACTACTTCCCTCAGTAGATATTCATGGGATAGTTATTTTATTACCTCTCCTAGATCAAGAGGTTGAAAAATAAACAGAAAAAAGGAAAATAATTTTTTTACTATGATATGAACTTGACCTATTTCTGTTAGTGCACACTGAGTACACATATAATTCACCTGAAGAAAAGTAGCCATTTGTTAAACGTAGATTGAAGAACCTTGAGAACACTCCTCCCCCCCGATGATGTACTCCTCCCCCTTAAACTCTGTCCTCCCCCTCAAACCCTGCTTTGCCTTATGTTATAAACACAGTTTGGGGAGGGGGCTCTTACATACAGCAGTGCTCTGATCTAATTCCTTTCTCTAGTTCTTGGTGTAATGGAAGTAATAAACATCATAGAGCTAGAAAATCCAATAAACTAGAAGATCTTCCGGGTTGGTTGTGTATAATGGGGGCTCCCTTTAACAGAGTAGTACCCCAAAGGGCTGATGGGGGCTCCTGGCGAGGGTCAGACAGGATAAGGGAGCAAGCAAGCTCTTTGCCAGTCATACGGTGCAGACTGGAAGTGAGGGGAATTACTTTCCCAAAACTCTTTATTTTCTGAACTTAAAAAGTCTCTGGATCAATTAAATTAAGGACTAGATCCTGGCAAATGTCATGCAGGATCTTTGCGTGGGAAGTGGGTTAGATTTGGGTAACACCTGAAAAAAACACTATATTTTCATTGTGCAGCAGGACGAATAAATCTGGCACTGATCATTTGGAAGGAAGGGTTAATTTTTAGTCAAGATCACACTTCGGACTCTCTGGTCCAGGTTTTAATCTTCAGCTCAGGTACTGTCCAGAATCAGTGTGCGTAGTGTGAGATTTAATGAAAACCCAACTCTCGCTGGTGGAATCAAGGTTTGTTTTTATTAAGCTTGATATAGGAAAGCAACTCCACTAAATCCACTGCGGAAGTTGACTCACACCATCTGAGGGTGTTTGTTTTAACATATGCCTCTTCATTTATCAAATGTTGATGTTGACGATTTGTTGGATTTCGATACAGTGTTTCCCACTTTCCTGTTTGTTTCTTTCCTGTAGTGGCTGTGTACCCAAAACACTTTGACATTTTTCTTATACAAATTATCTCTGTCCCTGCCAGAAATTTACTGAAGTCTTTTGGTATCATAAGTCATTTTGCTAGGTTTCTCCACTTAGAATTTGACTTTTGGGTAATGCATTATTTCACTTCATTTTATTTTTTTTCTTGCCTGAGGATTTGAGAACAGAGCAATCTCACTTTCTTTGGGGCAAGTGATGTTGAGTCAAAGCTACATCCCTAAGTGGAACTTACGACAGATTTCTGTCTCCCTGAGAATGTTGTTAAAAAAACTTTAGGTTTTTGCACTTAGTCTTCTTTTTTACCACCTCTTGATTTTATGTTTGATTAAAAATATACTTCCTCCAAATCTTGTACGTCTGCTTTAAATTATTTCTTCTACCAGCAAGAGGATGAAAGTGTAAAAGTTTTAAGCACTTGAAATGTAACGAGTATATCAATTCTGAGCAGACTTTACCTGACATACGTGGGGAGTTTCTCTTAGCAGGGGGTAAAATGCTGTCTGAAGCTTCCTTTTGATTTAGTAATGAAAAAGAAAAGCAAATGATGCTTTTGATTTAGGGATACAAAACTAGTGTGTGGTTGAGAGGGGGATACAATTTTTTTTTTTCTTGTATTTTGCAACCTGGTCTATGCTGAGCTGCTCAGTAAGTATTGATTAGCGCATAGCCTCGGGACGTACACATGTCGGGAGCAGTTCACTGAGAGTCATTTCTTCTCCTGTCCCCACAATGAAGGCTATAGCACCGTTTCCCTCTTTTTTTAAAAAGTATAACAATTTGAGTGCTCCAAGTGTTGGCTTAAGTTGCTTTGCATCAATTAGTAGTACAAGAGGGCTGAAATCTGACAGAAAACAGAGATGTGACTGAGGGGTTTAAGACATCGAGAAAGTGGACTTAAACAGTGTGGGAAGGCTTGCATTAGGGAAACAGGTTGGGGAGGCAGGTTTTTGAGCAGGTACATATTTGTGTCAGAATCCGTTTTTTTGTGTTGTCAGATTATTGCTAGGCCTATTTATGGCTGAATGTAACAAGGCAGAAGAGGTTTTGAATCACTGATCTTGTTCTTTCTCTCCTTAGTGCACACTTTCTGTGTCGTCTTCTGTGATCTTTATTTAGTTTTTTTGTTGTTTATTTACACCGCTGCTGTTACTTCATGAATTCTTTAAATCATTGCCTATCTAGAGCGGAATCTGGACAGAATTATTCTTGCAGCTTTAAGTCTTGCTGACAGGAGGAGAGAAGAAGAGAGCTTTTGTCCTCTAGGGAAATGCAGGAACTGTGGCCATTTAGAATTGGGCAGACACGGTCGGCTTTGAGGGAGATGCTGTGATGGGAGTGCTGCCTTTTATGTTGTTTTCTATCTGTTGGGGCCCCTCGTATAAAATCTCTTTCAGGAGGCTAGGATCCATATGCAATTGCATACTGTTAGCAGACAGGGTAATTGTCTTTTTGAGGGATGATAGAGGTATGTGGGGAAATGTAGCGTAGACTTTTTTCCTTATTTTGAGAACTTGTGTTCAGATTTTCCATAGGACAGAAAAGGGTAGAGTTTTCTGTATGAATATAAGCCAACAAAATGTGATGGAGAACAGACTGGATGTGTTTCCCTTCGCTCATTCCCCATGGAAAACCTTGATTGCCATTTCCTCAAATACGTTAATGTCTTGCATGCACCCTTTAAAATAATTTTCCACTTGATTTTCCTGCCTTTCATCAGAGGCAGGTACTGGAGGTAGGGAGGAGGGGCCTATTAAATCTGGGTGTCTGTAAGTATCTTTAAATACATTAGGAGTAGGGCAGAGAGAGAGATATGGTCTGAGGTGAGGGATTATGGTTTTATGGGAGGGAAGCTGGATTTCTAAATGGGATCTTTAGTCACAAAAAGGCTTTTTGGTTCCCTTTCCCTTCATTCTGACACTTAATATTTGTTTCTCTTATTGTTACTGAAAGATTCAATATAGCTGGAACAGGATGTCTTAAGAAAATAGATTGTCTTAAGAAAAAGAGTAGTTGTCTTTAAAAAGAGGTAGAAGTTACAATTAGTTGCATATACCTCATAAGTCTAGATATGATCCTTGCAGGGAAGAGTACATAAGCACTTGAATGTCAGTATATACCTGTATGTTCAGTATGCATGTTGGAATTTGCCTTTTGCCAACTATTTTGATAGTAAATGTGGCTCATTTGAATTTTTACAGAAGTGGGTGTGAGCTTGGCTGAAGCATATTTACTTAATAGAATGAGCACTCAAGAATATTTTTGAATGGGACTTTATTCCATTCTGATATGGGGCTTTATCCCATTCTGACATGAATCCATCTTTGTTTTTCTTAGTAGTAGGTGACTTGACCCTCATTCCATATTTTGATAAGGTGACGATAGAAGGAGAAAATACAGGACAGCTCAAGTTGGCATTTTGGGACTGGAGAAGGAGAGGCACAGTAGCTCCTTCAAGGAGTTGTTGTAATCTGTAGCCTCTTCAAAAAAACACGATAGAAACAAATACTTTTTCTTCTTTTTTTTCCACCCCTTAGGAAATACTGTTGTGCTGAGGAAGAAAACGGCTCCCTGCTCCTTTTTTTTTTCTTTTTTTTCTTTTTTTTTTTTTTCTTTTTCCCCTCCTTTCTTCTTGCCTGAATTAGAAGCTCCAGGAATGTGCTAATTGGCGGCGGCCTCTTCAGAAAGGTAAGAGGTAGTTGTTATCTGCTTTTGAAGGTGTCTTGCCTGCTCAGCTCCTTCTGGAAAGGAGGAGGATGTTAGAAGCAGCTTGTCTACATAGAGTTTACACAAGTCTTCTGGTTCATGTGGATTGCCCTTCTAACTGTGATGCAAACAGAAGCTTCATGTGCTTCTTGCTCTACTTCTATGTGCAGGGTACAGTCCCTTGGGAAAAACTAGAAGACGAGATAAACTTTAAATGTTTGCAGAGGAAAAAAAATATATAACTGTTGTATTGCAGACTGATTAACTAAATCTTTGAATATCAACTTAGATGAAAAGACAGTGAGTTAGGTCTGGAGCAGTCATATTGAAGAATCGTGTCTCAAAGTGCTGCTTTTATTATTATCATACATGTACATCTAATCAGATAAATACAGATTTTTAGTTGTTTGGTTATTTTGCTTTTTTTTTTTAAACCTGATTGTTTTCTCTGGGGTCCTTCATGGTTTCATGGCTTGTTGTACCAATGACAGATAAGATAGGAACCAGCTGGAACCTCAGCTCTAGCTCTGAATGGTGTGTTTTGTGAAGAGCTGGAAACAGATGGCAATTCTTCACCTCTCCAGACTTTTTTTTAGTTTTGGGCAGAAGTGCAAAATGTGGTGAGTGAGAGTTCAAATGCAGTGTCTTTTTTGTAATACTTCTAAGCAGTTAAATTCTGTAGTTATCTGGTGATGTGATCTGCATGTAATCCATGTCCGTCTTTCCACTTCAAGACATTTAATTTGTGTGTCAGTATATATAAAGTACAAGAAATTAATGCTGTGATTTATAGAGCATCCTGAGCTGCTTGAGTAGACTCAAGTCAGTTGCTAGACAAATTGCATTATATATTTTAGTACCAAAACGCAATGTTTAGATTTGTATTTGCTTAGGAACTGGCTGCAGTGCTTTGAGATGTCATTTCCCATTCCATCTTGGTGATAGAGGCTAATGCTCCTTGTAGTGGCGGCAGTGTCTTCTGTCTAGACCTCAGCCATTCCAGTTCACAGTTGATGTCTTAACTTAAACCAGCTCTGAGAAGGGGTTTATGCTAACTTGCTAGGCTCTGAATTGGGGAGGCCAATGCGTGATATAAATTTTTCTGCCAGATTTGCTCTGTGGTGTGAACCTTTGTGAAGGGTTTGGGAAGACAGTGCAATGCAATAATGTCTTAAATTGCCCCAGTGAGATTTGTCAGAGTTCATTTGTCATACCCCTCGGACTGCCTAAGTACACTAACTTATCAAGGATAAGCTGCCGACAGGTAATGTGCCTTGGGATGTTCTCTTTCTCATTCTCCATCTCATTCTTGACGGTGCAGAGGGAAGCTAAGTCTTTATTGAACGGCTGCTACCAGCTGCCTGGCTACCTTCTGCAATAAAGCTAATGACCTAATGGGCAAATGTTTCTTGGAGACCTTCAGCTGAAGCAGAGACAAGGAGAAACATACAGACCAGCTAAAGGCTTCTCGAAGTTTGCAATTTCCCCGGGGCTCCTTCTATGTAATTACCTGTCTATCTCTTTGTCTCCTATCTCTTAATGCAGGAGGAGTGTCAGACTCCAGGCCGCTAATCTTTGTTACTATGGAAAGGCTGGTTACACTCCTCTTCTTGCACTTCAAAAATGGCAATAGCAGGTCCCCAGCTGGTTCCCTGAATCTAACTTAAAAATGGATGATGGCTTTTCTCCTTGGTGCCAGACTAAATAATGCAGCTGCCTGTGCTGTTGCAGTCAGGCATTGCCTCTGCCACTAACGCTGCGGCGTGCTGAGAGGAGGAGCCCGCAGAAGCTGCCTTCTGGCCTCTGAACCTGTTTTCTCCCAGACAAGTGAAGGCTCTGTAAAATTCCTTTGAAACACAGAATTTTGGGGCACACTGAGACGTGGGAGGTTTGGCTGAGCTGCAGGTGTGGAGAAAAGCTGCTATTAAGATTCGTAGCTCCAGCCGAGTTTTTGTACAGTTTCTGAATGCCTTCAAACTCCCTGGGTTGGGGGCTGAGGGGAAGTACAAGGTTTGCAAGCTGTTTTGCAGGATCGTGGGCATCAGTTGTTATTGCCTCCCTCCCAGCACGGGTCTGCAGTGATGTGCAGCGGAGACAAGTGCCTCTGCTCAATTCGTAGGGTCAAGTGAGAGGCTGTGCACAGCCCACTACCACTTCTCTCTGCCTGGATGTGTCCGTCTGTCCCTCTCACGCAGCACTGGAAATTTGGAGGGAATTCCCTGCCTGCTGCTCCCCTCCTCCTTACCCTGCATGTGCTTCCTGAGTTGCAGCATGTCAGGCGGATCACCCCTCCGAAGCTGTGGTTTGGGAATGGCTCCAGCACAAACACCTTGTCTCTCTGCGCTCCTTTCTGTCCTCGCAAGGAGAGGAAAACTGTCCCTGTGTTGGACAGGGTCCCTTTCCAGCTGCTGCAGCGACTTGCACACCCAGGAAATGTATGTTGCTAAACCCCTTTATGGTACCTTTGTAAAACATGCTTTAACTGTCTGCAAATGTATGGTATTTAAGCAGCAGAGTCTGTATTACCAAACGCAGTCATGCAGACACTATTCCTCGGGGTGAAAAGCTTTGGGAGGAGAGGCTGGATGTGATAGTGAAATTTGAGAACCAAAGCAAAAGAGGAAGTTCTTGCCCATGTGTAGGACTAGAGCAGGTTCAGGAAAGGTGGAGGACGGGGAAGCGTATACCCCTTCCCAGTTTGGAAATGTTGAAGGGGGATAGAAAGGAGGGGAGAGGCAGGGCAGGGACAAGGCAACAAGAGATCAGGCTGGCTAGTGGCCCGCAGTTTGCTGTGTTTCATTTGCTGCCTTTAATGCTATGCTTTCCTCCCCCGCTTCCTCTAACTAAATTTGGGCAAAGATAATTTTTATTTTTTTTTCCTTGAAAGAGCAACCATATCTCCATTCAGATTGTTTCAGAAGTTATGTTTCTTATCAGTGCATCTAGAATGATGATTTCGCACTGATTTTTGAAAGAACTTTTATTTCCCTCATTATTTCCCCCTGTTTTCCTCTCTCTCATTTGTATCAAACTGAACCATCTCCAAAGGAAGGGTGATACTGCTGCTAGCTAACATTTCAGGTGGGTGATGCTGTGTATGTTAAGCAGCATGCCTGTAATAACTTACTTGTCAGTGGGAAGCTTACCGTTTGTTTGTATTTTTCTTTTCATATATAAATCAAGTTCATAGCTCTTGAGCCTTTGTAGAGCGTTTCAAAAAGGAGTTTGTTTCAAGTCTTGGATTCCACCCCACCCCCACCCCCCTTTGAGGTAAGTTTGGGGTTAGGATTTCTCATTCAGTGACTGTATTCAGTAAAATGAAGTGTCTGTCAAAGCTATATTGCACCTTACAAGATGATGACAGGTTCTTCTGGAGTCCTCAGTTTGCAAAGCCTTAACTGTCTCCCAGTTTAAATCAGGACTTTACCACTGCTTAAGGCCTTTAAGTACTTAATTAACTTTATGTTAACAATGTTTTTTAATAAAACCTTTATTTTTCTGATTTTCATTTCATGAAGGTTACAGGTTTTAGTTTTTTATTCTGATACGGAGAAGATTTAAATGGCAAAAATTTTATTGGAGAAGAAAAACAATTTCCATCCCAGCAGTGCATTTTTCAGGTCACTTGTATGTTTAAAATCTGTTTACTACGTAGTATGTGTTTAAAAAAAAAAAAAAATCAGAAAGCTGGATGCTTTTTTTGTACCTCTAAAAAGATTGTTTTGAACCTCTTTGGTTTTAAACGCACAGAAAGTGGAGGGTTCAGAGCTGAAATTAACTTTTTCTTAAACCTTTTACGTGAAAGAAGTGATTTAAGAAAAGTTAAGAAGCAGAGTAAAAATCTGGCATATCTAGGCACAAGAAGCTAGGTTAAAATGGTAGTAAGAGCTGTGATTTTGAATTTTCTTATCCTTTCAGTTGTCTGAGGGCAGACTTCACAGGTCCCACGAAGTGAATAAGGTTGCCGGGAGAGGTGATGGAAAGACTGCAAGGGGTTGCCTCAGGGCATCTGTATCTGTATGGAGGGCTAGCAGGTATTGTCTTCCTCATGTAGTGTAGCTATGGCAATGACCATTTGTTGCTGGTTAAAACCCTTCAGTTCTTTAGTGTTAACAGAGCTAGCTCTGGGTCACTTGGCTTTCCTCCAGTTTCACCAGTTACAGTCTGCCTGCCTCAGTTGTCCCTGATGCCGAGTTTTCAGTACTCCTCACAGTCATTGTGTTTGAGGTGTACAGACCTACTTCTGAATATGAAACTGCGTTTACTTATTTAGGAATAAGTCCTATGTGGAGTGGTGTGTTCCCTTGTGCTGGGGCCTCCCCCCTCCTTGCCCACTCCGCCACCCCGATGAACTGCAGTTGGGTCATTGGTCGACTCCTCTTTGCATCCACTCCCAGGGGTTGAAGGGATGCTTCTGGAGGCCAGATGTCTGCCCACCATCACCCCTGGTGTGTAAGTAATTGCACTGAGCATTGAGGTAGCTTCTTAGGCTCTCTGGAGCTTTGCAGGCCTGCTAGAAGGAGCTCTGGCTTGAGTGACTTGGAAGTGGCTGCTGGAGAGCGCTGGGAGTACAAATTGACAGTCTGCAGGAAGGAGTTTTTGGAAGGAGCCTGTGGTGCTAATCCATAATTGGTGGTTGAGAGGAACGAAGTGTAATGCATGGGTATTAGTGTAGGTGGCAGGTTTGGGTATTTTGCTTTTGCTTGTACTAACTGTTAGTCCCTCAAAAAAAAGCTGGAAGGCCCAAATCAAATTTGAATGTTGTTGTTGAAGTTAGCAATGGAAAAAGACCTGGTTTGTTGCCTGATTTCCTTACAAGTGATGACTGTTTTCTTCTGCTAGGGAACGACCCATCTGGGTGCATACTACTCCATCCTTCAGCTATGCAAAGATATGTGTGAATTCCTTATATATTTCAATAATTTGCCTGTTGAAAAAAATAATGAAAAACAAACCAGCAGAATTTTTCTTCCCTAAAACAAATATTTTGAAGTACGAACCAAAATCATAAACTGATGTTTCAAAACAATGTTTCCCTGTTCGGTTTGTCTTTTTTCTACTGTGTCTGGTATACGCATGGTTAAGGTCTAGAAAATGTGGTGCTGCCTGGGGCATTTGGAGGCCTGGGTGCTACTTACAGCTCAGGTGGTGGTGCCAGGATCCTTCATCCTACTTCATCTCTTTTGGGCTTACCCCATGGGAGGACTCCTGTTAAATTAGCCCAAGCATTGTAGCAGAGAGCTGTGCTAACATCTTGTCAGCTGCAGGACAGAAGGTATTTGATCCTGCAGGAAGCCTTGTGTTATAAAGAAATTTTGTCTAGAAAATTCTGTGCAGATTTGAACTGGCTGGGTAAATTTATACTGGGAAGTGCTTTGTAACATGTGGTCTGAAACAGTTTTGATCTAGTGCTGATGCGCTTCATCTGGCTTTTAAAGCCATCAGTGACTCATGGTCACGTACTGCCCTGCTGTGTGATGTAAACCAGATCTTCCTTTGGTGCCTTCCCACATACAGCCTTGCCTGGCTGGACTGTGGTTTTCAGGTTTGTGCTTATACTCCACAGTTCATAACCTAAACATGCGCTTCTCTGAAAGAGACATCCTGAATTGCTGGTAACAAATACAAAGTTTACAGTCACTTTGGTAATACTCTACCTATGGGTTACCCTGATTGAACAGGAATTTAGACCTAAATGTTAGGGTGACCCAGGAACTTTTATTTCCACTTCCCCTCAACAACTTCTCCCCCACTCTTCCCTCAAACTATGAATTTGTTACAGTTTTAGGCCTAATGATCTTTCTATTCTCTCTGTGGGAATTGTTGTAAAAGAATGGATGCTTAACTTGACAAGGAAGACAAAGGAAGAAAAAGGGAAAGTGGGTGTGGTTTGGGGTTTCGTGGTGTGTGTGTTTGTTTTTTCACTTCTCAAACACTTTTGGGTATTTGTGACATTCATAAAATCAGTTGAATAGAGATGAAAATTGGGTGTATGAAGGGAAGTACTGTTTGCCAGCAAAATGAGCAGCTATGATATATTTCAATCTTCAGATGCTTGGCTAAAGAATAGTAACATAAGTTTTTTGCTGCCAGAAATTGAGATTTTGGCGGTAATATGCAACTGTGAAATCTGTAGGCATATACTGTAGCAGAAGCTGTTTTTATTCATATACAGCACATGGTATTTGGCTTGGGAAGAAAGTTCTTTGCTCTCTAAGAAAGTCAGGTTTTTGATGGAACTGACTGCTGTTTGTGCTTCATATTTAAAATTATTTTATTGTGGAAAGACAAATGAGTTGTATGTATTAATGGTACTGTTGTTTTCCCCCTATTCCCAGCAACCTAGTGTATTTCCCTGGCTCTTTTTTCTTTCCATGCTGTTTCTTTCCAACCTTGTGATCGTAATTACAGTGAGAAGTAGATGATATTCATCTGTATATTCTAGCAGGGAAATTGAGCCTTGGATGAGTTTTGGACTGTGGGACCTTTCCTTCCTCGCCTCTCTCTATAAAAGAGTTTGTGGTGTGCTCAAAGGGTACTGAGGGTGTCAATCCGAATGGCCTAATAAGATACTGTTGGTATAGGGAGAATGGAGACTAAAAGGAAAAAGATGGAAGTATGCAAGTGGTGGTTCACTGGTGTCACGTTAATAGAATCCTCAAATCAAGTGCTCATTCATTTTAACCAGAGGTTAATTAATCAGAGTGAGTAGATAAAATGATAAGCTGCTTTTAATGAAGTGAAGCAGCTTTATTAGCAGTAAGCAAAATGCAAAATATTTGGTCTCTGGCACATGTGGTTTTCATGGGGACTGTGGTTTGCCACCGGCTTTGGAGCACGCTAGCCTTTTTCTTCCTGTACTCTGCAGGCCATGCTCTCTCTGTGTTTCAGTGTGTGGCCAATTCGGAATGCAGGAGATTGAATCAAATCAGAAGCAGGTATAACATGTTAAAAACAGAAGAAGAAATGTTCCTTATAGATCTTTCTCTATGCCAGAGACCAGCGTTTGCCAACTTTCATACTTCGAATGCTGTTATTTTTCTTTGGAGATAGCAAGCTTTATGCATACGCAGCAAGCAAGCAAACAAAAACCCTGTGTGGATTTACAAGAGTGACGCTGTTTGAGAGGCAGCAACATGATACTGCCTGGTAACTGCTAACATAGCCTGAAACCAATCAGTAGTTATCTACCAGTGTGCAACTTAGGAACAGAAATGCACCAGGGAGGTGCTACTTGTGTATAAGTTTAGGTGGAGGGCCAAAGCCGGCATGTTACTGGCTATTAAACTGGAGCAGACTTGCTTATTCTTGTTCAAATGATCTTCTGCACTCAGCAGTGCACCTATGCCGTTGTGGTGTTCCCCAGTGTGTCTCTCTGAAAAGCTGTAGAAGCCATCAGATGTGCCACGATGTGCATGGCGATGTAGGCCTATAATAGAAAATACCTAAAAAGTCATAGATTAAGTGAATGACAAAAAGAACGCACGTGTATAAAGAGGGAAGCTTTGTGGAATGATGAAATCATTTACTCTGGGCTAAATTAAATTAGTGTAAACATCTGCATTTAGGCTGGAAATTAACTTATGACTATGCATAAAGATCCTTTTAAAAGTAAACTCAAATTAGTAATTTGTTCATAAAAGTCACCTCACAGCAAACCCTTTACAAACGAGTGATGCAATAAGGTTACTGTCATTCTGTGAACTGGAGAAGTTGAGCTGGTAGATAACGTGATTCGAGGATAGGATGCTGGCAAGTAATTTGTCTTTCCCCCACCAGCCTGCCGTAAAAGACTCTGCTTCCCACCGCCATTCAAGTGTAAATCCCTTTGCAACAAAGGGAAGGCTGGCAGCTCCGCTGGTTCAAGAGTATAAGTGATCTCGCATGCTTCAGTTGAAAGGTTGAATCCCTGAAATGGAGAATGCTGCTATAAAGGGGAACTCTCAAAAGGCTGGTGAGAATGGCAGGGGGAAAAGCTGTTGAGATCCTTGAAAGCGCACTGGCAATTTTCATCTTTACCATAAAATGACCTAGAGACGAGCTTGACAAAGGGAAAGCGACTGTTCAGGTGAGGTTGCAATCACCAGCTCTAGGAGCTGGATTTTACTTGCTGACCCCCTTAGGAACACAGCACGCTGCTCTACTTGCCAGCACTGTATGTGGTGCCAATATTTTGTCTACAGTATGCATTGAGTCCCTCTTAGTTTTCCTGTTTGGATTTTTCTTTCTAACAACTTTGTGTTGCGAGTCTCAAAGCTTCAGAAGTGTAACTTCTGGGTATGCAAAATAGAGTACGAAATCTTGGACCTTGTCTTTATACTGAAAGGATGAGGTTAATCTAGCACCTTCTAAAAACCTTGTAAATATTTGACTGGCTACTCAGCAACACAGCTGAACCGGTTGAGTTAATGCTTAATGTGAGAGCGGTCCTGAAGCGCATGGCTTAGGTGATGGGCCGAGGGTCACAGCGTGAGCAGTAGTTCCCCATGAAGACATCTGTGCTCCCTGCTCCACATCCTCCAGGACAGCCACCCCCCCCCCAGATCTGCAGGCAGGAGGAGGTGTGAGATAGCTGTGTCTGCTCCAGGCAGAGTCAGCTGGCTGTGTTCAGGCAGCAGTGAAATTGGTTTGGGCTGTCCCGCCTGACTTTCTCTGCCCTGATGTTTTTGCTGGTCTAGCAACAGTGTGGTAGTCTCTGACTTTCAAGTGCGGGTGAGCATCTGAGACTCTCAGATGAGGCTCTCTACAACTACCTCTGGATTTGGAAGAAGGTTTTTATGCATATATAAAAATGGCACCAGTAGGCAGTTGTTAGTAACTGGTCACCGGGGAGGAGCAGCAGCCTAGAGATCAGCGACAAATCTGGACCCGAGCGTGTTAGAAATGTAAGAAATTGTAGGTTCTGATACCTGTCATACCTTGATGATTTGAAAATACCCCCTTCTTGTGTTGTATCGCTGCAGTGTTCTGAATGAAATGCTTTCTAGCATTGGAAAGTTAGCACAAAGATTACATGGGAAAGTCTTTGCAGCTTTATGAACAAGTTGAATGAAAATCTCCTTCTTTGTTTTATGTGAACTAATCAGTGCAAGACAGCTTTTGCTTTTCTGATGTAAAGATTGCTCATTCATAACGTTGTACCGCCTCAGTCCTTCCAAGTGGCAAGACCCTTAAATGTCAGTGCAAATGGGAGAAGATCCTTTCAGAGAACCTCAGTATCATAACAGAGCCGAAGCATCATTTAAAAATAAGTACATTTTTTTTAACTAGCTACTGATTGTTTAGGTGTAATGACTGTACCATATAGTACTTGTGCCTAATACTGCTGTTGGTTGAGGATCCCAGCAATCTATTAGTCTGACTTAGAGACAAGCATAGCATAATCCAGTAATTGCATAAAGAAGTAGCACTGCCCCACCTACTGCTCCATGAGATGGAAACGAGCAAAACTTTGATTTATTGAAAAATTAACTTGTTACATGGCATTAAAAAAACTATAACCCTTTCTATAGCTGTGGATTTTTAACTATTGTTTTAAAAAAAAAAATCTATTTGTTAATTTCTGGCAATAGTTTAGTAGGGACTATACTTAGAGTATTTACCCAATCTAGACAGCTTTAAAAATACCCACAGCCGATTTCCAGAGGAACAGCTTGCCAGTATTGGCATTGGTAAATTCAGAAAGGAAAGAAAAACCTCACAGATGAAAGAACAAAGCATGTAGCTGTCTCCAGAGCAAATACAGCATATGATTAATGTATCTGAATGGTCTAATTGAGAGTGATGATATCTCGTCATGTGACATTGTGCTGGTTTTTCGTGACTGCTCAAATTTTTTTGGCTGTCGGTGTTCCCTCAGTGTCCCACTCTACGCCTGGTATAAAAGACTGTCTGCATCTGTGGTTAGGATTCAAATTTAAGTTGTTTGATACAGTCTTAGACAAATCCCCAAATTCTTGGTTGAAAAGAAATGAAAATAGTTGCATATGGTGCTTGCAGAATCCAGTTTTGATTATTATCCACACACCCCCCCCCCCCCCCCCCCCCAAGGAATCTGAAAAAGGGTATTTTCTTTCAGATGTCATTGGTCCCCATACACTTAGTGCACCTTAATTAACTGTAGCTACTTTATACCTTATGACAATAACTTGGTAGCAAGTATCTTTTAATTATTTGTGAAATTATTTTGAGTTAGTGTGATACCTGTCTAATAACAGATTTCCAAGAAGTAAATCTTTGCATATGGTTAGTATTTCAGATATAAATTCAAAACTAAGCAAGTGCTACTGGAATAGTAGTGGTGATGTGCGGCTGAATTTGGTGGTTTATCTTCATTTTTGAAACCATTCCTCACACAATGTGTATATTTTTGGTTTATTTACGTGCTGAGAAGTTACTTTATATACCCATTTATAGAGAGTTTGGTAGTCTCCATTTTCTTGTCAGTAGACAAAAAAGTGGTTTTGTGGCAGATACTTTCCAATTCCTGAAGATCAGTTTTGAAAACAAAATATTACTGTATTTTATCTCGTTTGACAAAAATGTCTTGGGAGAAAATGAGTGTTCAAGAAGGCACTTGTGTTGGAAAAAGTCTGCTCCCCCTCGCATCCTAGTAAGGAGGCTTACCTTCGAACTGGGGACTTCCTAGGGAAGGGTTCAGTACATGTGACTCCCATGCTCCTCATGCAAACAAGCCATAATGGAAGACACTGGTGATGATAAGGTTTGAGAAAATGGCGTTTTGTTCCTGATGCTGAGTGACCTGTGATCAGAGCACCTCAGATGTAATTCCTACCCCGCCTTCTCATGAGATCTACTAGTGGGCAGACACCTTTGTGGGCACTGAGCACAGTCCCAGCTGGCAGGTGTTAGTTTAGATCCTTTTATAGCAGGACACAGTGCTGGAAAAGAACATCGTTCTTTACAACCTATTATCAGATGGAGAATTGAGATCTAGGCAGTGGTTCTTCTGAAGGACCGCGGCTTATCATGAGCTCAACCTAGATTCAAGCAAAGTCTAGCATTTGCTTCCTGGAAGTGTTTGGCAGATGCCATTGTAAAATGAGAGAGTCTATTGGGCCACTACAAATGTCAACCCTGTATTTCTAGCTGAACACCTGGATGCACAGAAAAGCAAAGTTATTTCCCTGCAGTCCCCTGGCAAGTAAATGACATAGCTGGGAATCGAACGGAGATTTCCTGATGTCCATTCCCCTCTTATAATTACCAAATAGCGCTTTCTTCTTCTTCATTGTAAACGTGAATCAAGCCAAATGGCATGCACAACTAGCTTTTTTCCCAGCAAAGCTGAGCGGGGGAAGAGGGAAGGAGGAGGGGACTGGAGCAATGAAGGAGGAGGGGGAAGTCATTCAGGGACAACTGTACCTGCTGGGGGCACAATTTAATAACCGTGCCGAGTGGAAGGAGCAGCCTGTGCTGCAGATGCATTGTTATCTGCAGAGTCCCCGATCTGGGAGAGCGCTGCAAAAGGTTTAATGCAAATCCAAGACCTCTGCCATTGTGTGAGACAGATTAGGGCTCATTTGCATTCTTTCTCCTATAATAATTACCTAGCAAGGAGTGCCTGTTACCATTAGCTTCATTCTGTTTGCCTGTGATAACGCCATCAGCGATCTCTTCTCCACGGATTATGGACACTGTGAGGAAGGGCAGTGGGCCAAAAAAATAATAATAATAATAAAAAAATCCGTTGGAGAGAGTAGTAGAAAAATGTGAATGCTGAAAAATTAAAATGCAGATAATTGTAGTAATAACCATTAAATACAGCTGAAGAAATACTGAGAGCTGAAGAGTAAAAGTCATATTAATCCATAATATTGATGAGGTGTATGGTTTCACGTATCAGTTTAGAAGAGCCAGCACAGGATTTTAACTGAGCTTTATCTATGGTGCTTCAGTAGTTTTGTCCTGGTTTTGAAATTGGCTCAAATTGTTCTAAAATTAGCACAATTGGAGATCAGTGTTACTGAGATATAAATGTTTACAGTCTAAAAATGATGTGGTGCATCAGAAATTCAGGTAAATTTCAGCAAACTTAGTGCAACTTTGGGACCTGGAGCTCAAGCAAAGCAGTTTCCCTGACTTACAAATAAAGGCAGATATTTGGGTGTTTTTTCTGTGGTATTTGTTTGTTTTTTAAGATGGGAGGAGTGAAATAGAAAAGAAACGCAACTGAATATGGAAGACTGAGGATGCTAAAATTGACTATTCCCTCCACACGCTAATGACATCTAGAAAGAACACAAAATCCTTGTGACCAACAGTTGCTGTTCTTGCTACTTGCTCTCCTGCCTGTGGTTTTTGCCCTCTGCATCCTGCTGAAGAAGCTGCTGGGGTCGCTCCATGAGAGGCAGAGAGCACTGAGGTCCCCCATCCAGCTCTGGTTCCTTGTGGCAGCCCGGTTCTGGCAGCCAGGCTCCTGCCTTGAAGCCCCAGCCTTGAGCCTGCACTGGGACAGCAGATTGCAGCTGCTGGGGATAGAGCTGGTGATCCATTTCAGGGCCTCACTGTGCGTGGCACAGTGGAATGTCGTCTTTGGATCCTGCTACTGCAGGATCGAGGGGGGACTTGGTTTGGAAGAAGAAAACATGCCTCTGATATTCCACATTGACATCAACATCAGGGAGGGAGCAGCATGTGCCCGGGCAGCCTCCGTGTTGGTGCAAATCCCCCCGCTGGTATTTTTACAGTGAGGTCATTCCATCTTTCACGGTGATGGGGTGGGGAAGCAGGAAGCCAAATCAAAGCAACCCTGGCTTTAATCTATGAGCAGCCATCTTAAATGTATTTAAATATATGTAAGCTTATTTCTGATCTGGAGCAGGCCGTCAAAATGATGAGCCGCATAGTTGTGTGCTTTTGGGTAGTTTTGGTTTTTAAAGTGATTTTTGAGGGCATGCTACCATATTCACCTTGTCATCAATGTGGAAACAGCCGAATGCCAGGGATGCTGCCTGAAAAGTTGGTTGTGGTTCTGCAGAGGGAGGGTGGTGTGGGGTTGCAAGGGGCTGTGTTGGTGAGCTGTGGGGCAGCTGATGAGCTACTAGGAAAAAGCTTTGGTTACTGCAGCTGGTACCATTTCTGGCCGTGAAGGATTTGGGAGAGTACTGTGTTGCCTGTAAAACTTGAGACAACTCTGAAGAGTTTAGAGACCCTATGTGCATGAGCATACTTAGTACGCAACCAGGTTTTCTGGCATTTTCCCCTTGCTGTTGGATTTGCATTTTATAAACAAAGGTGTCCCCCCACTTTCTGCATAATGATAGGAATACTTTGTTTCTCAAGGAGAAAACAAGGGATAGTGATTTCTCTGTGAAATCCTAAACAGTTAAAATACAAAGCTAAGAAGGTCCTTCACATTTTTACACAGTTATCCTGCCCATCTTTTCTGGCAATGGGCTTCGTATAATAAGTATGTGTTGAATAATAAAGGAAAATATTCAAGGATGAGCAAGGTTGACATTTTGTATGTACTCAGACCTTTCCCAAGTAGGGGTGGATTGCAAATGGAGGCGCAGGTCTGCAAACGAGTAACCAGTCTGGCCTTTCGTGAAATCAGTTTTGCATGCTTGCGTTTTTTTTTTCTTTATTTAAGGATTTTCTTTAGCTGTGGTAGCAAGAAGAGAAATTTGACAACATTTAAAAATGTCAAGATATATGGATAGGGCTAAGCACTGCCTTCAACAATAACGCTAGATATTTAGTGTTAACCAGAAGTTACATCGCTCTAAATGATTAGAGGGAATGACAGGGAACTAGAAATTTTGACGTATTTGCTAAGTCTGATTTTCCCCCCCCCTTTTTGTTTTGCCCACTGTAATAATGATAAAGATCACAAACATGACAGGTACACAAACATAAAGGGAAATGAAATTTAAAAAAAAAAAAAAAGTTCGAAAGCACACATTTCTTAAAAAAAAACAGGTACTTTTAATTCTAAATACAAACTGAAGGATACCAGTATGTTTTATTTAAAAGCAGCAGCTTAAATCTTTTGTTCATCTTCAGATCTTTTTCTGGGAGGAGGAAATACAATTTGGTGCATGGCTAGTTCTATATAAATCATTTACAAGTTGTGCCATCATTACATAGGAATAAAACTGCAGTTGATATAATTGGAAAGGTCTAATGTATATAGCGTGTGGAGAAGGACAGGGAAGTTTTGAAGTGCTATCATGGAAAATGATGATGATGTACCTCTAACAGAGCAACATATTTTACTGTGTGAATAATTGAGGATAATAATAATAAAAAAACCTGACTACTTCAGACATACTGCAGCGTGATATGTGAAGCTGTATGTTTTTATATATATATATGTATATACACACACAATTTGAAACCTAAAAAGCGATGTAAAGATAACAGCTTCTTACAAGGCTCGTATTATTCCTGCAAATTATTTTTCTCCATATGGCCCTCCTTTAATAATTAATTTAGTATAGTCACCATATGTATTTTCAGTCTTTTATTTTGATTCTATAGCGATGCATTCCAAGTCATTTGTATTCTAAGCAGTATTTAGCTTCTTTCTTTCTTTAACCCACCATATGTATGGGTATGTTACTGATACCGAGGCCTCCATAATCTGGGAGAAGTGCATTAGAAATCAGTTTCCAAATCCCCTTCCTTACTTACGATTGAACTTGGGCTTTGGAGCCCTTTGTTAAAGATCTCCGTAAAGGCAGATGAGCAGAGGTGGTTTTGTTGGAAGAAGTGTCGCCACATTCAGCTCGCTCTCCTCTCAAGTGAAGAGGTGCCGAAAGCTTTCGCGCCGTGCGAGCTCGGCGGCGCCCAGACTGCCGCTGCTCATCCTCCCTAATTGGAGGCAGAGGCCAGTCACACCCAGGAGCAAGGAGGCGTGCGTTTGCTTAGGCTGCGTGCGCTGAGCTATACGAGCTGGTCTGAGTTGTTTTTCATTACTGCTGCATTTGAATGTAAATTTAAGCTTACCTTATCGTTTTGGTGAAATGCATGCCATGTCCTCTACCCTTCAACAGAAGTTCAAATACCCGTGTGGAGGAAGGCGAACGTTGTTGGGCAGATAAGCTGCTCTAGGAAATGGACGTACCAACTTCGTAACATACTGTATCCGAGACCAGCGTGTTTCCAAAAGAATAATTTAAAAAAAAAAAAAGTAAGGGGGCTTATTTGTGCCATACACTGCATTAGCAAACAAAAGACCCACAGATTGTCAGTATGTTAAGCAGTCCATCACACAAATGAATCAAAGGAACAGTTGTTTATTCTGTGGTATCTTTTGGCTGTCTGTGACTGATAGTCAGGCAATCCTTCCTGTTCTAACAGAGTCCAGATGTGAACCATTTTATAGAAAATGCAAGAGAAGTTACTTTTCTAAATCACCAGTAGCAAGGCCACACAGATCTCATCTGTAGTTTCATGCCTCACCATGTCTCCTTCCTCTCTCTTCAGCCAGTTTAACAGCATGAGGGTACTAGCTGAAAAACTGGCTTTGTTCACTTTTACCTAACAAAAAGATTTCACAAGCTTTACACAATATAGCATAGTTATATTTTTCCTAAATACTAAAACAAAATCTGCACACAGAGAGCATGGATATCCACGAAAGCATACTTAAACATATGCTTATAAAGTAATGTGGATACCTAAACTTATATAAGCATAACCATACACCCACACAACTTGCAAGACTAGACTTATTTTCAGCTACCTTATTATCAAAATTACAATTTATATAACATAAATTATGTGAGTTAAAGGAATTTATGAAGCAGAATTCCAGAATTGTTTTAACTCTCCTGTTTCTGCAGACTATTTCCATCTTAGTAACTGCAACAATAACTCTTGGGGGGGGGGGGGGGTGGTGTAAAAATATTTTATGAAAAGAGCTGAAACTTGGAAGCATTGCAGAAAGCTATGTTTTAACATAGCTAATTGCAAAATATTTCTTTTAGACCTAGTCTGTTATAACACTGGTAGCAGTAATCTACAAAGCAAATTATGAAGAGAAAACAAAGGATTTGCACACTGTTGTCCGGTGATACCCAAACTAGCACCAAGTGACAGAATCTGCGTACCGAAAGCAAAGCAGCACAGTGTCGTAGGCACAGGGCTCAGCCCAAGGTAATCAGCTTTCCCGAGTTTAAAAAAAAAAAAAGGTCCATTTTCTGGGTGGAGCACCATGCAGATATACCCAAAGACTGCAAACATTAATCTCTTTATGTGGGTTTGTGAACTTGGGTTTGTTTCTTAATTTGTGTATAGCTCTGTTAGGGAACAACATGGTGCTGCCGCAGAGAGCATGCACGTGGGCGTACATGTTCTTGGCTCAGCCTCCTTGAGGAGGACCAACACACAGGAGCTGGGACTTGTGGGATGTTTGTGTGTGCGAGTGATACAGACAAGCTCTCATCCTCTTTGGACTAACTGCCATGGTAGATTTTTTTTTTTTTTTTAAAGAAAAAAATAAATTATTTTTCCTTCTTGCTCAGACCTAACTAAGGGTTTTGTGTTCCATCCTTGTGACTGGAGTGTGGCTTTGGTCAAAGATCATGATCTTAAACTGTGAAATTTGGGTGGGTTACAACTCCAGCTGAACAAAGTATGCCGTCTTCCCTTGTTCCAGCAGTGCGAAGTTAGCTGGGTATTTGAGTAGAAAGGAGTTCGCCATTATAAAAGCAGGCAGTCTGGGGAGAATGAGGAAGCTGAGCACAAGCCTGCGAGCACAGCTTGTGTACATATTTGTTGAAAGCTAATTGGCAACACAGTTGCCTTTCAAAGTTGTTCTTTCACCTATCAGTAGAGCACAACTCTGGTACTTAATGTACTGTAGATTACGTAAACACTACCCTGAAATATTTGTACAGGCAATTAACTCTTGTTTTTACACTACTTTGAGTTACAAACGGAATCCTGCTGTAGAGCTTGGAATATTTATATTATGAAATATATTCCATAATTAGATTAAATAATACTTTCGTCAAACTGGCTAGCATTAAGATCAGAAAAACAGGGGATTGGTCATCCTGTATGGAGCTGATGATCTTTTAAAATTCTGTATCCAAGAAATACAGATGCTGTGTTTGTACCACATCATTGAGGAAAAACGGTATTTACAAGAATTTTATTTGGAACAAATGTATCTGCTCTGGGTTATTATATTTGAAGACTATAAATGCTTATATCAGTAACACTGGTCTGCATTTTGTGTGGCAAAATGTGGTTACGAATGAAGTAACTTAAGGCATCCATACAGTGTGGTATCGCTGTAACCAGAATGACATCCTCATCTAATGTGGTGTTGATGACTCTAAGGATACTTACATAGACGCATATTTATTTTTCTCCCTCTTGCTCTTTTCAAACTTATCTTACAAACATTTTGTCCCTGATGAAATTAAGTCACAGCTCTACAATTTGAGCTGAATAATGAATCTATTACAATGTAACCAATTGGTAACAACAGTCTTAAAGCCAGTCCTCCATCCTCTAGAGTTTATTCACAAGCACTTGACCTAATATGACCATGAACTTGAATAAAATGTTAATAGATTTTATTGCGATTTGTAGCGTGACTTGCTGCCATGATAATAAAACAACATTAATAACATCAGTGGCTGTAGCACTCTGGTGCTCATCAAACTGCTTTGTGCTTAACAGAAATGTGGATAATATGTTCCCCAATGGAGTGGGCGAGGGACTGCTTAAATGAGTTCAGCAGTATTTTACATATAATCAAACAGGCTAAAAGAGAGAGAAAATAAAACTAATTGAATGAAAATCCTTTATACCTTTTGTATATCAAGACGTCACAACTAGATTATAGTTGATGAAAAAATAGTTTCTTCAGAAAGAGGAAAGTGTAATATATTGTAAAGTAGTGCAAAAGTTAGTGCTAATATTGAAATACACATTGGATGTATATTGATGCCATTTTTTTTGCAGATGAGGACAGCTGGACTTGACCAGCATTTCCATTATGAAGGCAGCAGCCCACTTGCAGGTTTTGGATTTGTTCTCTAAATGGTCCAAATCAATTGTTTCTGTAGTCAGATATCGCCTGTTTTCTCTTGCATTTCTTTTCCATTACCCTAATAACCTCTCCCAGATAGAGTCATAGGATCGTTTAGGTTGGAAAGGACCTTTAAGATCATTGAGTCCAACCATTAACCTAATGCTGTCAAGTCTGCCACTAAACCGTGTCCCTAAGTGCCACATCTACACGGACAGAGAATTCTTTAATTATAAATGCAGGAAATTTCAAGCAATTTACCCAAGACTGGTCTTTTCTCAGTCCTTTGTAGTTTGCTGTAATAGGTTTTACTTCCCCAGTTCTCTAGCAAAATGTCCCTGACACAGGGAATCACAGTTTGGCCTGTTTCTGTATCCTTTCATTTACTTACGAGTTCTTGCAGCTTTATGCAACTCTTACATGCATGAAGACCGGCTGTTTGGAGGGAAGAGGTGGGTATGTGAAATGGTTTTTGGAATGCCTGATGTCATATACAACCACTCTTCCTATGTGACAGAAGATGCTAATGGTAAATATGGATGAAACCAGAAGGCTGTTGCAATTATTGATGATTTTCAGTAGTGTCTGGAAGTTTCTCTTGGATTCCTTCAAAGTCCCCTGTGGCTCTAGGAAATTAAAGACGTTTGAAGCATTACCTTCTTGCCAGATGAAAAGAGACAGCAGCAGTTGTAATACCTCCATCCAGTCGCTGTCTTCTTTTGGGGGCTATATTTGTTTATTAAAGTAATGCTAGAAAAAATTAGAAATAAATCACTTACCTTAAGAAACAATTTTGATTTGATATTTCTCTGCTTTAGAAATTTAAAACTAGTACTTAGTGTAAAAATGAATAGGCAGAGGGATTTATGTTTAATTGGCAGGACAAGATTTGTAGGTAGAGGGTTTTTAATTAGGTTAGCCGGTGTAGTTGGAAAAATAAACTTTTGTGGATGTGAACATTTATTCAGATTTACATTTAATGTTTTGATGGAGCAACTAAGTGTCATTCATTTTCAGGCTGACAGTCTAACCTGCCTCAGTTAGATTTCTTAATCCAAGGTCAGGAGTCATTGGTTCTTAATGAGTGTTGCAATGTGTAAAAAGGCCAGAGAGTTTGTAATCTGATCTTCGTGACTAACTAGGAAGGAGGTGTAACTTTGAAAGAAGTTGAAGCCTATTGTAAAAGCTTCTTTTTTGGATAAATGAATGTGATTGCATCATAGTGGGAAATACAACTTTTTTTTAACATGCATTTTAATTTGATGCATTATTTAATCATGGCTGCTTCTGAAAATGTCAGCTGTTGCTGTAGCTTCGTTTCTTCCTTTCTACAGTATGCCTGCCCTTTTCTGGATAACTGGCACTGCCTACCTTAACATCAGGGTTTTCTCCTAGTCTCTTTACTGGCCTGTGTTAGGGGCTTGGTAAACTACTTCGAACTTGTAAGAGAAATCATATAAATTGATGTGAATCAACTGGAACTTTGTTTATAGTGGCTCTGAATCTGATCTGTAGTTGATCCATTTGAGCTTTCCTTCAGTAGATCACACTGACTTTCAGGTTAGAGCATCTTTTTGTTGCTTTTCATAATGACTGTAAGAAGGAACTAGTGTGCACTTTGGTGCAGTATTAGTTCATACACCAAGGCAAATAGTAGTAGCAAATTTTTATCTTGCAAACTTCTCACTGCCTGGCTTCCTCTGTCACCAGTGTCACTAATTCTCATTCTCTTGTTTCCTTTACTTGTCACAAACTATTTGAGCAAGCAGTGAAGCCTGTATGGTGTACTGGCTGCATAAAAAAATATAAAGCAAGTAATTTTAGGTGGTGGTGTTTGACCCACTCTTTTCCTAGCAAAGTGGTTGCAATAGTCCTAAACAGTATCTGTGGCAAGACCTGCATGTTTTATGCCCATTTACTGTGCTGTCACTGCTAAGGGACTTAGTTGTAATAATTAGTAGACTTTAGGTCAGAGACGATCTGCTAATTATTCTTCTAGCTCTTCACAGAGTATAACTTCCATTAAGCCATAGAAGTTGGCTGAATGAATGCTTTTGGAGCTGTGGATGCGTGGTTGTTGGAGTGTTTTTCTTACTAGTAATTTTATAATACATATGTACAAGTGAATGGTTAAACTTTTAATTTTTTTTTTTTTCCCTTCATTTTTCTTATGGAGACAAAATATCTAAAGCACGTTAATCTGTGTGTCTGACTTCAGGTACGGTGGATTTCAAAACCAGGTAAACTGTAGGGCTCTGTTCCCCCTCCCCTTTTCTCCACCCCCACATCCACAGAAAGAAGTAACCTAGTATCTGAAGAATGCAAGTTATGCAGATGTTCAAAAGGCCAAATAAAACAAATAGATGGGCTGCAGCTGCCAGAGTGGCAATAAGCAAAGAACATTCACTGCTGTGATGAGAATGCTGTATTTCAGCATGCCACTAGCTTTTGCCTGTTTGAAGAAAATAGCATGGTGAATTAGTTTAACCAGCTTTTATCTTATTTTGATTGTAAATTGTGATTGCTTTCATAATCATTGAGATTTCAAAAAAACCCAGCTTTTCTCTTAATGAGGAAACAGGAGAACAGTAAGTGGTAGTGTCCTTTCATAGTGAGGAAAGGGGAGTCCTACAGAGGTACAAATGGTGTGTTTTGTTCCTAATCTTTCAGTGAGAAGTGACAGACTTTCAAGAAAGTATTGCGAGGGAAGAAAAAAAATCACACAACTGGGAGAAGTTAGTATGTTGAAGATGCCTTCAAATATCCGAAATTAAAATCGGAGACCAGACACCCTGTAGTACGTTAAAGATCAACTTTTCATCAGGAGTTTTGGGGTTGAGGGAACCGAAGTAGGTTCACTGCCCAATATGCTCTTCCAAACTGAATGGCATCTGGAGATAAAAAAAGGTTTAAAAATGATACCAGACTCGATGGGACTGAAACACTTCTTGGATTGAGTAAATCATTGACATGCAGATTAGTGAAATTGTTCAGCAGTTGATCTGCTATGTTAGGGCATTCCTAAGCAACACAATGGAGTGCCATAGAGAGATGCCCAAGCGAATACTACCCTCCTCTGGTACATTCACATAGCACAACCTTTTGCAGAAATATTAGTATTGTCCTGGGAATAACATGGGCATGTCACTGCAGTGTAGTCGTATGCCTGAGGTCTACTAGAGGAGAACTTGCTTGGCTTCTGCCAGCGTTTGGTATTGCTACTTCAGCTCTCATAGCATGGGTAAGCACGCTTCCTTAACCGGGTACACGCACATCTCATGCACCTGGGCAGCTTACTCTTTGTTCATATGTTTTAAGGATGGTATATAGAAAAACAAGCAAGATGGTAGTGCCTTTGTCCCTAGCCTTTGGAATTTGGTCATACTGAAACGTTGGTTTCAACTGTGGAATCGCATAGAGTTTGCCACCTACCCCTCTCCTGGTCAGAGATCCTGCTCAGGGTTTTCCATTTCCTTAATGTTGCAAAATCCAGTCTGACAATAGTTTAACTTCGGGAAAAAAAGACAAGGTCATGATTTCAAGCATTCATTTGAGTTAATGTTTTGGACTTGAATGATGTACTTGCTGCCCATGTATGTAACATACAAGAAAATTGTCAGCTTCTGTGTATTTGGGAATCTGGTTCTAGGACCAAGCTAGATCCCTACATATCTTTTTGTAGGGAACCGACAGGACCCTGAATTACCCAGAACTTTGAGCTGGATGTGCTTAGACCTTTTCTTATAGTGAACTCCTCCAAAAAGACTGAAAAGCTTTTAATCTCTGAAAGTGAGTTTTTATTCAAATAAGTACTGGAATAATTCACTTTTTAAACAGAAAAATGCAAAGCAGCTAGATAAGAAAAATGGAAATAAAAACTCTGTGAGCAACTTGCTGTTTTCTGCTGTATTTCTGCAGGTGGGTCTTAACCCGAGAGCAGATTTTTTTATCCAACTTGGTGAATTTGAGTTGCATAAAACTGTGCAGTCCTGTCTGTCCCTAAGAAACTCCTTCCATTTCCTCTGAGGCTCAGCTGCGTTTGCACTCTGTTCCTCATTATAGTCTGTTCTTGAGCTGTAGGCACCAAGCTGCTTGCTATGACTCTTACCTGCTGCAAACACAGTATTTAAACCTTCTGTTTAAGTATGCTTAAAAGCTCACCGTGAAAATGAACAATCTTCTCGCATAGGGGTCCGCTAATCCAGTCACTTCTGAAAGAAACATAATATGTAACACAGAAACTAAGTAGTCTTGCATGTCTCTAACTTTTGTTCTTGAATGTCTTGACCAAAGAGGCTGCATGATGTATTTTGTGTATTCATGAATACATGTATATGCATGTGTTCGTACCAATGAATACGGTCTTTGTAGGACAGAAGTTCCTGTTTTTATGAAGAAATGTACCGCAGCATGATTATTTCAACAGGCCACTGATACCTGCTTGCGGATACAGAAATCCTCTCACTATAGAGTATAATTAATGTTTAAAAAGAAATTAGCAATAGGATGTAACAGAACACTTTTGCCCACTTAAAATGGTGTTGAGTCATACCATTAAGGCTTTTAACTTGCTTATTTGCATTGCAAACTTGTTATGAAGTCTATCATTTTCTCTTGTGGAAGTATCTCTTGGGGAAATTGAACTCTCTTCCTCACTTGATGACATTTGCACAATATGTTCCTGATGTTTGAGGAGTGGTGGGTGCGATCTTTGAGCTCTACTGGTATGGTAATAGGAGGAAAAAAAAAAGATAGTAAAGACATTTGTGTCATGATAATATCCACTCTTCTGGTTTTATTTTGTGCTTTTTCTCTAAGAATGACTACAAATTGACCCACAATGGAGGGCGGCTAAACAGATTGGGAGCAAAGCAAACCATTATGGTGGGCTTGGACACCTTGTTACTGAAATGTGCTCTGAATCTCCTTACTTAATGGTAGTAGAGGCAAAGCTTGTGTGATAAGATCATTTAACCTGATGAAACTGGGTGAGTTTGTTTTACTTTTATTGTATAACTAATAACTCATTATTTAATTGGAATACAATATCTTATTATGTAGTAAAATTTCTACTGCTTCAGGTTAGGATTTGGGGAGATTCAGTAATATAGTTAGTGGAAGAGGGTAAAATGGACGTTTGATTCTTGTGTGAAGTTTTGAGGATTTTTGTACCTATAATTGCACATGTGTCTGGACTTGTACTTGTTTGTTCCTGTGAGTCAAATAGGTAGATGCCATTTGGATGCGCGCTCTACCTGTTAATTGCGTGCAACACTTCAGTGTGTGTATTGTCCTGCTTCCAAATGCTGGAATGTGTCTGTGCTCTTAGTTGGTGTCTGCTGTTTGATGCTGCTATAAATACAGATACTAAAAGCCATGGAGTTTGGTACCTACCTGTTGTTTCCCTCAAAGAGCTGAGACCCGAGTACTCCGTTGTATGAAGGATTGATCACAGCTCCAGTGCTTTAGATGGCAAGATCCCCTTGTAGTTCATTCATTACTAGTGGTATTACAGCAGTGTTTAATCTTCGCCTCAGTCACCCTGTTCATACAAAGCAACAGGCAGTCCGTGCCCCAAAACTTCATAGTTTGAGTCGACAGTTGTGGAAAGAGAAACAGGCGCTCACAAGAGATGTGATTTGTCCCAAGTCACGCTGAAAACAGAAGCGTCAAGGACAGAAAACAGCTCCTGACTCCTGCTCCAGTGCTCTGTCTATTGTCTGGTGCATCTGCTAAACCCACCAAGGCTTTTCTTACTCCAGGGTGGATTTCTTTTGGGAGGAGCTACTTAACTAATAGTTGTGAGTTAAAATGACAGCCAGCTTTTTTGTGCCTCATTATGGTTCTCCCTTTTCCATATTCATGTTAGACTCTTTCCATATTTCGTGTTTGAGATTTTATGGAAATATTGCTAGTCAAGTGCTACACTTGTGAGAAGGTGAAATGAGGACAAAACACAGGGGACAGATCAGAATCTTTAATCTTTGCTGCTGCATGTAATTTATAAAATGTATTAATCTGGTTTCATTCATTTACTGAACCATTTTGCACTCCATGCCTCTGCGGCTTTGCCTTCATTTTAACTGGTCCGAAGCCAATTTTTTCTTAATGAAAAAGACTCATTTAGTTACCATAGCAAGGAGGTTTAGCCCTCGTACCTTTTTGTCTGAGATCTTGAGGGTCTGCCCCCCAAAGTTGTGGGGGAGTGTAAGCAGTGGTGTTAGACTTAAACAAATCAATTTCATTGCAGAGCTTTCCCTGTCATAATGATCAGTTTGCAGCACAAATCTCATTGATTTTTCTCAGCCCTGTGGAAAAAAACCCCACAGTTGATGAATAGCACTGGGAGAGGCTCAGGAGACGCTAATTTTGTGGCTGGTGAGAGCAGCCGTGGCTGTTCTCCACCTTTCTTGCTGGCTTCTCTAAGCCTTTTCCATTAAGCCTGGCCTTTAGTTAGAGGCAGCCTGGAAATTCGATGGTACCCACGAGAAACTGTGAGCTCTCGAGACAACAGAGAAAGAGCAGCACTCGCGGTGATCGAGGGAATAATCTTGCTGGGGTGAGTGGTGCCCCATCAGCCAGGGTGAGATCATCACCAGCCCTGCCAGAGAGCCCCGCTCTGGGTGGCGGGGCTGGCGAGAAGGCAGGGCTGTCTGCGCGCCCGCTCACAGCCTGACCCCGCCGCTTACCTTTTGTAAACTCAGTCAGAATAATTGGTGCATCACAGGCTGCCTTCTCTCTCTCTCTCTCTGGTTCCTCCTCTGCTACAGATTCTTATAGCTCTTTCCAGGGGCAGAGGAGGAGAAATGAACTGTAGGTTTCTAGAAAAGGCAAAAAACCCACACGGTATTGGAAAAGCAAGGATTCTCTCTGTAATTGTGTGTTAACCGTACTTCACGTTCAAGCTGTCTGCTTTATTTTTACATTCTGATTCTGACAGAGTATTGTTCCTGTACTGACCCCTTTTCATCTACTCTTATGGAAGGTGTATTTAAACAGCTGGATTGTAAATCTGATTCTGGAGAACTTCCCACCTTGCCTGCCATTCCCCTTGATACTACTATTCTTGTTTGGCCAATGTGGAGAGTTGCTGCAGTGGTAGTGGGGCTGCCGTGTGCCTTCTGGCAACAGCCTGTGCTGCTTTTGGCCATTGCTTTCTGTCTACTATCGATTATCCACATATGTCAAACTTCTATGTGCTCTGAATTTTTTAGGCACTATCTTTTCTGAGCCTGACTATATTTTCAAAGCCTAGTGTACCTGTACTGGAAACTCTACAGTCTGTCACTGGCAGTAAGACATGCAATATTGTATGTTGTACAAGGAGAAGCTATAATCGTGGAAGCACAGGAAGATTAACAGTGGACTGTTGAAATTGGTAGTTTTCTCAACTAAATATTTGTTGGAATACCACAGAATTTTAAAGTAGTCGGACTGCCTGTTAGAATGCTACCTTTTATTATTTCAAGTATTTGCCTTTGAGAGATTTGCTTTTCTACTGAGATTAAATGTAAAGGATTATATTCTTACCAGATGGAAGATGTTTTTCTGATTTTGTTCAACATCATGAAGTTCAAATGCAAGAACATAAAAGCATAGGGAAGTTTACAGAATTTTGGTCTGATTTTTTTGATAGCTTTTTTTTCCTCTTGCCCTCACTGTCTACATGGGGTTCCCCAGAGCAGGAGCTTCAGTGTATCCAGAGAAATCAGAATCCCATAAGAATTAACATGAAGATCTGGCAGGAGACTTTTGTTCAATCCCCCTTTGCAGCCTGAATACCCAGAGAAGACAACTGTGGGGTGATCTATAAGATGTGTAAAGAGCAAGTTTCTGACCAGTTTGGTTAGACTGTTATTTAAAAAAAAAAAGATGAGTGGAAGATAACAGCTGAGATGTGTCAGCCATTTCAGCAAAGGAAATGGGCAGAATTTGACAGAGTTGAAGAACTGCAGGTTGGGAAATACCAGGTACAAAAAGGCTTTAGCTATTCTAAGTGCATCGGTCTACAGCAGAAGAGGTAAGAGGTTAAAATAACTGCAAAAGAACATATTAATGGTGGAAAAAATATTGTCTGCTTTATCGTCAGTCATTTTATATGACTAAAAATAGGGTACTATTGTGCAAGGTGATACATGAACACCTTAGTTGATGTTCTAATACAGATCTGTGTTTTGAGGAGAGGTGTAGGATGGACCAGGGCAGCAAACCTATGTCATTTCAGTTCTTATTTATATTTTGAGTAGTGGAAGTACTTCAGCTCAAGGCAAAGAAAAGAGTTGTGGGACGGTGATCTCTTAGCACTATGAGTGAAGTTTTGTAAGATAACTGAAGCAAAGTAACTTTGCCACCAGCTAAGGGGAAGATTGAACTCCTGCCCCTGTGTTTCCACTGCATCCCTTGAGTAGGTTCAGCTCTCTTAATTGGGTAAGCATTTAGCTACCCACCCTTACCTCTTACTAGGTAGGTATTTAGCTGTATCAGCTCACTAAACTGTCAAAAAACCCCACCCTACTGAGTTGGTTCTTTGCTGAGTTAAAGTGAATAGGTTTGTATAGTCTGAGTGCCAGAGCCAACACAAGGTTGGCAGCAGAAGAGCATGGCCAGGAGTGGGACCAGCTTTTAGGACAGCAGTGAGCCATTCAATTGTCTCATTTGCAAAAACCTCACTCTTTCAGCTTGATTTTGCATGCAGTGTTAAGAACAGGAGCTTCGCGGTATGCATTCTCCATGTTTTCCCATATGTGTGTTATGGTCCTCAGAGGCACGGTTGGCCATACCACAAAGTGAAGACTGCAGGAGAGTGAAGCACGGATGAGGACATGGAGAAGAGAAACTAACTTGCATTTTCTCTTCCCACAGAAGATGGGGGCGGGAGGGGGTGTCAGTGATCACTGATCTCCAGCTGATGACTTGTATTAACTAGGGGCAGCAGCATCTCCAACCAGCTGAGCTGAATGCCACCTGGGACGTCAGCGTGAGCCCTGGGGGACGCGCACACAGGGTTATCAGCACGTGCAGTCGGTCAGAGCATAAAGTCCACTCAGGGATGTTAGATGTCTGCTGAGTGTCTGGAGAGTCCTGGCTTGCTGCCTCTGCACCTGCAGGCTGGAAACTGTTTTCTCCATCTGCCCGAGGCACGGAGAGGCCTCCGGGAGCAGGATTGCCTGGTCCAAATGCGTCCAAGGGCTTTCTCGATTTCCCTTGCACAGTTCGAGGGAGAAGCCAAGTCGCGTCTGGTCCCGTCTAACCCCTCCTCACCATGCGAAGGAAACCTCCCTGCATGTTTGCAGCTGCCACAGGGCTCTCCTGCAAATGTGGAGATGGTGTCTGTAAGAAAAGACGGATGCGAGGATCTGCGGGAGGGGATTATTCCTGCCTCGTGCGGCTTTGTGTCGTCAGCCTGGAAGGAGTGCTGAGCAGCTTCTTGCTGAGGCCAGCGGGCAGATTGAAAAGCGGCCTCATGCAGGGACCTTTTCTGTCCATCTGCTACAAACTGTGCTCTTCACAGGGCTAGGTTTGGGAAAGAGCCCCTGTCACTGGAAGTGTTTGTCTGCAGCCAGGTCCTAGACCGGCAGCTACCCTTCCCCGACCTGCTCTGGTACAGGAATAGGACTAGCCATGGTAAAGGACCACCTGTGTGTGCCCTTTGTGTGCGTGTGTGGCAGGGGATATATTTGGAAGTGAACTCAATTTAGAAATGAAGAGATCAGAATACAGTGTGTGTTTTGGCAAGGAGAATGTGAAGATGCGGTATTGATGTCTGTGCCTTTCGTAGGCTGGAACTAATTGCTGCAAAGAACGCTCGCAGGGCCTCAGTCCATTTAAATAAAGAGCATACATGTTAATCCTTGTTATTCCTCGCATCTCTTTAATTGCTTTCTACCACTAAATGTAAAGGATTTGAAATATACTGTGAGGTACAGCTTTTGGAGACATGAAAACGTATGCATTTGTGATGGCTCTCTTTCTTTCGCAATCCAAGCACGCATTTCAAAGGATTATAAAATCAGAGTTGATAATGCACTTCGGCAATGTTGCCTTGTCAAAAATGCTACCAGTTCCATGGTAACTATTAGTTGCTGGATTTCAAATGGCAAGGAGGTTTGAACACCATATGTGAATGCGTGTGGCGAGCTCTATTGCTGCTGGGGTGGGAGGATGTCAACTGCTTTTGAAAAGAAGTTCATGCTTGGGAATGACTTTGCCACTTACAAAGTTAAGAGAGGAGATTATGCATGTTAAGAATCACATTTCTGGCCCCATTAAGTTGCTGTAGGAATTTTGCCACTGGCTTCAGTCCATCAGTGGTTTCACTAACAAATTTAACATCCAAAAGAAGATCCAGTTAGTGCCTCTGAGGAGTTGACGGGAGAGGTGTAAAAGATTGCTTAGTAAATGAGAAGAGGTAGATATTCCAGTTATGCACATGTTTAACTTTTCTGTAGCAAAGAGAAGAAAACTTTCTCGATATTCAGTGTGTTTTATTCCTTTCACGGTTTTTGGATTTCACGTGACTGTTGGGGAACCCTATAGTTTTAACATTGTAATTGTAATAAAATGAGGATATTAAGAAATATGCTGTGACATGAAATGTTACTGCAAAAATTCTTGAAGTTTAAATTGTTCTTTTCACTCTATTATAATATCTAACAATACTATTATACAATTTGTAATTGTACAATGGTATTAAATAGAAATTATTTCCATTAAGGAATATCATAATAAAATGTTCATGAATATTATTACTTCTGATCAGCTATGTGTATATTCAGATATCTCACATTATAATTCTAAAATATAATTTTAACACTATCAATAAGCACGTATCTTTTTACTGAAAGGTTTTCTTTTAAAGTAGCCATTATTACAACATTTGTGATAAAAGGAACAGCAAAAACTTAAAATTTGTATTATTCTGTTATCACAAATTCCTATTTTCTGGTTCAGTTCATTGACACATTATTTAATACTGTGATTGGAAATTAGGGTCTGAATTGATGCTTGATGATAAAAGATACTTATTCTGTACCTTTTCAAATTGCTTGCAGTTAGAAATTCAAATTTTAGCTAATCCAGAAGGTAATAAAGCCCATCTCTAAGGTATTTTTGGTGTAAGCAATCCTAGGTTTACCACTGTGGTTTATATTCCAGCAGCTTCAAGATTCCTTTGTCATTCTAGGGACCATATTAGTACCCAGGAACAGGCTGCCTTGGCCTGGAGTGCTTACTATCAAAATAAGTTGGGAAGAATATTCAATGGTTTCATCACTTTTTTGCAGGTGAATATTGCAGGTGCAAAAGTACGCTGTAATTTACGTAATAATGTATGGCAGAGCTAGAGCCTGACGTCCCCGTTCCCTGCATCCAGACTGTTCATTGACTGAGCTTTAAAATTTAGAAAGAAATCGTTGAACCCTGAACACTGCAGTTCCATTGATCCATGTACCAAAACTGTTCTTCCTCTGCTTCAGCCCAGCACTTCTGCATGGCTCTGCAACCCACAAATCAGCATGAAGTGGTGTAACCACTTGAACAAATGTATATATCCCACTCATCAGATAAATCAACGTCTTTTAAATGCAGCACATGGCTGTAGCTTGTGAAGTAAAGTGCCTGTTGTTGTTTTATGTCTCTAGATTAAAGTTTTGAAAATGCACTGAATTTTTGTAGAATAAATTGTGTGCGGAAAATCTGATTTGAAATCTATAAGCAATCTGCTCTCACCTGATGAGAATGTAGTCATTATTCCTTCAGCCATAAACTTACTGAGACTGTTTCTATATCCTCTCGGAGTGTTTTTTGGAAAAAGTTGACATCTAAGATTTTACCTATTATTCAAGTTTTAAAGTAAGATTATAATCTATCCTTAGTTGGGCTATACAGTCAACTAAATATACTGTGTTTTGTAAATACATATTGTCTAAAGTGTTTGTGGCTTGTCTTTTCTGTAAATATGAATGAAAACCTATACTTAATTCTTCTGCGTTTTGTCTTTTTGAACACATTTCAGTGTGGCGTTAAATAAATGGTAGCTGCCAAAATCTTTTATTTTCAGTTAATTTTGCATATTTAAAGTTCCATTGAAGTGCTTTCTGTATCAGGTGGAGGCAAAGAAGTTGGCTTTTATAAATAGCATGCTGCTTTATTCACTAGTTTAATCAAGTTCAGAATTAGTGCTGTGCTTTTCAGTATTCTCGGTATTCATGTACAGGAGGGGGGTGTCAGTGGATTTTATTCCCTATCGAGGTGAAACTATTTTCAGCAACCGTATTAACTATGGAACAATAAATTGCTGTTGTAAATAGTGTTTTCTCCTTAGTCCACTAAGGATGCATTCGTGCTTATGCTTAACTTTATGCACTGTTAGGCAGATCCTCCTCAGAGAGTTATGCTGAGTTGCACCTTTTCTGGTGCATCAAGTTAGTGTTGTCTATACGTACAGTTCTTTGTAGGATTCTCTTTTTATGCTAAATACCTCTCTTCCCACTCTTCAAATAACAACATCCTCTCAGCTCTGTTACCCACTTACAAAGAAGTCTACCAAGGTGAATGATTTGTTTTGTCTCTGTTGTATTTCTAAGGGGGTAATTTAGCCCATCGTAATGAAAATTCCATTAGGGCAGACTCTGTAATGCCTTCAAAAGTAGTAGACAATTATATGTTATGACTCGGTACTGGTCATAAAACACAATATGGTTACGGAATGACCATAATGTGTTTTGGTCCCCTGTCATGCAGTAAATGTACCTGGCGATAGCCATATAACCATGCCTCAGGCATGGTGCTTACGTGCTGCCTCCCAGGATGCGCTCTCCTGGTGGAATGCTGGGAGCAGGCTGCACGTGCCGTTCGTGGGATGGGAATTGCTCTCAGTCAAATAGCAAGAGAAAGGTTTTGGAGTTTTGGGAGAGAAAAGCAGAGGTCCAAAATAAGTTGCCCATCCTGTGGCAGTCTCTGTTGCAGGAAGGATGACAAGAAGGAGTGGGCGTGAAAGCTGAATCAATTCTTCTGATAGGCCAAGTCTAGATTCTTGCCCTGGAGTTTCTCAAAAGAAAGAGCTGTATAACTGGGGAATAAAAAGGTTTTTTTTAAAAAAAAAAAACAACAAAAAACAAAAACAAAACCACAAAACCAAAAACAAACCACAAAACAACAAAACCAGAAACAAAAACAACAAAAAAAACCCCAAACCAAAACAGCTAAAGCTTTGGTGTATGTGCTACAACATACTATTCTGTGTACAGAGGGTAGTTTTCAGTCCAGGAATTAGGCTGATAGTGAAATGAGTGTCTCTTGCACCTCACGAAATACTCCGTTCTCTCTTTCTGTCCAGTTTATTAAAAAAGCAGATGACTTCATGTCTCTGCATAGCTGAAACATGTTAGGGTGTTACTAAGCTTGGTCAAAAAAGGAATATTTTAAAAGTGATTCCTCATCTGTATTCAAAAGTGGATATGACTATGCTGGATTTTCCTCTTTTGCATTTGAAATATGTAGTGACAAAAATCCAAGGTGCCATAATGATCTTAAATGCCTATCTCTGCCTGTGGAACTAATTTGCCTATCCTGATATCACCTGCAGAGAGCAGAGGGTTTGGGAGTGGTAATGTCTGTAATTAATGCTCTAATAGAAAATTTATGGAGAGCTAAACACCAGTTGCCTACAAAAGTGATGTGGCATCACCCTTGTTCATTCTTGCTTTAACAGTTGCTTGTGTTGCATGTACCTCTGGAACCAGAACAAGGTTACCAACACTATGCATTGAAATTGGTTGAAAATTCATGAATATTGCATAGGTTAAAGTTACCTTCCTGAAGTTATTTGATTTCTTAAATATAATTGGGTTATGAGGGGAAAAAAAAAACTCCTCCTTGTAAGGATGCTCTGCATCACCTCTTGTGCATTGCAGTTCACGTGCTCTCAGCTCGCCCTGGGGGTCTGCACGGTTGGTGGGGATGTGGTTGTGGTTGGATTCTGCTCTCAGCACAGCATGCGTGCCTGAAGGGATTAGCTGGTACCTGAGGCGGTTCTTCCTTCCACCTCTGAGAGCCGGCTGGGTTTCCCCCTCAGAAAAGGATAGATCTTTAAATGCTGGCAGCTGTTCTTTGAAAGCTAAAGATTCTGGTGTTAGCAGGGGCCTAATCAGAGGGGATGCTGCTGCAGAGTCTGCATTATATACTGGACTTCAGGTGAAGGGACGAGGGCAGAGGGAACATGCTGAAGTTAATTTCCAACTTGCGGCAGAGGGTCTCGTGAGGCTGCACAACCACCCCAAGCTCTCGCTCTGTGTAGTGCCCTTGCCAGATTTTTTTTGTGGCCAGCAGGTTTCTGCTCTTCTGCCGGGTCATTTAGTGCCTGGCTGAGCACTCACAGAAGCTAGGAGAGGTTTTCCACCGAGGACCTGTCCTTTCCCCGCACCAGCCGTGGGGCCAGCAGAGCCCGTGTGTGCAGCCTGGGGCTGAGGCCGTTACCCTCGCTGTCCCAAGTCAGACAAGTGTGGGTGACAGCAGGTAAGGGGCGACGGACTTCGCTTTGCCTTTTCACTTCCTTTCCTAGTGGCTCTGGGCACTGGTCCTTGCAGAGTGATAGCGATAAAATTAGATAATCAGTTAATCGCTGGTAAATTAGCCTTGTGTCTTTGCAGAGAACAAATACAGTATTTATGTAAAAGTTGTTAGGAGTTTTTCTCTTTTTAATTAGCAGAAATAAATGCAAAATGAATGATGATTAGGCAGCTGATGAATTCAGTAGTACAATTATGCCTAAAGCTATGCCCCAGTACTTAATGCTGGATGCTCTGAGCAATCAAAGAAGCCTATTTATATAATTTATTTATAAAACAAAGTTAGAAATAAAACAAGAATGTGTATATTACAAGTATATGAACTTCAATGCCTGGCAAAACCTTTCTAAAATTCAGTACTATAAATATTTTTAAAATACTTTTTGTTTAATTTAAAATAAAAAAGAAATATTTTAATAACAGAATTGTTGCTGTAGTAACTGTTAAGTTTTAGCTTTATATGAAAGGCTGTTCTTTAAAAATAGCAAATCAAATCCTAAGCATTCACTAGAAATAAGCAAGGATTCTCCGTGATACAGGAATCGTGAAAATGAATGCCTCTTTCTTCTTCCTCCTTTCGGGCAGCCTGAGCTGGAGAAGCAGAGGAAATTACAGAGCCCTGGGTGTCTGCTCTGGGAGGCTTTAAGAAAATGCAAGCCATGATGAGCAGCTGCCTCGTATGCAGCCTGTTGGGAAGGCTAAACTGATTAGTCTGTAAACACTAGGAGATGGTAAGTGTTGGTGTCAAAGGGACTGTGACAGTCATCAGATTGTGGTTTATCTCAGGCTGTCGTTTGAATGATGGCTCTCCCCGACAGAAGCAGTTTTATGGCAGAGGTATAATCTGAGCCCGGGCTGACGGATCCAGCTCTGCTCGAAGCAGCTTCCCGGTTTGCTGTTTTGCACTACCAACCCTGGGCTTTTCATGAACAAGCCTGTTATTTTCCTTTCACCAACCAGGCATTACAAACATAAAATTTACTAGTCCTAACAGAGTGGAAATTGGCACTTGCCCGTTTGCAAAAGAGTATTAGATGGCAACAGAGAGTCCCTTCAGAGGAAAGCGTGGGGGCTGCTCACAAGAGCAGCAAGCGGGCGCTTCCTCTCCCATGTTGGCCTGGTGCATTAGCAAGGTTACAATTCACCGTTTGTGCTCAGAGATGGGTTGCAGGAGAAGGCAATCCTGTAAACAGATGGACTTTTAACCTACCGCAGAGCTGGGCAAAAGCATGAGGTGATCATTTCTGCTCTAGTTCAGTGGTGCTCTCAGGAGGGGACACGACGTGGTCAGTGAGCACGGTGGTGGGTGGTGGGTATGGTGACCTCCACACTGCCTTCGTGGCCGGTGTTCTAGAGCAAGGCAGCTGCGGGCACGTGCAGCCATGCACGCAGGCACTATAGCTCATCTCTGATAAAAGTTCAGTAGCTGTGCTACTTAGGGGAAGTTATATATAAAATCCCCACTTGACTTGTTTGTCAGGGAGGAAAGAAACCCCTACTTCACTACATGTGGACTTGTTGACTATTTTAAGTTTTGGGTTTTTTAGCACCTGTTGATGTAATCGTAGGAACTTATGCAAAAATACAGTCCATGTCAATGGGAAGAAAAAGGGATTTACTTGCATGTGTAGGGTAGGGTACCTCCTGCAGTCTCATAGTTCGCAGTAAGGGCTGCCATTTTCCACAGCAGATACCCTCTATTCTGGGTGATGGGTGAGCCCTTCTTGCTAAGGCTTTTCTGGCAGCCCCTGAGGCACCATCGCTTGGACGCTACATTATTATTTCGATAAGGGCCAGAGGGAGCAGTCTGAAGCTCTGAAAGCTAGCCACAGCAGAGCTTTTCCATGCAACCCCCACAGTTGCAGATGAGTCAGGATGGGGCTCAGAGGGGCAGAAGACCAGTTCCAGATGCTGCCCCCTGGGAGATCCAGAATAGGAGGATAAACAGTAAATGGAGATAAGTTAAAGAAGGTGAAAAGATCGCTGTTAACCCCTTTACAGCAGAGAAAACTTTTAAACCAAGCAAAGCAATATTGAAAAGAGTACGGAGGCTAAGGGGATATACAGATGTTACCTAAAAAGGTTATTCCTGCTTTTGGAGGTTCTGTAGCAAAGAAGGAAACAATTAAAAGCTTTTTTTAAGTTCAGAACAAGAATTTCTAGGGAACTTGGCTTGAGCTTTGGAGCAAAGGCTGGAGACTGGCATTTGGATGATTCAGCAGAGGACTGATAGAAGAAAGGGAATTTGTGGAGAAAGCTATGAGACATGTAGAGTATCATGTCTTTTTTTGTGTGTGTGTTTATTACAGGCATGGTGTCTCCTGCCTTTTTTTTTTTTGCTCATGTGAGTTCAAAAAATTGTCTTATTTAAAACTGTTACGTAAATGTGCAGCACTTTTTCTCAATTGGCCCTCTCTATATTACTTGTATTTAGAATAGTATTTTTTGCTACTGTCATTTGAATTGTATAAGAGCATCTTTCCCTTCCTTCCAGTTCTCTTGAGAGTAAACCATCCCTAGCACATCCTGATGAAGCAATTCAAAATGCTCATATTCCTGGTATGAGCTGTTTCTTTAATGAGGGCCCGTAATGGTCCCTCCATACTTGCTCAATGGAAAAGCATCTTTTAAGACACAGGCTTTGATTTAAGAGCTGTTGGCAGCTGCCTTGAAATAAGTGTATTTATCTCCGCTTTCCTAGCTGAAGATTTGTATGAAATGCGACAAGTAAGAAACCAGTTTTCCTGTTCTGGATGCAGTGGGCAGCACTAGTTGATCTGCAAGCTGGAAAGGTGGTGACATTGGCTACTACTTTGCAAGGTTAAGAGACTACTGATTTCTGGCAAATACATTATGGTGTAAGGCAAACATTCTTAAAAGCCATGGAGAGAGCGTAATAATATTCAGCAGTGGAAATAAAAAATGCAATTGATTTACCATACTGCCGTAAAGCAGTGCTCCTCCTCTCCCTGCTCTCTCTCCCCTCTAGCAAGCTCTTCCCCGCTGCTGCGCCTCTGTCCGGGCACCCACCAGGGAGCCCAGGGTGCCGCTGGCTCCGATTGCCTGGAGTCTGGCAGCCTGGAGGGGATGCCACTCGCCTTGGCCTGCCTCGACATTTATAACTTGCAGCTGTGCCATCCAGGCCTGAACTCAGTGTGGTAAACCCATCTGGCCCGGGAAAGTCAGGTTCCTGTCCCCGTTCCCAAGCGCCCCCTCCCAGCCCACCCTGCCCTGTCCCCTCGCCCCCAGCCCACGTGCACCTTCTGCGCCCGCCATTGCTCTGAGGAGATCAGCAAGAAAACACATCTTCTGCTGTGGCCAAGGCTTCCTTCCCTCTGACTGTTGTGCAACTGCAAAAAATGAAATCGGGACTCTCTTTTTAATTTGTTTTTATTTATTTATTATTGTCCTACATGAAAATTAAACCATTGCTAGCAGTTGCTTGGTGTATCATGTTTATTTTTAAATTCAATTCCGTGACTGCTTCATAAGGAACAAGGCAAATATGGCAGCGTTGTGCTCGTGGGATGCCCTTTTCGTTTGCTGTTTGTATACCAGCTAGGAGATTTTTCCCTTCCACATTCAGAAGGTTAAGATCAATGTTGCATGATTTTGTGGATGTTGGGTGCATTTTTCAGGTCTTTTAAATCTTTTAAGTGCTAGGGCCAATGGGAGGGAAGGAACATATTTTTTTTTTTCAACCTGTCAATGGAAACAGAAGTGAATGGATCTGGATATGACTTTGTAAGCTCAGAGGGTCAAAGTTTGAAACACTTGCACTTGAGTCTGGGAAGCAATAGGTTTTTCCCTTTTTTGCTTTAAAGTAATCTTGCATCCTTGGGTCTTCAGGAATTCCCTTATGCCTTGCCTTTTAATGGCATGGGCTTTTTTTAAGCCTAAGCAATGGTGCCAACATCCCCCCTGCTCCTTTTTCATGAGCAAGCCAGTCTTTTCTGGTCTATCCCGTAGTAGTCACCCGATCCGCCTCATCTCATGTGGTATTTCTGTCAGTTCTGGTTTGTCAACCTGGCCTGGAGATTAGAGGTGGAGAAACCAGGATCATTATAGGCTAGATAGCCTCTTCTTCTGTTGCAGCCATACTAAAATTTGAGGCCCTCTTACTACATCATGATGGCGCACTGTTGCAATATAATTATGTAGTATTGCCTCTTAAGAGTTTTTTGACTCGGTCTTAGTTTTTATGCAAACTGCCCTATTGTGTCATTGCTCTAGCTAGCTGTGTCACTGTTTTGCAACCTCAGTTCCAGTTTTTGTTTCCTCCTCTCTCACAAGTGGAAATTATTCAGCGTTTCAACTAGATCTCATTTATTTTGATTTGGAGTTCTAAAAGAAATTGTTAGGTTTGGAATTTTTGGGCTGGTGTTGTGTTTTTTGGGGGGAGGGGGAGGTTGGTGTGTGTTTGGTTTTTTTTTTAATATATAACATGATCTAAAAATGGGCAAAGTGTGCGCACACTAGCTAAAATATTGTATGGCTTCCAATGCACCCTGTTAAAATCTGCAGTGTTGCTGTTTGCAGGTAATTAATGTTGTGGTATTATTGCTTACATTAAGTAAATTACTGCTGAAGTATTAATCTGTTGAAATACAAAACTGCAAAGAATTTAATGATGACCTTTTTATATGGAATTAAGTATAATTACTAGATTTGTAGAAGAACTTTTGAATTAGCTAACATGTACTAACTCATATTCTCACTTCCCAAGGACTGCTGAGTTGATATTATTTCCAGCAAGCTTGCTGGAAGTGGGAAGAGAGCATTTACAAGAGGTTTCTGCCACGTCATTTAACATTTTTTTATTTGTAAGTGTTGTCTAACTGAAATGGCCTCAAATTGTGCCAGGGGAAGTTTAGATTGGTTATTAGGAAACACTTCTTCACTGAAGGGGTTATTAGGCACTGGGAACAGGCTGCCCAGGGCAGTGGTGGAGACACCATCCCTGGAGATATTTAAAAGACGTGTAGATGTGGCGCTTAGGGACATGGTTTAGTGGTGGACTAGGTTAACGGTTGGACTCGATGATCTTAAAGGTCTCTTCCAACCTAAACCATTCTATGAATATGCTTTTATGTACATAGATGTACATAGAGTGTCAGTAAAAAAAAAAAGTCTCAGCGCTAATTCATAACAAGTAAAGAACTTAATGGCAGGTCAGAGTACAACTTTGAAGGTGGCTGTTACGTGAGATGATTCTGAGGCTGGATTGGGGAGAGAGACAGCAGAAGCTTTGTATGCTCAGCTAAAAATACTGGCCTCTCCCTCTTACAGTGACTAGCAACTTCAAAGATGACAGATTACTTTTTGTTTTTCTTGAATAAAATCTGGCAAGTGAGTTAAATCAGTTTTTCTCAGTTTATGAAAAATTCTTAGCTGTGCAACAGGTCACTAAATGAAAATACAGATTATTTGCACAGAAAGATAGAGGTAGATCTGTCTTCTGAAGGAACAGTTTTTGTTTTTTGTCACTACTTCTAACTCATAATTTATGCTTTTAATGAAAAACTTTTTTTTTTTTTTAATGTGTGAGATCCATTTGTCTTCAACTTGCTTGTTTTGCCAACAGCATCTGGCAAGTTACTCAAAACAAACAAGTAGTATTAAATGCTAAATGCTGCACGGCCAAAAGGTAAAGCCTTCTTCCTCCTCTTATGAAAAAATTACGAAAGCACTTGGTTTGCACTTTAATGTATGTTCTGGTTTTCCACCTAAATCACATCTGTGGCTGCTATGACTGCTGTGTTGCAGTAGTATTGCTGAGCTCCTGGATTATGAGGAAGAGGGAAGCATTTGCTCCCTTCTGGGATGCCATGCCGAGCCTGGCCGTGTTTCAGGGCAGAGTACCTTAGTCTTGGTCAGCATCTAGTTCAAGAGCATCTTTAGTCTAGACTTTCATTTCTGCTGCTGTCTACATTTTTTGAAAGCTTACCTTTGCCTTCAGACTTACGGTTTGTAAAGACAGCTGTATCTAGATGAGGGCTGCTCCTGACCTCGCTCCTTGTGTGCGCGTGGAGTTAGTTGCAAGCTACAGTCTGCAGAGAACTTTGACTGCATGAGGTGCTGCCTACAGTGATGAGAAGTGGTCGTGTGAACTGAGCCACGGGCAAGGAAAAGGGGGGATGGATAGGCACCCATACAGATACAGAGTTTGGGCACGGTGGAGTCCTGGGCAGTTCCTCTGAGGTCCTCTGGAAATCAGTTGGTGCTGAGAGAACTTGGCACGTTGCTGGAGATGCTCACTATTTTGAGCTGAACTGAGTAAGAGGGCGGCAGCAGTGCTCAGAATCGGTAAGAGCAGAGGACTTGTATGACGTGCTTTATATTCTGGGTTCTTCCCAGTTCACTGGATGAGACCTTTATTCATTTTAACCTTCATATTTCTGTTACCTTCTCTATTTAGGGATTTGCAGTAGTGGCTATTGCTGTATCCCTGCAGGTATAGCTATACTGGATCCTCCTGTAGGAGTTATGCTGCTATCCCTGTACTCATTTTGGATAGGATGGGTTTAAGATAATAAAAAATGTGTGTGCTAAAGTCATAAATGTGCCCTAATCTGCTCTTCTGCCATGGGGCCTCCTCAGGTGTAAGGGGGGTTGCAGATAGTTTCAGACAGTCAAGTGCATGAATAAATGTTTATGGCAGAAGGGGTTTATGTCACTTTTCACTTTCTCTCAGTATAGGAGAGGATAGAAAGCTGGAGTGTTTGGCAACACTCGTGCCAATAGTAAGTTTGGGGCACACTTAGCTTCTGTTAGTCGTTTGGGTTTGCTGGCCTGATATGGAAAACACAATTTCCAATGGAGTTTGGAACTGAATTTCCATTGTCCTCGCTGAGAAACAAAGTTAGGGAGGTGACAGTTGTAGGACCTGGCTCATCCTGTCCTCTCGTTCATTCGCTTAAGGAAGCGATCTTATGTTTCTTGTCTCTTCTTAATCAATTGCACTTGGAATGGATTTAGGTACCAAGTACTTTGTGTTGGTTGACTCTAATTTGGAGATAGAGATAATGCAACAGGACAGTCTTGAGCATTTGATGTGTGGGAAAGTGGTGCTTGCTTCTGATTTTTAGGATATCTGTACAGGTACAGCTGAGCTGGTTTGGTGCGGACTGATCCAGCTTTAGAAATAAAATGTACCATAGTACAGAGACAGCTGTCTTGGCTCTGTACAAACTCGAGCCAGCAGTTAGTACTGCTGTACACCACAGCTGTCCTGTTTTCAGATCTGAGCTAACGGCTTTACTGCAGTTACCTGCCGGCCAGTGTGGCACACCCCTGGAAGCGGGAGAAGAGGATGGACCTTCGTTGTACACAGTGGGATGGCACAGATGTTAGAGGCTTTTGGGGAAGTTTTTCCTGCCACGTCGATGACTTGTATTCAGTAGTAAGAGTATATTGGAATATTCAGTTTCCCACTCATCATCGGCTCTCTTTTCCCGGAATACCCTTTTCCCAAACATACGTACGTAAAGTCACGATTTTCTTCAAATAGCCTAAGTGTAATTAATTTGATAGCTATTGTCCAAAGAAAAATATAAAGCTTACTACAACTTTACCAAAACCCATCTGTTGACATATTCTGGGCACTCATATTTTTATAAGTAGCCTTAAAAAAATGCTATGGGTCTTCTCTCTTTCTTTATTCATTGAATTATAAGCTTTTTGAAATAAGTACCATTTTACGCTCGTGTGTTTGCACAGTGTGTAGCACAATGGACTTGCAGTCTTGGCTGGGCCTGTAGTTTTTACTGCAACACCTCCCCCCCCCCCCCCCTTCACCGCAAGCTCTAGTTATGTCCTTTTGTCCCAAAATCCAGCATCCCCTTTAGACTGCGTATTGTCCTCGGGGTACAGAATAAAGCTAGCATAGAAACGTCTTCTAGAAACACGTGCCTTCTCTGTGCCCTCTGTGGTGAAAGCGTAGTCTTTCTGACCTGGGTCGATACTGCGTGTGAGCTGCGTTCTCTTGAGTATAAATACACGGTGTTAAAAAAGGAAGAGCACAGAGCGCAGCTTGCTTTCTGGTGTGTCGATGCTCTTCTCGGAACTGATGGGGCAATTCCTTTCTCCTGAGCTCATCGCTCCTGGGTGAGCCTGAGGACAATGTGCCCCCTCCTGCCCTTCTCTGCCAGTTGGAGAAATCCAGCCTTGGCACAAGCGGCTGACCCCGTGGGAGGATCTGCTCTGCCAGGAGAGAGATTCTGGTGAGGTTTATCATACTATTCGCTGTACGTCTTACCTGACTTACCATCTACTTTGGGAGATTTGGGGCCCCTTCCCTCTCTCTTCTAAAGGAACTTAATTTGAGATAATTTCTGCAATTTGATGTAGCAGCAGAATGGGTGCAGATCTCAGGAGGTGGGGAGGAAGATGACCCTTATTTGTTCAATGCCATGGAAAACCTGTGGGATATGCACATCTCACATGCATAATGTCAGATTTTTTTTGGATGCAACAATTTGCATGAAATATTTTAGATCTGAAAGTTGTGTGCAACCTGTATCAGAGGAGCAACATACAATTTGACAATTTAGGTCACTAGTGCAGTTGTTGGAATAATGTCGTGCATACTTTTTCCCAGTGGCTGTTAGAGTAAATGCAATGAGATTCACTTTCAGCTAGTTCTCTTATCTTTATGGTATTTTATTTGAAGTTGCCTTTCATCATAGTTAGCATTGGTTAGCAAGTGTCATCAGCTTTGTAAGCTGGCTGTTTCTTTCGACTCCAAAAAACCCCATGTGTGGAGATGACATTGGTATTCATGTGCTTAGGCACGATAGAGTGTTCTGGTTTGTTTTGCTTTTTGTTCTTTTTCAAAAAATACAGGTTTTGGAGAAAAAAATAATTCTAGAACTTGTGGGGTTTTTGGACAGAAAAAGTAAAACTGACGTGATGTGCAAGTGTTTGACAAATGTTATCTACCAAATTTTCAACAAATGTGAGGAAATTAATCTCTATGTATGTATCTTTTTAATGCAGTTCAGCCAAAACAGGATGAAACACCATTTGCTTGTTTTCTTTCTTACTGACATAAAAACCAAAACAAACTCAATTTGATAAGAAAACATGTCTCAGACACTTACATTGTTTAAAGATTTTTCTTTTTAATGGTATAGAAAAATAAAAATGTTGATTCCTAAAATACAGATCCACGAAACTGGGGAGGGTGTGTGTAGACAATCTCTCGGTGAATGCAGTAGTCCTGCGGTAAGCAGAAAGCCTGCAATCCTTGTGTCCCATGTCTCAGAAGAGCTCCTTATTCTACAGGCTGCAGGATAGTCTGCAGAGCATCTCCCTTGATTCCCACTCTTGGGGCTTGTGTTTGGGGCACCTTGGGAAATAAATCACTCGGCTTACAGCCATTTCACTTAAGTCCTTTATATAAGCTGGAAACATGTCAACCAGAGAAATCAAGTCTTTTGCTCTGAATATCCTAGAGTGTGTTAATTAAGGTAGCATTGATTTCAACATCATAGTTTCATATTATCCAGTGCCCCTTTTCGTGTGCAGCGCTCTGTTTATCATTCCAAGACATAGAACAAATCTTGCTTTTGTTGGTTTTACTGTTTTACTAGATACGAGCCAAAACACACAGCAGATATCTACAGGAAAGGTATAAAAATACTTGTGTTAGGTCAAAAAGTCTATCAGAAGAAACTTGTGTGTTTTGGTTTTGTTAACAAAGATTTTGATGAATCTTTTTCTCTTGATAGATTATTTTTCTTTCAGAGTCACTGTTGCCTGGGATGGACTTTCTGAAGTATTTTCAGTAGAGAAGGGTAGAGAGAGCACCGAGCTGCCATCCGAGTGCTGAAGACCCAATTCTAGTCAGAAAGTGCAATGAGTGGCTGCCTGCACTTGAAGGCAGCTCAATTCTTTTTTGAAATTATGGACTTTGTCACTTGGTTTGAAAAGTAAAAATCTGGAAACAATACCGACATAAACTACTCCATTGGTTTTATGACATGGGTTTAAGGTTGTAGTTGGGTGACCTGAGGAGACAACTGGATTATTTATAAAAGGTGACCAAGCAGGGCTGTTGCCACAAGCCTGTTAAACTTTCAACAGAATTTGTGAAGAATCTGTGGCTTGAAAAAGACCAAACCATATTTGTCTGATATAAGGAAGAAGTGAGAAATCCTTAAGTGAATGGAATCTTTCCAGATTCCTTCTGAAATCTGGGATAAACTGAGTTTATGTTCCCCATCATGTGTTTGTAGGAAGTTTCCATCTTGGGATTGTAATAGTGCATTTCTTGTGTATGTCTTTTGACTTTAGCATTTGGAGATGAATGGTACCTGTTTGGGTAGTTTATATTTAATGTGCTGTTATTGCTATTTTCATTATTACTATTTTACCAGTAATACTGTGTTATGTGACTTAGTTAATGATTGCAATGTGATTCTTCATTGCTATCACAAATAGTCTGTGTCCCTAAAGAGATGGGAATGAAATGTCATAGCGACAGATGTGTGTTCCTGAAAACTTTAAGAATAATACGTTCTTTAGGAAAGAAAACTTGAAGAAAAAATGGAAATCCTGGTTCTGCTGAAATGGAGCTATTCCTTCACGCGAGGTCGGAAGGCCTATGCTAAATGGGTAGCTGGGGGCTGTGTACTCGTGTTTTCAGTGCAGTTAATTTATAACAAGAAGCTGTAGAGCACCAACCTGTGCTGGGTCTCATGGCTACAATCCACACATGGCATTGCCAAAGATTGTTTGTTTATGTGCAGAAATCTCAGTGATAGCAGTGTCTCTTGGCAGCCATTGGAAACTGCTGTTATTAAAAACCCTACGTTTCTCATTAGAACAACTCTATTGTACATATTGTTTAAATATAGATTACTAATGAAATGCCTTTTTATTGCTTTCCCAGTGAATACTTTCAGCGTAAAGTTAATTTGCAGTGTTATGTAAATTCTGTTTAACTTCAATCAAGTTTTTAATTATGTTTTTACCACAGTAATTCCCATTTGATTTGTCATCTCCTGTTAGGTATTTAACATTGCGCAGGGTGTTTTTTTCTTCCCCCTCCCCATATTAGTCTTTGATGTCACCTGGAATAGAGCCTCACTCCAAAGCTGCGCGAGTCTGATTTCCTTTCACGCAAGTATGATTTAATGAAGAAGAATTACACAAAACCAATATTGGAAATGCTTTATTGTTATGGTATTGATTAGCAAAAATAAAATTAAGCAGACAGAACTGCCACTGAGAAGGCATCCAGCTATTTTGTTTGCTCCCTTCCCTTCGCCAGCCTTTCAGTTGCTCCAGTTCAGTGAACCTTTGATGCTGACAGCCCTTGGATTTCATTTAAAATGTCAGTTGCTATTTAACACCTGATGACCACTCAGTCTGTGGCCGCCTTGCATAGATACCAATTGGCCTCGCAAATGTTTGCTTGCCCACTGAGTGGATAAATGGACCCTTTTTTGGCAAATTGTCAGCACATAAATCACTTGTGAGATAGGACTTGTCAGGCAGCATCTCAGCTCTAGATAGATATTTTCAGCTCTAGACACATATTTTCCAAATCTTTTTCTGATGAAATGAAATGGAAATAGTTGAAGTTGGAGTTTATCTTCAGAGGTCATGGCAAAAAGCCTTCTCCAAAAAGTTATATGATATTTTGTGTATTTATGTAGAAATCTTCTTTTATATATGTGAAAAGATGCGGATTGTTTTTGTACAACAGTTTGGGGTTTTTTTAATTACACAGTCTTTTTTTTTTTTTTTTTTTTTTCTGAAATCAGGACTTTCTTGAACTCAGTAGTGATTTTTGCTCAAAAGTTGTTCATGCCCAAGTAGAATCTGTGTAAAGGATTCGTGGCACATTCTGAATTCAGGTACACTTGAAGTAGCTCAGTTGGATACTCAAAATTAGCAGCAAAATTTGAAATCTTTGCTTTGGGAACATACTATAAAATATAAATTAATTGCTATCTTAAATTACTTTCAGGGTGCTCGCATACTTGCAAATTTATTTCTGGAAGGTTGGGATTATAAAGAATTTAACAATAGCCTAACTGTCCTGCTATTTTAAGCACTCAAGATACTTAGCTACTGCTTTTACTAAAAAATACAGTTTTGAGTTATTTGCAAAATAGTATTCCTAGTATGCTTGTACACTTTTCATCCTCAGTTTGTGCTAGTATTTCAGCGTTGTTCTGATAATACTATCAATTTGCCAGATTTCCTATAGGAATGAAAGGGGAAGAAATAATCGACTCTCCCTCCTCAAAAATCACATTTTATATGTAACTATTACAAAGCATTTGATTGAGATGGGAATTGTGTTAGTTTCTCATGGGAGTTGTTTGAATTTCCACTGTTAAAAAAATCAATTCAACTTGATGAGTGGTGGATTCAAGCAGTGGAACCCATTAGGATGATTTCATATCACTAGTTGCACCCTATTTAATCTTTCTGTTGGGAGGTAATTAAATTGAACTCATTAATTTGCACAGATGTTGAGTGTTTCCTTCAAACTTGCCTTTCTCCACCCTCACCTGGCCTTTGTGCCCAGGTGTGTGGCACTGCCAGCAGCCCGAATGGGGCGATGATGCGCAGGTGACTGCAATCTCCTTGCATGGGGTATAAACTCTTCCTGCAGCTGAGGCTGAGCAGAAATCTTAGGCTGTGAGCTTTGTGGTAGGCTGGCAGGCATAAAGATGGCATTTTTTCTAATTCCCTGAGCTAGAATGGCTCGATCTTTAATGGCATACCTATATATGGCAGTTCTCTTTTAAGCCACATATAGTGTAGTTTGTTTTAGTTTGGTAGTTTGTTGTTGGAGTTTTGTTTGGGTTTTTTGTGGTGTGTTTTTTTGTTTTGTTGTTTTGTGTGGGTGTTTTGTTTTGGTTTTTGTTTTTTTTTTTTAAAACAAGTGTCTGTAACCCCTCAACCTGTTAGATTTCTATGGGCTCTGAATGCATTTGGTGCTTCATCGATAAGTTGGCAAAGAGATGCTTTCTTTTGGTAAGTGATTTTTTTCTGCATTGCTTTTAATGTCTAGGTTTAGTTTCCTTTGAAGCAATGATATTTTCTCAAGAGAGTTTAAAGCTGGTAAAAAGCCCTAGTGTCCAGGGCTGACCATCTATATTTTCTTTTAAGTTTACAAAAGCCCACAGGAGAACAGGAGTCCTCACTACACCCAAAATGATGTTGGTTGTAAGAAGGTGCTTTCTGTTGGCCATCTAGATGTTTTAAGAGAAGATGCAGCAGTGCCTGGTATGCTCTGCAGTGTCTGATTGCCCTCGGTGTCTGATCACTGATGCCTGCGGTGTGAGCTCTTCTGTTCATTGTGCACAGCACAGCCCATCTGGTGGGCAACGGACCCAGAGAAGACCTGTATTTCACTAAAAATGTCTTAGGCTAACAAGGTATATAAATACTTCTCTGGTTTAGCTTCCTTCTTGGTTAGTAAAGAAGTGGTGTGTATTTTGCTGTGTTTAGCTAGTTTCTAATACTCTGGTGCCACAGTTAAATCACAAATAAGCTTCTCTTTTTCTCTTGACTTGGTCTATCCAAAATTTTGTTCCAGTGTAGAATCTGAAACTGAAGTCTAGGTCCAGGTTCATGTGATGGCATCCAGAATTTATGAAGTACATATGCACCCAAAAACTCCTAAAACTGTTTGATCTGGATTTTGCTGGCATTGAGTAGTTTCTGTTGCAGGCACACATAATCGCTTAGAGAAGTGTCGTGGTTTAACCCCAGCCGGCAACTAAGCACCGCACAGCCGCTTGCTCACTCCCGCCCAGGGGGACGGGGGAGAGAATTGGAAGGGTAAAATTGAGAAAACTCGTGAGTTGAGATAAAGACAGTTTAACGGGTAAAGCAAAAGCTGCGCATGCAGGCAAAGCAAACCAAGGAATTCATTTACTACTTCCCACTGGCAAGCAGGTGTTCAGCCATCTCCAGGAAAGCAGGGCTCCATCACATGTAACAGTTACTTGGGAAGACAAATGCCATCACTCCCAACGTCCCCACCTTTATATGCTGACCGTGACGTCATATGGTATGGAAAATTCCTTTGGTCAGTTGGAGTCAGCTGTCCCAGCTGTGTCCCCTCCCAACTTCTTGTGCCCCCCCAGCCTCCTCGCTGGTGGGGTGGGGTGAGAAGCAGAAAAGGCCTTGACTCTCTGTCACCACTGCTCAGCAATAACGCAAACATCTCTGCATTATCAACACTGTTTTCAACACAAATCCAAAACATGCCCCATACTGGCTACTGTGAAGAACATTAACTCTATCCCAGCCAAAACCAGCACAAGAAGTGTCTTTTGGTTGATATTTTTAGCTCTTAGTATCTTGCTGGTTGCATGGGTGCTATGAGGAAGGAACTGAAGTGGCAGGGGTGCTGGATCCACCACATTAATTGCATTGTAATCCCAGCATAGACTTGGAGTATAAATTTCAAAATAAAGAACATGTGTTTTTCTTCCATTGAAGTTAAGGTGAGGTTTGTAAAATTAGGCGACATTACAGCACCATGGTGTACCTCTGCTGGACTGGTAGATCGTTTGGGATATTTCTCATTCGTGTTCATGTGCTTGAAATTGTTCTAGGGCATTTCAAACATAAAAGAAGTGCACATAATGCATGCAGTACATCACCAGAAAGTAGTTTCTCCACTAAAACATCATCTTGTGGAGATGACAGGTAAACAGTTAGAGGTTCCTCTCTTGGTATTTTCACAATATTACATAATTATTGCTGTACAGGAGATGTAAATGCTTTTTCTTTCTTATTTCTTTTCCTTGGAAAAAGACCTTCATAAGGGTGGAAAGAAAATAAAAATTTGCCACCATTTTTTTTAATACTCCAGAAATAAGAGATACTTGGGTTCTTGCCATGTGAACCAAGCTTTCTTGAATCCTTTCCAAAGTGAGTGAAATCTTAACTAGTAGTGTGGCTATTTTTCCTATTTGTTTAAGTGAGTAGTTCAGTCTAGGTGGAGCTGGAAGAGCCTGAATTCTTAAGCTCTTGTGTAAAGTGGAGAGACGAGGCCAAGCAGAAGGGAATGCCATTAGCACGCAGTGACACCGACAGCAGAGCTATTTAGACAGCTGCACGTGTCATATCGTGTACTTGGGTCTCGGTCATGCTGCTATTTCTGTCTCGTTAGCACAAATTGTAGCATCTACTTCTGCAAGTGTGTGTGCTCCTTTGCTTCTCTAGGGGTGCTTCCTTATTTGAGCGAGAGTTTAAAAAGGATGCTAAAAATTCCAAGTCTGGTAAGGAGCTGTTTGTTTTACTGCAGAGCTCAAGGCAGTGCCACCAAGCCCACGGCTAGCCAGGAGTTGGACACCTTGCCCCTTTGTAGACATTTTGAAATGGTACCGTGGTGCTTCTCTAGAGTCAGAGAGGCAGCATTGCTTACCAAACTATTACCAATGTAAGATGTTTGTATATAGCAAGTCAAGCTATTGAAATTTTTCAAGAAAGATATCTAGAGGAAAATCCAGTCTGCTGGCTGTTGCAGCTTCAGTGGGCACATATTCTAGGTACTGTCTGCAAATAGGAAGGCTAAAAATGTGCCTTAAAACTGAAAAAGAGTGAAAGGAGTAGTTTTCAGATAACCACCAAACTCCAGGAGATGTAAACATTGCTTACAATGAAACTCACGGTGAAATTATACATTTGGTATGGTAATTCAAAACAGCTAGAACTGGTATTATGCTGAATTAAGGAACTTCAAGGAGGATAACAACAGGATAGTGCTGTGGGTTTTTGGTTGTGTGTGTGTGTGTTTGTTTTAATATTTGCCCCTGCTAAGCCATCTTGTTTCTTGTACTTTGACTATATTCACTGACAGTGAGCTGGATTTTCATTATTTTCCAAACAGTTCATTTTTTTGGTACAGGAGGCATATGCTATATTTCATGAAATAGTAATGTGAAAGTATAAATACAATCTAGCTGTTGTTAACTTGGGTTTTAATAAGGCTTATTACCTGCTCAGCTGCCAATACTCTGTATGGCATATTCATTTCAAGACTTCTTAAGTTCTGCCCGTTGTTGCGAATGCTGTCCTGTGTGTTAGACACAGCTCTATACCTGTGATTGTTTGTATGTGTGTACGTATGGAGAAAGGAATCTTTCTGAAGTGAGAGTTCATGTTAGATGCCCAGAAATATGTCCCCAGGAATTTTTTATGCTAGTTATAAATATATTTCTTGGTTTATGAATTTGCTATGTGTTTACTGTTTGAAGAATAATGCATATATTATTTCAAAAGTAACACTGTTGATAACAGCTTACAATTTTATCAAAGTATGAGGCTCATGAAAGGACATAAGCCAAACATATTCAGTGTATTGATTTAGTATTTCTCCTCATATGGATTTTCTGAAAATCTTTCACTTCATTCAAAATGAAGGAAATCAGAGTTAAGTTTGTCTGTCCCTGACCATCTCTCTTGTGTTCTGCAGGAACGTATGTCCTGATTTATTTATGTCTCAGCTTTTAGCATCGGTATAACTTCTTATGGTTTAATTATTTTCTCAATAAAGACAAGAAATAGAGGAAGTTGTTGTTTGTTTTTGGGTTTTTTTTTGGATGCGATGAGACAGAGCATGCCAGTGAGTTCTAGGAGAAGCCTTACAAGGAGAGCAGTTGATGTGGTCATCACAAAGACAATTGCCGTTGCTGGTCTCTGAGCTTCAGCTGTCTGTAGCACCGTGCGGGAATTGTTGACGCAATAGCGGCTCCTACATCTGTTGTCACACTGCCTTCAGCCTTCCTAGTTAACTGATGCTAAAGGCATCTATTTTGCTGTTCAGAAATATTTGATCATGATTTAATCTAGGCAATAAATACTCAGTAATGATATTTCTTGATGACACAGTCAACTGATAATAGGCGCTTTGAACCATGACTTCCTTAATTCAGTATTTGAAATTTTTCACGCAGTAGCAGTATTGATGAACTGAACCAAAGCTGTGTATAGCACGTGTTGTATTTGCAAAGTGAACTACAGGTGAAAGATGGTTTTGAAGGAGTTTAAAGTTTGTGAACCGAGCTAGCCTGATGTCTTTTGGTGTTGCCGCCTTGACCTCTGAAACAGCGATGCCAGCAGCAGGCTATAAATGCAACCTTCCCTTTTGCAGTCCTGTGCTGGTCAGAGATGGGTGAGAGGGGATGGAGGCAGCAGTGTGGGAAGAAGTCTCCGAAAAGACGCAAAAGTCCACTTTCAGTGCGTCTCTTGCGGGGAGTGTGTGTGTGTACATGTGTCTTGGCTAGTGAGTCCCTGGCAGCCCCAGTAGAAAGGGCCAGTGGGCAGACTCCTTGCGCTCTGCTTGTACCGCTACACATTTCATGGGACTAAACAGGAATGCAGTTGCTGTCCTCCTCCTCCTCCATCTGCAAGCAAGCAGCGGGGTAGCCGTGCCTCAGTTAGCAGGAAGGATAAGTGGAAACCTCTACAGCGGCTCTGTATAAGGGATGGAATGGACTAAACCCACTTTGTTTAAGCAATTTGTAGAAGAGCCCTTTCTATGGAAACGGTTGTTTTCACATTTTTGTCTTGGAAACTCCTGAAGCTTCCCGCAGGGTTTGGGTTTCTGTCTTGCTGCTTGCTGTGCACGCAGGCAATAAGAGCTGGTCTTAGCACTAATCAGCTGTGATTCATTGTGCCTTTACCTCACAGTGTTCTAATATTGAATAGATTTGAAACCTTTGATATGTCTTCCTTTGTTGGTTTGTTTCCACAACTCGCTTCCTCCCATTAATTTCTAGGGCTGTAGGGATCTTTGTTTTTACAGTGCTGATGCCAGCCCCAAACGCACACGTAAACACGCAGCCGGTTACGTCTCTGCCTGCCAGGCTTCAGGAGCAAATCCTTTCTGCACAAGCGCACAGCTTGCTCAGTCTTCTCCCTGCTCCTGTCTGGATTACGTTTTCATTAAGGTCTCATACGTATGTGATATTTTAACTCAAATGGGCTATAATAAATTTTATCTGAATAAGCAGTGCCTTTTATGTGTCATAAATTTTGCCTTTTCCTGTCCCCACTAGTACGCTTCCCCCCTTAACATTTCAGTTATATACTGATAAACTCCTCGACATTTAAATACTACCGCAGCAAGCTTGAGGTGAAGAAAGTGGGTCACGCAGAGCTATCAAGAGAACCGTGACTTTTATAACTGGCTGAATAGGAAGCTCCCGGCTACTCAGATTTCTGTGAGGATGACTGCCATTGCTGAAAGGGGAGAAATAAAGCGTGCTTTCATTTTAAAAAGCACTTTGCACACATGAGTTAACCTTTTCAGTGCTCTGGTGTGAGGTGGGTAAACGTCATTGCTTCAGGTGGGGAAACTGAGGCAGGAGGCTTGTGTGTCCCGTTCTCCTGCATGGCAGCAGCTGGGTGCTGACCCGCAGGCTTTGCTCTGCCTTGCAGCCCTGCTCGGGCTCACAGCACAGCCACCTTGACCTGATGCGATGCAACACGTTTGGCCCTTTCGCCGCTGTACTGCTGGGTCTGAGGTCCTGTTAGCATTAAACTTTCAGTGTTGTTGCGTGGTAGCTGGAGCTGGAAAATGTTCGGTTGCATGTCGGCCATCTCAAGTTACCCGTGTGGGTTTGGGTTGGTTTTTTTTGCTTTGCCCCCCCCGCCCCCCCCCCCCTCCATTTTTTTGGCCCAAAATAGTTCTACTTGCTGAAAAAAATAACTGATGAATTTGGTTTACAGTCCTCCAATGAGAAGTCAGAATTTTTTTCACTAAAAAAAGCAAATACTTTCATGTTGTAAAAGAGAGCAAAAATACTGTGTTTTCTGACTGTTTTTCTTACCTCATTTTAGTAGGTTTCTAATTACCTATAGTATACATATACTTATATCTGTAACAAGCTCATCAAATCTGTTATGTACTATACAATCCAAGAGTGACCCAGTGCGCTATGGCTTGGAGATCCCTGCGGTACTGACTGATTGTGAGTGGAGAGGTCATCTTAGAGTACTGCTGTTGTAATCTTTTGGGGCCTTAAAACGTGTTGAAGTATTTTGTGTTTATGCACTTTGATAGTAGATTGTTTGGAGATTGTCCTCTGATTTGTCGAGTGTCTTCACGGTTTGTGTAAATTCAGCTTTAAAAGAAAATTTTCATAGGTCATTCTTCCGTTTTGAAATAATGTTACTTAAAAAGCACATGTGATCATTACAAGACTTTCTTGCTTAATTTTGCGTGCTAAAGGAAAGCTATAAAGGTCACTTGGTGAGCAATTTTATCTGGGATTTTCTCCTACTAATTGAAACCACATGATGTTAATAACTATTTACATAATTCCTAAAAACTGGTAGGCAAATTGTGCACGTGGAAACATGAAAGGTAGTGTAAACAGATGGGATTTATCCCAAGATGTGTGTTTTGACTGTAAAGCTGTGTAACAGAAGGTTGGAAAAAGGCAGAATTTCTCCACGTTTCTTTTGACTTCTCGAGTTGGTGAATTGTGAGTCCTCTTCTAGAAAATGGATATTTGTTTTTCTGAGGGAATCTGTAAAACCCCTTGAAATTGCTGTCGTTTGGCTATTAGCCGGGTAGTTTAGTAAACAAGCTGAATTGATTATCTAAACCAGTTATTTTTTATGTTAATGTTGGATTTGGGATCTATAGTGTCACATAATTCACCTTTATGTCTTCTAAGTTCAGTCGTGTAAGGTATATTTAATCCTATATCCACTTTCAAAGCTGAAGAAAACTGTATTTTCTTGACATATAGGTAGAGCAGACTTAGTTAACAGTAATGAATCCTGCTGGCATGTTCAAGCAGAAAATAAGCCAAAGTGTGGTGCCTTCCATGAAACCTTAGTGCGTCCTTCAGCAGAGGTCCTGAAAATAAGCAACCAACAAGCAAGCACCAGGCATTTTTTTTGTACAGATGCATCAGATGAGCAGGTATTGAACTGTTTGCTTATCTCTGAGGAGGGTGCCTGACCAGAGGAAGGCCTGGTTGGAACAGCTGGCCGCTCAGATTGCCAGCAAATAGCTTAGTTTTTGCGGTAAAACCTCTCCTTCTTTCTTCTCCCACCCAAGTCTAAAATGGTTAGAGAGAATTCCTTTTAGGATGATGAAAAATAACATTGCTGCCTCTTGTTAAAGCAGAGAGTTAAGAAAAGTGAACATTACCAAAGGATGGGAAAGTTCGCAGCAGCATAAACACGGGGGGGAGTTTATCTAGTTAGCCACTGCATTGATGTTTCTGTCTGTGGACCTGGCTAAAACATCAATCTATGATTTAAAATGGCTTTGTGAATGTTTCCTGCTAATGAGAAGCAACTTCAGTGCGGGACTGCAAGCTATATAATTCCCGTTTTGATGGGCAGTGCACATTGGAAAGGGACTGAGCAATAGCAATGGATCTGAAAATAATAGTGGGGTCAATTCGCCGACCTGGCTTTTGGCCTCATGATGAGACCTTTATTTAAAACTTTGCCTTCTGGAGCCAGATGATTGTTTAAACCAAACTGATAAGATCATTTTCCATTCCTAAAGTTCCTAGCAATGCTAAATCCATAAGAAAGATAGAAAATGTAATTTAAGTATATCAGAAGAGTTTAAAGAACAAGTAACATCATTTCATTATTGTCTTGGAAGTTTGCATGGTTGATTGATTATTATTGATCACTTGTGGTTTTAAACACAGAAGTAGCTAGTTACATTTGCTTGATTTTAACTTTGAGACCTTAATAATAATAGAGAATGACTATTGAAACTTTTTCCCACCTACCATGGCATTCGAGAGTAACATATGTAGCCTAGTAACAAAAGAAAAATATATCGTGCTGGCTCCTCATTGTATTATTTACTGTATATACATCACATCATTTGTATGTTGCTGTCCTCTGTTTTTCATATATTATGCATTTCATTTGTAAGTAACTGTCTCTCTTCTGGCAGCAGCTACCATGGTGTTTTCTGGATGCTGCAGAAAACAAATAGTAATTGTAATTGTTTTCAGAATTAATAAAATTGTGGGGAGTTTCTTTCCTTCCACTTGGGGAACTGTAGCAAAAGTTTTAGTTTTAGTTAAGCTTCTTTTTTAATTAGAATCCCATATGGGTTGGTTTAAAAACAAACCAACCCCAAAACACCCCCCCCCCCCACCCCCCCCCCCCCCCCCCCCCCCCCCCCCCCCCCCCCCCCCCCCCCCCCCCCCCCCCCCCCCCCAGAAAAAAAACCCCAAAACCCAACCAAAAAAACCCAAACCAACACACCACAAGTATTTAGTGGGTCTGGTTTGTACAGTGACCTGAGAACAAAGCTGGCTTCAGTGCTGTAAGAGTTTTCATCCTGTATCTCGCAGTAACACCCTATGGCTTTTGACAAATGACTTGACCTCTGTTGGCCAAGTTGGCCGCCAGCACGCGTGAGGCTGAATCCTCCCAGGCCTGCGGAAGTGCATCAGGTTATTCCAGTCATTAGCTGACTCCTGTAGGTAATATATATTTCTCTCCATCTGTAAAGTAGGGATGGTAATACTTTTCTGCCTGCCTCTCAGTGGGATCTGTGAGGATTAGTTATGTCTCTACAGCAGCGTATAAGTGGTAAGCATGATTACAAAGAACAAGATGTGCAGTTACACTGGAGGGGCAGCAAGCTGCGGGTGTCTCGTTACACTTACATAGCAGAGCAGCTGGCTGATGAGCTGGCCTGACCTCTGCAGTCAAACCAGATTTCAGCACAGTTGGCTTATTTGTGGGCTACTCTGATTTCTCACATCAGGACCTCTGTTTTCTAAAGGTGGCATCAGGTAGGGAAATACAGATGACAGCTACCCACTGGAGCTGTGTGCTTCTCTTTCACTTGCCAGAGCAATCTTGGGCGCAGTGGATGTGAGCACCTGTAGGTGACCATCCTTGCCAGAAGGCTGTTCTTTCAGCAGCGTGAGGCTTGATGCTCTGGCCACCTGCTTCTCCCGTGACAGTCTTCACACCTTTGCTGGCATCACCTTCTGCACATGGGACACACTTCCTTCTAAGATGTCCCTTTCCCTGCTCAAATTGCACCTAACGACTCAACACTTCTGCACTATCAGCAAGAAGTCAGTCAATAATAATAGTCAAATTTATTTTCTTTTTTTGGGCTCCCAGGTACATCCCGTTTATTTGATTTTGCTGAGACTGTGAGCTCTTGGGTGCAGAGCTTCTTGGGTCTTGTCTCCCGTGGGCTGCTGCCGCGTTGTTAGCGTCAGAGCAGTGTTAACCCCTACTGGCACTGTGACAACTCTATCTGGGGATGCTTGGTTTTCAGAGGTACCCTAAATTCGTTCAGTGAACAAGATTAAAGGTATACGTAAAAGGCAGTGCAAGTTCTCTTTCATTTGTACTCCGTGTGCGCTTTAAAGCCCTTTGAGCGTTAAGTTATAGTGACTGCTGAAATTAATGAGAATGAGTGATAAGAAAGAGGATTTACTGGTGTTTCCATTAGGATCTATTAAGACTAATGTAATCAAATGGGATCAAAATGTTATCACCTTCTGAGGGTCATTGTCAGTAAATGTAACAATAAAGTAATTATTCTAGGGTCTTGCCTTAGGGAAAATTAGAATGACTGAAAAAAAATTAAGAGGTGTGATGCAATGCGTTTAGGTGTGTAACACCCATTTATTTGAAATGGGTGTTAAACAGTTTTAGTCCGTGACAAACAACTGTGTCTGGTTTTCACTTTGAAGCATTAACAAGGAATTACGATGCAAATAAAGGGCTAATATTTTAAATACAAATTAATAGAGCAATAGAAACTAATGAAATGAAATTTTTCTATTAAACGTACAGGAAATAGGAACTCCGGGTTTAGACTTGGGTGCTGATTTTTGAGTTTGCAGGTTTGCATCTGTTAAAACACTTGATTTTCAAAACCAAGGTGCTGCAGACTTCCTGAAAGACGGACATTAATGGCATTTGAAGTCTGTAATCAGTACAGTAAACATACTCTTTGGTGTAAATGGTCCTGCGGGATGTTTATGAAATCAACACTGCGCATGTAAGCAGAGTGAAACGGGTGGGAATCTAAACAGCTTAATATTGTGGCACAGTTTCAGTCAAAAGCAGTAGAGATGAAGTGTCCATTAAAATTACCTGCTTCAATAAAGGATTTGAGATACATTTTTGTCCTTACTGTTGCTCTGTACTGCCAGTATCTCTCATAAGCAACACTATCAGTTAGTGCTGGCAGGATAAAGCCCTAGGGATATTAGAACAGCATGATTTTTATCTTGACTGTGTCCTGTTTGATGGGAGCTACTCCTTGTGGCTAAAATGTTCTGCAACACTTTGACTTGATTCATGTTCCTTAAATTTTGTGCTAGGATTAACATCATCTGCCTGAATCTCCCACAGATTGACCTGGGAATATACCCCATAGTTAAAGAACAGCGTATTGGAGACTAAGGCGGCAAACATTTACGTTGGGTACGACCCAACGCTGTCTAAAGCCAATGGGAATCTTTTTTGCAACCTTAATGGGTGTTAAATCAGACCCTGTTTTAATTCAGACCTTTTTATTTCTTGATCTGCAGTCATTTGAGAATGTGCTGTTATATACGTAACAAATCTTTAAATAACACTTCAGTCTGAAGATGCTTGCTTGCCCGAGAGTAATTTTTGAAGCTATGTGCTGCCGCATCATTTTTCTGCTTTAATTTTCCTCATGTTACGTGTGTGTTAAGTTACACTTACCAGGTAACTTGGATACATACATTAGGTATATTTATTGTTATTTATGTATTACAATGAAAAATCGTATTTGGGCTCTGAAGGCCCCAAATCAAGATCAAGCTAAGGTCTGTAGGATTTCTTAGCTGCATCTGTGAAATAAACAACAATTGTACTGTAACACTTTGTGCCCTAAATCCCACGTGTTTTTCTGGGAACATTCAGTGGTTGTGCTCCTGACTTACTGTGTGTGTCAAGCAAGTTTCTCCATACATACAATGGAAACCATTTTTCATGTTTTCCTAAAAATCTTATGGTGTGGTTAAAACAAGGTCTACTTAGGACAGGAGTAGTCTTTACTTTGTTTCTATAGAGACTAACGCTGGACACCTTTAGTGTATCGGAAAGGGAATGAGTAGTAGCTGCAACCGTTGTCATTAAGGTCCTTCCTTGTGTGGTGCGTTCACTCCTGCCAACCAACGACATGAGTCCTGGGCAGGTAGATGTGCAAGATCTTTCAGGTTGGTCAGGAGGCTAATCTGAAACATGGGAGTGAGTGTCTTATCCCTCTCATTTGCAAGGGTGATTTCTGACTACCTTTTTTTTTTTTTTTCCAAGCATACATTTTTCTGTTTCATGGGAGAGGATCAGGGTAGTTCCCAGTCTGGTTTTGCGATACAGGAAGGAGCTGTTGTAACATTGATCTTGACTGTGAGAAGCATCTCATGCTAGGTGTGCCAAGGATACCGTGACCACCGGGAAAATCTCTTGATTATGGAAAAGTCCTCTGTTTTACTCCTGATTTCACTTGGCCCTTGCTGTTCTGCTACTGATAGCTCAGGATACTCTTGTCTCAGCCTCACTACATGGAGACTTCTAGAGGTGTCATGGAAACTAGTTAGTTATTGTAAAGCACTTTGTAAATAATAAGCAGTAGTAGAAAATAATTATAATACTGTTGAAGTATAATTAATTCTTCCAATAAAACTATGTAGAATTAATTCTCAAATTGAGAAATCAAATCTGGGGGTTTTCTATCTGTAAGAATCAAAATACGTTTTTGTGGTCATATTTCATTTGCAGTTTATGAAATAACTTATTTTCATGATGTAAAATTACCTAGTAAGCAAACTCTCTTGATTGAGTACTTGAAAACAAACATGGCTTTGTAGTAACTTGTTATTTTCCCTGAAGAATATGTGTGCCCTTTCTTGCACTCGGCATTGTACTGCTTCATGTGGTTTTGTCTTTGGTATACAACCCACTGTGCTCCAGCTCCACACTTGATTAAATGGCATTATGAACTCTCTAATTATAATACCTTCACTTTATTGCACTCAAAAGGATTGGCTCTGGTGGATGGTAGCACAAACAATGTGTAATGTGAATGCACTGTTTTAGTCTCCTTATTTGTGTTATTAATATATGCATTGTGATCTTGCCTTCTGGTCACCATCATGGAGTTAAATACGACTGCAGCACTATACGTAATGACGAGATGGTGCCTTTCACAAATGCTTTACTACCCAACTAATAGTTTATAGTTTTACTACAGTGACAAAGTCTATGTTGGAATAGGTCTATCTCACATGAATGCAGAAGGCAAAGAGCTGGTTTTCTTTTTTGGATGGATGTGAAGCTATTGTTAAGACATAGCTTTTCAAGCAAGATTTTACTAGGGAAGAAAAATAGATAATAAGGTGGTGTGTGTGGGTTTTGTGGCTAATCTGAAGTCTGGAACCAGAACGACAAGGAAGTTTGGTTTGGTGTTGGAAGCCTGTCTTTGGTTTTCTTTCCCTTCAACTTAATTAACCTCTTGAATGGTAGCAAAGTTGCTGCATGGTCGCTTGTGTTTGTGGCTTTGTCACTTACGTACAATTTCTTAAACAAGAAATTGTGGAGGTCCTCAATGGGGTCTCACTTCATTGGTGGTAATGTTAAAGTCTATAAAGCTGTTCACATGGTGCTATCTTCAGACAAGGATTGTGTCATTTCAACAGTACAATAGCAATAAGGAGAGTTAATGTCCCTATTGATTAAAACTCTCTTAGTACGGAAAGTCCAGGGAATTTTATCAAAGAAGGGACAGAACAAGAATCTGCAGAGACCAGTCTGGGATGAAGGGTGTAGTTTAGATCTTCCCAGGGACAGAGATAAAATAAGAAAAAGTTAAAGTCGTGGTGAGGACCTTGCTGAAAAGGAAATGGTGTATTGAAACTTACATCCAACAGGATGTAGAGAAAAGAAAAAAGCGTAAGAAATGGAAATACAGGAGTATGCTCAGTGGAAGAGTGGGATAAAAGTGGCTGAAGTGCTGAAGAAAATACATACTAGGGAGTCGTTGCACCAAAAAGCAAGTAATAATCACTCTGGCGCAGGAGGAGCGTGGCCTCCTACTTCTTGAGGGTGAGGGGCTCTCTTCCCCTTTGCTCTGGTCTTGCCTCCCTTTGAACATGCCCCTCAGGTAGTCTGATACCAGGTTACGTGATCGCTTCTCCCAACACTGCTCCTAGCTAGTGTCCATGCAGCCAAGCTCCGGAAGACCCAGTCCCCTTCCCGGAGGCGGCCGTCAGCTGAAATGGGATGTGCGTCCCAGGTGTGCTGAGGCTGAGCCAGCGCTTTGGAACAGCAGCGTGGGGTCGCTGCCTGCATCCATACGCCATGGCCTGAGGGAAATGCTTTGGTTTAGCTTCAAATTGAAACAGTGTCTTTGAGGCACTGTAAAAGAAGCATCAGTAATTATTTTGGTGCTGCAATTTTTTATTTTTGTAGAAATATGCGGGGGTTTTGCAACCAAAAATGTAGTAAGCTTATTAAAAAAAACAAAAACAAAACCAAAACCAAACAACAAACAAAACCAACACAAAACAAAACCAAAAAAACAAATGACAAACCCCAAGCCATTGAGTTTATTTAGTGTCTTGTTTAGCCTGATCACAGGGGCAACATCTCTAAGGATATTTTGTGTCCTGCGAATCAGAATTGTGGGCTGCAGTTTTGTGTGTTTGCGCCAGGGATTTTGCGGTAGGCTGGCAGAGTCTCTGGGTTGAAACCAAGTGTTGGTGGCTGGCAGGCGTGGCGGCCAGCATGTCTAAGCGAGGTTGGGTATAAAGAGCCCTTGTGCATGCTGAAAAGAGGTGAGATTATAAATGTGAAACTGTTGAAACCATCCTTTGCCTTTGAGTTTAAAGAAATTGAATTTGGTTTAAAAATAGACTCAGTACCTAGTTTTCCTGCTTTAACACAGCTTGATGTATATAGGATCTGGTAGAAGGCGCAGGGGGGTAGTTTTGGAGCAAAGCAGATCACTGGCAGATTTAGCATCGTGTATGTGTGTGCCAAGTTATTCTTAGCACGAGTGGAGCCCAGTCAAAAGACTTCTGGTTTGTGTGCTATTCTTCTGTATTTTAAACTAATGCTGTGCATAATTGGCATTAGTTAAGGGGAAAATGTAGCGCTGTTTGCTTACATCATGCAAGGTAAAATTAGTGACCAAATTAATAACAACTCATTTTTCAGGCGTGGACTGGAAGCCAGTTGCATGGCAGTACTGTATGGGGAAGAAGCAGCCAGCTCAGTTTTTATATTGCACTTGTTAATATTTTCCTCCTTCTTCTATCCTTTATGTTGACATTAACGTTAATTAGTTACTTGCAGCAACCAAAAAGTATTGATGAAAGCCCACGAACCCAGTGTGCTTTTGTAAAATTAGTTTCCTGCTTAAGCAGATATTTCTCTAGTAATTGACACAAACCAGCCTCAGACGGGGAGGCAGAGGCAAGCTGGCCGTATGATTAATTCACCATGTTCTGTGGTTATTTCATGTTTATAGTAAAAAGAAGACTGTAAATATAGGGCCAGATGCTCCACCTATGTCCTCAGCTGAAGATCTGGCCTGAATAATTTATTAAGGTGCTATCCTTTACATTCTCTTCAACTAGAGGTCTTACCATAAAAGCACTAGAATTATAAAACCTTCCTCTTGTTTTCCTTCGCCTTTGTTAAAATAGTAGAACGCTATGGGCACTCCTAATACTGGTGCAGAATAACAAACCATATGTGCAAATGCTACAGTGTGTATATTGCAATATGGGAAAAATAACCACCCATTTGTAACTGTATTCTCTCAAATGCTTACTAATTGCAGGTGTTAAAGTGACTCATCTCGCATTTTAAGGACACATTAAAGTGGTTTGTTTGTGATGTTGTGTTTTGTGGTGGGTTTTTTGTTGTTTGTTTTTTTGTTTTTTGGGTTTTTTAAAAAGATTAATAAATAGGCTCTTTTGTTATCCCAGATAACCTACAAATAAGAAAATTGCATCAAATGAGAACTGATCCCCAGTAACATTTTCTCTTTGAAGGAGTTGCCTGGTGCCAACCTTGTGGCTTTAGTGTGATCTCCCAAACGGCACAGAGGCTTGCTACTTTTAAATACTGACTTTCAAACAGTTAATATTCCCTTCCCTCTTACAGGGCAGCTGACCCTCCTGATTTTCCCTCTGTTTTGTTTTCTGATTTTCCTTTTTGTGTAGGAATGTCTAAATATTATAAAAGGTCAGGTGGTTTCTGTCTAAGTAATAGATTGCTCCAGGCTTTAAAAATGATGCCTGTTTATGGTCCTGCCATCTGCAGGAGCAGCAGCCTATCATGAAGTTACTGTATTGATCTGTCACTAGCGCTGTCTTGTCTGCCAAATGAAAAATGGCTTAAACTCATAACCTGGGCCAGCAGTTTTCTTATTGTAAGCCAGACAAAAATGCTATTGATCTTCTTTGCTGAAGTGTTCTTTTCACAGCTTGCCAGCATCAACACACTGTTGTCCTTACTCAGGGCTAATTAGCTAATAATTTAATGCGACTGAGACAGCAGTCTCAGCTTGGTTTAGCAGTAAGGGAATATGCTGTAACTTCGAAAGTATGGGACCTTTTTAAAGTATGGTCATGATTGCAGTGTTGTCTCGACTTTTACGCTCTCACTTCAAGTTTGATTTCCTCCACACTAAAGAACAACGGTCTAGTTAGACTGAGGTGTGCTGTCGCTTTAGGATTTATAGGAAGTGAAACCCAGATGCGGTGTTGGTATCCATAGTCTGTACGGTGCTCTTGGTTAGGCACTTGCGCTTTAGCTTTATGATCGCTTCTTGAGTGAAATCAAATAGTTCATTGAATTAATCGTGGGAACCCTGTGGTTCGTGACCTACAGACCAGACAGATTCAGTCATGTCTGAGAAACAGTTGATTATACTTTTTTTTGGTTGGTTCATTTTGTTGTGTTGGTTTTTTTTTTTTTGGTAAAACACCAACCAAACAAAAAAATCCACTGCTAAATTGTTTTAAATCAAAGTTTATATGATGGATCCTTCTTCCTAAGAAACACATTTTCTTAATCCTCCTACTACTATGGAGGCTAGAAGGTTGCAAGGAAATTTGGGTTGCAAGCATGGGAAAGATGTAATCTGCTCACACATGTTGAAAAGTCATAGGAGTCTTCCACAAGGTTTTTTGATCTTGTTAATTCAAATATTTGGATAATTAGGTGTATGAATGGAGATTGCTTGCTTCCAGTTCCTAGCTGCATATAAGAAGCAATTGGTACAACTTCAGATGGGGGGATGGCTTCGTGTTGTTCAGCCCATGTTTAATCTTGTGGGTGGTTCTCCTGGCTTGTCTCATACTCTTGTGGTGGTGAAAGATACAGCCTGTACAGCATTTCTTTTAGAATAAACAGTAATAAAAGCTTCTGAAATATAATTATAAGCATTTTGCCAAAAAGAGATGGCAGACATCATCTAGTAGTTTTCAGCTGTTAGACATTTTTTTAAAGTTCTTGACTGAAGGCAGCTTCTTCTGTATTCTTTGCCCAGCCAGTGTAGGCCATGTCTTAGTTTATATTTCAGAATTACACGTGATTCAAGTTGTATCTTTGTTTTCTGTTTCACATTGCTAAGCACAGTGTGAAGCAGGGTGTACAGGAGGCGGAAGAAAACAGATAATCCCTCAGGGAAGTTATTCTTTACATTTCATACATTAATTTCTCTGGAGTGTGGGTGCATATGTTAATTTTGTATATGAAAAGGGAGTTTAATCTATGAGGACACTTAAAATTTGCTTGAAATAAGGGAACTTTTAATCTCTGAAAGCATCCCCAAAGAGCAATTAACTATTCTGATGTCCTGATGACTCAACAGATGCTTCTGTAAACTAGAACACATCTGTCAGATTACAGAACTGATATGCCACTACATGTGATTTAAAACGACTGCCCATAAACAGATGTATTGTGATAAATATCATATAGATGGCAAGGATGTCCATCTTTTTGATAGTCCTGTAATAACGTTTCACAACGCACTATTCGTTGTCACTCTCTGGAGGTTGCTATAGTCATGTGAAATGTCCAGCTTTTCCTTCGTATCTTTGAAAACTTGTTTGGGTTTTTCTGCATCTTCTTGGCTCCTTTTTAATGCATGCGGGCTGTTGAGTGGTATTTGTAATAAAACAGTAGAACTAAAGATTTTTCTAAGCCTTTCTGAAGATTCCCAGTAGCCAATTCAACTGATTTTAGACTGCACTCCATCTGTCTAGGAAAGAAAGAAAATACATTAGTAGTCCACACAGGAGCAGCTTATTAGTTCGTTTGGTGTGTCCAGTACAGTGATTCAAGGCAGATCTAAAATATTCATCCGCAATTACTGGTGCAGCACAGTTCAAAGTGCTTCAAATCTGTGGGTTTGACTGAGAAATTTAAGGAAAATAGCTGCAAATTGATTCTGTATGTAATTAATGAAACATTTCATTCTTATGTAAATATTAAATGCTTGAGTATTTTTTTTCACTTTTTTTCCTTTCCTCTTATTGAGCTCCCCCTCCCTGACCTCCATTATATGTTTGTTTGTTTTATAGGATGGTGGGTGGGCTGGCATGGGGGCATATTCTCTTGGGAGGAAGAATTAATAGCTGAGTCCTGTGACTCATTCACTGAGCAAACAGCTGTTCTCCCTCTAATTCACCCCTCCTCAGATGTCCATCCCACCCCCGGAGAGGAGCTGCCAGAAGGCAGTGTTTGCCTCTGCCTCAGTTGTTGAAACTCTCCGTCCACTTTCTTAACAAAAATGCACTTTCCTCGATCGAACCACCCTGCGCACATGTGAAGCAGGGGTGTGGATATGAGCCCCCCGGCCAGCTCCGCTGCGGGGAGCCTACTCTCCGTCGGAGGGACACAGCGGATGGTCAGTGGTAGCCATGTCTCAAAGTGTCTGAGCAAGATTTTCCAGGGCTCACCTCTTACAGAGCAGTGGCTTTGCCACAGCAGTGCCTGTTCGGAGCCGGGACTGTACGCTAGTGGCTTTAATATGGGTTAAAAGCTTTTGGCATGTTGGAGAGAAAGGGCTTTCGAGGACAGGAGAGAAGCGAGTGTATGTTTATGCGGCTATAAGGAGTGAAGTCGGTGAGGCAGGGCTGGGGTTTTGTTTAGGGTTTCCCCCTCCCTCTTTCAGTGTCACAGAAAATTAATTCAAGTTTTACAAATGCTATCAGTGGAAGAGTTTAAAAGTAGCCTGCAGTAAAACTTAGAAGATCCCAAGGCAAACTTCAGCTTGTTTTGAAATGACTGTCTTTCCAGCTCAGATGTCCACACAGAACAGAAATTGTGCAACGCTGCCTGCTCTTGGCTGCCTCTCCGAGCTGCCGATGACCTCGAGTTTCAGCGTGGGCAGCCTAGCAGGGCTTGGCATGAGGGGAGGCCCTGAACCCTGCCCTGCAGCTCTCCAGGGGACCAGAAAACTGGGATCCAGGGCTACCAGTTTGGGAGAGTACTTGCGTAACAGCTTGTGTGATAGACAGCAAGGAGTGCTCATGTGCTGTGACCAAATGACTTAAAGGGAAGATGGGGGGGGAAGACTGCTTCTAGCTATTAAATCCTAAGATACGACTCTTTCTCTGAGGCATCTGTGCAATTATTCCTTTCAGTGCTTTTATTTCTATGACATTAATTTGCATAAAAGGCTTGGATCTCTAAAATTGTGTTTGCCTGCATCTTATTTGGGTCGCGGTGCTGCAGCTTTCCTGCTGTTCGCTTCCCTGGCACGACAGCACAGCTCACACAGGCAAAGCAAACGATAGCCCCCACGCTATGCCATGTGCAGATGTAGCTTTGCGTGTATGTGCACATACACGGCGTTTAATCTTACAGAAGAAGGTGGTTAGAATATGTTAGTATTCAGTGAGCTGATGTGAAGGCGGTCAAGAAAAAGGACTTTGCAGTGGGTAGGTTTGAACTTGTGTGAAATGCTTAACTTCACATTTAGAGAGATACGTGTTCATCCATAGGTTTTGGCACACCTGCTTGGGATAGTGGCTAAAACCAATTAATTTAGTGCTAATTAATTTTTAATTAATGGGTTGACTGGCAGCAATATAGGATGTTAAAATTACTTTTTTTTTTCTTCCTTCCACACGCATGAACTTGTTTCCCTTAATGTGGGTCTTTAGCACAACACTTGAACTGCTTTCTGTTCCAATATCTGTTTACTGGTGAGTTCCATTCTGATTTAACTAAAAGGGGGGAAATACCCTTCTCGCCTACACTCCCATGAATGGAAGATAATGGCAGGAATGCAAATTTGTTTATTGATCAAGTTTAAAAGGTTATTAGGGATGGTAAAAAACCCTGCCCCCCCGATTTCACATTGCTGACCTTTTAAACTTTATTTCAGATAGGAGAATGTGGGAGAAGGAGATGGGTTATATATGTTTTCTTTAGGTACTTCAGTAAGAGCTCTTAGATACTGTTCTTCTGTTTTGAAAATGAATGCACCTAATTTTTAATTTTCTCTGGTTTAAGAAGTTAAACTGGAGGGTTTTTTGCTTTCTGCTGCTAAGGTTAGAGTCCTCTTTTGTCATTGTTATTTGAGGCAAGTGGACAAAGGAAAATTTTTGGCATTTCAGCTAAGTTATGCAAAAGGGTTTTAGTAAATGGGGGATCCAGCTCAAAACTACAGCACAGAAGTTGGGGGTACTTTCAAAATGAAAAAACTGTTTAAAGAGTACTTTTTAGCTAAGAAGAAATTAAGAGTTTTTCCTTATAAAACCTGGGCACAAAGCTCTGAAAGTGTTCAAGGCTTTGTAGGTTTTTGTTTGTTTGTTTTCAAAGTTTTCTTTAAAAACCATCTTCCCTCACTTTTGTGCTCCCTTTCTGCATATGTATTGCTGCATACGCAACCCTGTTTCATACTGTGTTAGGGAAGAACATTTTATGACCAAGATGAAACAAAACTTTATTTTTTTACAAAAAAAATATATTTAGTGTAATGAAACAAAGTGGAAAAGATAGTCCACCACCATCACATGTGTAGTGTGTTAAGTTTCTTTCACCCCAGTATTTTTCTCTTAATGTAGGTTTTGGGTTTTTTTTCCTCCACCAGTAAAAATAATGCGCATGTATTACATGCAGCTCTAAGCCGTTTGCTCTGCTACTGTGCTTAAGTAGTAATGCCATAAAGATTTAAAAAAAATATTCTACTGCCAAGTATAAGACATTTGTTAGTGTCGGAGATGATGGCTTAATTTTTAGTATTCCTTGGTGTTTTATATCTTGACATTTCTTATGACCTACAATTAAAATGACTTTAGTGAAGTCTCAACTTATATCCAGATTGCTGAGCGTGGTTGAGTGTCTCCAGGGAGAGCCTTGAACTGCTTGCTAAGTCAATTTGTTCTTTTCTCAAAACAGATTAAATATGTTTTACCACTTTAAATTAAAAAATAAATAACCCCATATGACATAACTACTACATGTAAAATTAAAAATGTGCTCTGTGCATTTTGAAGGGTAGTAATTTTGATGCCAGTGCTGTGCTGATAGTATTCCACCAGAGAGAAAGGAATGGTTAAAAACAAGCATGTCTAATCCTGTCTTGCTGTTCTGCTAGTCTCGTTTGAGAATTAAGTTGATGGCACACTACTTGGGTGGGTGCTAACTGCTAGATGTGGCAATAATCTTCTTTACCAGAGCCCGAGACGCTCTGCTTCCACTACAACCACCTCCCTGGAGTTAGATTTATTTTTTTATTTTAATCCCCCCCCGCCCCCCCCGCCCCCCCCCCCCCTTTAAATTAGTCTTGTTCATGCATACTGCTTTCTTTTCAGGTCAGCCTTCTCCTACCTATTCCTTTAGCAAGATTAGCTGCAGAACTTGCTTGTGACTCACCTGCACCCTTAGTTGATGCTTTAAGTATAATTTTAGTAGACGACTCCTGCCTACAGTTTATTTTGTGTCCAACACACAGGAGAAGCCGAGGGAAATGAGTAGCTTCTGGTGCTCTGCAGATTTGCAGAGGATATGCAGGCAGCTGTACGTAGGGAGAGTCAGATGCACTGGCTATGCCAGAAGCAGCCTTTGTTCCTTCAAACCACTTCCATGGCTGTGCTTGAGTGGATTATTGTTTAAGGCTCTGTAAGTACAATAGGATATAAGGAAAAGGGAAGGGGAAAATTTTTCTAAAATAGAACAAAACAAACTAAAAAAGTTGCTATGGAAATAGATGGCAAATGGTCTCTAATAATGGGATTTTACAAGAGATGTCCAATCTCCAGAACAATGGTTCAGTTTAAGCCAAGATTAATAGTGCTTGTTATCCTACGCCTGCGAGTTGGCAACTCAGTCCTCTGCTATAAACAGATGCAGTCTAATATGCTACTGTCTGCTGCGCACTAGGTAGGAGCCATTGCTAAGATGGTCACTCGTGAAATGATAACGAATTGCAAACTTTAATTGTTTTGGATTCATCTGCCCCTGGGCTGACTTTGCGATTGCTGGCTGCGGCGCTGTTAGGCTGGAGCAAGCGCTGGAGGAGGATCAGCCTGGCTGAGGGGTGCGGAGCTGCGCCTGGGCTGACTCCCTCGCACAGAGTAGACACACCAAATCTTTCTTATTTCAGCTCAGGCCAAAGCCACCTGCATCAGGTTATTGTTTCACAGCAAAGCTGCAGCGTGTGTCTTCACAAAGATGCACCGAAGTGCCCGTCCTCCCAGTCCTATTTCCCTGCTCCTGCTTGCACCCCTTCCTCCCTCCTGGTGCTGGATCTCCTGATCCAGCCTACTGACTCTGTGCAGTCCCTTAAATCTGGGATGTGGGGCTGGGAGGGAGGCGGGGTGCAGCGCTGCCCTGGGAACTCGAGGATTTCCAGAGTTGTGGCAGGAGAGCAGAGACACAGACAACAGCAATGTTGGCCTGGTGGCTTTAGGTGCGCTGGGCGCATCTTAAGTTCACATACAGCATGGAAAAGAGAGCCAGATTGCAGAAGTTGTTCTTCCAGTAATGGGATTTTTGTGGAACAAGTTGGGAGAAGCAAAGGAGGAGGAGGAGGAGGATGTTGTTGTTGTAAACTGAAAATCATGATACTGCTTACTGCTGCTGTTAGGTCTTGTGTATGTGGAGGGTATGACACAACCCTAATGTTCCCTTCCATCTCAAAGTGAGGAAATGACAACTTCATGGCTTCCTACGTCTGAGAAAAAGTGTACTCCAACTATGTTTTGGGGGGGTTTTTGAAATAATGTGAAATACAATTTTGAGATGGATTTAATTTCTGTCTGTGCAGAGAAAAAAAAAGGTAAATTTTTGTTAAAAATTGGGAAAACTAATCGAGGAAATGGTGACAGAATAAACAAACTTTTTGCTTTTACCTCAGTGAAAAATAGAGGAAAAAAATCAAGCAAAAATTAAAATACTTATTACTGGGACTCTTTCTTATTTTGCTCTGCACTGGTAGCATTCTGCCTAACAGGGTGAGCCTGAAAAATCTCCCAGGAGGACTGGTTGCAGTAACAACGTGATACAGCAACCACAGGTTTGGCGGTGTGCCTAAGCGGCTGCGGCATTCAGCACGGTGGCTTCGCCATCGCAGCCCCCTGCGATCTGCCCTGCAAGAACCTGCTCCTGTTTTGGGAACAAACTGTATCGGGAAGAAGTGCTGTAGCGCAGGAGTGCTGGCCAAGGGTTTGGCTGGGACTTTGGGGGGGTGCGGGGAGCCCCGGCAGGATGCAGGCAGGGGCTGATGCCAGGGCTCACCGGGGCAGGGAGGAGGATGTGTTTGGTGGTGCCAGGCGAGGAACGTGGGGGGGTTCGGTGCAATGTGACCACGTTCTGTGGCTTTCTGCTGCTTGTGTTTGGAAGGAGTGTTCATCCCTTCTGTTCCATCAGATGAATGGCTGTGTTTTACAGCCACGTGGCTACTGCATTTTGGTGTGATGTGTTTGTGTGCTTTTTGGTTCTTGTTTTAATAAGGATTATTGAGGACCAAGTCTAGGTGTAGGCAAAGTTGAAAGTTGTTAGTTTGAAGCTGCAGTCCATCTGCCCTCCTTCCTTCTCCTTCTTTCCCAACTTTACTCTCCTTCCTTACCCTGTGTCTGCTCAGGAAAGGAGCACACCAACCTGCTTTGAGCTTAGTCGCTCTTTTCTCTTTTTTTTTCTTCTTCCAAAACCCTCACTTATTTTGCATTGCTTACTTTAGCGAGATTTTATACTTCTCTTTCATATAAAACTATCGGACGACTACTTTTTTGGTAGAGGACAGCATCCGATGCTCATCAGGCATACACTCAGTGTTGATTTTGAGTTGTTTTAGAATTTAAAAAAGCCCAAGTTTCTAAAAACTCCTGAGTTGATAGAGGGCTATGATACCTAACAAAGACTGCATATAATATTTAAATGCTCTGTAGAAGTTATCTAGGAAGCACAGCACTGTGCTCTTCACTTATGACCCAGTTACAGCCCCAGATAAATGAGAAGTTGGGATTGCCCACACGCTGTGGTTTTACAGGAATTTTGAGTTTGAACATATTCTGCAGTTCAAGGAGAATAATGCTGAAACTTGGAAATAAATTATGAATGTAGAAAAATACCCTGAGGTGCACCTGCCTTATGTATTTCCATAAGAAGATTGTACAACATACTTAACTGTCTATCTTTGCAGTATTTCTGTTTTCCAAGAATTACTCTGTGTGTGTGTGGTATTTGCTACCTCTTCATTTTTGTTTGGATATGTAGAGGCCAAGTGGTATTTTGTGTATGGAAACTGAAGGTTTTGCTCTTAGTTACCCTTAGAATTTTATTTATTTACAGTTATTTAATAGTTATTTAACTCCAGCAGAGGCCGAGTGCTGAGTTACGGACAGTGTGATACCCTGGGGTCCCTCTTGCTTTCCTCAGAGGATAAGGCTCAGGAAGAGACACGGGGCTCCAAGAAGATCTGTAATAGTCCTGTCTCTAAAAGCTGATGGCTACCAGGTGGGACCAGGGCGTGATGAGAAAGCAGGGAAAGTTGTTTGTGCTTGACCCAAGTTCATCGCAATGATGCGGCTGAGACTTAGGAGGCCTAAAGATGAACTCTGTGGTGCTTCCCTGTTGGATTCCAGTTCCCCCCTTTGGTGTTTCTTACGCTTTAATTTTAAGACTTGCCGTGATGCACAGTTTGCTCTGGGTGTTTCCCTTACGTATGTTGACCTCTTCCAGTGATTCATCTTGGCAAAATCATGAAGAACCAGAGCACTATGTTAAAAGAAAGATGTTGAAACTGTCTGGTGTATTGGGCCTAAATTGCTGGGTTTGGTGGCAGGGGCTGCAGGGGTGGGGGGCATCCTCTGGGCTGCCCTCAGGAGTGCCCCTGAGGGGCCACGGCTGCCCCAGACTGGAGTGAGGGCACCCTTGAGGGACTGTAGCCACCCCAGGCCAGAGCGAGGACATTCTTGGGGGACTAGGAGCAGTGGAGGAGGAATCCAGGCTGGGACAGGGGAAATCGAGTGAAGCAGCAAGGAGCAGTGGAAGGCCAGGTTGGGTGGGGCTTTGAGCAACCTTGTCTAGCGGAAGGTGTCCCTGCCCATGGCAGGGGGGTTGCAACTGCTTCATCTTTAAGGTCTCTTCCAGCCCAAACCATTCTATGATTCTATGACAAATGAGAAGTGAGGAGCAGACAGAAACCATTGCGTACATAACCCACAGCCTCCTGTGCTGCCTGTCGCCTTGCCAAAGACGTTAGGCTGGGCTGAGTGTAAGGCATGGTGGAAACAAGGGAAGTTAGGCTAGGAAAGGGGGGGGGGGGGGGGGGGGGGGGGGGCGGGGAACTTCAGTTTGACTGAAGTTGAGCCTTGGGAAGGGGGAGGAAAAGTTTCCCTCAGTATTTACTGAACTGCCTAGTCTCCTTTTTTCCCCTCAACTCCTGAAACAGTAATTCAAGGTGCATTAATTGGCAATAAATAAAGTAAAATAAAGTAAAATTCCCTGAGTAGAGATTGTTTTGCCCACGACATACAGACAACAAATTTTGGAGATTTTTGTACTACTTTTCCAGTTTTTGAGTCTTTGGGGTTCACCTTAATCACCTTTACAGCTTTGCTTTTGAACGTTGGAAGCCTAAAGATATATCCTTTAAAACAAAGAAAAATCTGAAAGCTGAAATTATGTGATGATGAGACTTTGGAGAGCTGACTTTAAGAAAAATTCCTAGTATTGCAGGAGACACAATAAAATCGCCAGTTGGCAGCCCTGCTGTGTTGCCTCTCCTTCCTCCTCTCAACTTCTGCAGCGTTCCCTGCTTGTTGGTCGTCTCCTTCACTGTATTGATTTTTACAGTGTAATCTACTCGGAGCAAGGGTTTTGTCTATTATGCACTTGTAATGCACCACACATACATTACTATAGGAATAATCTAATACAAAGTGCCTGGGATTTCAAGCATTGAGCGGTTCGTAGCTAAAAAAGCATTTGTCCAAAAAAACCTGTGTTTTTGTGCTCCCTCTGCTGGAGCTGGAAGAGAGGAAATACTCACCGGCCGGAGTGCCGCTGGTTCCCCTCCTCGCTCTTCCCAATTCAGGTCCCGTATCGGGCACCGGCGGGTATTTGTGGGAAGGACTCGGTGCTTTCCAGTGTCTGCTCGTGCAGCTGCATCGCAGGACATGAGCTGAGTAGAAATGTGGAAAGGGTGGAGATTGTGCATTGTCGACTTGTGCCACAGCAAGGCTATGGTTTCACACCTGGAAAAGGTGGCTGATGCTGGGTTTAAGGTGTTTCCAGTTGTCTCCTCCTCCCCACTCATCTATTCTCATTTTCAGGTGTAGCCCGCTACCTCCAAACTGTGCCAGTGAGACTGTTTTGGGGATCTTCCTAGAAACAGGATGAGAGAATGGATCAGGCTTTAATAAAAAGCTAATTTTGGTGGGTGGTTGGTGTTTTTTTTTTTTTTTTAGAAACGGATTCCAGTTCAGAGTAAAACCCTGCAAAGTGTACTGGCAGAGCTGGGGCTGGCGTGAGGGCACAGGAACAGGCTGGGGCGGCGGGGGGGAGATGGTACAGCCCCTGAGCAGGTTGCGTGGTGAAACCAGGGAGCAGATGCTGTTGGGGACAGTGCCAGTGTCCTTAGAATAAGCTTGGACCTGACATGCAAAAGGGGTGGGTGGTCTGTAACGTGAATTCACAGAAATGTTAATGGAACAGCCCTTTTAAGAGGTGCTTTATAAAACAAAGTAGGAATTGTGGTGCCAGTTTTACAGATGGGCAGAACTAAAGCACAGAGGAGGGGAGTGAAGCGTTGGCTTCGTGTTTTGCAGCAGTGCAGTTTAAGCTGGTTTAAGCAGCCTCTGTTTCTACCCTCTGCCATCACGGCTGATCACTCCTGCCCTGTGCCCGCTCCCTGTGTTGTGTTGGCACAGCTGTTTACGAGACAACATGCTGAAGGAAATTAGTTCCCCTGACCCAGCTAACCGTGCAGCTGCACAAATGCAGGGTTGGAAGCAAGCGTCCAGGAGAGAGAAGCGAGAGGTACAGTTTAAGCTGCCAAGTAAATGCTACAGCTAATTTGTGAAAGTCCCATTCCGTCGCACCTGGAGTGGTACCCAGCTCCTGGGGCAGACAGAACAGAAGTTCATCCTTTGGAGGAACAAACTCAGAAGTTGGATAAATAACTAATTCCAACTCCATTAAAGACCCAGTCTGCATTAGCTGAGAAAGTCATGTTAACACATACTAAATCTGAATCAATTAACATGTTTTTCCTGGCTTGTATAAGCAGAACAAAAGCACTGGGGAAAACTTCTGGATGAGAATAAATACGTTCTGGGGGAAAACATTCACAGTTCAATGAGACCTTAAAAGCCAATCATTCACCCAGGGTGCCTGTCAATATGTAACTTCTCTAAAATTGTCATTTGTTGTGGGACAAGAAAACCGGCAGAGCTCCTGTCTGAAGGAGACGGTCCCTTGGTGGCACTGTACGTGTCGGGGTGGGATGACTGTTTCTAACATAGGGTTTTCAGACATGTTTTTATTCTTTGTGGATTATCAGTGAACAGAATAAGTATGACTGCAGAACAAATATTGAATGTGACTAACAAGTTATTGTAATAAACTGAGGTTTTTCTTCTGCATTTTTTCAAGTCACCTGTGACTTTTGCTTCATGCGAGTTGTTATGGGAGTGTCTACTCCCACAGCTCGTCCCTGGGGAGGAACCTGGACTGGCTGTGAAGTGTGTGCCTTTTTTTTTTTTCCATAATATTTGCTTTTTCATGTTTGATGGAAAATTCTTTTGCCTGAAAGTTATTTGGAAGTTAGTTAAAAGAAAAGCAAAATGTAGTCATCGTGTTCCTTTCTTCAATATTTGCTGAGTTTTGGAGCCTAGTAGTATAAGGCTGTAAGGACACCTTGTCTGCCTGCTGAAACAGCATGTAACAACATACTGCCCGTAAACATTCCCCTGTCTCCCTTTGCAGTCTTTCCTTATAATTAAAAAGCATTTCCTAGAAGTCATAGTGCTGTGCCAACATAATCCATAAACTTGCTTTGTTTTGCTACAGACAGGATGGTGGTTTTTGAGGTATTTTGGCATATTCGCTTAAGCAGAGTTTGGGGGTTGGTTTATTTTTTTAATGGCACTTAGCTTGCAACAGTCAGTGAGTACCCTTTATAAAGAGAATAAAAGAGATTTCAGCATGACCTTTAACTGAAAAAAAAATTACCATTTGGCTCAGGAAATTTTGATATAAACCTCAACAGAATTCTTATTATCTTTTCCTCATCTCATTGTTACAGGCAAGAAAACCTGTAAGACTTAAACTGCTGGAGTGAGTCTCAAAAGCTTGGGGGTGGCAGAGCTGGGCTGGAACCCCAACCCAGTCTCAGATTTTGTCCTCCAGGCTTGCTCCTGGGACTCCTAAATGCTCTTCATTCATTTCAGGTCTGTTCAGTGAGCTTCCTCAAATGCTGCTGTGAACGGAAGCGTGATGTGTCTGTATTTTTATTGCAGGAAAATGGATCTTGTTATGTGAGAGCGTTGAGGAAACAGTCCCCAGCTACTGAGAGGAAGAAAGGCCGGTGGGAAATATTCAGGTAGGAAAGCTTTATGGACCATCAGGCGGTAAAAACTTGTGGACCTTCAGTCTTCTTCCAGACACTGCATCGTATTTCATGCTTTAACGGCTGTTCTGGTCACTATCAAAGTTTATTTGTTGTTTTAAGAAGCAGACCTGTTTGGTCAATTGATTGCAACAACAAAACACTGCAAGCAAAGCCCTCAGCATAAACATTCCTCGGGCTATCCCTGGTACAATATTGATCCTGATACAGAATACAAACAAATTACTCTTTGCGTGAGCCATTCGAGCTATAAAACAGAGCAATAATATGTTCTACTTGCTGCCAATAAATGTGCATTTATAATAAACAAAGTAGAAATCCCTGAGTAAAAATGAACAGTAGTTTCAATAATGTGTTCAATAGCTCATGTCCAGCTGTTGTACAGAATTAAAAAAACAGAGTGGGCACTCCAGGGTTTCTGTTGCCTCCCCCTCTTAAGAAAAATAATCTTTGCAAACTTGTTCTTTTGCTGCTTTTGCTTTTTTTAAAGATATTTTAAGTATTTTATGCAGTAATCAGTAATCTCATCTTTGTCTTATTTCCAGTGTAGTTCAGAGCTTCTCAAGAATTTGGTCTACATCTTAATTTTCTTGTGGGCCAGCTTCCTTTCCTTACGCTGTTATGTGGGTCATCTCCACTTTCACTCCTTGTCTTATCCCCGTGGCATTTCCTTATATTGGGAAATAGCATTAAAGACACTTTCATGTAGTTGTAGTTGTTTTGAATGCAGCTGAAATTAGGGGGGGAGGAGTTCAGTACCTTTGTGCCCATCACCACCGAGGGTACATGGATGATAACCGAACCCATTTCCGAAAGGAAAAATGTTAATGATCATCAGAACATAGATATTTTTTTATCTGCTCTACCATGCTTGTATAATCCCCCTCCCCCTCATCCACATTTTCAGTGCTACACTTTGATGAGCTACAGACAGTTGACCTGAAGGCATTTCTTGATGAACATTTCTGTCTGCTCTCAGCCTTGAAAAACTCAACCTTTTCAGGAGCTATATGGGAGAAAAATGTGTAAGACTAATATTTATAGGCTGGAAGAGAGGGGAAAGGAAAGACTAAAGTGTAAAACTTGCTTCCAGCAGAAATGCCATCCCTCTTTTACCTCTGATAATTAAAAGCATTTCTGACGTGGCTACAAAAGCAAGTTAGTGGTGTGTGCCTGCCATTTGCTGTGCTTTTGTACTGCGGGACTGTTTTTCTTTTTGTATGGTGATGCTTGCTTCTATTTTGTTTTAAGACAAAACACAAATTTCAACTGATATTCAACTATTACATTATGATTCATCCATACTCCTACATTTTAAATTATTACTTCCAAGTACTTACACGATTGTTTGTAGAAATGGAAGGTTGTTATTCAGGTTCACATTTTGAGTACTTTTTCGTAATGTTTAGCAAAGCTCATGTGCATAAATCCTTTCATTAATAGTTTTAACTGAAATCGTACTGAAAGACTAGAAGGAGAAGAGTTTTTAACTGTGCTGTAATTTTTGCTGGGAAAAGATCTTGGCTATATTAAGAAATACAACAGTACTGATTGTAACTCTAATAGGAGATTTGGAGGACATTGCAAATAGTTTTCAGTGGTGCCTTAAAGAGTATACTGTATTGTATGCCCCCTGAATATAGGTCTAAGACTTTGGTCTTTTATTATAAAAATAACATGTGCAGGCATAGAAATGCAGCAAATAATTCAAAACAAAACAAACAAACAAACAAAAACCCTATGCCAAAAACCATCCTGTTTTAAAACTGTGTTTCTGAAAATTTCTTGGAGATTTCCCTAGACTTGGATCCTGGTTTAAAAACAAACAAACAAACAAAAAAAAAAAAAACCACCAAAAAAAACCCCCAACCCAAAAACTTTTCTGTTCCATGAAGAAACTTGGGAAATAAGTTCCTTGCTGTGCTTTCAAGTCACGTGGCCTCGCTGCTGTAGAGCTGGAATGTTTGCCATGGTATTTCCGGAGGCTTCATAAACACACAGAAAGAACTGGGGAGTTAGGAGGATTTTTTAAAAAAAAATATTATTATATTCTCCCCCAACCTCCCCCCCCCCCTTTTTTTTTTCTTCTTTTTATTGGCAGCCTAAATTCATTACACTTTAGGTGTAGGTTTTTTTAGGAATTCAGAAGAGTTTTTATCTGATCAGTCCAATAAATTTTAAGAATTCATCTGTTTTTTAAAGAAAAAAGTTATTTGACACTTCTTTAATTGCTGAATTTGTCTAGAATTATTTCTTACTAAATGTAATACCTGGCAACCTACACATTCAGCCTAACTCTGCTATTTAGATGGTCTTAATGGTTTACTTTTGGCATGTGTTGCTGTGAGTGGCATTCAGTAATTTGACTTGATAGCTGTCATCTTGCAAGCTAGAGTAACGCAAACAAAAGATGAGTACTCAAACAAGGTTACAGCGAAGAGCCATTTCCTACGTCCTGTTGCGGCGGTGTAGAATCCCCAAGTCAAATCAGAAAAGCATGGAATTAGTTCTGGCTCCTGGGATATGAGGGTTAAGATTATGCAAACCTTTTCTAACTGTAGGAATAGCACGTGCTCCTTTTGAGACTCTGCAAACGCCAGCTCAAACTGGGGTTGTGAGGACTTCTGTGTTAGTCTGTAACGTCGTGGATATGTTATGTCTCAGTGGCAAGGTAGGCTGAAGGAGACCCTGCAGTCCCTCTTACATCCCTGGGCTGGCAGAGATGCATCTTCTCCTCCTACTCCCTTCCCCTTCCAGCTGAGCTGAGCTGCCTGTTGGACAAGGGCAGAGAACTGATCTGTTTTAAAAATAACTTGGCAAAAATGGGGACGGGGGGGGAATGAATGGACTATTTTTAGCTTAACCAACTCCATTCGCTACACAGTACCGTAAAGCTGTCCTAATGCTAACAGGAGGGCTGAGGAGAGGGCAGTGTAAGGGGACCTGGTAACAAGCAGGCAGAGGTAGGAACTACTTGTTTCAGCTTTGCCGCTGTGAAAAATCACCCCTGCAACGTGGCTGTGTATTCCACGAGGCCATTCAGGGCATGGTCAGTGGAAGGATTATAACTGTATCAAGATGGGCTTGTTGCTGAGTTAGATTATTAATTACATCAGAAGTTACAAAAAGGCAGCATAGTTTGTCTTAGAGCTTTCATTTAAAGTATGAAACAGTAGATTTCCCCCTCCTCCCCCCCGATTCAGGCCCTGAATTGGCATACCGAGGAGGACCCTCGGGTAGATCTGGAATTGAGCAAGAGCTTGGGTTCTGCACATTGACAAGGCTTCCTCGCTCCTTCCTCCTCTCCCTTACCAAACTTTTTGAAGCCCATCTTTAAGTGTGACTGATTATTTAATGATGATCTCCTAGTGTGGAAGTGTAGCATCATTAACTTTTATTAAAGACTTATATATTGTTTCAATAAAATATGTAATGTCTAGTTGCCACAGGTGCCATATTGTCTGACTCTTGCCGGTACCCCTGCACATCTGTGTGGACACAGCAACACAAATGTTGGACAAAAGAAGGGGAAGAGGAGCAAAATCATGAATTGAATAGCTGAGAAGGTCTTAGAGTAGGAAGAATGAGGCAAAGACACAGCAGGAAAAAAGACTGGAGTTTTGAGGAAGGGAACTTGTGCCTCCCAAAACCAGCTTTGTTGACAGAAGTATATGTAAGAAAATATGGGCATCTTCCCGTCTAAAAGAAGATGGGAAGAACCAGTTGAGGTGGTTGTAGTGATAGTTTTGGAAGTGCTCCCATGCTGTAGGGGTAGGCAGATGGGGTACAATAATTGCTGTCTAGGCCACTGATGTTTGAGTCATGTCTTCTGTTTGCATTTCTGCAATTTCAAATCTGTAAAGCTGAGTTGAGGCATGCTTTGAGTCTGAAGGTGGCCAGCTGAACCGGTAGTGTTCCTGCTGTTTTCTGGGTGCTCTGGCCCTTGTCATGTCAGTATTGGGGTGGGGACTGGGGAATGGAGAGTCCTTTTTTCCCCCTGCTTACCTCAGTGGTTATCGGTCGAAAACTCTTGAATCCTGAGACATAAAACACATACTATGATAATTGGTCAGTCTTCTGGATTGATCTAGTCTAGAATGGTGGCACCTACTGGTCTGTAGCTATAGCAGTCGCCTGAGAGGGAACGGTATGCAGCTAAGAAGTAGTCCTGAAGCTGTTGGACTGCCATACATGGGGAAAAACATTCTGTTTCAACCATCACCTTAAATATAAATGCTCTAGTATTTATAACTTATCTTTTGTAAAAGTAAGCCGTGATTCAAAGGCAATCTGTGTTTTAAGTTAGGCGTTATCTGCTTGTATATGTTTGTGTTTTTTCCCCAAATGAACACGTAGAAATGTGGAGAAATACCCAAGAAATCTTGTACAGTGTAACTGAGTAAAATGTTAGTAACTTCTTACTTGAGTTGTCTTCAGTGCTGTGCTTTTTAGTAAAATGCTGTAGCACCTTAAGTTTCAGGTGAAAAAGGGACACATCCACCTCTTTAGGTAGCAGAAATAATGTACAAGAGCTTCCTTTTTTTGGAGATGTTCCAGTGTTTTATCTTGTTCCTTAGTATATCTCACTGGTTTGTAGCTTCTGTGCCTGTATGAGAATGTGCAAAGACTTTTTGCAGTTAATTTTGCAATGATAGTATGTATATCTGAATAATACTTTTCATGCCATTTGGCTTTGCCCCTTGCTATCTGAGACTTCCCAAGCCTTTATAAGGAAACTTGGTTTAGGCAGGCCAACGGGAGTCACGGTTGGAACTTATTCTCAAAAGCTCCGTGTTCTTAATTGCCTTTGACAGTGGTTGGGAAAGATGTCACTTCAGTGTAGAGAAAAGCAACCAAAATAAATTATATTTTTAATGAAGGATTCTCTATCTGGATGAATTGATACTGGCAGGACAGTATTGGTTAAAAATAGAACCTTCTGCAGACACATTGCAGTTTATCCTGGTTTTATTTTGTCTAAACAAAAAGCAACGTACACATACCAAGTGCAGACAGGCCTTTCAGGCTGAGGTACTTCCTTTGGCAGATGGCCTCTGTGTCAATTTTATTTATTTTTTTTAAAAGTAAGTATTACTTTGAAGGGAGACCAAATAGAATTGGTATTCAAGTGTTCTGTTTATCATGTGACTGCATGGGAGATTGCTGTATCCTGTACTAAACCTATTTTATGGTGATATGTACAAGACTCTTATGGCCTTATAAAGGATACTTGCTTGCATTCCTCTGTGCGAAGAACTATTTCCAAAAGAAATAATAGGCTAATTGAATATTTATTTTTGTTCAATAGAAAAGTATTTGTAGCTAACTGGCAAATATTTTACTTTTCTACCCTCCCTTTTCCCCTTAATCTTGTTTATCTCCTCAGTGTTTTCTTCCAACTATTAGAAATGTGGTGTTCTACGGTGTTTTAGATCAGCTGCTTTAGAAGCCAAGAATTTCTATCTTTTCACTGAAGGCATATATAAGGAAAGGGGCTGAATGGTTAATTAGACTTGTATAACGTATGTATATTTTATATATTAGACATATTTTAGATATATTAGATATGTGTGTGTAAGTTGAGATCTTGTTTCAGAATTGAGTCTGTTAACAGTTGATGATTATATATTATGTATGTATTTTTAAATAAGGTTAAATTAACCTGCAATAATAATACTGTTGCAGATTTTTAAATATGTTTCATATTGAAAAGTATTTAACTAAGTTCCTCTACTTAATCTTCTTGAAGTTAGAAAATTCAAGGTACAACTGTTTTTTCACGTGTTTTATTAGGCCTTGATATTTCTGATAGCATAGCTTTTTTTTCAGGCCTTCAAGTGGGAAGAGAGAAAGAGAAATTTATTTCCTTCTTAAGACAAAAGAACAATGCAAGTGTAATCTCAGCTCTCAGTTTTTCTTTTGTCTATGGCTAAGTCCATCTCTTAACCTGGTACGATTAATCTAGTTTGATTTGTTCATGTTTTTAGAAGTTTATGAAAGGACAGGGAAAAGAGAGGAAAAAAATCCTTTGAAGCACCTATCAGTGATTCAAATGCTGCCTTGAATCATGAAGATAGTGTGACTGAGATCTGCATTATCAGAATGCGTGAAATACTGCGTGAAATGCCAGCAGGTATATAGCCTCAGCTGATAATCAGGGCCAAGTGTTTAAACTAGTTGTACTCTGGTGCGAAGGTATGGTCTGCACCACAGATCAAACTAAGACTTTTCAAAGAAAAGATTTTGGGCTAACAAGTCATGGAAAACCTCCATGTGACACAATGTAATCTAAAATCTCACAAGTGAAAAGAAACCTAATTCAGCTGCAGAATGTGACTATGCGAAGGAGTGTCTGCAACACTGCGTGAGGTCCCCTCTCTCACTTGCTTATACCTGTCCCATACAGTGGAAAGCTCAAACAACTGAAAACTAAAAATACTGCTTTACAAATAGAGTGGGAGGAAGAAGAAAACAGGCAGGGACACCACCTTTCAACAATACTAAGTGTTTGCCACAGCAACAGTCTGGTGGCAGAGAGCTCAACAATATAATTACATGTTGAATAAGAAGGTGTTTCCTTTTGTTGCCTTTGAATGGGCCACTTCTTTAATTTAATGGATTTCCTCTTGCTCATGTGCTCTCTTACTGGGTGGGCAGAAGCTCACTAACTTCTGTAGGCTGGTTTCTGTTTAATATAGTTCAGCAATGACCGTTTTATTACTATCCTTTTAAATGTAAACATTCCCAGTCTCTTCAGGCGCTCTTCTTACGACATGCTATTTTTTGCTCCCTGATGATTTTCATTGCTACCCTTTGATTTCTGTCTCATTTTTCTCTGAATCCATAAGTTTCTCTTACAAACTAGTGCAACCACCAGATTATCGCTGCTCCTTTAATATAAACTATGGCATTGGAGAATTGCTGTTTTCTTAGATCCCAGTTTGATAACAGATATTTCCTTCTCTGAGCTCATTCGTCTTTTGGACTCTGTTCACATGTCCACCAAATGGAGTGGATTCTTCATTGGTTGGTGGGATGGATAGCTGCCCATACAGAGAGTCCATTTAACATCTACTGTATGGTAACATGGGGTTTCTTTGGTCGTTATTGCCCTGGACCTGATAGAAGCTGAGAAGCTAGAGGTGGAGTGCTCTTTATCGGTTCCTAGAGTCTTGCAGTACTTTGCCCTGCCCTTCCCTCACCCCTTTGGCGTTTCTGCTGCCTGTCTTGTGTCTGGTGCCTAACGCCTGCCCCGTGTCTTTTTTTCTAATACTGCCTCTGAAGTTCTCACCTGGAGACTCCTGTTCCCTCCATCTGCTCGCAGCCCTCAGGTCCTGTTTGTTTGCAGTCAGAGTATTTTGGGAGTTCATGTAGAGGGAAACATATAGTCCTTGCAATAGAGGGGTATACCCCGAGAGAACACGTACCTACACCGTGTCTCATGGGCAGACATGAGCTTGATCTTTTCATCTTCAGCTGGCCACATTCTGTGTGGAGCCAAACCAGAAGCCCCATATCCATCATTAGCATGGTGTTGAGCTCAAGCTAATAAGCTCGGTCTCTTGGCAGAATGTGTTAGATCAGGCTTACTGCTGTGCTAATTGTGCTTACACAGCTTCCAGTTTGGAGCTGGCTTATTTACAGCTGGCTTGGATGGTGGCCAAGAAGGCTCGCCTCTGCCTGCAGTATGCCATGTAGACATACACATATCCAGCACTTGAAAGTGTCTGTCAATAGCAGGAAATTATATTCAGAGGGAGGGGAAAAAAAAAATCTTTGGCCTGGCTGCAAGCGTAAACAAGGACCATGTTAATGAATGAGGAAGTAGGTAGCAGTTTTAATAAGGAGAAGGATTGATTATTCCAAATGTAGACTCACTACCACAAGTTGGTTTTGGCCCCTATATTTGGCCCCATCTTGTTCCTCATTTACCACTGTTTGTTTGATTTTGGGGGGTTTGGGGGGGTGTTGTTTATTTGTTTTTGTTGTCGTTGGTTTCTTTGTGGTTTTTTTGTTGTTGTTGTTTTGGTTTGGTTTTTACAATATTTCTTGGGAACGTTTCCCAGATTTAAGAAACTTCATTGTAGAAGTGATCAGCCTGGTATTTTAACTGGGAAACAGAAACTAATCTAAACACAAGGTTAAAAATGGGCAAAATTTCAGAGGGGAGAAATTTGCCTTTACAATTAGCTCATCCTCTGGTTTTGTCTTCCCTTACTTTGTATGTGAGCAAATTAGTTTGTACATTGGTTATAGCATAGTGTCAAGGATCTGCCCATCTTAGTGTTGAAGTGCTATAGCTACGTAAAGGTACAAAGTACTCACTAGTAACAGGAATTATATAGGAAGAAGAAACCCTGAGCTGTAAAAAGATGACGTTTGTTTATTTAGGTTTGGAAAACTAGAGCTCAGAATGACTTGAAAGCCACATCCTCAGCTGGCGTGGATTGGTTTCATCAGTTACCAACAGTTGTGTTATTTACTTGGGCAAGAACTTGTCCTCTCAAATATTAAGAAATCTTCTGTCTGTGGAGGAGTGTGGTGGTGGACAGGAACATATGAGTGTGTATGTATATAAATATAGAGAAAACCAGACTAGTCTCTTCTTTTGTTATGAAATAATAAAATGATTCATCAGCCACATCACTATAAACTCTCTTAATATTTGAGCCCATTTTTCTCAAATTATTTTCTTGGTCACAAACATCCCTGCATCGCTGCATTCATTTGCTTGACAGTTTAGAGGCCACTTCTCCGTTTGAGCAAGTCTCAAAGAGACAGTACCAACCTTTTAGTTCTGAAATCGCTGTTATTAAAACAACCAGGGGAATGTATCTCTGCAAAGCCAGAGTTGAATAATGGTTTAGCTCCCAGAATTAATTTGAAATTTCAGCAGCACTAAGTAATATTTTAGTGGCAGTATAATCCTGTACATTACATACTAAGTCTGCAGACTGCACTGCCAGTGGAAGAACCCTGCAGTATTTAAATGACACTGTGACACCATGGTATTATATTCAGGTCATTAGGGGGCATTTTACAGGATTGAAGTTATCTGGCAGAATGTCAAGGGTGAATCGTATAATCTCTGTTTCTTTGCCTCTCCAAATACATAGATTAGGGTTTAAAAAAAAAAAAAAGGAAAATAAACCACACCAAAAAAAAAATCCAGAACAATTACACCTAACGTACCAGTGTTCTTTCTCTGTCTCAGCCCACTATATCACCTGTGCACTGCTTGCACTGTCAACAAACGCTGAGCGCGTAGCTGAAGCAAAAGGGAGTAATAGACTTAGTGGCTCAAATGGCTGATGATGTAAGTGGAGAAAACATTGTACTGAGGGTTGTTCTCTCTTTTTTGTTTGGTTTTGGTTTGTTTTCCCCATATGAATCAGAGCAACTGATAGATAACCATAAACCCAAGTATTTGGCTTTTGTGGCAGGTGTCAGCAGGTGTCCGGAATGATGGGAAATGCTGAGCCCCAAGATGAGTGTTTTCCAGAGCAGATCCCTAACGCTAACCTTCTGAAGAGGCAGGGGCACTCTTGCAATTGAATGTACCAAGGGAGATGGACACCTCTCTCCCCTTTGTGCCTTAGAAATTCCTTCTAAATTCATGTGTGTGGCCCATCATAATGATTGTGATACCTCTTTTCAAATGTACTCATCATTCAGACAGCTCTGGTTGAATTTAGATAGAGATATTAGGCTGTGAAAAGCATGTGTTCTCAGCAGCTTATTGCTGCCTCTGGCAGAAGTTACTGCCATTCAGATCTGCTAGCTAGATAGTTCACAGGATTATTCCGTGCACCATTAGAGACAAACTGAGCTGGGTTAGTTTAAACATGTAAATAGTAGCTTTGGATCATTCTTTCTGCAAGAAACATAATCATCGCAGAAGTAGCCTAGCTGGCTGATAGGCAGTAAATTTCACCACGTGAGTCTTCCCTTGTCTTTCCTTCACTGATTTTTAACTACAGCTTTTGGGGTGACAAAAACAATAATAATAATAAAACCCCACAAAAACAAACCAACCAAACGAACCAACCTCCCTAAAACCCCCCAATAACCCAGTTAAGGCAGGTGAAGTTGAAGTGAGATGTGACTTCCAGTGGTGGGAATGGCAATGGCGACACGCTGGTTGGTCAGGGGTCGATAAACATTTCAACCCGTGGAGTGGCCATCATGTGAGTAAGACACATGGCTGTGCCCTTTCTGTGCTCAAAGAGGTTGAGGGGAGAACCCCAACAACAGTTGGCATATTTGGAGAGTTTGTTTTCTTCTGGCCTAGAATATGGGCCAAGTTCCCATATGGTAATTCCTGTTTTCTTCTTGCTGCACTCCGTGTGATGGGAAATTCTTAGAAAAGTCTCAGGGACAAGGAGTGTGTTTGGCTGCTGCATGCCAGTGCTTGAAAGGAGTGCTGAGGGTACTAGAAATTATTTTCCAAAAATAGCCTTAACTTCTTGTTAGGGAATGGTGCAAGACTCATATTTGTAGAGAAGCATCGGCTATGTGAATGGGAGAATTGCCTTACTTGGCAGACCCGCTGCCGTGGGAGGTTGCGGAGGCAGATCAGCAGGTTAAACACGGCTACGGACAACAGGTCTGTGAACAGACACCAAAGGGAGCATGTGTTCTCACTAACATCTGACTGTGGATGCTGGGGAGTAAAGGCAATAAACTACAGATAATGGCTGGGCTTACATACCCTGCCTACATATAGTATCTTCTGCTGTCATCCTCGGAGACAGAATGCTGAGCTAGATGGATGACTGGATTAACCCAGTATGGCATGTCTTCTGTTCCTACTGCATTCAGGTATATAACAGTACTTTAAATATTATTCACACTGTATCTTAAGTTACATCAAGAACAGCAGAGGCATAGGGTGTTCTTCAGTCTTCTACTTTTTTTTTTTTAAATGAGAAAAGACTAAAATTTTATGTTAACATTTTCGTGGATTTTATATACCCTACTTTCACAGAGGATAAAGTTTCAGTTTAGATTTTGAGGACTGCACTCTCTTGATCTTGATGTTGCTTTGGTTGTCACTAGCTTTTGTTTTAAAATGTACAGCAGGAAGCCAGTTCTGTCCCACTATTTCTGTTGGGTGCTTTTTCAAGTTAAAGGCAGTGGGCTTTCCTGAAAAATGTCCATAGACAAAGAACTCTCCAGAGTGGGTCTGTACTGATCTGTGCAGTTAGCAATTATTCCTATGAGCTGTCATTTTAAAGTAAAAATAGAAAATGCGAGATATTGATTACGTATGCAAGTACAAGAAATGTACATCTGTATACTAGCTCTCTAGAAGCTTGTAGATAAAAATAGATTTAAATCACATTTTTCCTTCTAATGTGGCACAACAAGTAATAGTTTTGCCCTTAAGGAAGTATGTATGAACCCGTAAGGCTATGAGCTTGTGGAAGGAGCTTTATTCCAGCTATTATCGTTAAACAAAGTAACATTGGAAGTCTTCCGAGACTCCTTTTCCTAAATAAAGGACATGTGCTTGTTATCGTGGCACGGCAGTGAGCAATGCCATGAAGTTCAGGATGGGAGAGATCTTTGTTGTTTATCAAATGCATACTGTATACCAGGTAATTACTGTAGTCTATACACATGAGAAATAAACAGTGGCCTGGTACTTAATGTTGCTATGCTACTTGTACTGCCTTTTCAATGTATTTGCTGAGGCTGCAACACTTTTTTGCACTAAGGTTTAGATAATTCAGCATCTGCCTTTCTCAACTGATGTAATCGTGCTGCTCTCACTGGTGGTACGCAGCTAAAGCCTGTTTTCCTCCCAACTCATTGAAGGCAAACATCTGGAGTACAGGCTTCACTATCCTTGGCCATTGCAGCCATTGTGACTTTTTGGATGCAACCAGTTTGAACCATTGCCAGCTACGGTGTCGGTCCAGAAACTTGTCAAACCAACTCATGCCTCTAGCTTCTTATAAGGACTGGTCAGGGAGATACGAAGATTGTAGGACAATCCACATTATCTTATGAGATGATGTGTATATAATAAGCACTGAATAATTACACAATAAAGTAATCATCCAGCAAATTATTATGTTCCTCAGTAGGGAACCTCAATAATAGGTCTGCAATAAATAGAACTTTTCTTTTAATAGCCATTGTCAAAGGGCTTTAAGTATTAGCAGTGTTTATCTGAAGTTGAACTGATGTCAAGTTCACTTTCCAGTTCTTTGTAGAATTAAAACTCTTTGCCCAGAGTGGACCTTAATGATGAATTGAAGGTATTTTAGAAATAGGGTCTGCTGTGGAGTTTCATTTCAACGTTTATTCCCTTCCTCCACAGTGTGGTGCAGGATTGTAGATATTAGTCTCAAATTATGCCTTATTAAAGAATTTGAGTAATGCGCAAGAACTACTCTGGTTCTTAATCTGATGACATTATAGGTTCATACATGAAACCGGGGAATTGTCCAAATGTGCTCATTTTGTTGCATAAAGGTAGCTGGACTTCTGCAAACAGTTTAGTGGATTGGATTCAGTTTTGATATTGGTCAGTAATATGCCTGCGGCAACATCCAGCATTTTTGGGAAGGTTTTGCCTTTGTCTTCTGTAGCTGGTAAATTTATTTCTTTGGATGTAAATACATGCAAAACCAATTTACTGCTTGTAACACGAATGTACTATGCAAGCTACCAGAATTGTAATATTTGTAGATGTAATGTTCTCTGATGGAGATGCTGTACTTCATACTACGTCTGCTTTCTTACTTTTGCAAGCTTGCAGTTGATTTTTTTTTTTGGCAAAGTGCGTGCACACATACACGCACAAAGCGCATTATCAGCCTGAAGCTTCAGGCTAAATGTGTGAGCCCGGGTGTCATATTTCTAATACCCTTTGCATGAAATGTGAAATAATTGCTCAAGTGTAGAAACTCTACGTATGTTTATGAAATGTGAAGTACAGGCACAGTCTGTGATTTCAAGTGTCTTATGAAAATGCACATGTGGTAAGGCTACGCGATCTTCAAAACAAACTTTTCATATTCTTGAACTTTGGACATCTCAGTCTTTAAAAGTGGAGTGAATGACAGAATACCTTAAATACCTCCATATGTGTTTATATTTAGTAGGTGTAAAACCACTTACACTGAGCTAACTTACTGCAAAGGAGAAACATCTGCTGAATTCATTTTCATAAAGTAGATGGTTCTCTTAAGTTTCTGTGTTGTGAAACAGTGACCTCCCATCCAATAGGGGAAGAAATATACGTGTGGGTATAGTGATCTGTTAAATAAATGAAACAAGCGAATCGTGGACAAATAAACATGAGTGACAAAGAGATAATAGAGGGAGAGCAAAAAGCTCTCATACACAAACAACAGTGGATGGTATCTGCCTCTTCGTCATGGTCCCAAACCCCTAGCAGAATCAAAGGCTTCATTCTTACTGGAGAGACAAAGAAGGTAGAGTTCAAAAATAGCTTTGGGTCAAAAAGGAGGGAGGAGACAGAGATAGTATAATCACTGGGATGAGTAACTTCAGATAATGTTTGAGTATCTGAGGTGTCATTGAGAGAACTGCTGCTTAGGAAGAGGCCTGCCTTAGCTTATATTTTCAGTAGAGAGCCACATGAAATCAATACCTGAAATAGGCTGCTCCAGGTGCAGGTTGTCATTATACCCTATTTACCGCTCTCTATTGATCCTGTTTTTCCATGTGTGTGATACTGGGACTTCTGAGGCAACATGCCTTGGTTGTCTTGTGGCAATAAGCCAAGCCATTCTGTAGATCCTTCCTAATGAATTATGGAGGAAAAAGCCTGTCCTGTTCCTTAACTGGTTAAGACTTTCAGGAGCACAGTGAAGGCTCTTGTGTATTTTAACCCTTGTACTTGTCCTCAACTGTGTTCTCACAAAGCTATAAATTGGCATGAATACTGAACATAACACTCTAATCCTTATCACCACTGTATCATCTTGAAGTCATGACTGAACTTTTTTTTGTAATGCATGAATACAAGAGATGCCAAGTCAAACTGTACAGAAAACGGATGTCAAAACAAGTTTTTCTAATAGAAAAAGTTGTTTTGACTAAAAATTTTGGTTTGGAAATACAGCTTTATCAGTTTTCCTGCAAATTTTTACACTGTTCCTCTGAACCTTACCGATTTCCTTGCCCTAGGAATAAAGGCTAAGAGCGAGCCTGGGTAACCTGTAAGAAATGCATCTCCTAGAGGTAAATGTTAGCGTGACAGCTCTTGGGACTAGATGTTATATAAGGATTTTTTTTGGCTAGAACATGACCAGCTAGGAAACATCTATTTCCAGCTGTGCCTTACTATTATACTGTTCAACTGTGATCTGCAAAGCCCTTAGTGGGAGTAAACAAGTCGTTTGATTTCTTTGCCATTATTTTTGGCTCCCTTGGCTCTGCCTGCCAGAATGAGCGCTAGCACAGTGCCACCAAGTCCAGTTGGAGGCCAGTAACTGGCAGTGTACCCCAGGGTTCAGTACTGGCTCTAATACTGTTCAGCATCTCCATTAGTGATCTGGATGATGGAGCAGAGTGTAGCCTCAGCAAGCTTACAGATGTCACAATACCAGGAGGAGTGGCTGGTAACACCAGAGGGTCGTGCTGCCATCCCAAAGGACCTTGACAGGCTGGAGAAATGGGCTGACAGATACCTGATGAAGTTCAACAAAGGGAAAAGCAAAGTCTTTCACTTGGGGAGAAGAGCAGCTCCAGGCACCAGTATTTGCTGGGGGCCACACAGCTGGAAAGCAACTTTGCAGAAAAGGGCTTGGGGGGTCCTGGTGGACACCAAGTTAAACATGAGCCAACAATGTGCCCTTGCTGCAAAGAAGGCTAATGATATCCTGGGCTGCATTAGGCAGAGCGTTGGGAGGTGATCCTTCTACTCCACTCAGCACTGGTGAGGCCACACCTAGAGTGCTGTGTCCAGTGCTGGGCTCCTCAGTACAAGTGAGACATGGACGTACTGGAGAGAGTCCAGCAAAGGGCCACAAAGATGATTAAGAGACTGGAGCATCTCGCATATGAGGAAGGGCTGAGAGAGCTGGAGCTGTTTGGCCTGGAGAAGAGAAGGCTCAGGTAGGATCTCATCAATGTATATAAATACCTGAAGGGAGAGTGCAAAGAAGATGGAGCCTGTTCAGCGGTGCCCAGTGACAGGACAAGAGGCAATGGGCACAAACCTCAACCATTCTGTGATTCTGTACCTTTGGCCATGTTTTTAGTGAGGTAATTTCTCATGTACCAGGACTTAGACTGAGGTAAACAACTGATTTTTGTGTTAGCTAGGTATGGTTTTTAGTGAACGTGGACTTGGTAATTTCAGAGGTTACCACAGGATGAAATCTGAGGGAAATTGCATAGTGAGCATCATGAGGCCAATACCTCTGCTGCAAGATTAAGGTAGCCTGGTAGGTAGTGTGGCCTGAAGAGTGGGGGTTGGGGGGTAAGTTGCAAAGCATTTGTAGCAACAAAAATGGTTTAATGTTGCTGAGTCCTTTCCTATATGCATTAAAAATAAAAGTGGTGGTGGGCTTCATCTCAGACACATGTACAAGTGTTTTGACTAGATACCCTCTGGATTTAGAAACAAGGTAGGATTTAATATGCCAAGGAGGAAGGGTTTATTTAATTTTTTAAAAAACTTTTTAACAGGTTGAGTCCCTGATAGTCTTAGCAGCAGATACCTGTGGTTAGACTGTTGAGGAAGTGTATTCTGCAGGCATCTCAATATTTTAACTATAGTTTTCAAAAAAATTAAAAAAAATGTGAGTGAGGCATAATGCTATCGAATGAGATACAAGAGTCTGAAAACCCTCACTCAATAAACTGATATGTTCTTCAGGAAATTGATGATATATCAAAAGCTGTTTCTTCAGATAGCGATCACTGGCTTAGCTTCCCAAAATGAATGTGAAATTCGAACGGTGAGAGAAGTCTGTGTCTGCTTATAATGGTGCTGGTTTTGTATACAGAGTTCTGGGCTTATCTTGAAAGGGATTCTGACACACAACGAAACCGATGAAAACTGTTTCAGCCAGCAGTACTTTCTTCTGACCTTAAGCATTTTTGGTTTATGTGTATGAGATTAATTCAAAGACGATTTGATGTTTTCTTTTATTTTCCTTTTTTCTTTCTTTCTTTCTTTCTTTTTTTTTTAAATGACCAAACATACTGGATGAAAACAGGTCCTGCAATTAAAAGATAAGATATATATTTAAACTGAAGCATATTCTCCCATACAGAAATAAAACTATGAATGTATGTCTTTCTATTAAGTCTTTGTGTACAGGGCATAGAAGGCTACATCTGTGGTGGTGGCGGTGTTTTTTTCTTTTAGAATAGCTGAATGTTTTCTTCAATTAATCTGTTTTGTGGCTAATCTGGCAGTCTTTGCCACCACTGTGGAAATGAAGTGGTGACCACTGGACCAACTGGTACTGTGCATTTAAGTCTGTTGGTAGGAGGAACAGCCTACATGACCCATTTATGGTTTGTGTGTAATAGATCATATCTCTTGAAAATGAGCATTCACAGGTTACTTCTGCTAAACTAAAAGTTACTGTTATGAAGGATGCTCTTCATTCACAGGAACACTTGTGGAGGGAGGCCTGTTGCTGTCCCATTTGGTGGGGCACTAGAGGCCCAGAGATGAGCTGTGGGCACAGAGCTGCTGAACCCGGGAGATCCACCGGGAAATGTGAAAGCTTTGGGGTGAAGTTCAGGTTTTGAGATGTGGGTAGATGGTGTTTGGTCAGTCAGCGTGTTTGTGGTTTTCAGCCCTGTTGGGGATGCTCTTTATATTTAGTGTGCTGAGTAGCGTAAACAGGCGTTGCTTGCCTGCATTGAGCCACTGCTTAGGTGACCAAATATGTAAGTGAGCTGATTTTTGCACTGAGCAGTCTTTTCGCAAACTGGCATAATTCCAGCTAGTTCCACTTTCATATCTATCTAATAAAACGAGTGATCTTTAGTGTTTGCACGTGATGTCTTGGAGTCATTAATTATTTATCTTCATGACTGCATATGTGTGAGAAGGGATTTGGTTATCCCTTTTTTACAGGAGACCGATGGGGCATGAATTGACTTGTAGACTGTGTCTGCGCTATCGTAGAGTGCTCTGTAGAATGACTCTGTCTTAAAGCTTTTCAAAAGCTGCAAGGAAGGGTGTTTCTCATTATGTTTTGCTTTGTTTTTAGAGGATTCAAGAGCAAACTGCTGCAATCACCGGACTGGAAGGAGTATGTCTTTGCTCTCTTCTTTGTTTGATCTCAAAAACTGTTAGTGTTTCAAAGTCTCATAATGGTTTAAGAGTCTTGTGTCTACTGAAGGAAGCCCAAACCAGCTCAATTGTTTCTTTTGAGGGCAAGGTGCAGTGTGTTGTTTGTGCAGCCAGCCTTGGCAATGCCTTCCCCTCCCCAACTTCTTTGTCCCCCTTCTTCCCTTCCCCCGCCTCCCCAATTATTTTTCCAGAGACCTTGGCTTGCTGCTTCTGGGGCAGCAGCAGCAGCTGCTAGTGCTGTCCTGTAATTCTTCCATCTCGGTCACAGGGGACTGGAAGGGAAAAGACGGTCTGTCTCAGCAGCAGTCCACCAGCTGCTGCTACAATCTATAATGCGTAAATTTGCAAAATATAGCTTTTAATTTTGCTTTGCAGTCAGAATGAAAAACTAGAGCACGCCACCACTGCCATCATTGATTGATTAATAGAAATTTATGCTCCCTGCTCCCTGGTTCAGACTCGGACAAAAAGTACTTGGAAGTGGCTAAAAATAAAAGGTAAGAATCCTGACAGACTTTCACACCGACAGAGTAATTAACAGTACAATGTTGTGTATGTATGCTTGAGAATACGCTCTAGATAAAAGCTGTTCAGTAACACAAAAATATTCAACTAAATTAGAGTATAAAATTATGCTTAGGGTCATTATACTTTCTGAAGTACGTGGATAAGCAGGGCTTCTTTGTTACAGTGTCAGTGAATGAGGGAGTTCCACAAATTCTAGCATAAGTAGTTTTCCTGAAAATATATATTGAAACGTATTTTTGATTTTGAGGCTTTTTTTGAGGGAGAGAGAGAAGGGAGGATGAAGGGAGAATAGGCAGCATAGTTACTGTTCTTTCTCTGCTGGCTATGAAGTTAGAATAGCAATAGTACTGCTTGTTTTGTGTCCAGTCATACACCTCGAGTAAGGAAATAGCACATAGAAAAGCTAAGCAATCCCCAAACTGCCATTAGAAATGGATTTGTAACCTCTTCAGTATGTATTTATGAATGATGAATCTTTTTGTTGGACCATTCAAGAAGAACCAGCCAAAACATGGCTGGAATTTGTGAAAGAACTTGTTTCCACTGAATAGTTCGACTCAGTGTGTTGTTCAGAGGACTTGAACTGTAAAACACTATTTATCCATAAAAATAATTCATGTGGTTGTGGCACACACGTTGGCCAAAGACAGACTGTTGTGTGTACAGCTGAGAGAACCAATTTTATCACAAGTCAATTTTGCAGCTCATGTCCCTAGAGACCCCGTTGCCCTCTTTGTTTTTCTTTAAACGCTCTGAAGTCCTTTGTTGTGGAAGTTGCACGGGAGCCATGGCGCATGAAGGCTAGCACAGAAACCTTTGTATGCCAGGTCGTTATGGGGACCGCGAGATGGTCTGCATCCAGGCTTCCTTGCTGGTGGAAGAGCTCGTGGCAGCTGGCTATCTGCTTTCCTCAGTTGGTTTCGCTGGGGGCAAGGGACTCGGAGAAGCCAGCTGCCATGTTGGCATGCCTGCTAGGGGTGGTGCACGAGGGATGCTAGTGATGGTGTCAGTTGTGGACTTCTGCCCTCCAGCATGTGCTATGGAGTAAATCCAAATACAGAGCAATCGCAGATCTCATTTTGAGAATGCGTCCACATTTTAACTCTTCTGCTGAACATCTGTGAGTATACTAGTGTGCGAGTTGTACTTTTTTTGCTACTAATTAGAATACACTGAGTCCAAACCAAAGCGTCAGATGCAAATTTGTCTGGACTGGGGAGAGAGCAGATCTAGACCTCACCTTTGTGGAACAAACTAACTCCACCAATAAAGGCACAGTATAATCTAGTACCCATCCCCAGAATCACCCGTCCTCATCTTTCGTGACACTAGTGTCAGCAATCTTAAGTGAAAGCATAAGCAAACCCTAATCTCACAAGACTTACTACTTTAAATAAATACATTGTACAGACATGCTGGGAGAATTAAACTAAATCTAGATGTGTCTTTGGGACTTCAAAGAAAAATAGTTTAAAATAACTTAAAGAATCAACAAAGCATACTGCGTGCATGTGTGTGCACATATCTTAAATTTGTTGGAATTTTTTAGCATGTGAAATATACAGCCTTGAGTGTAAATACAGTAAGAAGAAATTACATAGTGACCCATTATTCAGGCACCTGGGAGGTAAGAGAAAGGAAGAAAAGTGTTTTGCCCTGAAGTCCTTCCTGGTTATTTTTTTTTTTTTTTTTTTTAGTAAACATTCTATGCTCAAATATTTATATAAAAGCAGTGTTCAGTGGTCTCACTTGGGCAGAGAAGTCAAATTTAGCGAAGTGCACACACTTTGTGTAGTTCGAATGCAGTGTTTTGGGTACACTGCCCACTCGCTTGCAGGGGGAGGATAGAAATTGAACAACAGGCTGTTCCCAAGTAAACCAGCAGAATTCTTGGAAATAATACTTTAGCCAGACTTTACAATATTGCATGTTACTAGTCTCTCCAAGTACCAGAAATTAACTGTTGAAAACAATTTGAGCTGTAGACCTTAAAGAAAGACGGCTAGAGTATGTTCTAAAACTTCAGTGGTAGCAAACCGGATTGAAGCTTGCTAACTTGCGACTAGGTGGCAACAAAGGCCTCTGGGACTCGCAGTAAAGTTGCTGAGAAAGCAAGCTCCCTTTCCCAATATGTATTCTCATTTGTTTTCCTATTGCGGTAAAGGCATCTACCTTGTGCCAGTGTTTTCTGAGCTATTCACTGAATTCTTTTGAAGATTATTGAATTAGCTTTTCCTTGACTTTTCCTTCCCTTCAAAATTAATATCTTTATTTTAACATTCGACCAGTCAAACTCCCAAGCACAGCTTCTTCCATACAGAGATGATTATCTTGGCACTAAAAAAAAGACCCTTACTAGATACTGATACTTGGAGCACAGGCTGTTTTCCATCCATTCTGCAAGAACTGATTTTTAATGAAAAGAGCAGCATTAAATTCTCAATGAGAACCAACCTTTCCTCATTTCTTCCCCTGTGGGATTTGATCAGTCTCTGGAGCTTCCCGCTTAGACATTGTACGCAGGGGATACCACTCTGGGGGCAAAGCTAACCTGGGAATAATTGAAGGAGTGATTTTGAGGGAATACTCTGAAATTTTCCAGCAGCTGCAGTGTCACTGCATATCTCCCATGTAAGTTACACATCGAAATTAAAAGGTGGCCCTTCCCGTTGTAGCCTGTCTATGAAGCTTTGGCTATGCAGTAAGCCCATAGTCTAATCTGTAGATCCATTCTGGTGCTCAGAATAAAACATTTTGAGAAAAGAATAATAGGAAATTGATAGTGAAAGAAGATATTTCAGAAAAGGGACCTAAAAGCACACTGCAATCTCCCTGAAAGAATATAGTATCTAGACAACGGGGAACTTATTTCTTAATTCCTCAGTCACTACTAATTCCTTTGTAGTCAGACCTCTTAAAAATCCATGTTCCCCCAAACCTTTCCAAGGGAGGGAGAAGGAGGGAGACAGAACAAAATACAAGTTCTCAGCCTGCCTATCGTGTCACTTGGGATAACATCGCTTCTGTTTGTCCTTAGTAAACACAATGCCAGATCGGGAGCCAGAGGATAATCTTTCGCTCGAAATTGTTTTCCTGTAATATCTGAGGCTGTACAATATAAAATGAAGAGTGGAGAAGGCTATCCTGAGTCTCTCACTTCGCCTGCTGATACAAGCATGATTTCATTATACAAACATTTGCTCCATTAATTGTGATTATTCCTAATCCTCCATTTTGCTTAATGGCAAAACATTTCACTGGAGGAAAAAAATTAGATTAAAGTAAAGACTTTCAGACAGTAAAGGCTACTAATTGAAACCTGCAAGGGATACCCCCATCACGGCAATTCAAAATTACAAAAGTTATTACTGAGATAACCAGAGAAGTGATACCTGAAATCCTCAGACATACACTTTGGATTAAGTTTTTGTATGGTTTAATTCAGTAATTTTTTTTTTCTTGCTCTGTAAGCATAAAAGCGTAGCTTTAGTGAACATGCACACATAGTGATACATGTGTATGTTTGTACAACGTGGGGTTTTGTCTTCTGATGGAATGTAGAGGTTTGGGTTGTGCGTGTGTGCCCATGTGGACCTCTAAAAGAAGATAAATCACAGATGGGGATGCTGGAACGTTTTGCTTCTGTTTCTCTCTGCTCTTTCCTTGTGTTTTTTTAGTGCCTGTCTTCTCCTGCAGTAACCTTGTATTGAGGTCTTGGAATAAAATATTTTCCCCTGTGCAAAGCTTGTGGGGGGCGTATGTGTGTTTCTGGTTTTTCCTTCGCAGGCTGTGGTATACAGCAACATAGAGGTCTTGCAGTTTTTATTCTCTTGAGGTTGGTACTACTTTAAGCAAAGGAAAGCTGAGGCATGTGAAGGTTTCCCTACCCCCTCTTCCTCCCGCAGGTCCCGCAGGAAGTGGAGACAGCGAGCTGCTCCTGGAGCTCCTTTCCCGTACGATAAACCCCCGGCTCGCAGGCGCACGGAGGCTGTTGAGTGCATAAAAATATGCACGTTGATGCGTATCTGAGAAAGTCGGCACCATCGTGTGCCTTCACTGAGTCCTACCACTGTATGGTGGTAGGACAGCACTTCGTAACTGGATTTTAAGGTTGCATAGCATTTGTTAAGGCTTTTGAAAGGAAGAAAGTAATATTCTAAAAGACAAGGCCCCTCAAATATTTGTCAACAATTCCTGTTGTTTTGAGGAGTTTAAACCTATAGGATCTTTGGGTTATTTTTTGGTTTCTTGATTTAACACATTTTTGGATGCATGGTATAGCATGTAGGTTATATGTGTCATTAAGGAACCCCATTAAAATACAGATCTGTAGGTTTAAAATTACTTTCCCTGAAATGATCTATTTTCTGTGCGTTTTCTGTTGTGTGTCTCCCTGCATTCCCCCACCCTCAAGTCCATTAGGCGTAAGGCGGATTAGCTCAGTGACTCTTATCAGACCTCTTTTTCCTGTTACCCCCAGATAAATTTATGCGACTTAAAGAGTGAACTCCAGGCATAACCTTATTCCTGCTGGGGACAGGAGCTGCATTTGCTGAAGCTCTGTGTTGGTGAATAGTACCCCACTGTGCTCTATACGGGAAAGTGTGTGGGTGGCAATTTACATGGTAAACAAAAGCAGGCAGGGAAGGAAGATAGTTAAGCTTATGTTTCTTGATGTTTTAGATCTCCTTAAAATGTGTCAGTTGAAAATTAGCAGCAACAAATATCACAAAAGGAAGATTGGTGTAGATTTTGCTATTTTTAAGTATCGATCTTTAACTTAAAGGATTTTTACATATGTTTGTTGTGAAATTAGATTTATGGTCTAAAATTAAATTTATTAATATAATTTGTCCTGATTTTGTGGTAATAGCAAATAAAGACTGTACCTGCAACTATTGCCTTTAAAGACAAATTGAAACCTTTTATTTCATCAGCAAAATAGGCTCATAGTCGTCTGTGGGATCATCCCCCCCCCGCCGCCCTAAATAGGTTCTTTGCTTGTTTGTCATCAAAGGTGTAGGGAGGCAATGTGAATTAGATGGCAAGGGACTAGAGAGAGTGTCAGGAAGTATTGACATCCTTATTTGTGCCGCGTATCTACTATGTGACCTTGGACAAGTCTCTTCACCTATGCTGTATCCTGTTATTAGATTATAAATCTCTACTGGGAGAATGCTTGTCGCAGTTTGCTTTTGTATCTGGCAAAGGATCTTATAGATACCATTGTAAAACAAATAATAGAAATAAGAGTAGCAGGGTTTTCTTCTGGAACACTAGCCTTTGATGGAGACAGGGATTTCGTTTTAACCTTGCTCTCCTGCTCTGGTGCCCAGCTCAGCTGCAAAAAGGTTCCTTCACTCTGTCACCTTCTTAGTCTGATTCTTGTCAGCAAAAAAACCCCCTAACTTGAAATTTGCTGTTTCTTCAGATAAACAAACATTGTGAGTGACTGTGTAGCCTTTGAAAAGTTTTGCAAATGCATTCTAAAATACGAAAAACAATGTATGATTATTTGCAATATTTTCTTCTAGATTAAACTAGAGATTTTTCTGTGGCATTGGTGTATAAATTGTGTATTTAAGTTGCGGTCGCAATATATGCTTCCTCGGGGGAAGGCTTGTCATTGAGAAGTAGCCGATCAATGCGGTAACTGTTACCCACGTTCGTGCTAACAAGCACGGCTCATGCCGCTTCAGGGAAGTAACTGGCTTATTCCATGTGATGAAACTCTTGTTCCAGTTCACCTCTCGTTTTGAACTGATACCCTTCATGCTTGCATTGACACTGGAAAGGAACTGCGCATGGGAGACTCTCCCTTCCAGTTCACTGACGTGCATCCAGGCCGCTTGCTGACGCTGCCGTGCGGAGAAGCTGCTGGTCCGCGTGGAAGGAGAGCTCGTTGTGTAACGCCGCGTCTCGCAAGGGTTTTGCCAGTACGGCTGGCCGCAGACTGAGCTCTTCCCCTGCACTGAGTTTGATGAGCAGCGCGGTTGATTTGTGGGAATTCAGCCCTGGCTCTTGCAGGGTTTAATATTAGAGATTTCATTGATTTGCATGTCAGTGGGAGGAAAACCTTACTTGCTTCTGATGGCAACTCTGTCAGCTTTTCTCTGGAAAAGCTTACAGATGTGGAGGAGCAATTTTTTTTTTTTCTGTTTGAGGAGTTTTGAGGTTTTTTTAGAAGAGTGGTTTTGGTTTGGGGTTTGGGTGTTTTTTTTGCTTTTATGGCATTCAGGACAATGGAATTACATTTTTCAAGGTTTTTGCTACTGACACACTACCAAATTTTAAAAAGGGAGAGAAATAAGATTTCCAGGTGATAGTCACTTAATTCTAGGACTTGACTCTTTAATTACAAAAGAACACTTTAATTCAAAATAACATTAAAAAGATTACTTTTAAATTGTTTTATAATGTCAGAAAGGATAAATATGCCAGTCTAATCTATGCTCCTGCATAGAGCCAAGAGTCGTCTTTCCAATAATATTTCTGTCAAGCTGTTTAATTTGTTGAAGCTTTTAAAAGATGTCACGTGATGTGGTAATTTAAAAAGTAAAATATTAAGACAGTAGAAAGAGAACATACCTGACATGAATACAATGTAATGTTCATGTGGTTCAGATTGCTTTGAATAATATTCCTGTGCTGTCCCTGTTTGTTCCTTGGGCGTGACTTTGCTAACAGCAGTGAGGGCATTGACTGAGGTCTTTGCTGATAATTACTTCCTAAATATAATTAAATATGAAGGTGGTGCTAGCAAGATGCTAACTGGCTTACTAACAAACTTGGGATTTTTTCACTTTCCCAGAACCACTAGATGAGAGCACGTGGTGCAGCAGTTCTTCAACAGTGGAGACCGCCGATGGGGTTGCTGAAGCCAGCAAGCAGGGTGTCCTGCGGTGTCGCGGTGGGGAACGGGGGCTTTGTGCTTAAGGCACTGACAAAATACTGCAGCGGTAGCTGTGGGACCTTAGGGAAGTCACTCAGTCCCGCTGTCTAAAAGAGGAGTCATAACACTACCTTTGTTTCTTCTCTTTTTAGATTGTAAGCAGAGGTGGGGGTTTTGGTATATTTATAAAGAAAAAGTTGGTCGCTAGCTTACAACGTTGCTGCAATACAGGCAGGTTTAATAAGCGTTTGCCATCATGCAACAAAACCATTGTGGGTTGTCTGTATTAGTGGGGATATGCCATATCGCAACTACACTGACTTAGCTGTGATCAGCTGTTTGGAAAGGCCCCAAAATGTTGCTTAGACAACCCACCTTACTCTTCCAAAAGCCAAAGCTTTCATGGAAGCAGTAAGTGTAATTTTCAAAAGCAGGCGGCTGGCATGGGAGCGCTACAGGACCCAAAAGACAAAAGGAAAATGGGGGCTTTAATGAGCACCTTTGTAAAAGTTAGCGTGCAGCTGGTCCCCAGCAAGGCACGCCGCTGTTCAAATACGTGGTGTTTGTGTTGTAGAACCGTGACTGATGGCTGTGATTCATGAGGAAGCATGGCTTGTCTTGGGACGGCTGAGCTGGTTTCACCTCAAGCTGTCTGGTCCCTTTCTCGGAAGCTTGCTCTGCTGCAGCAGGGTTGGCAGAGCTCCTCACCAAGCAGCTGCTGACCTGCTATGAATGACAGGCTAACATGCGCAGGTAAACCAAAAAGCAGTGCAGCTGACAGAATAGACTTTGTAGTAGTTCTTGTATTATTGCTGTTTTGTTACGAGGTCAGAAAAAGTTTAGGTTATCTCCTAATTTCTCAAATACAAGGAGTCTGTAGTTGAGACCAAGCATAGGAACATACATCTGCTGAAATTAGTTGTGATACAGTGGCATTTTTGGGCCTCAGTAGGTATTATATCGAACATGATTTTAAACCTGTTTTTTGCCTCACTTAGACTTTTTTCAGACCTTTGAGTTTATCCTGTAACTGCTCTCAAGAGCTGATTTTTATCAAAGTTTCATTATATAAATCTTTTTCAGTCTTGGGAAGATAATGCATCCTTGTGCAAAACCTGCTTCTTGCTGAAATCGATGAGCAGCAAGGCCCAGTTGCTGGCAGGGCAGTGATACTGTTGCAAGGTTATCAGAAGGTTAAAGGTACAAGTTGGCTATTGGCTCCAGCAACTCCTATGAGGGAAATACGGAAAGAGATACCTCTTTTTGTAAATGAGACAGCGTAGCGGGTGACTCTGCTAGATTCTGACCTTTGCTGTAAGAGGTGCAAGTGCAACAAGATTTTGCGACTTCAGGAAGAGGAGATTTAGATGCTCCCATTTAGGCTGTAATGGGAGGAGAACTTTCGCAAAGAGCATTCGTAATGCTTGTCATGGGTTACCGGGGTGTATCCTGCTTCAAAAAGCAAACCTTTGTCCAAAACTTTGATCCTTTTTAGATGGTTGAGGAAGGTACAAGAGGCATTTTACAGCTTTTTTCACATGCCTCTGAACTGCTGGATTTGTTTGGAAGAGGAAAGAGAAATACCACAGAAAAGGCTATTCTTGAAGTGTTTGTGACCATTTGGGAACCAGGAAGAATTGAAACTCTCCCAGGATTTCTAGACCAAAGAGATGCGGGTAAGTATGTCAACTTCTGGAAGCCAGCCCAAACCTCTGAGAGTTTGGAGGTTTGCACAGTGCTAGTGGCAGTTAATGATGCCTGAAAAAAGATGCACATTCTGGGTTTTGAAAAAGGAAGACTTGCTGTGATATATAGAACATGACATATTTTAAAGCATTTCGAGGACTGAAGAATGATTTTGGTTTCTTCTACCCTGTCTTCCCCCCTTCCCCATTTCTATTCGCAATACATCTGCAACACTGAAGTTATGGAAGTGATTTAAGAGGAGAATACTGGTCGACATGCTTCTATGTGAAAGGCAGACATATGAAGCATCAGCTTCTGAACAGCATTCTGCTCTCTTATTTGAAGAAGCATTTCTTTTAACATTTAACCCCATTAGCACCTCAACATCGTAAAAGATGATGGTAACATGTCTAAAATATTCTGTATGTTTTGATTATTCTCATATATGTTGTCATCCTTTGTTTAGAACAGAACACACAGTGAGTTTAAAACCTTGAAAATTCCTTGTTTTGTAATTGAGAAATGTATGAGAAATAGGATTTTTTTAGGCAGTCTTTCATCTCAAATGAACTGGAAATCCAAAGTCTTTCAAATGTCCTATGAAGAAAAAAGTTTTAGAAAAAAGTTGCTTTGAAACTGGTGTCTCTTAAATGAAGCAGAATACTGTCATCTTCCAATTTCTCAGTAGATTTGTCTACAACACCATTCTGTAAAAAAAAAAAATTAGTGTACCTGCATTGTTGCTTGAGCTCTGAGGAGCTGCAGTGGTAGGTAGGGCAGTCCTGACCAATACCCTGGCTTTACCTTAGTCATTGACTCAAGAGCAAGTCTTGACACTGCTGATTATTGTGAAGCTTTCAGTATCTAAGGCAGGGAGCCTTAGTATTTAAAAATATTTCATATTCAAGCAATGTTTTCAGAGGGAACTTTATTTCATCAGGAAAGCCTGTACAAATCACTAATCTTGGGTCCTGATCCAACAAGGAGCTGCACGCAAGCAGAAACTTGCCTGTATGGAATTTTCATGAAGGTTCAGTGCCTCTGATGAGTTTCTAAAAAGTATCTTCAGAAGTTTGGAGCTAAAGCCACTCAGTTTAGGTTCCATAGGACTTTTTTTAACTGTTGTGGAAACGTCAGCTTTGTGTGACCTGACCTTGCTGTGAACAGGCTCTCCATGCAGGGGTCCTGCAGATCCCAGCAGGTAGGAGGGAAACGGGAGCTCCCAAGAAAGTCATCCCTTACTACGCTTTTCCTCTTCTGGGCTTAAAAGGCTGTTTGGCAAGCTTGTTTGCTTTAGCAAAATTTGTAATTGATGAGCAATTTTTAAGAAAAGTTTTACTAATAACTTACCAAAAGAAATGTTCCAACTGCTATGCCATGTTTCACAGTCACTTTTTGTTTGTTTGTTTGTTTTTAAGCTCAAACCATTGAAAGGTAGTATGTTTCTGCAAATTAGCTTGTTGTTCTGTGGAGCTTGCATTTGAAAACAAACCAACCCCCAAAACATGACAGCTCAAGGAGAGCAGGTGTATCTTCCCTTTTGTTCTGTTAGCATTTGTTCTGGTTTTAAGGCAGAGAATAAACTGCAGTTTTGGCAAGTGCTGTTGTATAATGCTCAGTGATAAAATGTCTGCAAGTTCTGTTCCCTTGGGCATTATCTACAGTTATGAAAAGGGAAACATGCTCGTATCTTTATGATAACAACGAAAATCAGTATGCTCTGGTTTTATATAAAATAACTAAATTTTATGCATTTAAATAATAGTGCCTAAAAGGGTAGGGATTAAAAGAGCTGGTAAAGGTTTTGAGATTTTTGAGCTATGAAAATATTTACTCATGTGTCACTGTTAAGACTAGAGTTTAGAAAAGCCCATGAACACATGTTTAACTTCAGTCTTGATGTTATTTTGTGGAGTACTTAGTGTGAACCTAATTACGTATGCAGTCCTGACTCACAGCTATAATGTCAATCAGATAACTAAAAAAGGACCAGTCGTGCTGTGGAGATTAAGCCAGGTCCAGGAACTCCCAAGTGTTGGAGGCTTGTAAGTCAAAGGATCTTGCCAAAGCTCTCTTTTGTGACAAGAGTTAGAAGTACATATTTTTGTGATCGATTGGCCTATTCTGACCAGGATATGTAGGTTCAGTTTTGGCTCTATCAGACTCTCCTGTGTGGTTTGTGGGAAATCGCTGGATGTTTCTGTGACTTAGTGTTTGTCCTACCAACAGAGGTGAGACTATTTCTCTCCTGCCAGTTGACAATCTTGAAAATAAAGCTGAGGCCTGTAAAGACTTCAGCAGCAGATGAACTTGGATCTTTTAAATCTTGAAACATTCAGAAATAGAACTGGTTCCCCTGATCCCAACTATCATGTTGTTGGTGATGATGCTGTTTTGTCAAAGCAGAAGAGCTGCTTGTGTTAGTGCCGGTCCCACAGGCTAGTGCTGCACGCCTTTTCTCTTCTAATAGAAGATATTTCTTGACAGTTGTTATGTTTTCAATCAAAAGGTTTGTTGCAGTCTCCTTAAAAATGAAAACAAAAACGCGGGGATATTCAAGTTGAAAAAGCGACAATTTGTGGCACTGCTCTGTGTGCTTTTTAATCACATTGGGCAATATCCCAGGGGTGCCACTTTACCATTGCAACCAGCCACTGACTTAATCTTAAGTAGGGTTTTAATGAAGATCCTGGTGAGGATGTAGTAAAACATCCAATAAGGGTACTAAAAGTTACGCTTTTGTCACTTTTGGCTCCTGTAAGGTAAGAACTCCTTTTCCCAAAGGATACTTCAGAAAGTTGAGAGTCACAACTCTTTCCCCACCATTTTTTCTTAGGCTCAAGCTGAGACTTGTTTTTGTTCCTCAGCTAGTCCAAGCCCCCGCCCCAGCCTGAGAGCAGTTGCAGATGCTATCCATTAAGATCCGCTTCATCTGTTTAGCCTGGGAGATGAAAAACTCCTACCCTTCCTCCCTCCCTCCAGCAGTGATTACTTTCTGTAAACCTGCTTCAAAACCTCCTTCTGCTGGAGAATGTAGTATGGGATGGAGGAAGGATGGGAGAAAGGGCACTGGGGAGGGTAGCGGGGGAAGTGAGACTGATTCAGTGTCTGGTTATAGATACATTTCTCTAGATACTCTATAAAGCTTTAGATCTTTACAAGCTTCCTCCCAAGTGCCTTTGTTCTTTGTATAGCTCACTTGCAAACCTGGCATGTGGAATTATTTTATTCAAACTTTACTGAAAGACAGGATGTACCTTAGAATTAGAAATATGATGGGCTGTCAGCTGCTTTCCCAAATTCCATCAGATCTCTATAGTTCTTAATAAATGAACTGACAGCTTATTAACCAGATGGTACAACAGGAGCTTCGTTCTGTTGTAAAGTTTTAAATCATGTTGTTCTAACAGGTATGCAATTTATTTCCACCTCTTCTTTGGGAATGAGAAATGAATAAGAAAAAAGTCGATATCCGCCCCTCCTCCCTTCTCCCCCCCGATTTCTGGCAATATTAATAAAGCATTTGAGCTATGTGTAAAGTTAAGATTGGATATCCTGCAGAAATACTGTCAGGCATTGAGAAATTAAATTACTTTGCTGCCCAGGGTTAAGTGAAAACTTAAAGAAGTTTAATGCTTTTTTGTTTGGTTTTGTGATTCCTGGTAAACCAACACTATATCTAACAGCAAAAAATTATCTTATAATGTAGTTAGGTAAGCTACTGGATCTTAATTTAAGTCTCAGCCAAACAGAGGTCTTGGACTTCTTCATCATTACATGATTCACTTGGTAAAATCATTCTAAGGATAAATCAGTAATGAGTGAATGCTGCTGCTGGCTGCATATTGTTGTGCAGTTATGCAAAATTGTGGTTTTCTTCCTCAAACTGTTAACATCATGGAAATTGCCACCGAGAATGATTGTTATTTATCTTTTCTCTTGGAAGGTCAGATATGAGTCAAGAGAATTAGGGATTGCAGTGCGGTATCAGGTCTGTGACCAGCTCCTTTAGAGTAATTAAATAATACAGTGCAAGAAATGGTGCTTGCAGCTGAAAACTCTCCAGAGAATCAGGTTGGAACAAACTGAGCTGGACTGGAAGATGTTTAACTGCAACATTTCATTGAAGGTACTAATCTGTGTGACATCTGTGAGCTCACCAAGGGGAAATGAATCTCCTAAATATTGTTTTTTCTCTGTGAGAAACCATGGAATACTTCATGAGTGAGATTTGAGCTCTGTTGTGCCCGGTGCCCCCCAAAGAAGGTTTCTGTCAGCGGGAGATGAGGACGTGCAGCCTGGTTAAGGTTCCTGTGCCCGGGCTGCTTTGCGCGATGCTGCGGTGGGGCCCTGGGCGGCAGGGCCGTGGCACGCTGGGCAGCGCGGCGCTCCCTCGCCTCGGAGGGGTTACTGCGCTAACCGGCAGCCTTGGGTTGCGTCGTGGGAAGCTGCCACGTGGTTAATAACCTATCTGCTCGGAGAGGTTATGCGGAACTCTATTAATAACCATATTCATCTGTTCCATTGTAAGTGTCTGTCATCTCTGGCCAGACTTCACTCAGTCTTACCCTAAACTGTTCTTTAGGTGTTGCTAATATGTATACCAAAATCTTCTCTGCCCGGTATACATGTGGTAAATTTTCTGCCTCGCTGCTTTAAATAGGAACGTCATTTTCCTCAGTATTGCCTTTATCACAGGCTAGCTACTAGGGGGACAGCTCAGGTAACTTGCTCTGCTTTGAGAAGCACGAGAAGTTATCAGTTCCCTTCCAGCAATAACTGGCTCTAGCCGGGAAGAAAGCCATGTGAGAGCCAAAATGCTGTAACAGTGTTTGTGAGAGTGACAAAAATCAAAGTTTTTGTCTGGCTTTATTCCTCTGGAGGCGTGTGCTATAGTGTTGCTGTTTATTCTGAAGAGTGAGAAATGGAAAATACTATGGGAACTTTCATCAATTATTTATATGAATCAGGATTAGTTTTTTACCTTGCGTTTTAGTCTCATGATTAGATTTATATCAGAACGAAGATGTGTGTATGCACTTGCAAGTTTTGAGTCACAACTGTGTTACAGATGCCAAAAATTCCTGCACGTGCTTAGGTGGTGTGTCCGAGGGCTTCCTCTTAAGTGGGTGAGACGTGGGTGAGACGACTGTACTGGCGTGTATCGTTCCACCATCCTGCCCCGAGGAAGGCTGCTGAGCCCTCAGTTGTCCCCCGTGGCCACAGTGCCAACCAACTAGCAAATGCACTTTGATATCCGGAGTTTGAGTTGGCTTGGAGAACCAGAAAGCTGCAAAATTGGATGCGATGCCTTCCTTGAAGTTTGATTCTGTTTTTCCTTTGTAGGAGACTGTTCAGTATGTGTTAGTTTCCTTAAAGTTGCCATGCTGGAAAATAACGAGAGCTGACCTTGGAAAAAAACAATAGTGAACCAAATTAGTGGGGTTTTTGTTGTTGTTTTTCTTTCCTTTTTTAAGGCAGCTGTCTCCTTGCTCAGTTCTTGGCAACATTCATCTCTGCTGAATGTTAAGCAGATTACTTCTGGGTTGGGAGTTGCAACTAGTGGGAATCTTTGGATGCTGAGATGGAGGGGGTTTGCTGTGGAATACAAGTTAAAAATTTGAGACAGAGAAAGAACAAGACTGGTTTACCAGAGTCAAGTGATGCAGAGTTTTGTAGATTTCCTCTGCACCGAAATGTTATTTTCAATAGAAACATTTTGAGTTTCATGTTGAGGCTGTTTGCTGGTATCCATGTTTTGCCTTTAGAAGTAAGTGGTTTAGCCTAAGCAAAGCTCTCTTCTCCCCCCTCCCCATTTCCCCTCTCTCCCTTTGGAAATTTATCAAGATGTGAATTATTCCGGCATGTGGAGGCTCTAGTATAGTTCTTGAGCCTGAGCTTGTGCCTAGCTCCATGCCACGCTAAACGTGGTAGTATGCTTTGCTGTTGCATCTTCCGGAAGTATCCTGCTTAAGTGCTGGTCATTTCAAGTAGTTAAGTCAGTGCATATGAATTTCTTCAAGAACCTTTGTAATGTTCCAATGAAATGCAAAATCCCTATTAAACAAGTTCTCTTCCTAAGAAATGCGATATTATTTTTTCTACTGTAATAGTAGAAATAGGATTGTAAGAAGTCATTTCTGCAATTAGAGCTTTGGGCTGCATCCCACATCCTGGTGCTTTCACATGGTCCAAACCAAGTTCATGCATTTCTTTGGACAAGCAAAGAAATTCAGTGTTAGGGTTTTTTTTCTCTGTGTTAAGTTAGTGATTCCATTTATTATACATGGAAACTCACACAGATACCTAAATTATAATGTAAATTTATAATTATAATGTAGGTTCAAGGTGGAGGGTGGATGGAATGGGCAAATGGGGAGCACAAGGGAGAACACACGCTAGTTATTATGTGTGCTAGGAAAAAATTATTACAAATTTACATATTCCATAAACATACCTTTGAAAATGGAAATTAAAAGCTAATATAACTTTATTTTTTTAACCAGAGGGCAGTTGTTTTCTGTGTAGGAGAACAAATGAACCACCATAATTTGGTCAATACTGTTAATTAGAAGAGGCTGAAATGATCTTTTTTTCCCCTTCAAAAATGTTACGTAAACATCTTTCTTTTTTGAGAACAAGTCTGGGTACTGGACTATGGAAGTAATGACTATACTTTATACTATGGCAATAATAATATATATGGGAGAAATTACTATTGATTCTGACTTAATAATCAATGTCAAGGTTTGAGTACTGCATAGAAATTATAATTTCTTATGTGTGGGGTTTTTTCTCTTCCCTCTCTTCATCTTTCAAACCTCTTTATGTCCTTTCCCAACGTATTTGGTGGATGATAGCAAAGAAAATGACTTGAATGACAGCACATGTGAAAAAGATTAAAACCAAAAATGAAACTCTTAAGCACATAATAAAATATAAATCTCTTCCCTTCTGTGTCAGGAAGTATTTAATCGTAGCTAATTGATAAGTTGCTTTCCACTTCCATGTTCAGATACTGCAAGCCTATTGTTCAACACTTTCAGAAAGGATTTTGGTCCAAGGGTATAAAAAATTTCTTTCCAACATTTCCAATAGAAATGGTTTCACCCACAACAAAATAAGGCACAGAATAATTAGGCCACTTACCTAAGGGCATGTTGTGAGTTGGTGCCACAAACAGGGATTGAACTCAAGAGTTGTTGAGTTAAGTAATAATATATAATAATAAAAAATAATAAATGCTTGTAGTTATCCTGTCTTCTAAAACAAAGCTGTCAGTGGGATGAGCTTTTTCTGATTGACCTCAAAATACACTTTGTCTTTTAAAGCTGTGTTTTCTTTAAATACATGAAAAACATTAAATGACAATTGCATAAACTTTTTTAAATTTTGCCATATTGGTTGAATGAGGATAAGCATCCACATAGTGGATGAGTATGTCAGCAATGCGTACGCTTTACAAACACCGACCTTGGTCTTTTAATCAGAGGTGGCTTGCTGGATGTATTCAGAACCAATTTTAGTTGGATGGGTTGTCAAAGTCGTACTGCATCCTACTGGAATTGGTGAAAAGAGAACATGAACTTGAATGCTGGCAATTGAGGTCTTTGTTTACCTGCTTATCCAAATATTTGGAGACACATAGACATAGTTCAGACACCTCTTAACCAGAGATAGATAGCCTTTACATTTCATGATGGTGCTGCACAAACATATTTTTTGTTTATATTAAAAAACCCCTTGTTTAGTTACATACCTGAAAAAATAAATGTTACACAGAAGGTGTGTAAATATCCTTAATGGAAATTTCAACAGGGAGAACTTCCAATTTAAAAAATGCTTCTCTGCATTCCATAAAGCGTAAGTTCACAGAGCTTTAGTATGTGTTTGTTGGTAAGTATCAATATGGAAAATTTTTCAGAAAAGCAGCACAGAGAGCAGTATTTTGTCAGACTTGCCTGAAATATTTTGGAGTGGAAAAGATCTTTTAAATTATTTTTTCTTTGACTGTCAGATCTCAGTGTACAGCGTTCTTGTGGTACCTTGTAGATCTTGAATAGTATTTTTATGTAACACATGCAATTAAAGCAATTGTAGGCTGTTCACTTACATGGACAACAGTCTGTAAAAATCAGATTCATTTGAGTCCTGAAGCAAGACCAAAGGGTACAAAATGGAGAAGAAAGGGTTAAGGTAAGCTTTTTTCCGCAAATGTAACCACAAAAGGGAACTTACTACAGCTTTATTATGCCCATTAAAATCTTAACCCCCAAATTTTAAAAAGGATAAAAGGTAGTATGTTTAGTACAACAGAACTTTCATGGTATTTCATAACAAGGCTAAACAGTATGTATTGCCATATAGGGGATGTTTACCTGTCTTGGGATCACCAGCCCTAAGATTCGCCAGTTCGGATCAGCTGGTTTTTAGAAGTCACTGATGTGCGAGTGTTTCAAACTTTCACGTCACTCCCATGAGAGATTCCATATTAAATAGGTTGTGATAAAAAAAAAAAAATCAGTGAATTAATTGTTTGGAAAATAGTTGATTTTGAAAATGCTTTTTAAGCATCGGTGTCTTTTTAGTAGTGATTTACCATTTCTTCGAGGTACTTTATTTGTTGATTAAGATGAAGTAAAAAAAAAAAAAAAGTTGAACCCCTTTTTGGAAAAAAGGTTGAAGAGAAGACATTTTAACTCATTTTTAATATATTTATCAATGGCAAGTAGAGTAGAATTTTTTAGCCGGTCTGGTCATCTGATGTTGTTGAAGACTGATAAGGGTATATTTTATCTGGTAAGTTGTATATTACTCTTACAGCTTATCCTATTCTTTTGCTGTCCAAATCACTGGGTATATAAGAATTTGACTTTTAATAGTCACCCATGAAATTAAGATCTGTATACTGTTCCCTACTTCTATGGAGCAAGCAGTTAATTCTTATGTTGGTAAACCATGTACCTAAATGTAGTACTTGGACATCTCTGAGAAGCTTTAGTTTCTTAATTGAGTGCAACAAGAACTTGCTGCTTTGGAAATTTTTTAGAAATGGTTCCAAAAGTAAAAATTGATCATCTTCTCTCTCTCTCTGGTTGTTTTAATCAACACATGCTTTTCTGATGGATTCTGCTTATGCTAAAAAGATAAATGGTGCAACAGTTAGAGAAACATATAGCTTTCCTTTGAATTAGTCTTTTGCAACGTAAGTAAATTATCCAGAAGGCACTCAAGCACAACACTTTGATAATACAGGTGTTTAAATGGTAATAGCTATTGGAATTGGAATGGGAGTGAAACAATAAAGTCATTAGGGTGTTACAACATGAAATTAAGCTATCGCTATTACAGAGCAATATTATTATCCTAAAGTCTGCAACTCACAGAGCAAATGAAAACAATGTAATACCCCTCTAACAGTAGTTTACATTAGGATTTAGTTTAGCCATGATGTTTGCTAGTGTTGTAATATCTTTATTAGACAGCACTTGTGAGCTGGTGCACTGTATTGTAACGTAGAAGGAATAACATAGAGCTACACCACCTACCCGGGTAAATCCCATTCCCTGCAAAAAATTCTGTTGCTCAAAATTCTCATCATAGTGGTGACTCTCATGTTATAGTTAGCAAGAACGTAGAATATTAAGAACTTTGTGCTTAATATTTAAATTAATTAATTACCTAATAAAGACTTAGATCCTGTTGACTTCTATATGTATCTATATAATTTTAATGAAAATTCTTGTTTGGTTGAAAAAATCTCAGCTCCCAGTTTGCTCAGTAATTGTTCCTGAGATGAGGAAGAATTTATGACGTGAAAATGACATCTATGTTTGTGAATATGATGGGGAAAAAAAAGTACTTCTAATTAATTTTACTTCAACATGCCATGTTCTGAGTGGATGTTCAGTAGGACAGTGTTCTGTATTCAGCAGTTCATTGTAACAAAACCAGCACAGGGTGAGTCCAGTCATTTAGGGGCTAATCAGCTTGCTTAGAGACAGTTGAAACTTCTAAAATTAAGACTTTTTTTGTTTGAATTTAAAAGTTCCCTGGCTATTTTTGTGAACATTGTAATTTTGTAAACATTGAATCATCAAATGTATGCTGCCGCTTCTGTTGTTGTTGTTGCCATTTACTAGTGCATTAGTGAGAAGAACAAATTTATTTTCACTGTTCAAGCTGTTTGTGCTGAAATAATTCTTTCAGTTATTTAAGATACTACTAGGAGGCATACCACCTACAACCTGGCTGCAGTTTGCTAGCCACTATACATGCAGAGATGATAAAAGGAAAAATCATTCTAAAAATATAAAGAAAATATTTTCTTTTTCAAGAACCTGCAGTGTTCCAGTGCAGATTAAAAAACTACTACTGCTACTTTGGGACAGATCATAAGCTGATATACATTATCACAGTGTCATAGAAGTAGATGGAACGACGGCAATAAACATCAGCTGATAAATTACTTCCTTTTGTTTGTATAAGTAAGAATTTTTCAGTTTTAGTATCATCTACACCAGGAATTCCCAGCATACTTTTGAGGGGTTCGCTGCTGCTTTTCCTTCTAAGCAGCTCTCCATCTTTCCGTGTTTTGCTTTGTGCCTGCCTCTGCTGCAAGGGACTTGGCCTTCTGCTTATTCAGATCCAGTGTTTCTGCCTCTTCGTCTCCCACCGCCAGCCTGCGACCTGGGGCTTCCCTTCCCCGCTCCCCTCGGCACAGGGGATGCACCCGTGCTGGGCCTTCTACAGAAGCAGCATCGCTGCTTGAGGACCAGCACAGGCCTAGGAATTAGGAAGGGTAAGAAGAGTTAGGAGTCTGAAATATCTCAAAGAGCAGCAACCCTGCTGTGCCCCACCTTCCAGTGGTTTCCCCTTCCTGTGCAGGGCATAAGCTAATAAACCCAGAAGATCTTACTGGCATTTGTTTCCCTGTTCCTCACCTGCTGACAGCACGGCACAGGGAGCTCTCGCTGGCGCAGAAGCCTGACCTGCTAACTTTGGCTCAGCAGCTATGCTGCACGCCACAGGGTCCTTGGCTGCCAGAGGGAGGGGTGCTCCGCACACAAGGGTGTATGAATTAATTTCGGGTTGCTTGCACCTAAACTAACCCCGTTAGGGGACATGGTCCTAGCTGAAGGCTGGTGCCATCCCTGAGTCACACGGCTGGATGTGCACACGTTGTGTTACAGGCTGCAGCGCCACTTTATCCTCTCCCCCACCTTGCGTGCAGAGACTGAGATGGCTGAACCATGGAGAATAGTCCCTTGATGTTCGTGGGATTATTCACATTTACAGTCAAGCCCCTGCAGCACCTCCTGCGCTGGTCTGTGCCGAGGGCCGTGAGACGCCAGCGTGGTACAAACCCTGACAAGTGATGCTGAAGTACACCACAGATGCGTTGCTGAATCTTGTTGAAATTGCCTTTGTTTCTGAGGGAGTAGTGCTTACTGCTGCTGTCTTGTCTGTGTGGATTAACGGGGACATTGTGAATCCAAGAACACCAGCACATTTTCCCTTCTGAACCCTCTGCTGTTGCACGCTCTGCTCTTCCGGTTTGTGTCCTGCTCTTTTACAGCTCTGTCCTGCTCATCGCTGGTTCTACAGTAGTTTTGTCTCCAGAGGAGAGAGGAGGAGGAAAGAAAACAAATGGATCCTTTAGTGAATAGTTTGACCTGAATGTTATTGTGAAGTTTACCTCTAATGCTTCAAAAGCTTCATTTGCCAGTACGGTTACTCTGTAATACAGTTCTTTGTGCGGACCCCGAAATTAAAAAGCTTGTTGTGGTTTTGTAACTTGTAGGGAATGCAGAGATTTCTGTAAGAACCAATGTTATTTCTTACAATATTTTTAAGAAACTTGCGTTACTGGATTTAAACAAAACTACCCTTCGGTTGGGCTGACACTAGAAAATGAGTTTGTCCGTCGTTTTGTCTGGGGAATCATAACCTTGAATCTTGACTTAGCTTGCAGGAGCCAAAGAGCTACGTCTCAAGGTCTGAAGTGACAATGAATTTACATTCAAGTACTCTGGGCTTGTCTTGATTTATATTGCTGTCTTCCTTGCATAAATGATGGCTGGATTTTTGGTATTCTGACAATAAGTGAGATCAGAGCAATAGCAGGTCTTCCGAATAGGGGTGGTTGTTTAAAATTAGAAGAGGAAAGTGTGCGTGTGTGCATGTACAACGTATTTGTAGTCGTGCCTTAAAATTCGGTCTTTGTCTCTTCTTGGAGCCCAGTCAGGTTTGGTGACTATATGCTTTTGATCTAGACAAAAAAAAAAAAAGTTAGAAATAAAGACGGGGGAGTAGAGGAGGGGGGAGATAAGGGGTGGAGGGGAGGAACGAGAAAAGGCATGCCAGCTAGTGCAGCTGCAGGTTTTGAGCTTTGTAGGAGCTGAAGCAAGGCTGTAGGCTGTCAGCACAAGTGAAGAGCCAGAAAAGATCTGACAGACATAAACACGACTGCTTTCTTCAGCTGTAGAAGTGCAAAGGAACAAACACAGATCTTGACGTACATCTTCCTCCTCCTTAGATAGTGTTACAAGATCCATGGGTAGTCACCAAATTTTATAAGCCATCAAAGCCCAGCTCACTTGGATAACAGAGAAGTATTAGTTGACTCCACCTGTGTAAACCTTATATTTGGGAGATAATTAGAAATATCAGATGTCTTACTGTGGATATCTATGTGGAGAATATTCTGTTTTGTTTTCAGAAATTTTAAGCAAGCTGGTGGCACAGCTATTTGAAATCCTGGGACGATTTGCGTGTCACAGTGAATGTGCACGATTTCACAAATTGCTGTTATGCAGAGGCTGAAATCACCGATAACACCCAGGATTTCTCGACTTTGATTCCACAACCCTTCCATGTGCAAAGGGCCTCCCGTTTATTAAAATGGGCCATTTCCTTACTCCTGTAACAAATCTTAACTTCAGCAATGGAAAAAAACCTTGAAGGTAGATAAATGTAGGTCCTGTATCTTTACTCCAGCTTGATGTTAGTCTTTTTTTACTTTGCTGTTAAAAAAATGACATAAATGTGATGCCTAAAAGAAAAGAAAAAAGACTTAGTTCTAAAACCACTCACCTCCTTGCAGTGAAATAAGGAGGAGATAACCTGATTAAATGAAGGACAAGCCAACTGAAAACATGATGTTTCCTGTTTGAAGAATTTTAAAACACTGGACTTCATTTGAGTTTGGAAAACTGGCTTTCCCTTCAGGAAGTGTTTGCTCCCTGCTGCTCTGCAAAAACAGTGGAAAAGAGAAATCTTTTCAGGTCACTGTTTCCACTGTAAATAGAAGAAGAACTTACAGTGCCTAGTTTCCATTTTCTTCTTTTGTTGTTGTTATTGCTGGGGATCTCCAAAATCCCTATTTTCTTTTCCTGAGAGAAGCACACGAGGTACCCAGATAAAAAGTTAGAAAAAGGCTTGTGGGAGAGCAAGAGAGAATGAAGGGAGAAGAGGGAGAGAGAGGAAACGTCCGGACTTTGTAGATCAAAGAAATAAACAAGTTTCTGTGGTATATGTTTTTTGGAAATGTTTGTGTTTGTAAGAATCTCTTTAAAATACTCTGTTCAGTAATGGCCTTCAGTAAGGATACACAGCAGTAATTGCGTGGCAAGCCCCAGCAGGCGAGAGGAGCAGCCTTACCCGGTGTGCCTTCCTCCCGGTGCGCGGAGCCCTTTCTGCTTCCTCTCTCCTGACACACGCTTAGTTACACTTATTTTTAATGTAACTGAGGTAGGTAGAAAAACTTAGGGTGTAGATGTGAACAATGAATCATATCTGTATTCAAAGAACCCTTTTTTTAATAACTCTGTTCCTTGTTTCTGTGAGTAGCATGGATCTGCAGCGCCGCTGTAGAGGGACCCTCTCCGCCTTGCAGACGTAGCTTGCGTGGCCAGTACCCAGCAGATGAGAGGAGGCAGAGAAAGTTGTTGCATTGGTAATTTGGCCTGTCAGTGTTCATGAAAACTTGTTTTAAAAACAAGCACATACCCGCACATCTTAATTGTGCTTTCAAAGTGCCCCTTTGCTTAAGGAAGCAGGGGGAGAGAGAGGGAAGGTCTTAGGTGTCTTATTAGCAGGTCAGTAGCATCCAAATTGCCGCTTCGCTAGGAAAAAGTACAAGCAAAACATTTATTTCTGAATTATTCTCAGTGGAGAAGGTCTTAAAGAGTAAAGAAGTGCAGTCACACTGTTGATTAATTTGCCCAGCGCTGTAATTATTGTGAAATACCAACGTAACTTTCTTTTTTTCCCTCTCTTAGTTGCACATCGTGGTTTTACTGGTACTACAGAAACCCTGATTATATTACCCTGGCATTCTCAGGGACTGTTAAGCAGGAGTCGTCTCTCTTTTGCTCTAAAACTCATCTAAATGGAAAACACATTGTCTTCATTATATGCCAGTGTTGAATGAACAGAGTTGCCATAGCAACAGCCATCTGAGGCCTTGCTGATTTCAGGCCAGTGAATGGGGTAGACAAACAAAGTACCTTCAAAACCAGAAGGGAACAATTGCTATTCATTCAAGCCAGGTTTAAGATCAGCAAATGTCTTCAGCAAAAGAAATGCAGATAAGAAAGTATCAGACATGGCCAGAGAAGAATAACAGAAAATTATCATAATCTTAAACTTTTCTGCCTGGTGGTGTAGCATGAAAGATGATTCTTAAGGTAAAAAACCGTAGAGAGCGCTGAAGAGACGAACCACGATTTGCCCACAGCCTGGCGTAGCGGTGTAAGTGTTGGGAGTTGATGTGCAGAGTCTCTGCAGCGCCCGAAGGGCGGGTTGGCTCGGGCAGGGCAGGTACGGCAGGAGTGCCCCGGGCGGAGGTGGCCGTGTCCCCGCTCAGAAGCCAGGCTACGAGGCAGCGGCTCACGCTGAGGGGGGAAGGAGCATCTTGCGTGTCTGAGGTTATTGTTGAAGAGCTAAATGATGTGACTTCGGTCGTGAGCCTCCACAGATTACTCAACGGTGCTTGAAGGTAGTCAGGAGCCCCGATATGTTTGCTTCACCGTTTTTTTGCTCCTGAAAGACTGTGATACGCAGCTTTATGTATGACACGGTTGACATATTCAACATAAAACCCAGTTAGACTTAATATATATTCACATAAAATGCCAAGAAACTGACTGTGAAACGTTTGCCTTGAATTAGAGATGCGGCGGGTGTATGTGTGTTTGTCTGGTATGTGTAACTGTGTTTTCTTTCTCCTTAGTTGTACACAAAAATTTAAATAATAATTTTATGACTGAAGTACTGTTTCTGATCTCAGTGTTGTCTAACGTGTAGAGACACAAAGAGGCAGAGGCAAGAAAATGAGCATACGCAGGTCGTGTATCGTGTTGGCAGTGTGCTTATAAGGTTTCTTTTGAGAGCGGTGGGGCGATGAAGGGCTCTCTCCTGGCCCCTGCGTTGGGTTTGACAATAGCCGTCACGTGCAGAGGCTGCATTGCAAACAGCCACCGCAGCAACGGGAGGGAAAGGGCAGGAGCGGGTTCGGGAATGGGATTGCTTATGGGAGGCTGTGTCATCTTTTACCCAAGGGAGCACTCTGGGTTGGAGGCTACCTCAAGTGATCCACTGGATCCCTGGATCCCTCTCTGGGAGGTCCTGGAGAAATTCTTCTATGTACATAATTATTTCTGTATGTTAAGTAGCTCAAGAAAAGGAAAGTTGCAACAATACATAAGACACACAACTTGCTACTGTCTAGACACATTAGTCGGTGTGATAACACAAACTGTGTGCTGTACCAGCTGGGGAGTTGGAGCCAAGGTGCCCTTGTGAGAGAGAGATCAAAACCCTTGCTAAGACTAGGAAGATTGTTATCTTGGGAAGCTGGTCTTGAAGACGGAGTCTGTCAAACTTCACCTGTTTTCGCTACTATATTTTATATAGCCTGTGTATGTGAAGGGTGGGTTATAATAATTAGTGATCGGTTGCAGATTTCAAGGAAACTCTTTAACAGTGACATAATACTGGCAATATGTATCACCAACAGTACAGTGTATTTTCAGGCTGTTCACAAAGGCATATTCCTATGTTAATCATTTTTAAAACATGGGAACGGTGTTACAAGGTAAATTTCTCACCAGTAAAGTTTCTGTTAGTATAATGGGTATTTTTTTTTTCAGAAGGGGGAGAAATGCTTCAACTACAAGGCTGTTGCACCTAGAACTTACATAAATTCGAACTGAGGAAATATTCAGAGGATAATGCTGAAAATACTGTAAGGTGAAACACAGGCCATGTCACCTTGAGTAAAAACTTATTTTCTGGTTGGTTATGGACAGACAGGATAGACAAGATTTAAATCCTGGCAACAAAATTACTAGTCAGAAGGATGAAGAGAAATTAAAGACCAATGTATTGAGTTTAGAAGACAACTAAATGGGAACATGGGGGGGGAATATGAAGTAAGGAATAGTATGGAGGTGAATGAAACATCTCTTATGCTATGAAGAGAGACTAAGAACAAAGACAGATTCGCTGAAACTGAAAGGCAAAAGGTGAAGACATCTAACACAGGTGATGAATAGCACAGAGAATGCCATCATTGCAAAGCTGAGATGGTAGGCAGATTCAGAAAATTGCAGTTAATTTTATTTGTGTATATATATGCGTCCGTGTATTTTCATATATATATCTATACACACACCAATTAGAGCTTCCACAAGAGTTCCATTAATTAGATTTGTATCCTTAGTAAAACACATAAATTAATGAAGTTATGTCTAAATTGTAGGCAGCAAAACCTTCTTCTCACTTCTGTGATGGAGGCTATTGCTGGATTGTCAGCTGTAGCCTTCGATAGGTGTGGCTCTGATTGCTCTGAAGATATGATGCTGCAATAACTTCCTTTCTGCTTTTGTTTATGAAAGTTGCCAAGAGGCGCATACAAACGAAGGTTTTTATTTTCTTGTTGGTGATACTATTATTATTTTGTGAAAGCACAGTGTGTTCTAGGGCTTTGGATCCCCTCTTGTTTTACGTAACGCCACAGAGTGTGATCCACAGCTATCTGTGCAGCATTAGACCAGGATTTGCTCTGTCTTTACAATATTATCAATTAGCAGTCTGATAAGCATTGTGCCTCATCAGAATTTGTGGGGACTGACAGTGGGAAGTTTGGACATGTAACTTCCAGCTATATTTTCTGAGAAGTTTGAGTGGATTTGATGTGTTTATCAAAAACCATAGATGTCAAGCAGACATTCGTATGTTTATCTTATTTAGACTGTGATTAACAGCATGTTTCTCTCCTATTTCCAAGGAATTAACACTTGTTCTGAAAAAGCTGGTTTTAAACACAAGTGTGTTACTAACGGGTTCTAGAGGCAAGGTATGTAAGTTGGTGCGTACAGGATTGTGGTTCAGTCTGTTGTGATAACTGGATCAGGGTTATAACTTTCAGATATTTCCAGCATAACTGTGGGGTTTGTGTTGGGCCTCTTTCCACATCTCACACACAAAATATTACTCCTATCACAAAGCTGTACTGAGAACCAGAATACCTGATTCCTTTCATCGTCATTTGCACATCCTGGGAGAAGTTGTGCATTTAGTCCGTGGAAGGTAGGTGAAATGCACGGGACAGCTGTCCTGTGTTCCAGACCACACCATTGCTTGTGACGTGAGCTTGGAAACTGGAAACACTTAAGGTTCCTCAACAGTGGTGCTTATACGGCACAGGGGGGGCCTGCCTTTTCCAAAGCTTTCCTCACCCTTCTGTACAAATGACTAACAGGGCTCAGGATGTGGTTCCTGTGTCTTCAGCAGTTCATGCTTTCTACTTGTGTCTTCTGGTGTTAGTACCTCAGTGAGCTTAAGCCTCATCTAATACAAAGGCAGAGTACAAAGAAATAGTGTTATAGGTTGAGCAGTTGGGTAAGGTGTTGGATGTGTGCCTCAGAAGCAGTCATTAGACAGGTATTTCATTTTCTTGTGTGGGATCTTGGTTAGATGTGGAGCTTGTAATTCAGTAGCTTTACTGAAAAATTACTTGACTAGGTAATAGTTATGGGCAGCTCTTGAGTACTCTCCTTCTTTCATGTTTTAGCAGGGAATTAGTTACCAGATTTTTTGAATGTTTTAATGCTTTGGATAATGAGCAGCCAGAATAATAAAAAGAATAGTTAACTTGGAGCAGTTCTAAATGTTAGAATTTTCTCCTTCTTTTGCTAAATATGACCTGGAGAATGAAGTCAGTGATTCTTTTTAGCAAGGCATGCTGAGTATGTTCTAAGAGGCACAGCAAGCGAAACAATCCAAAACATGGCAGTAAGATCACTTTTATTTCCTTATTGCAGTGACATCCTGTCTCGTTTTCTTGCCTTACTGCTTCAGTAGGGTTCAGTAGTTTCCATGTTACGTTCCAGTGCACTCAATCCCAAGGACACTTGGGAGGAGTGTCCAGAGAGGAGTCCTTTCTGAAGAAGGGGAGCCCTGCTAACACATCACCATCAAACTTCTTTGGTTGAAATACAGTAAGTTGCTCCTAACTCTTCAAAACAAGCTGCTGTGTCCAGTCCCCAGGAACATGTAATAGGAAGGGATAATCTGGATCATTGGAACTAGCCTTCTGCAAAAACAGGCAGCCATATCATGATTCTTGATTCATTAGGCATCAGGGGATTTACTTCACGTATTGTACTTGTGTCTGATCCATCACAGAATATAATGGGAGCCAGCAAACTCTGTTGTCATCTCTGTATGGTTTCAGTCCTTAGATTCTAGGAGGTGACACTGAAGATGTCAACCTGCAGGAACTTTTCAATTCTCTTTGCATATTATCCCAGTAACTTGTGAGTTTATTTTCATAGAATCATAGAATGGTTTGGGTTGGAAGGGACCTTAAAGATCATCTAGTTCCAATCCCCCTGCCATGGGCAGGGACACCTTCCACTAGACCAAGTTGCTCAAAGCCCCACCCAACCTGGCCTTCAACACTTCCAGGGATGGGGCAGCCACAACTTCTCTGGGCAACCTGTGCCAGTGCCTCACCACCCTCAGGGTGAAGAATTTCTTCCCTATGGCTAATCTAAATCTCCCCTCTTTCAGTTTAAAGCCATTCCCCCTTGTCCTATCACTGCATGCCCTTGTCAAAAGTCCCTCTCCAGCTTTCTTGTAGGCCCCCTTGAGGTACTGGAAGGCTGCTAGTAGGTATCCCTGGAGCCTCCTCTTCTCCAGGCTGAACAAGCCCAACTCTCTCAGCCTGTCTTCATAGGAGGGGTGCTCCAGCCCTCCAATCATCTTTGTGGCCCTCCTCTGGACTCACTCCAACAGGTCCATGTCCTTCTTGTGTTGGGGGCACCAGAGTTGGACGCAGTACTCCAGGTGGGGTCTCACGAGAGCAGAGTAGAGGGGGAGAATCGCCTCCCTCGGCCTGCTGGCCACACTTTTTGTGATGCAGCCCAGGATACAGTTGCACATTGCCGGTCATGTTGGTTGATGAGAAGCTCAACACCCCCAAGTCCTTCTCCTCAGGGCTGTTCTCAATGCATTCTCCACCCAGCCTGTATTTATGCTTGGGATTGCCCTGACCCGTGTGCAGGACCTTGCACTTGGCTTTGTTGAACTTCATGAGGTTTGCACAGGCCCACCTCTCAAGCCTGTCCAGGTCCCTCTGGGTGGCATCCCTTCCCTCCAGCGTGTTGACTGCACCACACAGCTTGGTGTCATTGCAAAGTTGCTGAGGGTGCACTCCATCCCACTGTCCATGTCACTGACAAAGATGTTAAACGGTGCCAGTCCCAATACCAACCCCTGAGGAATGCCACTCCTCACTGGTCTCCACTGGACATCGAGCCAAGTGTTAACGTTTTGAGATACTGTTAGAAATACAAGTGTACATAAAGGAGTTAAAAACAGTCAGCAGAATAAAAGCTAAGAAGAGTTTCTTATCAGTACCAATATAAAGTCTTTGAGTGTGACCATCCAGCCAATTCCTTATCCACCAAGTGGTCCATCTGTCAAATCGATGTCTTTCCAATTTAGAGACAAGGATGTCGTGCAGGACAGGGTCAAATGCTTTGTACAAGTCCAGGTAAATAATGTCAGTTGCTCTTCCCTTATCCACCAATGGTGTAACCCTGTCGTAGAAGGCCACCAAATTTGTCAGGCACGATTTACCCTTAGTGAAGCCATGTTGGCTGTCACCAATCACCTCCTTATTTTCCATGTGCCTTGACATAGTTTTCAGGAGGATCTGCTCCATGATCTTGCCAGGCACAGAGGTGAGACTGACTGGCCTGTAGTTACCCAGGTCTTCCTTTTTTCCCCTTTTTAAAAATGGGGACTTTAATGGAAGATGGAGATGAAGCTGGAAGCATAGCATATCCTTTCAGCTGTAGTGAATGTGAATAACTTGGAGACCATAACTCATTAGGAAGCTACTAGACATGTGGATTGTATCACAGAAGATGAAGAATAAAGGGATGGGAATTCCTTTCTAATGGAAAGGAAGCTTTTCCGGAAGGGAAAACAAAATTATGTGGTGGCTGAGCGGTAGGCATGGCCCAGGCATAAATGATAATATGCCGTTACTCCACAGGTGACCTATTGGTGGTTATCTGGACAAGCAATGAACAGAAGAGTTGTCCGTTTTCTTGGAATGACCCATTTCATCCTGGAGGCTGTTTGACACTATCAGAATGAAGACGTTGGCCTATCGCTGCTGCTTCTCAGTCTTTTTTGGAATGTAGATACTAATTGGAGATAAATACTTGTCCAAAATATTTTCTTATTTACTGAAACCTCTTCTAACTTACTACATTGACTCATACCTTCACCCCCCGATGCACTTATGTATGTGTGTGCCTTGCCAAACACGGGTCTAATCTATGAAGGACAGTTATTTCCCAGGAATTGCATTACTGCCTTCAAGTGTGATGAAAGAAAATAATTGGAGTAGAATTTGTTTTCTTTCTACCTTAAGAAAATATAGTTTACTTGGGTGTGTGTCAGTGTTGGATGAGAATTACATAAGCTGCTGTTTATTGTGACTTTGCAAAGAGACTAGCAGCAAGTTCTTATGTCCTTCTCCTGTTGTTTTTTTTTAAATCAACGTTGTGAATAAGAATTTTTGCTTCGCTTTTTTGTTTTAAATATTTTTGTTTTAAATATTTTAAATAATATTTATATTTATGAATTATGGAAAGCATCCAAAAGCATGCTCCAAATAAGATAGCAGTGAGAAACAGTGGGAGTTGCAGGGCAGAAGAGAGCACGCTCATGTTTCCCAAAGTGGTGTTGAAAGGTGGTGTTGTATACTATGACAAGGAGAAATATCTGATTTGCCAAAAGCACAGCTTCACGACAGTTGTAATATGGGAATTGTTGGGCAAGCCTGCGTAAGCTCCTCCTCCTCGGAAGAACCTCATGCTCATGTTAGTGTTCCCAAAGATACGTATGCACGTACATGCTCTAAATTGCATAGAGCCCAGATTACCTCCCCTGGCAGGGAGGAGAGCCAAGTTACTATCTGTCCAGATTTTTCAAAGTTGATGCTTCAAGCTATCTTCTCTGGGCATGTGACATCTTCCTGCTTCATTGTTGACTCCAGCACAACACTTACTGTGAGAATCAAAACAAGGTAATTATCATCCGATTTCAGTGGGTCTAAGCAGAAGTAAAAAACGCATGTACGCGTAGTGGAAAGAAAAACATTTTGGACTAAGTCTATAAAGTCTTAACCTTTTGAGATACTGTTAGAAATACGAGTTTATATAAAGGAATTAAAAACAGTCAGCAGAATAAAAGCTAAGAAGAGCTTCTTATCAGTACCGATACAAAGAGTTTAGCTAAGATAGCTCTACTAACACTCTTTTTTGCAAATAGCAAATTCTGCAGGAAAAGAAAAAAATATGGTTTCCCTTTTATTTATTATAATATCAGTAAAAACCAGTGCACCTTTCCAGTGCTGTCACTACCGATCTCAACACTTAAAAGCCCAGGTGGCTTTTCAAGCTTACTGCGTGAAACACACTAGCACTGTGTGAAATAGCCGTGGTGTGGCTGTGGCCACGTCTGCTACCTGTCAAGCTGGAGGGCCTGAACACCCCTGAACATTCAGAAGGCTACTGATATTTAGCAGTGCAGTTGTATAAGCCCCAGATGTGCATATGCTTCTGTATACCTCCAGCTGCTGCTAAAGAAAATGGGAATGAACCTAATAGCTAAATTTAAATCAAATTATAAATCTTTTTATTCAATTCTGCTTCCATTTAAAAATTAATTTGATTCAGTGATAGGCATGTGACGGCAAGCCCTGAAGACTGAAATGCTCTTTATCTAAACAGCAAGCACACAACTGCCTTGACCCTTATCTAGAGGGACTCTTTAATCTATTAATTCAGTTTTTATGCCCATTCAGTTCTTGACCTCTCTGACTCAACTTCCAGTTAGTGACACTCGTGATGGTTGTTTCTGTGATGGGGACACCTGCCCATTAACAATGGGACTGAGCCGAACAACCTTTCTCTTCTCATCTAGGCCACTAAACAGGCAGATGGTGACAACATTTGGTCACCACTGATTGGGCTCGTATTTGAACTCTTGACCTAAAGGTGCAGGCCACTGTATCCTATTAGGAACATGAGCCATCAAATTTAGTTTTAGTTGTGATACCTAGCCTGGGATGTGCGTGAAGTCAAACACTTCACAAATATGTGAAGGAAAGGAAGACATTTCTCCTCCCTCTGTTCTTTCTTTTATTGTTATATGTTGTAGTTAACTCTGTTAACTCTTCATGTTAGCAGGCTCTTGCTTAAAGAGTGTATCGTGTTAGTGAAAATGAACTATTAACAAAAACACACTCCAAGGTGCTATCTCGGGAACATTTTTTCATTTTCCCATTGTAAAACACAATCTTTCTCACTCTCTCTTTCTCTTCTTTGTACTCTTCATACTCATGCTGTCATTTTTGCTTACATAATTAATAAACAGTTTCCCGAGAGATGTTTTTTCCTATTAAACAGCAACCTCTGCAATTCTCTTGCTATGCACCGACTTGCCCACCTACAGCACAACAAGACTTTTTCTTTAGTGTTGTTATACCTGTTGGTCTCTTTTAAAGTGTGTGCGTAACTATCAATATCCCGTACTGTGCCACTACTTTCGTTATTCTGTGGCCTCTAATACATAATTTGCTCTGTCCCTTTCCTCTTTATTTGTAAAACTCTCTCTTTTTTTGAAGGCCAAAAGATTATGGCTTTCCACTTTTTTCTTGAAAACCTCAATCAAACAGATTGGGGGATGGAAAAAAAGAAGCACTACTAATCCATGAAAGTATGAATATGTTTGTATTTATATGTAACAAAGATGGATATGCAAGTTATTTAGCCCTACAAAAAACTACCACCGTGAGCTGACAAAAAAAGGTCTCCCATAAGCTAGAAAATACCCGGCGGCTTGCGCTGCAAGCACTGCTACCAGGCACACTACGAGGTTCACAGTTGCTTGAAGTTGCTGATGGATCAGCAGTTTTATAGTATGAAACAACAGGACGCAGAATTTCTCAATCTGCCTGTTTGATCATGTGCACTGCATTTTATCTGTTTAGGTGGTGTCTGGATCTGTTCATTTAGGTACCATTTCCAGTTTTAGTAGTTTTAGTCTTATAAATATGAACAACAGAATAAAGCAGTTTGAAAGATTAGAGGCGAGCATTTCAAAGCATATAATAAGAGGGCAAATATTGTTAGATGAGTTTGTTTGATGTCTGTTTATTAAACTCTTACTTGTGTTAACTAACCCTGTGTCTGAGCCTAGGCATTCTCCGCTACTGAGCAAACAGCCCTTCTGTAGCGCTACAGTGTGTACGTGATGGGACTTTCTGCGACTGTGCGTGAGTTCTGGGGTTTCCCAAACCAGCCAGCCAGTGCCAGTTTTCTGGCCCATCAGTGTTGCATAAACCCACACAGTCTGCTCTTGCTTTCCCATACTTGTGCTTCCCATATTGCAACATCGTTATAGTAATTATACTCCCAACAGATCAGACCACCTATGAAGATAAAGAAACGCTAGCTGACAAGTGTTAGTCATACATGCTCCCTGTGGAATCTCACTAGAGGGCACTCCTGGTTTTAGCATTAAAAAGGTTCTCTTACCAACTTTATTTTCTTTGCTGGTACTGGGGCAAGCTACCTGAGTGGCTTTGGAGACTCCACCATGACTATGGAGACCGATAAACCCTTGAAAGAAAATTGTCTCACAAACAAGAAAGTCTTGGGAGATACTTTCATGGGAAGAAGAGAATTGAACCTTAAAAGATTGTAAGTGTAAATGTACGGAGACATGTTGAGCTGGAGGTTTTGGATATGGTATTTTGTGATTCAATTTTTTTAAAAAAAAAAAGATCTGGAGTTACTAACTGTATTTGTGGTATAGATGCCTGCGAGGGAAGTGGTAAGGAAATTTTTGCTGACTTGTCACACTGAGCATGCTGTCTGAACTGTTATGTTTGCACCGAGCAAGGACTCAGCCTTCCTACTTCCTTAATAATTATTACATGCAGTTGAATGATAACAGGAGTAACCAGAACTTGGACTTAGTGGGCAGAAGTGATATTTGATGAGGAATTTAGTGTAAGAACAAGACTAAGCTGCTAAATTCTGAAGGGAGCAGAACCAGGTTTGCAGTTCATCTTAAATCGTGACTAAGGGAAAACGGGGGGTTTAGAGTGCCATTAGTGGGTATATGACTTTCTTGCAAACAAATCTCAAGCTTTCAAACTCACTAGGAACTGCTAAACAATGGAGCCTTTTTTGTTTAATAACACAACTCATCCAGATGTCAATAATTAGGTAAAACGGTGTATCATCGTGATTGCCCAGTGGTTGGTAATCAGTGCAGAGCTGAAGACTGCTTTGTAACCAGCAGTTGGTGTATCGCGGGCTGCCTGGGAGGAGCTGTGAGCCGTTTGAAGAGAAAAGATGCACAAGGACAGCTAACCAGCCAGCCACCGGAGAAGCGAAGCATTATGTTAGCAAAGGTGAGACGAGGTGGTGGCCTGTCTGTTCCTGGGAATTCATTACATGCCTGCATGTCCGAGAAGGGTGATAAGGAAGATATGTGCGAGAGATTTGCAATTCTGTTTACTTTCAAAGTTGTAAATCAGTAGCACTCTCCTCTATTAAGGCTATACCAGGGCAAACAAGAATGCGCTAATGGTCTTGCCCAAAGTGGTGTGTTCTTCCTGCTCTCTTTAAAAATTTGCACTAGAATAAACTCTCTGATAAGGGCAAAGAGACTAAGTAATCTCAGAGTCTTGTAATTTTTTTTTTTAATAATTAAAGGTGGCAATACATCATACTGGACTCTAGGCTTGTTTTCTTTCAGGATATTCATCTAAGTGAGCTTTTGTAATTTGGCTTTGTGCATAGCTGAGAGATGTATTTAATTTAAAGAAAACACTTGTATTGCAATATACTTCATCTAGATACTTTTATGTTACCTGTGTGATTGGGCTAATTGAGTAGTTCATAATTTTTATGTATCTATTCCCATAACACCCCGGGAAAGTGTATTATCCCTATTCCACTGCTGTTAAGCAAGCGCATAGGAAGACCCTATGACTTGCCCAGGTTTCCATGGGAGGAATGACAGAGGAGTTAAATGCAGCTTCGCAGATCCCTAGATTAGCGCTCCAAATAATGGGTAAATTCCTCTCATTTTATTATGTATGAAAAATATGTACATTTGCACATGTTAGTGTAGAAAATGAGGCTTATATAAATTACTGAATGTATTACATAAAATAGCCATGTCCTACAAAACTCAAGCCTCTGGAAAGCTCTCTTCACCATATTTATTTTTAGTGATTGTTGGAAGTGAGTATACTGACATTTTACTAATGGGCAAGTAGAATATACAGTAACATTTATATACAATTTACAATAAAATACAAAATATAGGTCTTATTAATTATGTAGGACAGACTTCTAATATTTTTGTAGTGAGAAACCAAGGATCATGTAATAATTAAGGACTCTCTTTTCAGATACTTTTAATTCTACCCGAATTAAAATTAATGCACTTTGTAACATTAGCACACAATTTTAGAAGTGTCAAGGAAATAAAATTTCATTTTCAAAAATGAAGGAGGGACTAAAGAGTCTGCATCATCCTCCAAGTCAGTGAAGACTCTGGTTTCTTATGAAATGATCTAGACTTGCTCTATAATCAATGGACAGAAATAGGTATCTCCAGAGAGCAATTTGTGCCACCCATTTTTGACATCTGTCTTAGCAAGGGACGAATTCCCCTCTGAAAGTACTGCTCTCCACTGACTATTGATGGAACCTGAGTGATTAGCTAGGCTAAAGCCTCTCTATGAGATGGCTAACATTAAGAATCCATGCCAAAGTCATTTCTGAAAATGTGAAAGTAGAGCTGTTGGTCCTTTTGCTAAGGTAGGAGAAAAGTCACTAACCAAACCAAAAGCTGCTTTTCTCTCCTTTTTTTTTTTTTTTTTTCCTGTGCAGAAGTCTCTAAAGACCATAAAAGGATGAGTCAACCATATAACCATATTCTATTGAAATGAAATGAAATTAATTATTTCAAATTTTTTTTTAAAGCTTTACTTGCTCTTAAAATGTTTTTTTTACACCACCATATAGAAATGGAAGACGAGTACTTTCTACCATGGGCTAAAATGTTGAGGAGAATGAGCTGTGTTTTGTTTTTTAATTGTTGTTGGGCTTTGGATGTATCACCATATATATATTATTTTTTTTTTAAAAAAAAAAGCTTTTTCGATTTTATAAAACACAAAATGTAGGGATCTATTCCATAGCACACACTTTCTAACAATACATGCGTTAGACACCTGTTCCAAAACAGAAGCCAAAGATGATAGTAGATCTGTATGGTCTGTAACTCAGTCCCTACAGACCTAAATTAATTACACAGCTCAGCAAATACTAACTTTACATACAAAGTTAAATGTCTTGTGGCTGTTTCTGAAGGGGGAGCAAATGCTTTCATTTTTCCTAGCTGTTGTGGTACTTGTGTGAAGTTTGAAAGTAATTACTTTTTCCACTGATTCCTTTTTCCTTTTATATTGGACAAAATATTTATTGTTTCCTTTTTCTAGTAGAGCTTGAAATTAATTTTTAAACTACATTTCTTAGTGCAAAATCCATGACCACAGTACTCAAAGAGAACTACTTATGTTTAGCTGAGGCTACAGAGCACATAAAGGTTTTTACATAGATTTCAGGTTTGTTTTTTAAAAAGCCACTGGTGCATGCGCATTTTCTTTAATTGCTGTTTTAAAAGGTTTAAGTCACCAGCTCAAACCTTGCCTAATTATATATATATAGTAGTCAAATTGCAGTAGCATGCACCAGTATGCTATTTTGCTATATTTAAATTTTCAGTAGTACCATATCATTAATTCCATTTTTTTCACTGGAACTTTAATTACTCTGTGTGCATTTTATTTATATTTTATGGTCCCTATGATGTTTTATCAACAAAGCTTTAAGAATTTTAAGGAGTGAAAAGCTCTTAGTAGTTTGACTGTCATAATTCTCCTGTAAAAATATGGATTCTTTATTTTTCTCAAATGACTTCAAAGGGAAACTTGATCAGCCCATGAGCCAGAATTCCAGGGGTGCCGCAAACTCAGTCATGGATTTCGTAATCTATTGGTGTTTGTTTGGAGAGTTCGGGCTTCTTTTTGTTGATGCAGTCTGCCTGATAGTAAAGATTGTGCAGTCAAAACACTGCACAACAGTTGACAAACTCTGTTCCTGGTACGTGTCTCGATTTTTGCAGAGTTATTAATAGTTAAAGTAGCCTTGCTTTTGTTTTTGTAAGTGAAAGTAGCTCCAGTGTACAGAGATGAAGTATGTGCTGAAAAAACATAGACCCTTTGCATGGTAATTTTTCTATCTGTAATTTTATTTTAAGTGATAGAGCTGCTTTTTATCATGGGTTTTAAAGTGCTCTTTATCATGGTTTTATGGTGTTAGTTTTAGGAGGAGATACTCCTACCTCTGACTTTTAAATATCACACGAAGAGCATCATTTTGCATCACAGTGATAGCTAGTGGAAGGAAAAAAGATTACAACTTGTGAAGAATCGGTGTTGAAAAACAGCAGTTCTTGACGAAGAGCAGTAAACGCTGGAATACTTCCAAAGGGGGGGGTGGAGCTTGAAAGCTGAAAAAGAATTCTTCATGACTAAGAGCATCTTTGTAAAAATTAGGTTTTGTATTTCTATTGATCAGAGTAAGCTGGGTAGTTCCAGGGATAATTAAACCCGGGACAGAGAGACAGTTTTATGGTATTATGCCTAGTTCATTTTTCACTAAAAATCATTATCTTAAAAATAAATATTTACATTTGTGTTCAATACTTCTGTTGGGAAACATAGATCTGTAGTAACAGACTTACTTTGAGACCGGCACGAACAGGAATTGCATTTCCCTGCAAATTTAGGACAGAAACCAGTAGTAAATTATCTGGCTATAGGTACTTTATGCAAAATATCGGTAATTAAGAATCGTAAAAGCCTGTATCCTATGTCTTTGACTGTGGTTTATGCTACTGGATGCCTCAGTGTTTAGATTTTTTCAAGCTGAAACATCTTAAAGAAACCTGATTTCAGAAAGCAGAGAGCACCTGTCTTTTGAGGATGTGTCATGTCAAGAAGTATCAAATTTGGATACTTGAACTCGTTCACTATTTCTGATACTTTGCCCTGGTCTCAGCAGCAGTTAGATGTGTACTTGGTTTTAGAGAAAATATTTTACCCCGCAAAAATTGCAACAACTTTTTTTAAGGAGGAAAAGTTTAAGCATAATTGTTAGTAGAATCACGATGAGCATTTTTGTAGGCTCCCTTAAGTGCAGACAATGTTTTCTGGTTAATATTTTGAATATTTGATGCAAAAATGTAAATTACTAAAATACTCTGCATCAGGTCTTCCACTTAGCATTATCCTTTCACACTGTGGAGTAAACTAATGAATTACAGCATGATTACATAGCACATAATTAACTTTGTAATTAATATGCAACTGCCACTTAAACTAAAGTACTGCTTATAAAGATGTACGGCAACAGTAAATCACAGGTCAGAAGTAGCACTTTGGAATTTTCAAAAGAATGAGAGTAAATGCAGAATCACTTACAGCAGCAGAGTAAGTTAATTAAAAAGCAGATTAATTGTGAATGTCCTGTTTAATTTTAAATACCTTTGCTATTTCTTTTCCCTGAAGAAAGAACAAGTTTAAAGCCTAACTCGTTCATTGTTTTCTTAGATGACATATCTAAAAATGAGCAGTTGTTTAGCTTTAAACTGTCCTGGTTGTGATTAGGAGTCGGTTAGTATTCCTTTCTTGTCTTGCTGTGTAGAAGGGTAGGATAAAACCAACTGCTTTTTACTTTGAATTAATTCCAGCTTTCTGCCATGGTCTTTTTTTTCACATCAAGTCAGTGAAACAAAGTTAGCCAAACCAAATCCAGCCTTTGTCCTGCTGGTTTGTTTTTAAGGAAGATGAGGATTTGTGCTGTGCTGTTGGAACCAGTGAAGAATGAGGCATAAGTTCGGTTACTTCAGACAAACTATTTTTTATAGCCGCTGTCCACAATCACTAGTATTTCCACCAGTGGTGCTAATGCTAGAGGCCCTCGTGCAAACAGACCGCACGCTTCCACAGGCATCCAGAGCAACGCGTCGGTAAAATTGCATGTCTTGCTGCAGGTTTACAAAGTAGTAGCTGGCGTCCTGTCCTTTCCCACACCCTTTTCCTTTCCGTCTGCCTCCATGTGAAATGCTGTTGACCATGGCAGGGAATTGAAATCCCCAGCGTAGGTGTGGCCATACTGTCTTGGTTCTGACTGTGCTTGATCGATGGAATGCACCGTTTAGTATGGCACCAAACATAGTATGCCAAAGGCTTGGTTTTTCAGGTGATGGGAATTTTTAAGCATCTTCACAATTTGATTTCATGAAATGTCGTACAGCATTAATACATACTCTTTCTTTAATAGCCCTGATAAGTACGTGTGGTGTTAGGAACATTAACATAGAATAAAACCAGATGAAATTAGTTCCCTGTCTTCTCCAGGTGGCATTCACAGGAGGGGTTCTAGATACTGACTGACCTCAAGGTCACTCTTTTCTGTACTATGCCAGCCTAGAAGTAGAAATGGACGCACGTTGGAGAGCTCTGTACCCAGAGGCCATGGGAAACTAAGTGTTACAGCTCTTCAACACCTTTCTGACCGTCTGAAGGTGGTGGAATACAGGAACTAGACCCTGCAAGTGTATCAGATGCTATTGCATGCTATTCATTTCTTCAGCATAGTCGTCTTGGTTGGCTTGACCTACTGTTCAGTATATCCTGCGTAGTGTCTGGTTAAAAGAAGTTAAACAGGATATATATCACAATCAGTAGGAAATGGCTACCCTAAGCATATAATACATCTTTTAAAAGAATTAATATGTTTTGTTAATGTCTCGTTTGCAAACCAAACTAATTTTTTGTGTTCAGCAATACATGACAAGCAGTTCTAACTTCAGAGATTTTATATTTCTGAAGCACTTTGATTTGTGTATTCAGTATTCATGGTGCTCAGTATATTGTTGGTTGCTTCATCCACATTATGCTATTTTTTTTCTTTTTAAATGGCTAGCTGAAACTTCTGACCTGGAACAGAGAGTGATAGATGCGTCACAGTAGCTCTTCATTCTGGATAAATAATCATTCAGGCATAATTACGTGCATCTCTCAGTACTCATGAATACCTACTGCCTGCTTGAATAGCTGGGAGGGAATATACACTGCCCTTACAAATCCTTCAGAATTGATTTCTGCTTGTATTGTGTTTAGAAAATGAAATTAAATAAAACAAACAGAAAAACACCCAAACAAAAAATCAGAAACCCAGAAAATTTTGTTTTCTGTTTGCTGACTTTGTTTTTCTTTGTTGATCAGCTGCTCTACAGGCTAATTACTATGAAAACTGACGTGTAAGAATAAGTATCCTGAGTTACTCTCCAAAAATAAAAGACTTGCTGGAAGTAGGGTATGCACCATAAGTAGAGTCTAACCTAATGGAACTTGGGGGGAGTTTTGTCGTTTGAGTTTCATGTGTCTCTTAGGTGGGTCATAATATAAGAAAACAGGTCAGTTTATAATCATTGGATTTTTGCTTTAGTGGCTCAATAGGGAAATGAAGCTTTATGGGAGGTGTCTTTTCCTGAAAGTGATGTGTGGTACATTCTTGGAGGTTCAGTTCTAGGCATTATGAACAGATGCTTCTGAACTAATCTCAAATGTCACATTTCATGCGTAAACCCTGGGGGATTAACAGTATCAGGATTCCCTGAAAGTATTCCTGGAGGTTTAGCTTAATACTCTCTCCCAGGGAGGCGTCCCACCTATTAACTTGATGAATACTTCCAGGCCTTCCCAAAGGCATTCTCTCTAATGCTGATCCAAATAAGGCCAGGAGAGAGATGACAAAAGCAATAAATTGCAAAGCAGTGGAGCTTTGAGATGGCAAGGGAAAATCATGTGGCCTCAAAAAGTTGCATTGGTCTCAATATAAGTGAAATCATGAGATTATTTTACATTAAAAATGGAGAGTGATCAACATCTGGTAGAGGAACAATCACAGCTCCATAATTATGATTGAGTTGTAATAGCTGGGAAAAATGCGGATGATTTAAAATATAAACAGTTAATTTCCTGTCTAGCAAATGCCCACCTTTCTATTTTAAATATTTTGGTGACTATTCAGAAAAGCTTTTATTTACAAAATAAATAATAATAGTAATAATGTAAAAATTCACTGTTGTCCCAAAAACAGAGGTGCTTGCAATGGATGCTTTGATAAACTCTGTAACTGTAGAGGAATCAACAGCTATGTTTTTAACATATTAACAATTTTTCTCTCACTTGTAATACATATAATATGTTGGAGTCAGATGAAAAAATCAGAGAAAATATTTCCTTAAGCCTCTGTTAGAATGAGTTCCTGTCTAAACAGAAGATAAGGGAGGGAGTATTTGCTGCAGTTCTCTTCCATCTACACAGATTTTTTTGTGATGAGGTTATAATGTATGTTAACGTTATGCTGACACGGACAGCTCTAGCCAATAGGTTAAAATTGTTAGGTAGTTTGTCTTTTTGACAGATCTTGTCTCCACGTCTAGCAATTTATCTGACCTTCCAACTTTGATATTTTCCTTGCCAGTGCGTCCCCTAAATGGCTCCCTTCTACCTCCCGGCCCCACTTAGTTCTTAGAGGCTGACAAGGCAGCCCATGCTTCGCTGAACCTGCGAGGACGGCCACTGGGTCATCGGCGGTGTTAAATGCTGCTTTATTCTGTTGAGTGTTCAATTGCTTGTTCAATCCTTGAACATGTTTTGTTAAATGAATGTTTTAAGCTAATTTAAAAATTCAATTCCTTGCAGGTAGGGACGTGGCAATGTGATACAAAACGTATCGTATTTCCCATTATTTTCCCTTTATAATTTAGTACATGGGATGATTCATAAAAACCTAGGCCAAAGCTAGGCACATTCTGCATGATAGAGGAACTAAACTGCAGAACAAAATCCCTGTTTCTGGAACAAATCTGCTAAATATCACTTGTGCGAACTTTTCTCTCGTGTTCCGTAACACTTAGGATTTGTTGTTCTATCTTGCAAGAAAGTGTTTACATGCATTTGTATATATAAATTGTTTCTTCCCTAGCATTTCATCCTCTTGTATCTGTGCATGTGTGCTTACGTATGTGTCTGGTTAATTTAATCAAAGCCTTATAAATAGCAGCTCAGTTGGTTTTCACAGGGAAAGAGGCTTACTCAAAAAAATTTTATGCTGGTGAATTGTTTTTCACAGGCCAGTCAGAAAGCTCTTGGGAACTTTGCTTCTTAGACCCATCAGAGGTTTTCTTTCCATAGCTGTATAATAGCATTGCAGTTGCTATGCAGTCCACTAGTAATTCTCAACTCTAGAACAACTGTGATGTGTCAAAAGTACTTGCATTATGATACTGAGGTTTGAAGAGAAGAATCTGGGGATACCTTCTAGCAGCCTTCCAGTACCTCAAGGGGGCCTACAAGAAAGCTGGAGAGGGACTTTTGACAAGGGCATGCAGTGATAGGACAAGGGGGAATGGCTTTAAACTGAAAGAGGGGAGATTTAGATTAGCCATAGGGAAGAAATTCTTCACCCTGAGGGTGGTGAGGCACTGGCACAGGTTGCCCAGAGAAGCTGTGGCTGCCCCATCCCTGGAAGTGTTGAAGGCCAGGTTGGATGGGGCTTTGAGCAACCTGGTCTAGTGGAAGGTGTCCCTGCCCATGGCAGGGGGATTGGAACTAGATGATCTTTAAGGTCCCTTCCAACCCAAACCATTCTATGATTCTATGAAAGAAACTTCAGTTGCAGGTAATATAAACCAATCCTTTCTATAGAGTTTTGAACAAGTCTCTAAACAGAATCTAAAACAAGGGGGAGAGCAAAGATGGCAACCCTGATACACTGAGTCTGAATGGGTGGCACCAATAAACTAACTTATGTCCTTAACGGTACTTGAGAGACTAGAAAATAAATGAGAGTCATTCAAGAAAATGAGTATCTAAATTGGTTTTAAACCCTTTTAGAGAATGAATCTCTATTCCTAACACCAGCTAGAAATAGAATAGGACAACCTACAGGGTTTTTTAACATGTTGTTGTTCTTCTGATAGACGAGGAAAGAGACTTGGGTGTTAAGACGCTGTCTGATGCTTACGTCAAAGGTTCAAAATTGCCTGTGTTGTCACCTAGAGAACATGCAACTGGGCTCCAGCAACGCATCTCCACTGTAGAAGAGACTGGACTATCAAAATTGTAGTAAAGAGCAAGTTTGGCTCCCTAGACTAAAGTCAACCTTTGAGTCAAACACCTTCCCACTTACCATTTTTGAAAAGTATATAATTTTGTTGCTCAGTGGTGGAAATAAGTCACAACATTGCTATATGATGTCATACGCATCCCCCTGAATTTTTTCAGGCCTATTGAAGGCAATAAAATTTATGCGCAAACTGAGTCCCTTCTCATGGAAAGCAAAATGGGAAGAAGCTTGAAAATGCTCAGCTTGTTCAATGGATTTATAACGCTTGCAGGTGGTAGCAGGTCATCATTCTGTGGAGCCAGGATCCACAGACTTTTGACTGTTCTCTCTAGCATCATGGGATAATTTCAGGAACTGAATCAATCTTACGAGGAGCTAATGCATAGTATTTTTACAGTTGCAGAACGGGCATTTTAGGGTTTCCATTTATTTGCTTCGTTGTTTATTGTTAACGAGCTTAAGATTGAATTAGGGTAGGTGATGAATAAATGATCTCTTTAGTAAAAATCTTACAAAGATCTTTATAATGCTTTAATGATTGCAAAGGAAAATTATTCATTTTGCCTAACTTGCACTCTACAAACTTTGTGGCAGGATCTTTTTTTTTATATATATCTATTCCCCCCCCCCACTTGCTGATACAAACAACTTTCTGTTCACATCTGCTTGCATCTTTCTGGGCAGGCCCAGGTCCCCAGTTCTTCAGGTTAGGGTTCTGTCTGCACATTATGTGACTTACTTCTTGCTTGTGCACACAACTTCCTTTCTGAAAAAAACCTACTGGAGTCAAGAAAGGGTTCATGCCCTGATTTTGTCCTGCCATACAGGTGATCATAATACCTAGTATTACAGTAATACCTCTGTATTTGAGCTGGTAAGAAAAAAAGAAGGCTGTAAAGTAATTCTCATTCTTCTAAAGAAGAGAAGTAGTAGTTGAACTGAAAAGTCATGCTTTCTCCCATGGTATTTCATAAAGTAGGAGGAGATGGTGTTTTGTCGTGTCTTGTATTATAGACATCCCGTTTGCCTGTACATCTCCAGTATTTGTGTCAACCTGTAAAAAGACTGGCGAGTTTTGTTCTCTTAGAGTTTTCTTTTAAAACTATTCTTATTTGCCTGCAGCTAACTTAAGGACTTGTTTAATTGCAGCTGCTTTGCTGTTTGTCAATAGCCAAGAAGCCAGCTGTTGGTAGAAGACATTTACGTAGGTGTTTGCCTGCTTCTTATGCTTTGTACGGTCGGAAAAGTGAAATCATAAGCTGAGAAGTATAGAGATAGAAGACAGAGCACTGCATTATTTAGTAGTTTACTGTCTGCCTTTTTGAATACCACCATCACCTTAGAAGGAAGAACTACGACTGCCTAACTCTTAACCAGCTGATAGACAGCATAGAAAGGTAAGAGAGTAGAAATTTCCTTATCCAGCACTGGTGAGTGTCTGAATGTATTATAAAGGACAGTGGAGCCAGGTTCCATTTTTGGCCTATGGAAAAAGTAGGAAAGGATGGCTCAAAGAAGTCCTTAATTTGAAGTAGTGCAAGCTAGTGAGATGTTTTTTTGTTGGGAAGGAAGAGCTGCTGTTTACTACATAACTACTCCTTCATGGCTTGATTTCTGTCAAGAGAAGCAAAATCAGAAAATTTTAAAACTCTCACATTCGGTACTAACTGTCTGTATTGGTTCCCTTGTCCCAGATGGGACAGGAGCGAACGGGCTGCTCCCTCAGCACGGCCTGTTTTGTGCCAGCCTGCCCTTTCCTTTTATATCCCTGCTTGGATTAGCCATGCAATAGGTAGGAACCTTTTAATCCTGTAATGTGGCATAGCGGGCAGCCAGGCTTTTTAAAAAATGAACCATCTTTCAAAAGATATCCCTCCGAATTTCAGATTTAATGAACCCCACTTACTCGGGGGAATAAAAGGTGCTAAAATGCAGCCACTCAAGGATGACAAAAGTCAAGAGCAAAGGACAAGGAGAAGTTGGATAGAAGCAGTTTTATTCTCTTCGAGGTTTGAAATTGTCACAACATGTCTCTCCTTGAGTTCATCAGAAGGAAAACATGGCGTATCGGTCCATGTTCAAAGTACAGCCACTTTTACACGCATACCTTTTCAAAGGGGATACTTGTTTCCTTTTCGGAGGAGCTGTGCATTGTTTCAAGTAAGACGCTACACCTACTCCTGCCTGCTGAAGGCTTTGCTGCGCGGCTGCTCTGCCAGCTTTGTATGCATGTCACCAGCACGTCACGTTTGATCAGAACGAAAGTTGCTCCAGAGTATGTCTAATCAGGCAGGGCTTCAGAAAAACTTGAAGGCTATAAAGCTGACCTCCAGAGTCTGTAGTCTTGCCGTTGGGAACAAAGAAGTGTGTAGCTTTTTGAGGTCTGTTACACTGTGTCGTGATAACCATTTAAACAAAAAATAAGAAAGGAAGGATATGAGTAGAAGTAAAGAAAATGCTATCTAGACTTAAACTGCTTTTATCTGGATGTCATCTGGATGTACAGTGCAAGTTTATCAGGTTAGTTTAATTCTTTATTTGGAAGTCTGGCTGAATGTTGGAAATTTTGTCTTGAATTTGCAGGAAGGGTAATAACAGATGTTTTATCCTTAACTTATAGTAGTATATACATTAAAGATTTTATTATATTGCTTTTCATTGTTTATATTAAACTAGCATGTGGTAGCCCCAGTCTGAATTGTGATTTGTGTTAGGCACTTTATGTGTATTTGTTGGAGATAGCATCTACTCTGAGGAGCTCTCGATGTAATTGGAAAGCCAAAGGAGCTGAAGTAGTGAAGTGTTTGGTGGTGGTTAGTCAGGAGAAGAGCTCAGGTCTCTGTTCACAGGGCTGACTTTGCCCTGCGGTCATGGGAAGAAGCTTCTGGGTAGAGACTTGGTAATAGTGATGGTGGTATGAAAAACACAAGGCAGTCTAGGTGTCTTAATTTATGGACCCCACTGTAAATAATGTATCAGCAATAGTGTTTCTGTTTACATTGTCTGTAATAAAAATGGGAAGTCTGCCTGCTTCAGTTTGTAAGACAGTTGTCACTCATAAGTTGTCAGGCTCGCTCCTGGCCTGTTCCAGTCGAACCAGCAGTGGTGATGATGGGAACTGTGCCCTCTTTTTCTTAACAGGGGATACCACATTGGTTCCTAGTCTCTTCCATTGTGGTGGCTTTTGTTCAGGCCCAATTTAGCATTTGTGTAGTTGCTGCTTTCAAATACTTGAGAAGACTTTGAAACACCTGCTCGATATCTGTGTTGTATTGTGCCAAATGCCATTTCAGCTTTGCTCGCGCTATCAGCTGCGGGTGAGAGACCTAGTGGAGGTACAGCCAACAGAGATCTGTGATCTCGGAAGAAATGCTACTGAAATCTGTTCCTGGTTATCCCAAGAGGTTTGTGAACTGAGCAGGCAACGGATCTTTAACCATGGAAGTCATCGAACCTTTGAAAACTGCATTGTCTATTACGATTCTTGGTAAAATGAAACATTTCTTGGTGAGTGTAAAATTCTCTTTATTTGCCTGTTAAGTATATCTGGAACACTGGCAATTCTCAAAGACTAGTTTCTAGATATAGAGGTCACCTCAAGTGATAAGATAGTGAGAAAACAGAGCAGGGCAGTGCAAATGATCACGGGTGTTTCAGTTAAAATCTTTCTTGAAGGCAGCAGACTTTGTGTAAAGCTCCTGCAGTATTTTGTAATCTAGGTGTCTAGAAGAATTTCCACCTTACTGGAATTATGGGCGCTTAGAAAACAGGAAAAGCAACGACTACATTATAGATAGTCAAATAGTAGGGATGTGTGCAGATTTGACGTTCTTGGAATAAAGGCGCTGCAGTTGGAACTAGTTTTTGAATTACATTGTTTTCAAACTAAACTATAGGATGCCAAAAATATTTCTGGGCTTCTTCATAAAGTTTCAGTAGCAATGGATCTGTCACTTTGGTTGTGTTTCAGGTGCTTGAATATTAGCTGTTGAGAGTAACATAAACAGCAGTCACATTTCAAGCCTGCCAATAGGATTGTGTTCACACAGTGCTTCACTGCGTATGTACAAAAAAGTTTTCCTCGAGGGCTACGCAGTCATTTGTTTTGCTTGTCCAATCCTGAATCACTTTAGCCAGACTGTCAGCAAGGTTGAGGGTTTGGTACTGACTTGAAGTGTTGGACGTTTGTCTGCAGGACAATTCAATAAAACCAAATACCTTGGTTTTTAATGTGTATCCTACAGGTCCAGAAGAATTAATATGGATGGATCTCCAATCAGCTGTCTTAAAATGAGGATGATAAAATAGACTATACAGCTCACCAAAACTGTAGTTTTGTTGTGTCTAGATGTCCAATATATTTGTTTTAAATTATTTTAAAGAAATGGCACCCCCTGGCACTAAATTGTCATAATTCAAAATAAATGGAGAGTTTGAGAGAAGCCACATTTGGGTAGCCATTGAAAGCAGTGCAGAAAATATCATTTGCGTGCCTGTGACTACTCTAGTTCTCTGGCTACAAAAGTTCACAGCCATGTAATTTCTACCTTCTTTCTTCAGCTATATTTAGCCTTTACAGGTTTTGCTGGTCCTTCCAGAATTTATCTTGCTTCCATTCTGGGAAGTTGGGGAAATCTTTACTTAAATTTCATCAGAACAGACCAGGATAATGGCAGATATCAGAGTTGTTAGAGCCTGTGTCCTAAAGCAGCCGTTCAGTTGCTCTGTTCTCTAGAGCCTTTGTTAATTGAGGCAATGCTGCTTTTCTTCCTCCTCGCCCTGAGTGATTTTCTCCAAAGGAGTGATGCGTTCCCTGGTGGCTTACCAGAAATCATTGGTCTTGGGAGCAGTTTCTTAGTTCTCATAGGATGAAAGAAAAGGTGAATAAATTTCATGTTTATAGACCGTAAAGAGAAATTACCATCTACTTTGACTATATGCCTTCTTCACAATGCTAAACTTGCTGAAAAAAAGACGAGTCCAAATCTATCCTCATTCCTTTATTGGGTGCAATATAGTTTGGGGATGGGGAATTGTTATATTCTTTCTGTTGCCACCCAGTAATGAGGAATGTAAGTCATGATGATACAGTATCACAAGAAATCAGCAGACAATTTCCTTCAAATGCTACAGTTCAACTTCCAAAACATGCCTAGTTTCATCAGATACGTACGAGGGCATCCAGTGTCAGAATGCAAATCCTTTTCTAATCCATTTCTAATTCACAGTGGGCTTGAGATGTTTCTTTGGGCTGGTCCAAGAGGTTTTGACCTCTGTTATATAGTAGGCTGTCTGGTTCAAGGGAGATGTTATCGGAGCATAGCAAATACAAAATAGCATCTTCACTTTTTGATAGGTTATTGTTAAATTGTTAAAAATATTTGCTGCTAGTGCCATCTCTCCTCTGTCTTTCTTCTATCCTGCTTCTGAGACCATCTTTGTACAGATTGATTGGGTTGTTACTGTTTCCTCTGGACCTTTAGAGAATGCTTACGTTAGGTTGTCTTCTGTAGCTCATCTTTCAGGTTTTAAGGAAGTAACTTGGATGAATATGTTCAAACCAGTTGGCTTTCTTTAGTAGCTAGCAAATGTCTAGCAAGAGCAGGAAAAAGTTTACAGTTCATACACGTTCTTTGTTAGCAACTCTATAGGCTCAGCCCCCAGAATGCATGTAAACCAGATGATGTTAGCAACACTTCACGCGTACCGCAGTATTCGATAGGCAGACACAAAGAATTTTCAACAAATACTGTACATCTTACCACAGAACCTCTGAAAGAAATGAACTTTCATTAGGTAAATAAGTGAGCATCACACGCCAGAATGCAAATCCTTTTCAGTTCTTATGCTCACCTGATTTCCTCTGCAATCCTCCCACTGAGCCCGAAAGGTGGGAAGAGATGATAGATTCTGTCTCGGTTTAGGAATTTGCAATTTATCAGGGAGAGGGTTTTTACAGCATTGTTGTATGAGTGATCAGGGACACTGGTTATGAAATGATTTGAGTGCAACACTGCAAGCTTTTAGGGATGGCTCATTTGCTTGTAGCTGTCCCGATGAGGATTAGCATTTCTTACCTGCAAGCTACAGTACATTTAATAAACCACTGGATCAGTGGATTCTGCTCTGGAACTGTCAATGTTTGTTCTAGCAGATCTGTCTATATTGGAGTGTGCAAAGCCTCTGAGAGCACTACAGCAGGTCTGTCAGCCCTGGCTCCCCAGGAGCACACTTCGACGCACTTTTGCCTTTAATTTTGTGTTATTACCTCTTGCTGTTTTAAACTGCAGTGTCCTTTTCCCTCCTTGCTCTCCCTAAAGATAACAAGCTGACAGAGCTGATGACACAAGGAGCTGGGTGGAATGCAGGGAAACCAACCTTGTAATATAAGCATGCAGCAGGGCAATTACCCAAAACTGGGATCTGCAGATGCTGCTCTCGGTCTGAGGAAACCAGTCATTTCAGCCAGCGGGCTTGGAGGTGAGGGCTGCCAGTGCAGGAGGCAGTTCCTGTGCTTTACGGTTAGTGCTGGCCAGTGACCAACTTGTCCAGGCTGGAAGGAGCACTCTCCTTCGCTAGAGATGCGGTATTTTTACTCCCTGCAATCTCACTCTTAGTGGGTTTTTTTGGTTGTGGGGGTTTTTTTATGCCTATACTTGAAGTGTAGGTCATATCCTAGTGCTGCGTGTGTGCTTCCAGCTAGCCCTACCACCTTTGCTTTTGTAATCAGGCTGCAGATGTGCTTCATGATTGAACAACTTCTGCGCACCGCCGCTCCTGCTCCCAGAGGAGTCCAGCAGGCTTGCTTATGCAAGCTGTCATGCTGTCTTTTTTTTCAAAAGCATGTTGTGGCTTTGCTTTTGTGTGTATCCGACTGGCTGTTCATGCCTGCATATAATAGGCTCCGTATATAAAAATGTTCCCAAGCACACAGCTGCGGAAACAGCTTCCTTAAACCCGACAAAACTGCCAGCCCTTGCAGCTCAAGCCACCATAAATTACAAGAACCCGCTCCCACCTCGCTGAAGCTGTGCCTGCTGGCAGCGCACGCACACACGCTCGCTCGCTTTCCCCCTCTCGCAGTCAAAGATGATAGAAAGTCTTCTGGGGATTACTGCACATTTGTAGAGCAACAATGGAAAGCAGCACAGCACAAATATCTATTCTTCCTCACCCAGCATAACAAACGCTGCTTTGTCTCACATCTGGCCCTTTTTAATAGCTCAAAGCCAACAGCAGTAGCTATTTAGCAGCTTATAGTAAATAAAGCTTTATTAAAACAACTTCCTTTTTCAAGTGTTTAATGATTAACCTGGCCTTTCACCTGACATTTTATAGTCTTTTTTTTTTTTTCAAGTACTATATCTAGCAGGGGAAATAAAATAGTTGTCATGGACAGATATTAAACTTTTCCCAGTTTTACTCTTGAAAGGAAAATAATCTTTAAGAGCATCTTTGAAAATTCTCGTACTGAAAAGCAGACTTAAAGACCTCTTACTGTGTGAGGACATACGTGTGTGCATCTGTGCCTGTGTAAATGCGTACGTGCTGAGCTGCATCGTACCTTTGCATTTTGAGGTCTGCCTGCAGGCCTGTGTGTTCCAGGTTTTTGCTATGCTGCAGGAGGGCACTAGCCTAATACTGAAAAGGAGAATTAATGCAATTATACACAATTAATAGTACTAATCTGTGTGTATACACAGAGCATGTTCTTATAGTTCAAGAAACAACTTTTTAAAAGATGTTTAACGTTAAGAAAAATGTCAAGTGGAATTAGATGTGTTTTGTCCCTGGACGTTCTGCCGCCAGGACCGGGCCCTGAGGGCAGTGGTGTTTCTTAAATTTATCGTTGGAGGTGACGGGCGCCCGGGAGCTGCTGGGCTATTTCTGGCCCGTCCCCTCAGGGATCCCTGCTTTCAGGCGACGGAACGCGGCTTTTCCGCCTCACGGCCTCCGCAGTGGCCCCCGCCCGCGGCAGGCGAGGGCCCGGCGGCGGCCTCCGCCCCGGGCACGGCGGCCCCCGCTCTCCCTCAGGGCGGCGGCGGGCGGCGGCGCGGCCCTGCGGCGCCCTCTGCGGGCGCGGCGGGGAGCGAGCACCGCGGCCCCGGCTTCCCCCTCACGGCCCGGTCCGCGGCGCCCGCCACCTGCCTGCGCCCTCGCTCGGTGCTTCCCGCCCAGCTGGCGGCAGCCCTGCCGCGGCCCCCCCGCCGCCTCGGCGCCGCGGGCCTGTGGCCCCGGCCTCCCTGCCCCGCGCTCTCCGGGCGTCGTTAGCCAGCGCAATCTTCTCCTGCCCTCGCTCTAGCTTGGCTTGTTGCTTGATCAAAGTCACTTATTAGATAAAAATTGTCTGCCCTCTCGTACGACCCTCAGCACACTAGAGACATGCAGGAAATTATTAGTTTTAGTTGATTGAATAAACAGTATTAACCAATTTCTGTTATATAGTGGGATGGGCCTGGGAGGGGAAGAGGGACGATTGAAAACTGCTGTGGTTGAATTCCTGCTTAGGGAACAGTTTTCTTCTTTTCTGCCTCTCACCTACTCAATAATGTTAAAAAAGGAATTTCTTGACTGGTAAGGGTTTCGCCTGTGTTATGTCCTTCTTCCATTGAGTGGTTCCAAGTGGCTCCAAATTAGATCGTGTTAATTATAGCAGCCACAGTTCCCCAAAGGGTGGCTGGCAGTGTGCTCGTCCCCTGTGGAAACGGAAACCCAGCGTGACTCGGTGCTGCCGGCCCTCGAACGCCTCTCACAGCAGCCGTTTCCCTGCCTTGCCTGTCTCCTTGGAAGGCCTGCATTTCCTCTCTGCTCTTAAAAATGGCTTTCTGGTGGAAAGGTTATTTGCTAAAAACTTGATTTCTCAAGAAATGGCACTCTCTTGCTCAGGTGAGGGGCAGGTGGCAGTGCTTAGGCTTGGTTGGGCTGTAGGGCCTGCACCGCCCTTGTCCACTGACGTGTTTCCAGTGAGCTCTGTTCTGTTTCTGCCCGGCAGCGAGGGAAGAAAGCGTGCGAGGGGGGAGGAAGAGCAAAAAGCACCACATGCGGAGTGTCTCTAACTCGGTGAGAAAGTCGGGCCTGTTTCAGTTGGTGATTCGGGTCTCCCTTGGCCGCAGACAAGCAGGTTCCTGCGGTCCATTGGTCTCAGGGTGGCAGAGCTCTTGCTCTGGGTGGCAGCCCTGGCTTGTGAGGAGAGCTCATCCCAGAGCAGAACTGAAACCACAGTTACTTTCAAACTGCAGTATGTTTTTAGATATGTCAGTGTTTTGAAGCAGTGCTGAAATGTTTGGGTTTTTTTGTTTTTGGGTTTTTTTTAAGAGGCTGTTTAGGCTCCCTTAGGAACTGGTAGGGACCATGTTTTACTAAATTGCTCTTCTTAAATGCATTATTGGAAGTCTAATTTCTGATACAATAATTGGAAACTCCTAACTTGAACTTTAAACCAACACCGAGTGTAGCAGAAGCTTGTGAAATTCTCTTTCTTGTAGCCACTACATAATTTCATTCTTTTTTTCCAATATTGAAGAGGGTTTTGTAGTAATTGTTTAAGAAAAAAGATTCAGTATGTTTAGGGTTAAAAAAAAAAAGTCTAACAGGTCGATACATCTGTTCCTTTAAAAACACATTCTCCATTTTGAGACATCATAAATATGTAAATGAGGGCTCTTTAATTACTGCCTAGGGCTATAAACTCGCATGCTAGAGGGGAGGGAAGAAGGAAAGCAAAGAATAATTCACATAATTTTTTTTGGGGGGGGGGAGAGAGAGAGATTGGATCTTTACCTTAGAAAAGACAGCAGAAGAATGGGGCTTTTATAGCTGAATTACCAGAAGGTGTTGGGAACACTTCTTTTCTTATTTATCCTTTGGATGGAGTTAGCTATAAAGCAGTAGCGTACGACCTTTCTGGCTAATGTGTTGCACCAAACAGAGGGGATTGTGATGAAGCACCGGGTAAAATTCCCTTCTCTATCCCACTCTGCCAGTACCCTTAATCCCGATCAGCAACATCCCCTGCTGTCTCTCAAGCTGCTCGCAGTGCCTGAATCTTAGCATGGTTTCTCATGCAGGTACACCAGAGGCTAGCGAGGGACCCTGCAAAGTCATTCTCACTTGTGACCTGATAAGTGCTCAGCACTTAACCGAACAGAAATCTGCTCTTATTTGGCCCTGCCAGCCTTTCTGTATCTTAAGCACCATTATTTTCGAGTAAGGTGATCTTGCTGCTACTTTTAAAACAGTGTGAAATCGACAGAAAGGGCATTTTTTAAAATTTAAGGATGTGAATGTGCATGTGGGGAACCAGACCAATGTACAGCAGTACCTGTGTAATAGGCATAGTTACTGGAAATTTAATTCTGCTGGTATTTTTTCCAGGCAAAACAGTATGGTGTCAAAATGCTTATTCTGCCTTGGTAAAACTTCAGATCCGTACGATAATTTTCACTTTCCATGTTTAATCTTTTAATTCTTGCTGAGGCCTATGAAAGAATAATTTTCAGATAATAATGATGATTTCCCACTAATGAGCTCCACATTTTTATAGCAGAAATGACTTAGAGCCAGTACGCTTGCTGCAAAAAAGATTCTATTTGATGCTCCTATGATGTATCTGAGAGAAAGGTAAAAATGAGTCTTAGGGGGGTGAGGCAGGATATTTCAAGTACAAAGTGTTAATGTCATTCTATGTGGTGAGGCTTCACATGTACAATTTTGGCTGTTTGGTTCATGCAACAAATGCTTACTAGTGGACTGAGTGGCTTCTCTTGACCAGAAGAGAATAAATGAGCTTAGGCTGGTGAAAGTAGCAAACCACCGGCAGTAAAGGGCTGGTGGGTGTCTGTCCATGCAGGGAGGAGGAGGAGGAGGGAGCCTGGCAGGGCAAAGGCTGTTGTAGCCAGAGAGCACTAGTGACGTGAGAACGAGCGGAGCTGAGGATGGAAGTGAAAATACTTTTAGCTACTAGGGAAAGGTGAGAGTCAGAGAGCGCTTTTCAATGGGAGCCTTTGGGTATTAAAAGTGGAACTATTTTTGAGACGAATTTCATCAGTTTACGACAGAAATTGTATGGCATACCTGTGTAGGAGAGCAGGGGACTGTGCTCCCAGTCCTGCCTCCAAGAGCCCCGTCGGACTCCTGCTCAGTCCTGCAAGTTAGCTCTGTGCGCTCTGCCCTCTGCTCTTCCAAACGGACTTGAGAAGCTATGCTGTGTAGGAGAAATGACAGTTTGGACAAGTACAATAGTAAGCTGTGGTTCAGGTAGCTGATAGCAACCTTCGATTTTGTTTATGGTTAACTGGAAGGCAGAGAATTAGGGTGGTATGTATGTACAGTTCATAAATCACCACGCAGGATAGTTTGTTGGCATGAGTGACAGTATGTGACTACAAGTCACTGTCATTATCTCTGTAAAAATCTGTCTGTAGTCTCCCAGCGCTGAAGTATATTGCCAGTAACACCAGAGGCAGCACCTGATGCTACTAGCCACAAGTCTGAGTGCTGGTGTATCTGGCTTTACTTGAGAATTGTGTTTTCTGCCAGCGTAGAGTATGTCTGTGTATCTGTTGCTTGGGATAGATACTCTTTGCAACTTGGCTTCCAGTTTCTCTATGTGGCTGTATGGCACTGAGGAGGTTAAATAGGTAATGCCAAAATAATCATAAATTGTGTTACAAAGTCAACCAGAAATATGGTATTTGCTTACTGGTTCATAAGCAAAAATGTCTTGACTTCTTAAAAAAAAAAAAAAAAAAAAAAGCAAGCATCTCAGTTTGCATTTCTTCACATATTTCAACAAAAATCTATGTGCATGTATACGTTCGTATTTTTTTCAGCATGCTCTTCTCCACCTGTCCTGATGTTCAATTAAAATGCAGATAATGTGTCCCAGCTTGTAAGATGGATTACTGATGAAGTGGTGTCATGTCCTGGGCTAGCTTACCTCTTGATAAATACCTCTGCTGTCCACTGAGGGATTAAACTTCATGACTTACTGAGGTCTGTTTGGGGGTCTTACAGGCAGATAAGACAGTGTTACTCACTTTTATTAAAATATATCAATTTACATTTGCTAAAGGACCTTTGGATGGCATTTGCTATTGAGAAGGTGGCAGTGGCATAATCAAACGATAATACTTGTATGTGAAACTGGCTTTTCCATTTCATAAGTATTATATTTATTGACAGGAGTGCTTTATTGAACCCTCTTGTGTCTAGAGTGTGGAGATGAGGAGCTTGAGCTGCTGTTGTAAGACCTCATTTAGCTGTCTAGCAGAAAAGATTTCTTCCCCCGAGTCTAATCTGGCAGAGCCATAGAAGAACGGTATCAGCTAGGTACAGAAATCTCAGGCGGCTTGGGTGTGTGGGACGCATGCGGATGCTATGGTCTGGAGTCCTGTCTTGTCGTGACAGCTGTGCAGTCAGGGTTCCCACCAACAAGGAATACTCTTCTTCTGGAGGCTGAGTACGGACAGTGCTGGACTTGTAGAGGTGCTTTAACTGAAGAGATGTGGAGTTGCGTAGTAGGAGCGGTGAGCGGTCAGCTTCTCTAACTGAACAACTATCTGAAAAATCTGCTGTCTTTTATGTGTATGTAGGGAGTGAAAAAGAGTTTTGTCGTGGACAGCTCGCTGAATAACAAACTGCTCAGTGCCACCGAAGGGTTCATGAGGGAGAGGTTTCTGTGTGAGTCTGGATCTTGCTTGTGCTAGTATAAACTTTTATATAAATACAGCATTTGGGTATGTATTTCTGAATCTGTGGCCCACTCCCTGTTCGTGAATGTGAGGATATAACTTCTTAGACTGTACCGCTCTGTCTCAGTAAAGGATATGGGAATTTGTAGGCAAAGACTGTTTTCATGTTCCAATGCACAATATCTATGGTTTCATTTCCATTTTAGATGCCATGAAAGTGATGGAAACAGCAGACTATATATATGTATGTGAGAAACATCTCTGTGCCCCTGAGAAGTGAATTCTAGAAAAAAGCACTTAAAACTGCTCAGCTTATTAAGTACGGGCTGGAGTCTCATGCAGTTCTACTTAAAACATAAATAAGTAGAAGTCACGGTGCAAACTGGTAATATGAATTACGGACTGAAACTGTTGATTAGGTGTTGGTTTCTGTCTTTATAATCTGCTGTTCTGCCACTATAGGAAAACTATAAGGGAAGGCCAGAGAGAGGGAACGGGTGGAAGGGGCTCAGTGAAATTCAAACCATGCCCACAACAGGAGGCTTACTTATGCTTACGTGTGCTTTTAGTGTCTTGCTCGTGGTCCAAGTTTGAGTGGCATTTTGGCCGTTCCTGCCTTTCAGATCAGTAAAGCTGTTTGTGCTATGGCTAACCCCTTACCCCAGTCTGAACACAGGGATAAGGGAGAGGTAAATGGTGAATTCAGCATGATGTGTGCGTGCTGATTTAGCGCCTATCATTTCCCCCTCTTGCAGGCATTGTTCTGGATTCCAGACACATCCCATTATATTGATGAAGAGCTGCTTATGTGTAATCATGGAGTATGATGTAAAGCATGGCTCTGAGAAGGAGTTAAGGGGAACACACGGAGCAGGGCTCGTCTTGATGGCACCACTGTGTACCAAGCTGTATCCACAACTATAACTCAGCATGAAGAGCATTGGTGGCGGGCTTAGGGGACTGTGGGTTTGCTCTTTAGATCATCATAACTTCTTGCTACTTTTCATTTGATGATTTTATACAGCTGTAGCAACATGAATTAAAACTCCTAACACCACACTGAGCCTTCATTTCCATTTTCTAGATTTTTTTTTTTTTTTAAGGTCATAGGGAAGTTTTAATTTGCCTTAAGTTACACAGTTTGTTAGAGATGGGCCTAGAAAGCGCAGGACATGTTTTTCCAGAAGTAACAAGTAGTTTGTTCAGCTATGGATACCTTAAAGAGCCCAGTTTTTCTAGAAGGCAGGAACTGCTCAGCCCTTTGGTCTGAACATCAGGCCTCTTGCATATATGCTGGCTTGTGCATCTGGAATCGTTAGTCATTCTGCAAGTCTTTGTCGAGTTGTGAATCCCAGTCCTTCACTCACTGTCATCTCAGCCATTTCAAGGGCTCATTAAATAGATCTGCTAGTTGGAGGAGAGTCCAAAGCATACCTGTTGCTTTTATTTTCAATACAGAAATCCAGAGTCTTCATAACACACCTTTTGTGTTATTTTGGGCCATGTAATACTCTGCCATATCTCATTTATGGGAGGTCTTTTCTCTTAGAGGAAGATTAGGAAGAATCTCCATGCCTATGCCCTTGTCCTTGCAAAAGCCAGACTGTCATTGTTATTGGGATTATTATTATTTTATCCCTCAGTGTGCTCAGGGGTTTCTTGCAAGCTGCTGTGCTCGATTGTTTCAGTGATAGAAGTGCATGAACTGGTCTCAGTGATCTTTACTGTCCTTTTTGTCTTGCAGATCGAGGGATTTTAATGGCTTTCAGGTAGAAGCCAAGTGGAGACAATCAAAATGAATTCTATGGACAGGCACATACAGCAGACCAATGACCGGCTGCAGTGCATAAAACAGGTAAGCTGAAGGTGGAGATCATTGCTGCTAGATGAGCATTGTGTATTGCGTGGCAGGGTGTGTTGTGCATTATGGTTACCTGTTGCTTAATGAATATCCTTGCCTTTTAGAGGGTAGGAGAGTGGTAGGAATGCGACATTGTAATCTCCTTGAAGAGAAGAATATCTGCTGCAAGAGCTGATGTGTAAACCTCAAAAGCCAAACTTTCCCTTTCACTTTTCTAAGAAATCTTCAGCCTGGAGACTCAACAAATCTGTCTCAGCTGAAAGCAGAGTGGTGCTAGTCCTGCCAGCTCTGCCCTGAAGGTGTCACAGTGGGCAGCCATCGTACTTATGCTCTGAGCGCAGTAATCCAAAATTTCGACGGGCCAGTTTTGATTCCAATCCAGTACCTGACCTGAGACCTGCACTGCCTGGAGACTTGAACTTGGATGCCTGGCATACCTCCAAGTGCTTGGTTTATAATCGGTTTATGTGGAGAAGTAAAAACTTCTGTTTGCAAGGTAAAATTTTCAGAAGCATCTGTTTATGAAGATGAAGGGCCCTTATAATTCACTGAAGGGCAGTGGGATCTAAGTCTTGTTTACAGATTTTCCCACTGTAACTGTGCTTGCAAATGCTTTTATAACCAAGTGAAACTACAAAGGCAAGGATGGAATGAGCAAATGCAATCTTTCCCTGCTTTACCCTTCTCGGTGAGCTTTGCTCTCTGGTGCAGGCAGCGTGTATCCTTCCCTCACATACGTTCTTCTCTGCATGCAAGAATCCTTACAGAAAATTCATAGCAATGGTCCTTTGTGTAGAGGAGGTGTGCAAGAGAATGGTTTCTCATGTTGGTGTTTTCCAGTTTTATCTCTAAACCAATGCATGCATGCAGCAAACAGGTGCATAAATGTAAGCAGCACACAGGTATTTTGAAGGTTGGTTATCCCAGCTGGATCCATGAGATGAGGTCCAAAGTTCATCCCGCAGAATTGGTTGAAATTTTCTGAATTACATTGGAAAAACAGAAAGACATTATTCCATGAAATAATGTTCCCAAACCATTTTTCCCTGTTGTCTGAGCAATTTTCTCTGTCAGTTCAGGCCACAGCATGTTTAGAGGACAGAGTCCTGCTGTTTCAGTTTTATATTTGTATTAACTAAGTTAAAAACCTACTTGCCTACTGTTGCTGTGGGACATGTGCGTATTGCTTCTTGAAGGAGCACAGCATTTCTCTGTTCATAGATTTCTTTGTGTTGTAGACACAAGCACCCTAAATCAAAGGAACTGATAAAAATAAGCATGGGGATGGTACTGGATTGGTCTAGATTTTTAAACTTATTTTATTTTCTTTTATCTACAACTTCTTCAAGAGGGGCAGCAGAGGGGAAGGTGCTGATCTCCTCTCTCTGGTGACCAGTGATAGGACACAAGGAAATGGAATGAAGCTACGTCAGGGGAAGTTCAGATGAGATATTAGGCAAAGGTTCTTCACTGAGAGGGTGATTGGTCACTGGAACAGGCTCCCCAGGGAGGTGATCATGGCCCCAAGCCTGTCAGAGTTCAAGGAGCATCTGGATGACACTCTTAGTCATATGATGTAGTTTTAGGTAATCCTGTGAGGAGCAGGGAGTTGGACTCAATGATCCTTATGGGTCCCTTCCAACTTGAGGTTTCTACGATTATCTGTTTCCGTTCTCTTAGTTTCAGCAGTCTCCATCATAATGTTTTGTCATGTTTGCCTAGATATTAGTAGTGTTTATATTTTCTGGAATGTATTGTAATGCAAAGAACAGAAAATGTGTGTTTATTTGCAAGTCTGGGCCATGGAGATGCTTTGGGGGATATAAAAAAAGAATAAAGTTTATACCTAAACCAGCTGATTTTTCTCCTCCGCATTTCCTTTATGAGAGAGGAGTTCAGAATAAGTCAAACAAAGCTAGTTTGTAGGTCAAGGAGCAGAAATAGGAATCTGTCCCTGCAGAACTGCTGGTCATAATCCAGCCTTGGTCTGTGGTGGCTCGCTCGCTCTCTTTCATCACTCTGTGGTAAAAATCAATGCATCTCATGGCCCTTTAGAGGCCTGAGGGAAATACGAATTTTGGGATCTCATCCCAGTTTCTTATGAACAACTATCTGATTCAGAAAAAACATGCCCTTGACTGGCACAAATTGGTGTCCTTTTGGCCATCCTAGTCTATAGGATGAAGAATGAAGTGACTTCCAGAACAATTTAACCTTCCAGCTGTAAGAACAGACCTTTAGATCAAGTGGAGAAAAATGGAGGATGTTGCTCAGTTCCTTTTTCTAGAGCTGTCGGTTTCTGTACGTAGAGAATTTGTATTATTTTAATTAGATAAAAGAATACCAAATTACACTTCTTACAGTATTAAAGAGATACTTTTGCTTATGTAATGGGTACTCTGCCAGTTAAACCACTAACTTCATTTATCCATAGTGCTGGTTTACATATGCAGCTAGGATATTTCTTCAGCAATGAATGCCGAGGGGAAGGGAAGAAGGTCAGACTTCCCAGCAATCGTGGAGCATTCTCGGTTTTGTTTGATCCTATCTGGAAGAAAGCTCCGGGTTTTCTGGTGGGCAGGGGCATGCTCACGTAGCTGCTCTGTTCTGTCAGACAGCAAAGGATGCCTGACGAGGAGGTGTCCTATTTGGGCATGCTCTTGAATTCATGGTGCCTGTGTTCTGTGTAGGCTCAAATAAGAGAATAGGGATGCTTTTGTTTCAACTCATGAAAAAGTGTAGTTAACCAAGACAGTGGCTGAACACCAAAAATATATAGCAGAAAGCTTTTTCTGTGAAAGGGGCAATACCTGTAGTTTTGTCAGAGAGGAATGGCTGATTTTTGTTGTTGTTGAAGAACTTAGCATAGAGACTGCTCTTTGCTTTTTCATAGTTCCAAAAACTTGCGCTGTTACCTTTGCTGTAGTGGAGAAAGAGACAGAAACCGACTCTGACAAGCTTTTTGGAGGAGACTCACCCTGTCAGAGGGTCATAAATTTCCATCCTGGAGACATTTACCTTGTTCTTTGAGACAGGTCATTAGCTGGCAAAATTAACGTGGTACCACAAAGAGTATTCCAGTTTACCCATAGAGAACTGGACCGCACACTGTTATGTACACATGGATTCTGGGAGCAAAGGAGTACCTTGCATGGCCATATCAATGTATCTTCACCGATTTGGGGGGTTAACTGGAGGGTCAGACAAAAAGCTGCCTGCCTTTTCTTCCCCAGTCTCCAGTCTTTTATCCTTCTTCCTAGCCTGTGAACAAACAGTACTGCTGTTCTCCCAAAGAGATGTGTGCTTTTGGGGTGGTTAACACAGCAGTGGCATGGAAAGCGCCCTGCAACGGGGGAGGAAAACCATCCTTCCTTGGCGCCCAGCATCTGCATGTGTTATAACCTTGCTGGCAGCTAGTGCTCATGCAGCCAGACCCAGAGCTGTCTGCCGCCCTCCTTGCCCCTCACCCCAGCCCCTGAGAAACGCTATAAATGGTAATCCATGTGCCTCTTTAACTAGATCAGGTTTCAACACAGGGTCAGGACAGGCTTCTTTCTTCCCAGCTCTGTAACTTGTGAGACACCCACAATATCCTTGCTGACTTCAGTTCCAGGATCAAGGTTGTGTTTTACCTTCATCTTTTTTAGCACTTTAAAGCTACAAACCCAAAACTTGTATATGATCAGCTAGTTAGGAAATGAAGTGTGTGTGTTAAGAAGTGTTTCAGAATAGATGAAAGGGCAAACTGAAGAGGTGTCTGTGTATTTACGCTTAAAACCCCCCCAGACTTCTGTGGAAGGCTGGAACAGCTTGTGTGGTCTCTTTGTAGCCAATTTCCTCAGTATTTGTAAGTGTATGTGCTTTAAAATCAAACATAGGTTTTTGATGTACAGCGGAAAACGCCAAAGTAACAGCCTTCCCTTAACACATGCAATTAGTTTGTCATGACACAGGAGACTCTTCAGGGTACACTGAAGGAGGGCTGATCTTCAGGGTGCAGACTTTCTTTCTTTAATTCTTTGTTCGTACAGACAAAAACACAAATGATTTTGTGCTTGGCGGAGGTCTGATAGCTCCTGAGAACTGCCCTATTCGGGCTGCAGTAATAATCGTTTATCTGCCAAGTACTCACGGCTTGGCTGGCTCTGATGCACCGTCCACCATGGAGCTCCAGGGCAGCAGGAGCTGGCTCGGGCAGGCACAGAGCTGAATTTGAGGGCTTCCCTGGTGCCCGGGGCCCAGGCACAGCCTTCTGAAGGAGCCAGCTTGGCTCCCACTGCAAAAGAAGTCCCAACAGAGGATTGACTGGTTTTCTTAGGCCGTTCCTCATAATAGACCAGAGGTATGGCTTTAATCAAACACCGTCCATTATTTTCCTTACGTGATATGAGTAAATACCAGGCAAAATCAGCGGGTTGCATGACGTCTCCTCTCTGCTCTCACCCTGATGGGTCCACTTTCAAAACGTAAAGCTATTTTAAATCTAGGAACTTCTACCTTTTGTTGTCTCTGTTTGCTGTCAGTCAGTTTGTAAGGTTTCTATACATCTCTTCTGAAATTCTTGAAAAGAGGAAGATGGAGAAAATCTTTCTATATTTAAGTTACAAGGAAGCAACGCCTTTCAGAATAGGTGCGTGATAATCTTCCTGCTGTGCTGAGGACAGTTGTCAGGGTACATACTAGAGCCGTGCTGAAATTTTAGTAACAGGTTAAAGGGAAGTATGAAAAGGCTCTCTGGTGTGAAAAGTATTTGGTGGTGGTGGGAACAGGCAAGGTTGTTTCTGCTGCTTGTGTCGTGTTACTTGAGGATACATGGAGCGATATCATCAAATGAGGCTGGATCACTCGGGGAACCCCGGTTAATTGAAGGCACACATCACATAACTGATTTCTAGAAACAGATTAGCATTTCTCCCCTCTTTCCTTCAAGAAAGCTTGCTGAATTGCTGCAGTTGCGATGCTTTATAATGCCTAGCCAGCCATTCAGAGAGATACGCTAAAAGTTGTAATTGCTGTGTATTTGTGTTGATCTTTTCTTGCTCAAATTGGAAACAAACAGGCCCATTTCTTTCATCATTCAGCAACTGGGTTTTTGGTCGCTTGCAATTCAGAGGAAAATAGAATCCTTTGTATATTTACATAACAGTTAGCATTTAAGCCCTGAAATGTTTGAACTAATTTTTCTGCCTTTCAGTATTGTTGCAGACTTGTGTAAATGCTCAGCAGTCCTAAACATGCCACTTTTAATATATTTTGGACTGGTTAATGTGGACTGGTATGAAATTATAGCTGAAAAGGTTTTAATAAAGCCTGATGAAAATGTCATTCTTCAAGAACTTTGAAAATGAGAAGTATGATGAAGGGCGCATTTATTTAGAATACATGTTTTTTGGTTGTGGCCCATATAAGTGTTACAGGGTTTTTAGCAGCTAGATATGAAATAACATACAGCAGTAAGGTGAAAAAGACCTTTCTTTTCCATACAAAGACATTGGATGGGCCTCAAGTGTTACAGCTTATTGGTTGAATGGTCCATCAGTGCTGTCTTAGTAGCTATATTTTTTTAATATTTTTTTTCTGAGTCCCATAGCTGCAAATTCTTCGTCTGCTTTTGTGCTCGGTCTGTTGAATATTCCTCTGCTAGAGTTAAGTATGTTTAGGAAAAACTGACAGCAGACCAGCTTTCCTGGCTCCTCTGGTCCATTCAGAGACTTGGCAATCAGCATTCCTGCCCTGTTAGATCCTGCATCCTGGTAGGGACTGCTCTGGCTCAGGCAGTGAAGCCTCAAGGGAAAGAGCAAAGACGCAAAGTGCTAGAAGCACTTCCGGAGGGGAGGGGGAAGAAAATGCCTTCTCGATGTTTGCAGTATTTGGCTGGTTTGTTTATTTGATGAGATTCCAGTGGGCGGAATATAACCCATCATCTTTTGAGGCAGGTGGGTAAGTGGGTGTGGGGTATAATTCTCTCCTTCCCAATTCTGCTGCTTGTTTTACTGCAGCACCTGTCCTCGAGTGTTGGGACATTAGTATTGTTAACTGTTTTCAAAGAGAAAATATACATGTTTTAAACTTACACTTAAAACTTCTAGTACCCACAGTATTTAGAATAATTTTATTCTTTCTGTGCAACTAACTAATCTGGCCTATTGCTTAAAATTGCCTATTGGTAAATAAGGATGAAAATTTGAAAACTCTAGAAATCTGTAAGTTGGATCCATAGTGTCACCTTGGTGTCAGATGCGAATAGGAAATCCTTTTCACCAGCAGCTGGGTCAAACTCTGCAGTGAATATGTGATATAGCTGGCAACGTCTCTAGCTTCTGTCATGCCGTTTCTGGCTCTTCCTTCACACGTACGCGCTCGCTACTTGAGTTCCTTCCATTGTGTGCATTAGTGCAACAGCAAATCCATAGCAGGTATGACTTAGACAGCATTTGCACTTAAGGACCATTGTACCTGTTTGTAAAAGTGAAAGGTGTTTTTAGAAAAGTTGTTTGAAGCAGTGATAGTGCTGTTAATAGCAAGAGCCTTCAGCTGTGCAGACCTCTACCATTATCTGCTGAAGAAAAACTCTCCTTACTGGTCATGTTCGCTCCTTATTGCTTCTGTGCACTATGCAAGAAGAGCCATTAACCGTTGTACGTAGGCAGGTCACAAGCACATGCTGCGGGCAGTTTTGTAAGCACATACCAATGAAAAAGATGTATGAGGAAGCATTTTTCCTTTTGACTTTGAAATACCTCAGTAATGTCTAGCTGGCTGGTAGGACCCACGAGAATAGGTCATGTGAATTTTACATCTTTCACGGTGGTATCGGTTCATGTAGTAGTCATTTTAAATAGTCACCTTGAGATTTTACCTCTGCATAGATTAAGAGATTAAAATTATAAAGATTAAGTCAGTTGATTAAAAGTGCTATGAAAAGCACAATTGGTGAGTAAGTAAATTACTCAAATGAGTCAAAAAAAATTAATTGGAAAACAAAATATGTCCAACAAATGTGCTACTGCTTGACCGGGTATACTGAAGACTATTGGTTATTTTTGAAAATCAGTGCATTTATTCTCCTGAAATTTAGAAAATTAATAAATGTTTTTATTTTAAATGCATTTTTTAAAGTTGGTTCAGTACATACTGGCAGTGCTATGTTAATGGTTGGACTTGATCTTAAAGGTCTTTTCCAACCTAAACGATTCCATGATAAGTCAGGGGAATGTGAGTCGGTGCTTTTTTTTCCCCTTGTTGTTGTTCCATTTATCGATAGATGAACAAAAAGACATATTGCCACTAGTGTGCCCCATTTCCATCTTCAGTCAGATCTGGATCACAGCCTTTAGACCCCTAAGTCACAGTTTCCTCTTGAGCAGGGGAGAGTGGGGTGGAACAGCAGTAGATGGTTTTATGAAAAAAGGAGTTTAATTTGTTGCATGTTCCCTTATGTAACACAAAGTTCTATCAAAGTATATCATAAATATACTGCAGTTATGTAGATATGAAAGGTACAGAGCAGCAATGTAATTCTGATGGGCAGAGCTAGGGAGTGATTCTTGGTTTAGCTTTTCTAGCTTCTGTGTATAGCGCTTGCGGATCAGGATGTTGAATCCATCTCTGACACTTTTGTAAAACTAATGGACAAGCCAAGGTTACAGTATCTTTCCTTTCCTCCAGCACATGCACATAGATGCACAATCTTCCTCACAGATCTCATGGTATAGGAGATCCAGGCAGCAGAGCAAGGCTATTCAATTGCCAGGCATTCACCTTTTCTGAAACCAATACTGACTTATACACACGCTTGTACTAAAAGTGTTAAGAGAGAAGCATCTGTGGAAATTTGCATTAGTACAGGTTTTGTTCCCTCACAGCTCACAACTGGACAACTTGCTTTTTTGCAGTTCAGTGATGCTCGGGTTTTTTGGGGTTTTTTTTCTCATTTGTTTTTAGCATGTGATCTCCTGTCTTTAGTATTGACTCTCTGCTCGTCTTACCCAGTATTTTCATGTAGTTAAATATCTGATAAAGAGGTGCTGGTCTTTGCTCAGCATTTACTGTTTTCCTTTGAAAAAGAAGCTGCAGTGGACAAATGGGGCAAAGGTGACTCCCTTTCATTATGTTTTTTTATAAGTAGGCATGGCTAACATGGTTTTAATCTCTCTCTCTCTCAGTGCATCTAGTGCTTCTCAAAATGTGAGCTTAATAAAATATTTATAAGGATCCAATGGAATGAGCCATGTAAGTGCAAGATAATTCTATTAATTAGGGATCTCTCAATCTCACAAACACTAAATTGGGAGGGGGGGATTATCTGAATACAAAATGCACAGCTTGAGCCTTTTAATTTTTGATAAATAAAACAGTCTTTGATATTGAAGGGGACTGTAGAGAATTGAACTATATTAACCATATCCAGATAAACAAAAATCACTCTCCCAAAAGACAGAAAATAGCTCAATACTCCCCTCTATCCTCTTGAAAAAGAAAAAGACCATTTGTTTTGAATCTTCATTGCAGATGAGTTTTTAATATACTGAGTATAGCTGCTTGTGGATAAGGCCTTTGTATAATCACACTTGACTGTAAAAAAAATAGAGAAACCACCTATTTTCGATTATGGCATTTTCCACATTTAAAGTGTATCCTCGGTTAATGTCCTGTATTTCTCTAACACCCCCTGAGCTCTGTTGCAGCTGGTGGAGGGCATGCCAGGGAGAGAGAGAATTCTTGGTGGATGGGGATCTGAAGTAGAGGCCTGTGCATGGGAGAGGGAGAGGGGCTCGTGGTTGGGCTCACTCACGGAGCCTGCTCAGGTTTTAAAGTAATAAAGGCTCTATAAATGTATTACAGCAAATGACCCTTGCTGATTTGCAGGTCCTCTACTGCTTGCTTATGGTGTTGAGTGAGCTATCAAATTCAGGTCTAGTGGGAACATACTTGTACGCTGAGTAATACACAGAGACCAGCCTTGTCTCCCCTTGGTTACACTGTGTCAAGGATGTCTGAGCAGGAATCCTGTTTACATTCTTTAGATAGGTGATTAGTTTTCATTTGGGAGCTGAGCGCCCTTTGCCCAACATGCAGGACCACAGTAATTCTGCTCCTGGGTTGTTTCAGTTGAAGGGCATGTAATCTCCTGTTCTCTCTGTCCCTTCCCTTTCCCGGTCCCTTTCTTTCCTACTCCCCTCTTTGCCCCCCTTCAGTACAACGGTGCATTTTCATTACATGTGATTGCAGGCATGTCTGGATGAATATTAAGATAGGTAAAAAAAAAAAAAAAGTCTGAATTGCCTGGCAGAATCTGCTAAAGCACCTGGACACAAAATCCTGCCTCTCAAGAGTCAGAGCAGTCATGTAGGCAGAAAAGTCATGTAGGTATGGAAGAGAGTGGGTCAGCTCCTTCCTCAACCAGTATCAATCGGTTTAGTTCCAAAGGAACTACGGTTTCTGCGTTAATAGTTTTGAGCATCCTTATTTTTGTATATAAAGTTTGATAACTGCTGTATGTTTTATTTTGCTTTTAAATTCCTAGATTTTACAATCATATGAGAAATTGAACTGTCATTGTTGTGGAGAAAGGCTTGAAAACCTGCATGCCAGCAGCTGAAAATAGCAAGCAGATCATGTGAACTTCAGAGTTGTATACATGCATTTTAAATGTCATGAGCTCTACGCAAAATTTATGGCATGCTGGATATCTGGCTTGTCATTTGGAAAAGACGGGTTTGGTACTGGGCTTTATATCCCTTGAAAGTCTGGACCTGTTGCAAGGTTTTACAGAACTCATAGATGAACCTGTTGTCTAAACCGGGAATAATTTGGCGGAAGTCTGAGGATTAACCCCAGAGTGAATATGTACAATATCAGAACACTAAAACTCATGATTTCCTTTTGGCAGCTCTCTTTGTATGCATGGTGTTTTATGGAGAATAACAAGGAGTATTAATAACAAAAATATTTCTCTAGGTTGAAATAATCAAAAGTACCATTATTTTAAAAGGAGGGGTTGTTGTGAGGCAGGAGAAGTATTTATACTGTGAATTTAAGTCTTATATTGATAGAATAGCTCCACCTTCGGGAGAAGTTTCATGATGCGTTTAATCCAAAGTGTGGGCTGCTGAGAGCAGAGTCCTAGTACCTTCCCAGCCCTACCTTGTGTTTACTACCACCTTTGAGTCAGGTCCAATGATCGTGTGGTCACATAGGGAATCCCACTGTAAGTGATGACTAAAAGTCAGTATTTGGGAGACTAGTTCATGGTCAGAACAGCAAGCGTGGTCTGATGCACTGGAAGTGGTGGAAGTATGTGGTTTGGGCGAGAAGCTCTCAGGGCAGCCTACCATGAGACTAAGCATATCAAAAAAAGTCTATCCTTAGTTTTAGGTCAACTTTAGTATTGTCATGAAAAGATGACGTGCTGTAACCCGTGACCATTCCCATGAGCTCCTGGGTCGCCTGCCGCTGAAGTGGCACACGCTGCTGCCATCTCCCCTGCTAGTGCGAAGATTCGAGGAGCTGCACTGCATGCCATTTTGGAGAGCCAATGCAGCTGAAATTATTAGCATAGGGTGAGGTTAGTTCACCATGCAGCCACACGTCCTCTCGTGCTGTGCAGAAGAGCAGGCAGGAAAAGGCAGAGCTGTGGGAGGCAGGAGCCTTTCAGGGCTGGCAGCCGCCAGTGCTTGCGTTAGCTGGCAGTGCTTGGGGAACAGCAGCTACAGTTTTCTGTCCTGCAGGATAGCAGCTGCCTCCTGGATTTAATTTCCCCAACTGGTGTACGAGAAGTTTTGCCAAGTGTGCAGCCTTGCCACACGGTGTGTAGGAACGGGTTAATTTCAGAGTGAAGAAAAGGCTACCTACCATCTAGCTGGGTTTTCTTTTTCTGTGCAGTCAAAAGCTCCGTATGTTGCTCGTGTGTTCTATTGCTAATGTAAAATTCCCAGACTCGTTGATTAGTGAAGCTAGACAGTAGACAGGGTCCAAGTGGCTAACCATGTGAGAAATTCAGTGACTGTAGGCTACTGTTAATTAACCTAGAATCTAGCAACATGGCATAGTGTCTGTGTGATAAGTTATATTATCTTCAGCAGCTCAATTAAATCAAGGAGTGAGACACAGAGCAGACGTAACTCGGCAAAATAAACAGACAACTTGAGTCAGCCTTCATAATTTGGTGCGACATCACGTAAATAAATGCAATAACTTGTTTAGCATAGTTAAGCAGTTTGCTGCTCAAAAACTTATTTGCATGACATCTCATTTTGAATAGGTTAAGTTGTGGCAAATTAGGTCTGTGCTTCAGTCTGATGTATTCTGCAGAAAAGAGAAAAAAATCCTCCACCAGAGAGATGTCATTTGTAAATTGAAATTCTACATTTGTTTTCTATAGCAACAAACTGCAACATATGGATTCCATGTTTAAATGATTCACTTTCCATACCATTGCTGTCATGTTAGCATTTCTTGATATGTGTGTGAGATAACGTTAACCCTCTGTAATTGCTCTTAATTTTGACTGTTATTCTTCCATTACTTATTAGACTGTTCCATCTAAGATACATGAGTGTACATCTGGGTTGCAGTCTTCTGTATTTAGAGGAGATAAGGCGGCTGTCCTTGCCATATTTCAATGTGGATAATTGGTTTCTGTCTCTAAAATTATATTGAGACTTTGGTTGCAGGAAGTGTTTGTGCCCACTTTGGTGTGGGTGTGTAGACTGAAAATACTCAATTGTGCTTTAGTATCCTTTTAAAAAATAAGATCTTTATTACATATGCCTATTTCACTCACAGGGGCCTGAATTCATATGTGGTATGGCGCTTATACTTTTGGGCCCGTTGCAGAGTTTTGTTGCGTATCAAGACTTTTGATCACTGTCTAATTGGAAGGGAGTAATAATTTCAAGAAGTGACTGTATTTTGAAATGTCTGCACCAAAAATTGCCACATACCAGCTGTTGTGTGTAACTCCCCATGTGGATGTTGTCCCGTCCCTGTCCCATGTCCCCCAGCTCCGGCAACTGCACAGCAGCAAACCATGGAACAGGCACACAGATAGTTGCTGTGAAAGCTAGTGAACTTGGGTCCTAGTGTACCTGCAGCCTCTGCCCATATGTCCACTCTAATTTACAAAGATTGGTCTGTTCTTTATGTAAATAAAACATTTAAGCCAGAGGTGGTCACAAGCAGCAGGTAGATGTTCCTGTCTTCTCTGGAATCCAGCCTAAATGTCAGCCCAGTCCTCAGAAAGGGGCTTTGCTGGTACAGTTCACTCTTGTTGGACATAGTAAAGTGGAGAGCAAAGTCCTTTGCTGTTTTCTTCTTCATCCCCCTACACCAGACTGTTAATTGAAGCGCTACAAAGAACACAAGTTTCCTTCCAAGACCAAAATAAATGACTGTCAGAGACTGTCTCGTCAAAGCACCACCTGGTGATCCCTGCAATAATGATACACTCATATGCATCAAGTATTTCTGTGATTTCTGTTCCATTCAGGCTAAGAAAATATTAGGGTTTTGGAGTAACAAACGATTACACTAAAATTTTTCTTAGGTTTCGAAATAACGGAAATTGTCATGTTTCACTAATAGCCTTCTAAAAAACAGATGATACTGGAAGCAATCTGGTAAATAACCGATTCATTCAGTTCATTGGCTTTGTTCATCTCTGGTTCGGATTTTATTCATACAGATCCTCTCCGCTTGTTGAAAACACCATTGCTTGCAAGCATGGTGGTGTTAGGTGGCCCTTCTCGAGTAGCCGTGAAGAAATACCAAGGTGTGTCATAGCCAGATCTGGTTCATTGTCACCTTTTGCTAAACCATCTACTAATGAGGTGATTTTTTTTTTTTCTTGTTTACATGAAGCACAGTTTCAGACTAGACACTTCAGGCACATGCCTTCCTTCTGTCAAAATGCTGCCAATAATTTCAGTTGAAGAGGATGGAGCCATGCATGGGAAATGCTTCACAACAAAGCTGATGGATGGATCTGGCATAAGCTTTGTTTTGTACTTCTGTTCTTGGATCAAGAGCTAGGAAAATCTCTTTAATTTCTTGTTTGATGAATATAAAAGATGTAATATTCTTCTCAAGCAGGCTTTTTGTTGTGAGAATGTGAATGACATTGGGGCTTTTTGCCCTGGGTGCAGTGTTTAAGCTGTCAATAAATAAAACATCACGATAGGCATTTGGAATGTCTTCTTGCGTAACTGAAGGAAGGAATTGCACCTGCCTTCATGCTTTGGTTCATGCTGGATCTGCGTTTTGTTTTTCATGAAAGTAACCTCGCCCTCTGTAATCTGAAAAAGAAAAATCAGAGGAGAGCCTTAATTTCAAAATGTTAAGAAAGTCAGAAAGCTGTGAGAAATATGTCCCAGGCAGAACTGCATGTCATGTTGCAAGGAGTGTCCCCGCAGCCAGCTTTTCTGTCGTCCCAGAAACTACTCAAATCCATTCCACAGATATAGAAACCACTGGTATTATGACAACTTTTTCTTACGCTTCATTTGGGGCTTTTTAGCCTATAATGGAACTAATAGAATTGCTTATCTTGCCCAACAAGTTTCTAAACTAGTTTCAGTTGTAGTTGCATTTAAGAAGTCAGGATTTCAGCATCCCCTCTGCATTTAAGAAGTGGGTTATGATAGTGTGCCTTGATGCTCAGTCCCGATGCAGTGAAATAACTTGATGGAGAGTTACAGAACAAACAATTAAATTAAGTCATTGAGATCACCCCTCCTTTGACACAGGCAAGTAGAAGGAGCCTTTTTTCCCACAGGGAAGTACAAAATTAATACATGTTGGACCTTTACTCTAGGAAAGGGACATTGCTTTTCAGTGGTGTCATGGTAAGTGGAAATTGGCATTATGTGGTGCTAAACTGAAAATTAAGCATATGGCTAAGGTCCTGCTCTGCTTTTTATTTGTTAGCCTGAACCTATAAAAATTGTTCTATTTCAAGTATAATGTCTGTTTCTCAATGGAGAAATTTCATTGTAAGCATTAGTGGAAGATGTCATGTGTGTAGCTGGCAAACAGCAACATTGGTGAAAATAAACAGTATCTAGCTCTTATTTGGGGCTTTTCATCAGTGGATCTCATTTCACAAGGAGGGAATGATTATCAAAGACTATTTCAAGTACAGAATTGAGTAGCTTGCAGTGGATTTTTCCTTGTGTTGTTCCTGTGTGGAAGGGGTTTTTACTTTGGTGGGGTTTTTCCCCTACTGAGAGGTCAGTGAACTGTGTCCTACTGGTGCAGCATGTGTTCAGTATGGTGTGATTTGTTCACCAGCTTAAACACCTTTCTTGCCTTCTGGAAATCGTGTATTTGATAGTAGCAGAGCTTACACGTTCTGTTGTAGGGAGGTTTGAACCAACTTCCATTTCCTCTGCAGATGAAAGTGGCGTGCAGAAGGAGCAGTGTACACTGAGAGATTTGGTGTCAGACAATCACTTCTCTGGAGGATTAAATGAAGCCTTCAAAAAGGCATCCTTTTCTCTTTTGCTTACAAGATTCATAACCCAAACTGCTGGTTCTGTTCGTGGGACGTTTTGACAAGAAGCCTTAGAATATGGCTTCTTATGTTTATTTACTTGGATTCTTCTCTTTAATTTGTATACACAATAGTTTGACTCCTCAAGAACTAGATGATCAGCTGGCGAGTAAATGTTGTTCTGAAATGCGGCCTAGGTAAAGCTACCAAACTGGATGGTAGTGTGAGCTCTAGTCCGTGTTTGTAGAGCAGAGGAAGAAAACTGCATTGCACGATGCCTGTCTGCTTTTTCAAATTCTGCTATTGTTTTAAAAATTCGTGCCCCACATGTCAGTCATCTCTTGTTAAAACAAGGCCTCTGACCAAAAGCCTTCACTGAATGAGAATTACAGTAACGTGATCCAGAAGCTTTACAGACTGGGAGCTCCTCAAAACCTGGCATGGGAGGAATTTTTTTTCCTTCATTTGTCGTAGAGTTAATATATGCAGCTTCTCAGGCATGAGGGGACGAGAGAAAAAAAGTAAGTTGTGAAAATTATTGTTAATCCAGATGCTTAGAAATGAGCAGTCATGTTTTCCCAGATTATGCAACTGACTCAAAAATAATGATGTATTTAAAAAAGATGCCTTTGGGGTTTGTGCCTTCCAGATAATAAGCGCATCTCATTTTCATGTTTTTCTGAGCAATCCTAAGAATTATAAAACTACTATTTAAAAAGATACCAACAATTCCTAAATACACTCTTTTCTTCTTGTTTCTGGAGTTTTCATTGAAACCACTAGCATCACCAGAACTGGAGAATTTAGTAGCAATATTATTCATGTAAATTGAATTCCTTCGTTCTTGTGCCCTCCCTCTGCTCCTGCTAAAATGTTGGAATACTTTAGCAATGTAGCACAGTGAGGGATGACAGTGTGAATAATAGCATCAGGTAAGTTTACTAAATGCCTCTAAAAACAGGACTACAGGTTGTTCAGTACAAAGGCAGAGATGAATGTAACAGTTTAAAAATTGCATTGCCCATGCAAATTTCAAAACAAAACCAGATTTTTCTTTCAAAATTGTGCCAATGTCTTCAGGAGAGGTAGGCTTCCACTCTGAAATTTCTACATGCTTTCCGTGCATGTGAAAACATTTTCGGTCATGGCAGTATCCCACCACACTTCAGTCAAGTAATAATTCTCCATTTTTCATCATCCCGAAGTTGATCACCCAAATTCCTCATGATGATACATCATGATGAACAGAAACCAAAACTCCTAGAAGGGATCAGTAAGTGTGCTTTGCTCTGTCACTAGTATTTTCTGAGACTGTCATGTTTGCCTCCTGGCTGGCAGACGAAGATTAAAATCTTGCTTGTTGGAAGGCATGGCTGTGCTGCCGTGTCCCAACAATGGGGCATAAGCCCAAGGCAAAGACTTTGAAGGTAAGACTGAAATTTCCCTCAGTTTGGGCTCAGACAGTTTTGATTAGAATCCATTACGGTTTGCAGATGGGAGAGGTGATGTTATGGAGGAAGGAATTCAGGGGAGCTCTGGTATTTCAGCTACAGCTCGCATCTAACTAATGAGTTTGTATCAGAAAATTAGAAAATCTACATAAGTATTAATAAGAATGAAGTAGGATTTTCTGTGTTCACTGTACAATTTAAGGTCTTGCTTCCAAATTATATGCTGTTCCTAGTTTCCAACTTTATATTAATGTGATGTAGAAAATACTATGTCAGCCCTTGTGTATGTTATTTACCGTGTTGCTTTGTCTTCCTTTTCCAGCACTTACAGAACCCTGCAAACTTCCATAATGCAGCAACAGAGCTCCTGGACTGGTGCGGAGACCCCAGAGCCTTCCAGAGACCATTTGAGCAAAGCCTGATGGGTTGTTTGACGGTACGTCCACTTCCTCTGTGGCAGTGGTTGCTATCCTCTGTTTTATACCATACGCAGTCTGTCCAGGCCAAAGGAACTTGATTTTCAAAACCTGCATTTTGTGGGTGTTTTTGTCATTTTATCTTAAACACGTGAAGCCAGATCCTAGCAACTGTTTATTTGACTCCATTACTTAACAGGAAGCAAAATGCAGTAACAAGAATTTAAATCATAAAAGGGAAAAACATTTATAGTTAGATTACTTACAAGTACACAGGCTAGGTTACTTGATATGCACATACAATGTTTATTTTAATGATTTGAAATTGCTAAGCAAGCTGTGTTCTTATGGAGTTAACTGACCTTTCAGACATTTATTTTCCTTTGCTCATTTTGGTGGGACTGGAGGGACTACTTGTCTTCTATCTTAAGTATGCTGTACTTTCAGCTAAACAGTGTTTCTGACATGCCTGTTCGGCGTACTTTGTTACATATATTGACTGCAGATCTAATCCTGACATACTAATTCCAACAGTTTTATTGACTTCAGTGCTTTTCTTTCCATTCACTTTTTATTAAGACCACTATAGTTCCTAAAGCAACTCCGTTATAATGCATTGAAAATGTATTTTATTGTGTACACAACAGCATTTTTTGTTTTGAAAGTGTTATTTCCCGTGCACCCAGCAGCAGGATCCAGTCCAGAATTGTTATGTGGAGTCAAGACTTTAGAGGAATTAAATTCTGACTGGAGTAGAATTGTTCAAAAGCTTCACTGCAATTTGCAGAACAAGTGTTCATATAAATAAATAGTCACAAAGGAGACAGAAATTTTAAAATGATTAATGAAGTGACTATCATTGTATTTGTTGGGGGGGCAGAAGTGCATGGCTTATTTTCATGCACTATTTAGCTGATGTATATAACACAGACACTAAGACTGAGATTTAGTTGCCAGAAATCCAAATGTTAAGGAATGGCTCCATCTTAATGTGCTCAAGTGTATAGCATCCCTCAGATTTCTATGTTAAAAAGTTAGAATAAATCCAATGACATAAGGAGGTGCGTATCATTCTTCCAATGTGGGGGGAAAAAAAAAAAAGTAAGTTAGAAATGTTAGTAGAGTCCAAAGATAAGATATTTAACAATTTTGTTTGAAGTAAAAGTTATCTTCAATATATAACCTCAATCATGAAAAAAATGTACATAAGATCTGATGTGACCATTTTATTTATCCTTTTTAAAACTTTGCTAGCATTTTCACGTTAGTGTTTGGGAAAGGAGACATTCAGCTCAAGTATACTTAGGCAGCCTATGCACAGTATTTCTCTGTAGGCCTCTGCTAGAACATTGTAAATCTGACCTGCGACTCCCTTGCTGTTTAAATCTTTTCCTTCTACATAAGCAGACCTGCAGCCCTGCCCAAGTGCCGGGTCAAAATAAGGTCTGACTGCTAGTGATTCACTGTCTTCACAGAGCATAGGGAAAGCAAGAAGGAAGTGCTCCATGAAAAATGGTGAGGTAAAACACACAATACCTGGTTATCAGAGTTTCTTGAAGAAAAATAGTATCTTTCTTCTGACAAGAAAGAAAGAAAGAAAATCCTTATTATCAAAGTACCGTTAAGATTTGAACAGTATGTATTGCTTTGCTTCATACTGCTCCCTGAAATCTGAACAGGGTGGCATGAAATCTCCCTTCCCCAAGCTTGCTATGGGAGAGCACTATCTGCAGTGTAGGACTGACTGGCAGCAGCATCTTGATCACATGTTTGTAATCTTGTTATATTCCTAACAAGGAAAAAACACAGGAACTTAACCAGTTGGCTTGTTTTGTTGTTAGATAAATACACAGGATTTGCAGAATACATACATACTGCAATGAATATGTGTTTCTCGTTCCTAATTTTAAAAATCCCTCTAAGGAAGGTATTCTTTAATTTCTCACTGTGTACATCCCTCTTCCTGCTTGCCATTAAACAGGCTTAACTGCGTGGTTGTACCCCAAGAGGTTGATACTTCTTGTATCTTCCTAATACGTAGCAGTACAGTGGGCAAGGTCTCTTTTCTTTTTCTTTAAAAAATTCATTCTATCTGAGCTTGCTCATATATAACTTCTTTCTAAATACTATTTTCTTCTTCAAAATTTAACAAAGGTGGATGTTGAGGCTTGTCCTCTTACAGGAAGATGTTTTATCTACCTTTAACAAACATGATAGAACTCCAGTCTGTTTCCAGGGAAATTATTCAGAAAGTTGCAAGTAAGTGAAAGGCAGCTGAAATACTGGAATATCATGAGTAAATTTAACATTAGCTTGCTTAGCTGCATGTTCTGTACTATCAGGAGCCAGTTAACGCTGACAAAGTTTATCAATGTTCTTCTTTGTGAGGATTATGCTAAAAGAAAAATGAAAAATCAGTATGAAAGTCTGTTCACCACTAAAACAGGATTATAGTTTTATTTTGCCAATCTTCAAAATGACCTTCAAAACCAAATTCCCTTAACACTTCCATATTTTTGGATCTGCTTTTTAAAGCAAGTAGTCTCTATCACCATTACAATGTTTGAGCTATGTGGATTCCTAAAGGCAAGTGCATTTAATCCAGAAATTCTACAAATAGTAAAAATGCTTGCTTGTAAGGCTCCTCCTCTGTAGTGTACAGAAGGATTTGTTTGGGTTTTTTTTTTTTTTTTTTCTTTTATGACATTCTGTTCTGTTAGCTCTCTGACCAGGGAAAAAGTGGTATACTAAACTGTTCTGGAACCATCAAGGGATATGGAAATCATCATATCCTGCTAGCGGATAACATGGTATATACTAATCCAAATTGAAATATATTAATATGTCATGACTGCAGAAGGGCAAGCTCTCTCAGGAATGAACGAACCATCCATTCATACACTGCAAAGTTTAAATGCATCAGATGTAATGACAGAGCATCAAAACAGATCTGTTGTATTACGAATAGCCAATTTATTGGTACCTCTGGTATAACAGATTCTTTGCATCATTTAAGTCTTATAATATTTTTTGCAGAAATTAACCAATTAAATTTAATCCTATTAATAAAAAGGAAAAAAAATGCTCAAAATCTTGAAATTGTGCTTTAATTTTAAGAAGCGGTTTTTAGCAAGTAGTTCTGTTTATCCTACACACCATCTTCATGTCTGCACTCTCAGTGATATCTGGTTCACTTTATAACCCAGTATGTTTTTATTCCTGTTGCCAGTCTAACAGGCCCTGAATGAATGCAGAATGGTCATAGAAATAATTCTGCTTGGGCATCAGCAGAAAAGCTTCCAGCTTCACTTACCGAATCACTGTTTTTGATATTAATACATAGAATAGGCTGTTACAGAAGGTTTTCTGTGCTTAAATTGTAATGCCAGCACTTATGGAAATCTTGATGACTTGAAAATTTCATGAGTTAGCTAGCACATGTTGAATGTCAACATGTTTCTAGCGGTCATTTTTCCTCAGTGATTTTTTTCCCTCTTTTAGAATAACAGATGTGCACGGTATACATACTGTCTATTAGCAGTAGAAAATCATTTTTACGTATCGGCAGTACTTGCTATTACTGGAATTAAATTTGCTACTATGGGCTCCAGTGACATTGCGTGTAGGATAATAGGAATGGTTTTCTTATCTCAAAAACAAACTCAGGATTTGGTACAACTACTGAAATTTTACCAGAGAGGTATTTAATAAGGCCTGTAAACAGGCTTTGCGGTTGTTATATAGGATCCTTTAAATGAGGTGAAATAACTCCTGCTTGTGATGAAGAGCCTAGGCTGATGCTGTCAAGGCCTATGCATAAAACTGTAGTAATTCTGTGTGCAAACAGTCAAAGAGAAAAGGTTTAGGGTACATGGGTAAACCTATGGCTTGTGCTATAAAAATAAATTATGTTTTCATGAACTAAGCCCCAAAAGCTGTGCCCCTTCTGGGAAAAGGTGTGTGACTGCACGTGCATCACCATTATGTTCAAACAGTTCTGGCAGACACTTATTCTAGAACTTATCTTTTTGTGCTCACTCGTTATAGAAAATCACCGAAGTGAGTGGGTACTATAAGTTTATAAAGAAAACGCATTTCAACAGGTAAATAAAACGTCAAGGAGGGAGGGTAAGCTTTGAATCTGTTTTCTTCCTTGCAAGCTACGGGCTACAGAAAGGTTCCCTTAAACAGCTTTGGAACTCATGCAAACAAATTATCATCTTTCTCAGAGACAATAAACTCTCTTCTAACTTGCCAAGGAAAGCTAGGTGTTATTTTTCAATAGTAGTTATTTTCAAATCAAATAGAACTGTCTGTAGGCCAGAAATTTGAATTATAATTGAAATCATGGATTCTATAAATTACTGAAATTGCAATGGATGTAGTGTTCTTTGGTATGTAACATTACTTCTTGCATAGTGTTATGGCGAGCTGATTGAAATAACCTCTACTTTCCACAAACCAGACTAGCTATGTTTTTATTATGATTGAAACAGTTTCTGATTGTAGTGTTCATAGTTTATAAAGCACTTTGGGATGAGATTATATTATGGTAAGGCTAATATTCTTCATAAATTAAGAATATCATTCTCTAAAAATGAACAGTATATAGCATTACCTTACTGTCTCCGAAAGAAACAGCTTCGGTTACTACACAGCAGTTAAAAAAAATAACCCTAGTTTGATTGGACAAGGTTGTCTCACTCTTTTCTGCCTTTTCTCAGATCCAGTCTCATCCCATAGGTCTGCTCTTGCCAAGCAGTTTAACATGTAAATGATCTTACTGAGGGCATTGGCTATCTTTTGTGTTGGCGCTGCAGCCAAAATGGAAACGAGGGGATAGCTGGGAGCAAAATGGACAGATTTACAGACTTGTCTTTAGCGAAGGATGATAAAGGCACTGCTTTGTTCTCTTACCGCGCTTCAGCATTACAAGGTGCAGAGTTCATCCTTCTTCAGGGCTCTTCAGCATGCCTGAAAATGAAATAAAAGGGCGAGAGAAGCACAGCTGTGTGCAGTTACTCTGTAACTGTACCTAGAGGCTTAGTCTAAGAAAGTAAAATCCAGCACCACAACGGTTTTGGCCAGTAGGAGGAATTTAGGTAAGCAGGGTGTGCTTACCTGAGCTGGCTCTTGGCCGAAGCACTGAATGTAACAGAGCTTCTCTAGTGAACACTGGGGTCTCTGACCACCATGGTTAGGACCTGGGTCTCTCTTTCCAGCCAAAAGACAGCACGTCCTACCCCAGTTTGTCCACAAAAAGCTATGCTGAAATAGTCACCAAAAATGCATCTCGTCCCCCATTAATGTTCTAGATTTCCTCTCCAAATGTTGGGTCTACCTCAGTCATCAGATGTCGGAAACTCACCTGTATTTAAGAAATGTTTCTCTTTAAATTAAAAGAAAAACAACACCCAAAGCTTGTAGTCCTAGTTGTACTCCATCTGAAGATTATGGATTTCGCTTACATCTTTTGTGCTGCTTGTAGCTCTTACGAGATCTCTGTACTGCTGAAGAGAGTTGCTGAAATAACAAGCGTCCATGTTAAACTGATGGAAATATCTGCTATAGGTTCATGTTTTAGTGATACTGATACATGGTACAGTAATCTTTTGAACTGCATTTCTCCTTAGAAAATCCTGGAACTGAGACTGTTGAGATTTTTTTTAGGTCATTTTAAGAAAAAAAAAAAAAAGCTGCTTTCAGTTTCATGATATAGAAATCTATTTTAGCTCATCCGATATGTAATGAAAAATATAACTGACTAAAAAAAAAAAAAAAAAAAGTAAAAAAGAAAAAATAAAGTAAAAAAGACAAGAACGATATCTGAATAATGTCAAGTTTCCACAACAGGATGCATCAGACAGCAAAAACAACAAAGTTGAGCTCATGCTAATGTGTTCACAAGGTATCTGCTGCTACACTGACTTCACACCTGGCTGGGTTCGTTCTGTTTGATGCAGAAAAGTATGTAATCACAGATCAACATGTGACATTCAAAAATCAGATTTCAAATCAGGTTAGGATCTGAATGTGAGTAATTACAGATGGTAGAGTTGGTTCAGCATATCTATACCCAGAAAATGGCAGGATGCAGCTGCCCATTAGAGCCCTAGAAATGTTGCATTTAGTCTTTGTATCCAAGACCTCCCGAGCAAAAAGTTCACGGGGAAGAAATTCTGGTTTCATCATCCTCTCCATGCATTTGTTAAGCACAGTTTTATGTGTTTGCAGTGCATCACAGCACTCCGGGGCTGTGTACGTGCTGTACCGTCAGAGTACAGCCAGAAGGCACAGAACACTGCTTCAGAGCAGCTCATAATGCTAGCAAATAACTCAGTATTACTGGCCGTCGTATGACCTCATGGTGTCCTAAAGCCCCTTTTTTAACTTAATTTCGTTAGTCAAGACGTGGGTTATTTTGTAACTTAAAAACACCTGTTTAAGATGTATTGCTGTCCAAATTAAAATGCTTTTGGAATTCCTGTATCACTTTCTTCATATGATGGCTGTATGTTTCATTCATATCATTGTTCAGAGTCTGCCAGGACTCAGGTGGCAACAGTATTGCAGTGACCCAGTGATCAGCTGGCTTAATTAAACAAAATCTCTGCATCTTTCCCTCTGGGAGAAAATTTCAGATGGAGAGGATTGAGTATAGTGACCTTCTCTTCTATGTTTGTGGTTGTTAGAGATGTGCAGAGGAGAGGAAGAGGATGTAAAGGAGGAGAGATCCTTATTCTGCATGGTTTACTTCACTGTTGCAGGAAGTGTCAAGAAAAGTAGTAGATGGCAGGGATACTGGTTTATTTTATTTTGAAAATATGGTCCTTATCCACCTAATGGGGTGGGAAATATATTTTAAGAAAACCCTAGTTTGAATACAAGGGCTCTGTGGAGTCTCTTACATTTGCAGAACCTATGTAATATCTGTTTTCAAGCATCAAAGGCAAGAAACTAGTAAATGATGTGTAACTTTACTCACCTCTTTTGATTGTCTGTATTGTTGAGGCAGCCCTTCTGCAACTGGACTGTAAGAGTCTCATCAGACCAGGACTTCAGATCATAAAGATTTCTTCCTCCCTTTCCCCCCTGCTTTTTTTTCTGTTTGAGGCAGATCACTATTCATGTTGCAAAATTCCTCAATTTGCTTCCTGTTTATCTGATCTTTGTGTGTTACTGAGGGGGAAAAATTACCATCTACATTGCAGAATTCTAATTACAAAATTTCTGCTGTAGTCTTCAAACTGCATTCAGATAATTTCAAGTATGCACAAGTGGCTGAACACAGAGCTGTCTGAACTAGCAATCAGCTGGCATTTTAGTTTTGAGCAGCCAGCAAATTGAATTGGTAAAATTCATTCTGATGCCAGCAGGGGGGGGTGCTCTTGACTGCTGCTAGTTAAGAGATTCATTGAAAGTGCAACATAATGGGAAGGGAGTTTTGTAATAAGCAGTCATACAGCTCTCTTGATTAACAGGCCTGTTAGGTTAAGAGGTACATTGTTCCAGTACTTCGTAGAGTGATGACAAGAAAGGCAGGGAGTGGAGCTTGCCATGGCGTACCTCCTTAGCCTGGCAAAAGGAGAAAGGAGGGAAAAATAATAAAAAAAAAATATTGCAGTCAAATTCAGCAAAGAGAAAAGAAGTTGATAGCTGAATTTCTCTGCTTTTCACGTTATTAAAACCTCACTCTCATCATTTTCCCCTCACTATCAATGACCCTGAGAGTTCAGGCATCTGGAACTCTGCAGAGCTGTGTCACTGGCAGTGAATGCAATGTCTCAGTTACCAATGTAATATTACTCAGATTAAAGATTTCAAAGGTTTGGGGTAACGGATTTTCTTATTGGTGGTTAATGTTACAATACTGTTGTTTGCAAATAAGGTATGTGTTCCTTTAAAGACACAGCTTGAAATAGTTGTCAGAACCATATCTAAGTTAAAACAAAAGCGAGGTGTTACAAGTGTATGTAGGAAATGGGCTAGCTTTATAAGGTCGAACCGTCTCAACTGTTACTGTAAAATAACACAGAGAAATATTAAGTGTTGAACCTTGGGCTGGCCAAGCACCTCTCTCAACCATGATAACGGATGGTGATCTCAATTTATGATTGTGGTATCACTGGCAACGATGTCTATTATTTTTTAAATGCACTACTTTTCAATGGAATTTTATGGCATGTATGCTCAGGTCAACTAAGATACATGCTTACAGCATTGCAGAATGAAGTCATGGTTGAACACACGGTGCTGCCTGCGTGTTGTCTGAATTTTTGCTGATGTGCTCAACTCGAATTAGCAGTTAGAGAAAGCCTGAGTATGTTTGCAAGTGGTATCATATCTCTTAGCCGTAACATTGAATGGGTAATTGAAACTGTTGACTCGATCCCATCTGATCAGCATTGTTACCTGAGTAAGATTGAAATCACAGGAGGTTTCAAACTCGGGAGAGTTCCTGGGACAGGGTTCAGACTGAGCTGGGTGGCTCCAGTCAGCAGCAGGTGTCTGCTGAGATTTGGCTTGGGACGGACCTAAGGGAGCGTGGTGTCTACTCTTTTTCCCCAAGCTGGGATGTCGTATAGATATATTCTGGTCTATTATAAATCCCCTTCAGGGACTGAAAATCCAGGGATTGATAGGTAGTCTGTTCTAGCGCTTAATGATCTTTAATACCTAGAACATTTTCCCAGTATTTATCCATAGTCACTTGTACACTGAGCAGATGAATTCTGCTGTGTTCCTAATCTTCTATTTGGGCATTTGATTTTTTTCTTTCCCATCTATAGTATTTCATATGTGTCTTTGGACTGGTTTTTGGAACATTTTTCCAGTTTATAAAGATTATTTTCAGTTCTAATCCTGACCTCTTAAGTGTTTGCAGACTCTTCTGCCTGTTATCATCTAGAAGTTTTGCAATTTACTCTGTTTCATTGTCCAAGTCATGACTGAATACATAGAAATGACCTGTGTCCAGGACAAGTCATGATTTGACAGAGGATTATTAATTGATAAGCTGAGTAAATTTATACTACTGTCATCTGAGCTATGTTCCTCTGTTATGACAGCCTCACGTAGGGCAATGCCAAAAGGCATATTAGAGTTAAGATAAGTTACGTCCACTATCTTCCGTACACTTACAAGGCCAGTTAACTCATCAAAGAAGAAAACTGCACTGTGCTGACAGATTCATGATGATGTTCTGTATTACTCACCTAATATTTGTTTAGTAATTTGTTATGTTGTCTGTCCAAGTACCTGTAATTTCTGAGATTCACCTTTTTACCAACTTAAAACCAGAGATTTGATGTGCCTCCAAGGTCTCTGTCTTGAATGAATTGCTGAAGATAATCATTAGCAGTTACAAGGTTTGCCCGGGCTAGTTCCTTTGAGGCACTCTAAGGTAAATTTCAGCAGGGTCTGCTGACTTGAATACATTAAACTTACCAAATGTCTTGTAGTTAGTTCTTTGCGTTTTCTGGATCATATTCCTATGACGCATTTGTCATCTTGTTTCTGAGAAATCTCAGTGTTTATTTAAAAGGCCAGGAGGTCCTTAGCAGACACGTTCACCAGAGGAAAGCCTTCCAAGAACCGAGTGAGCAATGCCTGACTTCAGTTGTAGGCAACTTGAAACAGGGTCTTCGGAGGATAGATGATCTATTCTTTTCGACTTTCATTTTGAAATAGAAGTAAGTCTTTAGTTGTCACAATTGAAAGAAAAACTTTAAATACAGTTAATGCAAAAATTCATAAGCCTATGAAGAAACTGGAAATAAAAAGTGAACCACCCTATTCGTGTTGACCAAGGGGGTCACTGAGGAATGGCATACAAAAGCCAAGGGCCATGAGTGAAGGGACCAGAGAAAGCCCTCTGAGCACGGTTAGACCAGTTTGTTTTACCAAGCATCTTTCCACATTTAGCGGAGAACATAGAAGAAAAACTTAGTTGGAAAATTACTTTGGGCAAAATGGAAATTTTATTAGAAATGTCTGTTTTCTGTTAAGTAGCTGAGGGTTGTTTTGTCCTTTTGAGAGGAGGAAGGGGGTTTTGTGCATTTTGTCAGTGGAAGCACTTTCTTTCAAATTTATTATTTTAAATTTTTTTTTAGCTAAAATGAATTTGCAATTTGTTTTCCCTCACATTTTTCATGAAAAACTTGAGCAATAAGTAATAGTTTGACTGGCTGACTTCTCTAGTCTCCTAAGTTCAGATTCCTCCACCTTATGCTTAGTCTTCTGTTTGCAGTGGTTGCTAAGGTGTAGCTTCACCCACTTCAAGGTAGGCTTTAGCAGGACGATGCCATGGCCATTGGGGTGCAGTCAGCGTCAGGGCTGTGCACCCTGGCATCTGGAAGCTCTGCTTTGGCCCCAGTGAGGTACAGAGCAGTGCTTTCTCTGGCAGAGGGAATTAAGAAAAGGAAACTGATGACAAATGAGAGTGTAACAGGTTAGGCCTCAGCCTCTTGTTAGGACTTGGACCGACCCAGACTTTGCAATCTAGTCAGTGAAGACATTGCAATTGTAGATTGGCTTTCATGGGCTCAGGGTTTTATAACTCTCTGTATTTCCTGAGTTACCTTGTGGAATTTTTTTCTGTAATTAGCAAGATGTCAGTTGAGAGTAGTGACTTGGACTCTGGCCAGGAGGGTCTCAGTATTTGTAGCTTCATGTTTTAAAATGAACCAAGCATATAAGCAGATAATGCATTTCTTAAGTTACTGTGTGCTCACTGGCGAGGTGTATCTGCCTTCGTTCCTGTCCAGTTTCAAAATAAATAGTTCAGTGATAATGTGCTGCTTCAAAACTGAAAATGGGAGGACCCTTTTTCCTTTCAGACCTGAGTAGCACTCTGGAATGTGTTCCTCTGTGATGGTACAGTCGATGATGCCTAAAGGAGTTTAAATAATGTTTACACATTAATGAGACATTGCCCTCAGGAGCCTTTAACAAGATGGGTTTTTTTAGAGGAGCTTTCTGTCTACTTCCTACTGATCCCTTCCCTAATGTGTGCCTGTCAATGGCTGAACTATGGTGATACTGTAAGTAGGAAAGGGGAACAGTTAGATTTCCAAGTGCGTAAGTGTCTTCCAGATCTCATAGCAGCCCACCAGTCTTCACTCCTATTGCTAACTTAGCATGAAATGAGGTATCTTGTTGTTCTGCTGTTGTTCTTTTGCTTGTGTGTTTTTATTTTATCTTATTTTTGCAAGTTTGGACCCAGAGTCTTAGCCAGGATATTAACAACAATCAGACTTTTAAGTGTAAAGGATTAAAGGCTGATCTACCAAGTTGGAAATGTTTTCTGAGTTATCAAAAAATAATTGCATTCTTTCTCACAAATTATTTTTTGTTTCCTGTCTAAAACTTACAATTGTAATTGTAAAGAGAAACAGGAGATAAAACAGTAGGTACGTTCTAGGGTTGTGTATTATTGTACTGATTGTCCCAAATTCTCATTTCATTTCCCTTCAGATGGAGATGGAGTGGGAAAAGGATATTTTCTTGTATTGTAAGCTATTTAGGATAGGGAGTTTCTTTTGCTTCACACAAGGAAATGGTGGTGTTTCTTGTGGAGTTCCTTGACCATTGTTTCAATGCAAAACAGTAATGGCAATGTTAAGAATAATCTGTTTTATCTATGCCTCTGAGTCTGAAGTCATCCTGTGCCACTAGAAGGCAAAAAAGCTCTGCTGTGTATAACTTCAGCATAGTTTGCCAGAATGACCGTGGTATTGTGTTTATACTATGCAGATTTTCATGTGGATACATTCTTGGCTGATAGCTGAGTTGCTGGCCTGGAGAAACAGTTGACTGCTTTTCATCCTTAACCCCAGTCTTTGATTTGCCTAGTTTTGCTAGTCCTTCTAGATCAGCTCCCATGTCCAGGAGAAGTCAAAAAAAAAACCCAAAAAACCCACTACAAAAAAAACCCCAAAAAACAACAAACCAACCCAAAACTTCTTTCCCTATTTAATGTGTTTGGCAAATACTTCTTGCACAGGCCTATTTGTTCTAAAACTGTAGTAAATGTGCTTCCCAATACGGTATTGTTGAAATGCAGCAACTGTGACACTGATCACAGCGTAGGAAAACACTGCCCATCAGTGTGGAGGAGGGCGTTTTAACCTAAAGGACCTGGGCACTGCTCTTGAGAACAGGGCCAGGAACTGCTTGTGACACAGAGGTAGAGACTTAGGGACTTCTCATCCCAAAGTCTCAAGTCCAGTAAAAAGTATTCTGTACAATCTTTGCATACATTCCTCTTGCATTATTTCTTCTGGAAAAGCTTTGTCTCTCCTACTTTCATGGAACTACCAGGCCTTTCTTCTGGCAAGTGGTCAAATAACCAGATCACCAGAAGACTCTTGTGTTCAGTTTGCTGTGCTTGCACTGGAAACTACTGGAGAGCAATGCCTTGTACCATGTTTGTACTGTGGCTATCGCAGCAGATTCAGTTGCCTAACATTAGTGCTGATAAGCAGGTTAATGTAACTTTGCAAAGAGCTCAAGTAACCCCTAATGAAGCTTTATCTTTCCCTTTGCAGGTGGTTAGTCGAGTGGCAGCTCAGCAAGGATTTGACTTGGATCTTGGATACAGGCTACTGGCAGTATGTGCGGCCAACAGGGACAAATTCACTCCAAAATCAGCTGGTAGGAAAAACCTTTTTTTTGGTGTATTACTGATTTTTGGATGGCCATATTCTGAATAAATGATACTTGTTACGGTCTTGCATTCTTTAAAAAACAAAACGAAAACCAGACATGTATTTGGTGGTGGTAGTGCTGCTGCTTTCAGCATTTCAATGGCATGCTGTTCTGAGGATATGTGACTTTGGAAATTTGTATTTTCCCCAAATAGTGCTGTTTGTTGCCCTGTTTGATCTTAGAGATGAAATGTTACTTCCAGAAGCACAGATGTTCAGTAATTTCATGGTGGTTATGAACACACTCAGGCCCCTCTGTCTTGGTAAACCATTGATTTTCTGTCATGTGTCAACCTCGAAATCTTTCACATTCATTCTGCACTCCCTGATATATCTATTGCCAGACTTTTGTTCCTTGACTGCATGTGTCTGTACAAAGAAGTACCATGGTTTCTCGTACATCTAGTCATCAGCTTTAGAATTTTGAGCCAAGAGTAGGTGGCAGTGCTATTGGTATAGTATTAACTAGCCATTTTTTCCAGTGTTTTATGGCAATAATCTGTTACAGGACTCTGATCAAGTAGCAATATTTGATCATGATGTATTGCCATTGCTTCTCTGTATAGTAAAAGTAGAAAATGCACTTTAGGGACTTTCTGCTTCTCACATGTTTGATTTAACTGGAGCATTTAATTCTGGTTCTCCTTTTCTTAGCTGATGAATGTCAACATAATGTGCACTGGCTTGGAAAACAGGCAGATAACTGTTCCATTCCAGACTGAGCATGGATAACTTTCCTGCTTAGTACTAAACTGGTATGCAGTCTCCATTTTAGAACATCAGAAACTGTTACCTTCTTCCAAAACAGTAATTTGTAGTCAACTGATTGGGTGTTAACATTTCTTTTCATGTTTCTTTTCAGTTTTTATCAGCCCCAAACTTCTTTATTCATGGCTACCTTTTGTCCTAAGTGCTCTAAGCAATTCCTCATGCAAAAGTGGCTTCCACATCAAGGCATATTGACTGGACTTACTGCTTTATCTTTTGTATGGGAAGGGATTGTTAATTTTGCTAAACGTCAAATAAACTGTCTGATTTTCATCCGGGAAAACTGTGTGGAAGATAAAACGCTCAGTTGACCAGGCATGATCTCCTTTTTTTTCTGAATTTCTAGTAAGTTTCTCCAATAGTTAGCTATCACATCTCTTCTTGATTTTTTTTTTTTTAAAAAAGCTTGTCAGATGAGGATTTCCAGCTATGAGTGCATTAAGTGAGACATTAAAACTTTACTTCCTTTGAAAATATACCTATTAAAAGTAGTCATACCCCCTCTCTTGCCAGTTCCCCCTGAGGTGTGTCTCCTACAGTGTGTTAGGGAAGTTAAGGTTGTCAGTCTTTGGATCTTTTAATGTTGTAGTCCTTTTCCTTTAGGGCTTGGATGAGGGAATAGCTTTGAAAACCACTGGTCAGTCAATCATGTCCCAGAAAAGCCCAGTGTCAGTGTTTGATTTCTACCAGTAATTACTTTTGGGGCATATATGCTTTTGTTTCAACTCATTTCCCTAGCAATCTGTACAGATTTCAGTCTTTCCATTGTTAATTGATACAATACTGGGAAAGCTGGTAATGAAATCATGTACTCTTCTCTCAGCGTATTCTAAAAATCTTCTCAGTCCTTTGCTTTGCTTCCTATTTCCCAGTTGCACATACAACTGATTTATTTCTGATCATCTTAAATCTTTGGTTTCACAAGTACTTTAGTTTACCATGTGTACAGTTGTTTCACCAGTTATTCCTGGGCTTTCATCATGCCCATCCACATTGTGTTTTTTAGTGCTCTTTATTGTCTGTATTAAATACTCATATTTTGGGGTATACGATAACATATTTTGTGAAATGTCACATATAGGCCCTACTCTAAGGATGTCTCATTCGCATATGGTCTGTGAGAGCTACATCATTGAATGGGCAGCTTGAAAGACTGACAGTCTGGGATTACAAATGTGACGTTGATTCAGACCACCCTGACTTTTTTGAAAGGGTTAATTTCAACATCTGAGTGCATTAATGTTTTCTGATTTCTAAAGCAATGGTGGCTCTGCTCCCTCATTCAGTTTTTGTAAAAATGTTGAGATTGTCCTTTGCTTTTTTTGTAAATAGTGTGCATCATTGAAAGCTGCCTGTCATGATTTGCTAAAGTTAGCGTCAAGGATGCTTGCATGTTGTTTTGAATAACTCATTCTTTTTTCTGTTACATCTATTGAAAGACACCTTCAACACCTCTTCCAGTCACTTCCCTACAGAAGTCCTCAATGTAGATATCAAATGGCATTATTTTTAATGAATAAGCATTTGGTTTTCCCTTCCTCCAGGCTTAAGGGGAATTTACAATAGTTTGAATTCATTCCTCCAAGTATGACTGTAATGCTGCCAAAGGGATCACTCTGGAAACATTTTTAATCCATATTGTTTAGTGTCTGACATTCTGAAATGGTAAGGAGGAAAAAAAAAAAAACCTTTTCTAATTAAAACACATTTGAGTAGGTGACCGCTGGGGAAGATATTTGCACCAAATCCTTTCAAGGGCCATCCACTATTAGTACCCCTTTACAGCTTAGGACAAGGCTTGTTGACTGATGTCCTGCAGGCTAGGATGCCTGGAGTAGCCTGGCAGTGGTGGCTGGCAGGCTTTGCAGCTCTGCTCTGTGGAGCAGGTGGACCACCCCAGCCTGATGTCCCTCAGGGCTGCTGTTTTGCGGAGGCAGCTGAAGCAGTGCAATTGGTAGTCCTGCTCCTGTTCTCCGGCGATTCCCAGACTGAGCTTGCTCAGGGACCTGTACTGGCAGAAGAGCTTTTGCTGGTACGGCTTGTTTTCTGTTTGACTGGCTGCCTGAGCTGGTTCTCTGCAGGGCCCCAGGAGAGCAAGGGTCCCCATGGCAGTGCCCGAGGGTCTCGGTTATCCCTGATGGAAGAGGGCTGGAGCTTGAGGCTAGAGGGCAGAGCAGCCAGCTGCCAAACTGGCTCATCTCTATGGGAAACCCACACCCCTGGCTCATGCAATTGGCCCTGTGCTGTTTCATCCCAGTTGGTTTACACCATTTTGGTGGTAGCTCCCTGCTAAGCTGAAGAGGGAGGTTGAGGAGTGACTATACGCGAGCTGCAGCTGGCAGATCAGAGCACAGGCAAGCATGTGGGGAAGCAGGGGGAGATGAGAGGCTGGAGCCGGGTGGGACAGCAACCTTCTCAGGTGGCACAGCCTCGGCTGGAGGAAGGCAGGGGAAGCTGTCAGCTCCTTAGAGAGCATTTCCCATCCAGGACCGTTTTGTGTTGCCGAGACAGTGTTTGATGTCGTGCTTTTTTGTCTGTCTCGTTTTACTTGGCTGTTGATATAGTTAACAATTAGCTAATACAAATTGTTTTGGAGAATTGGTTGAGGGGAGACCCATGCGGCATGAAAAGTATAAAAAGTTGCCATGCGTGCTTTTAAATAGTAATGATGATTTAATGGCTGTGCCTTTTGTTTCTGCTTTCTGGTGTTTGTACCTGAAATAATAGCTGTGCCTCCTTTTATTCTTCTAGCCCATGCTGCTGCATCTGGGCTGCTGCCTCAGCAGGAGGTCAAGTACAGCATTTCCCACCCCGAAGACAAATGACAAAGCCTTTAAAAATATATGTGTCTCTTTTGGTGACAGCTGCTCCCCAAACCTTCCACGGCAAATTCCTTTGCCTTGTTGTGACACCTATAGGGAATGGCCCAGCAGGTTAGCTGCCTGCTCATTTGCTTTCAGACTGCAGCAACCTCAGTCACTCTTAGTATGTGAGCACATGGGTATTTGTGTATTCTGTTTTTTCTTCCTTAAGCCTGAAGATGATCATCTTTCTGAACAGTGCTTGCTTGGACCTTTTCTGAGCATGATATCTGCTGCTTTTGTCCTTCCTGTAGAAGATTTTAAGTGATTTGGTAGCTTTATTTTAAGGTCTGTTATTCAAGTAAAATGGAGTTCACCAATCAGAGTGTTTATTTAACAAAAAAAAAAAAAAAAAAGTGGGGGGAGTAATTTTGTTTTCTAGAATATTTTTTTTAAAAATACTTTATCGAGCTACTGAACTTCATTGCTGTTGTAGCTACTTTTGCTTTTGTCAGGAGGCCAAGCTGAGGCCAGACAAGGGGACGACAGGATGAGATCATACAGGGAGCTTTGTCAGAAAAGGACAGTGTTCAGTATCTGTAAAGAGAGAGAGGGAGGAAGGAGCCCGAGGGCAGAACTGTGCAGAAAAGGTACTTTAGCAATCACTGAGAAGCTACAGCAAACAAATGCTGTGATAGCTTGGGTGGGCAGCTAAGTGTTAGATGTTTGATAGCAGAGATAGCAACCCCTTTTTGATACTGCTTTGTTTTCAGTCCCTTAGGCTCTGCCTGGTGTGCTTTTGATTTTCCTTTTCAAGAGCAGTATTACTTAATTTTATATGAAGCACAAACTAAAACTTTATGGTATTTGAGAATTTTACATTATGTTTTGTTTCTTTCTTTAGCTTTAATCATTATAATATAACTGTAAAATAATAGGGTTGTTCTTAATGGATCTGATACCAAAGCTGTGAATAAATTGGACCCCGGGTTAGCAAAGGTATTTGCAGTGAGAGTACTGGTAAGTGGTGGTATTAAAACATCTCTGGACAAGATACTGAGACCTAAGGTATGTCCTGATTAGGGTATATCATCTAATATGTTTAACTGCCTTGTTTCGAAGCAATAGTATAGATAGGGCAAAGTGTATTTTGACGTATTATCAGATGAAACTTACAGAAATGAGAGAAAAAGAGAGAAGAAATGAGGCTGCAATATGAATGAGGAACAGGTAGAAAGTAAATATAACCTCTAGATTATGGGGGACTGTAAGGCTAGATGAACACTTTGCCTAAGTTTCCAATAATAATACTTGCATTATCTGTGGAGGCAAGGCAAAGCAAGGCAACTAAAAGGATTACAAATATAGAATGGAAATTACTACAGCCAAGGTTGATGGCATCCCTCCAGCTTGAAGGGACCGAATGATCAACATGCCTGTGTTTGGAAAGAAATAGCGTATGAATTGTCGGTCTCATGTCTCACACCAAAGATTTTCAGCAATCAGTCAAGTCAAAACGGTCTCATATGACTGGAGAAGAAATACAAATGCTGTACCTGTACTTAGGAAGGTGGCTGATAAGAAGAATGAGTAGGCAGCTTTATGACAGCAGAGTAGGAATGCTTGGTTTGGGATGAAATGAAAGCTGAGCAGAGTTATGAAATGTATGTAAATACTAACAACTAAACAACTTAGAACAAGAAGATCTATAAAGCTACAGGACAGTGTAGGCACAAAAACATGTAGGTGTACATTGAATATGTTACTGAAATATGGGAAATTCTGAACTATTAGGGCAGTTGCATTTGGAATAGGTTTTCAGTTAGAATGACAGCAGAGAGGGAGGGAGCAGAGAAAAGGAAAATGGAAAATAAAACTGCCTTTTTAAAGATGAAACTCAATAAATGTATGAAACTGCATAATGTGGTTCTTGATGTAGTTGGAAACTGGTTAAGAACCTTTTATCTATGTATTCCTAAATTCTTGCTACATTTCCATGCAGCTGTCTGATCCAGTGGTACTTAGTGTCCTAAAACTGTCCACTTGACACTCTACATTAAAATAAAGGCATCACGTTCTTTTAGCTGATACCTTCCGAAACAGCTTTTGATGCAGAAGACTGGCTACGTTTCAGCTGATCTCTAGGTTCACTTCCCAGATCTTAGCATAGAATTCTTACTGTGTGCCCTTGGCCGCTTTGCTCTCTGTTTTGTAGTTTTATATCTTTGAAGCAAGGATAATAATACACCTTCCATCTCACTTTGATTTGTCTGGTTTAATTAAATTCAATATTATGCAGCACAGAAACTACCTCTTCCCCTGTAGGTATGTATCCAGTGCAGTGGAGCCATGATTTCAGCTGGGACACTTATGCTTTGTTATACAGATAAAATAATTCTGTTCTGGAACATATATCAGCAAGATACACCTTTGTTGCAACTAAGGCTCTCTTTCCTAAAGATTTCCAGTATGGATACTGCAAATAAATGAGTAATTCATTCTTAATTCTTTCAGATTATGGGATTAGTTTTTGCTAATGAAGTTGGCACCTCCCCTTGACCAAAGGGAAGCACAGTCAGTACTGTTGCTTAGTGGCACGCAGCATTAGTTTATGTCTGTAGTCTGTGACAGCCACATTTATGTTCACTGCAGAAAAGAGGATCACAAGGAAGGCACAGTGGACTTTTGTCTTGCCCATGAGTTTACTGAGAACAAAACTCTGAAAGACCTGCAATTTGGAAAATTATATCCTGTATCTTGAGCCTCTGTCAGGTTGGCTTGGCATGCAGCAGACTTGTCAGGAGTCAGCTCTCAAACATCTCGAGATGGAGCATCTGAAGAGCCCGCAATGAGAGATGCTCTTCCCCACTGGACCTTACTTGTTTGAGCTGTTCCTGTTCCCTTCCTCTGAGATGTCTGCTGCTGATGCATTTCACCTGCCTTCTACTCTTAGAAGAAACACGATCATACTTCTTTATTCTGTCTAGCCAAAATACCAGGTGGTTTTTCTGGCCTGTTCTTTTTGACATTTGACAGGTCCTTGTTACCGTGGTACCAATTCTGACTTTGAGAGATGTAGCAGTAAAACTCTGTTGCCAGGCTGGAACATTTTTGCACTAATGCCTTTACTGTAGCGCTTAGGAAAATTGCAGACACTCAACTATAGCAACAAGCTAGCTCTGCTGGTTTTTTAGTCTGTGCCTTGGATTTTTATGAGGCTGGTACTTACCTGAATGCTCACTTGGCTGTGGATTTGAAGTGTATACTGAATTAGCTCATCATGCGATTCCTGGGCAGTATCTTTTCCTAGTGTGCACAACACACTTTCATTTGGACTGGAAGTGGCATTCTCCAGAGAAGATTTCTGTTGATTTCTATGACTGTTTTCTGTCTTCTGCTTCAGGAATCCCATATGTGCTGAGAGCAACTGAAAATTTGGTGATAGAGACAGACTAGAGCTTGGTCTCGGTGTGAATTTTGAATGTTTTATTTTCTGTTGTTGTTTTGAGTAGCATATCTGTCCCTCTGAACACATGAGGTAAGTCACAAATGGAAAGTAAGAAGGGAGGCAGCTGTGAAAACATACATATATTCATGGGAGAGAAGAAAGCAAACTCTTCAGAATGGCATTTGCCCTTTACAAGTTACCTTTTCTCAGCTTACAGCATGCAGTCCTGAATGCGTTCCCTTTTGAGCTGCGGTGCATCCAAATGTACCTCACTGCCAGTGCTCTTTTGTCAGCCTGTGTGTCTTGGAGGCATTTAAAGAAGTTCAGGAGAAGTCCAGCTATGAGAACAGTAACGTAGCAACTTCCACAGGGATTGGTAGCTTTTTTGCTGCTGGAGGGCTGAACGACTGAAAGCGTGACACGTGCGAACAGATCAGATCATCAAGCTTCAGGACAGCAAGTTCATTTCCTAAATACAATTGAGGTTCCACTGGTCAAAATGTCAGATCCATTCCTAATTTCTGCAGGTTCGTCTGCAGAATGTAGTCAGCCTGTTAAGAAAAGTTCTTGCTCTGAATACTCTAGAGATGACACTCTGTGAAACACACTGCTTGGTAGACAAGATGTTATATGTAGTCTTTCTCTTTAAAAAGAGAGATTTTCCATACTGAGAAGTCTTACTGAATAAGTGTTTGTGTTTCATCTTTTTTAATACCTATGTTCAAGTACACCTGTTAAAGTATGCCGATAGCAAGGTATTTACGTAAGTGCTATGTGATAAAATACTTTCCTTTAAATATCAGTTAAAGAATAATCAAAGAATCATAAGGATTCATCATTGTAGATTGTTCTAATTTGTATTAGTCTTTGTGCCTCTTCATGAGAGGGAATTCAAGGCGAAAGACCACAGAATAACAGAAAATGGATTTGAAGAGAGCTGTTAAGTAATATATTCCCAAAACAAATGCAGTATTGTTCCTTATAACGTGTGCTATTTTCCTGAGAAGTTCGGTAGAGATTAGTATGTTCATGTTTGATAAGGCTTCTGGATTGTTTCCATTTTATGGATTCTTTTTGTCTCAACTTCAGTTTCAATAACACATGTAAAGAAAACCATCAAATTGGCTTTCTTCTGCAGGTTTTCCGGATGCTGAGTTAAATACTCCCTTTTTATTTTTTGATAGTCTGATTAAAACTACAAGGATATTTGTGTCTTGTTGTGAACTTTTATGAATATCCTAATAAATCTATACTTTCCTTATTTATTCCTGATACATCTGTGTATGCTAAATCATGCTGTGTAGTGGTTATCAATAACATCTGACTTGAGGAATAAATGGAAGAAATAAGATTTCACTAAAAAAAAAAGGTAGTAATGAACTTCAGTAGCTTAACAATAATAAAACCCCAACGGTGTGAATCTGAAACTAGAAACTTAAGTTGGTTTGAATCTTATTTCTGTGACTTAAACCAGGCTTTTAGGAAAGTCTGGATGTGAAGTCCAAGAAACAGGTCTATGATAGTAAATGTGTCTCTGCTCCTGTAAGGTGTCTCCATAGACGTAGTTGTTGTTGGAGCCAGGACTCATAGATAGGATTTCCTAATGTGCTGGGAGGAAAAAATTATCAAGTGTTAAGATGCCTGGATATTGTGCAGTCCTAGGTAAATCTCTTCAACTCTTTTATCTGCCTGTATAGTAGGTATCTCTGTTGTACCTGTGCTTTGTTGTTGTGAATATGTGTTTCTTCTGTACACTGTTACAAAGAACCAGTGTTTCTTTGCGTTTTGTATGAACTGAGTATTTGCTTGACTTCAGAGATTTACTCTCAGCAAAACTTAAAGTAGTAGCATTTCACACAGAAAGCTTCTATGAAATGTGTAATCAAACTAATGGTTAAATGCATCGCCTTCAATATACTCCTTATTTCTTTGAGAAATGCCTGCATTTAAAGTGTGCTGAGGTTACTAATTTTAGTAAGACAAAACAAGACACGCACAAGTCTATGGGGCCAGATGGGATCCACCCAAGGGTGCTGAAAGAGCTGGCAGAAGTGCTCATCAAGCCACTCTCCATCATTTACCAGCAGTCCTGGCTAACTGGGGAGGTCCCAGTTGACTGGAAGCTGGCAAATGTGACGCCCATCTACAAGAAGGGCCGGAAGGAGGATCTGGGGAACTACAGGCCTGTCAGCCTGACCTCGGTGCCCGGGAAGGTTATGGAGCAGATCATCTTGAGTGCCATCACGCGGCACATACGGGACAACTGGGTGATCGGGCCCAGTCAGCACGGGTTTATGAAAGGCAGGTCCTGTCTGACCAACCTGATCTCCTTCTACGACATGGTGACCCGCTTAGTGGATGAGGGAAAGGCTGTGGACGTTGTGTACCTGGACTTTAGTAAAGCCTTTGACACCGTCTCCCACAGCATTCTCTTGGAGAAGTTGGCTACCCATGGCTTGGATGGGCATACTCTGCGCTGGGTAGGAAACTGGCTGGATGGCCGGGCCCAAAGAGTTGTGGTGAATGGAGTTAAATCCGGTTGGAGGCCGGTCACAAGTGGTGTTCCCCAGGGCTCAGTACTGGGGCCAGTTCTGTTCAATATCTTTATCAATGATCTGGACGAGGGGATCGAGTGCACCCTCAGTAAGTTTGCAGATGACACCAAATTGGGAGGGAGTGTTGATCTGCTGGAGGGCAGGCAGGCGCTACAGCGGGACCTGGACAGGCTGGATCGATGGGCCGAGGCCAATTGTATGAGGTTCAACAAGGCCAAGTTCCGGGTTCCTGCACTGGGTCACAACAAACCCCAGGCAACGCTACAGGCTTGGGGGGGAGTGGCTGGAAAGCTGCCGGCGGAAAAGGACCTGGGGGTGTTGGTCGACGGCCGGCTGAATATGAGCCAGCAGTGTGCCCAGGTGGCCAAGAAGGCCAACGGCATCCTGGCCTGTATCAGAAATAGTGTGGCCAGCAGGAGTAGGGAGGTGATTGTCCCCCTGTACTCGGCCCTGGTGGAGGCGCACCTCGAGTACTGTGTTCAGTTTGGGGCCCCTCACTACAAGAAAGACATTGAGGTGCTGGAGCGTGTCCAGAGACGGGCAACGAGGCTGGTGAAGGGTCTGGAACACAAGTCCTATGAGGAGCGGCTGAGGGAACTGGGGGTGTTTAGCCTGGAGAAAAGGAGGCTGAGGGGAGACCTTATTGCTCTCTACAACTACCTGAAAGGAGGTTGTAGAGAGATGGGGGGTTGGTCTCTTCTCCCTAGTAACAGACAACAAAACAAGAGGAAATGGCCTCAAGTTGCGCCAGGGGAGGTTTAGATTGGACATTCGTAAAAATTTCTTCACTGAAAGGGTTGTCAGGCATTGGAACAGGCTGCCCAGGGAGGTGGTGGAGTCCCCATCTCTGGGGGTATTCAAAGGCGTTTAGATGAGGCCCTAAGGGATATGATTTAGTGGGGGACTGGTAGTGATAGGTTAATGGTTGGACCCGATGATCTCTGAGGTCTCTTCCAACCAGAACAATTCTATGATTCTATGATTCTAAGTTACAGGTTTTTAAATCCTGCCTGCATTGTTTCCCAAAACCTTGTTTAGGGCTCTGTAGACTGAAACCTGAAGCCACAGACACCAATCCCTAGTTTCACGTTCACAGACTGATTTAAAATGTGCATCTTCTAAGCAAGCTCTCACAGGAAATATAAATTTAAACATTTTTAAAGACAAATATTACTGACTTGGCTTTGAACTCAATAACAGAAGGCTGAACAGGGGCTGCTCCTGAGGAGATAAATTGAGCACTGAACATCTGTGTACAAAGCAGCGTATTTGTTTCTTGTGCAATAGTCTCCCCTATGATTGTCTGGTCAGACCCAAACGACATCTAATCTTGCTCACTCTGGAAGATATTGTCTTTCCATCATCAAAAAAACCAAATGAAATTATTTAGTGTATTTACTACAGAAGCAATTTCAATTAAGGCAAAGAACCAGAGAGACCTCTAGGTTCTCAGTGTGAAAATGACTCACTGCTGGTCTAAAATGAGATTGGGAGATGTAAATTGTTGGAAATTTGTAACAGTTGCTGTTTCCCACTGGGAATGTTGGAGTGGTCCTAGCGGTCCTTGAAAGCCAGATACCACTGCAAGCAATAAGGGGGTTTTGCTGTAGAGGTCTTCTAGTATTACAGCCAAATGTGTTTGTTTCAAATAATTAGCAGTAACTACAATAACTGTGACTTGACCAAAGGAAAAGCAACAAGGTACTGGAGTTGTGTCACTGTTGTGGTGTCTTGAGAGCAAAAGCAAAGACTTCAGGTAGATTTTTTTGTTAGAACCAAAATTGTGTAAGCCTACTTTCTCTGTTTTGTTACAACATCTAGCATGCTTTACAGGACAGTAAATTGTTTTTAAATTCTGATTTAAAATTTTACTCACTTAGCTAAATATACATCCGATACTTAGGATGAGCATCATTGTGAGCTGGAGAAGGGCTAGACTGACATTGTGGTCTAGCAACTGTCAGAGTGGAAGAAAGAAAAAAGTTCTTCCAAAAGAGAGAGATTCTTTTTTCTTCTTTGAGTGTGTGGAAAAATTAATAGGTGAAGACAAAGTCTTTGATTGGAGCAAATGTTGTGTTCATTTGATTCTTTGCAGCCAATTATTGCTCCCAGCTTGCAGTGATAGAGAAAGAAGGCAGAAGCTCCTCGGCCAAGGCAGTGTGGCAGTACAGTATGATAGCTGCCGCTCAAGGTGTTCCTGCCTCTGCGCTGCTCTCGGTTGTATCAAAGCAACTGTGTGAAGCTGTGTGCTTGGCGTGGGATCTGGGGACTGATCCACCTTTTAGACAATCTTGATAGAGGGGTGGAAAGGAGTGTTGTGTTGCCTGTTTTGTGTAGGCAGGATCACCCCCCACGCAAAATCATTCAGTGCCTCTAAAGGACGGAAAGCTGTGATGAGAAATAGAATAATGTCTGAGAGCAAAGTCCTCAAGCCTGTGACACAAAGCTGGTGGATCATCAAAACCACTGCTGGAGGCTCAATGGGATCCTTTGGTTATTGATTATAAGATATCTCTGACACACACCAAAATTCAAACAGTTCAAACTGAGTGAATGTATTGCTAATATGAGAACCCAAACCATGTGTCAGGCAAGAAGTCAGCTGAGCAGCATTCAGCAGCCAGTCTTCCTGTAGAGTCCTTGCTAGGAGCTAGACTTCAAACAGACCTCAGTCCTTATGCAGGACAGCAGAGTGGTTTTCAGCATCCCTTTAGAACAGCTACCTATGCAGATGGCATTTCAGCATTTTTCTTTTTCTTTGATTGTAATGTGTGGCGTAGCAAACATTGAAGGTGATGTTAGAAAAACAGAGGGGAAATCCTAACTGCCGTGTCTGGCTTGGCGCAGTCCCCTTTGCTTCAGTCAGCACTACAGACTGCCAGACTTCTGCAGTTGAAAGTATGTTCTGTGTTCCTCATATTTTCTTGATCTGGTAGAATTCACATCTTTGTGTATCAGTGACAAACGTATGCTTTCACTCAGAGACAGTGGAAGAGCCAGAGTCTCCAACTCTGGGGAGGGTTATGTTTTCAGATTGAGCAAGGATGGGAAATATATTGGCCTCGCATTTAATTAAATCTTAAACTGGTCAATCAGATAGTCTTAAACTCTATAGAAGGATGATGATGACCTGTAAGGGTAGTCTTCAAAAGCTGACACTGATACATGGCTGACAGTCTCAAAGTGATACAGATCGTTCTGGAGGGGAATTTTGTAGCTAAGAAAATAAAACTAAACTGAGGATCTGGAAGGAATGTGAGCATATATGTGCATCTATTGTGAAGTAAATATATTGGACTGTGGTTTGAAAACATACTGGAAACTTGGAATAGTCAGATATTAATTACATATGTTGCCCCATGAAAGGAAACAGTTATCTGCAGGTGCCATTTAGTCTACAAGGTGAAAAAAAATTCTGTAAAAGATCATTGTTTATTGTTGTATTTATTTGCATAGGTGATGTTTTTGTTTGCCTTTTATCTCTCTGTCCAAAACTCTACTTACCATGCGGTCAATAAAGCTATAAAGGGTCACAGAGAGACTGGAAATATAAAACTATGCTTGAGAAAGCTCATGTATGCAGAAATAGCTGTCTTCTATAGCAATGTTGGAATACTTTTAAGGTTCCATGTCTAGAAGTGTATTTGTTAGTGGTGCCTCTTCTAAGCTCTTAAGTTTCCCCTTCTCTAGACAGAAAGCCTTGATGCTGGCTACACAGGATGGTGAGAAATTGTAGATTTGGTTGTTTTCAGTGTGCCTGGACCAAACATCATCTGTCCTGCACATTAAACAGTGTCCATTCTTCTGGCAGCTGTTTAAGTTTTTAAAGCAGTAGAAGAGCGCAGTTGACAGAGTTGAAATAGGTCTATTCCTTTACTGATGTAGCAAAAAGATACGGAGCAAAGAAGGTCAGGTCACAATATGGGAGCAGAGGAAAAGGACAGCGCATGCCTGCTCTGCCTGGCAAAGCTGCCAAATTCTAGACAAATGAGTTAGTGTGGGAGAGCCTGAATCTTAGGGTAAAAATAGAAATTTTAGGATGAAAAATCTAGCTGTGTCCAGGGAAACCCATCATATGGTAATGCAAAATCCAAAGTAATGGGAATGGGGTAATGAAGTTTTATGAGATCTGCAGGTAATAATGTGGTTCTCATTATGGCATGCGCAAGTTAATAAGCAAATAATACCCCCATAACTAAAATTACTAGCTAACTGAATTTTTCCTACATCTCCTTCACCCCAATATGTCAACTTATCTTAACAAACTAAATGGCTTTAAAAGAATGTATTAGTTCTGTCACTTAAAGCATATTGCTTTAATAATCCAACTGGTATGTTCTTACTCTCTTCTTGTGTCTCCAATGCACTCATGAAGTAGATGGATAGTTGATTTCTTTATATCATCAGCTTTCTCTCAGTGTAATTGACACTGGACCTTTTTAAACTTTTTTCCAATGTTCTTTTGAAAGCACAACATTAGGTGTGTGCCAACAGTTTTGAGTAAATGAAGGGATAGCCATCTTGCTACATGCACACAGTTGTAAGTGGGGTTTCTGAAAATCACAAAACCAATACAATTTCTGATGGATATTTTCAAAGACCTGTTGGTATTTAGCTGCGTATTTACTGGTACAATTAATGCAACTGCCTAACAAATCCTTTGCTGTTCCAGTTGCTTGGCGCAGCTCAGGCACCTGACAGTCGCTCTGTTAGTGGTGCACCCCGTGCACCCCAGTGCAGCGCACTCATCCCATCCTGTGTTGCAGCATTTTGGTACAGAGGCAGTCAGCTTGTAGATGAGGGGTTGTGGACAGGTGGCAGAGAAGTCTTCAGAAGTGTACTCCTCTTCAGGGTTCCTTGTTTATTTTGAGTAACTCGTTCTATAGCGTTTTCCATAGTGAACTCACTTCTTGGTTTTCCTTCTATTTTCCTCTGCCCCTCCGCTGCTGTATCCTTCCAAATCCACCTTTAATTGTAGTGTGCCTGCGGTTAATAATGGCTGTCATATTGTCCAGGTTTTAAAGGCCGTAAGCACGCAAGAATGGGCTGAAGTATCTGAGTGTAAAAGGCTTGTTCAAGATGCTATCTGTGTGCTGAATACAATCGCATGGGCATGTTAAAAGACATCAAATTTTCCTCTAGAGGTGTTCAGCAGAGTAGCCTGGCAGGAATTGGGGCTTTGATCCTGCTGCTTTGCTCAGGTGTGTGTGCTATGGAGGCACCTAGCTGTCTTTTGACCTCTGAGACTTGAACTGTTATTTCTGTTGTCTGGATGAGCGGTGTTCATGTTCTCAGCGTTCTTTTGTGCAATTTTCTTTCTTTCTTTTTTTTTTTTTAATTTAATGCTTTATTATTTTGTGTTTGTTTTTATGTGACTTTAAAATATCCTGGATATTGAGACCTAAAAGCCATCATTCAAATGAACAAATAAGACATTTACAGCAGGCTCCTCCACACTGCAAGAACTATCAACAGTGAAAAAAGATCCAATATGAAATTCATTTCTGCTATGAAGTAGCTGCTTATTTTGTAAATTTTCATTTTTAGAATGTGGAGCACAACTTTTTGCTCTTTATTTACATAAACGGAAGAGGATTTTCTGTCTTTTTAAAAAAATCTGACTTATAAAAAGAAAGACTGGACCACCCAATTTTACAGTAAGAGTGAAATAACTTTCCTCTCTCATCATTCTTCTATCATGAAATTGTCATTATTCAGGAAAGCACTAGGTCTATGCTTATCTTTCGAGGACATGCTTAGCCCCTTTTTGCATGTTGTGGTGAAGATGAGTTGTTTAAGTACATTCCTGAATCAGAACCTTAGCACTAATCCTTCAGTCACTGCAAAGAATAAATGAGGGGCAAAGACAAGGGCCAAATTAAAATAAACGAGATTCTATTCAGATGGGCTCTGCTTCAGCAAGCACGTATCTAATTATAAGCACACAAGTAGGCTCACTGACTTCAAAGTTAATTAAACTGCTTAAATTTAGGCACATGCTTAAATTCTTTGCTGAATCAGTATTTTTGAGCCAGCGAATAGTAGAACAGCATTGCTTGTCCGAAGCATGGTTTTGTGGATGGAAGGGAGTTTAAACTCCCCCTTTTCTCTATCAGTTCTTCTGAGGTCTGCCTGCTGGCATTTTATTTGAGTTGCGATGGTGAAGGCATGTGTCAATATGTTAAAGTTTCTTAGAGTGTTTGCTAACAATACCTCAAACATGACAGTTGGATCTCTGGTATTTTTAAGGCACCTTTCCTCCGTGCCGTATGCTACGCAGTATGGCAGGACTGTGCCCAACACAGTAATCTTTTCAGCTTTGTTTTTCCTGATGCCACCCTTATGAAATGAATCCTTTTGTCCAGTCTCTGAAAGCCAAATTACTAACTCATTTTCATAACAAAACTAGAAATGAAGAAAGCGTGTAGACAGACATACTACATGAAGAATACCTGTCATACAGAAGCAGCTTGATTCCTTTGGTTTCATGTGTTATTTTAATTTATGATGTCATAAATAAATAACCCATTATTGTTGGCCTTGAATCATTAAGGGCCTAATAAGAATTTCCCCTGTAGGATACGAAGGACAACATGATAGTGCTTACACAGAAACACACATATGGGAATTTCAGCCACATTTCGTAAATGAGCTTTGGCTGGGGTTTGAGCTTTTAACTATGCTCCTTGCCTAAATAACACAGTAAAGTTGCCCTGACATACTAGCAAGGGATTAATCAGGGAGGTGCACTGCAAAAGATCAGATTTCTTCCACTTGGTAAAACTCGCACCATGGGGACTTAGGGCTGCAAAGGAAGTTAATAAAGTTATCAACAGCAATAGTTCAAAAAAGAAAAGCCGGTAAGAGAGCTAAATAAATGTAGACTTGTGTTTTAAAGGTACTCAACATTTTGTTCATGTGTATGTTATCTTCTAATCACTATGTCCTGGTGATTGCCCGAGTCTAAAGCTTAAATTCAATCATCGTCCTTGACATACCAGAAATGACATGTATTCATTATGTCGTCATATCTTTGTGGTTTAAAAAAAAAATTGCCTTCCTTCCTGATGACTTGTGCATCAGTTTTCACCAATGGTGACTGAAAGCTGTTGCTTTTGGAAAGTGCTCTGTTACCTGTGCAGGCTGCCTTGACAGAGAACAGGTAACCTTGTAGTCCGTATTTGTCTGTATCGTGCAGTTTATTTCATGCCAGTTAGCAGCTATATTCACAGTCTAGAGTAGCATGGTCTAACAGGTAGCTTGTAAGTCAAGTCAGAGCTTCAGTTTGACTTGGTTCCCCTGGCTAGGTAAGGTAGAGTAAGGAGAGAGGGAGCAGCTGTTTGAACAGTGAATAAGAGACCATTCTCTAACGAGAGAGCTGGGCTACTGCCAGTGACAAAAGCATCAGCTTTCCTCTGTTGGGTGTCTCCCACGTGATCCTCCTCTCTCCCGTAGCAGCTCATCATCCTGCCACAGGTCAAGAGTATAACCTGTAGAGCGTCAGAGCAGCTACTGCAACTGCTGAGGTTGGTGTGCATGGAGTTAGAGGAAGGAAGCAGCCCATCATGCAAGCAGGCTTTCTCATGAATATACTATAAATTGTCTTTTTTGCTGGACATCATCTCAGCCAGCAAAGTAGAAGACAAAACTCAGGCCTGAATGGTGGATTTTTGACCCTCTTTCTTTTGTAGAATATGCCTTGACTGCATTCCATGTGTCTCCCTAAGATGATATTAATTAATTTAAAACAGGATTTCCTTAATAATTTTCTTAGATTTTTTTTTTCAGTCATATCTCCATATTTTGCATACTAAACAGGATTCAAATGTTCAAACTATATCCAAAACACTCATCATGATAACAGAAGGATCAAGTTGGGGTGCAGTCATTTATACATAGAAGTTGTCTAAATGGATACAGGTTACAGTAGAACCCGTAATAAATCACCTAAGTGGGCAGATTAGTTATGATTAGCTGCATGCTACCGGAGGTCTTGAGTTACAACTGGGGCTTCACTAAAGACTTGTCTCTCTCTTTCACAGCCAGCTATCTGGATTTCCATTCTTGTTACTCTAGATGCTTCAGAGGGACAGCAGTGGCTGTTAGAGCCATCTGCAATCTCTTGTTGCATGAGAACTCGAAATCTTTGTTGGAAGCATCTTCAAATATAAATATTTGAGACTGTATAAAACAATCAATTGAAGAGAGAAAACAGTCATTTGCCGACCACTAGAGAGAGTTTTTTGAGGAGCAATCCCTTTTCCCACTCTTCATTCTTTTCCTTTGATTGTCTGTCTTTTTTCTGGGGTTGCTGTTAAGGGACAGTTAAGAACAAGTGGTATGACATGTCTTTCATACTCACGTTGCAGAGAGCAAGAGCATGAGGCATCCCATGGACTCTTAAGAAACACACAAATCCCTGTCTTAAGTGCTGGTGGCAAGCACCATCCAAAGTGTACATATATGCAGGGTCTGTGCAGTTTGAAGTACTCCCGCTATCGATAAATAACTTTCTCATTCAAAAGGCTAATCGCACGTTCTTATTAGAGAAGCTAAAGTGGATATCTCCAGAAAGCATTGCTTTCTGACCTTTAAAGCTGTTACCTCCAGGGCAGAGTGAAGCAGGATCTTTGCCTCACTATTGACTGTGACATTTCTGTCCTAAAATAAATCACTACAATCCCTTTCTGGTTCAGACCGACACCCTCTACGGGTATATAATTTTCACTCAGGTCCTGATTTCAGAGGTTTGAGTAGCTGGATATGCCAGATGGAATGCTAAAGCCCCCAAATTGGGCCAATAAGGTGAAAAAAGAGGAAGGAAAGCACCTCACTGTGTTTCATTTGCTGTAGTACAGAAAACGTTTCCTGTGGAAATCTTTAGCTTAATCTGAGTGTGCTGAGATCAAAGATGATTTAATCCACTTAGAGGATCCTTCAGCAATGGAAAGTGGCTGCACAAACCTATGTAAACCAAGGGATCTTTTCTATCTCCTCAATTTACATCGTTAAGAGTTATTAGTGTAGTAGCTACAAGCATATGGTTTATTCTGCACCATAACAATGTCGTAGCTTAATAGCACTTACTATCAGTATTTTAATCATATAAAATAGATGTTTACTTATACTACTTATATTCTTTGGATGTCTTTCATACTCTAGATGAACTGTGATTATATTTAGATTTTTATTTTTGTGCATGCTTTGTCTATATGCAAAAATCAAGCGTTTTTATGAATCCATTCTATTTCTTGCTAGTTTGGTGACTGTAAAAGGCACTAAATGTGAATTTACACTGGACTGATTGAAAAATGTTAACAAAATGAAAATTTCAGAATGCATTTTATTTATTTATTTCCCAACCACACTATTAGAGTCATCCAAGGCCATGCAAACAAATGTACCAATCCTGTTTAGCCAAATCCGTGCTGACCTTTATGTAGTTGAGTTGCTCCTTTGATATCAGTATTAAATAATAATATATGGGAGTTATTGACCTTGGGAATACCGAGATTAATCTTTACAGCAGAAAACACTCTTTTTCAGTGGGACATTCAGCTTGGACAAGCTGACATGGTTAGATAGAGATCAAGTTCCCTCTCACTAAATCTGTTTGCCTACCTACGGCTTAGATCACAGGCTAAATCATTGAGGTCCTGATAAGTCTTTCAGTATTTTCAAGAAGACTTCATCGGCTTTTGATGCTGGGAAGACACATTTCCCTTCAGTGCCCTGAGAAAGAACTGGCACGCATTTCATCTTAGAGCAGCACAAAGAGCTGTGTCAGATCCCCTTAGAAGTGCTAAGAAGACACAGTGGGAAGTGGAAACTGTAACAGTGAAGTTCCTCGGGGAAGATGAAAATGGTATAAAGGAATAGTCATTCGAATGGCTCGGGCAGGTAAACACAAGCACTTGTGTTTGATCACCAGTCATCTACGTGGAGGACACTTTTAGTTGAAGATCTGTTCGAATTAGCTGTGGGACTAACCTTTTCTGTTTGCTTGTCATCTCAGAGAACTGTTGCTCTTCTTTTGGGGATGGAGAGAAAGGAGGAGAAATCACTGTGTTACAGAGAGATATGCTCATCACTTCAAACCTACCTACTGCTTCTGCCCTATCGATCTCTTAGTGCTACAAGACGGTTATGGGAAGTCTAACTTTTGAGCTGAGGAAACACATTCTTCACATTAATAAGCAATTTCCCACAACAAATAGCAATGGGAACTTTTGGGCTCTTCTGCTGGAAGAGTGATACTAATTGTTTTGCCATAATAAAGTGGCTAATAGAAGCTGGTTCCCCACATCCCCCTTTTTTCGGGTCAGTGTGGCACATTCCAATTTGTGTTTGCTTCAAGGCACAGGAGGAATCCCTCATGGAGGGGGAGGGTTGTTTTTCATGCTCTAGCGCACAAGCAGTAAGGCTTTTGCTTTCTTCAAATACCCCAGTTTCAGAGTAGTTGGGAGGATTCTGGATTTCCCCCACGCACACCAAAAATGCAGCATTCTTTGTTTTTCCACCACAAATGAACTGAAATCCATAATCTCTGTACTGAGCAGAAGTGATTAAAATAGTGTGGAACAGATGGTTTAAAGCTGCCAAGATTGAATCTTTTGCTATTTTGTTTCTTGAAACAACTACATTAGTTCCTGAGTCAGCTTTGAGTGGGCCATCATAACTCATTGGAGACGAAGAGCATACTTGTTTCTCTGTCTTTGGCTGCTCATTAATAGCAGTTAATTCGTTTAAGCTTTGGGGGTTTTTTTACTTTTCTTTTTTACTTTTTTAAAAAGATCTGTGTGTGCTACAAATTAAGGTAACGTATCATTTTCATGCAGGACAAAAATGGAAGTTTTCCACAGAGCTTTAACAATATTTTTTTCTTGGAAATTTTGCTACTTGTGTTTGGGTTGTTCCCTAGAGGGGAAAGACCATGTTCCAGTTATAGTACTTGGAGAATAAAGATACATGGTACTTTTAAATGGTATGTTTTTGATGCTCAGGATGTGCGAGTTTGGCAATCTATACACATTGACTTGTACAGAGAAGTTTCTAGACAATCTCATGGTCCAGAGACCTGTCATAAAGCCGAGAGCATCCGGTGTGCTCTCCCTGCTGTTCCAGAGGAACAAATGCCTTCCATAGAAGGCTTAAGACCAGGGGACTTGCAAACTGTATGGAGTCTTATCCTCCCCAAAGCATGTTGTGAAACAGCATCTTCCTCTTTTGAGCTACCTGAGATCAAAGGAAGATTTTTACTATCGAGCCAAAGCATGTCAGCTATATAGTGAATGTACGACGGCAGGACACACCATACTGGCCTCTACTCTTTCAGTTCTACCATGGAGCCACTCCAGCGGTTTTATAGGTTGCAAATTCTGACAAGTTCTTTTGATATTCCTAAGTACCAATAATTTACTAGTGCTACTTACAGTGTATTTTACATAGCGGTTCTCTGCTCTCAGAGAATAGATCGAAAGATTTGGCATCCCCTTGAAGAACATTTTTAGAGATTGATTTTGTGGACTTAGAAAAATACTTATTGGTCACTTACAATTTTTGAAAAAAATTGTGATTTTCCTCTTGTTGTACAAACCTTGCATGAGCTGAGCCATTACCTTTTTATTGTCTCGATCCTAGTTAAATTTAAAGTTTTCAAACAGTAATCTTCCTAGCAAAGTAACATTTATTTTTACATATTTGATAATGCAAAAAGTCCCGACTTTCACATTCAAGTTGGGAAATAGAATGCTACCTGTGTATAGCGCACTAATAAATGACTTCTAAAAAGGAGGGTAGCAAAACCTAGCTGCATTTGTATTTTTGTTTACATATGCTCTTAATTTTGTTAAGGTTTGCAGTTTTAAATTAGAATTTTAGAAATTTAGTAACTCTGATTTCTGTAGACGATGCTCTGTTTAAGCAAAGCAGTTCTGAAAAATGCAAGTCTCACCGAATGATCGCTGGAGCTGAATCTCATAGCCATCTCCCCTCACGTTCATGGGAACTGATCTGTTTGGCCACCTCATTCTCTGTTTTCCTCTCCCACTGTAGCAGCTACCCAAAGCTTAGAAAAAGCTTAGCTGAATAATAATTCTTATCTAGGCTCTTCTGTGAAGTAAAGAATCTGAAGTAAAGCTTCTGAAAGATGTAACTAGAAATAGAGAGGCAGCCCAGTTGCTCAAGTCTGGGAGGCTACCACTAGCAATGCTGTTGCAAGTTAGACACTCGGGTTTTGGAGAGACTGTCCCCTGGCTCTTCTCGGTGGAAGACTTCTGCTGTTGTACATGCTGCAGGTGTATTTGCTAAAACTGAGTTACTGCAATACACCTGAGACCCACTAGGACTGAGCAATGTTTCATCTTCTAAATATTTACTCTGTTTTGCTTTGTTTCCTGAGGGATTAAAGGCTTGATACTAAATTACTTTTCATTCCTTGTTCTTTTCCATTGGGGGATTGAGTGTCCCTTGTTGGTCGAACCTTGGTTACTCAGTTAATGGACTTTGTATCTCCTAAAGTACCATTTTTTTCAAAGGCAGGGGAAGGCAAATGAGGGGGGAGGAAGGATTTTGAAGGTTCTCTGTTGAAACTTCTGGTTTTGTTTATTTTTTGAATTCTCCTAAATATGTAGTCTAGGAAGTGACATAAGTGCATACACTTTTAATTTCCTCAAGGCTCTGTGTGGTCTTCATCCAGCTTCTCAGATGTTGGCTACAGATGTTTAAAATCGCTTCCTCCCAATTAAACATCTGCTCTGAAGTGACAAAGTGTAACACCACATATGTCTGAAAGGCCAATGTATGCACAAACAGTTTTTGTTCGTAGATATAACGGAAACCTTTTCCCTTGCTTCGGCTTTTAATGCACAGACAGTTGAGAAGTTGCTCTGCTTATTGAACTTCATGGGGGAGACTGAGTGCCAGTTTTAAGTATGCATTTAAAAATGTGCTGCTGCTTGTTATCTTCTGTGTAAGTCTTTTGGATGTCTCTTATTCAAGGATGTCACTTGCTCTACTATCTAAGAGTTATTTGCTGTCCCACTTGGGATCTTTATAGATTTTACAAGTTAGTTGGAGGGAAAACGAAAAAACTCTTTTTTTTTTTTTTTTTTTTTTTTAAACTTGGTGCAGTATGGCTGTCGTACCAAATGAGGATTCATGTAGCCAGTCTCATCCTTTGATCACTCAATGCCTAGTGGTCTTTGCTTGGAATGGCAGCAGAGTAGACGTATGCAAGAGGAAAACTGACTATGAATAAATGGTAGTAACAGTACTACATCTGGGAGAAGAAGGGAGAAAATGGTAGCGGGTGGGGTTTGGTTTTGGGGGGATTTTTGGTTGACAGAGTAGAATATTGATGACATTAGGTAGAGGTAACAAAAGATTAAAAGAAATGAGTTTCTGAAGATGTTGGAGAAAAATCTTGGTTTTATTCAGTGGGGGAGAAACCAACAAAAATCAAACAGTGGCAAAGAAAAACCTTTGCTGGTGGAAATTCAGCACTTTAAGTTAGAATTAAAGCATGTATGGCAAATTAACTTGAATTAAAACATGTATGGGGAGGGTTTGTTTGTGTGTGTATGTTGTGATGCACTGTGGTGTTAGATAACAACATTCTATAGCGTGTTATTTCTTTTGTTACATCTTAGTCTGCAGAAGTGCAAATGCGTTGTAAAGCATGATGTGTTTTGCTGCGTCGGTCCTGCTAAGTAACTATTGTAAGGATTTTTAGTGAGGGGAAAAACACTAAATGAGAAACATTCCAAATTACAGGTGAGGGATAATGTTTCAGGGATGCAGCCTACTGATTAAGAGCTTATTAGGCATTAGATGACAGATGTAAAGTGAAATGTTTTAAAAAAATATAACATTTCTCAAAGCAGAATCCCTAAGTGTGAAATTCTCTTGAACTGTGGACAGTTGCAACACAAGGAAAAGATTAGCAAACTTTCAAAAGTAATTTAGGTCTGAACAAATTAACCAGGCAATATCTGTTTTAAGTCCTTTACTTCTTGATCAAAATAGATTTGAGAAAGGCTGAATTCAAGATAATGAATTTGGCGATGTAGGCGTGTGAGCTGAAGTGTGACCAGTGCACTCGTTTTGTATATGCTGCTGAACCAGCTACTGGTGGTAACAAGATAAGCCAGGCCGTATCGCAACCCAAACCATAGCAAAAGGCCACTTAACCAAGTTAACAAAATCTGAAACTCAGTTGTTATAGTCACATCCTTGATTATAATGATACATCTTTCTAAAAGGAAAAAACATATCATTCCTGGCCTTCTTAAATGTATAATGTTCCCTTTTTAAACAAGTTATTAAAAACCTTAGTTCTTGCCTTAATCTGTTCATTGGTATAACAAATATTTAGCTATCTAAGTACTGGCTGTAGTCAAAGTACTCTCTGTCCTAAGAAGGTAACCTCATCTGCCTCAGTCACCAAAGAAGAAAGTGCAGAACTTTTCAAAGGATTTAATGCGTGGTTTTTCTGGTGGCCTGATGCAGTGTTGCTTGGTTGTGGTGTTGATGTTACTCACTGGTGCTCTCAAAGATCCCGTGTGAGACGAAGGCCAGCTGCACTAAGAAACACAGTTAGAAGGTTCTTTCTTTGAAGAACTTGTAACTGAGCTAGACAGGAAAGACAGAGGGTAAATGAAGGCGAGGGTTGGGGAGGAAGAGGGGAGAACTGAGTTAACCCTTGTCGGAGAACTGGGAACTGCTGTCTTGAGTCTTCCAACTGCCTTGATCATGCAGTTATTTTTCTGCTACTGCCATTTTGGAGAGATAGGGTAAAGAATTTACTGTAGTCATGAGGCTTCCTCCTGGATTTGACATCATCTTCTTAAAAGTGATGAACCTCCTGTGCAAAGGAACAGTATTAACTCAATTACAAGCGCTTTTGGACTAATTGCAATTTACCACTGTGAGTTCTTGTCTGAAATCAGTCAGAAATCTGATTTAACCAAACATCTCGGTTTAAGGATTGTGTTTTTATGAGACCTGGTTCAGGGCAATGCAGTCAGTGACAGAAGGGAGCTAGTCTTGCCAGAGGACTGAGGGCTCTGTATCAGTACCCAACACTGCACCCCTTAGAGCAAGGTGACCTCCTCACCTCCTGTCTATGGGCTAAACCAACACCCCTCGTGGCTCGTTTATTCCCTGAAGTGAGGATAGCAGACGAGCAGTGGATTTGCTATTATGCACTAGTATAATCGATTACGTTAACACGTTGAATTCTTCCCAAACAGGGCTCAAATGGTGACACAGTAACTTCTTCCCTTTCTCTCTTCTCTGTTTATTGTCTTTGTAAATATAACCAATTGTACTGGGGGTTGGGTCCTGCTTTTGTTTCCGAAGTTTCTGGGCAAAAGTGCCGTCTTTTCTATGTCGCTGTTTTTTTCATTTACAAACACAGAATGGAAAGCGTGCCAGGTTACTTGGGAGGATTTGGTCTAATTTGCAGGAATTCCCAGTGTGGCTGCCTCCCCAAAGCACACCTCAATCTTGAAAGCTTTTCCTTCCCTATGCTGCGCCTCCCAGCTCTGCCCTCCTGGAAGGCAGCAGCAGCGGTGGCTGCTCCCCCTCTCTTGGTTGCTCCTTCCAAGGGCACCACTTGCTGCTCTGGCAGTTAAATGCAAGAGTTAAAAGAATGTATGGATTTTCCTTCAGATTTGCAGTCCATGTTTGAGCTTACTTGCTAGCTTGCGTTACAGTTGACTGACACAGTCATCCTCAGTACTGTTAACCACAGTACAGAAGTGTTGTTTTCCCCACGCCTTTTTTCTTACCTTTGCATTCCTCTGCCTGCAGGATGACTACCCTCAAAGAGCATTGTTACTTAAATATCAGCTCTTTAATCTGATGTAATTATTTAGAGAATGTTTTCATGTTTTTGACAAAATCAGATAACTCAGTCAATACTTTGTCTGAAAGTAACATAAATATTTTATAAGAATCATGTAAATTATGTTCCACATTTTAGTAGGTTTAGGGTTATTACTTGCCTTCCTGTGGTGTTCTGTAAGGATTCATGCCTTTTTTTTTTTTCCCTTGCTGAATGCTCATAAGTCATTCTTGCTGTTATATGAGGCAATGTCAAAGTCTTAAGAATTTGGTTGTATTTTTAAAGCTAAATGTTAACAAATAGTACCGATCATTTCTGTTATGATGATTTTCTAATCCTCCTTGGGTCTTTGGGCAATAGTGTAACTCCAGTGATTAGTCACAGGAATATTAATTACGTTGGACTCATACTTCTTCAGCCTAGCTAATGTCTCCCTGTGGCAGTGGTGATACTTAAGACAAAACAAAATGTTGATTTGATCAACGTTCTTTTTTTTTTTTTTTTTTTTTTGCTCATCATAAACTGATGGGATTTGCATGCTTACTCCCAGAGTATAGAAACTACTTGTATGGGCTTTCTTCTTTTGTTTTTAAGTAACTCCAAATTTAAAGAGATTTCGTTTTTTCCCTGATTGGTCTGTTACTTTGTTTTGGAAACTGTATTCAGCAACATCAATTAAGTTGCAACAGAAAAACCAAGAGGGTATGTGTGTATATATGTGTCGTGGTTTCTTCATACTGAGGCCAGCGGGGAGAGCACAGAGAGGTGAACTGGGTTAGAAAGGTTATCATATATGGTTTCCCCTAGAACCCAATAAAAAGATTGAAGCAACAGTCATCACCTACTCCCATGCTTCCTAAAATCTTTTCTGTAGAGGAATTGCTACCAAAAATGAGGAAAAACAGAAGTAAATTCTGGTTGCTTTCATGGACAACCCAAGAAAAAGTCTGTTCCCATATGGAAAAAGAAAATTGTGCTGTGGACTTGAAATAGTTCGCTTATAGTGTACCAGGAGATGGCCTGCAGTCAGTGGCATGTGTCTGGCATGGGACTAGGAGCATAGAAGTGATATATGGAGGGTTATTGAGAAACTAGGATTCTCTCTCTCCCATCCTCCCCTTTCCACCGATGTAAAAAATAAGTGAGGAACCAACTTTGTATTTCCCTCCATCTTTCTCGCCTTTACTCCCAGGAGCGTGAGAAGCTTTCCAAGAGCATTAGAAAACATATAAGTCTGCTCAGCTTGCTGAAGCAGTTATTTATCTCTTCTAAATGATGAAGCTGTTGAGGAGCGGTATTGAAGGGTACTCATTAACTTTTCTGTTCCAGTTTTGTAAAGCTGGCTTCTATTTCCCCCTCTCTGATTTTGATATAGGAGTTTATGACAGACCCCTCTGACTCTGATCTGATCGAAGAGAGGAGACTTAGTTCACTGAACTTTGCTCCTTCAGCAGAGATAAGAGCTACCATTAAATCCCAGAAAGTGATGGCAGATTAGAGTGGAGATGGTACTAGAATATAAACCCTAATTTTGTCGGGGCTATAAATATTAAAATTATAGCCTTCACCCAGAAGAATGTCTTCAGAGAAGGTAATGGTGATTCAAAGCAAGAGAAAGGCAATTTGAAAAGGACATCCTATGCATGAGAAAACAGAAATGGTTTTGATGAGATCTGAGGCACTGTAGGATCTTTGTCTTTCCTTGTTGGAAGTATCTGCCTCCTGAAGATTTAGTATCCCTAATCCCTCATCACAGAAACTATCTTTAAGCATAAGGCAGATTCTTTTTTCCATTGACATATATTTCTGTAAATATATCTACTATTCCCTTTCCCAAAGTAAAAAGAAATGTAAATTTTGTAACTTTATTTCTCTTACCTTCGGTAAAAGCAATTTGCTTTGAATCTACTATTTTTCTTTGCAGGTATGAAAGTATATTACATCTTTTTAAGAAAGATTTTGACATGAGTCATTTTAAAGACTGCACAGCATTTTCCAGGCAACAGTCCTCCAGGCCAAGATAAGTGGCCTGCAGAGTAACACTAACATGTATTAAGCCTCATTTAAATAACCTGCCAGCACTTTTTAATTTAAAATGTTGATGATAAAGGTGCACTAGTCTGTAAATAGTTTGGAGTGCTGACAGTGACTGTTTGGTCAAAAGTTAAGAGCTGTGGTGATACAGGCCACAATTCCCAAAGCGGACTAATGACCTGTGGTTCCTCAGTTCTTGGATACTCAGCTGGAAATAGGTTAAAGATGCCTAACTTTTAGCTCCAGGAGACTTAGCACTTCTAGAAAATTAGACCCAATTATGCTTTCTCAAGTGGAGATATCCAAAATTTTAATTTTTTTGAGTGTCTTTTCCAAATTGTCCTTTCTTATTTAAGTCAGTCTCACTGCACCTGAACTTTCAGTTCAGCTTTAGTAGTTAAAGGGAAGATGCTTCAGTGTGTATTCTCTAAGTACTTTAAGAAATTAAAAGAAATGAAGTGAAGGGTCTAGAGCACAAGCCCTGTGAGGAGCGGCTGAGGGAACTGGGGTTGTTTAGCCTGGAGAAAAGGAGGCTGAGGGGAGACCTTATCTCTCTCTACAACCACCTGAAAGGAGGTTGTAGCAACGTGGGGGTCGGTCTCTTCTCCCAAGTAACAAGTGACAGGACAAGAGGAAACGGCCTCAAGTTGCGCCAGGGGAGGTTTAGGTTGGATATTAGGAAACATTTCTTCACTGAAAGGGTTATCGGGCACTGGAACAGGCTGCCCAGGGAAGTGTTTGAGGCACCATCCCTGGAGGTATTTAAAAGACGTGTAGATGTGGCACTTAGGGACATGGTTTAGTGGTGGACTTGGCAGTGATAGGTTAGCAGTTGGACTCGATGATCTTGAAGGTCTCTTCCAACCAAAACAATTCTATGATTCTATAATTAAAAATACAGTTGTCTGGTTAAGCTTCCAAAGAATGTGTTCAGCTCTAATGTTCACTTACCAGTGGATTTAAATATGAAACAAAAAGCAAAACCACACTTACAGCTTAAGGAAACATGCAAAATTCTTCTGTTTTTACTTTGAAGGCTTCATTAAAAATGGGTCACCATCAAACCTCTCATCCTAAAGCTTTTGTTTTGAACTGTTCAATTCTCGATGTTCAGTCTTTTGGCTGTGGACAGTCAGCCCATCAAGGTAATGTGTTGTATATAGTGGACAGAAAGACTAATCTGATGGATATCGATTAAAAGAGGGCAGTTCCGGTCATTCACAGTGGAAGTGGAAGGATTCTTGACTTGATCAAGCTATTTCAAAGCGTCTCTTATGGACCAGATTCCTTTCTGGTGCCTGTACATCATTAAAGCACTATTTTTGTGAAACACTCTATGCAATGTTGCAAGAGAGAAGTAAGAAATAGGGTTAAATACTGATGGATAGTTTCCAGGTTATGGAGTAATGTATATTTTCATAGCTATACTATTGCTGCATATTCTAGCAGAATGTAAATTATTTAACAGATGGATGAAGTTATTAAAAAAATATTGAAGTGTGAACTTCAGTATTTCTCTGTATTTGGATATAGGAAAAGTGTGTTTTGGGGGTGGGGGTGGAGGTCAAAGCCCCTAATAAGCTTCTCTGCTGTTTCATGAATGCAGAAATTCACTACGTTAAAGAATAGAAACTTCTTAGGTCTTTTGTCAAATTCCCTGTGTAGGATTTTTCCTTATGTTAGATTTCCTATGGCTGTCCGTGGCTTATTTTTAATAACATCAGGGAGTGGGGGTAATTTTCGGTAGTCATAATAAACATTATTTCATTTTAGAAAAAACATTGATAATATGTTACCTTCTAATTTTTGTCTCACGCATTGTCTAGTTATTGGAAACTTCGCAATAGCTATAGTTGTTGGAAATACACCGTTCTTTTATTTGATCACTGCACTGAGAATTAAGGGCTATTTTAGATTATAGTCAGTTTCCTGGAAAGACCTCCATAGTGAAGTTCTGAAAAGCCTCTTTAATTTTGCATTTCTGTGAAAAGGAGCAGGTCCCACGTGACAACTGGTGATTCTTCTCAATCAAATAGAAACTTTTACTGAGAGGAGTTTCTGAAGGGAAGGAAAGTAGTTCAGTAGAGAAACAGCACAATGCAGCAGACCCTGAGACTGTGGCAACAAACCTAGCTCTGGATTCAGAAATGGGATAATCAATAGCGAGGTGCCCAAGCTAATTATCCCTGCCAAGAAGAAGGGTTTACGGTCCCTGGTGTAATAGCGTGATAATAGTCCTGTATGGCTTTTGGGACTGAAGTCAATGTCACAGTACAGGACGGCCTTGCTGCATGGGAGCATATCAACGGCTCCTGGCGCTTTGTAGTTCACATCATCGCAAGGTGTAGGCTTGCTCTTAGTCTCAAAGTAGACTAGATCTGTCCTAGAAATCCTCGAGTAAAATAAGACATGTTTATATACATGCTGGAATCCCTCTTTTAGTAAGATCACATAATCCCTTGATGGTAAACTTAATTTCAATGGGGAGCCAATAAAAGCAATAGAAGACACAGCCTCTTGCCAGTATGAACTGTGTCTATGCTTGGTAGGAGCTGCCAGTATAACTCTCTTCTCTGGTTGTACTGCTAAATATTTCTCAGAGCAGAGTAGCTCTAAAAGACTTTCAGCTTCATTTAAAGAAATACATACACTGCTTTAAACAGAAATATGCAGAATTAAGATGGTAAAAAGAAAAATCAAAAATGTAAGTGTAGCTTTTTGGTAGTGCAGCTTTTTGGTAGGAATGTGCTGGACATTTATTGATGATCTCAAATTGAGGGATACTTCTGTGTTGTGTGGCAATAATATATTTTGGTAACCTCATGTTCTACTGTTCTCAGCTTCTTTAACCCACAAGCTATGATGCATTAAATGAATCACAGTTTAAGAAGGATTAAAAGCTCTTCATGAATCCCTCTATATCTATATATAGATATATGGTTATCTATAGTGCATGGCCTTGTATTTTGTTCTGAGCTATTGTATTTTCATTATTTTATTTGAGAAGACACAATCATGCTATCTGTATAAGGAATGTGCTTCTTAAATCTAAGTAACGGGTGGTGAAGAGTTAAAAATCTGAGGTCCTATTAATGTAGGGAAATGCTGACACAAGTTCTTCAGTCCTTTTCCTGACAGAACACCCATCTTTAATTTGCTTGTCTCTTTACCCATATAACATTGTACATCTGTCCTTGAAAACAGCTCTTGCAGCATGAGCATAGCCAGTGGAGTCAATTTAGCAAAGGTTGCTGTCTGTGTCCTAGCAATGCAGGCAGACAGCCTGGAGCTACAACTTATAATCAGCTAAACAGGTATAGGAATAATTACTAAAGATAGAAGCCTGTGTTAATTGCTGTTTTTAATCTTGTTCTCATAAATTGTTACAGAATTATCCCCCCCCCCCCCCCAACAACATGTTAAACTGAATATTTTTCTCAGATTCTAAGTAATCTAGTGGATTTTGGAACATTTTTAGTTTTAAGAAGATGCTTGCTAATATTTAAGCATACACATACTCCTTGAGAGCCCTTTATATCCACTTTAAAGCTTTGTTCCACTGCCAGCATGGTGGAAGGAAACGTGGCACTGCAAAAGCATGAGGCCTGAAGTATTTGGAGTTGAGTGAAACCAGAGTTCGCCAGTTTCTGAAGGCAAAAACTGATGTGTTTGCTGCTGTTTCTCTTAAAACGATTGCCTACCAAAATGTTTCCTTGAGGAATCTGAGCAAAACCGCTTTCTTTTCAGACCATTTCCTTTCTTCTGCGATCACTGTATATTTGATTATGAAAACAGACAAAATGGTAAAGATCCCCCTAGTTCTATCTTGTTGTTGCTAATGCAGTAATCCTCCACAGTAAGTGGGAAAAATTAAGGGATGCTCTTAGAGATTGATTAGTGTATGGGGGGAAGAGTGACAGTGACTGCATTTGGTCTTCACCAAGAACATTTTGCCTTATTAGGCTACTTTGCAAGCTAAACTGTACTTTATCTCACAGTCTGCTAAAAATAACTCTGTGTGGCTTTCTGGCAGATTGATTAAAAAAAGTGTATGATGATGGTACATGGATTTGTTTAAATACAAAGCTAGAAGCATGAGCTGGCCTCCAAATGATGAATGTCTTTGTATTCCAGAATGGAAGCTTTCCAAGACAGTGATGCATAGCCACCAATTTGTAACTTTCCTTTTAATTTGTAATTTTGGACTTTTATCTATTTGTTTATTTATATAACCTCTCATGTTAGATATGGCATCATTCAACATCCTTATGCACTTTTGATGGTTTTCTAGACTCTGCAGTTGTCTTAGAGAAAGTGACATTCAGTGTTGGTTTTGTATATATTTTGTTAGTTAAAAAAATACTGTATCTCAACTGTCTCATTTGAATGCTCTCACAGTTCACTCATAGCACAGAAAAAGGGCTCTGTCATTAACTTTCCTATGTATACAGTGTAAATACTGTGGCTAATGAAGAACATATCTTCTCTTTACATCTTTTCTTATTCCATTTATGTCCCACTCAGGATGTTTGTATCGCATATTCCTTCTCACAACTGATACCTTCCATATTTTAGTGGATTGTTTTTAAAAAGTAATAATAAAAAAAGGATATAAGCAAATAGCCTAGGTTTCCTCTCAAGCCCATTTTTGGATTAGGCGCAGCTCAGTAAAATGAGGCCAACAGGATTATGCAGAGGGGAGGACAGCTCAGATTGAGCCACTCCCCAGAAAGCCCAAGCAGCCCTGCTCACAGCACTGCTTCCAGGGGGCTCAAATAAGGAGAAGTGTCAACTGGAGATGAATGCATGCATAACCTAGAAGGCAAATAGTCACTGGGATTGAGTATTTTCATGGAGGGCTTATTCTTTTGAGATCTTAATGAGGAATATTGATACAATTTATGCTTCTGAAAAATAGTGTTAACAGCCAAAACAGCACAAACTGGATTTACAATGCCAAGAAAAGTCCAGGAGCCCTAGTAGGGCTTCTACTTGCCCAGCTTCCGTTTCATTTAGTCCTACACAGCCTCACAAGGTGCTGTTCTGATAGCTCTCTGCCGCCTTTCAGTGAGACCTGATTAGGTTGCTGTCTTCAGAGCTGCCTCCTTATCCCTTGAACAGTTAAACGGGAGAGAGGAAGCTTAGCTGTAATTAACCCACAGCTTGCCAGAGGTGGGGTGGGGCTTCAGCTACAGATAGCTACAAGCTCAATAAAAGAAATACTTTGACTGACAATATAATCTTGAGCATCTCAAAAAGCAGAAAAATACGTTTTAATAAAGTGCATAGTAAAACTTTCTTAGAAAGAGAGGTAGGCTAATCCTCATTGCATTTGAAAGTCTTGCTTCATGTATTACGAAGTTTTTAATCCTTTGCAGAACATATGAACGCTAAAAGATTAGTTTGAAATTTAAAGAAACAGTTGATCAGATATTCCCCCAAAGTGGTAGCAGGCTAAAAATCTCTAAACTATATGAGGAAAATTGAGCAGTTTGCAAGATGTGGTGTAAAAACCTATTTAACCAAAAGTTAGTGAAAAATATGGATGTTTCAGAAATCCACTTGATTGTGCTGAAAAATTGGATTTAGTATGGAAAGGGCTTCAGTTAATTTCTATTTCTGTCTGATTTGCTAGAAGAGATGCCATGAACTCTAGCCCAGGTGCCAAAAGACGCACTGAAAGTGGAGATAAGCACTGAAGATGTTTGTGCTATGCTCCAGTTTACCAAGGAGTTTGAATGAAGTATCTAAATATTAAGACATCTCTAAAATTTGGAAAAACAATAAAGGTCCCGTGTCACAAAAAACAGTTTTTAAAACATTCATTAGTATTTGTAGCAAAATAGATACAGTAAAAGAAGGGCAGAGCATCACAGGTGGGGTATATTCCGTCTGTCTTTAGAATTGCCTGATGGACAAGTAGGTGTGGGAGGGGGCAGCTGCAGTAGCTTGGTTCCTGGTGAAATAGTGCTGGAGACAACTCTGAACTGATGCTGTCATTGTACAGTGATTTTTTTTTTTTTAATTTTTTTTTTTAGTTCTGTAAAGCCTTTCTTCTGACTGTCATCCTACATTACAGATGTGATTTTTCCTTAGTGTACTTCATTCTTTATTTCTGCATGGTTTGGTTACTGTTGCTTCTCAGTTTTCTGTAAAAGTATAGCTGTGAAGAGAACCAAAGATACAAATATGATGAATGTGGCTTCACTCCGTAATTCTGGGTGGTTTTCCCCCATATTTCATTGTAATTTTAGAGATCTTTTTGTTTCCCTGCACATGGTAAAGACATTTAGTCGAAGGAAGGAAGGAAGGAAACAGAGATTAGAAAATTGCAAGATTACATCTTTTTGGATGGATTTAAGGTAGACCTCCTTTTCCAACGGTTATGGTAATTGATAGAGGTGTGTTTCATTGCAGTGCCTACAGCTCTGTCCCGAGCCTCTGCATAGGTTTGAAGGAATGATTTTTCGTAGTGGGATAACAAGAACGTGAGCATTTCCATGGTCTTGAAAGTTAAATAGGGCATAAGTCTCTTTCAGAAGGTTTTGAGTGTTTTGGTCCAATTGTTGTGTGCATCCAAAACCGCATTCAGTGTTTCCAGGTGTGTAGTCTAGATCAGAGGGTGCATCAAAACATTTAGCTACCAAGGGCACATGCAAATAGTGGCCATGGGCAGCAGGAGAAAGGCAAATGCTGTGTTGTTACATTTTGTAACTTTCCTACCTTTGCTTTATAAAGCTTGACAAAGAAAGGGACTGAAGGGTAAGTACTTTGATCGCAGTAATCTTTGACTTAAACAAGACAGGACTAAATCACGTAAGGGTCTTTTTTTACTTTGCTTTTTACGCTGGGTTTTCCTCTCACACCTCTCTCTGGATGGAGTTGGTTTGATCCTGGAAAAGTGGGTTATGCATGAAAGACGCTTGATGCAGAGTCAAGGGATTCTCCCCCCCCCCCCCCCCCCCCCCCCCCAAGTACATGGTTGGTTCCTGACTGGGATCCAGCCCTGTGATGTATAACAGTTTCAACTGACTCAGCCTACTGTGAAACATTAGGAAAAATCCACAAGGCCACTGATCCATGTATTCTGTGTATTTCAGCTATGTAATTGTAAGCCTTCTAAAGAGTTTTTGAATCCTTTGAATCAATAGTAAAGTATATACATATCCAGGGAACTTAATTCTTGGGCAAATAACCTGCTCTAGACGAATGTTGTAAGGAACTACCCTGCTGTGTTCAGCAGTGCAGCAAAACTCTGATGATTAAAGATTGGTCCCCAAGATAAGCCTTTAAATCTCTGGTCATAGAAAATTTGCATTGCTAAAGGGTTATATTATGACTCAGTGGGCAATAACTGGTATTACAGCTACTTGAAGAGAATTTCCTCACCCCTTACATTTTCTTTCTCTAAACAACTTTTCGGCTTTTTCCTCTGTGCACATCTCATAATGAAATCACTGTGGAACGTGATGATGTCCCCCCTTGTACAGTGTACTTGATACTGAAGCATCCAAATGGGGGATTTGATCTCTGCCCCTCTGCAGCCTTTCTTTCTTTTCCTCTTGGGGGTCTGTGTCTTTATTACAGGTGTTTGTGTATTTGGTTCATTTTTTTGCAATACCACCAAAGAGGAGCAAGGAGAGGGAGAAGCAAGAATTACACCCAAAGGCTACCTCACTTGAACTAATTGAAGATAAGCATCGTGCCGTTTATGTTGAGCGATCAAAGGCACCCGAACATACAAATCTGTTCATATCATTCTCTTGTTCACCATAAAAATTGGTGTTCCATGGGCATGCGGGTCTGTTGCACCATCATGATTTAAGGATGGACTTCTGACTTTTTAAAAATAAACTCCTTGAGAGAGAAGCATCTTGGCATGGAGAGCAAAGAGCAGCACCATATGGATGTGCTGGTGGTGATTTGTTTCTGTGCCAAGCGGTGACTGACAAGATTGAGATTTGGGAGGATTCTGATCAGTAATATTGCTTGGCATTGACAACATATATTAAACAGACAAACGCTGCCTCCTGTTCCGAGGTAAATGGGACTTCTTTGAAAAAATCTTTCAACTCTTGTCCTTAATCAGCCAGAGGGTGGCCCAAATAAGTGTCTCCTCTTACCCCCTCATAGGACTGAATGATGCCCTGAGCCCGTCTCCCCTCCCCTGTGGGGCTGAGCATCTCGCTGGCCCCACGGGACAGCGGCCGCTCAGGATGCAAGCGGCCAGGCACACCACCAGACAGCAGGGTCCCTGGCGCGTCAGTAGCCACACAAAGTGCAGCCAAAGAGTCTGCTCGCCCACCCCTCCGTTTAAAAGGTGCTTCCCCAGTACGGACCGGCTTCTCCCAGCAGTAGATGTCTTCAGTGAGTCTTGTTAATAGTTATCACTGCCTGAGATAACCTTCCCTGTGATGTAATTTGACATACTGCTGTCAGTGGGGCTTAAACATAGTAATCTTTAAAAATGATTGGGAATTTGCCCTAGAGAAAAAACTGTTATGATTAATTTCTACAAATGATAAACCACTCCTTCTTCAAAATACTGCATGCTATGAAGGGTGATTTAATCCATTTAACTACAGAGCCTGATGCCTCTGACAACTATGACTCAAATGTCATCACAGAAAGTGATATTTCAAGTGGCAGGGTGGGATTAGAAACCTGCTGAAGATTTGTCAAAGGAGAAGTAAGTACATAATTTTTAGATAAGTGATTTGTCTACTCTAAACCACTTCCGTTGAAAAGACAGGCAGCTTAAAAGAGAAACTTGCACTGTTACGCTAGAAAGAGCATTTAATTGCAGAGAGGGGAAAAAAGGCAATTCTCTTACTTATGATGGTATTTAGAGAGGAAAACATAGGATACTGGGGAATATGAGTTTTCTATACAGAAATAGTAAAATTATTTTTTCCCTCAGAAAATAAGATTTCATTGAGGCTTGTATGAGGGAAGGAGCCAGTCTCAGTATTTGGGACCTCGCAACTGCCTGATACGTTCTTGTTGTTGCTTTGTGTGTGTTTTCGAAATATGAAATAACACCATGATAGCTTATGAACTGTGTGAAAATTTTGTAAATGCAGTAAAACCTGAAACAAGCACAAAAATGTACATTCTGTGTCTGTCTAGAATTTATGTAGAGTTACAGCCAATTATAAATTTCATTCACATCCACCAAGTCTGAACTCAGAGCCAGTTACGTTACTAGGGAATTTGGTCCTTGTTTAGGATTATCAACGTACTTCTCTTACTGCTTTGCCCGTCCTCTCAAACTCGTGCTTGCTATTATCTATTCTGCCAGCCTAGCTGTACAACTTACAGCTCCTTAAAGCATCTGTCCACTCTGAAAGGCAATAAAACCAGTTGTATGAGGTTCTGTACTTTTCTTTTTTGTGTTTGAATCTCAAATTTGATCAACTGTAATGGAAACTGCATTTTGTGTAAGAGTGTGTTCCAGCAGACCCGTGGGTCTGCCTCGATCTCCAAGGACCTAGCTGAAGGCTTGCCCGCGCTGTACGGACTACCTGCTATGGATACCAGCCCAGCGCTGTGTTTTGTACCACCTGTAGCAGCCATGTTGTTAAGTCTTCCGTCGGTCAGGCTTGTGCAGCTCTGAGATTGCAGAAGTATTACGGAGGGTTTGGTTTGCAGCGCTGCTTAGTCTGATGGCCGAGGAGAGAAAGCAATGACCCTGTCTGACATGCTGACCTTGAGCTCGTTCGTCAGGAGTGGAAGTTAGGCGAAAAGCACACATACCTTTTACTTGTTTGAAGTGGATTCCCTGGGAAAAAAATGAACATGAAATCTGACAGTACTTTTTTGTGGAATCATTTTTCAGAGAAGAGCTGCTCTTTGATATCTGTGATAGTTTGCTGCTCCGATCTGTCATGTCGCAGACTCTCTCTGCTAAGGTGTTTGCGAAGCACGGTTAAGTGACTGTAAGAATGGCAAGGAACGCTGAGGCCATTTTTTTTCGCTGAAAGGAATTTTGCTGGAGAGACAGTATTTTTTTGGTTTACGTCCTCCTTTGTTGTTGTTTCTGTTTTGCTTGGATTTTCGGCGGAACCCGCAGGGTAGCTTGAGTGCAAGGGGCCGGGTGCGCCTTTAAGAGGTGGAGGTGCCTTTGTGCAGGTTGCGCCGGGAAGGAAGTGGCTCTGCACCGCCGGCGGCTCGCAGGAAAAGGCTGGTGCGCGGCCGGGCGCAGCTCAAACGGCCGGTTTTCCCTCCGGCAGGGAGCGAAACGGTGGTCACAGGGGATTCCTGTGTGGGGTTTGGGTTTGGTTTTTTTTTTCTTTGACACTGTCAACTGAAACGCTGTCCACCAAAGGCTGCGTTGTGGCACAGTTTGATATGTGAAACTTGTTTCAAAGTCTTTCGTGGGCAGTTCTGAACTCGGAGTGGCGTGGGAAAAGGGTGATGCTGTTAGGAGCAATGGGCGGCCGGCAGAGGTGACGGTCTGAACTCAAAAAAAACCCCAAGCGAACAGCCCAAGCAAGGCTGTCCCGCTGGTGACAGCGATTCCAGCTGGCACCCCACCGCCCGCCCGCCTGCGTGCCTCAGTTTCCCTTCCGCAGCGGAGGGGCGACGCCAGTCGCTTCGCCCAGCGGGCGCGCTGCGCCGGCCGCTGCCGCGCCTCTGGGCGGCTGGCGCTGGGCACCCTCGGCGCTACAGCCCGAACCGCCGCTTCAGCGACCCCCCCGGCGGCCGCCCCCTCGGGCCCGGCCCGCCCCGCCGGTACCTCCTGCCCCGGCGCGGGGCGGCGGCCGGTCCGGAAGGAAACTCCCGGCCGTGGGGGCCGCCCGCCCCGGGCGCTGCTCCGCCGCCGAGGCTGCTCTGGACGCTAATTAGCATGACTAGTTTGATGGATTTAGTCAACAGCATTCAGCAAACAGGGGAGGGGGGAAACAAGTGTATAAGATTTCCCAAATCTAAAGACTTTTCAGCCCCGGTGCCCTTAATGGTTTGTTATGCGGACTCGAACAAGTGTTGCTTCCAATTAATTGATCGAGGGGATTTATTTTAGTGTTTTGGCTGGGTGCCAGAGACGGAGGCTTTGTCCTAGCGTTTTAAGCACCACCCCTCCTTGCAAGTTTGAAATGTGAGCTGCCTGGGTGTTTTTTTTTTTTTCCCTCCTCTCTCTCTCTCTCTCTTCCTTCTGGCAAAGTGGCTGCGTGTGCGTGTGTGTGTGTGCGTGTGCGTGCGTGCATGAGTATGAGAGGAGGGAGAGGTGTAATGGGAAAGCAAGAGATGGATCACTAGAGGCAGAAAAGAAAACCATCAATATCAGTAACATGCAGCTGAGGTGAGATTTTTCTGAGTGTTTGATTTTCTTAAAACCCTTTCAGAAGATTTAAAGCCGCCTTCTGCCATGCTGTGTGCTGAAGCCGTACTCCTAAGCAATGTCATAGGGATGCTTACATGTATATTGCCGTTTTAGGTCTGTTCGCGTACGTGTGAAGTTTTAAAGCTTAACCTGATTCTCTTTATTGTCTCTAGAGGGTTGTAGCTTGAGCACAAATAGCCTGTTGGCAAGTACGGCATGAGCCCATTAGCAAGACTCCATCTGTGATTGGTTTTGCCTGGAAACCGGGAGACAAGCAATGAATAATTGATGTGTGTTGTGCAGTAGCTGGACAGGCAAAGAGGGGAGAGAGAGGGAGAAACAGAGCAGGGTGCCCTCAGAGGGGGGAGAGCGAACAAGCTTGAAAATAGCTGCTGGCTGCCTTGTGCTGAGATGAAGGCAGCCCCGTCTGTCTTTGTTCTGCACTGGCTGGTTTCTGCCTAGAAGTGTTTGCAGACATATGTGGCCTTTTTCTGCAGCAGAGGAGAGGCAGGCGAGCAGAGGAGGGGGAGCAGAGGAAGACTAGGTTTTTTGAATGAAATATAACTTGTGGGTAAGTTGGTTTCTTTGGGGGGAGGGGGCCCGTACGTGTGCCAGTGGGGACGTGTGTGTGTGCGTGTGTGTGTGTGCGCGTGTGCGCGCCTCAGCCTGCCTGGGAGTGCGTGTGTGCGCGCGCGAGTGTGCGCGTGTGGCGCGGGGTGTGTGTGGCAGCGCGAGGGTGCATTGTGGGTAAGGCTGTGCCGGCCGCGGGGGCGGCGGGCGGGCTCCGCCGGGAGCCTGGGCACCCCCGCCGCCCCCTGCCCGCCGCCCCGCTCGCCCTGCGGCGCTTGGCCGTGCGAGAAGGGGGCTCACGGCTTGCTAGCTGGGCTGGGCTTTACCATGGTTTTATTTTGGGGGCTGAACCGTTTAATTTTTTACAAGAATCTTCCTTACTGTATCAGCAGTCATAAAGCCAAAAGGCAACGGCAATTATCAGTGGCGTTTTCTCCAACTTTAGCCTGTCTGGCACTGTCAAAACGTGACGTGCTGTTCTGCGAACAGCAATGACAATACCGCTGCCACCATTTCATTTTTGCTGTCTTTATAAAGACCTTGCCATGCAGAACTCGCATCTGTGGGAAGTGGTTTCAAAGAAGATCCCGAAGAAGTATTAGTATCAATGGCAGTCTCGGGTATTCAGGTTGACAAGTTTTTTGCCCCTTGTGTTGAGTAATAACAAGTGTCTTGTTTATTTCTTTGCTTCTCTAAAAACTGAAAAGATTATTTAATTTGCATACGATTCATGGAGTTTTCAGAAAGTTTCAAACTAGTGATGCCAGAGTGGAGTTTGGGATGTTGGTTTATTTTTTGGTTTAGTTACTTGGATTAAAGCAAATAATAACTTAAAACTGAATAAAATGGCATATTAATGTACAGCAAAAATGAAATGCAAGGAATCTCTACAGCTTCAGTGTTTGCAACTCGGACATTGACAGCATGGTTTGTTGGAGGAAGAGAATTGCTATTGTAGGTAGCAGCTTTTCAACCAGTAAAATCGCTGCGTGAAGTCAAACAGACTTTGCCTAAAGTAGTGTCAGTGATCCTGTGTCTACTGAAGTCACTGTCAAACAAGTGTTGACTTCAATCATCCAAACTACTTCCCCTGAGTTCAGGTGAGTCTATGAGAAGATCCAGCTGAAAATCTTTTTAGTATCTGTCAACTTCTGATGAAATAAATGCTTTCTGTAGACAGATCTGATGGGATGTACTGGCCAATTTGAGCCCAACTTATCTCAGCTCATAAAACTACAGAAGATGATGTTTGTTGTGCAAATCCGTAGATTTTTGAGAGAAAAGTTACTGTGGAGACAGTTTCTTTCAAGAAGTCTCAATCACGTTAAGCTAACCAGGTCATTAGACTGGGATGACCTAAGAGAAACAGTTATCATGGCTGAAACGTTACCTGGAAATGGAAGTACATAAAATTGAGACCCAACTAAAATTGCTCTACGTTATACAATATTTCCTTTAATTTTTCCTCAAGTTAGAACTTTATTACAGTTATATTGGTAAAGAAAGTAATTATCAGCAGCTAATCACCCATAAAAGTAGAAGCTCCTCTCAGTCGAGCAAAACCATGTTTCCCCCGTACTGTCACCATTCTGCTTAGCAGGATTTTGTTCCTCTTTTTGTTTAGCACTTAAATCAAGATGGCAGTTAAAGTGCAGTAGAACTTGAGAACAAAAGTTTGGTTATATGTAAATTTGCTTCAGAAGAACTCAGTAACGCTTCAGTTTGAGTTTAAGTCAACAGAAGAGTGTTACCAAAGGCTCAGTTTTGAATTTACGATTAAAATTTTGATTTAAAAAAATACTTAACATTAATTTTGATTCCTACCCACACCACTTTTACCCCTTTCCGGAGGAACCATCAGATAATCTCTGGGGAAATACGTCTGCAAATACAGTGACATTTTGCTAGTAAAGAAGCCATCTGAATGTGCAAGGTGCTGAATGTTTCACGGTAGCAGTTGAAAATACTGATCATAGAGAGTTTTGAAACTTACTCTTAAGCCTTTAATCTTGTGTAGATTGTAGTAGAATGGGTGCAGATGTCAAATCCATGCGTGTCAATGTCTCAGTGGTCAGCTATGTCTCAGTGGTCAGCTCAGCTATTACTGCATTGGCAGAAATGTTGCTGTGTTCATGCTTCAGTGAAACACATGCGCTGTTACTGGTATTACTTGTGCCGAAAGTAGGATTTAGTCCTGGAACCCTTACGCTGGATGCTCCAGGAACACCCAAGAAAGCTTGTGCCCATGTAGGGCACAAGGGACAACTGTTGGTTACAAAGCAAAAAAGAAGAGCATGCAAACTAACAATGAGAGAATAATAGAGGATACTTTGGGCTCAATTAATAATTTGTTGGTTTAGTGACAGGTACTGTTTTAATTACAGCCAGATAATTTAGACAGAATGGTCTGGCAAAACAGGCCTTTTGTTGCCGTAGAGGATACTGTAGCAGTTAGATTAAGAGAGTCTCTGAATCCAACCCCCCAAAACCCCTTAATTACAAGATCTGTAACTAAGACAAGAGAATAGTGTTTTTCTATGTCAAAAGGTAAGCTGAGGGCACAGAAGTTCCCATGTTAGTCTCAGTTGTCACTGGGGCTGTGACAACACAAGGCTGTTTTCTCATGACCAGGACACCAGCGAAAGGGGTATTACTGATCAACAGCAACAAGGAATCTTACTAGAGTGCAGCCAACAGGAAACTGTCACTCTATGGGATTTTACAATTGTAATTTTGTTTTTCTCTCACAACAAAAGAAGACAGAAATTTATATTAAACAGGAAAAGAGCTAACCAGGGAAGGAGCTAACCAGGGGAAAACAAACAAACCCAAAATCTTCCATGTGGAACATTGCTAAAATAATGTTCCAGAGATCTCGGTGAAGATGTTCTCTGGTTTTGTTCCTCTCAGTTTGAGAACAGAGTCTGCCACAGGAAATACCTTCCTCTGAGGCTGCTCTTGCAAGTGGAACTTCTGTTTTGTCTTGGGTGGAACAAGCAGAAGAAGCTGCTGTTAACAGACTACTGTGAAACTGCATGTAAGCAGCTGGACAGCAAGGCTTTTGCTCAAGGAAGAAAAAAAAAGTGGGGAAAAGTGGCTTCCTCCCAGCGCTGCTGAGCTATTACTGCATTGTAGTTCAGAGCTATCCAAGCTAGAGCTGGGTGGTCTAATCTGAGTATCAGAAGCGTATCCATGTGGATAGCTGTGCAGGCTGAGTGGATGGTTTGCTACCTCCAATACCTTGCAGAGTACAGCATATGGTGCAGCATAGACATATCCTGGGGGTTTTAAAAATATTGCTGTAACAAATGACCCCACTGCCTGTCCTCTAAATTTCCCAGTTTGCTGGGGTGGGTTTACTTATATTGCCTTTCCAGAAGAAACCAGAAAGTTCTGTGAAAAAAACACTAGACATGGCATCTGTTTCACTGTAGTGTGGAGTTACTGATCCTTTCTTTAGAGTGACCAAAACAAACAGATCCTTATAAAAATGGCTAAAAGTTAGCACACTGGGAAAAAATATGTTGTGTTAATATCTCTTGACTTTTCTAATGGCAGGATAGGGACAAAAATTCCACCCAGTATACCTGCTTCTAAAATGTTTTAGCAGAAGGATGTCTAGGTATATAAAACAGTTGTTCAAGAAGTAACTAAAAATGAACTTCTTCAATATCGGAACAATTTGAAATCACTGAACAAAACCTTTTAAACCAGAATGTAAAAGGATGAGCTAGCCTTCAGACAAAATGGATGTCTCAATAATTATCAGAGGTACACCAATGCGCAATAAAGAAAAGCAGTAATAGCTTTTAAGGCATGGTGAAGAGTGCATATCTGTTCATCATCAATGAGAAAGCAGCCAGCCAGTCTGGCACATACATAGGCTCTTTCACTGAGGATTCAGTAAGGAGACAAGAGAAGCCCAGAAAGAACACAGGTTATTTTTCCCATTTTTAATTGGAAGTTCCCTGAAGAGTTTTCTCCTTAAGATCAAGACAAGGCATAGTTACAAAATAAAGTGAGTGACATGAGGACAGTAATTACTTCAGCAGTGTGGAAGGCTGCCACTCAGCCTACCTATAATAAATATTACACATTCCTCCAGTTGTTGACCTGGATCATTCTCAAATGTCTTGCGTTCTCTGGAGTGTGTTACTAATCCTGATTCTTAGCTCGTTGGGGCTCATTCTGTTGACAGTAATCCAGTGCGACCAATGGCAGTTTTACCTATTCCAGAGAAAAAAAGTTAACTTTGTTCTCAGTTCTCTTTATTAGTACCAATAAAATGTTCAGACACCCAGCTAGGCTCTTAATTCTTGTTGTTTATTATAACTGAAGTACAGCTCTCACCAGTTTGATGAATAACCTTTAACATTTGTTTATCAACTTCTAATTCTCTAACTGAATTTTCTTGTTAATAGTTGGTGTTCTTTGTACCTCCTCAGTGCACCTACATCTCTTAAATCCCTTAAATTTCAGGAGGTAGGCAAGCTGGACTCTTGTCTGTGTTGACATCCTGGAAGCAGACAAAAACCCACAATTGTTGGTAAATATGAGCTCATTAGAATGCTATTTGAATATAATGTTATAGTACCTGGATGGGTTCCTTCTTTTCACATGCTTATCATTAAAACTATATGTACTGGATTTTCAAAATCATTCTGACCTACCTTAGCTACAAATTAAGTGAGTAGAGGTTCAGCAGAAGCAGAACTAGGGCAACCTGAGATGCTCATAAAAATCACTCCTTCACTTATTCTTGGGTATCTTTTGTTACTCAAGCCCAAGAAGGTAACAGAGAGCTAATAGAAGATTGTCATATGACTCTCTTCAGTACTCAATTATCTCTGCTAACCAGCTTTACTGACCTGTTGTTTGTTTTAGTGGTTTAATTAACATTTTATTAACAACCTTATTTCTGTATTAGTATGTAGTAGGAAGAGAAAAAAATGCTGTGGGTTTTTTGCCACTTACTTATCCATATTCTAGCCAGACTTCAAAGAAGGGTGTTAACAGTACTTTTACTGTCTTATCTACTGACGCTATCCAACTGTTTAAGAAAGTTGAGTTTTTCAAGCATCGCCTTAACACCACGGCTTTCAGAGGAGCCTGTCATGATTTACTTATTCATACAGATTGCAGTGGCTTATGTAGTCTTGATCCTGCTTGATCTGCCAGCAGTATTTGCTTCTATTGATCACAGGCTGTTATTTGACTGCCTTGAGCAGCTTGTAGGTCTCCCTGGTTCTGTTAACGGGGTCTACTACGGATATTTCTCAATGTTCTCATTTTGTTGCTGTCGATAGTTTTAACTCCAGCCTTCCCACTCCAACAGATGTGCCACAGGGTTGTGCCACACTCTTTGTGTTTTTGATAAGTTTGGTAATACCTTAGTGAACTTTGGCGCTGTAACTGGGGTTCTGTCCAGATTTGGCTGTTAGCTCTGATGTATAATGCATGTTTGGCAGTGTGCCTGGCTGTCGTGTTTGGTTGTAGGTGTGTAAAAACTCCTCCTAGGTGTAATAAAATGGCGTATCTTTGGAAGTAAGCACCAGTCCTTCATGTTCCTATGTACCTTTTCATCCATATGCATTCCTACTGTTTTTCTAGCAATAGGGCAATTGAGAGATTAGTCTGGAAGAAACTTCTAAACCTTGTCGTCATCTTGCACATAGACAAGCACTGTTAAATTGTCCTGTTCCAGTCAGCTTTCCAAATGGCTATATATGTTTTCTAACCATTCCTCAGGGTGGAAATACTGTAATTCCTTAATTGGCCGATTTACCTGGAAGGTCCTTGAAGTGACTATCTAAAGTAATTTGTGACTGTCAAGAAAGACGCTTCATTAGACAAAAGTTGCATTAGAATCAGGTTAAAACCAGAAACATTCATGTAAGCTTTTATATGGTCGTAGTCCTTTAGAAACCAGAGATTTTAATCTTTTTACTAAATGACTTTATGGCTTGCAAATACACTTTTAAGCTCTTCAAAAAACAGAAGCATAGATGGTCCTTGTGTATTTGTGTTTCTGGTTTTAATATGAGGGTGACCTTCTTTTGAACATGCAATTAAGCTTCTGTCTGTTATTATTTGTGGCTCCTTGTATCATTTTCATAGAAAAAGGGCTCAGCAGATGGTGTTTGAGCAGAAAGAGGAGAGAGCCAGTGGCTGGCTTTTTGAAGAAGTATTTGAGATGGAAAATTAAGAGGACCAAGTGGTTTTACTTGTAAGGAACATGTTTAATACAGGATGACCCAGTGTTTTCACCCTTCCATATAGACACTTTCACATTTAGTGAGACTAAGATGTTGACCTTCTGGCTTGCCTGACATTCAGCAAGATGCTTCTTTGTCTCAACATGTACAAAAAATACCAGGAGGGATTTATTCTCACACAGAGAGAGTTTTGGAGTTGAAGAGTTAGTTGATCATTAGTATGTAATACCCCGTAATCTTGGATTATGTATTTTGCAATAAGCAGAACAGAAGATACAGTTTATAGTTTCTGCTAAGTTAAGAGTAGATTGTAAGAGAACAGGAAAAGGAAATTTTAAAGTCCCATCTTAAGTGTTGATTTAAAATGGCTCACTTGAAGCACTCACGAATCATGTTTCAAAGGCAAAAATGTCCTTCTTGTTAAATGACTGTAATCTAAAATGTTACCGAGAGCTAAATGATTTATTGATGTCTATTTCTGAGGCATTTACCTGCACCTGTAGCGAGCCCATTCCATTTATTTTGGCTTGCTGACAAATTAGCAAGCTATTTGTATGTCAGATTTGGTCAGTAGTCAACTCCCTCCCCCTTACATATTGAACAGCTTTTAATTTAATTGTTTGTGGTGTTGGCAATTTATTATCCAGATAGATGTCACTCAGAGGAGCTCTTTTAAAAAAAGAAAAGAAAAAGCTGAAGACTTATTTGTGAATATACTCATACCGCCTTATAGAAAAGAGTATGCAGAGCAGCTTTCAAGCCTTTTCCATGCAGACAGGCAATGATCTGTGAGATACCTTCCTTTCCGTTAAATAGTTTGGAATGTGAAATATTAGGGTTTATATTTAATGACTGGAATAAGGTTAACTCTGTGATTACGGCCATTGTCATTGTATCTAGACACCTTTAAGGAATGAGCAATCAAAATTACATGTCAGAGTTGCAACTGCATAAATGTGTTGCATAAATACTCTCGGGCAGAGTTGAAGTGTGTGTTGCCACCTACAGTGATTACACCACTGTTCTTGAATAAGTTTTGCGGGGGATTTAAGGCAAAATTATTGTGTCTTGCTAAATTGTTTTAACTATTGGCTTAGATCCTCATCACGGTGAGGATCTGAGTGCTACTTTTCAAAGTCAGAACGCTATACTGTTAGACAGACGCAATTGCAAGTTGCCTGACATTAGCTGCCGGGATGTCTCCTGCCTTGCTGCTCCTCTGTGGCATGGCTGCTGCTACTGGCTGCACAGCAGCTGCCGGTGTTTCCCAGCTGAGGAGGACTAGTGAAATCTGTTCTATGGGTGTGTTTTCTTAACCTTAATTAATCCGATCTTGCACTTCATGAATTTGGGGCTTTGATATAGCAAAGAGAATTTTTGTGTCACGTGGGCATGCCCGATGCTGGCCATCCTGGCCACCTGATTCTCCAGGGCTCCCTGGGACTGCAGTTGGTGGAAAGACCCAACTACTTTTTTCTCCTCTCAAACAGCACCATGGTTGCTAGTTAACATTGTTGGCACTGTACAGCTTGAAGTGTTTTATGGTCTTACATCTACTTAACCTTTAATGTTTTCTGTCAACATCTATCGTGACCTGGTGGCCTATGGTTAGTAAAATGTACCTTTGCAGGCTGCCAGATACTGTAATGGAATTAGGCCTTTAAAATTATCAGACCTGTCAGAGGGGCTTAGAATCCTGTGAGAGCTTTAAGTGGTTTCTTACCTCCACTTGAACACACATTTGACCTGGTTGAAGTGTTTTTCGTGCTTGTTTTGATTTTGCTTCCTATTAATACTTTAAAAACTGGGGGAGGGGGAGGAAAAAAAAATCGGTTTCCTTGGCATCTTTATAAGCAAAAACATGGAGTCTCCTTGGTTCTGTCCCAGATGTCTTTTTTGGCTTCTTTTCTCTCTCTTGCACTTGTACATAAAGCTCTGCAGTTATTTCAGTGGGAACTTGTTGCCTTAAGGGAATAAGGACACTTCATTATGTGCATTAGTCAGCCAAGTGTGCACCGAGGGCTGACACAAGTCAGGAGGGAATGTCAGGCTTGCTTTAGGGGGGGTCGGACTCAGCGTAGTGCTCACAGAAGGTGCTGAAACAACACCTCTGGAAACAAATGTCCTCTGCAGAGCGAGTGTGGGAAGGACAGTAACACTGCACAGGTACTCTTATTTACCACCTCTGTGCTTTATCCGGAGCAGAGGATAGTACTAGAGATGCAAGATGGTTTACCTTTTGCTGGTTAGTTTTCAGTTACCTGTGGAAATGCTGAAAGTAGTTTTGTAGCACTTTGGTGGTCTCCCTGGGATTATAACACAGTGCCTGGTGGTCATTAACACTGTGAGAGATTCTGTAATGTTTCTGAACTGGGAGATATTATGTGTCATATCCAATAGAAATTGAAACGTGCAGTAGAAGAGGCGATTTGACCCTGTCACACGCAGCCTGTAGCTGGGTTTGGCAAGTCACCTTATCTGAGCCTTTCCTGAGTCCCACTTCAGAGCACTTTCCTGTCTTTGCAAGTTTCTTGTATCTGAGCTGTTTGCTTCAAATTATTGCAAGTTGTTAATACTGCTTTTTTTAGTAAAAGGGTGATCCGACTTTGGCTTCTGAAGTAGTGCCATGCTGACTCAGTTTCTTATCACCAGCAGGGTGATGCAAGGTGAGGAAAGAGAAGAAAGCTAATAAAATGTTGCTGTTTGAAAAGATGTCTTGTTTGAGATCTTATACATAAGTGGTAGAGGGAAATGCACTGCAGCCGTTTCATTTGCAAGGAAAAGACCTTCTATTACAGGGATCTTTTTTTTTACATCTCCATTGTTCTCATATAGCACAATCAAGCAAGGTAAAAGTAAATGTCGTCCCTGCTACTAAACTATGTGTAGGCATTAGTCCCATAAATAAAATTAATTAAAAAAAAAGTTTGGGTTGTCTAGGGTGACATGAATTGGGATAGATGCTGGAACAAATGGGCCTCTGAGCAAGGAGGACAAATAGACAAATACCCATCCTCCAGGAAGAGTGACTCCTGTTTCATTTTTTAGAGCAGTTGCACTCAATACTAAATCCTGAGCTGGAATGCTTCAGAATGCTGACCCTCTGAAAGTTACAGGTGTACTTCTCTTTTCTTTGGCGTACAAATCTCAAGAATCTCCCAGGGTCCTCACTGCACTACACAAGAAGAGATGGAGATGCAGGAATGAAATCAGTCATCAGGCAGACCTGGAGAGTGTCATAAGATGGGCTGTCCCTTCTGATCCAAGAGCTTGAGTATATTGACGGGTAATATTTTTTACTTCATGACAGTCTAGTGAATGATCTCATCAGCTGTTGCTAGCAGATGCAAAAATGATGAGCTTGTGGTAGCAAGCCAGACATTACACTGTTTTCTGTGCTTGTCTTGGGATACGAGTGACAGACGTGTCATCGGCAGTTTTCTTTTTGAATAAAATTGTCTGCAGCGTTTTGGAAGGGTTCAAAGTAGATTAGAATTAATTGCTTAGTGGAGGGAGAGGAGAGGACCCCTCCCAGGCAGTGGCTGCCAGTGGTGAAGATTTGGGATTCTTTCTGGCTCCTGGGAAATGGATGTTTTAAAGGTTGTATAGCTGTCTTAAGAGGAAGTACCTGAACTGTTGCTATTTCTACTTCATGGTAAAGACATGATAACAGCTTGGAAAAAACGGGGAGCAATGAATGTCTGCTCTCAGTACTCACTGTTGTTTATTTAGCTGGATCACAAATACCGCAGATACCTGCTTTTTAATAGATTTTTATTAAACAGCAAGGAAAAAGCAGTTTATGCAGTCAGGCAAGCAGCTTTCCACAGTGCCAGAGTCATCAGTCCTGGTTCTCTGCTGTGTTCTTTTTAGTGTCAAATCAAGCAAAGCTGATGCAGATCACTGGAAAATGGGACCTCTGTCAATGTTTAGGTTATTTAATCCTCAGTGTTGATTCCCAGTTGTGATGGTTTCTGTTACCAGTATGTTTACTCTGAGCTTCCTACTTCTCAATTATTTAAGTGTCTTTCCTGTAGCCGGAGCACATGTGCCTAACCCATATGAACACTCGGAGTTTGCCTAAGTCATCCAAAATACTGGGCGACAGATACTTTTACTTGAAATATGCGTTTGGTTTTCCAGCCATTTAATCAGTTTAAGGATGTAGAAATTGCAAAAGGTGTCAGAGTGACCCAAAGCAGATTGAAATGAGGGAATTGGTTTGAATGAGGCAGAGCTTGATCATAAAATAATACCGTATGCGAGTTAAACATTTCTTGTTTTAGTGGAGTCCCAAGTAGTAGCCTGAGTATTTCCTCTGCAGCTCAATTCTGCCTGCTTTCAACTGTTTAAATTATAATGGCACTTTCCCCTAACATTGCCTCACTTTTTGCTTCTGTGCCTGCATTTATGCAGTACCCTGACTGTCAAAATGTCTATCTGACTGCAATATGAAAGTTAATGTCTTAGTGTGAAAGTAATATTTATTATTCATTGTCTTTACACTGAAATGTCTCTGTATTTGTTGATCTTCACAAAGCATGTCAAGCAGTTGATAATTTTTCAAAAATCTCACTTTAAATAGTGCTTGTTACCTTAAACTGAAGGCTAATTGTGGCTCTTGGTTTTCTGTCAGTGGAATCACCATAAGCCACCCTTCTAATTTATGCCGTTTCAAGCTGTTGTTCAGTTTCACTCATAGTATTTGGCAAATTTTTCAAAGTCTTCTTCAGAGGACTTTAGATTGTTAACAGACTAAGGCGTTTTTTTTTTAAGTTTTTACCAGTTGTCACCATCTAGAACTGGAGTCTACAGTTGAGTTTTCCCATATGTATTTTCATTGTTTGCCTGATCTGTTTTGAGATCAGTTTTGCATGAATCAAGGACCCTGGAGGAAAAAAAAAATTTAAAAAAAACCCCTAAGTGGCTCTCTCCAGAAGCTTCTGCTGCAGATTTCATTGAAGATTAAGATATTTCTGGCCTGTCCTTAACTCCCCTTTTTCTTCCTAATTACACTAGAGATTGAAGATTGTGTTGCATACTGCATGAGTAGTAATATCTGCATATACCAGTATTGACTCAAGCGGCAAAATGGTCCATAATCAGATTTCCTCCAGTGATGGTAATTTCTCTCTGAAAAGCTGGAAGATAGCTCTACCTGTGTAGAAAATAAATAGACCTGTGATCTAGTTTGACAGTACTGTAAGTAAATGGGGAAAAGAGAAAAAAGAGAGAGCGGAAGAAAACGCTACCAAACCAGCAATTCTTTGGTAATTATGGAATGACTAACTTTTCAAATTTAAGTTAAACTTCAGCCGCTGTAAATTAGCCATCAGACGGTAACTTCTGCCTACCTCGTACAACCCCTTCACATTTTCCCATAGAGCTGCATATACTTCCCTTTTCATAATCTGAGCTCTGAAAATTTACCTACTCTTCACTGAACTCCAGTTTTACATGATGCGAAAGGCGTGCACCTTTTGGGAGATAGTTTGTTACTTAGTTTCAGGGATTTCTCTGAAACCTGGAAGAAAGGCATTAAGCTACAATGATAACAAGTTTTGTGGAGTGAGGATGAGATGACCTGATGGAAATGTCATTAAGGACTGTGCTTATTTACAACTCTCAATACAGGCAAAAGTGCTAGGGTAGGTATAGTTCTACAGCAGAAATGGCTTGCTGATGCAGCTTGTTTCACTCAAGGAATTAGTATAAGCTATAAACTAGCAAGATCACTTTTCTTTGCTGATACAAACTGTATTTGCAATAGGCATGTATATCAAACTTTTTGAGGGTGGTTTTGCTGGCAGACTATCTATTGAAATGGTCACAAGGAATGGAAGAGGCAAGAAACATAGTCCTGGAAGTAGCTACGTCTCTTAACTGCTTATATGAACTTTCCAGCCTTTTCACTAAGCACTGTTTTCTGGGTAATGCTCTGTTGCTATCTCATACTGCTTGTTCAAACTCAGATTGTGCCTTTAGTTAGTCAGCGTAGTTACTATGAAAACGTATTGGTAGCTTATGAGGTTAGTTGAGGCACGCGTTCGAGCAAATTTGTTTCCAAAGACTCTCCTGGGTATTCTTCAACATCTCCCTCTGAAACAATCCTCTTACCCATTGCATCATTTTTCTTTGGGTCATGGATCACCCATGAATAACAGTAAACCTGCCCAGTCTACAAATTCTGTAGGGGTCGGGGGTGGGGGGGGGAGGCTGGCTTTTAAAGATTGGTAAGCAGTTGAACTACACCAAAATGTTATACGCTTGCTCATGAGAGTCTTCTCAGCATTATGGAAATTAATAAATAAAGCTTTACTCGAGAGTCATTTTTAGGATCAGTCTGATGCAGACCTGTATGTAATTCAGAGGTTTCTGTCCAGAAGGGCTTGATCCCACCCTGAGTTTCATTTTGAGTTTCAGATTCAAAGAACTATCAAAGAAATTATGAACTCAATTTAAGTGGGCTTGACTTTATTAACAACTACATCTTCCACGTTCTTCACTGAATTTGCAGTTGCCCAAAACTGTTGACCAAAATGCATCCCAACCCGTCTTGCTGTTTCAGCAACCTCAGCTGTGTTTCCTTTGATAATTTCTTGAAGAAGCAGTTTAGCCTGGTTTCAGTATAAAAATACAACTCTAGCTCTGAGTGAAGACTGTATTTCCTATATTCCCAAGGCTGCTTGGTTGGGTTCCCCCCCCCTTCCATGCAGCGACTTACCCTTTGGAAAGAAATTGGGTCTTGCCAGAGCAAGGCATATTTCCAACTTGAGCAACTCTTGTCTAAACCACATCTGTGAGCTTTTTGTAAATGAATTGAAATGCAGTTATGCCTTTTACACCAAAATTGATGTGGTCCATTTTTTCCAGCCAAATGATGTTTTACTGTATTTGGAAGATAAGTTCAAAGATAAATATTGCTGCTGGTCTTGTTTTTCCAGTGTTGGTTTGCTTCTGTAGAAACGTGATCATTTATTTTTTAACTTACCTTTAGGTTTTGACAAATAAACCAGTATTTGGATCAAATGACAATAACATGGGACAACCTCTGTCCATATTCTGGCAATTTAAGCGTAATGATTATTTCTAGCATTTGATAATCACATGCCTGGAATATCATGTTTAGCCTCTTTAAATATCTTGTTAATTGAGCAGTAATGGACTGTTGATGTTCCAGTTAAGTGAATCCAAACCATAAAATGATAATCCAGTGATTGACCAACCCATTACCCAAGGTGAGGCTAGAATTTGTCCTCGCGTGGAGCCAGTTTGCAGGGCGGTGTGCTTTCCGTACCTGGGGAAGCCTGTGCTGAACTCAGAAAAGTAACCTCTGTCAGTTCTGACCTATGCCTATGCACTGTGCACTTGCAGGCAGGGAGCCACAATGCCAGTTACTCTCATTATTTTGCTGCAGGTAGTTTTTCCATTTGAAAATTAATTGTGTTTTCATCTGCATGCTGTTTACTTGAAATAACAATTTAGAGTAGAAACAAATTAGTGATTTGTTTTGGTTTTAATAATTACAGAATTCAGCTGTTTCATAAACTGAATTCTTTCATTTCTGTTAATGACTATTAAAAGTTTCTATTTTCATTGCAACAGAAAAAGTGGGAGAACATAAGTTCATGCAAAACCTTACGGCTGCAGTCCTATGAAAAGCCAGGTTAGGTGAGACACTCAGGACTGGGACCTGCTGTGTGCAAGTAACCAGCGTAGCAGTCCTGATCCCCACACACAGCTTCACTGAAATAACTCTCTCTCTCTTTGTCTCTCTGTCTGAGAAGATAATGTCTTTTCTCTCTGCAGAAAGATTGGGTCTGTCAGCAGGAAAGAAGTTGTGTGGTCTCTTTGGGCTGCGTAACTAAAGGTGCTGTTAGTAATCCAATTCCAGAATAAAGACAGCTGAATAAAGTTATAACACCTAAAACATAAGCAGGATAGCTGAAGTCCATGAACATAGGAATAACAAAATGCCAATACACAGACCCTCATAGGCAACACACCTGAAGCTGATCTCAGTCAGGGTGAGGAAGAGCTCCCTAAGTTAAAGAAGATATTAGGTGCAGTGAGGGGAAAATCAAGTGTCTAATAGCAATTTTGAAGTTCAGATGTACTTTTTGCTTTACAAGCTTATGCTTGGCAAGAGTGTTTATGACTTTGAAAAGTTCAGCTAACAAAACCTTTGAAGAATTGAAGTATGAAGCGATATCAAAATTTTGTCTCAAGTTTGAGAACAGGTTTTTGAGATTTCTCTCTTGCTCAGGGAAGGGGCTGGCCAATGTTAAGGTACGTCTGTGTGCGTAGGCAGACGGGCGAATGTACCTGCCCGACTTTTCTGCATGACAGCTGCACCCATTAGTCTGCGTTTGCTATCTCAGTATCTCTAATGCCATATGTTCTTTTTCTTTAAAGAAGCAGGTATATAATAGGACAGATGTGAATAGCAAAACGGCGTAAGCAGAGGAATGATTTGGAACAAGACTCAAACAATTAGTCTTGACACCAGTAGTCTTAACCAGTTCATGATATTAGTATGTGCTGTACAGTTCCTTTCACTGTCCCTGTCAATGGAAGGGTATCTTTAATCAACTTGTAATTTTAGTTTCTATCTGTCTTCTTATGACTCATTAGTGTTTCTAATTCCATCCTTTTGAGCTTAGTGGCTTGTATATTGCTTACTAATATGCTCCAGGAGTGTTGCAGATTAGTTTTGTAGTCAGTCTCCACAGCAGAGAGGCTCATGCAACTCTTTTTGTTTTGTTTAATTTAATTTCACCAGTACAGACTCATTGAGGTAAACACTTTTTTGAAATGCCTTAGAAAACAGTGATATTAAAAGCATCAAATATAAACATGAAGGAATTAGCATTAAATTACAGTAAAACAGCAGCTGGAAATGTAATCGTGTAGACAGCTACTTTATAGCACGAAATCCAAAAGCAGTTACACAATTTATTGTTGAGTTACACAGATTTTATTCAAAAAGAGATCAGCAGTGTGTCAGGAGATTGGAAGGGGTATGACATTCCCCTTCAGATATGCAGTGGAGAGGTGTGTTTTCTGCTTTCAGGGAGGAGTTCTTTGATTTCTATTTTATCCTCAATTCTGAAGTCTGGAAGGTTATTTTTTTGTTTAGAGAAGAACATCTTTGAAAACAGTGTCTACTATTATGAATCTGATCATCTTCTTTCTTTTCCTTGTCTGCTAGTTTTACCACATCTAGGTATGAACAAATACAGCTCTAAAGCATGAATGGGATTCATATTATTTGCTACCTGCACTTGATTTCTGTTTCTTCCCCAACCCTTGGTGTTAATGAGCATTAGTTCACAATAGTTTCCTATTCTCATAACATATTTTAGAACAGGCAATCTTAAGATTAAGGAGGATAAATGAGGAACCTTAAAAAGGCCTTTTTATAGTTGCTTATCAGAGTTTAATTTCCACATTGATAACATAAGGTAAGGATTTATGATACAAACAGTTCTAGACTACGTTCTCCGTGACTGGGTTTAACCTGATTTGTTGCTGCTGCTTGTATATTTACACTTCTTCTTAAGGTATTAGGAGGAAATAGCATATCGTAAATAAGACATCAGAAGTCAATTTAGTATACACCTTAGCATCTGTTGCTAGGAAGACAGAAAAATAGTTCCACTGGCTCAATTCAGCACAATTTTGAAAGAGCAATACTGTGTAAGGTCTCTGGGAGAAGGTAGGGAAATCCCACATGAGCTGAGAAAACTGTTGAGCGAATTTGCTATCAGATTCTCTCCTTAATAATCCACTTGGCTTTCCAGGGTGAAGCATGGGGATAAGATCTGCACCTTGGTATATCCTCCTTGATGAGCTGCAGTGGTTAAGTAGCCCAGTCAAGTCCTCATGCCCACCATAGGAAGCATATGCATGTGGAACTGGGGATGCAGAGGGGGGCTGAAAGCCTGACACAAAGGTCTGTGCTTCTACTCTGCCCAGAAACCAAAGGGTCACTTTGTGATGGAAAGGGCGATGTCAGCGTCCTTGGCCCTAGAAAAGTAGTTGGAATCCTACCTAGCAGATAAAATCCCATCCTTGCAGTAGCTGATGTAGGTTTTGCCGTTCTCCTGAGCATGCTCAAGATTTTTACCAGAGGAGTTCATTTTCCTGTACTTGTTTCTCCCATTCCCCATAAATGAAAGAGAAACTACTGAATAAATTCTCTCTCTTCAATTCATGTGCATTTGAGTTTTGACATGATAGCTAACGACTCCTGATACGCGTTTTATAATTCAACCTTTAGGTTTAAAATGCTGCCTCAGATGTGAAAATGAACTAAGCATATTATCAGTGAGACCTGCACATACCTCTTGTCTTTTGGACGTATAATCTCTATGCATCATCGTGTTTCCTTCTTCACATTCTATTAATTTTTTATGAGCTTCATCAGAACTGTAAAGCACAAGCTGTTTTCATGTAGATGGTTTTTATGGTGACTAAACATTGGAGAAAGGAAAACAAATAATTGTCCCAATATACATATTGCCTGGGATGAACAGATTGATTTAAAATGCACTGCTCCAGTGCCTTGTATGGGCAGCAGGCTTGTATGATTCAGTTCTTATTTTCTGGCCTTCAGTTTGCTAATCCTGATTTTTCAGCTTGTCATTTTTTTGAACTAAGCCTGTTGCCTTTTTAACTAATACAAGAAGTTTATACGTGTTGCTTTCATTGGTGAAGTAAACACTGAGTAGAATCATTAGGTAAAAACAATTGCTGGGTCTTTTTTGAAGTTAGTATCCTACATTTCAGAAAATGACTTTTTTTTCTTCCACTTTTGATCTTAGACATCACATGTGACAAATGTATGAAACTTGCTATACATCTAAGAACAAGAGCTAATGTTTAATGTCCATTTATGTCATTTATCTTTTCTAATGTCAGTGAGCATGTGTACATATAAATGCTTAATTTTATTTTGAGTTCCACACTGTTCCTCAGCTTCATAAATACTTTGTAACAGGGATTTCAATGAACTTGACTGTTTGAGCTGTGTGAAAGAGAAAACTAGCAGTAGTAAAAAACATGTATTCATTTCTGAATATTAGTAACATAATTTTGAAACCTTTTCTATCAAGTGTGTCTTTTCCATGAAGCTTGATGTTTCTATATTCCTCTTTTTATCAATAATATAGTTTTTTACTGTTTACTCATTCAGATGTCTTTGTGTTTCTTCAGTCATTTTTGCTGATCTCCGAATTAACTATTTGCTTAGCTTTTTAAGGCAGAGAAACCAAAACTATATACTATATTCCATTGAACAGTGAGCCTTTGACTTAGGTAGCAATAATTAAAGCATTGTTGCCGTTTTCTTCTTATGTCCCATCTTTCTATTTCTTACCATATATTTATGATTTTGTCTCGTTTTCTACAGTGCTGTGCCCTTATCCTGAAAGGCTGTACAGGTTTAGAACACAGTCACGTTTTAAACTGGTGCAAATGGTCATGTTCATCGAAACAAAATGTAGTGTGGCATCCACTTGACCATACACTTTTTTTTTTTCTTCCCCATCTTATCTTTTTCTAACCTAGAAATGTGCCATCTGCAAATTCTGTCACCTTACTTTCCAACTGTTTTTCCAGAGGCTGGGTGAATATATTAAACACCTTTTAATTTTTGGCATGACTTTGATCCCCCTCACATGTTAATCGTTTGTCATATTGAGAACCGTTGACTCTGTTTGTCTTTCTGTTAAGCAGTTCCAAGCAGATGACAATGCTGTTTGCCACAGATCCCATAACTACTGAGTTTCTTGATAGTTTATTGCCAGGGGCTTTGTGCAGGGCTCTTCAAAAAAGGGCAATTGAGTTACATGAACAAGCTTCACTTCAGGCATGTCTTCACTGACACCTTCAAAGAACTGTACTGGTTTACCTCTGTCATATGTTCAGTTAGGTGTTTCTGGGTATTAAGTTAAGGTTAACTGATCTGAAACCCTTTAAACTGGGACTCAACACACCTCAGATATTTCACTGTTAAAGAAAGCAATGGGATTAAATGAGCAGCTAAATTCTGTGCACTACGAAAAAGGACAGTACCTCTTGTTACTGTTGCTTGCCCTGTTGCCACTGCAGAGTCTAAGTCATTTATATCCTCTGTAATTTTAAGGCACATGGTAAATTGAACTCTTGGAGCTCTTGTCTCGTGCTATAACTGTCCATATTAACAAATACTAATTGGTGCACCTCTCCTTGAACAAACTTTTCAGATGTCTTGTTCGTAAGACTCAGATTTCATGTCAGCAATAAAAGCCTTGCAGGCAAAGTAAAAGCAGGGGTTTTGCTGACGTTCTAGTGCAAGTCAGCTGTCTGCTCCTGCGCTCTGTTTTTATAAATATGGTGCATGGCCTCACGATCTAGCAGATCAACAAGGTCAGTTTGAGAAAGCAGATAAAGGAGACAGTAGCGTCTGCCTGCTGTTTGCACCATGCTGGAGAGATGGACTCTGGTCATGTTGCCTGTGTGGGATTTTTTTTTTTAATTCATCATTCTCTACTGTAGTCATTTGCACAAAGGATGCTTTTAAACGAGTAATGAGTGCTTTCCTGTTTGGCAGTTGGTTAAACTGAACTTTGTGTCACAGCTCTTTACGATTCACTCATACAAGACCTAAAATATTCAAGACTGGTAGGGGGGCAAAAAGCTCTGTCTGGCTCATGCTGTTTCTAGGAAAAGGGAGTCTTGAGGGGGGAAAAAACCCTGCAAAGACCTACAAATTATGCAGTGTTCTTTCTGTCCATGAATAGTTTCTCTTGTGAGTGAATGAGGCTGTATTTTTGGACTCGCAGACAAAGCAACTTTTGCTACAACTGGCTTTCCTCCAAAGCACACTTTCTGTGTTTATTCTATTTATTTTTATTATTTAAAAAATATAACGATAGATGGCCTGAAAGTGATCCGAGGGCCCGAGTCAAACATCCAGTGTCCAGTTGGTCTTGCCTGTAGCAGTATTGCAGATCATCTTCCTGGGCAGTGAGGCTCCATTGAGCCTCTGTGTTTTAGCAGAAATTTTGTCGTATCAAAGAACATCACTGCTGTAACTATCATGAATCCTTAAACTTTCACTTGTTTAATAAATAAATAAATCATTCAGTGGTTTTTGCTTGCTGGTAAGGATTGGTGGGAATGTTACCATGTGTTATAGCTTGTAGGTGCAACCAGAAGTTATCCTATCACTGCCACCACCAAGAAAACGCCTCCCAGGAGTTTGTATGAATTGAAATTATGGGATGCACCATAACAGTTCATAACACCTGTGAAGAGAAGAGGAAAAGGGATTTTGATATAAAGTCTTTAAAAGATGCCCATCCTATAGTAGCTGAGTTTCATTACCTAGGAAATTGTATCCAGGGAAGGGTTGGTGTTTTGTGGGTTTTTTTCTGTTTTGTTTCAAATGAAATGTAGTCAGGAAGAGGCTGACCCTGACCAAGGACAGACCAAAGTAAATAACCAGACAGGAATCTTTATCAAGGTTTTATGCCATATGCTCTAAGCAGTTTTGTAGTACCAAAATGATTTCAGCAGTTACAAAGATAATTTCATCACTTGGTCTTTGTGGATTTAAAGTGGTTGTCAGAGCATTTTTTAATTAGTCTTACACGGGCAGGTGATAACATTGGAGTTCAATTTTAGGTATATTTCTAATAAAGGTAGGATTGTTAGAGCTTATCATTCCCATCATGAGACTGGTTTTGGGTTCTTATCCTTTTGCTGGGTTTTAACAATTCAGGCTAAAATTTAACAAAGTAGACATCTGCATCTGAAGGAAAAAAAGAAGGAAAGGAAAAAAGGAGGAAGGAAAGAAGGAATATATATATAAAACTATGTATGTATTTCAGAGAACAGGCTAGGCCATTTTTTATGGAAAAAATTTCTATTGACCTTTTCCTTCTAGATAGTGTGTTTCCCATTTGGCAAGTTGCTGGTCTTTGAGTAGCAAAGTCATCAGGTTTTTTTGCCATTTAAAAAAAAAAAAAAAAAAAAAAAATCAATCTACCCAGAGCTGGCTAAGTTGATATGCAGCTGAATAACTGTGGTTTGCAAGTACTCACAAGGGACTTCCTTGGCTTTAGAAGAAGAAAATCTCAGAAGACCTCCTCGTGGCTGACCATGTTTGAACTGCTCCCAGCTTTGACGGCTAACCAGCATGTTCAGGCGCCGACCCGACTTACCAGCTGAGCAGGCATAGCCAGGCAGCACCAGTGAAGCCAGACCTCTTTGGCAGCTATTGCAAATCATACTAAAAACAGAAATAAGTCATATTATCAGTGTCTAGTCATAATAGTTTGGATTTCAGATGCATAATATATCCATCAGAAAAATTACAGCATTTACACTAGCAGATTCCTTGTCCTGTGGTGCTTGTCAGGACATTTGCATATTCTGCTATCAAAAGTATGAGACATTTCCCACCTGAAGCAGTGTGGAAGCTGAGAGATTGCTGAGGTGGACCATTTTGAATTTGTTACTGTTGAACTGATCTAATACAAATAGAATGCAACTCACTTTACTGTAACTGTGCAAAATGGAATACTAATTTGCAAGTAATGGAGTAATACCCAGCTTAAGTGTTCAGATAAATGATTTTTTTATTCTTCATAGTTAATTTTTCTAGTATGAGCAAGCTGTAAAACCTGAAACTGTTTTGATAGCAGTAGAGATGCTGGAATTGATTTGAATAACGTGAAACAACATCTCAGTTTTTCCTTTAAAGATCAAAAATTTGTGGTGCCATTTATTCCATCGGTTCCCTGTCCACTCCTTGAGTTAGCTGGTTAGAGGTGTGCATACAGAGGGATGCACCCCCTCGTGTCCCTCCCTCGCGGCCTGGAGCTCTGGCTGGTATTGTTACACAAGTAATAAGGGTTAGCTCAGATACGCCTGTTTTCTGGCTCGACTTTCGGTTACTGAAATGTTAGTTTATTCTAATCCAGATGGGGTCAGTGTGCTTTCTGAACCACAGTAACTGCTTAGAATACGGGGGAGGGAAAGCCTTGGATCATCAGCTTTTGGCCAAATATCCAAAGTGTTTGTGTGCTTTTATACATAAGTCTTCTCAAGTTCAGTCATCATCAGTTAGACTTGAATTTGTTTGTAAATGAAAATTTTGGATTAATTGTAAATCCACAAAAAACTCAATGTAATTACTCTTTGTTGGAAGAAATCGCCATAGGGAACTTCTACACATGTAAAAATACCGTGGGCTAATTAAAATATAATCCTTGGAGTTGGGCAGTTAATGTCCTGAATTGTTGCTTTCACCCCTGAGCTGACCCAAGCCTTTTTTCAGCCTGCAGCCTGCTGCAGGGGTTAGCGATGTGGGAATCGGGCGTCCTCCCATGCCAGGGCCTGCTGGGAGCTCCTTCCTTTCTGGTCCTTGGTAAACAAGGTGTTCTCAAACTGGGGCATGGCGTGTGTGCAGGGGGGTAATGGGAGAGCTCATGAAACATGAGACTGTTCCACTGCCCACCCACCCCCATTTCTCTCCCGCTTTTTCTCCTCTTTTCTCCTGTTCTCCTCCAGGCAGATCTGCAAGTCTGTCTTGTGTACTGTTTCCAAACAGAAGTTAAGCAGTGCATTCCTACTTCTTGTACCCGTTGCTCTCTGGGATTTTTAGTGCATGGGAATCATGCCCTTCACCTACTGCGTCGGTCCTTTTTCCTGTTTACTTTTTATGTTTCTTGCACATTATTTTTGGTTAAGTCTTTGGCTTATCCAGTTGTGTTTACCATGTCTTAAGCAAGGTAACAGCAGCTAATTTTTATTCTTGTAGCCAATATCACTGGTTTCTTCTGTCTTGTTCTTAGTGTACTGCTAATAGCCAAAGCATTCCTTAATATGGAGTTTTAAACTGAACAAGGTAAACCCAAAACTGCCAAGTCCCCGTGGTGCAAGTTGTGAGCCAGCACACGATAACATAATATTTTTGACATTTTTCATAGTATTTCAGAATGCTATGTGATTTCACCAGATTCAGGCACTATCACTTAATATTTCACTGGATGGGTTATTTTATGATCCTGATTCTTTCCACCATTAAAAGATGCCAGGTTCAGATGTGCTGTTTTATTGAGGTTAAGGCATTTGCCCGTATTAGTTACTAATATTTGGTTAGGGCTCATATCTTAAATCAGAATGCCCATTGTGCTAAGCACTGTACAAACGCATTTGAAGAGACAGTCTCTGCCCCAAAGCGTGGAGCATATTTATACTTCAGTCTTTTCACCTTACTTCTTAATGCTGCTTTTTTTGCACTTCAATTATGCTTATCTAATGGATCTCTATGCCACTCATGCTTCTCTGTAGTTACAGTAGTGGTATTTAGATAGCCAATTTTTATCTTGATCAAGTTCCCAAAGAATTATCATCAGTGTATTATCAAATTGGCGGACAAAGACTTTGAAAAACCCCAGTGCCCAATGAAACATGGCTGGGTGGTCCTTTCTAAAACAGGAATGTTTCCTGTGTTTTAAAGGGTTTTTTTAGAATTGGAGATTAATTATAACTTGCCTGCACATATGTTAGGATTGAGGTTGCTGTGTTTTCAGTTCTACATGTATGGAAGATTATTATTGGATCTTAAGTTTCTGAGATGATGTTGTCTGTCCAAACACTGGAAGGAGCTTCTGTGATCCCTGTAAGGTGCATTCGACAACGTAAGCACGCTGGAAATACTTTCTCCATTGCCTAGGACAGATGAAAATACTCCCTGAACTCAAGAGACCATTGCTTTGATCCACTGTAGTTTCTCTTTTAGTAAAGGTGAGGTCTTCAGTAAAGACCTTATGACTTCTAGTCCTTTATGAATATCTGGAACACAGCAGTATCAGTTGCGGTATCAGCTGCAAGAGATTACAACTGTCTTTGTTAATTGTTCTGTTGTTACCTCTCATTAGTGTAGTGACTGTGCTTCATATCTACTCTTTCTCCCTCACCTTAGTCCACAAAGGTCCAGGTTGTGGGTTTTGCTGGTTGTTTTTTTTAATCAGTGTCTATCTGCAGAAACTTGTTAGTCAAGAACCTGTCAGATAGAAAGTTGTCATTTGTTTCATCATGATACCTACAGTAATGTTTGCTGTAGATCATGTAATCATTCTTCCAGTCTTCCCTTATGAAGTCTTCCTATGTTTTTTAATGCATCCCTTTTATCTTACAAAGCTGTTCATGTTGGCTTACCCATGTTGTGTTCTGCTATCCTTTTTGATTCCTAGATTTTTCCAGGATGAAATACATTTTTGCTTTACAAGGCTTCCTTAAACATACTTTCTCTATTAGTTTATTCCAGTCTGTAATAGCGGGGGCTTAGTCTGTACTCCGTGAAAGCTTTGAGATACTACCTTTTATAAATACCACAGTGAACTAGACTGTTTCACTTTAAAGCTTTGATTGCTTGATCCTAGGCTTCAGCTTTGAACCCTCTTTTTCTCTGTTTAACATTCCGGCTCAAGTTGCTGGACTGGTGCTAGAGTTCTCTGCAGTTGTTGCTCCAGGTGTCAAACAGGCTGCAGAGTCGAGCACTTTCCCAGCACATGCGTGTGCTTGGAAGATTTTTAGCCTTTGCCACTTTGTTATTATTTATTCTCTAGTGTTCAGCGGCACGTTTGCTTGGGCAAGAATTTGCAAAGAGGTTTTAGAATCTCTGTTTTATTTTCTGTGACATGAATCTGTGCTTTTTTTCAGCTGCCTTGCAGGAACTCCTCCTGTCAGATTAGCATGGTCTAGCGGTCTGCATCCAGGCTAGGAAAAGAGCCTCTGAGCTCTAATCCAACATCTGATGTTGAGTGCATTGATCCTCTCCTCTTCAGGATGCTAGGGATGACTGTGAATGTATGTCCTTAATGACTGGCATTATCCTCCTCTAGAGCAGTTCCTCTCTCCTTTCAAGACCCTACTCTATAGATGTGAAAATCCTGTTTCTATGTTGATGTCCAAACCCATTCTCTCCTTTCTGGTCTTTTTATGTCAACAGTTACCCGAAAGGTCCCTTAGGGAGCGGGGGTAGTCTCGGCAGCAGAAATGTATCAGAACGGACAGAAATTTTCACATAGATCTACCAGTCAGTAGCCTCAGAGTCCCTCACCCTGGCAGCACCTAGATGTGATTTCACTGTACCTTTAGACAGTAACTAGTCTCTCTGGCTTTCTAACTCGAGTATTTTCCCCAAAGGATTAGTTCACTACCTTAGCTTCCCTCTTTGTGAAACTAGGATGATGTTCTGTTCACAGGATTAGGTGAGGATTAGCTAGTGTTTATCAGCGACTTGCAGATAAAAGTAGTGCTTTGTTTACATGTATATCTTTTAGACTGCATGGTCTTGATCACATGGCAGTGCTTAACTCTGCACTGGAAAAACACCTGATTTAGGATACTGCTACAAAATAATTGTTACAGACAGTTATTAAGATGTGCATATTTTTAGAATTCTGCTTCCCGAAACCTGAAGTATTATGCAATTTGGAAATATTCTGCCCTATTCTTTTTTTTTTAATTACCTTTTAATTTTTTTGTATTAGTATTAATACATAGGATTTTTGTGGTCATGCCGGAAACTTCAAGAACATTTCTGGCCTAGTGGCTATAGGTACTGTATAAAGGTAGAAGGAAACACAATGCCATCCTTTAACAGTTATCTTGCTAGACAGACAGACAATGTCTGCTGTTACCTTTCCACACCAAATATCTCTGGTTCATGGTGTCTGGAACCTGAAATTCACTGTGGTTTTCTGCTGCTTTTATCATTTCTGAAAATAAAGGTTTTGCAGCAGCTGGAATCAGCCAACAGTCTTGTTGAAAATACATCTTGTTCTTCCCTAGTGATATTGGCTCTGTGGGGCTTTCTTAGTAACATGAACACATATGACTCAGAAGACAGAGGGAGAACAACTATGTTGTGTAGGAAGTTAAAAAATGGGATTTTTACCATTTTTTTGGCCAAGACCACGGTCAAGCTGCACTGCCTGCCTTCCCCCCCCCCCCCCTTTTCTTTTTTTTTCTTTCTTTTACCATTCTTTGACAGCCTCTGGAACTGAAGCTGGTATCCTGAGTTGATCTTAACAATCAACATGAAATCCAAGAGGCAACAAACCAGATGCTCTCAACAGCCAGGTTTTTTTTGTTCAAGGACGTTGTGCTAATAAAGAGGTAGAAGGATGATGTGTGTGTGTGTCGTATATGAGCAGGAGCAATTCCAGTGAGCAGCTTTTTCTCCAACATCAGCGAAATGACACAAAACATGAAATTTTGAAATCCTGTAATTTCTAGTTTTCATAGCACCAAACTGAAGGTTGCTAATGCAGATTAATTTATATTGCGGTAGACAAGATTAGATGGCGCATTGCATGAAGATATTATTTGAATTTGGCCAAATTTGGCCAGTTTGGCTTTTTGGGGGGCTTTCTTCCATGGGGAGGTAAATATATGGGCTCTAAGCAGGAATACAATGTAGTAGAAACTTGTTCTCAACGTGAAATACAGGACTAGAAGTACGGGGGGGGGGGGGGGGGGGGGGGGGCAGGGGGGCGGAGATCACACCTTCTTGGAGCCCACGTAATTACCCATTCTCCCTTCTCATTAAACAGTCAGCCAGCGCCCTCAGGTCTGGTCCTTGTTCCCTCCGTCCTTGTTCCCTGGGTTTCTGTTGCTCTTGAGGGTTCTCCTCGTTTCTTCCTCCACCCTCATGTTTTCAAAATTACTTCAGTCTATTCCCCTTAGAGAAAATTTCCTAATACTTGGCTGCAAACTGCTTCTTTCTTTCAAGCCCTTCAAGTAACCAGCTCCTTCCAGAAAACATTCCTGTGTTAATTTCCCTGAGAAATTTTTGCCCATGCCATTTTGTTTTTGAACTTTTATTGCATTTCTTTCAAGTTCCTTATGGAAGGAGCCTGTTCTTATGTGTTTGTGAAAGGCCATTTATATAGTCCCCAGACAGTAAGTAGCCAGGCACAGTCTGTAGGCAATAAATGCATCTCTCTAACCTTTCAGAAACCTTATCTTTCTTTAATGTGCTATCTTATCTTTTGCTCTCATTTCTCTTGTTTTTGACCCTCTCCTTTAGCCACTTTCCCAGATAATCTCTTAGTTTACATCGCTAAAATTAAAATTAGCATCTGCTAGACTAACATGAAAGTACTTATCAATGTATAAAAGAGAAGTTACGTTTTGTAAAGTACACTTAAAATGGTGTATTAAAAAAAAAGGATCAGATTGGTAGAGGTTGTGTAAATGTAAGAGATTCAGCCTTCCTGCCACTAAATTGTTTACGGTGTTTTCCACCAACTTCAGTAGGAGCAGGAGCTAATCCAAAATGGTTCTGACTGAGAATGGAGAATTTGATTTGCCATCTGCTTGCATAGCATCTTACTGTGTGTTTTACAGTAATATTTGGTGTTCTGATGTCCATTTCGATTCCTCTTATCCAGATGTTCTGGGAACATAAAATAGACGTGGTTGCTATTTAGATAGGATGTTTGCTCAGTGCTGGTACAAACTGCTGCTTTTCTACAGGCTGTGAAACAGAAACGCTGTCCCTTTGAAAAGCTCTGCAGAATTAACGGGGCTTGAAGTCTTTGGAAATCCTCTGGGTCCCTCACTGCCCTCCCTCTTCCTTTCTCCTCTCCTCTTCTGTGTATGCTCTCTTCAGTTTTAGCTTCCGAAGATGAAAATCTTACCCCGATAATGTCTTGTGGGTATTACAGTCTTGGATAAACAACATTTTTGTGGGCTCTATTGGTCATGTCAGGTTGTATTCTAGTCATTTTCCCAGAAAACGCCCTGAGGAGTCGCATACAACTCTTCTGAAATGGTTTCTTATTTGTGTTTGTTACTAATGCTGTGGGATTGTTTAAGCATACAATTTTTGTTGTTGTTGTTTTTAAGTCATCCTTTTGCACTCCTCTAACAGATTTGCTGTAGAAAATTGGCGCTAAAACCTGGTTCCGTGTGTCATTAGGACTGTATTATTTTCTCTGTCATCCCAGTCCTCCGCCTGAAATATTCACAGGAGACTGGGAAGACTCATGCTGCAGTTCAGCGCAAGATCAGAAAACTGTTCCAGCGTGTGGCATCCATGCTGTGCTGTCTGTCTCGCTTTCTCACCCGCCCACCCCTCCCCACGGCTGCCTCGCTCGGGCCCATTCGCCTTTTCAGTGGCTGAGATAAGATGTCAATGAGAGGGGAGGGAGGGTTAGCAGAGCTGCCGGAGGAATTGATTCTTGTCTGCCTCTCCGAGCAGTCTGTCTGCGCAGCAGCACATGATACGGTTTTGCACAATACCCTGCTAATGCCCTAGTCAGCAGCTTCCAAGGGAAGAACAGTGTTGAAAAAAAATAATAGCAGTCCTCCGCGAGCCGCAGAGAGTACGTGGACCAGAGCTAAATTTGGAAAGCTAAAGCTTATTTCATGCAAGATTATTAGAATTATTTGGGTTTCCAAATGCGTGCTCACACACATGTACGTATCGCTGGCCAGCTTTTCCACGTGACTCAGCTGGATCCAAATGCAGTTTGTTATTTATAGATGGCAAGAGCAGTGATGGCATTATCTTACAGCACTCCAGTCCTGAAATTATAGCACTGTGTACAGGGAGAAGGGGGCCAGATGCCCTCTGTGAGAATTTAGGCAGGCTGCTCTTCTGTAAATGTCCACAGGATGAGACGGTCACAAATAACCCTTTCCCCTCTTCCCCATTTCTTTTTTATTTTCAGACAGAGAAAAGAAAGGTACTGAAAAATGAGTGTGGGCTGTGATTTCTACCAGCTTCTCTCCTAGATGCATGTAAAAAGTAATTAGCCATGTTCATTTTTTTACCTCTTCCCTATTCCATAGATAACATTTCTACCTATGTAAAGCCATAAACATTCCCCTGAAGACAAGGAAACAGCAATTTCTAATCTGTCTAAAACTAATGTTCATACTTAGGTTTTTAAATAAAACAGTCTCATGTTCAAAACCGCTGTGTGCTTGTAGCTCAGCTAATTGGACTGAGGCATGTATGCGTGCACTGAAGCCGTGTCTTCGGGTACCGCCTGTGCAGGGAAACAGCTGGCTGATTTCCGCCGCTGCAGAGTGCCGTAGCCTTGGTGCTGGGGCCAGGCTCTGAGCTGCAGCAGGGAATCCATCTAGCTGGGGGGAAAACACAAAACCAAACCAAATAAATGCCTGCTAAGAAGAAAAAAAAGGGGGGGGGCGGGGATAAACAGATCAGATTCCTGGTCAGGTTCACAGGGTGGTCATGCAAAGAGATGCTTCAGCACAGCTGGGACCGAGCAAGCCACAGCAGGGCATGGGCCCAGATGGCAGAAGACAGGGCTACCTGAAGGCACTATTGCTGCTGAACACTTTGTATCATGAAAATACAGTTGAAATAATCTGAAAATCAGGGTAGGGTTATTTAGATGTTTCTTATTTTATGCCAACTTGAGTTTCCTGTGTGGCCCTAATCGTAATAGAGCATAGATGATTTGCTAGTTTTGCTTTATTGGTAATAAATAAAATAGACATAGTGCACCTTGTGTCTTAAACGGTATCAGAATGCCTTAACAAGAGCATCCTTGGCTCACAGAGTCTGCTCCTTTAATACAACCATGTTTGAGGTGAGAAACGTCCGTTAGCCCAATGGACACAGCTAGAAGAAACAAACTTTCAGGGTACAGAAGCCCTTCTCTTGCTCAAATTAGTTACCAAGTTCCCTGTGCAGCTTGGGAACAATTATTTGGCATTTAACTTTGGTATGTTAATTGAATGTTAATTAATTAGGCAGTTCTCAAGAAAAGGTGATTGGTACCAGAGGAGCAGAGCAGGTTGCTAGTAAAGGGAAGATGACAGGGTTTGTGGGGTTGGTGGGACACAGAGGGGAAAAAGAGAATTAATGACTTTGTTAGAAAACTAACACATTAACTGAGGGGTGAGATAGGAAACATCGCTTCCTTGAAATTACAGTGCATGCACGTCTGCTCTGTATTGTTCGAACAGAAATAAGTAAGTTAAAAACTACTGTAGTCTGAGTTTCTCTTTGCTGATGTCCTTAACTGTTTTCATGTTCAGCACATAAAGATTATTTTATACGTAGCTGTAATTTTCTTTCAGAATGAAAAAAGAGATACAAGGATAGGGTCAGAGTGCTTTCAGCTTAGTTCTGTTCAAGTACAAGGTTTGTATAGTGTGAAAAGTGGTCCTGCAACCCCCAACTTTGAAAACTAGCATTTTTTTGCCTTCAACGCATAAAGAGAAGTTGGCAAAGGTTGCATTGCACTAATTGTACAAAAATAAAAAAATTCTCAGGACACCTGATAAAACATTCTTTTCCCATAAAAATGTAAAATAATGTAAAAATTAAAGCAAAGAGTGAGACTGCAGAACCAAGAAGCAAAAGTTCCTAAAATAGCTTTTAGTCCTTCTCAGAAGTTCTGGCTGCGCAATGTTAACTTTGGAAACACGTTTCTGCTATAAATTTTGGTTGTGTGGTTTTTCTATTTTTTTTTTCCTCCTTGAAAGCCTCTCCAGATGTTTTACAGTTGTTGTTTGAAAATGTTCCATGGCAGGCACTGAGACTGCGGGCACAGAGCAGTAACCCCTTGATGTGGTGGTTGTGGCTTTTCCTTGCAAAGAGAGGAAGGTGTATGATCCTCTCTGTTCTGGGACTCGTTCTGTCACAAATGGTGTGACCTTCAGCACATCACCTGCTCTCGGTTCCTTTCATCTTTAAGACTTAGCCAGCAAGCCATGTAGCTGGATGGCCACTTCAGCAGCCTCTGCAGGAGCTCCCCACTCTCTAACTGAGATGTTAAGTATTTTTTACATTCCTTGTCTTTTTGGAGTAATTATAAATACAAGCCAGATTTAAGTATTTTTCAGATGCAGGCTGTTTGGTTGAAATTCCTGTGTTCACAATCATAGATTCATTTGATTGTAAAAGACTTCAAAAAATCATCTATGCCATGCCCCCTTGCCTGAAGAATCCGTAATGCTGTTCTCGCTAAATGTTTATCTGACCTTTCCTTGGCATCTCCATTCATGGAGATTCCTCAACTTACCCCTTAGGATATTTAAGAGCGTTAGGATGCTCCTAATACCTAACCTATGTCTTTTCTCTCTCTTTGTGTATTATTTTTTGATGTTTCTACTGTGGATATGGATAATGCTTTGTTACTCAGTAAATTGGAATACTTCCCTCTTCTAAAAAAACAAACAAACAAAAACCACCCAAAAAACCACAAACAAAATGCACCAAAAACCCTACTCCATGCAGTCTCCTAATCGTTCTGATGACTTTTCTCCCCCTTCTGTGGCTGTACATTGTGGTGGGGTAGAGAGAAAGGAGAACTGTGCATCTTTCAGACTTGGCTTCCGCTCATGCAACCGAGGAGGCTGGTTGAGTTTGCTGCGGCAGCACAGCACGGCTCAGCCTCTGTGCCGCTACTGCCTTCAGCTCCGCTTCCGAGAATTCCTGCCTTTGGAGATGGTTCTCACCCTGTTGTTGGGAAGGTGCTCAATGTCGTACTTTGTACTTGTCTCTGTTGGATGTAGTTTCAGACCATTTCTCTAGCTTTTCAAGATGATTTCAATACCAAATTTCTGCAGTGAACTGATGCTTTCCAACTTGCGCCATCTGTAAATTGACTCAGAACATGTTCTAGTCCTTTATCCATCTGCATCATGGATATCCATAAATGAAGCATTGAGTAATTTCAGACCCAGAGCAAACTCTTGCAGAACCCCATCTGATAATGCTTGTTTCTATTACTGACCATCGGTTTGATAGTTCGGTAAGCTTAAGTTTCCAGGCATTCTGCGTTGTGTTCAGCTAGACCTTATTTCCCTTGTTTACTTCTAAGAATGTCACGTAAGGCAGCACTGAAGCCTCACTAAAATCAAACTAATCTATGCTCAAGGTCTCTTGTCTGCTGGTGTAAAGAAAGTACAGAAGTGTGGCATGATTTGTTCTTGACAAATCCATTTTGGTTGGTACTCATTTTTGCTTTCCTCTTGGTCCTTTTGAATAGTTTGGGTTATTTTTCCCCAGTAGGAAGCTGGATCTCCAATTCTGCAGTTATTTTTCCTTTTTTGAAGATAGCCACTAGATTTTCCCTTTTCCAGACTTCCATCGTCATACTGATTGCACGTGGATTCCCTGTGTTCAAACTCTGGTTAAATGCCTCTGGTAGTTTTGTCTAGCACTTCTGGGTGTTAGTGATAGTGTTAGCTCAGGAGCTGTTTACAGTAGTACTTGGAGGGCTCAGGATGGATTAAGTGAAACTGAGCCTCTCACCTACAGGTCACCGGTTTGAAACTAGCCAAAGATGGGTTAAAGTGAGTCACTTCCATTTTTCAGATGTGCCTGTATTATGTGTGAAATCTGTTGATGACTAGAACTGGCATTACAAAATAGAAGCGTACAGCAGTAATGAAAGACACTGTTGTTTGAAATCTAAGCAGTGAAACCAACAATTGGATGAGTAAGAAAACAAGCAGTCTAATGCTATTGGAGTGCATTTCCTTTGGAAAGCCGTATCCAAGATTCACTTACTGGTGGCCTTTCACCAGCTTTGTCTTCTCTTTATAATGGGACATGTTTTCAGATGTAGCAACATGGGTACAGCTAAGTCTAAATGAGATGCTTACGTATTTTATCTGGATCTGTGCGGAGTGTTTTGTGCTTGCCAAATTGAGCCATTGTTGCTATGTTTTGTAATGTATTACTTCAAAGTTAATGTAGTGAATCTGGTAAGATGCTCTGCCAAGTTTTGGCAACTGTAGAAGGAAATTGGGGAATCCCGGTTCCACTGAATTCATGGGATAAGGATAGCAGTATTCAAATTTGTGTCTCCAGCATGTACTATTCCAATTGGCAAGAGCTTTTGGGGAAGCCTATATATATGTGTCTTGAGAGGTGTTTGTGAAGAGCTGAAGATATGCCAAGGCAAGCTGGACCCATATTCAAGACCAGACTTGTACATGGTGTCACTCTCATGCAGCAGCCTTGAAAGCACATGCTAGATAACTCTCAAGTTTGCAATAAGGGTTTTATTGAATAAAATCTCTGTTAATTAATTTGATACTACATTCCATTTAATTAGGCATTCCCCACGTTATCTATTTTGCTACAAACCTGCATGGTGTTTGGGTTTTTAATGATAATACATAACTGCATCATAGATCCTGCCGGGGCAAAGCTGGGTATTTCTGCAGGGCACAGCTGTAGCTATAGTAATGAAGGAGGCGTTGGTGATAAAGGTCATTACTTGGATGTTAGTGGTAGAAACACATATCGTACTCTTCACAATGTTGAACCATGGCCGTTGCCTTTGTGTTCTTGTTGTGATTAAAGGGGCAGTTCACGCCTCCCAGAGCAGGGTTGGAGCCAGCCACCCCCTTTGCTCTGCTGGGGAATTCAGTTCCACACAGTTTGCTGTGCGGTCGCTGGGACTAGCACTTTTTCAACCTGTGTGCATTTGGAGGTGGTACCAAAGATACAACTAGCTCCGCTACTCTACTAGTGGAGCAGGTTTGTGTTGGTACTTTTAACTTCAGATAAAATCAGTCCGTTTAATCCAACTTGTTTACTTGGACTGTTTAAGCTAACATCACTGATTTTGCCTGATGGAGAACAGCAAGCACAGTCCTCAGCTGCTCCAAAAAAGCAGCCAGCTGGGGTGTGAACCTCCCGGGATGAGGTGGGAGCAAACACGTAGGAGCAAGCACTGACTCCATGCTGTGGGCCCCTGTGAGTGGAGTGGGCATCTGCTGGCAGCCAGAGAGGTAGGCCTGGGAGGAGGGGCGGACTCCCTGGGAACCGCTGTGAGTCCATGTTGAACAGCCAGACTGCCGAGAGATGACTACTTCTGCTTTGTAATTGGCATTATATATACTCCTTTTGTGCTCTCCGCATTGAGGCAGATACAGAGCAGAAGCTTGTGTAATGACAGGGGTAGGGCTCGTCTGTCACAGGGTTAGGACATGTTGCAGTACCTTGAAAGAACTGAAGAGGAGGGGCAAACATGTACTCTGTATCTCTCCTAATGGATAGTTGCATCCTATTTCCTTTGTGGCCTTGTTTTCCTGCCCTGACTGGCTGTCCGACGGGTTAGCCAGCCGTTGCCAGGCTCTGCTGGAGTGTGTGAGGAGGAGAGCTGCAGGAAAATCAATCCTTGAAATAGTTTGGGATGACCAGTTTCTCCCTCTCTCTCCATTTTCAAGCTCTTTAAAAGCAAAATGGCTTTGAAAACATCTGATTTACTGCTTCCCGAAATTGTGGACAAAGATTCCATCCTTTTAATGCAACTAAAGTTATTTTTCTAATACTACAGCACATTCAGCATTAGATATTTAACATTTTTAATATATTTTTCCAAACAATATGTCGTCTCCATCTCGCTGTGTAAAAAGAATAACATTCTTAAATAACCAAGACAATAGTTATTTCCACTCCTCTCCTTCTCTTCTCTTCGCTGCTTCCCTTCCCACCCCACCAAATTATCTCACTGGATGATTTATAAAAACTGTATTTAGATTGCAGTCTATACAGAAGAGGATAGAAAGCCCTCAGTAGCTCTGTATTCCACTCTGGAATTCTCCATGTAAAAAATACAAATTTGTTTCTAAGAGCAATATAAAATTAATGGATATGATCTGTGAAAAAATGCTGAATTTTCTTACTTCTGCCCTAAATATCTTTTCAGCCAAATGCATTTCCTTCTGAGACACAAAGCCAAACTAGCAAGACAGTGCTGAACAGATAGTTTTCCGAATCAAACTCCTCCTTTTTTCCTAATATTTTCATTGCAGTGAGTAAGAAATACGGGTCTGCCAGTCAGCCTATTGAACTATCTACTGCAGCTTAACTGCAGCAAGGAAGCAGTAATCCTATTGTGCTCCTCCAGCAGTCTCCCGGGAAGCAGAAGGCATTGAAATTACTGAGCTGTTGTCCTATCCCCTCCTCACCTGTCTTTGTGGCTGTAAATACAGTGTCTGCCTGTAAATAACAGTTTGCTGCACCTTTAAGCACGTTCCCTAACAAGAGGGGGTGATTTACTGAGGTGATAAGCTGTAACTAATACTAGGGTATCATAATAGGTAAATAGATTAGCACTGTGCTTCTCTGTATTTTGCTTTCTAGGGAGCCCACTGGCTCATTCACTCGGAGATGCTTACTACAGCACTTTGCACCGCGCCGAGTTAAATCAGTCAGTTACAGGATTGCAGCTATCGGTGCTGGTGTGGACGCAGCTAATGAAATGCATTAGTGAATCTATGGGATAGCATTGATTGCTTAGCCTGTTTTCCTCCCCCTTTCTGTTCCCTGGCCCAAAAGGGATTGTAATGGGCTGTACCAATATTCGATGCTATGGCTATAAACTATCCTTTGAGCTGTGTCATCAGCATCCATCACGTAATTGTTGCAAGTACGCCAGCATCATTTGTCGTCAAGAAGTAGGAAGCGGCACAGGCAGCCTGGGCGTGATCCGCGGCTTCCCCAGCTCGAGCTCCTTGGTTTTCCTAACAGAAGGGCCCGGCACTTCCGAAGTGGTTGTGATGCTACTGCTGGGCGATGGATGCACGTGGCTCTGAGGGATGAGAAGGTGCCACGGAGCAGGTGGCAGAGGCCTTTGTTTCCATACTGCTTGGCAGGTTTTCGGCAAAAAAGGGCCCTCGCAGGAAAGCAGTACCAGGGGATGTGGCCGGTCCTAATAATTGTGTCACAAATCTTGTGATATTTGGCACGTTCTTAAAGATCTGGCTCCTAGAGATCGGGGGATTAAATAACAATTGCTTCCTTTCTCTTTCAAGCAAGGCTTAGCTCTGTGGTTGTAGAGAAATGCTTGAAATGTGACTTGGGCTGAAGGGGAAAAAAAAAAAATCTTTGCATTCCAGCTCTCTTCCCTCTCTTTGTCCCCAGGATCCCAGTGTGGATACATTGCGATGTCTTAGGATTTTTTTCAGTGAAAGTGTTCAAAACCATTGCAGACATCCAGAAGGACATAGTGTGGCCAACTCTGGGTGTGTGGGAGTATTTATGAGTATTTTAAGGAGAGGTCAGTCACATTCTGTGCTGAGACGTGCTCTTGCAACTTTGGGTCCTCTTCAGAGAAAGGAGAAACAAAAATGGGGTCGGGTGGCAGCAAGCTGAATATCTCTGAATGTTTTTTTTTTCTCTCACTTCCGTAGGGAAACCCCTTGGGCTACTCATAATTGAAATTTCTCTTATTTTTAAATTTTTCTGTTTTTTTCTATTTCACAAACATGAAAACTGAGGCTGTTCATTTCTGTGTTGGTTTCTTAACGCAGTCGTCTTTAGCAAATCAGTATTGATTTATTCCCATGAAGATACATCAACGCTTAAAATAAAACGCAATCCCATTAAGAATGATACAGGTTTTGCAAATGGAGAAAAGTAGGTCAAATATTGCACCAATCATCCCAGAGTATGTCCCTTTAAGCCAAATAAATGTGTGAATACACTTAAACTGTCAGCACGTCATTTGATTGCCATTATTATGCATCTTTTGGCATGAGCTGGCAGAGTCCTCTGTGACTGAACAGGGTTTGAAAATGTCGATTCTGGTGCATTAACCAGGTTGTATTTTACACCTAGGCTGCGTACGGGGGGGGGGTGGGGGGGTGGGGTGTGCACGTTTAAGGATTTTTCCTTTCCCCCCACTGCAACAGTTGACTTCAACTTAAGCAGGAAAGCCACATCATTATATGCAAGGGACATTGTAGCAATGCAGCACAGGAACACGATTTAAATCTGATCATTAAACTGCCGCAGCAAGAGGCTGCGAGAGACGGTGTGGATGGTCCATCTGCAAAATCTGTGCTCCTGTTGTACAAGGAGGAGGGGCGAAGGGGGGAGAAAAAGCAGCTGCTTGGCTGTGCTATGAGAGGGAGAGACTGACTGTTGGCACCATCTGTAGCTGTCCTTTGTGCTTGCTGCTTTATCTGTTCATTATAGTACGATACTGAATTTCTCGTGCTTTGAGTGTAAATGAGTTGAGATGCGCCTAATACTGTCAGCATAAAAAGCAGTAACTAAGTACACTAAAGATGAATAGTGTAATCTGTAAATTCATTTTGAGTTTGTTTCATCTTGCTTGAATAGCCCAGGAAGTGATGTTCTCCAGAAGCCAGCTGTACCAGATGTGCATGTGGGGTATATATTCATCTTACCAAGCGGAGAGCAGGGCAGTGGAGGTGGACGGGGCAGGGTAGAAGGGAGGCTGCCCCAGCATCTGCAGCAGAGGAGAGCAGACTCCTTTAGAGGGTTCTTGCTCCTGCTGAGCAGGGTGGAGGGGAACTGGTAACTCCTAAGGCAGCTACAAACAGCTCTGTTTTCATTCCGTGCACAAACACCGATGCAGGGAAGAGAGCGATTATTATACATGGTACATGAGTCGAAGTGTCCCGGGGGAGGAAAGGTTAAACCTCTGCGTAATGAGTGCTGTGATAGGGATGAGTAAATTTGTTATGTTTTATACCTACAGTCTCTTAGTTTCTAAAAGCATGAGTCCTCTCCAGATAACTTGTAGAATGAAACTGTCTGTCTTATCTTGAGGACCTCTTTGTTCTTTGATGGTTTACGTTTCACCTTTATAAACATCTATATTGAATATTGGTAATAATAATAACTCATTAAGACCTTATCTTCACCTCACCAAAGCAATGCAATCTCATTGGCATATTATTTTTCCGGGAGTTACTCTGCTTTTTTTCCAAGCAGGTTTGGCTTTTGTTTGCAGATTCATGCCCTCAGACCCATCGGGTTGTTGCTTTTTATTTTATTTGTCAAGTGCGTATAGGTGTGCAGAAGGAGCAGCTCCCTCCTCCCGTCAAAGCCTCGTTTAAGATGGATGATTTCCATTTGACACCGTAGTAATTACACTCGGCTGTGGAAGTGCTCAGCATCCACTATTACTCTGCGACGTCTGCGTTTAGCGTTCGGCAGAACACTTTGTTCGTGTTTCTCAGAGCTCAAGCGGCCGTGGTGCGCGGGAAGAAACCCTGCAAGGCAGGGATTTGTGTCTCCAGGTGGCTGGAAAAGGGGGGGGGCGGGGCCTTTGTCACTGGCACATTAGTAATGATATGCCAGGGATAAAAGGTGAGTATAATTTGATCAAATGCTTGTTGACAGATTCCTTGGCTAATAGAGAAGCAGCTTAGACTGACACTCATTGCTGGAACATTTCACAGAGCTCAGGGGAATGCTTTCTGCAGGCTACATGCGAGGCTGACAATTTCTGAGTGACCATATTTAGTTACATAAAGAAGCAGTGTCCCCTTTTTGTCACAGCAGAGCTCTAAAATGCCTCCCTAAACACCGCTCTTGACCTTCCGCTTGATAAATGCAATGAAATTACTGTCTCTCCTTTGTCCAAATGTGTGATTAATTCACAGGAATGGCCTGGGCTTTAAGTATTTTTCTTGTGTGACTGTTAAACTTGAGAAATTCCAATTGTTTCTCGAACTGAAAAATCGTATGTATGATTGTTCTTGGCAAAGCAGGTTCCTTTTTTCCCCCCTACAAATACAACTTTACAATTAGTCTCTTTGGAATTTGTTCCAGTAAGTATGTGTTAACAGTACCTTTGAGTAGCTACTGGAAAAAGAAGGTAGTGAACCCTGAAATGATAGTTTGCAACTGCTTATGATTATGTTATTCGGTGAAAAGACAACCATTAGAAAAAATAAGAAATGAAAATAAAAGCCGTAATTTAGAGAGTTCTGCACTTGTCTCTTTTAAACCAGCAAGCCTAAAATTACACATAGAGCTCTCCTACTCTAAACCGCTGTGGCAGCTTGGGTTTTGAGTAGTCTTCTGGTTCTCACCTACTTGTGCAATCTGTTGATATGTGTTCGGTTCATAACACCTCAGGAAAGCACTTGGTTAAAAATTAAATACAAAGCATTTTCTTGTTCTGAGGGTTTTGTAAAGCGTACTTTAAAGAAGGAAAAACCCCAAGCGTTTCCACTTGAGAACGTTTCTTCAACTGCAGAATTTTGCAATTACTCTGCACTTCGTTCTGGTGAAACTCTTCATCTTGGTGACTTTTTACCTGAGCCACTTCTGATGCTGGAATTAAACGGGTGGCTTTGAGGCTCAGGCAAGTGTTACTAGAGGCTTCAGTGGGGTGTCTTGGCTGGGTGCACTCACGGGAGCCAGATTTCACCCACAGTCACTTTCTGGAGCTCTGCTTACTGCGAAGTAGGTGGTTGCTGTAACAGGGGCTGGTCTTTTCCAAGTGTGGGTGTGTAAGGGAGAGGCCCCGTTTTCAGAGATAATGACCCCTTTCATGTCTTCAGAGGGAGTTGCAAGCTTTTCGTCCCTCTAGGAAATCTCTGCATCTTCACAGTTCATAAGCGTGATTTTCCTGTAAGCACAGAATTACCCTCATTGACTAGAAGATTAGGCACATAATGGAAATACACGTTTAGGGGTTGTGCTGGGTCAGATATAGATTTAAGTGCCTAACTTTGTATCCATACATCAGTGTGGCCGTATTCTCCTGTTTATCTATTCAAGAGTGGTAGCTGATAGCAGTTTTGGAAATGAATTCCTGCACATGGGTTTCTCTTCATGCGTCTCCAATTAAGCTTTTGCGCAAAAATAGCGGAACAGAAAAAAAGATCTTGTTCTTTGCTCCCCTCTGTGAATGATGTCTTCTGTATGTTTTTGTTACGTCTCTATTAGTGTGAAATGAATTCTTCTGCATCTTTTTTTGCTCACAACAGCTATCCCATGTCTTTGTGCCTTATCTGTTCTTCATCTCTGTGCCTCTCAGCTCAGACAAGTTCTCTCGTGCCTCCTGGGCTGTGCAAAATGTTTGTAACTTGTGTAAAAACATTATAATAATAGTGTAGGGCAATTACAGACTCAATTTGATATGATAATAGTGTGAGTGGTGCCTCGTGGATGAGCTTTTCACTCCTGGGGTTTGACTGTTCAGATTGTGACTCCTGTTACAGTAGCTTGCATCTGCACTCGGCTGTGCCGGTTCTTCAGTTGTGCGCTTACTGTCATTGTGTTCTGTTTGCGCAGCGCTGCTTTCGTCGTGGTGTGAGGAGCTGGGACGGCTCTTGCTGCTTCGCCACCAGAAAAGCCGGCAGAACGATCCTCCAGGGAAGCTACCCATGCAACCCCCCATGAACTCTATGAGCTCCATGAAACCCACCCTCTCTCATAGGTGAGTCTCAGCCCGGTCCATAGGAGTGGCAGTCTGTACAGATGTACCCCATAACAGATCTGTTAATTGAAATGCTGATTATCATTGACGGACGTAGCTACGCTGTTTCATGCACTGAAGCACTACAGACAACAGGGGATCTGTAATTACAGCAAGTACTAAATAAACTCCGGTTTTGTCTTTGCTGTTGCCTGGTGCATAGTGAAGTGATGCTTCTGTCTTCAAATCTGTCCTCAGATCAAGTGGGCTTGCTTTCAAACTTCAAGTTGTGCCCTAGAGATAAACTTCTACAACATGTCTCTCAGCAGACATTTTCCTACTGTTTATTTAAATATACAACTGGTTTTTCTTGAGGTTGAAAACATTTCACTGATGTTCTGTTTTGTAAATTGCGTTGGAAATGTATTGTATACAAAGCAATTGTATAGTGGGCATAGCCATAGATGGGAGAATGTCCTATACCACCTTATATCAGGTGAGGATCACAAAGCACGTATGTTAATTTAGAGAAAATGTGAGCATTAAAGGACACTGGGAGAAGCTGAAGATGTGAAGCCTGTGATTACCAAATTACGTAGAGGAACAGTATTTGTATTTCTTGTCTGCAGAGCCTAAATCAAGGCAAAAGCTGAAGAGTAAGTGTAGACAGGATTAAACACTCATTTCATGCTTTATGTTTCTGGGAGTTTTTTCCAAGGCTTGCTTTCTCTCAGCATCACATTAAGAAAATCGCAAATCGTATAAATTGTTTTTAGTGTAGGGCACTTTTGTTTGTAAAGGATTGTAAGAGTGCACGTGAGGCTAAATTCCTTGTACCTAGATTCTGTGGTAGCATAAGTAACTTGAAGTTTGGTGTTAGAATGGAGCTTACGGACATCTTTGTACCAGTGCATTTGCATGTGTGAATTCATCTGGAAACCACTTTTCGTTTTGGGTTGGGTTTTTTTTTTCCTTATTTTTGTTGTATTTATGGGAAAACCATGCAAATGCTATGCCTTTTATTATAGCCCCTGAAAATAAAGTCCTTTTTTGTAGTATAACTAATATACTGACTTTTCAGAGTACCTGGATTGCCTCTTTTTTCAGTTGCTTCTGATATGATCGATTGTAAACACACTTAAAAAAAAAAAAAAAAACAGAAAACCTTCTGTTCTAAAATAACTTATTTTTACACCTGGGAGAAGCTTTGCAGAAGCCAAGGTGAAATTAGTGGCCAGTCCGCAGAGAAAGTGCGGAGCAGTGTATACGCTCTCTTAGGTGTAGTTTTGTAGTTTTTAGATGCCTGATTCTCATCCGACCTTTTAGCTTCTGTTCCCCTAGAGCCTATAAAGTAAGGATGAAAGCACTGTTCTATCTCACATGGGCTGTGTGCTATGTTACGAGGTAAGATAGGCACAACTCTCTTCTTTCATGGCACTTTTCCACCAAAACTCTGTCACGTGTCAAAAAATAAATACTTTCTTCTGCTAAACCTAGATACTAGCATTTCTGGCAATTCTGGGTTACCCAATATTCTATCTAATAGGAGAACATCCTGTCCAGTATCAAACAGTCCCTATAAGTTTCTCTTGAGTATTGCCCTTGAAATGCTTTACTGAGGAAGACACTGGGAGTCAGTTCTAAATTACTATGAGATTACCTATGAGATGCCCCTCTAGAAACGTAATTTCTGTGGCATAACTTCTTATCTATAATAGCTGCAGAAGCCTCTTAGGGATTTGGAATACCTGCATCACTGATGCAGTGTGTGCTGCTGTCTCATCTGTAATTTAACCATAACCATGACTGCTCGAAATCTCTCAGGTGATACATTAGAACGAGACATCTTGTGGCTCTCCAACTTCTTTTTCCAACTGGAACTGTTTATTTTCATGGATGTTTTATAATCAGTCTATAAGACAGCAGTCAAGTATGGGGTGAAGAAGAATTGAGTTTTCTGTTTGAATTAAACAGAAGATGAAAAGCCATTAAATACAATCCCAGTGATAAGCTGTTGATGAAGCAACATTTGTATTTGCATTAGATTACATTTGGGTCAAAGCTTAGTATTAAGTTCACAGTATCTTATCTCTAATTCACAAGGTTTTTGTGTAAATTGAAACAAAAAAAGTATGCTTTGCATTTCCTACAAGAAACTAACGTGGCCAGCTACTTCAAGTTTTGTAGAAGAATTAGATATTAAATTAGAACAAGCAAGAGCATATTCAAGAACCTTACGTAGCTTAACAGAGGGAATATAGGATATATGTCAGCCGCTGAATATCACTAGGAAAAAAAAAAAACCTTCCCCTGCCATTGGACCGTCTTGAGTACTTCACACAGAGCTTTTTCTGCTGTTGCTTTTACTAGCAACAAAATTACCCAGAACTCTAGTCAGGGACTAGAATCCCTATGTACCTGGCACTGCAGAAACACAGCTGCTTAGTCCCAAAGTTGAAACAGGGCTCGGCTATTTAAAATAAATTCTGACTCAAGAATGTATCACAAGAATCTAAATCTAACGATTCATATTTAAGAAACTGTGGGCTCATGTGCTGGTGGGAATTCAGGTCTGGCCTATTTTTAGGGACAACCTTTTATTTTTAAAACGTTAATTGAGTTGTGGGAGAAAACTGAAGTAGACAGATCAAGGAGGGCTTTGATAGTGGTACACTGTTGGTCAAATGCACTTACAGAGAGCAGAATATATACTGTACAAGGATGTGCACACATGCAATAAATGCTTTAAAAGTAGGGATTATATTGTGCTAATTTCTTTCTAAATTTAGGTTTTCATTAACAGAATGATCGAGTGTTGCATATAGAACAAAAATTCAGCTAAATACCTACTTCCTAATACAGGGCGGTTGGTTGGACTGCAAACTCCCGTGCTTTAGGAATAGCATGAGCACTGGAGTCTCAAAAAAACCCATCTCAACCTTGTCTTTTTCTTTTTTTTAAAGTCAGTGCAGTGTAATAGTAGTTAGCTCAAACTTGAATGTGAGATTCATTGATTTTTTTTTTTTTAAATTATTTTCGTTTTAGACTTTTTTACTGGTTCATGTGGGTAAACCACTCCTGTACTGAAGGACCAGTATGAGACCTATCCACCTCCTTTAATCCTGTATAACTTCTAATTTAAGGCCTACTTAAAGGATTTATGGGGGACTTCGGGAGAGCCAGTAGTCTTTGGGCTGGCCCTTCTGCATAGGAGTGAAATTTCATGCTTTCTAGCTTGCAGGGAGTAATGTAACTTCTTGTGTTGTAGTTCTCCAATCTGACATAATGCCTGTAATAACAGATACTGCTCCAGGTGGCTGATTTTTTACTTTTAAATGAATCTGAGGTCTTTGGCAAATGCTGTTATGTAAATACAAATTACTGTCATTATACACCTTCCTTTGCTTTGATCGAGTTCCTATTTAACACTTCATTGGACCTTTACATGTGGATCAAATTGAGTGTTGGTTGAAATGGGTACAGTTTCAATCAATCCCAGCAGGAATCGCACCCTAGTTCAGTGTAAGGTGGATCTAACCGTGGGGGCTTCTCATTTCTGCATAGCTTGTAGTAAAGCTTGCTTTGTTGACAAAACCACCTGAAAATAGGCAGCTGTTAGTTGCAATTTGGTATGTTGTCATGAGCATTCATCGGATTCTTACTGTCTTCTCTCTTCCTCCAAATTTTGGTCTTCTGTATTGATTGCCAGCTGTCTTGCAGTTAGTGACCAAAGGGTAGCAATGTCTGTATAGGGCAGTCAAGATTGATGAAAAATATGAAGATAAAATTATTTTTGTCACAAATTACTTAGTGCCAGCGGTTTTGAGAAAATTAAACAGTAGATCAAATTAACTAGTAATTCAATATTACTGTAGGTGCTTTATTTATTATCATTACTGTTTTATGTTCAGGCAATCGCCATAAATACCTTTTATTGGTTAGACTTGCTTATACAAGGGTGCTTATTTTTAGTGTTTGTTTTGTCCCTTTTTTCTTCCAATTAAACTTTACTAAGAGCTGAACTTTCAACATCAGTAGGAGCTCTTGGAAAAGAATGCCAGTTCTGTGTCTGAATTTTTCCTGGGTGGTTAGGATTGGCTCTTGCATTGTTAAGAATCAGGAGTGATCTGGCTATAACGTACCAGTAGAAACAGTGTCAGAGTTTCTGCAAAGGTTGCTGCCTTTTCAATTTTGCCATCATAGGCGGTTTTGACTGACAGTGATGGTCACTTTAAAAACATCTGGATGAGAGAAATGGTTAAAGTGAAAGGTCAGGTGCAGCGTATACACACTTTTATGAAAACAAGCACATTGTGTGTGTTTTACGCATCAGTTTGAAGTCAGGGATCACTTCATTACTGTATGTGGCTGTGGCGTACAGCAACAATCTTTGCAAAAGAATTCAAAACTCTTTAGGTGAAAGATAAGATTGTTTCAAAGCCTTTTCATTCTTCTGTTTGTGAAGTTGTGACATAAATATAATTAGGGACTGAACAGATGGTAAATCCTAATATGAGAGAATATACCCAGTAAAGCAACCTGTATTACTCCTGATTCTGCAAAAGTAGCCCCTCTTTTTCTTCTGTCTTCCTTTCTGTCAAATGTTAAAATCCACCATCAGGAGAAAATATGGGAAAAGTTCAGAATCAAAAAATGTTTCTGCAAAAGTACCATTTCTTAAAGAAAAAAAATACCCTCAAGATCTGTTCAGAACAGTATTAAGGCCCCTGATGCTCTAAGCATTGTAAAGACAAAACTAACTGCTTGAAAGTACTGTCCCAAGACTTGTTTGCCCATCTTGTCCTCCAAGTGAAACCACTGATACTAGTTTTAGCACATACACTTCTTACGAGGAGGAGGTGGAAGAAAACCTTGAAAGAACATTGAAGCTAAAAGCAAATGATTAGTACTGTCTAGTAGAAAACTGATAATGTGTAACTATTAGTTGTTATTAATTAAACCTGTAATGTTTTCATGTGAAAAATCTGCATTTCGTTTTAGGTGAGATAAGTTTGTGGTCAATTCTTGTGGTAACAGGAGAGACCGAGAGACGTGATTTCTGAAAACAGTAATGGGCAGCTTAACTTCTCTTCAAATATATATTCTTCACATGCTTGGTAAAAGGTATAGGATAAGGATCACCTTTTATTGTGTGTACAGCACCTTGCACAGATGTGAAAATAAGACTTCTGTGTTGATTAGAGAGTCAAAGTGAGTGCTATTGCAATAAGAATAATATGTAGCAACACAGCTACTATACTTTTGTGGTATTTTCTGGTAAGTTACATGTAAGTGTTACGTACTTTACATTTTTTTCCTCTAAGTGTTCTATATACTAGATAAAAAGTTTTGGGGTTTTGTTTTGTGATTGGGGTTTTTTTTTTGTAATTAAAATGTGCCAGCTGATATTTTTAAAAATCCTGATAAAGACTAGGCAAATACTATTTAAGGTATGTCTGCTGACTTAGGCGAAATCTGACCTTCTCGGGTTTTGCCCTGTCTGTGCTGGTTTTTAAAATATGATAACTAACACCTTTGAAAAGACAGCTTTCATTCTAGTGTTTGGGCCATATTGAACATCCAATTCCTGAAAATGTCTGATTGCAATTTACTGTTTAGTGATAATCACAGTAGTATCATGCTGGTTACATGAGGGCTGCTCTCAAAAGCAGATGATTCGTGCTGAGTCTAGGTCATTTTGCTCTTCCAGTGTGTTGGGAAGGTTCCCTCTGTCACTTGTTCTCAATGAAGCCAACTCATTTCTGATGGCACTGCAGTTAAAAATCATTCAGTTGTGGCAACACCCCTAGTTTTTACCAGTTTTGACTGTCAGCGTGATAACTGCGTGGTGACACTGAAAGCTATACTTCACCTAGCCCAATGATGACTCATTGAAATCATCGGGAGTCTTTTATCTGGATTGAGTACCTTTGGATAGGGAACATCAGAGCTAAGTCACTGTCCTTCAACCACCACAGCGTCAGGTCCACATGTGAGGTTTAGCAGTCCCTTCCACGCACAGAAGGGCTGCTGGAGGGACAGCCTGTGGTGCACATGCGGCGAGTTCTGTGCGAGTAGCTGCTTGCTGGGTACCCACGCTGTTAGCACCGCGCTCGCGCCTGCCTGCCGGGAGCTGACATGGCTTCTAAGCAGGGAGGGAGTTTTACAGTCTGGCGACGTTTTCAATTTTCAGTGGAGTGAAAAAAAAAAATTAATGGCCAATACCTTGTGTTTTTTGTTGTTCTTGGATAAATTGGCAACAGGAACACAGATGTGTATTTTGTCTAAAACCTGGTATTTTTCTTGATGCCTTTTCTTTACACGTATCTGTCATTCATACACTTAGATGAAAATGTGACCCTCCACAGGGTTTCCCTGTAAATAGATTAGAAAAGGAGTGAATTCCTGATACACAATTTTGTCGTCTTTTTTTTTTTTTTTTTTTTTATTCCTGCTATTGCCATGCACTTCGGTTCTCTAGTCTCTTTAGTATTGCAATGGGAAGAAAAGGAAACAGTCATTACTATTTGCAGTGATGGAGAGCTTTTCTAATGGTTTCCCTAAAATAAAGAGGCTTAGAAATCCTTGCTGGGGATGACAACAAAGCCTGCTCAATAGACAGAGCACATCAACAACCTGTGCAGATGGGTCGGGGACATTAATTAGATACTGACAGTGCCTTTAGCAGGAATCGGTGGTTTCTTCCCGTGAAAGGGATGTTCCAGGAATGAGGAATAGCACACCAGCCGGGGCATCTTCTTGAATGTCCTCATCACCAAGCTGAGAATGCGGGGAAGGTACCACGATCTGTTTATGCTCTCCTTTCCCACTTACCACGTCAGGGGAGATACGATGTGATGGTTTGTTTGCCCGTGTCACCGTGTCAGCAACAGCATTTCCAAACAACTTTGACAGGCAGAGTGTCGGGGACGTCTCGGGGAGACGTTTCTCAGACCTGCCCTGTGTGTGCCCGACGCGCCGCCGTCCCTCACCGGCACAGTCATTTGGCCGGGGCCGCTCCCCGGGCTCCCCTTGCCCGGCCCGGCCCGGCCGCCGCCGTCCCCGCCCGGCCCGCTCCGGGCGCCGCCGCATGGCGAGGGGGCTGCTCGGCGGCTGCCCCGCGGCAGCCGGCTCCCGTCCCGCCCCGTCCCGCCGGTTCCAGCCCGGTCGCGGCTCCGGCGCTGCGGGAGCCGCTGCCGCCCTCGCCCCGGCCGCTGCCGCCCTCGCCCCGGCCGGTGCCCGCGGCGGGCTGCTGGCCGGCGGCGCGGCGCGGCTCGCCCCTGCTCCCCGGGCAGCCCCGGAGCCTCCAGCCCGGCTCGCTTCCAGTAAGTTGCGGCGGGGCTGTGCTGCCCCCCTCCCCGCCCTCCCTCCCTCCCCGCCGCGCCTCTTGAAGAAAGCGTTTTTTTCTGTTGTCGGGGAGCGTAAATCAGCTTCATCTAAAATCTCGGAAGTGCAAGTCCATCAAATCTTCCTCCTAGCCGCCTGCTACACCTTGCGTGAGTCAGACTGCAGAGCTCCCGGTGCCCTTCTCGCTGTGCGGGGCTGCTCGTGGTTCCCCCTGTCTCAGAGGCAAAAGCAGAAGTGGAATCTGCTCACGCTTTCAGCGGTTCCTTCCCCGGTTGTTGTAGCAGTCGCTGACCTCCAGGCACTATGAATAAACAGCAAAGCTGGGAACAAAAGGAGTCTTCTGGCTGCCATTATCTCACATTAACATAGCAGACGCGCTGCGGTGTGAACAATGCGAGTCTCATTCGCCGATAATCAGCGAGTACCCAGGCATTTGGATTACCAAGGCAACAGGCAATGGTAGAATACTGGGTGGGTGTGTTTTTTATTGTAAAGGAGCAGTCGGATATGGAAACCCAGGTATATTGATAAAGCAGAGCAGAAGGAATGCCTGGTGGCAGGGGGGGACTGAGGGCTCGGGGTTGCATTCCGACACACGTGAGATAAATAAGACATGGATGAAGCAGGTCTGTGCTGTGAGATGCAATAAAGATTAAACTGCATTTGTCAAGCTGAAAACGATCATAAGATAATTTCAGCATTTTGAAAAAGGTAACAGGTGGCATGTTAATAACAGGGCTGTTACCGGTGGATTTTGTAACTGTAATCTGGGCTGTAGTAATGTGTTGCATGGTCTACTTGTGTGACAATAGAACTGGGTGTGATGCTTTAATCTTTTTTCCTTTGATCGGATGGATGCTGTAGTCCCATAATGTCAGACGATGGTAACCCCTTCAGCTTCTTCTGAGGCAGCAGCGGGTCTCAGTAGCATTTTTGTTTCTTACCTGCATAGCTGTAATCGTTTTTTCCACACAGACAGAAATAAGTTGCGGTATCTCTGTATCTTTGTGCGCGTGCGCACGCACACGTGTGCGTCGACATATATGAAATCTATAATGTAGCAGGACTGTGTATGTATGCAGGGGGGTGTGGGTGTTTGCAGGTTCAGAAAGTTCTGAATTAAGATTAATTATTTGGCCTGATGCATTTTTCTGATTTCAGGGGTTAGATGCAGATACACTAACTCTTGTCGAGCAGCGTGGTACTTTGCAGGCATGGCTCTCTAACTGATGAGACTGTGTGTAGAGTAAGGCGCCAGGAAGCAGCAGCAGCAGCAAGCGTGTCACAGCCTGACCTGTGGCAACCCAATGTGAAATGGAAGGCAGCGTTCCCACCTCGTGCAGTCATAAGTCATCCAGGCCTCACAGGCCTTGTCAGGACTATAAAGAAAAAGTTAAGGGCTTTCAGCTTCCAGAGGTACTTCACATCACCTGCTGAAGCACCAGCTCGGTTTTGCCATCTCAGTCTCCAATGCAAGTGGCTGTATTGTGTGTGTGTGGGGCTGCGTGAATGGTTATTGTAAATGTGTGTGTTGATATTCGGGGGGGGGGGGGGGTGTGTGATAGCCACCTGCTAGCTGCAGGTGCCATCCAAACCACCGAGCTGATAAATGGCTTGCTGCTTTCACCTTTTTCACTGCTTCACCTGCATCTGCTCACCTAGAATGGGTTCAGAATGCTTCTGTGTTTTCAAATGGTTTGCCAGAAAACAGCCTTCCTTCTTTTTACAGTGCATTATGACATTTCTAACTGCTTTCACTCTTCCTCTTCAGTTTACATTGCTCATAGCCCAGTACAGGCAACATCCAGTACTGAAACAACGCTTGAGGTAATTCTTTCTTCATAGGGACGGACTAGGTATGGATCCTCTGTGCCTTTGAAGTTGGGAGAATCAAAGCTTTCCAAAGGGTTAGAGAACATATTCATCTAGTTGGAAAGAGTGGAGGGAAACAACAGACTTGAGAAATTATGAGGGGGTAATTTTTGGAGCTGTGTATTTTCTCTGTAAGATCAGAATGTTTGGAGTTATGCCATTAAGAAGTAGAGGGAATAAAGTCTTGCAGAATGCTTCCAAATTGATTTTTTTCACTTTTGCATTACATAAATACACCCGGTGATTTGAATGGGACTGTGTCTTATTTATTTAGTGAAATACATGATGGAGCTGTAATTTATGCCAATACCATGTAAACTTCTTCAAACAATAATACTAAATAGAGGGATGTATTTGAGGAAGGTGTGCATTACATAGGTGGCATCAGTCAAAAGTAAGTTACTGCTAGCCATCCAAAGCCAGTATTAGTATACAAACTTACCCCTCCTTATCCTAAGGTGTTTACATTAGAGATGAGGAAAAAAAAGAGGGTAAGATGTAAACACCTTAGGATACCTGTACACAACATTGGCTTTTAGTTTGCTTTATGTCAGTGTGTGATGTACAGAGGTAGTTATTTTTTGTTTTCTTTACAATATGACTTCATATTTCCTTGCTGACTGTAAGCTGTCTTCGTGTCCTTCCTACACGGGCATCTCCTTCTCTGCCATATTCCTCCGTGTGAACAGAGAACGGATTGTGTAGAGTGGTTTCTACAGTCTATGGAAAACACAGCACAAAAGGTCAAGGGATAATGTGGTTAAATTTTGTGTTATGAAAACTTTTTAATAGTAATGTGTTTTAATATCCATTAGCTAGACTAAAAACTAATTTTAAGTGTTTAAGTTGAAACACTTTGGCCAAGCACTTTAGCCGTACACAGATGGTGCATGTATCTCAGCTGGTGAAGCATTGGTTTTGTTCCTCTGAAAAAGAATCTCAATGAAAAATGAGAAGTCAGTTGTTCCCTTCTAGATGTCCGTGGTTTTTTTGAAAGAAAACAAAAGCAGATCTCTGAAATGTTTTTGATTGCTAGTAAGCAGAAACAAATTTTGGCTTTCAGGTGTCACATTATTTTTTTCAAATTAGTAGTCAAGGCCAAGGGTATTTTCAGTGGAAATTTGACCATAAATAAATAAAATTTTTAAAATCCATTTGATCTATAATTTGTGAATAGATTGTTGGGGATTCCTAGCTTATCGAATTGGGAAAAAATTAGCTGAAGTCCTTCCTGGAGCATTTTAGTGTTGCAGGAAGCTGCTAATAGTGTTCCATCTGTTCTTGCGATTTTATTTTTAAAGAAGTTGTTACTTTGTTTATACTGATAAGAAAATGATAAAAATGTGGTGAAATTCATACCTGTTCCATAACATGAGCACACCAAAAAGGTGGTTCAAACTCAGTATTTGCACTGCACCATGCAAAACAGTCTTTTTCTTAAATAAGAGTATGCTTAAAATAAGTTTATGGTGGTGCCCTAATCAAGAAGAATTGCTAACTGAATCCATATTAATAATGAAAGCTACGTGAGTTGTGTTCACTTGAGAAACCCAAGTAAAACAAAAACTAAACCTGAATCAAAGAAGCCAAGCTGTCTAACTTGTGAGAACGCAGGCATGAAACGCGGATATTGGTGCTACCGTTACCCAGGGCTTTATTTCCCATTCTGCTTGTGGGATTTATGATATTTTCCACTGCAGACAATGAGGTTTTAGGGGGAGAGGGGTGAGGCAGGAGCAAGGAGCCTTTTTTGGAGAGTGTTTATGCTTTAGTTTGTATTAAAGTAGTGTCACCTAGAGGCTCCAACCAAGAATACAGCCAAGGGGTGCTGGGCACCCTGAGCACACACAGCGCCCAGAGGCAGTTGTAGAGGCAGAGCGAGGTGCAGGCAGAGAGGTGCCGGTGGGCAAGAGCAGATCAGGAGTCCCGGTTTGGGGCTGTATTTGGACCATTCTGATTTTTGGCCGTGTGTAACTGCAAAGGAGTGTTTGGCCTGGGTAGATCTCTGACACCTCACTCCTTGCTGTCAGATGCTCTCCTCTCTAGGTGTCCATCGGTGACAAAAGAAGACATGAGAGAAATGACAGTCAGAGTTAGACTGGCAATTACCTGCTCGTCTTGGCATCACCTGAAGAAGTTATGAGAGAGTCAGTAGATTTAAAGGACTGTGTGGACTCTGTGTGTGTCAGCTACCAGTCAGGTGGGATGACTGTGCTTCAGAAACATCAAAGACCCCTGCAAAACAGTAAAGCTGGCTTGGGGGTAAGCAACAGAAACTAGTCAATGAAAGCCCAGTTGTGGGACACTTGATTGCAGTGCTTGGAGTGAAAAGGTTCTTTGAGAAAGCCAGCATCTGGTGCTTTTCTGCAGTAGTTGATAGATTTTCAGTGTTTAAAATGGAGAGAGGTGCTTTATAAAGGTAGTGTTTTAGACACCTGGCCTTCTCAACAAGCGATGTGGAAAATCACCGGGAAGGTATAATTCCAGTTTTTACCCTCCTCCACAACATGTAAAGTACCAATGCTCTAGGGATGCGTACTTCACTAAGCCATTTGAATCTCTCCTTCCTCCATCAATGAAGACATGTAAACAGAGTATCAGATACACATACAATTGTTTTAATGACAACATAAAGGTATTTAAAATACAGCATTTTAAAATAATGCCACAAATCATGTATAAATTACAGTAATTCACTAGTATTAATTTACAGAGCTCACTTTTTATTAAGCAACTTCTATTAGAATTGACTAACAATCTGTGTCTTACTTGAAGTCTGTAACTATTCCAAAGAGGCTGGGTATCTGTCTGGTTCCATTCTCCTAGTACTGGGATTAAGAGAAGCTGTTTAGACCTAAGTACTGATGTACATCTCCACATGAGTGTTGTATTACAGGGGGTTTCAGTACATTTGCCAGTAGCTAAGAAATCCTTCCTCCTTATTCCTTCATTACAGTTTCACTACATCATAGTGGAGAAGTAATTTCTCTCCATCCTCTTCCTCTTTGCTCTATGGCTTCCTCTGCTGTTCAGCCTTTAATGCTGACCAGTAGTATGTATAGGTTCATTAACGCTATTATAAATTTAGTCAATACTCTTTTAGTGGACTCCAGCTGAGCCCAAACTGACTCACTGCCCTCCAGGGTGTAGTGAGAGACTTAATTACCCTTGTACTGTTCAACAGGAACAATGTCGTGGGCAGCATTTTGCTGTGGCTGGAGAGGTTGAAGCTTCTTTCTCTGTTGGCTGCCATTTTCAAGTTTAAAGAAAGGGATTTCAGGATAATTCACGCCTCTGTATAATAACAGTGGAAAGCCACTGCGCTTTTGCAAACGAGAATTGGATTGGTCACGTTTCATTACAGTACTTACATGGATTTTCCTTTGATGGTGGAAGTATTCCTTTGGGTTGTCTAAGGACAGAAACACAGTTGAAAGAGCGAAGTGGAGGGACAAGTAATCCTTCAGTTGAGTGGCACGTGTTTTGGCGTCTCCTACTGCTTGAAACTAAAGAAGCCTTCAGCGGTGGCGGAAGGGTGGGTATTGTATCCAGTATGGCAAAAGTCATACTCAAACACGCATGTAATTCGTGATGGGCCAGAGTATCATGCTGGGGAATGCAAACCATGAGAATGCCATGTACTTCTCATTGGGGTAACGAAAGTGAAGTTTGAGTGAAGTGAGGGCTAGTGCAGTAAGTGTATATTAGGGTGTATAAGTTGATGTTCTGCAAGGCACATCCATCACTTATTTCACTGTTGCCATAATTTGTGATATTAATGATGTCTGCGATTTAAAGCTAAGCCTTGTGTTGGATAATGTAATAGTCATGTGATTCAGTATGCACAATGAATATTTCTCAACAAATCTGTACCTGGTCTTTTTTTCTGGCTTTCATGTGTTATGCTGGGTCCTGTGCTGGAGGCTTTCATCATACGTCAACAATATGGTTTCTTGAGGTGTCACCCATTTTTACTGTAATACAGTACAAATTCAGTGATTTACTCTTCTTTATAATTAGATGAAGTGATTATATAGTCTTTGAGAACCCAGTGCAGCCTTCCACTAAACAAATGCTCCGACTCTACCATTGGAAAGTATGGATGAATAATATATGAAATTTCTTCTGTGTACTGTGAAGGAGAGGAATGGGTAAAGGAAACGTGCTTTGGAGGCAAAGTAAGTGAAGAAATAGTTATAACTTCTTAACAGCAGGCTAAGGCATTGCTAGCTGAAAGTTTGAGTATGCATACAAACCGTACAGCATATTTGCATTAGAAGAACCTTCGGTGACTCTGTGGTTTGATTCCTGCCTGTCATTACCCTTCTTATTTAATCATACACTTGCAAAATATTTGCCTTGTCCCTCAGGTTTTATTACTTGTCCACAGCCCATCAGTGGGGAATAGAGAGGAACGGCTGCAGTGAGTCCTTTAACTGCTTATGTCATGGAGAGAGCTTCTTTGTAGTCATTGAAGTATACAAACACTCATATGTACCATAAATATCCAAACAAATCACAGAGCAGACATCATCAAAAACAGTTAGAGAAGGAAGTAAAGTAGGAGGCATCATTCAGAGCAGGAAAAAAGAGGAAGGCTTCATAGCAGTCACAAATTCTGGGTTAGTCATCATTTGTCTCCACGCTGGTGGAGGGGACTTGCTGAAGCATTGCGTCATTTGCAAATACCAGTCACTGAAGCTGTTGTCCGAGCCTCTGAATGAGAGGGGGAAGATTCTTCAGCCTTCTAAGAGAAACTATTTTAAAGAAAAATGGGTTAGGAGGATTTACTGATTGCAAGGTGTTAAGTATGCCCTTATTCACACATCATTTTATATGGATACTGTCAACATAAACATTACATGTCAAGCATCTCATAGAGAATTACTGTTTTCCATTAATTTTCCCTAATTATTTGCTAGGGGAAATTATTCTTTTCCCTAATTTAATTCTTTTTGTTGTTATTTTATTGCTTAATTCAATTGGGTATTTTGAAACAAATAGGTCAGTTCAAATTCACAGTTATGTTCTAATACAATGCTGTTGCGCTGGCACAGCTTTATGGAATTTGTTTGAAATTTCTTAGCTGTTTGTAAAACGTATTCGCTGTTTCATTTTACCTTACACAGTCGCTTTTGCTGTTATTAGATTATTGGTTACTTGGGACATAGGCAGTGTTTATCACAGGTGTGTGCGCTTCTTTGTGCAATGCAATTCCTGTTCTTAAATGATTTACACTAGGCTTTATGAACAGGGTAAAGAATGAACACATAGGTAGTCCTTGATTTTTGGCTCACAGTGGTCCGAGCCTGGAGTTGCTGTCTGGGGACACGGGAGAGTCGGCTCCCTGATCTGCCACAGAGCCCTTTTTAGGACATTGGTGGGTTGGTTGTCTCACCATGTCTTCTATGAGTTAATTGTGTGGCACTTCATGGTGCAGGCTTCGAAGCACGCAGATACAGCAATCGTAGAGCCTGTATGGATTCTTTAGGCAAGGTAGCCCTGTATAGAATTCCAGTGATAGCTGGCAGTCCAGGCAAAAATGCAGTTCTTGATATAAAATACAGGTCAATGGCATTTGAAAATGAAAGAGCAATGTGTGGATGTGTATTAAATGGTATATATATCTAGATGAGGAAACATCATGTGTGCATATGTGTACATATATGCAAATAGAAATCTAATTTACAAGTTAATAGTATGAGAACGAGCAGATTTCAAGTGGGATATATTTTACAGTTATGGGATTAATAGTTACTTTCACTGGATTTAACATATGTCATTAATTACACTGGCTGCGTACCTATCCTGTGTTCATTTTGAAACCACCAGTGCTTTCGTATGAAAAGAACTGTAAGAAATGTTTGCTTGTATCTGTGGACAAAGCTAATGGAAAAACCCAATCCTCTCATCCACATACTTATCCGAAAGATGTGTTGTATATCTGCAGTTGATTTTCCGGAATGCTGATTAGCTAATACTGTTTTTGGCATGCAGCTTATCCATCGTGTGGGAGGACACTATCTGAATTTCAATTTACTTTTCAAAATGATGTTGAACTGCTATTCCTTTAAAGGCTCTTCTGGCCATTTGGGGACCCAGTGCAGACAGTGGAGCTGCAGTCTGGTCTCAAAATCTAATTGAATTGATACGAGGCAGCTGAAGCAGTGATTGTTGAAGAGTCTGAGATGGATTGCAAAAAATAAGTGCTTCTGAGCAACTTGCCTTAGTATCCTTGTTTGAAACTCTGCCCCTGAGTTTATTTTTACTCTCAGTGGTAACAGACCTCTATGGTAAAAGCCCTGTGCTTCAATATAGTTAAGGAATTCATTAGTTCTGTGTGGGTTTGATATGATCACATTGCTATTAAAGAAACTTTATGCCTCTGAGATTGCTAGGCTGAAAATGGAAAGAAAGAATGTGGAGTTAAGGTAATGTCAAGTGTTAATCCCTTTGTCCCCACCAGCAACTTGCCACTGTTTAAACTTCCAAAATCTCACCGTTGTAAACGTTTGTTTTTGCAGTGATGGGTCTTTCCCTTACGATTCTGTTCCCTGGCAGCAAAATACCAACCAGCCCCCAGGCTCTTTATCGGTGGTCACCACAGTATGGGGTGTGACTAACACCTCTCAAAGCCAGGTAAGCTTCGTTTTTATGCTCCCTCCCCTCTAGATACAGGTTTTCACTAATGTTTGCAAAATGGAAAGCTTTTTTTTTTTTTTTTTTGAAAATCCTCTTGGGATCGATAACAGTGTGTTCTCTTTGTTGTACATGCTGCATTTTTTTTCCAGTCGTGTCCTCTTTGGTGACGCCGGAAAGGAGGTGTCTGAGAGCTTGAGTCAGTAGCTCCTTTAGCGGCATGCAAATGTCAGGCTTGGGTTTAGCACATATTTTGCACCTTATGGTTTCAACACTAAAAGCGTGGTTTGGGGGTAATTCTTGGGAATTTCAGATTGAATTTGAAAAGTTGTTTTATTAAAAACAAAATTTCTAGCTAGATTCAGCAAATGACAGTTATTGTTGAATTTACCCGGAGTTGTGTTTTACTTGTGGGCTGGTGAAATCCAGTGCCTAGTCTACCCCCACGCTGAGGTGCTAACTACCAGCTATAGGCTGTGCTCTCTTCAACCTCTCCTGTTAATGCTGCCTTACTTCACAAAAATATTTCAATATGCACTGGAGCAAAAGCCTGAGCTCTTGGCTTCCAGGTGAGAGCCATACTTACTGGATTTCATTTGGTTCTCTCTGCTCTTACCTCTCTTTTTCTTCTGCAATGTATATTGAATTATGCTATACAAAAAGAAGCAGCTTTAATGAAGGAGACACCAATTATTTGTGATAGTATGCTCTCCAAGGGATGTGGCACAAATCAAGCTCTCAGTCTAGCCTTTTCTTACACTGTGTATGGAAGTGCTCTAAACACATCACCATCTTTAATGAAGTGCATAAATCGAATTGGTCTTTTCTAACCTTCTTCAAATCAAGTGACATTAGATCTCATACAGAATCTTCTGTGGATTTTTTAAATTATTATTTAATTTTGGTCAGAAAATTAAAACCAAAATTGTTATGGGTTGAACCATTGAAAAAGAAATCTTTCAGGGGCCAAGTCATACAGATACTCACATGGCAGTTATGTAGCACCGTTGTGGCAAAATCTTTCTTCAAAAAATAAAGAGATGAAACATTTACAGGATCTATAGCATCATTTATTACTGTTGATTTTTTTTTAACACCTTGAAAGAAAAGGTATTCCATCTGGGAGAGAAGCACCTGAGTAAACACGTAGGTCTATACATTGGCCAGAAAATGGAAATACAGTTTCTTGTGGAAATCTTTCACACTTACAAAGGTGAAATGGAAGGGGGGGGAAGACTCAGAGTTTTGTTCTATCATAAGAACACTGTAATGTTGCTTGAACTCTTCATGATACTTCAGAGGAATGTGCAATAAAAGAAAAAAAGTGCTTTGGTAAAAAGAAGAAAATGCTTCTTCAGAATCACTGCAAGGGAAGGGTGAAACTCTGAAACGTGAAGCATGGTTGTAGCTGTTCAGAGCAGTTTGAAATGAATGACAGGGTTTCCCGTAAGTCTTCATGCTCCCTGAGGGAAAGGAATGAGCCGGGCTCACAGATTCCCTTTCACAGATTCACAAAGCTGATGACTTGATCTTCTGCAAAAATCATGACCACTAAATCTCTTCCCAAGTAGGAGACAGATTTCCATGCAGGTGATCCATGAGCAGCGATACTTACATCTCAATGGAAATTATAGCAATTTTGGTTCAATTGAAAAAAAAAAAAAAAAAAGCTTCAAACAAGCAAACCAAGTCCTTTTAAAAACAACAGAGGACTCTTTTCTAAGAAGCAATAAAAACAACTGACAGACTTGTGTACTCTTTAGAGAGACTAAGATTCAAGAACAGGTTAAGCCACTGACATACATTCTTTCAGTTTTTGCATCTGTAGTACCCTTTACAGTATGCCAGTGGGACTGAATATTTGCAAGTTATTTCGAAATCCTACATTTTAAAAAAAAAAAAAAAGCATGTACTTAATCCGATGAATTTGTCACCTACAGAGCATGGTTGTAGCAGGTCTTTATCATAACTTTTTTTCATAAGCGTGTTAGTTTGGGTTCTATCTAGTTAAAAATCTCCTGTGAAGGATAGTTAGAGATCAGAAACTCTTGTTTGTTTGGAAATGGCAAAAGGAGAGATCACCGGGAGTGTGCATCTAGACATCAACAAGGTGTTTGCTCATTAGAGTTCAGAGTACAGGGTGGTTATATTGTAATTTATCGATTGCAGCAAGTCAACTTAATTTGCTTGATGTAGCTCAAGGTACAGCCCCTTATTCTCATGTTTCTGCTCACAGGTGCTGGGAAATCCAATGGCAAATGCTAACAACCCTATGAACCCAGCAGGAAATCCCATGGCTTCTGGGATGACTACCAGCAACCCTGGAATCAATTCCCCTCAGTTTGCTGGACAGCAGCAACAATTTTCAGCCAAGGCAGGCTCCACTCAGCCGTACATACAGCAGGGCATGTATGGGCGACCCAATTATCCTGGAAGTGGAGGCTTTGGTGGCAGGTAAGATTTACTTGTGTGAGGTGAAACATAGATGTAAATAGTTGATGAAGCTTGTTTTAGTGACCTGGCAGAAGTGTCATGGGCTTATTTTAATTATATAAAGTCTCAGTAGCTGTTTTATGCTGGTTAACTGAAGTGCATACTGCTTTTACAGCTTTGGAAATCAGCTACCCAAACTGCAATGAAATTCATCACAGTAAATGGAAATGGCTTAGGTCAATCAATTAGCTCTAATAAACCCCCAAAATAAAGTTTTAATTAAGAGAGATTGTTAAACAGACCACAGGCTTAGGAATGATTAACATTTAATAAGGCCAGGATGTGAAAGGTATTGATGATATAATTTCTACGTGTGTATGGAGGAATAAGCTTGAGTATTAGGCAAAGTAGGTTCCTATGCAATGGGATATTTCTGCCCAAAGACTTACTCCACAGCAGGAATTTGAAAAGAATTGGGGGTGAAGATGTTTGTTAAGAGAGATAGTCAAGCTGTGTATTTATTTTGGGGAAGTAAATCCTACAGTAATGAAAAAGCCAAAACTAATAGCCTAAGTTTTGTTACATTTTGACTTTCTGTGTCTATGCTTTGTAAACAAGGGTGGTAAGTCCACTTAACTGTAACCACTATTTATGGTCCCTCTGCAAAGCCTGCTGAAAAGATTGTTAGCATAGTCAGTCTAGTGTGAACAAAATAAGCCTGGGACTCAGGGCTCTTATCTCTCCTTTCATCTCTGCCACTGATCTACTGAGTGACCCTGAACAAGTCAGAAAGGTTCTTTAGCTTTCTACTAACATCTCTAAAATGGGCACAGTATACTGTCCCATATTTATAAAGATAGTAGATGTCTTGGAGTGGGAAAGGCATGGTTGAGCTTAATTTATCTTACGATCAATAGGAGAGCAAGGTAGGAACTGCAAAATACATTGTGTGGGATCCAGTAGAGCTGATTGCATTGTGTCTCTCCTGGCCTTTCCACTGAGGTTCAGGGAGGAACGCTTTTACAACATCGGGAACACTTGGCATAATTCACCGCTGAGGCAGCTGACGCGCTGTAGTGGAGGAAGCTCTCTGTTCATACCGCTGTGCAGTCTGCCCCTACACTATTGGGAAATGGAGCATGCATTAACTTTCAGCATTTCAGTTCAACTTCGCAGTAAGCTACAGAGCTGCAAAGCGGTTCACTGCCCCCGAAACAACTGACGGTGGTGCCTTGCAGTCCCGGTGGCAGCCCTGTGACTGTTGCACCTGAGCAACACTTGTATCTCGTGTACACACCTAATTCCCCGTCCTGCTGGCTTTCATTAGGCATTGATACGTGGTTTTGGAACAGTTCCAGATGAGGATCACACCAACATTCAATACAAAATCCACCAGGCACGTCTTAATTCTCTCTCTCGCTTTCTTTTCTTCCCTGTTAGTTACCCTGGAGGCCCAAACACCCCTGCAGGAATGGGGATCCCCCCACACACGAGGCCGCCAGCTGATTTCACCCAGCCAGCTGCAGCTGCCGCCGCTGCTGCAGTTGCGGCTGCAGCTGCTACAGCAACAGCTACAGCTACAGCCACTGTGGCAGCCCTTCAGGAAACGCAGAACAAGGACATGAACCAGTACGGACCGGTAAGAGAGTGACCCTTATGTTTTCATACCTGCTTGATCTGGACCATTGCAGGGAATTGGTCTGTCCTTCTCGCTCCTCTGTTTATTAGGGTGCCTACTCTTTTTTTTTTTTTTTTTTTTTTTGTGCATGAGCATGGTTATAAATGCTTATGAGAAACTGCTGGAATGTGTGTAGGTATAAGTTGGTCTCCCATGTTTTTCCTGATAAATCTTTCCTAACTGTATTTTGTAGTTTGGAGATTGCCCCTTAAAAAAAATGAAGATTACTCAAAGTTATGGCTGATGTGATATATTGTTGCTACGTTTGCCAGCCCTGTGAACATCTAAATTTGAGTACCCGGTGAAATGTTCCAGAATCTTGGAATAGGTTTTGTACCGCTTGGGTAATTGTTTATTTCGCCGACTACAGTTGGTTGGTTGTTTTTTTTTCCCTTCAAACAAGGAAACAACAGTAGAAAAGAGATTTGCTTTTTAATAATGTTGTCTGTGAGAACAGCTATGCGAGACATGCATTTCTGGTGATCCATAGCCTCCAGCATGTCATGACTTCATGTAATAATTTTTTTTTCTTAAAATAAACAAGGGTTTGATCAATTCAGGTTTCTTCCTCCTTAGCTTTTTTACCTTTCTGAGTTTTGAAGTATATGGGCCCATATGCCAGGTGACATAAAGAAGCACAGTGTCTTAGAAATTGTAGTGTTGTGCTGTATTTACACAGCCAACTTCCTAACCTGTTACCTTACAGTAATAGACTAGCCAATTTAAACGATTTAACTGCTTACTTTAGACTCAAGTCTATCTTCCTCTCTTATGCCTTCTACAATTCCGTTTGAATTTTTATTATAAATAACATCACCGCCCATCATATGTTGGAGAACATTGAAGGAAAATGCGACATAAATCCTCCCCTTCTTCCCTTCCCCAAAAGCATGTTCAGCTCCCTCCTCCCATTTTAAATGCATGTCGCATTTTATTCTTTTTTTTTTTCTTCTTCTTCCGTTGAAGGTTTGTTCCTCTTTCCAGATGGGTCCAACTCAGGCTTACAACAACCAGTTCATGAATCAGCCTGGTCCTCGTGGCCCTGCTTCTATGCCAGGCAACATGAACCCAGCAAGTATGGGAGCAGGAATGACGCCTTCCAGCATGAGTGGGCCACCCATGGGCATGAACCAGCCTCGGCCTCCTGGAATGAGTCCCTTCAGCACCCATGGGCAGAGGATGCCTCAGCAAGCCTACCCAGGCCCACGCCCCCAGTCTTTGCCTATACAGGGCATAAAGAGACCGTACCCAGGAGAGGTAATAAAATGAATTATATTTTGCGTACACTGTTATTTTGACAGAAAGTTGCAACGTGCTGGGTAACGTGTGGTGTGCATCCCTGTAAGGTAGGTGCATCTTTGTTCCAGCCTTGGTAGGAATACTGCTGTTTAAAATACGAGTGGCAGCAGCTCTTCCTTTTTAGCTTCTAAAGTATTCAGGTTGGCCCTTGCTATGTTAGTCAAGATGACAGTCATTAAGACCAAGAAAGGCCCAAAACTGGCTGAGCCCTCAAAATGTCACTTTGAGATGCTCATGCTAGATGGTGAATTCATAGACTTTAAGCAGACTTCCTTCACAGGAGTGGATTTATTTAACGTGACAAAGAGATGTTGAAGGTGAAATACTTCATTTGAGCCCAATACATATGTGATCTGCATTTTCTTGGATGGTTTTATTGTTCTAAAGAAATACAGGGCCTACGTTCTATAAACACCAATACTAATAACATTTATTTTAAAGACCAATTGCTTTCCAAACTTCTTGAGGCTTGATTTTCATAGGCACTGAGATGAATATAAATCACGTTGAACTCAAATCCCTCTGTGTCAGCATTTATCTAATAGAAGTTTATTTGGAGTGTGGTATTTCTGTCTAAGTTCCCATGCTGTTATATGAGATCTGAGTGGCTTTGTAGACAAAATTACACTGCCATTGACTTGTATTATGACCTTGGGCAAAACACTTAGGGTCAAAATTTTGAAGAAATTTAGACAACCAAAGATGTAGACAGACAAGCTTTTGGATTTTAAGAAGTACCAATGCATTTTACTATTGAAATTGGTGTGAATCAGGCAGTAGATGCTTTTCAGAATCCCACCAACTCTCTCTCAGCATCTATATGCACCTAAATGTCTTTACAAACCTAGCCACCAGTTTCTAGCTTCAGAGATAATTTCCTGCTGAAATTCTGTATTAAACTGAGACTACAACAACAGCTATAACTCCAGGTGTAGAGCTTTGAACATCCTGTAGATGTTATTTGCTTGTTTATTTTTGAAAGCTTCATTTATGGCAACTTCTTATTAATTGACATTTTATTACCTTTAAAGTTCCAATTTTCATGACTTTGGTTCCAAAACTGCAGCACAGTACTAGCTAGCACTAGCAAGGTGTCTGACTAGTAATAGCTTCTCTTTAGTTGTTAGGGTATTGCTGAACACTCTAGCACAGGGCCAGCATAGCAGTTGTCTTGAGGAGACAGACACGGACAACACAGCATCTATTCTCTGCCCATTCCAGGATTTTTTTTTTTATGCTACTTTTTCTTTTTGTGCTTTCATTCTCCATCTGGAAAAGGAGCCCCAGGGATGGGGCTGGTAGCACTTGCAAAAACACAGAGATTTTTGTGAACATTGCATCTGGTTGCAATTCTGGTTTCTTCAAACACGGTGCCCTTTGACAGCACCGCAAGGCGGAGTGTATGTGAGCGTTAAGGTACTTGGTTATTCTTATCCCACTTTGGTTTGCGGGACTTCTATGCTTTTGAGTGAGTATTCACCTCCAGCCATCGAGGCCCTGGTTTAGGCATGAGTGGCACTAAGTTGAGGAGTATTCACCTGAAGGGGATTTTTGGTTTGATTGTTTTGTTTTGATTCCGCTATTGAATGTATGCTAGTAATCAGTTCAAGACAGCTGCTTGCATGAAACAGATCTTTGTCTTCTTTCATCTCTGTCGTGAAATAGCCGAATTATGGAAACCAGCAGTATGGACCAAATAGCCAGTTTCCAAACCAGCCTGGTCAGTACCCCACTCCCAACCCTCCAAGACCCCTTACGTCTCCCAACTATCCTGGACAGAGGATGCCAAGCCAGCAAAACACAGGGCAGTACCCGCCTCCAACGGTCAACATGGGGCAGTATTACAAGGTAAGAATTTTTAGATTATCTTGTTGCATTCTGGTAGACATTTATGAATGAAGTTACATTAATGACTTCATAGATACTGCTTTTACGTAATTAAAGCAAAGAGAGAAAAAAGCACAGGGTTTTTACTAATGTTTTGGATATCACAGAATCAAATCAATCAGCCAAGTTGCATTGTAACTTCAGAGCAGTTTATAAAGAAAATTGAATGTTAGTGCAGCTCATTAGAGGCTTTTACAAGAAAATGTTGGTTTCGCTTTAAAAATAGCATGTAAAAAGTAGTACCTAATGGGATTCAGGTGTAATATTTTCAAGTATTCATGGCACCCTGCAAAAATACAACTTTGGAAGTTTGTCATAAACAAGTTCCACATTGCAGCATCCCAGTTTCAGACCTACAGTGGTCACTGTTGGATTAAGCCAGCCCAAACTTAAAAGCTGTTCCAGCTGTAGAATTCATCTTTGAACTGAAGTCTGCGTGACTTTCTCCAACCTCTCCCTCCCTTTTTTTCCTTCTTTTCCCTCTGTGCCGCTTGTTTTGGGCAAGAACTAGAATTGTTAAAATGTTGCCTAAAACCTGTTTTATGGAACCATCTTGAGCACTTTGTATTATCCAAACTGAGTTTGTACTGAGGGCCTGCTGAGGTTTGACGTCTTTGAAGTACGCACAAAACTGATCTTTTGCATGCAGATACTCCAGTGAGTGTAAAAATGGGGAGGACCGTTGATGGTCTGACCTGCTCTTAAAGCATTAGCTGTTGAAGTCTCTGCACTACATTCTGATTGTGAATGTAGGCTGAAAGAATCTAAGTTGCACCTTGGTGTTGAATTGGAATCGTTCCAGTGTGGTTCACACAGAAAACACCATTGAAAACAAGAGGAAACAAAAAATCAAAACCCTTTACTATAGAGCATCTGTTCTACGTGCAACCAAGCTGTCCCCTGTGGTACCCAAAGGAACGCCTGTTACATCGTGACAGCTTTTGCAGTACACTGCCAGGAAGAACATGAGGAGGACACAGATCCTCAACTACTGTAATTCCAGTGCAATCACTTATGCTAAAATAATAGCAGAAGATCTCTGTGAAGTTTTTAAGTGACAGATTTTTTTTTTAATACATTTTACATGTGTTTATTTTAGATGGATTTTGAGGTTTTTGTTTACAGGATAGTTCTAACAGAGAATCTGTGGTCTTTCCAATGCATCCCCTACTTCATATTCAAATACCAACCGTTCTGGAAACAGAAAATAAGAGACCTTGTTAAGAAGGGAGATTACCTGGCTAGGGGAAAAATTCCAGCTTGCCGCAGGCAGGACCTGAACCTTTGGATTGTAGTGATTGTGGAGTTAGTAACTGTATGTGTTAAAGAAAAAAGCGAAGATGGTTGGAAATACAAATGCTTAAGATTTCAGAATGTAGCTCTCTTATGTACTTTAGAGTATCCTAGGCTAGCAGCGCAGCATTGAGATACAGAATCAGATTTGAAGTCCTGATAGTTTGGCTGTCTGTAAAGATTTTCATCTTCTGACGCTCAGGTGTATGTGCTTATGGTACACGAGCTCTTACAAGAGACTGCCATGCAATTGCAGTTTTGTTTAATGTCAGCTTCCTTCGCATCATCGTTACTGGTTTATTCTGTTAACTGCAACCATCCCCTTAATTACAAGAAACAAAACCAAGGGTGTTTTGATACTATAGCTACTATTTATACTTAACTATCCTTTTTCTCTTAGTCTTATTCAGCAGCAAACTAAGAACAGAATCACATTGTAGGTACACAGAATAAAAGACATCCTCTGACCCCTAGAGCTTTCATTCTGAGTAGATGAGTTGGACAGGGGTGGAAGAAAGGATAGATGGAAGTAAAAGGGACACAGACATTCTAATTGCATGTCTTTGGATTTTGTTTTTCATGTAGGCTTCTGTGCACTGGGGCTGAGGAAGCGAAAGAGATACAAAGGGCTGGGTGGGTTGGGGTGGTGTGGAAAAACCGAAGTGAATGGCTGGTTGGTTTTGGAACAAGAGCATTCAGAGGAACACGATAAGCCTCTTGGCAGCCTTGCTTGTATCTGGTCATTGCCTGCATTAAGCTGGCTGGCCTGCTGGTTTCAGTTCCTGCTTTGCTCTCCTAGTCTGCCTCTTCCCTGAAGGCCTCATGGGACATCCTGTGGTTTCTTGCCCTTCCGGAGACAGAGGGACCTCCCTATCTTGTCTGTAGTGTTTGGTGTTTGATAGCAGTGCAGTTCACGAGGCTTATTACTTTTATTTTCAGACTGCAATAACAATGTGATGTTATTTATTTTCTAGCCATCAAGGCCTGTACCTGTGGCAAATTACCCTCATTCACCTGTTCCAGGAAACCCCACACCACCTATGACTCCAGGGAGCAATATTCCTCCATACCTGTCACCTAACCAGGATGTCAAACCACCATTCCCACCTGACATTAAACCAAATATCAATGCTTTACCACCGCCTCCAAGTGAGTAGCAAACAGAACGCCCCCACAGTCATTTATTGTCCCTCTGTTCTCTGCCACACACATTTCAGTCTGGAAACTAGCTCCGATTGCTGCTCTGGGAGAGGCTCGTGTTGCGAAGTTGTGATAGGTGGCATGCACGGTGCGGGCTCACTAGGGCCAGTGGACGGGAAAGAGAAAGATTGCTATCCCCTCCTAAAACAGAGTATCGGAAAAGTTCTTCCAGGTTAAACTTGTAAGGATTTTCTCCTTAAGTATTCCTTTGATACGCTTCCTGAGGATAAAACACTTGATTTTGAGTTGTGTTACGCGTGCTTGCTAGGCTTGTTTATTGTATGAACTTTCATTGTGGTCTGTTTGTTCAAGGGCAAAGCCATTCATTGAACATTACTGCAGAATAGCGTAAAATGTGAATATTTATAGCGGTGTCTCTATTGCAATCCACACAGGCTTCTTAAGAATATTCAGTAGTATGCCAAAAATTGATATATGTTCCTTTCAAAGCCACTCAACATCACAGCTACATTTGGCTGGGAACAGGGCAGGAATAACAAGATCTCTCTAACTGTGTACGAGCACAAGATGTTTGAGGTTTTGAAGTGACTGATGAACAATAGGAGATATCATTTACTAGGGAACTGGGAGGACCTTTATGTTTTCTGTAAAATAACTGCTGCTGCATTAGCACTTTGCAATGGGTGTTTGGAGTTGAGGATAGCTGAAAAATGAAGTAGAAGAAGGTGGCCTGCAGTAGTATTTGCACAAGAACACAGCATTTAAAGACATTTGGACTTCATAGATCAGCTGTAAGTTACCACAAAACCTCACGTTATGAGACCAGATAGTAATTGAATACCAGTGTCTTTGGTCATTGGACAGTTTCAGCTGATGAAACTGTTGGAACTAATTGGGTAATGTTGATCCCAGTTCAAAGCAGGGAAAATAAGCATTATCACAGTTTGCCATAATTAAGAGATTTGTTGTCAGCCTTCTGCCAACAGAGTAAGCCCGAACACAGAACCTATCCAGTAATAAAAACCAGGAATTCTTGCCACGCCTGGTTTCTGTTTGTGACTGGAATGCTAAGGTCCTAATGTTAAGTGTGGGAGAATAGAAGGCTTTGGTTTGCCATTGCTATCAGTTTGAGCCCTGTCACTTGTATCAGTTAGATGATGTAGTTACTTGTGATTTTCTTTTTTGTGCGTATGAACCTGCTAAGTTAGACCCAGTAGCAGATCACTGTGCCATTTGTTACTATTCTGTATAAATATACACATTATTATTGCACTGCAGATGCTAAAGGGAAAGTTCACGCTTTCTCTCCCTCTTCGATCCCAGCCAACCACAATGATGAGCTGCGTCTGACGTTTCCCGTGAGAGATGGTGTTGTACTGGAGCCCTTCCGGCTGGAACACAACCTGGCAGTCAGTAACCATGTCTTTCACCTACGGCCAACTGTTCATCAGACGCTGATGTGGAGGTGAGCTCAGTTTTGCTGCGAGGAAGTCTTGCACCCAGTGAGGGAGGAGTGGCAGGCCAGATGAACTTCATTTAGGTTTGCCATGAATTTCACTTCAAAAATTGTGGCCTAGATAGGAAAAAAGCCCTTTAAACTCACAGATACTCTCACCTGTCACTTTCCAGAGACAACATGTTCTAAAATGCTTCCTGATCTGTGTTGCATCTCCTTGCTGATAGCACATGCCATGCAGTGCCTGAAAAATCACTGCAACTGTTCCATCCTTTCTGCTCTGGGTGGAACGGGTGTGGGACGTGCGCGACCGACACCGGTACAAACTTTCATTTGGGAGACTCTGAAGTCCTAGGTGCTTTGTGGCCTGTGAAATGTTAGTTGCAGGAGTAACTATGCAGGACTGTTGCAGTTTATGCTTAAATTAAATGGTGCAGAGTATCTGATAATGAAAAATAACACACTAATGAAGGACCTGATTTAGAGGCCTGGTAAAATCATTTGGAACAACAAGTGCTTAAATCCTCCAAACTTTAGAAACTCGCTTCCTAAATTCCCCCTCTCCTATAACTTCACAGGTAAGGACAGGTCAGAAATATTGGAGCATCGTTTTCCACATACAAAGGCTTCTGGTTTTCACTTACAGCAGGTACTACTTTCCAGCACAGACAAATAGTTTTCCTAGGTGGTACTTTCCTGCATTTAATGTAGGTCTGCATAAGTGATTCCAGCTTATGTTCTGATTCCACCATGCTCATGGAAGGGCTTTAGATCAAATGACAATTGGAGCCTTAATTTTTTTATTTGTAGATTTTCAAATACCACGGAATAATTTTGTCTCCTTGTTCTTTTTTTTCTCAAAAAGTATCTCGATGTTTATCCTGACTGCTGTTTGCATTGTCTGAGCCTGGTTCTGTGCAATGTGGAGGCTGGTTAGTTGCTGAGGATCTTGTATGGAGGTTGTTTCACAGGTGTAGCAGCTGAGATGGTAAAATGCAGCATCTTAAGCACATTCTCCGTTACGCCTGCCTCACTTTCAGTTTCTTCCCGAGCCTGGACCACATCCGCCCTGACCTTAATGGGAGTGATAACTTGTAGCTTCGGCTTTTTTTCCTGTGAGGATCTTCTTCCCGTTCACTGGAATCCACTTGAGACTTCTGTTTTCATGGTGTGGAGGGCGTGAGGTGGGCAGAGAGGTGCGCTCAGTTCCCTGCACCGGGGACAAACTCTGGCTCTAAAGCTGAGGCTTGATATGGGATGCAGGAGTCCTTGCTGCCACGGTGCCCCCCTACCCTGAGGTAGCCTGGGGGTTGGAAGGGAGGAGGATTGCAGGCAGACCACATCCAATAATTAACACCTAACTTTGAGGTCAGTTATTGCTTACTTGCATTTCATTATCGTCGAGTACTCGCAGCAGAGGGAGTTTTGGCAGTTATTTGCCGGTTCTTATTAATAAGTAATCACTACTGGGGATTGTGCTGGCTCATTCAGTAGATTTATAGTGCTGCACTGAGGCATGAGGCTGTTTCTTAATATCTGTTCTTTCTTTCTTCCTTAGCTCACCAAACACATAGCCTTTATTTAAACTTATTTTAATGAAGACTCATAGGTAAACTGTGCTCAGGTCTGCTGTTTTGAAAAGCTTGTTAATGGTGGGGAGAACGGATGGTCCTGTAATGAAGTCATTTCACATTTAACTCGGGGCTGGATGGATTCCAGAAAAATGAATTAGTCACATGTGTGGATGGATTTCGGTTTTACGAAGAATGGTGGAATCGAGCCAATTATGAATATTTGTCTGCCAGTTAAAATATTCAGCAAAACCTCTCACGTGTACACACATAATGAATAGCAATGCAACTGTTTTTCTCCCCGCTGAGAACTTTTCATGGTTATGAGAAACAGAAAGGTTGAAGGCAGGGAAAATGTCTCCTTGAAGCTGGTTCAGTCTTAGCACTGCTCAGTTATTAATAGCGTCCCACGGTGGAGACACTGCGTGCTAAGAACGTGAGGGTCTCCTGAGCTCTGTCACCACTCTGTGACATTCAGCAGGCCTGCTCAGAGTCCTCGGGAATGCTCTTTATCTGCTTGGGTTTTATATCGGAGGTACCCAGCCTTCCATCCCTCTGGGTCTGGGTGACTGCAGTGTGTTCTCATGAGGGGAGAATCTCCAGTGGATCTTGCAGACAGAGCTTTCAAAAAACTGTTAATAAAATATTGGAAAAAAGCCTGGAAAGACTTAATATAGACGGATTATGTTGAAAGGTCAGGTAATTTGTATTCTATACCTTTCTTTTTTAAAAAAAAAAAAAACATGTTTTTATCCAGTGCTAGATCTTGATGTTTTGAAATCCAGAAAAGATGACGTTAAGTCAGAATTGAAATCTATTTTTTGATAAGGAAAATGGCAGTTAAGGTGATGATCTCCTGAGTGAGCTGTTCCTCATGGATCTTACTAAGATATCTTCCTTCAGGCAAGATGAAGAAATGAGCGCCTAGATTTTCAAGTATAAAAGATAAACATCCAGCTGTCTTTTGCTGTCATGAACAGCAGAATCCTGACATTTCAGTTCAGTTCTTCATGTTCTTTTAAATTTCTTCATCAAATTACTCGTTCCTAACACAAGGTATGAAACCATGTATGAAACTGAAGTCATAGTCTCTACCCACTTAATTTGTGATTAACTTAATCTCAGCCTCTTCCTTTTTTAGAGGTGTTACAAAACTGATTTTTGAGGAGCTAAATAGTGTGTCAAAGTTATTATTGGAGAGGTGGGAGGAACTCATGCTCTGAAAGAAAGTTTAAATTGGGTAGATTTAATCCACAGCTGTGTTAATTAGGAATCACAGAAACACAGGGGGTGAGATACAGGGGTCGTTTTATCTTAGGTGATTTACCTGCTCCAAGGCAGGATTAGCTGTACCTGTATTTTGTCTGACAAGTGTTCGTTCCAATGCTCTTTTAAATGCTCTGAGGTAGTGAGGAATCCAGTCTTCCAGCACAACCTACTGCAGTGTATCGTTTTCTTGTTCTTAACTCTTAACACACAGGGAAGACCGACCTGATGTTAACATTTTTCTTTCTGCAGGGTCATTCCACAGTCTAATTTTGCAAAGTGGTTCGAGATGTTCCCTTGGAAAGTCCTTTATAAGTGTAAAATATTAACAACAGCTTTGTGGCATGCTTGCATCATTAATTCATCATGACTTGCTTCTGTTAAGGGCTTTTATGAAGAAAGTATGTTATATCCTTTACTGGCAATAATTCTAGAAAAATAATCCAATTGATAAAGAAAAAATGTTGCTAGCATCAAAACAACCTCCTTCTGCAATGTGAAAGCAAAGTTAAAGGAAGATTTATTGGTTGTTGTACAGGTCTGACTTGGAATTACAGTTCAAGTGCTATCACCATGAAGACAGACAAATGAACACAAACTGGCCAGCTTCAGTCCAGGTCAGCGTTAATGCAACCCCACTTACCATCGAACGTGGTGACAACAAGACATCTCATAAACCTCTGCACCTAAAGCACGTCTGCCAGCCAGGAAGAAACACGATTCAAATTACAGTCACAGCATGTTGTTGTGTAAGTACACTGAGCTCACGGCTGCAGCTGCTGATGCTGACTTTGCTATTTAGTGCAGTTTGCCAATTTTACCTTAGCCGAAAGAGCCTTACTCTCATTTTTTTCCATGTGTTTTTCTGGTAAGGTACTTGTTTGATGATGTTGACACAGTCAGAGTGCTAATATGGAAATTTTTGCTGCTGAATTATTGCAGAATGTGAGTGGTGTCCTTCCGATCTGTCTGAAAAGGCTTGTGGTCTAGGGGAGGAAGGGAGTTTGATCTTCTCCCTATTTATTTAGCGCGTGCCTGTGTAACAAGGCAGCTAAAGTGTACTAATGTAGAAGTAGCTTATCGTGATGCAGGCTGTTGTCTGGTACTGATTTCATTTACTTAGGGTATTAAACTGTGTTTGGTTTGACATGAGAACATCAACACCATAGTCATTGGTGGTGGTGATGATTTTTCAAATAGCTTTTCAGATGAAAAACTCATATTCCATGACGCAGTCTAGACCATGCAACTTTTCCCTTTCTCCTTTTCCATGGTTTAGTTACTGTTAGGGATGAGTACTGTATTTTTAATGCAGACTGTTCCACACATACAGTCTGAGCTTTTGACTGTTCTGTTGTCACAGCAAGCTGCTACCTCTCCCAAGGTCACAGTGTGAGGCACTTTGACAAGAAGCCATCCACCCATTTTGCTTTACTTCACACTGATGTTTCTCCACATAATGTCATTTATCTGGTGGCTAAGAGCAGGGGCAGCATGCTGTGAATCCACAACGAGCTCTGTGTTGGGGAAGAAGATTCAGTTGGTTCCAGACACGTCAGTAGCAAATTATTTTTGCAACTTCCAAGGTAGTCTGAGGGCAGGCAGGTATGCTAGACTGTGTAAAAGAATCCAGAGTTTTAAAAATAAACCCTGATGTCAGAGGTGAATACATTAGCCCTATGTGTTTTGAATGTTAAAGAGGGAGAAAATGCAGAAAATCTTTGCTTTTTTTAAAGCCCTTGTATACGTTATGCTCCTGGAGCACAGAACAACATACTGCGCAGCGTGCAGAATATCCCTAAGGGAGCACGTGTACACAGCAGAGCAGAACCAGCTTTCGTATTTAAGCATCAGGCTCTTACGGGAGCCACGTGTCCAAGGGAATAATGCAGCTCTGTTTAGCAGTGTATTTACTGTATGTGTTTGGTTCTCTTGGTAACAAAATGCGTTTTCTTTCAGTCACACTTGTTCGTGTTGCAGTTAGTACACCGGCCATCAGTTCGCTCCGTACTTCAAGGTCTACTAAAGAAACGCCTCCTCCCAGCAGAACATTGTATCACTAAGAGTGAGTTTTCATTTTGTGTGGGTGATGACTCTCCAGAACACCTATGTTCAGTTGTGAGAAGCTAGTTTTGCACAAGATTTACTTGCTTATTGAAAATCTTAAGCTGTACTTGTTGGGAATTTCCAGAACATCATGTGCGTAGATTAAATCCTCGGTATCCTCAAATGTTGAGGGCTATTTGGGTGGGGGTAACGAAGTACCAAGGACGCAAGTTTAGTTCCTTACGGGGACTCTCCCATTCCAGGAGAATCTCTCTGGCTTTTCCCCCATATTTGTTTTTGACTTACCTAAAAGCCCCTTGTAGAAAGATTATTCTATATTTATTTAGGACTGCTTTAAGTGCTTGTATGGCACTTTAGTTGGTTGAGGTTATAGCTGATACACGTGTGTGATGGTTTGTCTGTTCAGGAGAATGTTCTAAATTACAGAGAATACACCTATGTGGATAAATTGTCCGTTAAATTGGCCTTTAGAGATTGAAGTGTTGGTCTTTCAGATTTCTACATTAGAATTTACAGTACACTTGTGTTTTCTCATACATACACATACCTTCTTCCTAAACAGTAAAGAGGAACTTCAGTAGCGTAGCAGCTTCCTCTGGCAATGCAACACTAAATGGGGAAGATGGAGTAGAGCAAACTGCTATTAAAGTGTCTCTGAAGTGTCCGATCACATTCCGGCGGATTCAGCTCCCAGCACGGGGTCACGATTGCAAGCATGTACAAGTGAGTAGATGCCAGTGGCCTGGCAGTATTCCCTCAGCCATGTGTTGTTACAGTACCTTTAGCTTGGTTATCGTATGAGAGGGCCTAATGAAATGGGGTTTCTTTGTGTCTATCAACCTAAATAATTATATATATATATATGTTTAATGTAGAGGGAGAAAGTAAGTTATTTGGTTTAGTTTTCGGTGCTAGGCTTTTTTTTTGTGGCAGTTTTACTTTTGTCCAACTGGTTCAGTTAATACAATATTCTCCCTCGATTTCCTCCCTCCCCGCCCCCCCTTTTTTAATTTCTTTTCCCCCATTTTTTTTTCTTTGTTTCTTTCTGATACCTAGTGCTTTGATCTGGAATCTTACTTGCAACTGAACTGTGAAAGAGGAACTTGGAGGTGTCCGGTATGCAAGTAAGTGCAACCATACTACATGAAATGTAGTTGTACACAATTTGACCAAATTCAGATCATATTTAAGGTCATGGAGGGGAGAAAAAGGAAGTGCTAGGAAATAAAGTGTATATATTACATTTACCTAATAGCTTAAAGTCCAATGAGAATTCTTGCAATATTTCATAAATTGAGCGACCACCCTGGATGATTAGGAATTGAAAAACAGGTAACAGGAGATATTTTCTCACAAAATACATAATCTGCAAGCTCTCATTACAGGCTATCAGTGCATTGCGTAGAGTTCAAAAGAAGCTCAAATATTTACATTGATAAGACAGATACCTACATAAATGAATGAACTGGGAGTTTGTCTTCCCCTAGATTATGAAGTATAAGCAACTACCAGACAACAACATGCCATGGCAAAAGAACAGATAGTCTATTCTAGAGTTATTTTTGTATAATTTTAATGTTGTAATGCCCAAATTACTGAACTTCAAATATGTAGATACCAAAATGTTCAGCATCCAGCTGAACATTAAGTAAGGATGCCAAAGAACTGCCTCAGGTACTGTGCTTTGAGTCACATAGATATGCAGTTAATGGCAGTGTTCAAGGAGAGGGGGAATTTTGGAGACTGCAACATTTCCCAGTAATTAGGTAGGAAATGAAGTTGGATCCTCCAAGGTCAAAGTCGATATCAAGTGCAAATTAAAGTGAGAGCAGAAAGCAGCAAGGATTCTGGTCCAGAATAAGGCTGATTTTAAAAAAGGTAAAAATTTCTGAGGAGCAAAAGTTTCAAGTGATTGCTTAAAGGAAAAGAGGGATGCCTTGGCATACTTTCAACCTTATGTTTTGACCAGAGAGCTAGTATACTGCAGAAGAAATGGAACAAAAAGCTTTGAAGTGGTTACAGACTGCCCATTCTTACGTTTAACTGGGCAGAAAGAATCGCAGAATGTCTGCAGGCCAGTTCAATGTCTGTAATCTGCTGTGCTCAGTCCGTGTGGTTACGAGTTTGTTCCAGCCTCAGCTGAGGAGCCAGGACTCTTTAGCTCAAGCAGCTGTAGCTGTAGCAGCTTGTACTTTATCTCCGTAAGTCTCCAGTTCAATCCCTGCTGCGCCAGCCGATGTTAGCTATAAACAGGGGCGGAGATTGTCCATTCTGTCTGCTTCTGTGGACATTGCAGGCTTGAGATGAGCTTGTTTCGATGACTATCCATGATTGATACGTATCCTAAAGTGCAGGTGCTTTCTCTGAACTACCTGAATCTTTTCTAAGTTCGGCTAAAAATATCACAAGAATTGGATGTCTTGCTTCTTAATTTATGTATTCATACATCCAGGCTAAAATTTTTGTCCTATTTCTCTGAGTATGAGCACTTGCATTCAGATCTAAGTGCCTACATAACTAAATCATTTCCATTTTTGTTTTGTTCTGTCCCCATCTGTGCTGATCCTTAAGTAAAATAGCTATATGGAAGCCATATTACTGTGTAGCTCAAAAAAAAGCAAAGATCTAATTGGAAAAAAAAATAGTACTAGCTGATGTTCATAAGGAGAGATCTGTTATGTTTGAAAAGCTTTTAAATTTGCAATATATTTCACTAAAAAATGATTTAAAGGATGTGATCAGCTTGTGGACATACATACACAAGTAGATGCATCCTTATCTCATCTCTTTGATGTAGAATAATACTGTTGTCCTGGTAATGCAGATGTAGAACTAAAACTGTTTGCCCCAAATCATTCCTAAATTACGTGTTACAGATAGTAAGTTGGTGGATCCCAGTCTACTGATTTCATCACTAACCTATCCTCCTTCCATCCCTCTTTTACACGTGTAGCGATATTCTAACATGGGGTTTGCGTTTTTTTTTTCCTTTCTAGTAAAACTGCTCTGCTGGAGGGCTTGGAGGTTGACCAGTATATGTGGGGTATTCTGAACGCTATACAAAAGTAAGTGAACTTACTCATTTCTGATATCCAAGACTAAGCAACCGGGAGATATGTTAATGAATACTGAGATAGTCATGCCAAAGTAGGTCTTAGTGATTGAACTTGAACGTTCTATTTCATGGCTCTTTGGTGGAGCTAGTGATACAGTGAATCAGTTTCCACCTACTTAATAGATCTTGTTTGGGTTACCTCTTGATGGCAGCCTCACCAATGAAGCAGAGGGAAGAGTGAGAATGGAGGATTAAATACTTCCTCGTATTTACAAGTAGTCCCTCCGATTCACATGTGGTAGACCACGTAGATATGTTTGGATTTCATTGTGTGGATGAACACAGAAATGTGCTCTCATAGTTGCCTTTTTTAAAACTTGCTTTCAGCACACGCTTGAGGAGTGAAAGATCTTGAGGTTGTATTATACTAGAGCATTTCAGAACATTTGTTACCATGCAGATTCTTATGGAAAATTCAGCAGAATTGATTTAAAAAAAAAATAATTAATGTGCTAAAATTTTCACATTATTTTACAGCTCAGAGTTTGAAGAAGTTACCATTGATCCAACTTGCAGTTGGAGGCCAGTCCCTATAAAGTCAGATATTCACATCAAAGATGACCCAGATGGCATTCCCTCAAAAAGATTTAAGACCATGAGTCCAAGCCAGATGATCATGCCAAATGTGATGGAGATGATTGCCGCTTTGGGTCCTGGCCCATCACCTTACCCATCCCTACCCCCTCCTCCCGGAGGCAACAACTCCACTGAATATGGTAACCAAGGTTAGTTTTACAGCTTCTCAGAGATGCGTAAGGAAAGCAAGTTATGTGGCTGCAATTTTGAAATTCTGCATCAGTCTTTTCATTTAAGATTGATCTGTTTAGAGGAAAATGTATCTGGAAATTGGTGCTTGTCATATTTATTGCCATGCAGCCCTCCCTGAATCAACAAACATTGTATGTTACCTTACATATTCATGGCCTGCCACAATATACACCTTTCCTCATTTTTTCTGTCCATTTTCTTCCTGTTCCACTCTCATTCAGGTGAAGGCTCCTAGTGCTACAGAAGTTACAAAGTAGAGAACCTGACCCATTAACCGTGCTATTTGGGCCGCAAAGTTTAACTTGTGGCCAGGTGGGTGACATTTGGTAGGCCACCCAGAAAGTGGATGACTTTTAAAGACCTTTTAACAGCTTTGCAAACACCTTTGCATTAGAAAATTACTTTTGAGGTCCTCTACCCATGTACTGCCAGATAGAGAAAGAGGGAACTAAATACAGGCAGTGGAGATATGTGTTCAAATGACTGGTATATTGTGAATAACTCAATTATAGTGATAATTCTGAAAATACGAAACCAGAGACTGTTTCTTTTGCAAGTAATATGATATGACTCAGATCAGCTCTGGGAGAAGACCAACTGTTCGCACCATCAGAATCCCCAAATTGATTACAAGGTGATATATGTGCTTTTTGCAGGCATTTGAAGAAAAATATAGATTGCATGCAAAATACGGTTAATTTGCTCCAATGACTGCAAAACTGATGACAGATGATAAAACTTTTTAGGTTTTCAAACAGATGAATGATTACTATAACAAAGCCAAGAGCACTGAATCACAAATTTTTCACCCGTTTAGTAGGAATGAAGTGCAGTCAGCATGAGAACAGAGCCATCTATTCTTCATCGTCTTTCTAGCTCATAATCAGGAAAGGACAGGGTAGTCACGTAAAGTGGAGTTTAGGGTTTGTGTAACGGTTGCTGCCTAGACTGCTCTTTCCCTGCCTTCCTCTGTGGATCCTGTAGCAGAGGCAGCCATTGCTTCTCGGAGCCCTGACTCATCAATGGCAGGTGACACCCACGCTCTCCTATTTCCCCGGCAATAGGCATATCAGTGCAGAGCAGCACCTCATCCTCAGTGTCTTCAGAGTCTGTCCCTCAGCACGTGGCACAGCTCTGGCCCCAGAGAAGGGCATGCTGCTCCATGGCTGTAACTCCCTGGGCATGCTAACCTGCATCTTCATTCTCCATCAATACGTGCACTGAAGCTTAGTGTTTAGAATTAGGTAATGTCCTCTGAGTAACAGTACTCTAGAGCAAAGTACTAGTAGTATTACCACTGTGGTTTATGTTTGTTTACTTGGGTTTGACAGTAAGCATACTAAAGTTTAATTTGCAAATACAACAAGTACTCAGTAATACAAGACCTTATTCCAGCTCCCTGCTATTAAATCTTTCCTGAGAAGCAAGGCAAGACCAGTTATATTCTGTGAGACTCATCCAGTTTGCAGATTAACAAAATGAGAATTAGTAAGGCTCTGCAGTATTTACATGATAGATCAAAGTCCTGACTTTTGAGAAATACTCTTACGTGGCTAATGACTTCTCTATTCCTCTGAGATTAAACTTCTGCTTGCGTCGCTGTGCTAAAGAACAAATGATGCAGCTACTTCAGTTTGTCAAACTCCTTTCTTGACTTGAACATTTAAAGCTGCTGTACTTCAGCTGACGAACTGCAGCCTCTCCATGCAAACTCCAACGCTGTGCTATTACTTCAGAGCTCAGTATCATCCAATTCAGTTGCTTATACAGAATAGCTGAGTGGCTTTAGTTAAATTTTTGCTGTTCACAGCAAATAAGCCACCAGAGTTGGTATCTCAGTTGGAAGTGTTAACAGAGGGATCTGGACAGAAAAAATACAGAGAGTAAATCCCCGTACTGGGATACGTGCTTGCTTTAGAATTCGAGTGAAGTTCACTGGGCTGAGGTGGGATGGATCAAAACATACCGACGAAGGTCATACAGTACTCGTCCTGCAGATCAGCAGGGGACTCTGGGCTTGTTGCTAGATGGTAGATGTATGGGGGTAAATCCAGATCACTTATTCCAAATTGGTGTGAAATTTTGGTACTTTGGAGAACATTGTTTCAGGCTGAAGTTAGGTGGATTTCATAAATTCACTAGTTTTTCATTATGAGCGTGCACAGGCTGAAACACAGGTGACAGGCAGCCAGTTTGTAACTCTGAAAATGAGAATAATAGATCCAAGAGGGGAACATTGATGATGTATTTGCAGACAGTCAAGTGAATTTTATTGGGTTTTGTGGGAGCAAGGAGAATTGTATCACAAACCCCAATTAGACATGAAGGCCTTCTTAATGGAAGTTGCCTGTTTATACTGCAGAAAAGAGGTAAAATAGATGCTCTGCTCTGAGCTGGTACTGTGGCATCTTACTGAGTGCGTAGAAGCATAGACATAAATAACACAGGTGTTCTATAAATAATTTTGGACTTGGGCAGTCAGTCTCAGTTGTACTGAGATGCTTCCAGATGCAAATATTCCATAGAATTTAATATCCCTTTCACTTCTCGACTTGGTTAAGTTTATGTGGTAACTTGACGGTAGTTTTTCAAAATGTCAGCAGTTTTCAATTAGTTACATGTACATGAATTATTACAGCAGCCAGTGTTAGAAAGCTGAGTGCCAGGTTTTTTCCTCCCTATTCCTCCAGCTCGCTCCAGCAGTGGGGAGCACAGTGTTGTCACGTTCAGCGTTGCAGTTGCCCCGTGCTGTGCAGGGAGGATGCCACGCCGCACAGCTTTTACAAGATACTCTGAGATCAAGGTTGGGAAACAAAGAGTTTCTTTCATATCATGTCTGTTTCTCTTTTAGGCAACAGTTACCAAGGTCATGGCAATTTTGACTTCCCGCACGGGAATCCCGGTGGCACGTCTATGAACGACTTCATGCATGGGCCACAGCTGTCACATCCCCCAGACATGCCGAGCAGCATGGCAGCTCTCGACAAACCTCTCAGTCACCCCATGCAGGAATCTGTAAGTAATGGTGCTGCGGACATAGATTTTCCTTTGTGGGGGTAAGGACCTCTCATCCAGCTAACGGACTTGCCTTGTGAACTGCTTTTACTTTTTGTGGATTCCTCACTTTGGAAGTTTCCGAAATACAGTAGTCCTGAGAAATGCCAAAAATGCCATTTTTAGTTTCTGGCCTTTTCGAGTTTTTGGAGAAGCATTTCTGAGCTTTTTGAATTGTCATTTAAACTTGTTTATCTGAAAGAGGCAACCTGGCTCGGTGTGCTTGTGTTAATCATTGTGCTTTGCTCTGACACCTGAAAAAAAATAGACTTCATTCCCTAGGCCAGCAGGGTCTGCAAATATCCATCTTCAGCAGACAGCTTGTTATAGCAAGACATTGACTGACTTCAAAGCAGGGACAGTATCTTCCCCGGCTTTGTCCCTGAGGAGAAAATTTACATCAAAGCATTTTGAGGGGGAATTCTACCCAAGTAGCATGAAAGGCACCTTTAAGCTGTTGGGAATAGGACAAGCCTGTAGATTTCGAGGAGAGACGCTGCCACTGGTCTGACAGTGAACCGATGTAAGAGACTGAAAAATGGAGGTTCCTCAGGCCTCAGATGGAGAGGCAGAACTGTGCATTGGAAAAGCAGCTTGCTCAGAGCACTGAGTTTTATATGCAGAACTTTATATATCTCCAGAAAATGCAGTACTGCAGCAGCTAGGTGATAGAAAGCTGCTACCAGCAGCATTTAGCTCTTAGGCATGGCTAGTCATCTATTTTAACTCTGTGTGTGTGGAGGGGTGTGTATACATCCTCTTATGTTCATTTAAGTTACAGGGCAGGGGCTTTATAGTGTGCTGTTACTGCACAGGAAGGATGTTTAACTTGACAAGTCATCTGTGCCGTGTCTTTAGTGAATACTAGAAAGTACAATTTCAGAATGTAATGAGGAAATGTGGTAGCAGATGCTCAGCAAAAGCCTACTCAGTCAATGTCTCCTCTAGCTGGCAGTGGGTTTTCCAAGGAGGATGGTGAGAAATAGGAAGAGAGTGGAGAGTGAGTTCTTAGTATAGCTTGGAGAGAGCCCAAGTAACGAGACTGTCTGCTAAGGAAGAGTCCAGAAACCATAATGACTTTACCACTTTACAGTCTAATAAAGGACAGAACAAACATGCTGTAAACTTAATTTTACATTGGCAAATTCCACATATTCAGCTTAAAGAGCAGTCTGAATTATCTGCATCAGAACCAACCATACAGTATTAGAACATAGCAGTGAGGGGAAATACTACCAGCCTGAACCACTCACAGTTGCTTTCCTTCGAATCAAAGCCACAGGGAATTATTCTTTGCCTCCCATTACCTGACACCTACCTCTTGACTTCGTCAGTTAACTGCTACACCTTTGCTATAGTAGTTGCCGCAGTGAAATTTCTGAAGTGGTGGGATATGAAGTGGTTGAATATGGAAGTGAGGAATTTGTGGCTTTCTGAAAATGGGACTGCTTACAGATGATAGCAAAGGTGAAAGCTGCTTGAGGCTATGCATGTTCCAGAGCTGTAAGAGGGTATTTGGGCAAATGTTAATAGATTTTTTGGTTCTGTGGGCCAGCCTGTAGCAAATCTTTTACTTGCTTATGATAGCTGGCAATTAAAGTAAACCTTTGCCTCACTTCTCCTTCGTCTATCGTGATACGCAAGCTATACTGTTTGGGAATGGGAAGCGGTGCTAAAGCAGGTTCCACCTAGTTTATGTCAATGGCTGATTTTCTCTAATGAGGATCAGTTTTCAGGTCTGGGAATTTCAGCACAAGGGAATTAGATTGACCTTGTCAACATAGCCACATAGTCTTCAGGCCACATTTCAGGACTGTTAGTGCTCCCACACAGCTTTTTCAGTATTTTAAAGTCTCTGCTTTCCTCTTTCTCTCTTTTCTCCTTCTTCCTTTCTTCTGTCGCAAAAATGAACTGTTTGTCTGTAGCAGACACTCAGGAAAGGCAGCTTTAAAATTACTACTTCTAGAGAAATGCATGTCATTAACACATTCCTAAAATGTGTAGCTGAATGTCTTTGGACAGACATCTCTGTACGAAAATAACTATAAATCACATTGTGTAACTGAACTAAGGTTTTAAGATGTTGCCTGTGCTCTTGTCTGGCTTTCTGTCTTTCCTTTTTACACTTTTAAGGTGTATTTTGTTTTCATCTGCTGTTCACTTTGACTGTTTCATGTTTGCAGGTGAGTCAGGATCAGATGTTTGGTCCTTTTAGACCCAAGGTCTATCTCTAACCATAGCTGAATGCTGCTCAGGAAGTTCCTAATTTTCCTATTACGGAGATTTATGTGGTGGCCCTTGTATAATAGTAGGCAGAGAAAGTTGATCCCTCCAGACATACTCTGTAGGTCGCTCCAGGAAATGCAGATGTGTTTGCCCAATGTAGGTAGGGCTAGGTAAGCAGGGCTGGATCATTGGAACTACATTCTCTCAACGCTGCTGTTCCACTCCTGTGGAAGAAGAAAAAATCAAGACCTGAAACGTGGCTAGGAGTAGTACCTCTTCCCCAGTGTGAAGTGTTGTGACAACGATAGAGCAGATGCTTCTATGTCAGTGCAAGATTGCTACAAAATAGCTGCCACAATCACATCGTGTTTGTTTTCCGAAATTGTAAACAGGTTTTAGACAAAGGTGAATTCAGAGTTACTCTAGCTTAGTGCGACTGCAGACAGTGTAAGGAGTGGTACATGACTGAGCAGTGGATGATCATGCCATAGTTTCATATACACGGTGAGGTGATATGAGCTGGTGCCGCTGTAAAAAGTCATCGCTCTTGTTTCTATTTTCACTTTTTCTCTCTCACACCAGCACAGGTGTTATTACAGGCATCAAGTGATCGGGATCCTGGGTACTGGTCTGATTGAAAACTAATTTGGGGGGGAGTTCAGCTTTGAACCATGTCAGTTCCCCTGTTAAGTTCACTGCATGTCTGCAAGGATGCACTCGATGACAAAGGCATGGATGGGAAGTGGCCGAGAAGAGCAGCAGGGCAGGACGGCATCTTTCAGTGGTTCTGCCAGCTAACCCAGCAAAAGAGTTGGTAAAACTATGACCCCAGTAATGGAGAGAGAGAGAAACCATCGACTTAACCTGCTGATCTTTTTTTTCACTATCAATTTTCTCCTGAGATGAAAGGAATATTGTTCTGCAGCTGGCAGGCCCTGTCGCTCTACAGCTATACATCTCGGCACTCCTAGAGGTCACTGTTGGGCTTGTAAAGAGTTGTGTTGTTTTGTGCCATTAAGATGAAGATGTAGTTGTGTCCGCTATAAGCTTTTCTTTTATAGATTGTAAATGTTTTAAGAGTGCCCAAGTTCACACTCCTAAAAACAACTCTGGAATTACCTTGCTATGTAAGCAAAGGCAACTTTGTTAGAGTCCATGTTCATAGTGTGGGTTAGTGTTTTTAAAATAAAACGATGGGAGTTGGCAGACGCAAGCTGAACATACACAAAGTATTGCTCAGAATGTTTCTGCACCACAGCAAACGTGTCATTAGTTAGCTGAATGCAAATAGAAAAATGTTGAAGTCCTGAGCATTTTGCTTCCTCACAGGTAGGCTGGTGGAGTCTGTGGCCTAAGTCAGATGGATTTTGAACCTGCGATGGCTGTTTAAGATTATGATAGCCCTCAGTCTTACAATGAACAATTACTTCCTATCCAACAGTTATCTCGGGGCCCAGGATACTGCCTTATCAACTAGATATTGATATATATATAAAATGCTTGCATATATCAACATAATGTAGAATTTCTAACCTGTTTATTTGTTTTGAAATATGACTGAGAAGATATGTATGCCTCTTGGTTTAAATAATTATTGATATAAACATGCCAGTATGACTCTTGCTTTGTGCGTTCCGGGATATATTTAAGAGACTACTCAAATAATCCTGGTTTGTTTGGGGTTTTTTTCTGGAAACTACGTTCCCACTTTAGGAACACTGTCTTAAATTGATTTTTACTTTTTGTAAAGCTTTCTTAATTTCCACGCTTTCTGTTGCACCTGTCCTCAATGAATGAAGAAGGAAACAGTACTATTTGGATAGACATCTACTTTCACTTGGACTTTTGCAAAGTTTTTAGGCTGCAGATTCCTTTACATTAAGGTGTGGTCTGTGGGCAGGTTTTGGACAAGTTTACCCCTACAGTAGCAACAATAACATTGCAGAATACTTTTCAAGTAGTCAAACTGTGACCCTAATGGAGAGAAGGGTGTGTATCAGTACTTTTTAGCAGTTACTGTAAACTCTCACATGGGAATGAGGCCTAAATGCAGCGTTGCAGATAGAATCCTGCTCATTTCCACAAACCTTCATACTACCAAAGTATTGAAAAGGACCTCCATGTAGCTGAGTATGACTGTCCCAATGCATCAGTATTCAGGTTTCAGTTTTCATAAGAGTGAAATGTATTTTTTTAAATGCTTGTTTCTTCAATTTTTTTTTTTTTTAATTTTTAGGAGCATTGTAATTAAGTTTTGTAATAACCTCCCTTTTGCTTTCCGAAACTGAAGACTAAGGTTAAAATAACCTTGCAGTTTACTGTGATATGAAAGGGTCAATGCTGACATAGCATTTTGCTGGTTTCTGTTGGCTTCGCTGGATGAATTTCATGCTGTTGTTGTATGTATCTGTTCTTTTATTTCAGCTCCACTTTGTGGCAATATGTAGCATTCCTCAAAAAATGTTTACATTTTTTGCTTCTCCATATACCCAATTAACATGAGACATCTGATTCTGAAGCATTCAGACACTTCTTTCTCGTGGCACCAACGTCAAGCCCCAAAGAATCCACTAGCATTAAATGTGACATGCAGCAGAAGGAAGAATTGGGCTTGTGCGTTTTTGTTGCTTCTCTGTCATGTGAGAAAGACTTTCCCCCCATTCTTCCATAATAGGGTTTGGAAGATGCACGTGGTTTGGTAGTTTATTCCCCATGGAAAACTTAAAAAATACTAAGCTTTTGCTGGAAAACTTACCCATGGCATGAATACAAAATAGAAGCGTGACCATTAGCTTAGTTCAAGCTAATTTTACTTTGCAGTCAGCAGGAATGCAGCCACCTACAGCAGCTCTGCTGATGGGTGGGGACCTCGCTAGCTGAGCCGACTTGGTTTATGTCAACCATCAGAATCCATGAATATCAGCGAGGAAAATCTTCTGCTGTTAAAAAGAGGTGTTGCATCCTGAAAAGAAAAGGAGGGGAGGAGTGGGGAAGGGCTGGTGTTTGCAAGATGTTTGTAATGAGCTGAAACATGAATAGGCAGCAGCGTCAGGAAGCTGCCCAATAAGGGAGCTGAGCAGAAATGATGCATTTTCTCAGTTAATCGGTTCCCTGGCGTAGGGATCATTATTCTACAAATTCTCCATTCATTCATGGAATTTTTTAGGGCAAAAGCATCTGCCTTGCTAATGCTGAGCAGCACCCATAAGCCTCCTTCCCTCCTCTTTGGGGTTCGTCATTTTGCATCTTCAAGCGCAGTTTCCCACATCACAAGGAAGCAAACCAACAGCACAAATCCAACGTGTTTATCTCCCCCTGGCAGATAACCTTCAAAAAGCAGAAACACTTCCTCTGGCATTGGGATATGGAGTTTTCTTTTCCAATTGCACTTTATTATTTCTTTTTTGTTGTTTTGGTTTGGTTTTTTTGTTGTTGTGTGTGTCTTCTTTTAATTTATTTCTTTCTTTTTGTAACATGCAGTTACAGAGTCAGGCACCGCGAGCACTGTACCTTGTGGCCTCACTTTCTTTTCCTGCTTTTTTCCTCCTCCGCAGATCCCTCATCCCGGCAGCACTGATCAGTCCCATACTTCCATGCAGCAAGGTTTGCACGTCCCTCACCCCAGCAGCCAGTCAGGGCAGCCATTACATCACAGCGGGCCTCCTACCCAGCAGTCCCGGCAGCCGCCCCCGGCCGCTTCTAGCAACCATCCACACAGTGACCTGACCTTTAATCCCTCCTCAGCCTTAGAGGGTCAGGCTGGTGGACAGGGAGCACCCGACATGCCGGAGCCCTCGCTGGATGTAAGTCTGTGTCATACTATCATCTGCCTGCCATAGCGTGTGCTTCGCATCGCGGCGGGAGGGCGGGGAGGGTGTGGGGCCGGGGAGCCGCTTCCACAGCACATGCCATGCTTTCATGCTTTGGTACATGGGCGCAGGCGCTGCAGCCGAGGTGACAGGGCGTTCCTGGCTTGCTGGGAGAACGGTTCTGGTTTGAGCAGCTGCGTGGTGTGCGAGCCACAGCCTCTTCCTAGCACCGAGACAGGCGTTTCTTCAGATGGCAGTTCAGGCACCAGGCTGGGAGCCGTCTCCTCCCTTCCCCCTCGTCGCTGGATGGGGGCTCCCGTGTGCTCATCCAGACCCTGAAGCCACCGCAGTGCCTGAATAAGAGGAAGGACGCAGCTGTGTGTGGTTCTGACTGTGGCGGAGCTGTGCCAAGTGAGCTGTGTGCCGAGCCCTGCAGCGTGCCCTGGCCAGTGGGAGGGGGATCTGTGCTGGCCCACCCTGTGGCACTGTCCCTGCTCCCTGCGGCCAAAAGCAGGCCGTGCCCGTCCATACCCGGTCGTGCAGGTAGCTCAGCAGCACAAGTTCTTCCTCCCAGTACGCCACATAGGAAAATAAGCAACGAGGATGTCTTCTGCCTCCTTAGCCACTATGGGAGGCAGCTCACAACTAAACAAAGATAAAAACCTAGTTTCAAGGCCAAAAGTAATCTTCTGTCTCTTACCATCCGTTCAGTGAAATCGGAAGTGAATTATCTGAGGTATCTCTCTGGTTAACCACCTACCTCCCGAAATATAAATTCCTTAGCACTAGGATTGGATTTTCGTTTGAGTCGTGCGTTCCCGTACGTGTATCTTCTGTCTGTTCCAAAGTCTGCTGCTGCACAGTGTAATTTTCTTAGACAAATGTTCATCACCTCTGTGCCTCGGATTTATATCTGTATTTACTGTTGCTGTATACTTACGTCTTCCCTGTCACACACGAGCACTGTGCTGGCAGGTGGCCTCGCAGAGCGGAGGGAAGGGGTTAGGGGAGGGATGGGTGCTCCAGTTACAGGGAAAGTGCTCAGTGGAGTAACTTCTCTCTGAACCAGACTGCTGCTGCGTCACACAACGTGGTCACGTGCACCTCCTTTGGGAACCATAGCTCATGTGGCAATTAGAGGTCTGAACCCTTAAGGACCCCATATGAGCAATATTAATAGGTGAAATAAAAATGTCTTTTTTTTCTTCAAATGTTTAAGCAACATAAAGTATGCTGTTACGGGTCAGGCACTCATTCCTTGGTGAAAAGCAAAGTGGAAAAACCTGTGCATTTATCACAGTACCGTGGTTATCACTGACGGAGGCATGCTGGATTCTTAATGGGAGGCTGAAATTATCTTAGCTAAATGAGAAGGCAAGTGCTGTACAGTATGGGAAATACAGTTCTTTGAAATACCTGTGAGCTCCATCATGGTCAGATGGATTATTTTAGTGGGTTTTAACGTTCAGCGGCTGTGTTGTGGAACCAGGCTGAATAAGGTCCCGTGCAACAAACCAAACAGGGGACTGTACCACGGGCAATTTGGTCCGCTCCCTCCTGACACAGTCACATTAATTCCTTAGGACTTCAGTGTGATGCAGTCTAAGGTTTAACCTGGGCTAAAGGATATACCTCGTATAGATATAGATATAGGTGATCTACACTTGTACCTCAGACAGCAGAGGCACAAGACTCAAATGACTGGTTGGACCTCCTCTGCTCCAGCACAGCACCCTCAACTCCCAGCAAGTCCTTTCTGAGGTCTCTGGTTTTCACCCCAGCTGGGCAAGAGGCAGGCTGTGCTGCCCGGCCCCTCTGACCAAGGCAAGCCACGGTCACCCTCAAAACTTAGCAGACTTCATCTTCAGAGATACTGAGCATACTAAGCATACTATTTAAAACTTTCACCTTTCTTAAAAAAATTTTTTAAAAATCCTCTGTATAGAAGAATGAATCTCAGAGATGTTATGTTAAATTTTAAAGAATTGAGTTGTAAAATTGTAGGACAAATGAAACCATTTTTTACTTTCTACACATTTGGTGGGGCCGCAGTTTTCTTTTGGGCTTCTGTACTAGGTATTCATAAAAAACTATGATAGCAGGTGAAATGCATTTAAAAGCCTCATATCTTTAGTCTAGTGCTATGACCATAGCATTTTTACCATGAATAAAAGGAGGCGGTGTTTTAAGAAAAGCATTCCTTCTGGGAGATTCTGTTTATGTCAACTTGACATTGCATTTTTTTTAAAATGCTTAGGAAGTAATAAACTTCTTTCTGCATTTCATGTTCTGCTTATTGAAAGACGTGTTCATCTATATAATATTGGAAGATGAAGCTGCATTTGCACAGGAGTAATAGAAGCATATAAATATAATATTTGCATGCTAAATGTGATGCAGTCAAGCTTTTAGTTTATAGTATTTGAAAACATAGAACAACTTTAAATGAATTTCTTATTCCTAATATTACGTTGGTTAAAGCAGTCCGTATTTTTCTGTCTTTGCTTTAACACAACACTGAATATAAAGGGAGTTTATTACAAACTCTTCCCTGCCGTTTTTATGTATGTCGCTTTTACTTTTGACCAGGACATGGCGAGATGCAGAATAAAGCAGAAAACATTGCCTGGTACACAACCCAGGAGTTACAATTTGCTTGTTACCTGTCAGATCAAAAAGAATCTGAGTGATGGTTGGAAAAATTAATTTTTCTATTTGAAACATAGTATAAATAAAAATATAAATGAAACCTCCACAACTATTCCTTTTGATACTTTAAAGCGTTGTGGAGATGAGTGCGTCTCCTGTTGGATGGGGTGTTATGCCCCTGACCTTTTAAAATGTCTGGAATTGCATGTAAAGCTGTAGTTGAACGAGTACTTCTAACCACTGTAAACTCACCGTTTCACAGAAAGGAGAAGGACTTGCCCCCCTGCCTTGTCACTCCTCTCCCCATACTCCTCCTCAGTTGTTTTTTTTTCTCTTTTTTTTCCTTTCCAGGCTAGTTGTAAGGCTGGGTGAGTTCCCCGCTCCAGCTCGCTGCCCCGGAGCTCACATCAGCGCACAGCGGGGCGAAGGGGTGGCTGAGGGGTGAGGAAAGGGCAGGCCTGCCCCTTTCTATAGGGCTGCAGGCTGCGGGTGGCCAGCGCACTGACACGTGCGAGTCAGACCAGTCTTTGTTGATCTACTTTAAAGCTCAAATATGTATTACTCAATCTGCATGTTTCAAGTTTTTACTGAGTGTTTTATATGAAACTAACATACATAACGAGCATTTATTGAGAGGTTTTTGTCAGCATCACTAGCCAGGAAATATACTTTGTTTATTGATGAACTTTGTGAGGGGGGAGGTTGACTGAGAAACCTGAATTGAGATGGTAATGTAATTCACAGGTGAAAACTGAGTAATACAGGCTTTCACAAACAAGTGGATACTGCATCATCTTAGGGTGTTAGGTTTGTGTCACTGCCTTCCGACTTATTTGGATATATGCATATGAAAGCCAGTTTCCAGGAATGTGTGGTGTTAATCCCTTTTGTCCTCAATTGTGTTTCTGTTATCTGTAATTTTCCTTTTATCTTTATATTTTATAGCTGCTTCCAGAACTCACAAATCCAGATGAGCTGCTTTCGTACCTGGATCCTCCTGATTTGCCAAGCAATAGCAATGATGACCTTCTGTCTCTCTTTGAGAACAACTGAAACCATAAGTATTCCCCAGTCCTTTTCACTTGTTCACACGTGTGTGGCTGCACAGCGAGGAATCTTAACACTCCTTTTCCACAAGAGAAGAAAAAAAACTCACAACTTGATCCGATGGTGCACTCCCTGCTTTCTTCATCTCAGAACTGCTTTTGTCAGCTTCAAAGACTGCGAAAGTGACGGGAGACAAAAATACAAAAAATAAATAAATGCAGTAATCTCCGAGTCTGCTGTGCTATGACAAAGAAGCATAGACAGTTGTGCAGCTATTGGAAACCCCATTTGTTGTTCATCCTCTAGAGAGAGAGTTCTGTGATAAACATAGTGTGAAGTATCTTGGCAAAACCAAATCTTGGCAAGGGAAGAAAAGGCAACAAAATGGAACTGTCTTTAATTGACCCGTCTCAGAGTGTCCTTCCAACGCGTGTTCTTCCATTTTTTTGAAACTGTATCTCCCTCCACCCCACCTCCCCTCTGCCCCCCTCCAACCACAGGTTTGCGTTGGAGTGATCGTCCTGGCCACACACAAAAAGAAAAAAAAACACGTACAAAGCTCAAAAAAGCACAAATCCTACAGTCAAGTGGCAAAGATAGGGAAGACATACAGGCCCGTCAGAGGGAGCCAGCAGTTTAGCTAATGCGACTTCAGTAACGAAGTCCTGAGAATCTCCAGGCGGCAGCCGTGGGTGTTGGTATTTCTGCAAGCGCAGGAATCTTAACCGCCTCTTTGCAGAGGATTCTTCTGGCCAAACACACAGATTGGAAACACCCAGGAAAAATTTTTAAAAAAAAAAAGTTTGCAATGTTTAGTGGGTTTTTTGTGGTCTTGGTTTCAAATCAGTTCCGTTTGTGGCTGCGTTAACATCCAGCTGTTGAGATTGCTGTAACAGATCTTTTTGCCATGTATGCCATACGGAATGGAAAAGAGAGGGAGGGGGGATGCAAACCAAACTGCTCCTGATTATTACCTACAGCCTTCGGTGCCCCGAGTGTTTGTGTCACTGTCTGTACTGCACAAGACATAGTAAGGCAAGCTGGGTTGAAGGCAGCCAGGAAATCCTTGCAGGATGGAGGGAGAGTAACATCACTATCTGCATAATTATTTTTAATCATCGGCTTGAGAAGGGGCATTGACATTGGACAGACATCTTACAGCTTCGTTTTTGTTTTGCTTTGCGTTCCGTTTTCGTGACTGTTACAGGTAATTCAGCCTTTTTCTTTTCTCTTCCTTCAGTTTCTTTTTTTAAACTTTGGCTGCCGGGATGAGCTCTTTCTCCCGAAGGACCGGGCATGGGGCGAATAAGTAACTGTCAGTAGATTGCTACTGCCCTCAAGAGACCCTGCTGCCACAATCACTGTCTTGCCCCTGCGATCTGTGCTTCTCGTGTGGTTGCTGCTCCTGCATGAGCTTCCTATTGCTTCTGTGCCCATTTCTGTGCTCTTCGTCTCTCTCTCTCTTTCTCTCGTATAAGCGATGTACAGTAGCTGTGTAAGAAGTGCATGTGTGCCAACTTTGCCCTTGTGGTGCAACATTTCAGCTTTTGCCCACTGTACAGTTATTGGTTTTGTTTCTTTTTGTTACTAAAGCAAATCTGACCCTACTCCTTTTCCTCATCCCAAATCCAATCAAACACCCTTCGTTTGCTCGCCACAATACGTTTTAAACTGAAGTGCCAGGCAAAATTTTGTTTGTTCCTGTCGGTTTGACTAGATAGCTTCCTAGCCCTCTGTGTTTAGTTTGCAATGCTGTAAATGGCATGCTCTGTGCTTACGACTCTGGATTTGCTTTCCTCACCAAAGTCATATTTGTAAATTCTTTGCGGTTTTTGTTTTATTTTGCTCTTTTTGTTAACGTTTCCCACTACTGCTGTACATGCGTCGTGATATATATATGCTAGTCAGCAGCACCTTGCTGTAGATATTAAAGGAAATGGCGGTTTAGTTCTTTTATTTTCCAGTAGGAGTATTGAATCTGTCAAACATATTATGTAGAGATGGTCCCACACTTATATTTTTCCTGTTTCAAGTTTTTTTAAGAAAGGCGCTGTTCATTATGCAAAATCAATTATTTTAAGAATTGCTATTGTAAATATCTTTGTGAATATTTTAGTATCGTCTTTGATAATATTCAACATTTTCATGATCTGGTTATACTTTTGCTGGTGTTTTTAAATACCTTGTCTGAAGAAAAATATGGGTCCTTTTTTAAAAAAGAAAATTAAGGGTTCTTTAACAGAATAAGGGAGTTGTTTTTTTTTTTTTCTTTTTTTTCCCCTGTTTTCTTTTGAGAAATTAGCCCAAATTTCATATCCATTTATGTGATGAATGAATTGATACATCAGGCAGTACCTGGACAATCAGGGCCCAGCTCTGTCATGGAAACATAATAAGTGATTGTCTAGGGCAAAAAAAAACCCCAACTAACGGATCGACGTTCATTGACTGTGGGTGATTGTGGGCTGGTAATGGCAGAGATTTTGTTCGTTTGCCCAAGTGAGTAGAACACCTAGGACCAGCTGTCTGAACAGGTAAAGATGCACTAAGGCAAGCAGCAAGTATGTAAGGTACCATATTTATATCACTGTTCCGGTGCTCCGGTCTCTGAAACTGGGGCACGGTAACACTTAGGGATGTTGGTGGGTGGGGGAGGGAAACAGTATAGTATTTTTTATTCTGCTTAGAAGTGTCTTTTTTCTTATGTAGGCTTGACAACCTGTAGAGGATCTCTGCAGAATATTAAAGATACCTTGGTATAATACATGGTAGTATGGTTGTGGTGTGGTGCTACTATCACACAGTTCCTGGGAAAGACCGTTCTTCAGTTACAGATGTGTTTTGTAGCCATTTTACTGTCGTAGTTTCCCCCTGTATTTTTGCTGCATTGTTTATATAGCTATTGAAGTCATTTGCAGGGGTGGCTAATGATAAACTGACTTTATGCCTGTAGAGTTTGGGTTTTTTGTTGGCGGGGGGGAGAGGTTTCTTAAGCCATAGGTTTGGGAATAAAGACGATTTCTCACTGTTAGTTGGAACTGGTTGCTCAGATTTTTTTTTAATTGATTCTATTTAATGTTCCACCCTCCATTGGCTCCTGAGCAGCTAAGTTGAAAATCTGAAATGATTTCACCTGAAATGATTTTTCTCTTAAACACAACATTAGTATTTTAAACCAGGTATGTTAAGGAATGACCTTTTGCTAACTGGTAGTATTTAAAATGTATCACTTAAAAGTACCTGTTGGAAAGCATAAAGGGAAAAAAAAACCCCATAGATATTAGCAATATGTTTGGAGCAGTGTTTGCATCTGCTTTGTACAGTAATAGAGAATTAAAGGAATGGACGGTTGACATTTTTAAGCTTACAGAAACGTTTGGTTTCTAAGCAGAACTTAAGAGAGAAAATATGATTTTTACCCATCACCCAAATGTTGGACATTTGAGACAGTTTTAAAACTTATCTGTCAGCTAAAATCAGGTACTGTATAGTGGAGTCAGTATGAAAGAGCTTCTAAATGAAAATTTAGTTATTTTTTTATCTGTTCACTGCCGTATTCAAGTTTAGAGAAAAAAAACCTAGCCAATAGGGTAATCACAGTCATTTCTTTTAAAGCTTAATTATTATATGAAATTCCAGTAGTATTTTTATTCTTCTTTTTTGTTTGTTTACTTTTTAATTGTTTCCCTATGGAAGTTCATCTGGGAAAGAACCCACAGAGATCTACAGTTCTGCTGCCAAGACATTATTACAGGACTGACAGATAGACGCCAATGTCTGCAGCAGAGACTCAAGGGACAGCTGTACATATGTAAATGACAAATAGAGACATGTTAACAGAAATGCATTCATTTTCCTTGGAATGTGCATTGTTTTTATTTCGCAGGAATAAAAAAGCTTGAAGCTCCATCTTATGTGGAAAATGAATCCTGTTTGTTAGCGTTTGTGGAGTCTCAGCATTTGTTTCACTTTCACTTCTGTAATATACTCTGATCCTTTGTTTTGTTTTGTTTTATCTACATGTAATATTTAGCTTACGTGTACTAGTCTATCACCTGTGTATTTTTAGGGTGCTACAGAAATAATGAAGAAAAATAAGGGGATTAAAAAAAAATTGTAACCAAATTCATACTTTGTACAATTTTTGATATCACGATCAGAGGAGAATTAAAAAAAAAAAAGTACAATCTGAAGTAACATGCAAAAATGGCCATTGTCTTTGTTTGTACATTGTATGTACAGTACAATGCAATCATTTCATACTTTAAACTGGTCAGAAAAAATAATTGTGATTTTTAGTCTTGCAAAACTGTATGTAGTTAGATGATGTGACAACCTAATATTTATCTAATAAATATGTATTCAGATGAAACCTGTATATTAGGTGTTCATGTGGTTATTTTGTATTTAAAGATCAAATTATTTGACTATTGCTAGACATTTATATACTCTGTTGTAACACTGAAGTATTCTCATTTGCTCATGTTAATTTTTTTTTTCCTAAATAAATTTGCAAAATTAAGGTCTGGCTAATTGGCAGCTGCTTTGTAAATTTTTAGTTTCTTTTTGAAACGACCAACTTCCCCTTGGCCCTCCCCTTTGGTTTGTGTTAATTGGGAAGTCAGTTGCGCAGGATGTACCTTTTCAGGGAGCAGGGCTTGCTGCAGGAAGGGAAAGGAGCGAACCACCCTGGAAGAGACACGGAATGAAAGATTACGAACGCAGATTTACTGATAGACACGGGATCAGAGAGAAAAAAAGTCCCTGACAAGCAAGGTATCGCTGACTTGCGGTTCAGCACGCAGGGCACTGCGTATCACCTAAGCAAGTAACAATTGCTTCGAAATGAAATCTTTGCATGATTTGAATAACAGGAAAGGAGGGCTCGTCTCTGGTGTTGACGTACGTGCCCTGTAATACAGGATTGTTGTCTAATCCAACACAGTCGATGGTTAGCTTTGTCTTTGTTTTAAATTCTCATGAGTTTGATACTTTTCTTTCAATTTGAGCCTGTCATTAAAGTGAAATTAGTGACCTTGGAAGATGACTAAAATGAGGTGATTTTTTTTTTAATGCATCCCCATCTTGAAGTTGAAGGACTTGGTTTCAAAATGCAACCTTTGAGTTACAATGTCTGCTTAATGTATCTGTACATTTAACTGTAAGCAGACTGAATCGTGACACAAGGAATACACCCGGGGTCGAATCAGCAACAGCCGTGGCGCGCGCAGGCCCTGTCCTGGCGGAGTTCTGCACCCATACTTACAGATGCCAGTCACTTTGCATCTGAGAGCTTGTTTTAATAGAGAATTACTGAGTATCTCTGTATTTGTATATGGCATTTGTGGAAGTGTTTAGTCTAAACCCACCTTTGAAATGCATTCAAGTACATAGGAGCAACCTAACCATTTCAGACTATGAGTATCTATACAAGTATGTAACTAAGATACAGCAATTACTCCACAGCTCCACAAGGACACAAGTCCTTATTGTTGATTGAGATACACAGAAGTATATATACAGATATACATAAAAAAATCTAGACTAGAGATTTATTTTCTTAAAATTGGGAAAAATCGTTCGTTTCTGACTCTCAACTTCTGCCTTCCTTGCTGGCACTACCCCTTACAATGGGCCTTTAGGATAATGTAATAAAACTGAGTTACAGTGCACTCAGTAGTGAAACAGAAAAAATATTTATCCATTCCAGGCAATGATTAATTAATATTTTGGTTTTGGTGTTCTGTTTTCCTGGAAGCTCCCAAGAAGTGTCAGTGAGACACTGTGCAAGCCCACTTTGGCACTGTACAGATGGAGAAAAGTATGAAGAGCTCGAGATGTCCTTAAGCGCTGTACGTTCTTCAAGCTTACTTTGAAGTCTGAGGAGGCTACGACAATTCTGAAAGCGGAGCGTCTCCCAGACCTCACCCTGAGGACCCCAGGATAGGTATGATGCGTGTATCCAGTTCACGCCGGTGTCTCCCGTCCCGCGTTCTGGCAGTGGGTTCTGTGCATCGTGCGCTCTGCATGTGCGTCCAGGCAGCCACCTACATGAGCATCTGCCCATGACTTCGCTGCTTATCAGCGTGCTTATCGATTGTTGAACAACTTCAGAACACTCGTGTTTCCCTACAGTTTTTCTCTACTCTTCCTAATCAGTATGGATCTCTGAATCACATCATTTTGGTTGTGCACTTCGTATTCTGCTGCCATGCACTTCATCGTGCCTTTTACAGGAGCAAGAGACTGAAAACCATCAGAAACGGGGAAGAAGGACCACCTGTTTGTCTTCTGCTTGGACAGCGGGGATGGGACCCCTGTGTGTAAGGAGAGCTGCTTGCTTTCCTTTGAAGAAGTAAGCTAGACAGCACAGAAAACAGTTGTACAACTCTCACCTGATACGCTATATATAATGTTCTCGTCTGTTACCCTTCCCTGTTTCCCTTTAAAACTACTTAACGTATTTTTACATTTGTGTACCCAGTCTTTTATCTGTATGTAGATTTAACCGTAACCCGCTTCCCTCTTATCTGCTTAAATTCCAAGTCTGTACAAATCTTGCTGTACTGTGAACTTCCAGTCATGAACGATTACCTTTCTTTTTTACATTTTGAATTATTACCAGCATGTCACCTTATTACAGTTTTCCTTCTTCTGTGTCACTGAAATCCCACCGATTCCCTGTAGGGTATTACTCCTCATGTCTGTCACTGTGTCAATGCACTAGTCACATTTGTTCTCTCTAAAAGGAACACAGGATTTTTCTTCTATCAGACAGACCTCCGAAGTCTTCTGCTGAGGTATCCTGTCTCCATCAGTCCACAGAATTTTCCAGGGGAACATAAAAATAGTCTACAAGGAACCTAATCAATTACGCAATTTCATTTATAAAGCAAGCAGACAGCAATTACGTCGTGACTCCTACAGGCGTTAGCATACAGCTTGGTACGCATGGACTTACTGGTTGGTTTGCTACGTAGTTCATCTGCATTTCCAGGAACTCCTTGCCTAAATCGTAATACTTGGCTTTCCGCTATTTAAGTCTATCCTTCTGTTAAAAATCTTCTCTTTTCTAAATGTGTGGACTAGAAGAGATTAAGCTCTTTCCCCTGTTTATTGAACATGTCTGCTTGGTTTGTCCAGTATCTTTCCAGTTACTGAACTGGCTATATTTTTTGATGGATCCAGTTACACACAGTAAAGTTAGCTTCTCTAGAAACACTAGTATCTACCACTCTTAAATACACTGGTTTCTCTACGCTTTTTTGGCTTTATTAGACATTCTAAGAATTTTGGGATTACCAATTCCATTTTTCCCTAGGTCAGAGTTCTGAACAAGAACATTTTTAATTCAATCTTACAATCTAGACTTTCCTGTTTGTCCATAGTTGTTTCATGATGTTGTTTTTTTGGATTTTGTTGAACTATTCTGGAATATTTAGTTTCATTTGTCACCTTGTTCACATATCACCACATCAGTTATCGTGAACAAGGAGACAGGTAGTTAATTTTAATAAACTTTAACTGGTCAAACACTAGAAAAAGTGAAATACTTTTAAAAATATTCAGACTGTTGTTAGGGTTGTATCCCCCTCCCTTCATTTGGTTTGCAAAAACTATTGAAATACCCCACACTTACTTAATGAAATGCTGAGTTGAAGTCTTATTGGGGTTTTAATGCATATTTAGATTGATTCAAATTTTCACCAACTATTCTTATGTTTCAAATTTACAGTCAATGCTCATTTTTTCTTTGTTCGTTGCTTCTGTATTTTTGAGAATGTACATTTTGTACATAATGTTATGCAGAACATGTTGCTTCACAAGAAATCCTATTTGGCTAGCAGTTTTGCTTTCTAAATTAGGAACGATGGTCCCTCTGGGAAGAAGCATTACTTTCATATTGCCACTACCAAACTGATGGCAAAATGCGTGCAGGAGCGGCACTGAGACGGAATCAAAAGTTAAGGAAACCTGGACTCCTAACTCCTCTGAAAGCTAACAGAAATTCTTACCCTGAGCTTTTAAGTATTTCACCAAACATTTCATTATCCAAAAATTATGTTCTTCAATTGTAAATGTGACACACATTAATTTGCATCTGACAACTTGTTAGCTCAGTTGGTGGGACATTGTGTATTCAGATGATTGTCACATGCAATTATGTCATGTAAGTATGTCATAACGTTCCATGCTAGCTAATGCAGTAATGCTGTTATACGCTGATGGTAAGCAATCCTTTCTGTAGTGAAATTGAAAAAAAAGCAGAAAGGAATCTGAGAGATTCTGTACTGTGAGGCTGGTTCCAGCAGAATTGTTCATTAGAAAAACTGGTGGAATTTTTTTAGTCTTGTTACATCTGTGAAGCTTTAATTTCTCAGTGATTCTTGTTCAAACTGATGGTATCTGACCATTTTTAGCTTTCAACTCCTGTTGTGAAGTTGTACAACTAAAAAACATGTCTCAAAACTAAGATTATTGTTAGAATTAGTTTAGTGCAGACAAGATAATTCATCTTGTACAAGGTACAGAGGGACCTGTTACCTCAAATAGTCATCGTTCAGATTTACGCACAAGACAATTTCAAGGAAAACCCAAGGCTTTACCAGGCAGCCGATTAAAGCAGAGCTCTTGAGAAACAGAGTAGAGAAGAAAGGTCATGAAGACATGACAAAGTAAGGAAAATAGTTGTGTAGAAAGCTGCTAAATGTTGGGGGGGGAGATCAGAAAAGGGACCAAATTGAACCAAAGACCCATGAGAAAATAATTCAAAAAAAATCAAGTACTACAGCAGCGATGGAGAATGAAAAACATACAGTTGGGAATCTGGGGTGCTGCTGGTGCTGTGCTGCATGGGACTGTGGGTCCCACACGGCCCTGTGCCTCTGTGAACACTGCCACCATTTCCCACTTGAGTTGCAAGTAAATTTAGTTTCTAAAATGCACCTCGACCTAGAATGTCGTATTACTGCTCTGTCAGTCTTAAAATGCTAAATGTGTGACGTTCTTCCCCTTTCTTTCACCTGGCTGCATTTTCTAGTGTTCTTGACAGCGATTATAGGAACTGTCAGTACTCCTCTGGTTTGGTTATGTCGGTTATGTATTTGTTGCATCACAGAAACGAGACCTGGTCAATGGAGTCAGTGAGAGAAAAGACAAGGCACGGCGGGAGCTGGTAGTGGTGAGAGAAGAGATGTAGGTTTCCATGCGAGTGGGTGTTGTGACAGCCTCTCGGGATGGCGTGGGGGGCAATGCGGTGCTGACTTCCACTCCCTGCAAGGGAGCTGCTAAGAGTCTCCTCTGATGAGTAATTCCTGGGCAATTCCATTTTCAATAAGAGCATCCCAAGCTCCAGACTCATCTTACTCATACAAGATGAAGTAGCATGATTAACCATTTCTAAAAGTATTTCTGACACTATTACCTTATTACTTGTTCCTCAGATCAGAGGTGGTACTTCACAGGTAAATAATCTGAACTGATCCCTATAAATTTCAAGTTCTGTTATAATTGAAATTTCTGTGGTTTACAACACAGAAGGGCTCCCGTAACTTTTGCCATATCTTAATACTGCCATGCTTTCATAAGTATGCAAAGCATCTCCCACTCACCCACAGACAAATCACCTAGCTAGGTGTCCTGAAGCTTTGTGAATCCCCTCATTTTAAATCTGGCCTAAAAACATACATTTTAAATGTCCTACATGCCTCGCCAGGTGGTTGTGATCTATCCGTTCATGGATAGGTTCATGGTTCATGGACCAGCTGTAGTGGCGTACGGACAATCTTCTGGGAAGTTGCAAGCAGCCGCACAGTGCCCTGGGCACTACGTAAAGGCACTGTGTTATCCGACATATTAGCAGTGAGTTTCCGTATATTATGCAGGGAGACTGAGTAATGAATTCCAAGGAAGCAATGTCACTCAGAACTTCTGCAACGAAAATGCTAATCACGGCTGTAAAGAGCATGAGTGGATTGAGGTTTTTCTTGTATGACTATTTGTAGGTAATTAGTATGAAGTCACGTGGGGAAACTCCTCCTTTATGTACAGTCTGTGCTGGAGAGAAGGTTCACGTTGTGAGCTGGGTTACTACAAGTTCCTAAGAGGAAACCTCGAGGGGGGAAATATTTATTAGCATTTTTTCTTTTTATCTGTAAATGTACCTGTGTGGCTACTCTATGCTCTTTGAGCTCTTGTATGATTTAATTTCACACTGCAATCACTTAGTATAATGGAAAGGTCTTTCACTGTCTCCCCCACTCTAGTCCCCATTCATAAATAAATGCATATCACAGATACAGATCACAGAAATCCTTCCCAGCTCTCAACTCATCTTCTAGCTTAGCCAAAACCTTGAAGAAAGAATTACGCTGAGTGTTTCGAAGTGCAGCACATCCAGGCTCTGCAGGGGGAGGGTGGGAATGCCCACTGCAAACTCCTGCTCTCCGCACTTAAAATCAAGCTGAGTCCCTGTATGACCTCTCCCTCTACTGACAGTCCAGATTAGCAGAGTCCTTGAGATAACCAGGTCCCAGATGTGCAAGGGTTCTTAAAATCCATGTTAAAATCAAAACCATGGGAATTCCCTGTATCACAGTATCAAGTGATGTTCATGTGAAATCCACTTAGTAGTAGATTGCTGCAGTCTGTATTTGAGGTTTTAATTGCATGGTCTAAGCATACAGCCCCATGAAGAGCGTATCAAAGCGTGCCACAAAGAGGAGTTGCACGTAGTTGCATTCTTGCAGTTGGTAGGTTGCAAAATGTGATCTTGCCACAGCTCCCAAGACCAATCCAACAGCAGCCACCCAAGACTGAATAACACAATTAACCTTGAAATCAATATCACCAAATTTAGGTCATGTTTCAAGTATTTATTCCTTCTGTTTCTTTAGAAGAGTTGCTTAACCGCTGCTGTTGTTTCCTGCCCATCTTGGCACAACAGTGTTAATATTCACTCAGTTACTTCATAGTCTTGTTTATGAAGACTTTTGAGTTGTAAGCGATGTATCAATATGAAATATTGTATCATTTAAGGTTCTTTTTCCTATGTAGGAATTTCTCTGCTAGGACATAAGAAGGGTCCTTTAATAGGTGTGTTTGGAAAAATACCTATTTAGGAACTTTTATCAAAAGAGTCCTCCTTGTTTATCCATCTGTAACTTCTACATTGTCTTTTGAGATTGGGAGAAGGGAGAGAAAATGATGAAGTCTGTAAGGTGGGTACCAGTCTCCCCGATGGCTCTGCCAAAGCGTCTATCTTGACTTTTGTCTGTGCCGCCACATTCTGTTGCCTATCTTGTATAGCGCAGGGACGCCAGGTGCGCTCCTTTTCTGGCCAAATGTGCTTATTTCCTAGCCAGGTGTTGCAGAATTTCAACAATGAACATATCTTCAAACAGATGTGTTTAAAGCTCCTCTAAAATCATTTCAGTTTGCTGAGCTAGCTCTAAGCCTCATTTACGAGTGATCTAGGGTGGTCTTTGACAGAGGTTTTGGAGCACTTTTTCTGCCCTTCTTGGAAAGTGACCTGTGTAACTCACGAGTTCCTAGTCATACTGTCTGCCTGAGTTTTAATTCATCTGACTGTGCAGGAGTAGACCATAACAAGTGATTTAGTAGCTTTATTGCATAAGCCTAGAGATAATAATTCAGTCTATATTCCCAAATAAAAAAATCACCACTGTGAAAGAAAGCAAGTTGTTTTGCTTCTCACCAAGGCCTGCAAATGAGGAAAACTGCATTGTTTGCTCTACCAAAGACACTGGTGAACTCTTAGCAAAACAGTTCAAAGCTGCTCTGCCGGTGTTTCCCAAGTGTGAAATAAGATGATATTTTCTTTTGCTAATCTTTTGTCTTGTTATTTATTACTTAATATTTATTATTTATAAATCCTTCAGGGCCAGAACTTTCTGTTGTTATAGGTATGCACAGAAGAACTCAACACCCAAGTGCTAATTTTGGCTTGGGCTTCTAGTGGCTGCTGCAATTAAAACAACATTAAAAAGACTGTGATGTTTTTTATGATCACTAGAGAATAAGTAGACCGATGATTAGATTAAATAAAGTTATTTCCCAAAAATGAACTTGAAGCTGAGAGGATACAACAAGGTAACTAGAAAACACATACTGATTTAGCTACTATGAAAAAAAAAAATCACCTTTAGATTATTAGTAAAGGAATAGAAAACGCTGGCATGGCACTGTATGTATAGTCATTGTTCACCCCTAGGTTGGATACTGTGCAAAGATCCCCTCATCTCAAAAAATCCACAAAAGTGGAAACAGCTCAGAGAAGGGCAATAAAGATGATCCCAAAGACACGGAACAGCTTTCTTATAAATAATAATTGAGTTGACTGTGACTTTTCAGTCTTGAAAAGAAATGACTGAGAGGAGAAAAGATGTAGGTCTAAAAATCATGCACAGTATGACAAAGATGGATACCAATCAACTTGTCTCCTCCAGTACAAGACGTAGGGCACATTAGATGAAGCTTATGGGAGCAATATTCAAAACAAACAGATTCTTGATGCAAAGGGCAGCAGGCCTGTGGAAGGGCAGCTTCCAATTCATTGCCAAGGACGCTGCTGATGCTAAGAGCTGGCAGCTCCAATGAGTGGATAAGTACACAGGAAAAAAAAAAAAAAAAGAACAGATTACTACATACCAAAGTCACATCCAACTCGGGAAGTTCTCTGAAGTGGAAGTGGTAGGAGGTTGAAAGCGTACTGGCCTATAACACACCCCTCTGCTGGTTTCACTCTTCCGTAGGCATTCCTTTGAGATAGAATTCAGGACAAGATGGACCCTTTGGCATAGCCTAATATGGTTCTGTAGTTATAAAGCACAGTTCATGCTATAGTCATCCCTACAATACCGCCAGCTGTAGAATTGCTATCTCAAAACTCTTAATTTGCTAAATTTATCCCTGATGTCCTTCCACTGAATGGGTATGAAGTGTGGGTCTCTCAAGTGGATGCCTGAAAAACGGTGTTCATCTAGGATTTCTCAGTTGCCTGTAATTGTACGTTGTAATTCCACCCTGAACTTTGTGGTCGGGGCAGCGACTTGACTGACAGCTTTCTGACGATTCAGTGAATGTCACTGACGAAGTCACTTTTAGCTGCTATTTTATTGACAACAAAGAACTTAGGCAGGATTGAAAGTTTACTATTCCGCGTGTAGGGGCTGTCCCTGTGTGATTCTGTCGTACTGTATTACATGGTTGCGTTACTCTAACCTTCATTAGAATAACTTAGTTTATAATACAAGGAACTTGAAAATTACAGGTGCATAACGACTAGAATCACTTTTGGTTTTCCCTTTTTTTTTTTTTTTTTGTTTTTTTAAGAATCACTTTAGCAGCTATTTTCCCACATTCAAGGGCTATAATTTTTAACAAGGGTAACCTGCAGTACTTTTTAGTTTTGGTAACTTACTGCCTTAAAATAATCTGTATAAAACCATACATCCTTTTTAGAAATGTCTCAATAGACACCATATTTCCATCTGGGAAGCTGAAAGAGCAGAGCAAGTGGACAGAATGTCATATATGTGCAGAGTTCATTTTGCAGAGACTCAGTGGCCCAGCTGTGTCACCTTAACTGCAAAGTTTATCATAAATGAAAAGCATCGGGTGTCCTGGGCGTCCTTTGCTTCAGGTGTAATGGGGCAGAGCACTGTAGGTGTAGCACACTTGCATGAGCTTGCTGTGGAGAACAGAACTTCTTTTCCTGCTTGTTTTCAATGAAAAAGTTGGTCTCTGATACCAGTGGGCTTGCACTAGTGATAAGACTGCTGGGTGGAGAAGCGCTGATACACCAATGGTAGGTTGTGGTTCAGCTAGCAGGGTGGAACTGCACTGTTAATTATTTTGATGACATGACATGAAATGAAATGTATGCAGATTGTAGAATATCTCAACAGGGTCGGTTTTTTAGAGAGAATGTATACTGGCTTATGAGAGGAGTTGTCTTGCTACCAGTACGCTGATGGAAGAGCTTTCTTTGACCTCACAGACCAGGACAAAATCCAAAGGCATTTTGTGGCATCAAGAAATTTGAAAAACTTTTGAAAGTCCTTGTATACAGAAGAAGGATGGTAACTAGTGGATTTCAAAATAATATCTGAATATGACTAAAATATTACTTAAGTATTTTGATCTAAGTTACCAAGTTGGGAAAACTGATAAATTTTCTTACTTTCATATAAAACATGAACAGTATTTCCCTTTATAAACCATTTATGAAACAATGTAATGGGCATCCCCAGGGGTCTACGATACCAGGGTGACACCACAGGTACATGCTCAGGTGCACCTGTTTCGTCATGTGTCATGACGTAAGTCCCTGGGTGCCACGCGTGAGTAATGCCGCACGGGCAGCCCATGACGCCCCTTTCTCAGTTGCACCCAATTACCCCACGCACGTGATGGCAGCAGCCCAGCCTTTCCCGCTGAGGTGCACCCCTGGGGCCTGTGGGGACAAGCCCAAAGGCGTCATGTGCAATTACAAAATTTTAGAAACTTCCCATTACTGTTGATCCCTGGGGTAAGGGGCTGTGAGGAAATGTGAAGAAAAAAAAAAAAACCCAAAACAACCCAAACAGAACAACCTCAACAGCCCCTAAAAATCGTTACGAAACGGCAGGCGGTGAGAGGGTGGCCAGGCCCAGCTCCGCAGCCGTGAGGGCAGCCGGAGCCCGCAGCGGCGGCCGCTGTCGGGGGAAAGCACCGGCTCCCTCCCCCCCGCCCGGAGCCGGCCGCCGGCACCCCGCGGCTGAGCCCGCACCGCAGCCGGCGGGCATGGGCAGCGCCGGCGCCCCGGGGCTCTTCTCCCCGCGCTGCCCCACAGCGCCCCCGCCGCCATGTTGCCCTGCGCGCCGCCCGCCGCCCTCAGGGGGTGCTGTGGCGCCGCGGCGGAGCCCATAAAAGGCCGCGGTGGCAGGGGCCGCGTGTGTCTGTGTGCCGGTGTGCCCGCCTGCCCTGCACGCCTGCCTGCCTCCCGCCTGCCTCCCCGCCTGAGGCATGCTGGCGCTGAGCGCCGCCCGCCGCCTGCTTCGCCCGCCCGGCGACCTGCTGCCGCCGCCGGGGCTCGCCTGCATGTGGGCGACTGGTGCCCGCGGTTGCTCCGCGGCCGGCTCCAGCTCACCGAACCCGGTGGTGTACTTAGACGTGGGTGCCGACAACCAGCCGCTGGGACGCGTCGTGCTGGAGGTAGGGGCGCCTGGGCTGCTATGGGGGCGGGGGCTGCCGGCAGCCCACCTGGCGCCGGGGCCCAGGGGACGGTGCCCGGGGAGCCGACGGCGGCGGGGCGCCCAGGCATGGCGGCCGGTGAGCGGCAAGGTCAGGGCAGGCCCGCGGGGGGGGGGCGGCTGGCCCGGCGACCAGGGCCGCGGGGGAGGCACAGCCGCCCCCGGTGCGGGCGTGAGCAGGGCCCGGGGGGTGGCGGCCCTCGCCGGGCGGCCGGAGCCGCTGCCCGGCCGCCCTCGGGTCTTTGCTCCCTAGGCAAGAGGGCGATGCGGCGGCTCCCTCCCCGGTGGGAGGCGAGCAGGGGTCGGAAGAGGGCTGGAGTGGGGCATTTGCGTTCGGTTTGTCGCGGTGAGGCTGGCCTGTGTCAGCAGCCCATAACTAAAGTCATCCCTGCGAGACCAGCCTGCGGGGCTTGGTGCTCGGGGGTGGCTGCGGCCCCCGTGTTGGAGGTAGGGCCGTACTGTGGCAGGGAGCCTCAGCGGAAGAAAACTTTGAACCATAGTGCGAAAGCTGAAATACTGAAGAAGAGTAAACTTACTACTGAAGCGTACCGCTGGCTTGAGAGGAACGCGCGTAGTTCCAGAAGCGACAAAGCGCCTGAAGCCCCAGCGCGGCTCTGGGGGTCCTGCGCTGTCAGTGGATGGCTGGGCCCTCGCCTTGCTGCCCAGGGGCTGGCGTGCTCCCGGAGCAGTGTGCCCGAAGAGGTCTTCGGCCTGCTTTTTCCTTTTCTTTCCCTGGGTGCTTCTTGTTTGATTCTTAGTCTTTGGTTTTCTGAGGTGCTGCCCCTTTGAGCTTCCTATTTCATGTGAATTGACAGTTTTGCGCAACTCTGTTTGAACTGGCAGCTAGCTCAACAGCCAGCTAGCAAATAGCTTTATCGTTAAAAATTCAGTCTCTGAAGTACACAGCCGTGGCCTGAACAGGAGAACTGTGGTATACTCTGCTCTTACGAAAGGCGCGATAAGCGCCAAGACTTGAATTGTGGTATACCGTGTATCCTTAGGGCCGGGCACGTGCCTTTGAATAAATGCGTTGTGTATGGGAAGGAATGAGGGCTGTGCTCCAGAACCTGCAGAGGGAATGCTGCTCTTCCCAGTTGCTCCCTACTGAGAGAATTCAGTGTGGCCTTCTGCCTCCAGCGCCCACGTTGGGTCCGTAGTGATAGATTTTTTTAAACATCGTTCATAAGGGTTGTCTCTAAAAGGGTTTCCCTTAAGGCTAGAGCCCAATTCATTTTTCTTCATTGAAAGTATCAGCATATAAATTAGTTGGACACTAGCAGCTCTCACGTTCTCAGGAAGTAGCATTTGCAGGAATTATAGTCAAAAATACTGCTATGCAAGTTCCTTATTCGTTAGTAAGATTTAATGAATACCTGCGTGGTATTATAAAAAATAGCATTAATGTTACTGTATTTCTTGTGGCAGCATTTCATTTCCATGTTAAAGATTTTTAGTGTGCCCAATTTACAGAAAATCTGAATGTATTGCAGCATCACCTTGAACCTTTGGCAAAGTTGTGGTTAGATTCAGCTGCAAATTATAGGCATCCAAGGAGAGCGTCCTTGGGAAGGAACATTAACTTCTTGCCACAGCCATGCTGTCTCTAGGTGTCTGCTGCTGGCCACTGTCACAGTGTCCAACTAGATAAAACTTTGGTCTGACCTGGTATGGCCATTTTTATGTCACTTTTTCCAGGCAATTATAATACCATACATTTTTAAGATTAGTAAAAAGATGCATACTAACCAAAATCAGAAATTTTTTGTTGGTAACAAATGCGTATGTAACATCATGGGTCGATTTTGAGATACAGTTTCTGCTCTTTTTTTTTGCTTTGCCTTTTCTGCAGATTTCAACAGATGGCTCTGTGCTGGGGAGACTTTGATCTCTCCAGTTACATCCAAAGTGGGCTTTGATCCTTGGGGTCCATCATAAAGATTCTTCTTAGTTATGGCTGATTTATTGTGTTGATCAATGAAATCGTTAGACACTGCTCAAGTTGCTGTTCATTAACTGGCCAAAAGTTGCATTGAGGGGATATTTTTAATTACTAGCCAAATGCTTGGAAAGTCTTAAGGTGTTCTTGGAATTTTGGGTGGCTTGTGATTTCAGATAGTTCATCGCCTTGGGAAGAGCATTCTGTTGTGCTGGCCTCCGGTATAGAAGTTTTTCTGTGCACGTATGAAAAAGCTGACTTACTAATTTGTTTGTTTGTTTTTCTTTAACAGCTGAAAGCTGATGTGGTTCCAAAGACAGCAGGTAAGGCAGCATCTCAAGAATTTCATACTTAAATATTTAAGATTTAGATTGTGATTTTCAGGAACAAGAATATTTTGTGAGCTTTTGGAAACTATTTCCATGTTCCATCCCCATTTGTTAAATAGAAATATGACACGAACTTTGTCAGAACAGTGCTAGTGAGGAGTTCTAATTTGTTTGTTGTTCCAAATAGTTTCATTTTGTAATTTGCACCAAGACGGTACAGTCCATATCTTGGGTTATCAGTAGTGAATAAATATGTTTAAAAACACATTAGTTTTCATTAAAATCAAACCCCAAAGCAAATGGGAAAGGATAAACCAAAGGGATGGTGTCTCTTAGCATTTCCAAAGAGCATATAGGGTTTTGTTTTCCTTGTCACTAGCTGATCAGTGCACTCACGTTACAAAGTTCTTGCGTTCTATCACGTGCTTCCTTCCTCATCTGCTTGCTTAGTGGTTCTGAAAAACTTGTACTTTTCTTTCAGTTCCCAATAGATGAATATCCTTAAAAAAAAAACAAACCACATCATCTTCACAATTACTATAGAGAGCAAAGGCGTAAAAGTCAGAAAATGAAATCTTTAAATCCAGAGTGGTGGGTTTGGGGAGGTGGGAGGGTTGGAGTTAAGAAATAACAGCAAAATAAAAGCGAGATGAGATGGAAAAGGGTTGTGTTTGTACCCTGTTCTGAGGCTAAACAAGCTTTGTTTCCTTAGCTTTATAACAGAGGGTTTTTAAATAATGGAAACAATAAATCAATAATACCTTAACGATACTATAAAATTTTTGAAGTGTGTAAAGTTGAGACGTAGTTAATCTAGTTGTGTTTGATTATATTATGTATCATGTACGGCAACACAATACTTTATGCTTTGTTTCTACAGAAAACTTCAGAGCTCTTTGTACTGGTGAAAAAGGATTTGGGTATAAAGGATCCACTTTTCACAGAGTGATTCCTTCATTTATGTGTCAGGTAATGGTGGGTTTTTTTACTTTTGCTGTTAAATTTATCTGTTTGTTATTTATATATTTTTAGAACCAGTTAGACTAGTAGTTACATTTTAAGTGTCTTTGCTCTAACCTTTGCTAACTACAGAATAAAGAAGTGACAGTGTGACTTGCATTTCTGATCTTTTTGCTGTGGCTGTTGCTTAGCACATCTTTTGTACAAATAAATGTAAATTATGTGTAGACTGTCTTAAAAAGCCTGGCTTAAGGCCTTCTGCTTTTGTATAGCAGTGTACTTCAGTGTGGGGCATATTTGGCAAAATGGCACTTGCTTGGGAGAAACATTTGTCGGTAGAATGACAATCAACCTTGTGTTCTAAGTGAGCTAAGAAAACAACATGTCCATTCTTTATTCCTAGTAGAATAATCTGTTCACAATAGAGAATGTGTTTTTAAAAAAAAACCCACATTTTTTTTTCTCAACATATCCCTAATATGGGAGGGGAGGAGGGAACCAAAAGGGTTGGTTGGGGTAGATTTTTGGGATGACACACCTGAAACGGATTTTGGTTTGATTTAAAGGATGAATCTGTCAAAATTCTTAATTAAAGTCCATGCATGTTAGCAATTTTTTCTTAAACAAACAGCAGCAACAACAACAACAACAAAAACCCAAAAAACCCCAAACAAAACAGAAAAAGCCTCTTTGAAAGCCTTCTTTCTCTGCGCTTGGCAGATGAGCAGGATTTCTGTGCTGTAGTGATTCCTGGTGGTCCTCTCTTCCCTTAGAAGAAGCTACATTTGAACAGCATTGTGTTATAAAATGGCTTTGTAACAATTTGAGATGAAGGTCATAGTAAGAATGCTTTATTTATGGCTGTGGTGGTCCCCTATTATCACTTTTTTTTTTTTTAAGCAAAAAATACAGCTGTTGGAACAAGAGGCCCTAATCTTACGACCTTTCTACTAAGAGAAAGGAGGCAAGTGTTCTGTAAAGGACCTATTTTCTTTTGTTTGAAATGCAAACTAAGGTTTTGTGATACTGACAAAGGGACAAAGTTTAAAAGTCTTTCTGGGGTCAGAAATACATAAATATAAGAAAAACAGAAATCCTGCTCTCAGTTCTACCACTAATTTGTGAAGTTCTGTGTAAGTCAGTCCTCCTTGTCTCCCTGTTTTGTCCCCACAAATGGACCTGAAATGAGAATACTAGGTGATTGACTCTCTGATATGGCAAGATGATGAATTAATGTTTAGGAATTACTTGGTAGTCATTACTGAAGTGGAAATACCGTCATAGGTTTCAAATATTTTAAAGTGAGAGGAAACAGCAGGGGCCTTTCCAGTTGTTGAGGTGAAGTGTTAATATGATTCAGGCAATTGGTATAGCCTAATTGGAGGTCACCATGCCCAGGACTTGGCAATTCAGATGCCTCCGCATGGCATGCAGCATGCAGAGCGTACTTCTGGGACTGTGTAGGAGTAGCTGTGACACCACCTGTAATAATAGATTGCTCAAGGTGAGAATGGGAAGATGAACGTCACATGAAATACTTGTTAAGTATGAGTTCTGCGTTGGCGTGGGTGGTGTCGCTTCTGGGAGAGGAGATGGCAGATTGCTGGAAGCAGTGTTTAGTAGCCAGTTTTGGGAGTAGCTGTGGCTGGGGTTTGTTTGTTTGTTTGTTGGGTTTTATGTGTCTAACCTAAGACAGGTGGTCACATCTATCCCAGCAAGCAGCATGTAGCTGAGGCAAGTTTAAAATAGCTCAGGTGTAACACTTAAACAACAAAACTTAGAAATAGCACATAGTAATAATAGAGATCTTGACCAGTGTTTCTACTTGTTGGGAGAAAGAAAGAAAGGGGAAAAAAAAAAGTTCTCAGGTCTTGCCTGTGGTAATGTATTTGGGTGATTTTGTTTTGAGGCCTTTGAGATGTTTCTTAAAATTATTGCCATTTGTTGCATCACATTTGGGAGCAAGGCTGGTAACACAGAAAGGTGGTGCGTGGAGTTATTGATGTCAGTTAGAGAATATCAGCCATATCTGTAGCAGAAATTTACTTTTAGCTTGATTGTATTTTCATCTAGTTACATGGTTTTAAATCCTCATGTGACCGTACTCATTCTTAACCTTAAGAAAATTTGCTGGTTTTATTACTTTTAAATTAGAGCAGGTAAGTATATTTTCAGTGGCATCTCTTCTGATGTAAAATAATGCTTGTGTGCTTGTAAAGTTAATAGCCATTTCTGTTTCAGGGTGGTGACTTTACAAATCATAATGGAACTGGTGGAAAATCCATTTATGGCAGTAGATTTCCAGATGAAAATTTCATACTTAAGCATGTAGGACCTGGTAAATAAACATATTCTTTCTACCTTCTGATAACTATAACCTATAATGACGCATTGTTTATGCAGATGTATTTTTTTACAAAATAAGGTTTTTTAGATTGTAGGGCACTTGGTAGTTACAGAAATATCGAGAAAGTTTTAACAATGCATTGTCCCTGGCATGTTCTTATTTGTGTAGACTGCTGTACATGTTTAAGTCAGCGTGTAACAGGTGACGTTGCCACTCTTGCTCTTACTATAAAAGGGACTGTGCAAAATAAAGTGGGGTGGGGTTGTATTTTACTTACAAATCCTGCAAAGGTGAAATTACTGCTCTTTCCCTCTTTCGTAAAGTCATAGACTTCAGTTTTTACTTAAATGATTACTGCAGGAGTGAAACAAAGCGATCTGGGATTTCTTGTTTACTAGGTAACACAGGCGTGTCCCTTTAAGCTCAAATTATATCTAGAAAAAGTAAAAGAAAAGCCATATATAAGAACATCTGATAGAATTCTATAGTTTCTCTTTTTCGGATTGTTACTTCCTCATCACAGGAAACTACTGCTGCTGTTGAACCACAGTAGAGGTTACCTGATGTTAATCACATCCAGGACATGTACAACTAATTACATTACTAACGTTCTTGCTGTGGAAAGAAGGGAGGCGGGACAGGAGGGAATAGTCAAAGACAAGAAGTTGGCATTAGAAATCGTTTGGTGACGGTGTGAGACCATCACATCTTCTGTCTGTTCATCTTTAGTCTAAATGTGCAGAGCAAAATTGCCCTCTCCACTGCATGCTTGTGACAGCAATCTAACAAGCTGCTGCTGCTGTTGTTCCAGGTGTTCTTTCGATGGCCAATGCGGGACCCAACACAAATGGATCTCAGTTCTTCATTTGCACGGCAAAAACTGACTGGTAGGTTCTCAGCCCTGCATATTAACCTGATGAATTGATGCCTGGATCCGGAGGGTTTGGGTTTTTCTTAGGTGGTTTTTTTGTGTGTGTGAGTTGATGTTTTTTTGTTTGGTTTGGGTTTTGTTTGTGGTTGTTTGGGGGTTTTTTTTAATTTCCAAATTACTTGACTCACAATGGAAAATAAATTGTTCTGTGCTACTTGAGGGCGGAAGGGCTGCGAGGGTAGCGAGACCACTATCCCTCAGAATGCTTCTAAGGTCCAGAGCTTAAAAGTATTTCGTGTCACTTGTTAGAGCAGTTGTGGCTTTGCCATAGAGTTGATCAGCAGGTGAGAGCTATGAAGATCTGCTAACATCCCTTCACTGAGCTTGGTTTGGTTCAGTCTTTATGTTGTTTTAAGTAAAACAGCCTTTGCTTGTTTGTTTTACAGGCTAGATGGAAAACATGTTGTTTTTGGGCATGTGAAGGAAGGAATGGATGTTGTGAAAAAAATTGAGAACTTTGGTTCCAAGAGTGGAAAGCCCTCCAAAAAGATTGTCATTACTGACTGTGGCCAGCTGTCCTAGCCTTTTGCTGTACCGTTCAGGACAACTTCGATGCTGTGAAAAAATGAATCATGAAAGAACCCAAACATTTCTGATCCCATGAGTAGCACCTATGGAGCCATATTTTCTATTTAACTTGGTCCAACTTTTGTACTTATATTGAATAATATTGATTAAAAGCATGAAACAATAACTGAAACGTTTTAACTGAGCTACCTTGGTCGTCACACTGATTTGGTAGAGTCTGCGTTTTGAAAGTAGTAGTACGGTCACCTGGAGCATACCTGACTGCAGCGTTGATACTGTTCTTAGTATTTGGATGCTTCAGGTGTTAGAATTGGTGGTGGAGTTGACAACTAAGTGTTCTATAGTTGGGGGTTAGATATAAATTGAGAAGTACCATCTTTCCTTTGGTGCTAATAAACACCTATTCTGTTGTTCGTCTCATCGTTTTGAAAAAATGATACTAACTAGTGCTCTCAAGGCTGTCTGCAGCAAGACTGTCAGACATTTTCTTTCTGTGTCTCAATTTAAGTCTACCCAATAGAATTAATGTGTGGTTGTGGGGTTTTTAAAATTAATTCTATTTTAATCATTTCTTTTTTTGTAGTCTCAGACCACTGTTTAAAACTGAACTCTACCTTACCTGCTTCAATGGAGCAATTTGATTTTTGGATGAAGTAAATTGCTTTAGGTTGAGTTAGCCTACTACTAGAGCTCTACCTGGGCAGTAACACCGCAAATTAGCCAAAAGATCATTGGACTTTTTTATTATGCAACTGTGAACTTACTTGAAGTGCAGTTCTGCTGAGATCTGGTTCTGTGAGGAACACATCACAGTTCTCAATAGATAGTCTCCTTTTGTACTTTGAGAATGTAATCGGAGTATAGTGAGCTTGCTTGAGTGAGAAATAGGTTTCATTGCTTTTTTGTCGTGTTGGTCCTGTGAAGTCAGCCCACCTTGGGCATTACTTGGATTATGATTTCTTCTCCTGTGTCATCATCAAAAGTCAAAATTGGTCACCACGGAATCACAAGGTGTAATTGGTGCAGCAAAATAATTATTGTTGGGGTTGATGCACGAGAAGGAAAGAATTCAGCCGATCATATAAACACATTTCGCTTGTATAAACTGGTATGTTTTATGTGTAGTGCTTGAGCAGTAGCACATGTTGGAACCTCACAACATCACTTTTAGAATCACTAAAGCTGTAAAGTATTAATGCTTGTGGGGAAAAAACACACTTGACTGTTTCTGTGCAATAATCTTGTTACTGAAGAAAAAAATAAAATGTGATGGATCTCTTCAAATGTGAATTTACTTCCATTGCGTTTGGATAATATGTGGGTTTAAAACTATTTTGCACTGGATTTTTTTTTTCCACCGAGGGCTGCATTCTTGTGTGTACGAGGTAGTAGTCGGAGTGTAATTTTGCAGGAAATGGAATTGAAAAGCTTTTTATTCTTTCCACTGTAGCTGTTTCATCTTTCTTTGTAGAATTTTTGAAATACTAATTTGTGCTGGTTTGGCTTATTTCAGTTTGACAGAATAATGATTTTGTGTGTGTGTGTTCTCTTAATTTGTATATGAAAAATAATTAAATACCATTCTACCACAAAAAAAATAAGTCTGTTCCTTTCTTAAATATGACTTTGCACACTTACTTGAAAGCAGGAGTGTGAGGAGTTGAACGCTGTTGTGTTTACTGGGGCTGTTCTATGCTGTCCACTTGGCGATGGGTCTAATCTGGTGGTATTCAGAAGCCATGCTGTCGTGCAGAGGTACAGCCAGCAAGAGACGGGGTGATGGTGCCAGACCTTGCCTCTCGCTAGTGAACCTAAAATCTCTGGTATATGGATAGTGGTTCAAGTTTTGAGACTGTTCTCTTGTCTGATTTATTCCATCAGTTTGCAGAGATGATGAGGAAAGTATAAATTTACTGTTTTTTTAGATTTCTGAATTCCTTTTTGAAAAGTTGGGAGTTCCAGCTTTTTGCTGGACAATTGAGGAAAAGTTCCTGCCTTGCTGTGTGATCAGAGATGACATTAAGAATTTAGCATCTTCTTGTGTATCAGTGGTATTTGGAAAGTCCAATGGAAGATGCTTTGCCACAAACCAGTCCATTTTCTCAGAACTGTGTGTTAAGCCTTAAATAAGTAATAGTATTATGCATGTTACAACAATGTATTACACAGGGCTGTGGCTTTTACAGACACATTTATGCCCTAACTTCTGAAATGTAAAAGCCAAAATTTTCCACCAGGGCTCGCAGTCTTGACTAGAAGATAAATATTAAGACATGCAGAATCACTGTGATTAGTAACACTGGTTGCAGTGTTTCCATGGGGCTGGCTTTGGTTTCCAGGCACCAGTCCTCTGCATACTGTTCTCTGCCAGAAGAAAGTCTTTGCTGCCAGGGTACTTAGAGCAGTGTAACGTGAGTCCTAAACAGGTTTATCTCTTCAAGTTTCCTTCTGTAAAGTATCTTCCGCAAAATGGATTTTTCTGGGGTTCTGTTCTTCCTGGTTTTATTCCCCCCTCCCCTCCATGTTTATTTAAAAAGGCACAGAGCTCTATTCCAGTGGAAGTCGTGCACTCTGCAGCATTTCAAGAGTGTTCCTATACTGAAAATACGCAAGTACAGCTTGTACTAAGTATACCTGAGCTAATTTTAAGAGGCGGTTGTGGCACCACGGGACACCACAGCAACGGTTGCAGGACCTGGGTGGCTGGCCCTAGCCCTCCATGGTCCTGTGGCTGTTAGTCTTGGGTAGCTTGTCCACTTCGCTCACCACCCAAAGTCAGGATTGCAGTTCGTGGGTAAGTATGCAGAAATCAGCCTTTGCTAGTAATTCTCTGCTGGGATCTAATTTTCTATAGGATCTTAAGTGCCCATCTCTCTCCTGTTAGCCCTCTTGTAACACAAAGAGCTACTAGGGAAGAGGCTTCTCCTTTTGCAGCCTTGCTTGATGGTTTTGTCAGCTTCAAGATGATGAGCTGGCACAGGAAGAGTTAGGCAGTGCCACCACTCGTTCATGACTTCTTTACTCTGGGCAATTTTGTACCTCTTCATAGCAAAATGATTACAATAAGCTCTGCTTCGCAGCTCTGTCGTGTATAGAAAAGGACACTGACTTCTAAAGTCAACCCACTTCAACTGTGAGATAAGAAACTGCCCCAAATTATTTTTTAAATACATTTAGATGTTAAATCCCAGTAGGCTAGACAGATATGCTTTCCTTGTCTTCTGCTGGTAAAAAGCATTGATCTTAAAGCAATTCAGAACGTGGTTCATTTTAAAGCAGCTGAGTGATCCCAGAGTAACTAATGTTATTCATGTATATATTAAAAATGTGAAAAATTGCTGCCATACAAGTTGAAGTGCCATGTGATTTTTCCATCCCCTGCCCGGGGATTTGTTACCTCAGTGCTGCTTCTGGCAGCGCAGCTCCGGGGCAGGGCTGCAAAGCTGCCGCTTGGCCGAGGGGTCCTGAAGCGCTGGGCAGTCCCTGCTTGCAGGGGAGCAGAGGATTACATCGAGCCTTTGCTTTTCTGTGGTAAGAAATGTGTCTCCTCACCAAACGATGGGTGGGGAAAACATTTTTTCCCTCAGTATGTTAGACTGTAACTGCCCGGTTCGGCCTGACGCTCGGCTGCAGTTGCTGGTCACAGACCGGGCCGTGTGCCGAGCGCTTTTCGCAGCAGCCCGGGCAGGCTGCCGGCCGTTACCTGTAGCTGCCTGTGGCGGCCGCGGCGGTTACCGCCCCGCAGCCCGCCCTCGCGTGCCTCCGCGCCCTTCCGGCGAGCGCCCGCGGGGGCCTCGCGCTCCCGCTCCCCACGAGATGGCACCACGCGATCGCCCGTTGCGGGCTCGGCCGACGGCTTCAGCGGCGCCTTTTCCGTAATAACCGCGCCGGAGGAGCTGGAGATCGCAAAGCCCAGCTAAGTCCAGGTGAGAGGCGGGTGGAATTACAGCAGCGTGGGTAACACGCTCTCCTGTAGCTTCCTTTCAGCCACCCTGAGGTGAGGTGAGCTGCGTTTAATCGCTCCCGAAGTACCAAAAGCTGCTGTTGCGCGTCTCGCTGAGTACAAACCCTGCGATCCCTGGCGGGGCTGCTTCAGCTCCTGTGGGATGAGACGACAAATTAATAAAGTAACGTCTTTCCCAACCGCAACCACACTTTGCCGTGATCTGTGGCTACCTGAGGTGCAACAGAAGATGTTGAAGTGGAGTATATCGTCCAAACCAGTTTTTTGGGGGACTACTGCACAGCTCTAATAGGTCACAGAAGAGGAAGAAAGGTATTCGCTATGGAGATGTGCTTTTGAGGGGTGGCAGCTCTGCTACTGCAGGCTTTCACCTGGATGTTTAGAATAAAAGTTTGGACACTGGAAGAGAGGTTGGTACGTCCAGGGTGTTTCTGGGGCGAGCCATGGGCCCACCAGGAGAAGAGCCTGCAGAGTGAGCTCCACCATGGCTACCACTGACATACTTCCAAATGCAACACAAGTAAGAAATAACACGCTCAGAGGGCACCCTTAGGTAAAGTGCAAATAAATATACACAGAAAAAATGAGTTTATATTTCAAAGTTGTTTCAACAAACTCACAAATGTTTTTGTTTAGTCTCATGTTTTAATTATTTGTTCCAGACCTTCTGCTTACATAAATTGCTTTCTTTGGTGCTCAACTGAGGCTATGTCTCTTTGTTTATAAAGTTCAAATGCTTTGAAGTCAAGAGGTTTGAGGTACAAAATGTTGTTCTCTTTTGTAATGCCATATACTCTGCTGGTAGCAATATATCAACAATCAGAACCTCAAAGAAGTGAATTACTTAAATCATTTTATATGACATTTCAAGGACAATCTGGATGTCCTGCTGCTAGCTGAGAATTTGTAGTTGGACAGACACTTTCTACCCAGTTTAGAAGTAACCAGGCTAAAAAGACATTGACCTTCAAGTAAAAGCCTTTTAAATCTTGAACTGCAGATTTTTGTATTGAGTCTGACTCTTGGTTTGGTTTAAAGACAAACATTGCATGAACTGGCTGATCACTGGTAAATTTTGGCCCAAAGTCTTCACAGCCCAAAACATCAATTTGTTGCATTGTCGAACTGAAAACTGAACCTTGGCAATGATTTTCCTGAGCCTTGAAGTTCCTTCTCCAGTTATTAGCTCTCTAATTTTTCCAGTACAGCTCTGGATATGCCTTTTCCATGTGGTCCCTACATCTGCCAGAGGATGCTGCATGAGGTGCTGCGGCCGCCCGGAGCCTGCATCCTACGTTAGCTGTGGGTGAACCGCCAGACGGTGGGAGAGAAAAGAGTCCCTGCACCACAAAAGCACAGGTACCTCTTCCGTGTGACCCCTTTCTCTGTGTGGGTCTCCCCACTGAGGCCTGGGAGCCCCACATCAGGGCTGTGCCTCCTCCCCTGTATGTAATTTCCATCCTCGTGGGAGGGGACTGTGTACTGTGTGGTTTGTGTGAGCAAAACTGCTTTCCCAGCAGTACCCAGCTGGGTGAGGGCAGACAGAGAGGCAGACAGAGATTAGCAGTGTTTTTTTCTTCTCCCCAAAACCTCCAAGAGAAGGAGCTTCCACTCCTGCACAAGGTCACCCATCGTGTCCTGGTGTGGTGGAGAGGTGGGCTTGGGGGAGCCATAGGACAGGCTGGAAATAAAACGTTGCTAGTGGTTTTGACTTGAGTTCAGTGGAACCGTATCAGAGGTTAACGCTGACTCTAAACTACTCGTTATTTATTAGCTGGTTAAGTGAACAAAACCCTAAAATTCAGTCATCATTGGGATTGATGAAGTTTGAGAAGAATGGAGGAAAACTTACTCAGCAGCACATCTCATCATCTCTTAGGAATTCAGCAAAATGTTCAGGTCCCAAAGGCCCCAGAAAAGAGCAGCATAAATGAGCAGGTAACCAGACTTAAACTGCTGCTCAGGTCTACCTGTTCCCATCACGGGGACAGTTCTTCACCTGGTTTGATAGCATGCCATGCACTTTGCTTGACGTTAGCCCACGCTCACTATGCATCTATATTTTTGAGGATTAAAAGACAGGTTATAGCTTGTGTGTAAATGTCAGCGTACCTCCAACTGAACAGCAGCCCTTGCTGTGAGTGCTTCAATGTGTGTGTGTTTCAGCAGAGCACCTGCTTAACCACAGGCTCAGAGAGGGTTTCTCCAGTTGTCCTCCCCCCATCCTCTCCAAACGTGGCCACTGCAGCTGCAGGCAAGTGGGTGTAGGGTGAGGGGACAGGCACAGCGACCGCCCCGCGCTGCTGCTCCTCACAGCCACCTCCACGCAGAGGCAGGGCATTGCTGAGGTCCACCCTGGCACATGCCGGAGAGAAACCGTCCCTTGCCAGGCGGGAAGGAGCAATGGCTTTGTGGCATTTATTATTTATTAGGAAGCTGCATTTCTTTTCACATCCGTATCCCGGACCTGGAGGTCTGAGGCGGACAGGTCCGGCCGCGTGGGCTGGGATGCAGGGCTGGACCAGGGGTGCTGGTGCGGCTCTGTCCTCCTCTGACGCGTCACTATTTTTAACCACTCTTGAGAAACGTTGGTGTGCATTCCCAGTTCTTTTTATGAGCCAGGACAAAAACCACATAACTGGGGAAAATAACTGACTGTGTCTTTAAGATGGGGTCAGGGAGAAGTTAAAAATGTGCAGATACAGAGGTTTGGGGGGGAAAAACTCTGTCACCATTCTCATTTTCACTCACCTCCTACTTAAAATTCATCCAGGAAGGTAGGCAGAGGAACACAACAGCTGCTAAAATTACTAGGTGGAAATCATTTTTAGCAGGCGCAAGTGTCTTGTGGTTTTTCTGCTCACTCTCACCCCCTCTGCTCCTACCTCATCCCCAGCTTGCTGCAGTTTCCTCCAGAGAGGCTTTCGTGTCGCTGGTGTCTCTCTAATAACAACCACTGTCACAGCCGAGCCAAAGGCAATCTGTAAGTGATGTGTGGCAGCTGCAACGCCAGCCTCCGCCGGGACCCCGGCCCCAAGGAGGAGCCCTGGACCAGGCTCGCACGGCTCTCGCAGGGCTCGCTGCTCCGACCCCACCACTGGCACAGCTGACACGAGGTGGTCCTCAGAGATGCAGAGGAGTGTGAGGAGGAGGCAGCAGCTGCTAGTGTTTAGGCTTTGCTGGAGCAATAAATTTTGCATTAGTACTAAACAGTGCACGCTCCAAATGATGCAGTGTCTTAGGGGTTTTTTTCCTCTGCCAAAAGTCAGCGTTTGGTTAGGATTTTATTTTTTTGGAAGCAGTGTTGCTATTAACTTGATGGTTGCCAAGGCCAAACAAAGTGCAAAGTGTCCTTGGAGAAAGCTGCGTGATTCTGTACATTAAAAACTGGGGTATGCCAGCACGCAGCCTCGGCCTCGCAGCCTGTCACATGCTTTGCTTATGTCGCCAGGATCCTGGAAACACTTGTGCTGCATTTTTTAAAGGACGTTTCCTTGCTTAAACTGCAGAAGCTCAAGCTTTGCGTTTTTTGGTCTGATTCTTTTTCGGTATGGGGTTGTACGGCTTGTGGGAGGAGCATGCGGCGAAGCCAAGGCAGGCTGGCTGGGCAGGGGTGAAAGGGTTATAGCTTGGGGCCAGCACGCAGTTGCACGCAGTTACACCCAGACGCAGAGCTACAGCCCGTGTCCCACCCTGAGCGCAGCATGACGTTATGTAGCTGTTAACCCACTAACCCTTGGCCCCTTGACTCACTGGCGTATGCAAACAATAGGCTGGCCCTGCGCAATGGGGAAACAATGCAGATTGCTGCCGTGACAGGCGCTGCGAGCATTAATTACCCGCGGCTGACAAGGGAGGTCCTTAAGATTGCTGTTGGGTCTGTGGCAGCACCTCAGATCGAGAGCTGGGGCTGACTTTCCAGGGCATGGTGTATGTACACCAGGTCGAGCAGCTCCCGTCCCAAAGCTACCTGAAAATATAGCCTTTTGGCTCGGATGCCTCCCGCCTTGCTCTTGCCATCGCCTGCGCTCCTCTGTGCACAGTTGGTGATGTCAAGCAACAGAGAGTTCAGAGCAAGTGAGCTGCAGAAATAACTCTTCCTCAGCTCCTGATTTGAGGCTGTGCAGCTCAGTCCCCCAAGATACCTACTCCCTCCACCCCGCAGAGGAAACCTGAAGGAAGCTGCAACTTAGCCCACTGCCAGAAGATTTGGCTGCAACTGTGGCACCCCTGGGTCAGTAGGGTGCAGGCAGAGCTTTGTCATGCCATGTGAGGAGGGAGTGTGCACAGCCCTTGCGCGGCAGAGCTCCCCGTGCAAGATCTGCTCCCTGAAAGCGCGGCTGTCCTCCACACCCCCTCCCAATACAGCAGCGTGCCCGCAGGTGTGGCACCAACAGCCGCAAGGTTTGGAAGGTAGGGCTGGATTGAGGGCTGCAGGCTGGTGGCCCTGCAGGTGTTGCTCCCCATGGGGTGATGCCCGGCGGTGGTTGTGGCTGTCGCTGGCTTTCCTTCCCAGCTGCTGGGCTGGCGGTGGGGCCGGGCAGCATGGCACAGGCAGGGGGATGTGATGGTGGCCACCGTGGTGCGGCTGCCACCAGGAGTGGGTGCAGCCAGGCGGGTTGTTGCAGGGCGCTGTGAAGACATGTGCTGCTGCTTGTGCTTTCCTTACACAGGCTTTTGGGTGCCTGAAGATGCACTCCCTCTAATGTCCAGCTGGATCTTGCCTTGTACTAAAGCAAATCCCTTAGCCAGCAGCGAGAGCACACCATTACCTCGACTTTGTGAGTCACTCGCCTGAAATCATGCCTTAATACCATCTTCTTTCCAGTAAACCTACCAGTGAAGGCAGATGTTGACTGGGAAACTGAACTGCAGGTGGGTGGGGTGTTTGCTGTCACCAATTCGTGTCCCTTGTGCAGCAGCTCTGCCTCCAGCAGGGGATGGCGGGGGGCTCAGGGTGTCTGCTTTCAGCCTGCGCCGCTCCCGCCTGCCTGTGCAGAGTGGGGGGCTCCTGGCATGGCTGCAGCTCTCCAGCTCTTGTCACTGACCAGCCTCTGGAGGGCGAAGGTGGACACGGCTTCCCTGGCTCCGAGCAGTGCTCCCACATCCCTTCGGGCTGCAGGCTCATCCCTCTGTGGGAAATCTGGCCTGTCTGCTGAAAGCATATATCCCAAATCACTGAAGCTAAAAGAGATGCAACGATTTAATGTATTGGAAAAAACCCCCACTCTCTGTTAAATGCTTTCCTTTGACTGCAGGATGAACAGGATCACATGGAGCTTGAGGGCTCAAAACACAAGCCAGCAAAAGGGGAGATCACCAGTGGATTGGCCACTTCTGGGGTAGCTGTTGTTACAAACTGCTCGTTGGAACTGACTGTGTCACATTGGGTCAAGGCAAAGCAGTTCATTTTTCCAGTGCTTTTATTCTGTTTCTTTTCCAGTTGTTTTGAAACCACTGGAAAAGTGGTTTGATGCCCCTGGATTTTGGAAAATAATATTCATGCACACAGATGCAGGAGTGCATAACGAAGGAAAACTAGATACTTCTTTTAGTTGTAAGGGTGACTTCATTTCTGGGGTGAACTGGAAGATTGTATGATGGTTAGTTACAAAATTCATAGAAATTGGTGTGGAACAGTGGCAAAAATAATTCCATCTTGCTCTTCTCCACCTTCTTAGCAGCGTTCCCTTCATGCCTAAATGAAAGGAAATGCTTTTTTCTCTTCACAATAATATGAAACAGTTTTCCAGAAACAATCCTGGCCCAGATCACCTTAAGCAGAATTATAAAACTGCATCTGGTTCAGCACAGAATTCACAAGAGAGGGCAGCCAAACTGTACCCTGATGGCTGGATGACATGCCCTTACTGCGGGTCTTGCTGCATGCAAACCCAAAAGCGGTGGCCGGCCCCTAATTTTACAACCCCGCTTCTTGGCCATGCTCAAAAATGTGACGTTTGAAGTTTGCAGCTAAGACTTCTCTCTGCCATTAAGATCTGATTCCTGAGAAAGGTGGAGAAGGCAGTGGGCATGGGGGGAGCCAGGGGCCAGTTACCTTCGCCTGCAGGCAGCACAGCAGCATTTCCCAGCTGCTGCCGATATTTGTACTTCTATTTAATTACTGCCCCAGTTAATGAGGTTTATATCATCTCCTTCCATAGCTGTTTCCAAGGGCGTCTGAGGAGCAGGGTGGCAGGGGGCACCTCCACCCGCCACTGCCGGAGGTGCAGCGGAGGGAGGGATGTCCTTTGCTGCCAATGTCATACCTGGGGTGCAACAGCAGCAGCCTGCATCATGGGGGCAGGATAACGTATTCCTTCCACTTTCTATTTTCTTTGCTTTCTAAACTCAAAATACAGGTGAAAGAGCAAGGGTGCGAGGTTAAAGAGAGACAAAGCCACAGTAACGTGCCGCAAAGTGCCAGGTGGGTCAGTGAAACAGAAACAACTCTGAAACCAAAATAGCTCAGTATGGACACAGTACATTAGAATACAGAATAACAGAATATTTTATATCTATAGGAGAGGAATTGATACAGTATTTCAGAAAAAAAAAAATGAGGTAAACCAATGTATTTTAGGAGCCACAAAATTGAAAAGATGAGAGCACTGGTATGTTAGCTGGTAAATCAGCTGCGTATCTGAGCGTGCAGCTGGGGAGGAGATACGAACAGAGCACACAGCTACCTGTAACTGCTGCAGGGCTGTGACATTTCCCGTCCCCATGTCCCCATTCCTCCTGCCAGTGCTGGCTCGGGGGTTTCTTCACGTCACCTGAGCCTGAGCCGTCCCGCTCGCCCGTAGCGAGGGGCTCTGCGGACCTGGCGGGTGGGAGCCTTTCCATCCCTCCTGCCCGCCTGGAGCGGGGACGAAGCCGCAGGGATGAGGATTTCCCGGCAGGACTGGGGGTCACCCTGGGAGCTGGGCTGGTGGTTCCCGTCCAGCTGACAGGCTTCTGCAGAAATAATTAGCATGTGGCAGCATTGCCTCCTAGGCCTTCAAATATAACTTAAACTTATAGCCTAAGGGCTCTACCTTGCTTTCAGTGGGACTTTGCAGCTGCAGTCATTATTATCCCACCTAAGAGAACTCAGTTCTGGTTTTTTCCCCTTTTGGGGCATTTGGAGCACGGCTCGTGCCAGCTTTGTCTGCCCAGAAGCTGCCTCAGTTCCTCAGGAATGAAGCTGACAGTTTTTCAGTGGCTGCTAGCAGCCTGCAGATAACGTAGGTTTGTTCCCTGCTTTTCTTCGAGAGCAGGGCCCCTCAAAGAGCAGACTGAACTCTGTATCAAGGAGTCAAAGGGTTAAAATAATATTGCCCCAGCGTGTCATTGCTGACTAAGGTCCTGGGCTTAACAAGACCCCAAATTGTTCCTGTTCCACTGATGTAATTTGTTATCCTGAATTTCCCTCTATTTTATTATTTCAGTGTTCCAGTCTCTAAAGTCATAGCTGTAACATGTATTCTCCAGTCGCCCTCTCAAAACCTGGCAGAAATATGAGTCGGGATGATAAACTAGTTCTGATCTTGTCTGTATTTGACATCGTTCACCTGGCGAGCCGATTCCCTGCTGATCGGGGTGCTGAGGCTGATTCTGTCCCCACCCCAGCTGACTCTGGCTCGTTCCCTGCTGTTTGGTCATGTAAGTGGGATGTGCTGGGAAATGGTAGTGGTCCCAAAGGGGAAAAAACACCGGGAAAAATTACTTGTGCCCATGTGGTGCGATCTTCAAGCTGATATAGACCTTCAATAATCAGTGAAATTTTTACCCTATTCCAATCCAGTGTAATTTATTAGGACAAGACTCTTTCCTCCTGGGGAAATGCTTAATTTGTAGCCAGTTATTTCTTAGCTTTTTTCTATAGTCTTACAGCTGGGGCATCTCAGTGTGAGGGTCCCAGTGTTGAGGTGGCTTCATTGCTACCAGCAGACCATCAGCATAAATGAGGACAGACGGTATTTTACACGTATTTTGTACTAGCTGGCACAAAGCAATGGAAAGCTGGAAAAAAACCAAAACCACAGACTATAGAGCAGAATGAATAAAAACAAAAAAATAAGCTAGGTCCTTTATGTTTGGAAACTCTCCAACAACCTCTAATATGTATTAGTGAGATATCAACTTTCTGCCTTGCAGGATGAACTATAAAATATTATATCTTAGCCCTGCACATTTTCAAGTTCCTTGTCCTTTATTACAGTCACTGGTTTATTAAAACTGGAAATGGACCTAGACCAAACCTCTGCCTGACTATGCCCGAATGGCTGCATCCAAACCCTGCAACTTTTGAAAACTGGTCTCTAATATTTAAAACAAAACCAAGCCCAACACAACAGCAAACAACTTCTAATTTCTCCTCCCTTAGTTCCCTACCTGAACAAAAATCCTCGCATCTGGACGTACAAAGCCACTAGGTTCATGGGGTAACTCCTTGCCCACTAATGTTAAAGGCAAAACACCCAGTGTGCTTAGCAGTGTCTGAGGATTAAAACTCAATCTCACTTGAAACTGTTCCCAAGCATATATGATCAATAATGAGTTTGAAAGTATATTTTTTTTTTTAAGTCCACTGATGTGATTTGTTCTGTTTGTAAGACTAACTGGCAGTAAAAGGTAATAATTTCCTGTCACTTTGTTCCAAATTGTCCTTCCCTTGTCCTTGTATTTTATGGTCTCCATTAAGGAATGTTGTCCTCTGGATCATTTTTATTGGCTTTGCTTTTTAATAATCAGCATTCATGCTTAATACAGCAGTTTTTTGGTAACAAAATTCATAGCTTAAAAAACCCAAAGCAGCCCCTCTTTCCCTTGGACAGATTTGAAATGCGATTACTTTTATAAAAGTTATAAATAAAGGCCTGGTAGTTGATGTTTAGTGGGAAACTCTCCCAGTATATTTCAGTGTATGTCTCCTCCGATAAGAAAACTGCTGACTTGGCATTTTGGGGAGCTGGTTTTTGTGCTTTTGTGTTCCTGCTGTAGCTGCCAGGGGTTAGCAAACCTCTGGGCTGCAATGTGGCCAAACGAGGAGCTGCCTGTGCCACTGTGCTCCGTGCTAACCCTAACGCCACGCTGGTGGGTGCTGGGTTTTGCCCGCGAGCTGCCGGATCAGGGTGAGCTTTAGGCCATAAGGTTGCTGTCCCCAGGGTCTTGCTCTTGGTGGCACCTCCACCAAGACCTGGGAGGGGGTCTGTGGCAGCCCTTGCCCCCGCCTGAGCACCGCTCATGCCAGCCTGCTGCAGTTTACCCTCACCATTAGGTCAGAGATGGTCATCTGGGACAACACATAACGATGGCTGCTTTTTATGTTTACAGCTCCCACAGAGAGAGTTTGTTTAAAAAGAGGTAACGCGTCTCCCCACTGTTTATATGTTGTCATTTTTTTCCCATGGTAAGGCACTGGGCTAAGTCTCGGGCTTGGAGGACGCAGCCCCAGGGTGAGCGGGAGCTGGCCAGCCCTTCCTGCAGATAAGATGCCGCTGGCTTCGTCGCTCGGCAGGCTACTGATGCGGGGTAGTTTGGGGAGAGATAGGAATCTCTAGTGATAAACGAATGGCTTCAACTAAATGCAGCTACTGACAGATATGGCTGAATTACTGCATGGGTTTTGTAAAGCGAAGGGAAGGGTTTGCAGTGATTAAAATGACACCTATAAGCCTTGATTTGCAATAACGGTGTTTCCTCTTGACCTCATTTGGTGAGATCCTTTTGTACCAAAGATGGACCAAAGAGCATTCACGGACCCAGAGGTTTCCTGAAGGGTTTGTAATTTGGCAAAGATGTCTCTAAATGGCCTGACAGAAGTGCTTGGTTTTGAGGGAAATGTGCTGGTCTGTTATTGGGGTCCCTGCCAGCCTGTGCTAAATTTCTTTTTTTTTCCCTTCCCTATAATCTGCTCCAACAGTTCAGCATAGGAAAGTTCAAGGGGGAAGTAACCCTTGTCAGAAAAAAAAAAAAGCTGTAAAAGCAATCTTTCTGATGCTAGTGGGTGAGGGCCCATAAAAGAGATAATGATCCAGCTTAGAGCCTGCTTCAGTAACCAAAATAATAAAAAAAATCTAGTCTTTAAAATGGAATTAATTTTCTCTTTGGATTGCAGTGTAGATTGGAATCAAGTTTAATTCCTTCAAGCTATGCTTTCCCTCAAACACTGTTAAGTTTTTAGCTTTCCTAGGAGAAGCCAGTTCATTTGTCTTACAGTGCATTGTGCTGCTGGACTTTGTCTCAGTGGAAGAGGAAGGCTGGGCTGTAACTGCAGTCTCTCCTAATGAACTCATACTTGTCACGTATCCAGGACTAGATGGGCTTGTCTGCCCCTTGCACCCACCCAAAATATAGCTGTGTCCCAGGGAGATGACCTCCACCCTGGGCCCCGCAAGGACTAGGCGATGCAGAGGTACGCACAGGCTGATACATCCCTGCCCAGGGACTGCTGGGATGTACGGCTCTGGTACCACTGCCAGAAAGAGATACAAGACAGCAGAAACAGCTCAGCTTTCCTATCCTACAGTCCCAAAGGAGCACAGAGCCTGTGGCTGCACTGGGAAGTATACAGGGAGTGTGCTACTGCAGGCAGCTGCCTGTCCCTCCCCAGGTGGAGCAGGCAGCAGGAGGGGCAGGAGCTTGTGACAGGATCCCAAAGACAGGATTTTTTTTTTTTTCCAGTAGCTGATATAGCCATGCAAATAACAAGTGAGATGAATTAGAAATGCTCATTAATGGCAGAAGTATCATATAATCGGCAAAACTGAACCTTAGAGCGTGATTTCCTTGCCTGAAATGTCGGTGCCTCTGGCAATAGCCTGCTTGGGCTGGCCAGGCAGCGTCGGAGAAGTGGAAGGCAGTGCTTTGTGAGAGGGGCCTTTGATGTACCTGTGAGATAGGAAACCTCCACATCAGGGCTATCTCTAGCTGTCACGTCTAGGCAGTCCTGGTGTGCACAGAAGACGGAGAGCGAGGCCATCATGTCAGAAGCGGCAGATGCAACAGCTTGGGCTGTGCAGCCTGGCATGGCTCCTGAACGCTTCCCTGAGCTCCCCCGTCCCTACTGCCACTGCAGCACCTGAAACCTGGGGAATCCAGGCTGCAATCTTGGAAGAGATTATAGATTTGGCTGATAAAACCAAGAGCATGACATAATGTGCTTCACCTTCTGTACCACACATGACTTAGGATATCATGGCTTTCTGATTTAAGAAAAAAATAATTGTAACATCAATAAAGCACCTGAGAGGTGAATTGGAATTTCATACCTGATAGCTCTCCTGAAGTAGCCACCTAATACGGGAGGGTGTGTGTAGTCAGTGGCATTTTACAAGGATTGGGACTTCTGACCAGATTCCTGATCAATCCTTTTCATCAATACCAATATAAAATTGCTGTGGGTAAAACTTATGGACAGAATGATGATAAACAGGAAAGTCTGGCACAGTAATGAGAGTGACTTGATGAGTTCATGTCTACAAAAGTGGTTTTTATATAGCCAACTACAAAGCTATACTTCTGAGAACATGGAGGCAGCATGTATAGATAGAGTGAGTATTGCATCCTAAAACCTGCATGTTTGAAGGAGCTAAGGGCTGCAGTGGATGCAAAAATCAGCACGAGCTTCCATTATGGTGCTGTGGCAAAAGGGCCACTGTGATTGCTGAGGGTAGGAAGCAGAGAGGGGGAAGCTCTATCTTTAAAAAGGAGAGACAAACAAAGGCGTGCTCTGTGTGGTTCAGGGACTGTTTTCAAAAGACATTGAAAAACTAGGCAAGTCGCAGGAAAGAGCCACAGAAATGATTAGGACTAGAAGAAAATCCCTTATAAAAAGAGACTTTTTAGCTTAAAGGAAAAGGACCTGGGGGTGTTGGTCGACAGCTGGCTGAATATGAGCCGGCAGTGTGCCCAAGTGGCCAAGAAGGCCAAGAGCATCCTGGCCTGTATCAGAAATAGTGTGGCCAGCAGGAGTAGGGAGGTGATCGTCCCCCTGTACTCGGCCCTGGTGAGGCCACAGCTCGAGTACTGTGTTCAGTTCTGGGCCACTCACTACAAGACAGACATTGAGGTGCTGGAGCGTGTCCAAAGAAGGGCAACGGAGCTGGTGAAGGGTCTAGAACACAAGTCCTATGAGGAGCGGCTGAGGGAACTGGGGTTGTTTAGTCTGGAGAAAAGGAGGCTGAGGGGAGACCTTATTGCTCTCTACAACTACCTGAAAGGAGGTTGTAGCGAGGTGGGGGTCTGTCTCTTCTCCCAAGTAACAGACGACAGAACAAGAGGAAATGGCCTCAAGTTGCACCAGGGGAGGTTTAGGCTGGATATTAGGAAACATTTCTTCACTGAAAGGGTTATCGGGCACTGGAACAGGCTGCCCAGGGAAGTGGTTGAGTCACCATCCCTGGAGGTATTTAAAAGACATGTAGATGTGGCACTTAGAGACATGGTTTAGTGGTGGACTTGGCAGTGCTAGGTTAACTGTTGGACTCGATGCTCTTAAAGGTCTTTTCCAACATAAATGATTCTACAAAAAGGAGAGGGGGGGAAGGAAAGGACTGAGAGTGACTGTACTTCCACTGTATAAGTGAAATGTGGAAAAAAATACCAGGTACTTAATTTACCATATGAAAGCAAAAAAAGACACAACACCTGGAATCTGAGGCATGCAAATTAATATAGGAAATGAGGATCAACATCTGACCAGTGAGGATGATTAGCTTTGGACCAAGCCACCAATTGATGCGGGTCTTCCAGTCAAGATGAAATGCCTCTCTTCGAAGACAGGCCAGAAGAGTTATTAGGCTAAATAGGATAGTAACTGGCTGGATTTAATGACTTGTAGCATACGGGCTGTCAGAATAGATGCTTTAATGCTCCCTTTTGGCCTCCGACTGCATTAAAACCCCGCTTTCCTGATATGAATCTTGGCTTCCCAGCACTCCTTATCATTACTTTCTACTCTTGTTCTCAGTCTGTTCTTGGAGGAGTCTCTTTCTATCTCTCTCCCTCTCTCCCTTTTTATTATGCCACTACAGACAAAAACTGGGGGTTTTGAAGGTCCTGAAGGGAGTTAGACTCCCAGCTTCATCTGAATTCAAAGGGAACTGGGTGCCAAACGCCGATCCTGTGAAAGCCTCAAACCAGAGTTCTGAAATTTGGTGTAGCTTTGAAAAACCTCATAAAAAGCAAGCTTGCTGATAGTGGGCTGTCTTGAGTTTTATTCCTTCATCTTAAGCATTTTTCTGATGGGGGTTCTATAAATATACACAATGATGACTAGAAAAAAGAGAGTACATGTCTGGCTGTCACATAAGGATTTTCTGCAAGGAAAATCACCACAGTTACTTTACTGGCTGGTTATCTCAAAGCAGCAAGTATCCAGACGGTTGTCTCCAACTGTTGTTATTAAATTCAGCAGGAAATCCATCCTGTCCAAAAGAATTATTAGTTTCCATTGCTCCTGGAGATGTCCGGACATGTTAATTTGTGTGTGTTTGTGTTGCACAAGTAGCCGGCCAGTGAGTAGGGCCGTGGTTTGATCTTGTCCTCGAGCTCTGGGAGCTGGGTGACAGCTGTGAAACCGATGTCAACATGTAGGCCAGGGGGTTATTTATGAAGGTAAGTCTTCCCAAAACACCCCAATTGCTCTAACTGTAAATATGCTTCACATCAGAGGGCAGCATTTGAAATTAGTAGTTTAACATCTCAAAGTGGGGCCCAGCTGCCATTAGCGGCGGTCTTTGTCATGAAAAAGTTGGTATTTGTCAGCTATTTCTGCCCAGAGGTGTGTGAGATACCACAGTTTCCCCTTTTACTTGCAAGAGGAAATAACTGTGGTGGCAATCTGGTCTTTGTCAGTGCTGTAGATGCTCAACCACAAAGCAGTGGTCCCTTACTTATACCATAAGGCCCGGAGGGGGTGGGAATTGTCTACCAAAGGGAGCGGGAAGCAGAAGCAGGACCGAGGGGGATTTTGTCTTGGCTGACTGCCTGGAGCGGGGTCCCCCCTCGCCAGCCTCACCTCAGTGCTGGCGAGGAGGGACCACCCTGGGGACCTGACCCCTCACTGTGTGGGGACCTGGGCTGCAGGGACCCCAGCAGCCCCCAGGGGTGCTGGGGGGCCCTTGCCCACTGCCAGGGACGCTGCGCTTCCAGGCACACTCGCTGCCATCCCGACTGCTGGGAAGGTGACCAGATGGCAAGATGGCCATCAAAGGTAATTCCTGGTGCTCTGCCTGTCTCCAGCATACAGCTTTCCCTCTCCTCCTCTCTACAGCACAGGAGAGCTTGAACATATCCCCTGACGTCCCCCACTGGACCTCTTTCCTTGGCCAGTGGACGGCTGATGGGATGGAGAAATGGCATGCTCAGCCTTGGCCTGACCTCACGCTGCAGCATTACTTCTCAGGTCGTGTTGGCCGTACCAAAGTGACGTTATCCTGGCGTAAGCCCTGCAGCCTGTCGGTGTAATTGCAGTACTCAACCACCGGTCCCTATTTGTTTTTCAGAAAGAGAGAATCTCTAACATGTTTAGAAAAGTTCAGATTTGTCTTTAAAACTCTGATTCACCTTGAAAATCATTGTATTTCTGGCAAATTAAATACACAAATGTTTTTAAGGGGACATCTGCATCAGGTTTCCATTTAGCTCTCTCAGTAACACCACAGCCATGTATAGCCAGCCGTCTGGCAGAAGTCTTCTAGAGAAACACGACAGCAGAGAAACACACTGCTGCAGCCTTGAGAAAATAACCATGCAGCACTGACATTGTTCAGATGTTTGATTTTATAAAAGATACTTCTGGACATAAATAAAACAGGCCTTGGTGAACACATACACGCACAGCAGGGCTCGCTGTCGGCGCTGCAGCGCGACACATGCTGCAGTGAACGAACGCTGCGGTCGGTGGTGCGGGGCGTCCCGTGGCACCGGCGGCTGGAACAAGGCTGGAAAGGCAGCTGGCTGGGGAGCGCCGCAGCCCCCTGGCACCAGCACAAGCTGCTGGCACAGCCCTGGGGCCCGGGGCAGTTGGGACTTGTGGGAATTGCTCTGGGTGCGTGCCAGCGAGTTACACCTATGCCAGAAAGCGAGTCCGTGGGCTGGCCTCAGAGGCGGCAGGCAGAGTTTCTCAGGAAGCCTTCAGCATTTCACTGTGTCCTTTCCGTCTCGTCCTGGGTGCACGATGGTGTATCCAAGGAGCAATCAGCCTGGCTGGGTTCACCCTGATGTTGGTGAAACCTGTGCAACCTCCTTTCCAGTGTAGGACCAGTCCATACGGCTCAGGATTAGGGGCTGTACCTGCCCTTCACACAGAGAAAATGTGTTGTTGATGGCCAGCAAGGCTTGATGTGCTGAAGTTTTAGCTGCACTAAAGCTGACCATCTCATTTATTTTAAAGGAACAGTTTCAAATACATGTGTAACTTTAGAAAGGCAGAGGGTTGTTATGCTTCAGTCAGTCCCACGCACTTGCTTTATAAATCGTTAATAAATGGATGACATACCCTGCAAGGCTTTGGATTTTATCTGTTGTGCTTTACTGTCACCACTCCTTATAGCTGGGATACCTGTGTCAGCCAAGGAGCACTCCTCCAAAGGCCAGCAAAAACCCTGCTCTGGTCTTCTGTGGGCGGTCAGGGCACGTTCCCAGGCGCTGCCCAAATACCCCCGTGGTCACCAGGCTGCCTGCAGGTCTTGCTTTCTCTGTACTATGCTGCCAGGTAAATGGGGCTGTCACTGAACCAAAGCAAATGGTTATTTAGTAAGCCTTCAGGTCATGATTTTCTAGAAAATAGGTATAGAAAAAGAGAGGTATGGAAAATAAAGCACAGAACCCAAAACTTTGAATATCAACAGTAGATCTCTTTTCCTCTCTTACTTGAGTACAGTTTTTCCAGCTTGGAGCCCCAGGGATCCGTAGTCAAAGGCTCACATCCTCTTTTCCCTATTTCCAGAGGATATTTCTGAACTTTCGCAACACTAATTTGGGGTTCAGAACTTCCTGATCTTTTGACCTTCCCTTTTCCCTCCCCTCTGCCTCTGAGCAGGTAGCTTGGGTACCCAGGAGTTTTGCACACAACCGGTCAGTGTGGCAGATGTAAATGCCTCCCTTAGCTCACATGTGGTTAGCTGGGAATCACCAAGTTTCTACTCAGCTTTTTTATCTTCTCCGAGGAGTTTGCTCTTCCTTCACAAAGCTTTCCATGGATTTATATGCTTCATATATAGAGCATTAATTGCAAACTCATGAACTTTGGTACATTTGCAAATTCTCATAGGGAAATTCAAAAGAAGGAGTGTGTTGTCCAGCTGTCTCCGGGGCAGCGTGCCCTTACTGCCTTCCCTCGCTCTGGGAGCTTCATGCCACGTGCACTCTCCATCATGGCCCCTGCAAATGAGGCAGGGCTTTGGCAATTAATAGCGATACTGAAATACAGCCATTCAAAAGAACAGCACTGAAACCACACATACAAGCTAAAAATGCGTTTCGAGTGATGAGTTCAAGATGGATAAAACCCTTTACATGATGCAGGGCTCCATACAAGGAAGAATTTGAAGCGTCGACCCTTAGCATTTCCTATCTTTCAAGTGCTGTGTTTTACTATCTAATAGCTTACTGCTGACAACTCTTGATTATCTGGTGTAGCGAAGGATTAGGATGACCAAGACAAAGTAAAAACAAAGCTAATACAAAGCATATGGCAATTAAGCAGTAAGAAAATAAAATAAGAGCACTGTGGAAAACCGAGCAGCATCGACCTGGGCAGGGGTGGCCACAGAGGACCGCGTGATGGGAAAGGGCTGCTGTTCATCCAAGCCCTTTTGCAACTCACTTTGGACCCGCCGTGTTCCCAGTATGATTAATGCCCAACCTGGGTAATCTGCCCTTGAGTGGTTGATGGCTGTTTTATTTTCCTACACGGCTGTATGACGCCAATAAAGCGTTTTGCACTGTGTGTTACCAGTGATGGCTCAAAGTGAGGTTGGCACAGAGGAATGGCGAGCATTTCACACCGTTAGCCACCCCTGCAGACCCCCACAAACCACACTGGGGCGGGAACTGGCCATCCTGGCTGGTGGTGATGCCCTCCCGGCCCCGGCCATGGATGGGCAGCGCAGGCTGGCTTTCCACAGCAGACTGGCTGCAAATGGAGTTCAGTACAGGTGTACACAGGGAAGTGATTCGGGAATCATTCCCAGATGTTTTAAAATGTCTCCAGCTCCCCGCCAAGCTGCTGGGGGCTTCCAAAACAGCTTACCACTAGCTGGAGAATGTTTATAGAGGGGAGCAAAAGCCCAGAACATTCATTCACGTTTGATTGCTCAGTGTGAGCCTGGATCCCTTCCTAGGGCTCAGGGTATTTGGGCAGGTTGGCTGCAGGGAGGATGCGCGAAGCCTTATCAGGCAGCTCATTCAGGAGTGCTTGTGACTTTCTCAGAACTACTTTCCAACCAGCTTTTTTCCAAAGTAACCATCCTTGCTCTTTCCTTCTGGCACTGCAACCCTGGAACAAGCATATCACAGTTTTGGCATGTTTGGGACATGCTACCACAGTACAGCAATATAATGTGGCAAGCACAACATATATTTTGGAAGAGAGTTCGGTTTATTTTAGCTGCTCCAAATTTACTTGACCTGTTTAATCCAGCTTTCACACTACATCATCTCAATCACTGGGATTGCTTTTAGGTCATGCCCCACACAACATGTGCAGCCAGTTGGCCTTTCATCTCTATGCTTAATTGTCCAAAATGATTTCCATGTGATTAATATAAAACCCTAGCATCCATGATAGGCCAGGCTGCTCCATCCTCCACATTGTGTTTGGCAGGTGCACGGTCTGGCCCACTGAGAAAGGAATAGTGTGAACACGGCATGTTGGGGAGCCTAGACAGCTTCTTAGCTGGGTGTTATCTGATTGTTCCCTATCTAGGCTGGGCATAAGTTAATATTGACTCAGCCACCTACGGGAAATCAATGGGGGGCAAAGCTCATGGCGCGGGCAGCCCCATCCTACTCTGGATGCTGAGCCATGGCTTTGCGTAGCTCTTTGCTGCTCTGCGCATGGAAACAGCAGCTCAGGCTAGTTCTGGCGTGGGAGCCACCGCCACACGCAGCGGTACGTAGGCATGCCTCTTCTTTGGGGACCTGTCCCTCTGAACCCACAGCGTAGTGCTGCGGCTGCAGCAGTGGGAGCAGCAGTGGCTGGAGGCTGCCGCAAGTGCTGCTGTGGTCCAGAAGCTGAGGCGCTGGAGGTGAAGGTGTGAGTGCTAGGTAAGCCCCACAGCTGCTGCAGGTGCTCTCCGGCACACGCTAGACTGGGGGACGGGACAGCTGATGGTGCCCTGCTCACGGATCGCACCAGGACGAATGCCACAGGTGACGTCAAGGGATGAACAGCCACGATGGCTCACCCTTGCCCTCACGCTGCTGCCTGTCGTACCTGTGCTGTGGCTTTGCGCAAGTTTTCTGTCTTGCAGGTACTTTAGTTTAGTACCCTGAGAGAGTTTTATGCCCATGTACAAAATGAGGCATCATTTCTTTAAAAGAGAGCCGCTCTGTCCCCACTCCTCCCCTCTGGTTTCTCCTGCCAACAGCAACAACCATCACCCCTGCCCGTCAGCCACTCCCTTGCCAGCCAACTGAATCATACTGGAGACGGGAGGCTTTTTTGGGTGCTAAAACTTTACAAGGCAAAGACTTACAGAATACACCCATATGCCCTGCCTGGAAACTGGCTCCCACCTCTGTGGAAAAAGCCAGGCAGTCTCAATTAGGCATTCATGGAAAGTGGGGACTAGCTGGGGTTGGAGCCAGAGGCTGCAAAAGTTTCCACATTTGCCAGCAGCGATCTTGCAGACCCGTCTGCTAACTCTGTCTTGGGCTCCTTCTCACTAGGCAACCAAATGTGCTAAAAGGAGAAATCAAGATGATCATTTTCACACCCGGCTTACTGTGTTTGGGATATTTTTTTTGCTGCACTGCAAAACCATTGCACTGTGTCACTTGTCTCCCCTAACGTTCAGGGGAGCAAAGTGCTCCCCAAGCAATGTGGTTTGTGCCCTGAAGAGCTCTTCAGTGGCTCCAGCTGGCCAAATAAACGAAGAGGGCTTCAAACAGACCATTCACAGGGTAGAAAAATCAGATACATCCCTGATGGGGAGGCCTCCTAGAGCTACTGAGCTATCTGAGGAGTGACAAAAGGAGCTCTGGGAAGAAGAAAAGGTCGGGATTATTTGGCTGTAACCCAGCTGCAGGTGGCCACACTTGGGGACTAACAGGGCAACCAAGATCTCAGCTCCCACCCCTTGCAAAGTAGTGCTGTCTGCCTCATACGTGGCATGTTTGGGTCTCTGCTGAGCCAGTGACAGGGACTGTGTGAGAAAGACCAGAAACCACAGTCATGACTTGATTACAGAGACCTTGCTTTGCTTCCTGCAAGGGCAGTGAAATAGCTGTGGTCACGCACCTGCTTCCTTCTGATCTAGAGGTGGCCAGGGTTCGGCGCTGGTTGAAGCCTGAGTAGTTGGCCTAGCTATTTCCCCATGTGCTTCTAACAAACTTAAGGCCTTTTCAGTGCTTCCTAAATAAATGCTTCTCATTTAAAAAAAAAAATAATGACTCAACACTGTAGAACAAATAATTTTCTTAAAAATACCCCTGGCAGTGGAGAGCAGCAGGGCATTTGCCTATGCTGCAGGCGGCGTGGGGCAGGGGCTGGTTGAGCTGTGTGTGAGAACGATATTATGGACATGGGGAGGGGACAGCATGTTATTGTAATACAAAATACCGCTTTTGAAAAACCAGGAGTGGTGCAAAGCACGTAATATAACTTCAGGCTTGAAATAAAGAGGCCACAAAAGACCAACAACTGTGAAATACAGGCAATAGTGGAGAGTTGAGAGAGGCAAGAGAAACTGAGGAGGTAGGAGGCATCTAGGGACTTGAAGTTTACAGTTCCAGTTATTTCATGCACAATCATTTACAAACTAAATCTATAGGTGAAGGAGCCTCTGCTGAAGTTGATCAACTTTATAATCTAAACATACGTGTCTCATTCCAATCACTGAAAAAATTTTAACCAGCTGGGTTTTTTAGAAGATTAGTTATTGGTATTTTTTTGTTTGTTTGTTTGTTTGACCTGAGGAACAAGGCACAGCTTTGGAGTGAATTAATAGCAGATTTCTTTTTCTTTTTCTTTTTTTCCTTAGATATCCTTGAAAGGGATTGGTGACATGCTAGAGCCCAGGCAGTACCTGGGTTATAAGAAAAGCAGTTTTTAACTCTTAAGAAAACAAGAATACCTGCCAGAAGTGAAAATGAGGTTTATATGCCCATTGCTGTAAAGTTAAACACTACCAGCTGTATTGTCTACCTTTACAAAAAGAACTCAGGTGACAAATTTCCCCTACTTTTCGTATTTGGAAAGCTGTTTGAAATCTGCCAGGTTTGCCGGTAAGGTGTTGAAGAGAAGGTCAGGTTTATGAAGTGTATTAAATTCTCATTTAAAAAAAAAAAAAAAAAGATCTAAGCTATATTTCACATGTACAGTCCTTGAGGGAGCAAATCACACATACCTTAGACAACTTCACTTTTCCTGGGACTGTAAAGCCTTATTTGAGCCTCTATTTCTTCTCCCGTTGTGCTAAGTTCTTGTGAGGAGGTGCACAGGGCTCAAGGTAGGAAGGAAATCAGGGGAGAAAAAGTTCACTTTCTTCTCTTGGCTACGTTCATTTCACAAAAGCCTCCAGATGTAACTCCTTTGGTCTGAATATTTCTGTCTGCCTCAGACTGACATTTCCTCCCCTCGTAGAGAGATGGGCAGAGAAATTTATGGCAGAAAAGATAAATTGTAAACTGTTTCTCAATCCAGCTCTGCACATCTTATGCTTTCCCCCGAGCTCCTGTGTGTTTTTACTCATACAAGAGCACCTCAGCACTCTGAACAGCATGAGGGCCTGTCTGGGTGTGAAGCTGTACCCCTGGAGTTAAAGACCTCTCTTAAGATGAATAGATGGGGAAACACGGGCGCAGGCTAACCAGCCTCCACGTTAATTTGGGATGTACTTGGCTGTGGCTCAGTGCTGGGCAGAAGGGCATAGCGTAGCGTGGCTGAAACCCATTATGGAAGCCCAACACGGCTTGGCTGCCTCCCGTCATGGCACGGCGCGTGGCTCAGACAGAGCCTACGACCTCATCCTTATGAGCTCCGTTTACTGGACCTTTAGGATGCTGGGAGGTGCTTAAACACCTCTTAGAAATTTTACTTGACTCAGTAAATTCCTTTGTGACCCCACAAAACCATATGGTGAGGCTAATCAAAGGCTAAACCCTGTCCTGCCACTTGGAGAGCAAGACCGTGTGGCGCAGCCCAGCGAGCAGGAATGCAGTGCGTGGATGCATTTAAAATAACTTTAAATACAGCTAATTAGGACCAGCTTTTCAAACAAAAGTATCTGCAATGAATTTTTTTTTTTTAAAAAAAGATACCAACCTAGCTACAGTAGTGCAATATTCAGTTGTAGACTACCAATTATGGTGGTGTTTCAATTAGTTTCCTGCCAATTAGCCCAGCCGAGCATAAGCATAGGTGAGTCATAAGGTTTTCTTCCAAAGCATGAATGCTGGGGAACGTACGGGTATTTCCCTGGGCACGTCTGTCCAAGCCTGCCCCGACAGCCGTCAGGTGCCTGACGGGTGCCATGCAAGTGTTTCTTTACATACAGGGCTATGTTTACATTCATATGTTGCAGCTCCTGCTGTCACACAAAAATAGTCCTCTCAGACCAGCCCAATGATCAGACCAGCATCTACTCCGGCATCTTCTTTCCTACAAGAGCTTACTGAGGGAAAAGATATTAAACATAGGCAATCAGCCTTCTGTTGGCGGTGTCTCTTGCTTCTGGCTACTTCTGTGCTTTGGGACTTCCTGAGCCAGTGTTTCAGCTTCGTGGTTAATAACCCTTACAGGATTTTTTTTTTTTTTTAAATGTGGTTTTGTAATTGGTTTTGATCTCATTTATTCTTTTGACAGCTAGAATATCCCATGACTGTGAATTTGAGTCTGTTGTGTGAAATTTCTGTTGTAATTTTGTTACCTCAGGTAATTTTATCCAAAATTCCCTGCTTCTGGAAGGAAAGCGTTGTAGAAGCAATGAATATTTCCTCCCTTCTTCGTGTCATTTTTTTATGTTATAGGCCACTATCACATCCGCCCTCAGTGATCTCTTTTCCAGGAGATGGAAGCCCAGTGCACAGAGTCTCTTCACGGGGAAACTATTTCTTTCCTTTCATCATTCCTGACTTTTTTGACTTCTGTTTTATCCTTTTAGAGTGATAAGGATCATATAATGATGTTTTCTCTTTGGTTTCCTGTCCCTACTTCCAAATCCTCCCTTTGCCTCTTTTTTTTAAAAAAACTATTATTATGATCGTTGAGCTGAATTACCCAAAATAGTACTATGCGCTTATTCCTGACTGTTACTAGCTAATTTGAAATCTATTACTGAATATGCACCATTTGGGGTGTCTTTCCAATCGTGCAGTATTTGCATTTATCAATGTCATATTGCAGCTGCCAACTTATCAGCCCATCTCTGAGCGTTGAGGACTGTCAGCCACTGCTCATGTTTGGTTTTGCTTTTACTACTCTGAATCAGTGAATTGCTGTTCACCTCCCTATGGAAGACGAGCTTAACGAAGTCGGTGCAGTTCCTTCAAGTCCTAAGAGATGTTGGTGCGAGTGAGTGCTGGTTGTCTTTGTTTAACTCAGTCACTTTTACCTCAGTTTAATTAAAGCAATGCAAACACTTGGGGTAGCCAAATGGCCAAAGAAGTAACTGCACCTTAGACCAAATAGCTGGGCAAGGTATTACTTGATATGTGCAATCACTGTATTCAAAAATTGTCCGACACATTCAGAAACTTTAGCAGGGTATGTTGGAAATCAGTTTGGGTTGGTTCATTATAACGTGCGTTATTCGAGTTTCTGTCCAGCGAAGCTTAGTTTTGCATATTTCCTTGATGAAATTTCTATAGCTGCCTAAGACTTAATCATGCTGAGATTTCAATTACAGTGAACATCAAAATAAGAGTTGCTTGTCTCTCCTAGACGTGAATTGAACTGTCCTTTGCCTCCCAGCTGCCCTGTTGGTGGCACTGATGTCTTTGCGCCCGTCGCGGAGCGCTCTGGGAGAGGGCTGCTGGGTTCTGTGCCGCAGCAGGCCCGGCCAGGCGGGAAGCGCCTGCACCTGGGGGGAGCTGGTGCCCCGCAGCTGCCAGCACAGCTGGGGCCCCCAGCAATCAAGGCCGGCAGCCAGTGTAGGAGAGGCGGAGGGAGCTGAGGCCCTTTCCAGGGGCCATGGGTGCCAGCTCTCTCAATTTCTACCTGAAGGTACTCAAAAAATGTATTTTTTTCCTAAGCCAGTGGTATTTGTCTGTTTGTCACTGTTCTATTTGCAAGCAGTGAGTTTTGAGGTCCTACTTCCTATTGCTTCTGCAGTGTTTTCCTGCATTATTACTGCTTCTCCAAGTTTTGCTGGCTGCAATCAAATGGAGCATAAGTATGTCTGACTCCTTGGAAATCGTTGAGTTGTACCTTTTTACGTTGCAAAGGTGTAAGGAAACCTTATGAAAAGCTGGGTGGAGTTAGGTTTCCCGTACCTGCTGCTTGAATGTGTTCAGAAACTGTGTAAGAGAAAGCTTTCTTATGGTGTTCTGGCATTGTAGTTTCTGTTCTCAGCTGGTGAAAAGGAGGCTAGAGTAGAAAATAAAATCAAATCTTTGGCTTGCACCCTTCTCCACTTAAAACATCCATAAAGCTTTTGGCTATGATTTGCTGTCCCTGTAGGCACGGGCTTTGGTTGGGTTAGCTGGGCATGCAAGCTCCATTTTTACCTTTTATTATAAAAAAAGGAAAAAAGTCAATGATTACTGCATTTTTATTTAGCTAAGTTCATGGCATAGAAGCAAAGTCCCCAGAGAATGCCCAGGGCTGCTGCTGCCTCTGTGGTCTCCTCGTCGGCCCCAGAGCCCTATGCCCGGGCAGTGCTTCTAGCCAGGGATGGCTGATGGTGTTCTGTTCTCTTGCAGCGCGGTGTTGGCTGTCTCTGCTCACCTGGGCTGCGCATCAGGGACGCTCTGACTCCTCCTGAATGGGATTGCCTCAACTTCAGTTTCGGCCCTTCGGAAAAATGCTGACTGAGGTAGGTGTTTCTCAGCATGTTCAGTCACTAAAAATGTCTCCTGAAATTTGTAAAAGGATTGCAAGAGGTATTTATCTATGTCGTTTGAATGAGGTTTTGCAGTTTTGGTAGGTTGTATCAAGACCAGTTTTCTGGGTTTTGTTATTGTCTGAAGTGTTTTTGAGATAAGGATGGTGAGGAAGAGCAATTGCATTACTGTCAGTAAAACAGAAGTGCTTGGTGAGTAGGGGTGGGCCCAATAGCTGGTGTTACTGAGACAGGAGTTCGCAAATGATCTGTTTCTCTAAGTTTGGGAGCTGAATACTAGAGAAAAGCAAAGCTGAATGTTGTATGCTATTTTTTCAGGATCACAAACTAATTATGTACTACGTACTTCTCAGGAGTAAGGATTTAATATGTTCTTCCAGTTAGGAGGTTTCTTTAATTCTTGATTTCTTAGTGGAAAGGTCTGACTGTCAGCACTCAGCCCTCGGTGTTTCAGGTTCTTCTCTTGCCAACGTCTCTTGTGTATGTCCTTCTTCAGAGAGATACGGAGAAAGAAGGAGCCTTTTTAACTTATTTGGCTTGTGTGATACAGCAGTGAATGATCTGTGTGTGGGGGCCCTGAGCAAGACTACACAAGCGTAACATGCAGACTGTCCTTCCTGGTTGGGATTTAAGGTCTGGTTCATATGCCTGATAATATTTTGGGAGGATCGGAGATGGGGCTTTTGATGTGATGTGAGTAATGTTAAAAATAGTAACTTTGGTGTACTGTTTAAATTGTTTTTCCATGAAGAATAATGAAACAGCTTTTTATTTCAAAGTATGGATGTTATATGAAGTCCCTATTATTTTTCTTAAAGTGGGAATTCTTTGGCTCGTCTATTACTAGCAGGGTGTTGCATTGTTTCTTGACCTCATTCACATAGAGCAGGAAAGCAAAGCGCCTGGCAATGAAAAATGAGGGAGAAGCAGTTTGATCATTTTTGTTGATGCCATATTGTTTGTGTTAACTTACTTTTGTTTTAAATATGAAAAAGTTATTTCTTTGAGGAATTGTAGAAAATGTGGTAGTAGGAAACTAGGACTTTGCAGTTGGTCTACTCAGCATTTTTTCTGGTCTCAGTGGGGCGCTAAATCTGAGGTGTCAGCATTTGGGGAGCCCTCAGTTCTTCTGGTGGAAAGATGTATTTCAGTTCTGAGCTTGGCTTTGTGGCTCTTGTTTGCTATGGGAACAGGGCTATTGGCAAGCTTTACGTTGAAGAGCAGTATGTTTTGGTTTTCAAGCAATAATTTACTAACTAGCTCTGAATAAGTGCTTTTCCTTTCTATGGGGCTTGTATATCTTTCAACATTTGATGAAATAGTCACTTTTTTCAAGGCTTCATAATTGCACGATACCTTGGCCAACCTCCCCCCCCACACATACATGCACACGCACGTGCATGCATTCTTGCTCTCTCTCTCATGCAAACTGAATGAGAAGAGCGCTCAGATCTTCCCAGAAATCAGACTTGCTGTGTAATATAAATGGTGTCACTATGATATAGAGCTGCAATACCAAATATGCACCACACATTTGTAGGAATGATCAGGCCTAGAGTAACTGTGCTGGTGTGTCTATTAAAAATCTTCCGCTTGTTTTGAATGAAGGGGATCTCTCGTGTTAGAGGCAGGATACCTGAAGTCCAAAGTTAATTTCATGACAGCCTTATTTTAACTTCCAACCACAGCAGTATTAGCAGTCTCAACAGAAAAATTGCTTGGCATTGAACTTTGATTGGGGATGTAAGAAGAGCATTGCTAATAAGCAATGAGAATTTAGTGGGTCTAGTTCTTGTCAACTTCTAGTGTTCACAAAGAATGAATTAGATCCCATCTCCTAAATTTTAAGTGATATAGCTTAATGACTTTTAAAAATTATGAATGTTCTTTTTCATTATAGCAGCTTTCTGGCACCTAAGCTTTCCTATCCAACTATTAAGGATAGAGGTGTACTTTGATTATAGGAGGTTTTTCATTCAGAAAAAACGCTAGACAATACCAGGCTGTTAAAAACCTAAGAGCTGGCACTGTTAACCAAAGTTGTTCCACCAGCAGAGGAGACTTTGGGTGAAGCTCTCTCACCCAGGACGTGACCAGGCTTGTCGTAGATTAGACTCAGCTGCAGCAGAGAAACTCTTCTTCACATGGTCTGGGCCATGGTTATGCTGGGGCAGGTTTGCACCGCAAATACCAGCCTGCGACTGGCCAGTCCATACCCAGGAACCCAGCGCAGCCGGTAGCAAAACCGCAAAGGAAGGAACTCTCAAGAAAACCATACCACTCTCTTGCTGTTTTTTTGCAGTACTTTAATACAGCATTAAAATGCTAGAATACTAGAGGAAAGCTGTATACTATCCAGCAAATAAGGCACATGTCGGAATGCCATTTTATGGACAATCCACAACAGAGGTTTTACAGTCTCTTTAGCAACACAGTCAGCAGATGAGGAAGTTGTCATCTTGATTGCTGAAGCAGAACTGGTACCTCTGAGGCCTTTGTCCATAGGTTTTGTTTGTTTGTTTTAGCTGTACAAGTTTATTAACAGTTACAGAAAAAGAAATTATACAAATCGTCAACTGATCTGACAAGGTCAGTGGGTACAGCTAAACAAATGTAATAATAATTAGGTTAATTTTTTTAAAGCTGAAGAAATTCATAAGATACAGTGTTAGTTTTAGCACTAGTACACAACGCAGTGAGTGCTGTACTAAATAACCTTTTAAAGGAAACAAGAATCCAGTACAGGGTTGGGCAGACCTCCCATTTTAGCATGGTAAAATATCAAACTAAAAACCCAATCCTTCATAATATAATCAAACTACATGAAATGTAAAGTGTAAAAATGCTTCAAATACGTGCACATGCATATTCTATATTGCTATGAGTTCTAATTAAAATAAACATAAAACCCTACAATAACCTACTTCAATCCTTTTCTCTTACATCCTTTGATTGATATTATTGCTGTAGCCGATACTGCATAGCTGAGCTCACAGTCTGCAAAGAGTTGTGAAAGTCAAGTTGTCAAACAGCGTCCCAACCAACTCTGTTCCCCTCTGGTTATGGGAAAGGCAGGAACCACCATTTGAAACCCAACGCTTGTGCTTCGGAGTTTCTGAAAGCCGAGTCTCTACGGTGCTTTCAGCATCTTCTGTGTCTCTCACAAGGCCATAAAGTGACAGTATACTGTTATTTGCTCCTCACTTGCTATATGTCTAGTGATAGCTTTTTCTAGCAATCCTTCCCCAAATACACATAAATAAATTGTATAAGCATTTTCATATAAGTCTAAGCACTTGAATAATATATTGGTTACTTAATACTGATATTTTCATCCAAGGATAACAAAAACAATATGGCTTAAAGAATTGCAAGGTTTTTTGTCAGAATTATGTACCAACTTTCATATAATATTTTATGTAGACAATATTTCCTTCTTAATGTAGTTCTGTTGCATACTTTATACAGACAAAAGCATTGTAAAAAAAAAAAAAAAAAAAAGTAAATTACTTCCATAAATATTTTCTTGAGGATACATCCTTAGTTCTGCAAAATACTTAAGAAAACTCTTACCTCTGTTAGTATCCTAGTTGAGAGGAAGGCCCTTCTGAAAGCTTCCAATTGTAAAAACTTTTCCCCAAAAAACAAACAATACTTTTTTAAAAAGGCCCTCAAATATATACAAAAAAGTTACTGCAAAGAGTTTCCAGATAAGATAACAATTCAGTATTACAAGAAATATTTGTAACCATTCAAAAATTTTAACATCTAAAAAGGTTTCCAAAATACACACATAGTATTAAAAAAAAAAAAATTGAAAGAAACTCTATGTCAAGTATAACTCAAGATAAATACACATCTGCAAGTAAAACTGTAAAATACTTCATACAGGGGTAAACATTTATATCAATCATCTATAGCTAGTAACTGCACACGATTGTCCCTTTGAAATTCATCCTAGAAACACAAACCATCATCCCTATATCTAAGACCTCCAACAGCCCTCTGAGCACTTCAGCAATATAGCAAACCAAATGGACAGCAGTGGTTTTGCAGATAGGAAAGACATGCATGTTGAAGCCCAATCAGGAGCGGAGTGATTCCTTAAAGAAGGATTTTTGTACGGGGATAGTTCCGTCACATTTTAAAATATGTTGGCAAAGGCAAGTGGAAAATGTATGTCAATTCACTTAACTTGAAAAACACATGTTGATGATTTATTGCATACTGTGCAGTGGACAACTCTTAGGATCCATACTAGGAAAAAAAATATTCTACGTGACTGCAGGACAAAGAGAACTAATCTATGAAGTCTGACATTTCCAAAAGCTCTTAACTTTCAATGTCTTAAGTAGTTTTCTTTTTGGAATAACTGCTAGAGCATCACAGGTATGCAACCCATGTATAATCTAAATTTCACGTTATAAAAAAGGTAAAATAGGTAAAATATAGAGAATACTTCTTGGTATAAGGCTTCTCTCAGACATATGTAACTTCACATTTTTAGCTTACAAACTAAGTCCCATATAATGGGGAACGTCAAAATACACCTATTTTCAGAAATAATATATACTCTTGTGTATTTATCTGAAATTAAAAAGCAACTTTGAGACAAAAAGGCCTCAAATTTTGCTTGTGTGGCATCATTTTACGTCCGTGGTAGCAGCAGTAGAAACTGGCTAAATGGGCCCATCCTTTAAACTACAGGGATTTTTCTTCATCACCATTAAATGAAATATTTGTAACAACTTCATTGGAGCCGCATCAAGTTTAAGCAGCTAAAAACCTACACCACGCCTTTCAAATCACCGATACTTTTCTCCAGAGCAGTGCCAATGCCAAAGACAAATTCTGTGTGAAATGTTCTGACCGACTGAGGAAACAAATTGTGTTTAGGTTTTTCCTTTTTTTTTTTTTGTTAAGAAATAAATCAAAGTTTAAAAAATCTCCAAAGAGAGGGAAAAGAAAAAAAAAAAAAAAGTGCATGCTGGATGGGTTGGTAGGCAGGCAACAGCAAGCATCTGAGGTTAGAAATCACGTTTGCTAAATAAATGCACAGAGCCAAATTTCTCTCAGGTACACCCCTAAAGAATTCTCAATTTAGGGAGACCTGTATTGATTTAAAACTCTTTTTACTGATGCCTGCTTCGCTTCTGGTAAGACTGTCTAAAAATGCCTTCAAGGATTACTAGCTGATGTTCTAAATGCAGAGCTGGTTAACGAGAACATCAGAAAGCATTCAGAAAAATCGAAGAGGTAAATCAACTCATCCTCTTTCCTGTCAAAAATCTGAAATTTTAAGGTTTTTCCAACTTGGAAAGAGTTAGTTGGGTCTATAGGTGAATTAACTTTGGGGGGGAAAAAAAAGAGAACAAATCTACATTTTGTAATCAATTTTTTTTTTTCTTTTTGTGGAATAAAAATTCAGAAATTTCCCTTCTGTGCCATTAACTAAAGGCCAATGGTCACAAGCTATTGTACATTACTTATGCGGATGTGTTTTCCCAGCAACCCACAAACTATATACAGACAAGCGTGGAGCAAATGCCCAAGGTTGAATGCTACAATCCTGCGAGCAAACCTCATGCAAGGAGGTACAGAGGAACGCTCCCCTTGTGCGAGCTTGGCACTGCCGCCTTCCCCAGGCACCAGCTCGTTAGGGAGACGAGGTTTCAGCCCTGCACGGTGAGGACAGGAAAGAAGGGGATGGTCCCCCACGGCTGGGGGGAAGCTGGAGTTCAGCCCCACGGCTGCAGGGGAGGGAGGGTTGTGGCCGCTCCCTGGGGACCCCCGGTCACTCTCCCTCCCCACCCCACTTTTGGCAGGGCTGGCAAGGCAAGCAGGCTGCTCCCAGCCCTGGGGTGCCCAGGGCCTGATCACATCCGCATCCCGCACCGGGATGGATTTGTGGTCTCTGAGTTCGGCAGTACAAACTATGGCAGCGCTGCTGCTTGCTTTTCAGCGTGTTTGGTTCTTTATCTGCTTTTCCCCAACATGAGTGCAGGGGAAAATCTGTTCTCCTCCTCTTTATGTCAAATACGCTAAATATTACTTAAATACTTTATATGTCTGCTGCCTAGGAAAATATCAACGATATAAATATTGAACTCTCATTAAGTACGCTCTTAGGAATTATTATTCTACACCTATAGACATTAATTGTGTTAAAGTCGATCATATGTATTTTTAGTACAACCTAAAAATCCATAAGCTGAAGGCATTGCCATGCAGTGTTGAATCTGATAAACAATTTTTAACAGGGCACTGTCATGAAAATAGCAACAATTGCATATACTGGTATCTTTTAGTTGACCTTTGTTGAGAACCTGGTGATGTGCTGTATGTTGATGTAGCTATATCAAGGGATGTGCTATTTTACTGATCTAGTGGTTATCGTAAGATGGAAATTATTTCAACACATAAAAAAATGGTTGATAGCAACATCTTAGTTTCAGGGAGAAAATAAAATAACATTTTCCCTTATCTTCATCTAAGGGGGTTTCTCTACGTGTCCTTTAGCTGGATGCGAAGCATCAAGGTGATTTTTTTGTTCATGTACTATTAAGTGCTCAAGAGGAAAAAATAGATCTGGTTTAGTATGCAGCTCTTTCAAAATGACTTGTGCTTGAAACAAACTATCGAGATTAATTCTAGAGGTCAAGCTTTGAAAATCCACCCCTAGATTTGCCTGTGTATTTTCTTATTCTTATTTGTATGGGCAGATTAGTATCTTTTTTAGATAATTTGTCTCTAAGGTAATTTTTGAGTCTGTGCAAAAGAATGTGTTTCCATTTGAAAATGCTAAAACTGCATATCTTCACTGAGGGAACTATTCTTAGTGTTAACTTTCAATAATATTATTTTCAGCTATTTTAGTTGATGGAAATGCCAACTGGGCAAAACTAGTTTCAAAGTGATTAATTTAGTTAATAGTATTTTAGCATTACCTAGCACTTTTCATCCAGTGATGTCAAAACACTTACAGATATTAAGTAAGCCTCACAACTCTCCTGTGAGGTAGGTATACTGAAGTATTATTATCCCCATTTTGCAGCTGGGGAAACTGAGGTCCAGAAGGATCTTGTGACGTGCCCCAAATCAGTGAGCTAATGGAAGAGTCACGGTCAGAAGCCCGGAGTCCCAATGTTTATCCATTGCTCTGATCAGTAGGCTGGGTCACTTGGGCTACCCATAAATAATGAAGCTGGGGAGATGTGTACATGACACTACCACCAGAATAAGCAGAAACAATTTTGACCTGCTTATAGCAAAGCAGGGAAATGGCAAAAGTTTCACCCTAGAGCAAATTTGTAAAAAGCTTCATGTTTCCTATACAAATGCTCACTGTAAATTTTCAATTTGCTTTACAAGAGCTTGACCATACACACCGGTAACATCCTGCTATAACTTGGCATAAAAATCCCTCTGTCTTAGCGTTATGGAATTAATCCTCAAAACAAATTTAATTCACATCAAGTTATTTAGGATTTAAAGTTTTTCCACTAAGTATCATTCACACAAATCAATCTCTCTAAAGGAAACGTCATAAAAATAGAAATTGTTGATTAAAAAAAAAAAAAAACAAACATTATCCCTGTAATTTTTTTAGTGAATAATGCAAGTGAATTGCTTGTTGTGTCCTTCTGCCAATGTTCTCTTACGTAGACGTACAAACAGGATACTGTCTCGAGGTACTTTCAGTTCATGCTATTTCCCAATCCCTGATGAGATACTTCTTTGCAGCAGGATGCCCCTGCACAAAGTTCTACCTGAAATGGGACAACAAAATATAACTCCTACATTTCTCTTCAGGTATGTAGGTGTTTCAGGAAGACATAAAGAAGGAAGGTTATATAGAGTGTTCTCCATGCCTCATAACACCCCTATGGCTAACAAGTTTTATATTATAACAAATTTGTACAGTAGAAAACAGGACATAAAAATATTTCCAGAAAGTGGCTTTAAAACTATTATAAATAGTAAGTTTGGCTAATCTTTCAATTAAGGGTTTTGGGGGCAGTTTTAAGTATTCTTATCCCCCCCTTATTCACAGTAAATTTAGTGTGCTTGTGGCCTAATGAACAACCCATACACAAGCAGGGTCCTTTTCAGTGGGATTATATGACAAGAGAAGGATCTGTTAGTCGCACAAGCAAGCCAATTTTGTCTCCTCCAAAAACCTCTTGGAATCCTTCCTGATGCTCTGGGTCCCGTTATGGCATTCCCTTTCTACCCAACCCACACCCTCAAACAATTAATCACTTTTTTGCCACATCCTGCAAAAATTATTTTGCCTAAGCCCTGCCCAAGCGATGGTAACAAATAGAAAAAGTCCAAGAAAGCAGCAGCACAAAACTCTCAGACTTTCTAAAACTGGGAAAACAGTAATTTTCCTTCCTTTATGCTGTGGCTTGTTTCATCTTCCCTTATCTTGTCATATAATAGGAATAACGTTCATCATGTGGGCGAGTGTTTGCAATTAGTGGCCCCACAGTTATTTAACCTCTGCAAAAGCCATACATATAACATATATTCCTTATGAATATTATACCTTGCCTATTGAATAGTACTTCATTTCACCTGGCCATGATATAGGGTCTGTGTAAACAATCAGCAGAACCTGCAACCACGGTTCTGTTGTGAACACTATCATCAGTAACGCTTTATATATGTGTGTGTACATATATATATAAATTTACATATATATGTATGTATACAAATCATAGTCTTGTAAATACCTGTTGCATGCGTGCGCACGCACAGGAGAAATGTTACATTCTATTAATGGTAAGGCATATTATTAGATAGGCAATATTGGCAATTATTTAGCTTTTATCTTGATTTGTTGTGTTGCTGTTGATCGCATGCTGCCAGAGGACCTTTAAGGATGATGGGGACGGGAAGAGGCCACTTCGAAGGTTTATTGCACACGGCGGCAGTAGTAGCCCAAAACTTTGCACTTCTCACACAGATGCTGGGGATGTTCTTTGCTCTGATCCGAAACATCCAGGCCGTCCGGCTTTTCCAGGGGTCTCTGCAGTGAGGGGAAGGAAATAAGATTAGATCCAAGGTTTTGTCACTGTTACTCTTTACTATGCATGTGAAGCCTACTTTTATGCTTAACCGAGCTTTCTCCTGGTAATTATAAAGGTACTGTATTTCTTTCCTGAAGGGAAAAGCTCTGCATTGGTTCAGAGTGGCCTCACAACTTAATGTCATTCCTCATAAAGGTGGTGGTAACTTTGTTGTAGACAAATTACTAGAAGACTGAATTGGGGGCTATATTTATAAAAGCAGTAACACAGAAGAGTTTATTCTCTTGGCTCCAGTGACTGAGATGTCCCAAAGGCATTAACACCTCGAGCAAGGGAATCCCATTACCCAGCAATGCCAGCAGGGGTTACCAATGTTAGGATTAGCTGCTACGACAAGAAAACTGTATTAACCACGCACAGATATTACAGAGCTAGATGAGGTTTTCCCAATGCTCAGTCCCATATTTCTGAGGCTGAAATTTTTGAAGTACAGCAGCTGCAAAGCTCTTAATAAAAAATAAAATTAAAAAAAAAACCAAACAAACCAAAAAACCCCCAAAACACACCAAAAAAAACCCCAAACCAAAAAATCCCCAACCTCACAACACAACCATTTGCCCTGAACCTGAGTAATAAATTGACAATGTATTTTTAATAATATTTGTGAAATCACAGGGTTGGAGGTATTTTTGGCTAAACAAAGGAATGAATCTGCTTTGGGTTTAGTAGATCTTTATTCTTTAATTTTCCATGACATGTAAAGGGTTTCACAATCATTCTGAAAACAAAATACCCATGTTAAATATTGCAGTAAGGTTAAGTGTTTGGAAAGTCAAAGAGGTGATAGAGATGTGAGGTAGAAAATCATATAGTGCACCATTTGTTTGAAAAAACAAACAAAATTCCCTAACCCCTAATTTCTCTGTTTTTGTGAAATGTACCTGAAAGACTACTTCATTGCACAGCGCCTTCCCATGAAGCCAGTGGTTGTTCTATGGGACTGTGGTAGAGGCAGCATGTGGTATGAAATCTTAAAACAAGCCATAAGCTTCTCACTGTTCTCACAGGGGTACTAGACTCTGGCTTATCTCTTCAAAACACGATTCTTGAGGCAGGGGGTGGATAAATAGAAATATAAATTACAAAATTACGGCCATTTATATTTTCACACCTTTACTAAATCCTTTAGCGGTAAAATCTTAAAATACACCTGATCATCTAAGTTTTCATTTGCAAGTTCTTCATTCCCAAGCCACCCACCTGAGACCCTGTGGATAGGAAGAACAGAGATATCCAAAGCTGGTGGGGTTTTTTGGCTATGTAACACTGCGAGAACAGCTCACAATCCAGAGACTAGAAGGGTTTCTCAGCTTTCTGAATAGCTAAAATGAGACAAAATATATTCTATTACCCTGAACAAGGGATGTCTACAAATTCTTGCTTGGTTGTACTGGATTATAAGTGCAACACTTATTATATTGCACAGCTAGTAAAAACAATATATGGGAGTAATTCAGTGGTGATTGCCAGTGGTTTGTTACTGATTCAATGTTCTTACCCATGATATTGTCTGATGTTTTGTCTGTCCTGGGCCACGTATTATATGTTTTTTGAGTTTAACTTCATTTACAATTTAATTGCGAATTGGATTTCCTGTGTTAGGTAGGGGATGAGGAAGGTAGGTGGACCCCTCATCTCCTCTAAATCCTTTAACCTCCCCCTGCAACCCCACTGAGCTTCAAATGACTTGTTGGAAGTCAGTATGTTAGGGTTTGAGATCAGAACCAGCAATCCTGTTTCTAGGCTTGTAACCCAACCACTGGTGCAGGCAGTGCTTCTGCCACAACACAGACAAGTTGAATAAGTTAGTTTGGTCAGAAAGACTGCCTTTCTGCCTTTTCTATCACTTGTTCCACCAACATCTGCCCACAAATTTTCTTCAGGAATTTGCGTTACATAAATGTAGTCAAAGATGATGCTCAGGTTCAGGAGTCCCAGGAGTTAATTTATGCTCCTCAACGGAGAATTTGAGAGTTTTGAAATGCTACACTTAAGACAGGCTATTCGACTCAGTTCTGATTGCTTCTACATGCTAGCTGTGCTCTGATTAAAGAGAAAAAATACAGCAGTTATCATGTTTATTGATATAAGCCAGATTTTTTTTTTAATGCGCAAGGCCTTGGGAATAATTTTTCCTGGAAATAGTGCAAAGGACATTGGGAATGCCTTGAAGCGCCAAGAGTTTTTGGACGGTTTTCAGAAACAATAGTTCTCCGTGGTTTGCTTTCCCCCTGCGTTGATTGAGCTCAGCTTTTTGGCCTGCAAAGCATTTCGATTTCAGAAATGTTATTGTTACCAGCGTGTTACGACAGAGGCTGGGGAGAGAGGGGTTACGAACGCAGGAAAGCAGGTTGCCAAGGGCCAGCTGGAAGGAGCGGAGCCGAGCAGAGCCGGGCTATGTTTCTGGTGAGGCGGTGGAGGGCTGAGGGTTCAAAACTGGTCGTGCGCTTGTGTGGTTTGTGTCCCAAAAGCACATCAATCCAAATTTTGCATGAAAAAGTCCCAGCTTATCTCCATTTGCTGTTTTCTCTTCATGGGTTTCTTGTAAGGCAAAAATACCCCTTCAAACACTCTGAGAAACAACTGTTGTTGTCCTGCTGCTATTTGTCTGTTAGTAATTGTGGAGGACTTTAAAGTTACAACCTTACACCCTTGCGACCTTTCTTACACCATGCTAAAAGAGTAGGATGTTAGACAGCCAAAGAGCTGTGTGTCCATCAAGGCTGGACCTCCTTGGCACAGGCTGACCTTGGACAATTCTCACCAGCTTTGGCGTGGCGGAAGCAGAGGGGAAGGAGAAGATGCTGGCGCAAGAGGGGTGCAGCAGGGTCGGGCTGCTGCATGCTGTGTATTAGTTTTGGGGATTGCTTGAATTATGCAGAAGATCCGAATAGCTGAGGAGGCTGCAAGAGTTCTGTGCTGCTCCTGAGAGGCCGGTAGCATGAAAACAGCCATGCGTTTGGAGAGGGTGTGGAGAAGCGGACAGGCTATTTGGCTGAAAAAATAATTCCTTTCCTTAGAAAGAGGTGAAATGGAGCTTGTAAAATGACAGAAAATCCTGCTATGTTTCTCTGGGAAAGGTATGCTTTTTTCCATTAAATGGAGAGTTTAAATATAATCCTTCAATTTTCATTGTCTTTTTTTTGAATGCAAGCATCCAAGATTTGGCAGTCCGTATTTTCAGTAAAAACTACAGGGATGGGCACTCTTACATTCTTCATTTTAGTGTGTCTTTCTTTAACTTTCTCCTGGTAGTTGCCGGGTGGACATAATCTTGTGCAGCTCCACCAGGAAAGCATTTGGTGGTAGCGACTAAAGCTGTTGCCTCAGGGGAATGAAGCTGAAATAAATTTAAATTTATATAGCAATTCCTGTCTTGCAAATTAACTTTTGATAGTGAACTATTGCTGTCCCAGTCTACATGTACTGAATGAACTCTGCATTCCCCACAAGTCAGTTAAAAACCCAAAAGCCTCAAAACAAAAAGGTCACCCTTATGAAGTGTTAGGTGTCAGAGAAAACATCACTAGGACATCCTTGAGGAAAATTACTTCCACTAAGAATCAGAATGGAATAATGTGACTGCTTATGTTTGTTTTTAGAAGATTGAAATTTATTTTTTTTCTGTAGAATGGAACAATTTGATTGCACCACTGATGGATAAAAGATCGCATCAAAATTCAAATGTAGGAAAACACTTATAAATAATTCTCTGGATTCATTACCTCAAGTCTTAATGGAGCAAATGAGATGATTAAATGACAGATTAGAAATGGAATTTCTAATGTGAACAGAAATGGATTATACAACTATGGCTGACAAGGTAATTGTTAGGTTAACAGTCTTAAGGAGCCATAGCTAGCTATGCTTCCCTCAAGACACATGTGCTATCATCAATTTGTAAATTTTTAGTCCAATAAAAAATTATGCACTGGGGAAAAAGGATGAAATGAAATGAAATGTGCGTTCTTGAGCAGCAGACCCTCTGCTTTTCTTTCTGCCTGGGGGGAACAGGGACATTAATGAGACCCTCAGTTGTCACTGTGGGTCCGAGAGGCAGTGACAAGAAGGCTGCAGATCAGAGCTGTGATGCTCAGAGAGAGCAAGCAGCCTCTGTCAGCAACATGCCTCTGGGACAGGCCAGCTAGGAATGAATGATAACTGCATGAGCTAAATGGCAAAAATCTCTTTTTAGAGTTCAGAGAAGCAGCAGTCTGGGGTGATCTGTATTCCCGCTGCTGGAGCACACAAATATGGGCATGCTGGGGAGGGTTTATTAAACCCAAAGAGTCAAAAGATCATACTTGTAGGCCTGAAAGTGTTGAAAAGTTTTTTGGGCTTGAGTGATCAGACCCATCCCTCCCCATACTGAGAGAAGAGAGGTGGCTGTGGATGCACCTGGGTATAGGAATTGTGATGGGACCACTGCATTGCCCATGGAAGTAATAGCTTGGATATCATGAAGAATGTATTTACATACCAAATTATTTCCAGTCCAACAGTAAATTCCTGACAGCTGGAAGAAAATAGTGTCCAAGAGGACAAGTCAGTCACCAGATGGCTGGTTCTACACCAGTGCAACAGCTGTCATCACAAACAGCACTGGAGTTAGCCACAAAGTCAGAGAAGAAGCCTTGATAAGAGGCCAGCCAGGAAGCAACCACAGGCGCAGATGTTGCCGCTATAGCGGGCGGGGGAAGAAAATGAGAATTCAAAGCTTGGCATCTGGGCTGTTACAGTGCCAAAAATGCTGGTGAATGGCTGTAAGGACTGGCTCCATTGCTGGAGCAGGGTAAGAAGGAGCATAAACAACTACAAAATCCAAATTACTTGGAAGAATAAGGGGTAGGTTTAAGTCCCATCTGAGATGTCTGTTTATGTTTAGAGTAGCTAAAGTAACTAGCCAGGAAACTATTTTTGGAATAGCCGTAGAGCAGCTTTGTCAGGGTAGTTCTTTGGTCTCCTACTCCTCAATAAGGCTTGAGCTCAACGGGCCTCCAGTTTTGCCCCATGTCCTGTGAATTCCTATAAGCACTCCCACGGGGAGGTTTACCACTTGAAGGACATGGTGGAAACGCAAAAGGAGAAACACAGTGGCACAATTTAGTCATGAAAACAAAAATGCATGCAGAGCTTCCTTGGGATGAGGAGCAGTTTTGCAGCTCAGGTGCGAGAGCCACCTGATTCCCTGCTCCGTGGATGAGGTGGGGAACGAACAGCAGCAGCCCTGCTATCAGGCTCTTGTGTTACTTCTTGTAATACATGCTCCACCACCTCTCTTAAATGCAGAGATTTAGAGCTGTATTTATAGAGCACTCTGAAGTATATACACAGCTGTAAAATTGCTGAGAAGACTTTTCCTGCCCCAGAGAGATTAAAAGCTCATTCTCACAGATAGAGTATGTGGAGTAAGAGCGCAGGGCTGAATTGAGACGTTCCTTGTGGGGAATTGGCGCAGGATCGTTTCCTGGAGTGAAACGAGCCTCCAGGAACAAAGAGCAGGTGGCAGGGAAGCGTGGCTGCTCTCCTCTCCAGGGACCCACTAACGAAAGGTATGCATAGGAAATCAAGATTTGAGCATAGCTGCACGAGCCATTCACAGACCCAGCATATGTGCTTGAATGGCTACCCCAGAGCTATCCAGAGTGGAGATGATTATCTTCAGTACTCTGATATTATTGCCTGAGCCAGTTACATGGGAGTGCTCAGCACGAACCATCCCTTGTGAGACAACATGGACAAGCCCTACAGGACTGAAAAGTCCATAGATTGAGGAAAGCAACTGGGGAAGATGAAATGCAGAGATGGTGATGAGGACTGGAGAAAAGAGCAAGCCTGGCAATCGAGAATAAACTCCTAATTCACTGCAATTAATATCAAGCAATCCTGAAATAAGGATTTCAATTTTTTTCTCCCGAATTGGACAAAAGCATCCTAATCCCCAATATTGAGGGTGATGTAGCACAGCTTGGTGGCCCATATGGTTATATTTCAGCTATATATAGGGGGGAAGTGATTGCTAAGAACTTCTAGAAGAGCATAGGAACTTGAACATGAATGAGGACTCTCCTATGGCAGGTGCCAACAAAGTAATCAAAATCTAAAGTATAAATCGGAAATATATACAGAAAATGTTAAAGTGGTGTAGGAGTGCTAATTAAAAAAATACTAAAACAATCTTATGTGCACAATAAGAATTTTTCGTGCTTTAACTCTCAAACTAGAAATATTGGACTTTTAATTAAATATCTTTCACTGTGCTTTTACAAATTATAGTCATTAGTGTAAGAGTACTGGTAACTGGACAGAGCATATTTTCCAAAATGGTGCAGAATAACACCACACAGATAAATGTTGATACATGTTTAGAGAGTCCGGCGTGGAGCTGGATGGTTGGACAAAAAACATGTATGGGTTAGCAAACAGTAGGCTCTGTCAAGAAGCAGCGCTGACCTCGCGCAGCCTGTTAGCTCTCCTTTGCTGCTGGCTCTGGGCATGAACTGATGCTGTTTTCTTTACTGTTTGGCTATTGCTGGTATGTTTAATCAGAAGCAGCAGAGGGCACCTCTGGAAGAATGAAAAAGACTAGAAGGAATGATGATAGTAACACTGAAAAATAGAAGCAGATGGAGGTGAGGCAGCGATAACAGGATGTAAAATCTTTCTGCTCAAGGTTGTAAGTTCAGATTTTGGGAAAGAGCACTAGTGACTGGCTGCAAGTTATTTATATCCGAAAGCCTAGTTGAAATGCACTCCTGTCTTGAAGATCTCAAATAGCTGCAATACCTACTGGTGGGACACGAACACATGGATAGATAAGAAGAGCAAAGCTCTTCCACATCCTGAGTTATGGTGTCCTTAGGGAATAGCGTGGAAACATAGTGATGGGGGTCAGCTGTGGAAACCTGCACTGCACGTGCTGTGATTATTCCCCGGAAAACACCATGTATATGGCTCCAAGGCAAGCACAGCTAACGGAAGCACGGTAGGCTCCAACCCTTCCACAGGATGTCTTTGACTTTAGCACTGCTATGCAGATTAGACTCCTCCAGCCCTGCCATGAGGGGCAACTCTGCCCAAGGGCCTACTTGCAAACCTTCTTTACTACAAAATGTACATATTATCAAGTCTATGATGCCTCTTGTATAGTGTGGATGAGATACCTTGAGTGATTTCTTGTGACCCTTTGAACAGTAACATAAATGATGGAAAGAATTTAGAACAAAGTAAATATTTATAAATTTGTGTTATAAATCAATGTAACTCAATTGTAGTTTCTCTCACCCTCAAGACTGTACTTCCATGCATGTGATAAATGACTTCATTGCTCAGCCTGGATTTTGGTGCAGTTGTCTACATAAGCTGTCGAAACAGAGGCAAGGAAAAAGAGACCTTGGAAGCTTTGAGATTGTCTCATGTAAGTTAGTGAAAGAAAATTGCTTAGCTTTCCTTCCATATATATATGCTTCCACAAAAAAAGAGGTCCTTGCTTTTTCTCACTTGCAACTTTTTCTCACTTTCTTTCCAGTCACAGTTTTGTCAGGGAAATTAAACTGTAGTTTCTTAAGATGACTTCTTGCTTTCAGGTTTGGAATCAGAGTGGCATTAGCGCAGAGAAAGGGGAATGGATCACATCGTCTCAACTGGCCAACAGAAGCAAAGATATTCACTGACTCAGCCAGGGAATTGTACAAGTTCATTGTAAAGTAGAAAAATTCCCATGATAGAAAGAAGGGATGATTATATCGTAGTGAAGTATGTCACATTTAAACCAAAGCTTCTGCCACAAGTGTGGCAGGCTTCAAACACTACATTTTAACTGCAATTCATATTGCTTCAAGGTACTAGCAATTCTAAATCAACATTTTGGCTGCATATTGGAATGCAATGTTGCCGTAGAGACTGAGCCAAATCTTGCCCTTAGAATTAGATGAATACGCACATGTATACAAGAGGAGGAAATACAGTTGATTTGATATTCCTGGGTGGGATAAAGCTTAATAAACTTATTTGTATCTCCTCTTCCTGCTTGTTGCAATGAATTCCAATATTCCTCCATCTTTTCATCATAATAAAAGTCACAGTATCCTTCTTCAGGATTTTTTTTTCCTGACACTCTCCCCTCCAAAATCTCATGAAATGGTATGAAGTGTTCCTTATGAGCCCATGGAAAAAGCTTTTTATAGGAATTTTGCAAGCACTTAGGTAACTAATGAGACACCTAAGGCTCCTGATGGAATTTCCTTTGCACCTATTGCAAGTACATCCAAATGATCTGTCTATGGTTTGAGCAGTCTCTCTGAGTGGGCAGCAGGTAACTTGACCCATGCAGAGCTCTATTTATTACTGAGATTCAGCTAGGATGAATTACACCTGAGGCAAATCACACCTCCCCAACTCTTTTTTTATAATACTTCTCACCTTTTCCATCCACAATAATTTTCTGCAATATTGTGAAATCCCCCTCAAATTTTTCCATGATGGCCAAATTTGTTTTTCATGGGGTTGTCAAAAGTGACTTTCTGCATGAAAATTCATCTTTGACAGCCAGTCTGTAGCCTGGTTTGTTAGAGAAACGAGGGGTATGAGCTAATGCAGCTGGTCTGTCTCCCACTAAAGACCACTGAACTGGTTGACTGGTGGGATACAAGCAGGACCTGACAGTCAGTTTTCCCATCATGAGCTGGAAATGCAGGAAATTACCTCAAGGGATAGATGCAACTGCAATCTGCAGGAAAGAAGGCTGTGTGTACCATGTGAACTACGGCTGACAGGATGGCAGCTACAGCTTTCCTAGCAGAGCTGCTGCTTAGATTTGACCCTTTCAGCTTAATAAAAGGCTTTCTCTTGAAGTTCTTTGCTTGGGCATCACTTGGTATTATGGAAACTGAGAAACCTCTCTTTACCCAGGCTGTCTTGCTTTACTGTCATTAACCAAGGAATTCTGTAGGCAGGAGTCATCTTAGTATTGTTCTCTTTTATCACTAATCTTTATAAATAGACATAGCCCCTTGACGAAATCCAGTCTTATTTCAACAGGTGAAAAAAGTAGTATACATGGGAAATAACTCTACTGACACCAGTGGAATGAAACATTAAATTGGTGTAAATATGAAGAGAATCAGAAGAACTAGGAGGCCCATTACTACTGCTGAACTTGTTTTACTCCATTTCAGATTATAAGGCCGCACAGTCTGTTTCTATAATAAAGGCAGGTAAAGATTTTGTTTTGGAGGTATTTTTACTGAAAGATAGGACATTCAAATTTTGCAACTCTGATGACACCAGTCCAGATTTCCAGGACTGAGAACAGCAGCTCATCTGCGAAACAATTTTTTGTGGCATGTTGTAGTCCACATCAAGTCCTGTTTAAGAGCTACCCACGCTTTACAAAGTCAAGCGCATTCCTAGTTCCAAGTCTGTATGACAGCAGGTCTGTACTTCTCCTACCTGTTTGTGAGGATAAACATTAATGTGGCACTTGATACATTCTTGTCCCATGTTAGCCCAGGAGTTTCCACTCATCCATTTTCTCTTGCATTTGGGGCACTTATATTCACCGAAGCAGCGTTTCTTGCCCTGGTATGGAGTCAGGCCTTCTCCTTTCGGACGAGCCTACAAAACAAAGGGAAGCAGCAATGAATGACCAAAAAGGGATCTGGGGAAGTAGCAGAAAAGTAAGGGGTTTTTTAATTTGGAAACTTTGGGCAAAAGATACTGGAGGCAGACATGAAGGTCATATCCCCTTAATGAAGAGTTTGTATGTTGAAGCTAGAGTTTAACAGTTTTGAGAGGTACTTCTGTAAGAAGTATTAAAAAATTCAAGATGACTTGTAACACTTGTGACACTGAACATAGTATTTAGAAATATGCCGGTGTGCTTTTTGCAATGAATAGTTTTAATATCCATTTCATTATGATAAGATCATCTCTATTGAGTACATACTGCTAAGTATTATGTACAGCATCTGGAGAAGTAGCTTACTAGTAAAGGACTATTTCTTAACTAGATCCTTGTCTATTCCCCACTAGAACCTATTACTAGGAAAACTTTTTATAATTCAGCTTTGCACAGCCTCAAAACAATGCAATACTGGCAATTCATTAGTATGTGCATACGCATTATTATATGGGAGTGCACAAACTGGGATTGAGTATGAAGGAAAGATGTTTTTCATTAGTGGAAATCATTAATTTCATGAACTTCATTTGGTATCTTGTTCTTGGTAAACGGTTTCACCTATTTCTACATTTTGAAGGAAATAGGAAGGGATTCTCAAATGGACTATCGTGGTGGCTAAATGTTAAATGTCCCCTAAAGAAAGCCTTTTTATCTAGGGAAGCTAGTACAGTAGACAATGACCTTATGCAAATACCGTTTTTATTTTTTTGAAATACACTCACTAAAACTGTGTGTTGTACTTAACAAAAATATAGTAAGGTACGTAATATGCTAATATGTTAAGGTGAAGATGAGAGTATTGCATACAGCTGTCCTGAAGATAGCTGTATGGATGAAGCCATTTTCCCAGAGCCTCTAGCAGGTGCTGAAATACTGCCCATGTATTCACTGTATTTTGTTTATTGTTGCCTAGAGGGAGATACTTTGCCTGTATAGTGGCAGAATGGTATGATCACCTATCAGAGGATTCTTTGTCATTTATTTATATGCCATGCCTCTGCGGCTTTTTTTTTTTTTAAGGTTCCCAGATGAAGTTTACAAAAGTTAAATGACCCATCATGCTGGGAAAGGGTTTGTTTTTGTTTCGGGAGCTTGTATGATTTCTCAGTGTGTAGGTCCAAATTGCTTTCTATGTGAAAACATGGGTTGAAAAAGCAGGTGGTTGGCAGAAGACCTGAGCTTGGCAGGAGCTCTGAGGCTCGAGCTCTCATGGCTGATGGAGATGGTGTACGCTGTGCTACCTCCAGAGTTGCACGTGGGAGCAAGAGGGAAAGGAACATTGAGTGCGCTCCCCCCTGCATGCTGGTGGGCAGAGGAGGAGCAGGGGGACCCCAAACCTACTCCTCTGGCCTCTCTTTTTTTTTTTTTTTTTTCCCCTTCCCCTTCCCCCCCCTCGGTAGTGTCAGTAAACAACATTCTCTATTTTTCATGCTTATTCCTCAGCATAGCAATATTCTTCTTTAAAAGATCAGATGCAGTAGCAATCTCCATTACAAATAGGCAAACATCTATAATAATTTGCTTCATGACACGCAATCTGACAAGCCACTGTAGATATTCTGGCTCATAGCAAAGATGAAGCTGACACTAGGACACACATATTTACAGAAGTGTTGCACAGAAGAAAAAAATAATGTTCATTGATATAATGAGAAACATTCGGACTTCCATGACTAAATGAGTGCTGGCAGGCACCCAGAGCGTAATCCTCTGATCCATGGTGTCCCTTGATAAGGATGGGAGATTGTAATTGAATGTAGGGCAGGAAAATGTCAATTCATGGAGACATCCTTATTCTGGACACTTAATTTGGCTCTGCCTCTGAGGAATTTGTAGCACAACTCAAGTCAGCGTAAGAAGGAGCCACATGCTCTCTTCATTTAGAAATTGTCATGGAATTGAATAGGAATCCTGTGTACAGAGAGCTCCAATGATTGAGAGATGTTCCCCCTCCTCCTCAGGCGTCACAGATTGCTTTATTCGTAGTTTCAACTGGGGCTATATTATTGAATGGAAGACGAGTTATTTCTGATTCTCAGTTTCAGTGGCACTCTACTTACACTCCTCCTCCAGTCAGACCTGGAAATGCAGCTTCATTGCCCCTACTAAGAAGCGGTCCTTTCAGAAAACATGCAGGTCACCGAATGCATTATTTCCAAAAGTAATAGCACTGACTTTGGACACAGAGTGTGTCTGAGAAGTCTTGTAAATGTTTGCAAACAGTATTTAAACATAACACTCCCACTGCAATGTGTTATGCCAGCCATAAAGAGCATTTAAACATCAGACTCCCACAGCAATATGTTGTGCTAGCCACAATTCACAGACAGGGGAAACTTTCAGAGATGGCCATTTTGAGCGGGCCGATAACTGGAGGTTTCTCGGGGCCAGGTAGCTGACTTCAGAGAGGCCAATGCCCTGAAACGCTCTGCCCTCACAAATGCATAGGAGGGCACTGAAGATGCTAGTCCGTGAAGTCCTCTGTGTGTACAGCTGGGCATCAGAAATGGAAGCTTTCCAAATGAGAAGCTACTTTTAAAATTTGGCTTCTCCAACTTGCTCAGTAAATCGGAAGCAGAACCAGGAAAAGAATGTAGGAGCCCTGACTCCGGTGGTAATTTCCTGTTATAATTGCTAGACTAAACTTCTGATTTATTTTTATTTTAACTTTTCAGCTGTCACAGCTCCCTCCTCAGTCAGTGACTTTAATTAGTTTGCTGGCAAAGCCACAACATTCTCTGTAGGTGTTTTGCTATTCTGCTTTATGGATGTTTATATTTTGCCCTAACAGATATTATTTTCCTTCCCATATCTTCAGTTTCCCAAACTGTGCCCTGCAGGGAATTTGGATTCTCAGACAAACAAGCTCATTTTCTCTAGTGAGAAACATCATTAGGAAGCACTGACAGCAGCAAAGGCAACTCTCCAACTCCCTCCACCCTTCAGATTCAAACAAAATAGAAATTTGACAGTATTTGGTGGAAGGCAAAACCTGAGTGAGATACACTAATGGCCTGAGAGGTCTGAGGCCGGGTGGTGTGTGATTTTTTTTTTTTTTTTTAGTGTCTGTGGCTTCAGCAGCAGCACAGTTGAATTGCATAAACATTTCCAAGAAACAGCCTGCTCCCTGGCGCAGGAGCAGCCAGCCCTGCCGGCGGGGTGCTCGAGCACCCGGTCGCTCTGCGACAGAGGTGTCTCAGTGCTCACCCAGCTGGAGGGCAAGAAATGTTTTCACCAAAGGTTTTTCTTAACTAAGTGCCAAAAAAGAGCAAGAAGACACATTCTGTCTTTTGGAATTAACCTAAAGACTCTTATTTTACAAAATCTGGGATTTACCTTGTTTAAACTGTTAACGCCCTATTCCCTCCCCACCCCGGCTTGATTTGAATGGTGTTTAACAGTAAACCTTGATTGGTTTTTAGGTCCTGCAGTTCCCTCACTGAGCATTATCTTTTCTTACTCTTTCTACAGATAGGGATTTATTTATGTTCTGAGTTAACCTGGAAAAGTTATGCCCCTATTCATAATGGCAAAATATTTTGTTGTTACCATGTTAACATATGTTGTCCCATTGCCTTCAGGCCCAGGTAGTTTTTGGCCCGGTTTCTACCCTTGGCTGCAAAAGCTTGGTGGAACCTCTGTTGTACCATGTTTGAAATAATATTCAAACTAGGTTACAAACCATAATGTGAACAAGGTTTTACATTTTCAGCATTCTTTTTGTCTGGGGAGTTGACAATTTTATGCTTTAAACGCTGTTTTGACAGGCTTACTCTGTAAAACCAAAGCACCCAGCATTTCTCCTGCTATGTGACTGTATGGCTATCCAACAGCTGTATGTGTCTTCATTCAGATATTTCAAAGATTATTTAATGCAGCCGGGACAGGTAGGCCTTTGGGGATGATCAAGACCAAACAGATTTTTTGAGAAGGACCAGAAACTAGCTATTACTTGAAGTACGTCTCAATGTCCTGATCTAGGCCTACGTAACAGATTCTTTGTGCTGCTTTGGCTTTGGAAATCAGCAGGGGATTTGCAGAAGGGAGAGCCAGCCTTCCCCAAGGTACCCCTGGGGCGGGAGCTATGGCCGCCCAGAGCCCTTTCCCTCCTCGTGGCCCTCAGGCACAGACTGAAGCCAGTCTTGGACTGGTGGTGGTAGTGCTGAGGCTGAAGGGGACTCCCTCTGGCCTTGAATTCGGGAAGCAGCATGGATTCTGTAAAAGCCCTCGCCGGGCCCTCCGTCCGCTAGCAGTTAGCCAAACGAAATGACCTTGCCCTATGATTCATGAGACAGCAATACTTGATCACCTCGATCTTCCAGACAAATGCTAAGACAAATGAAATCATCTTTGCAGGTTTACCTAGCCAGTGCACATGTTTGCCTTAGCTAGAGCCAACGTACGTACAAAGCCAGTATTTTTTGTGTGGCACAGCAACAAAACTGACATTGATACTCCATCCTTCACTAACACCCAGCTGCCTCTACTTTTCATCCTCTTCCTTTCTTCAGCCAAAACCACAAATTGGCCATAATAAGATTTTAGAAGTGTTTAAGTTGAGCTTTTCTGCTGGTAACTGGCCAGCCAAGCGCTCTCACAACCTATCGGATTGTGCATCTCATGGAGGAATCTGCCAAATCACTTGGCAGTGACGGACATAATAAAGGACTCTTTGCTTTCCCCAGGCAATTGTCTCAAAGTATCAGTTTGCAGAGTCAGCAAAACCAAAGCAACCCCGCACCACATGCCCCCCTTAAAACTAGATTCATTATAAACAACAATGGGCAGAGAGTTCCCTCAAAGTGAAATGCAGAGGAACAATGTATTTGACGCTCTTCTTCCCCTCATCTTCCCCCAAGTTTGTGTTACACAGCTGAAAGGCGTACAGCACAGGGGGAAGATGAAGTCAGCATGACACTGGTAGGTGGGTCCCCTTCCTAGAAGAAGTCTGTAAGGGTCTGCTTATAAGGATGCTTCACCAAATAAAGCAGAAAAGCAATAATAGCAAACAACATCTTGATGCACTGACCGGCTCCCAGGTGGTTTGCAGGAGTGGGAGGCCTGAAGTTTTATTTTGAAATGTGAGCCCTCCGACACTCAATTGTGCGTCAGCACAACTAGGAGATGGCGGTAAAAAACCTTAGCACTCTTACTTTGCGCTACTCTCCGTCCATAGTTTTGAGAAAAATGAAATGATGATGATAAAGCATACCAAAATGTTCAATTAGAAAAGAAAAAAGAAAGTATTAGGACTGATTTGGTGTACTGGGTGTCCTGGCATTCTAGTCCTGACTCTGCAGCAAGTTGTAGTGTGTTGGGAAATTCACTGAAGTCTCTGACCTTTCTCAGCTCTGCGTAGGCTGTGTAGAGAAGGAGGACACACTCGTATGCTTATGCCAAAATGGAACGTAAAAGGGAGTCCTTAGATTGGTCAACTTTTTTTCTTAGTCCTTCCTGACTTTTGTGTTCATTTAAATCTGAGTATCAACAGAATACGTAGACAGATACAGAGGTTACATGTTTAGAAAATGAATTCTAACATAGCTGGTCTATTTTTCCTTGCTATGTGTAGTCCGTGTTGCTGGTGTATGATATTGCTGATGTGTGACACTGGAGACTTCTGAGGTATTTATAAAACTGTTGCTACATCTTTAATTAGTACATGCAGTATAGGAAGAGCATCTAGGGGTTACAGAAACCAAATTAATGCTTTGTTTCAGCCTTCTTGTCTCTAGTATAATTTGTGTATTAGTGATATGATGAGAACTCTTACTGAGATGAGAACTGATACGGGTCAGTTACAGGAAAAGGGGGATAACTGTCAGAAAGCAGACTCTTCATTACAGCATTATTATTTAAATAAAAACGTCTATTTGATTTACTGAACAGTAGATATTATGGAGTTTCTAGATGTATTGGATATTCCAGACTAAGGATTTATGACAAATAAAATTGTATGCGAGCAAGACATGCTGAAAAATTAAGAAAACTTGAAAACTTGTTTGTGTGGTTTAACAGAGGAGGTCAGTATGTGTTTTATTTGACTGGGATTTTCTTAGGGGTCCTGTCTATCACAAGGCTTAGGGCTACTTCAGCCTCTGATTGAGGAGTATGGCTTTTACCGTCACTGGAAGCATCAGGAATTTACACCACTGCATTCCTAGAACCAGGCCCGTTCTTTGGGGCAGTTAAAGCTCATCAGTTGTTACTGCTGATCTGAAACCTTCTATCACACTTGTACCACTTCTGCACTTAAATTCTGATCAAGGTAGGAGGTAGCTTTGTACTGAGGTCCCAAATAATATAACTATTACAGTCAGGCATCTGATAAAGTTGGTAGGATTTCTCAGCACCTCTTCTCCGGGGCAGTATGCATATTGTAGCCTTCCTGCTCACCATCAGTGCATTGGGCTGGGGAAAAGGGGACAATGAGTTGCTGGAGCTGATGCCTGGCTTCCAAAGAAATGTAAAATTAGAAGCAGGTAAGACTGTTAGGCTCTCTGTGTGTCTGCTTGCTGCTCCAGGGGTCACCATACACTGTGCTCTTGCTAGTAGTATATTCTGTCACCCTACATGAACAATAATTTCACAGTCAAGTGTATACAGAAGTTTGCTCCTACACGTATTTCTCCTTTCTTTATTTCATCTTCATACATGTACCTCTACTGAGCATTAATATAGTCCTCTACTTTCTTGATCCTGCAGTCAGTGTCTTTCTAGCAAGGTGGTGTTCAGAATGGAACAGAATTCTCCAGGAACAGAGCATTAAACAAAAGATGCGAATCTGTGTAGTGCGCAATACAAAATAACATTAGTCTTTTTATTTTGCTTGAACAAATACCCTATTTCTGCTGTTACAAACATTTCCGTTCCCCAAGTCTTACTCTTTGGGAAACATTTTAAAAGTATATCGATTAAGCTGTGTCAATCAACTTTTTATAGGTAAATTTTAAAATGGCAGAAGACCAATTTGATGTTTGCTATTTTAATATATGAGTATGTATCTCTTGGTTGCTTTGAAAAAAATCAATGTTGTCAACATATTGTATGTTAACTGCGATTTTGATCTCGTTTCCCCAATGGTAAACCAAGAGTAAGATCTGGCAGTATTTGTTACTAATAACAGGCACATGGTTTCTGATGATGATTAAAACAATAGGCGTGGTTGTCATGGACATGCTGATCAAAGTCTAGAAATCCAAGAAGCTGGCTTGGCAATCATTCTAACATTTAAATCAAAATCTGGTTTTGCAGATTTTTCAGAATCCTAGCCGTGGTTTTGGGAACAAAGGCTTTTCTTCTGCTACAAAATGCCTAGTTGAGCTGATCATTAGAACCATCCTTGGGTCAAAGATATGCAATACTCATTTCTGTGCTAAGCCAGTTTGAAGCATAATATTTGCAGAATTGCCAAATATTAGTTACTACCTGATGTGTCAATTACTAAACACTGAATGCTCTGAAAAGTTGATAGTGTGGATTTCCTCCTTTGTGAATCCTAGTTATCACTCCACAGCTCATATCGAGATAGAAAACATGTAAAAGCTCAGTACCATACAATCTGAGAAAACAACTGTATTGATTAAATAATAGTATGCTGTTTTAATAGGCCTCAGTCTTAAAAAAAGACTTGGAGGTATTGACACAAGCAAGCAGTGGAACAGAAAAGTATTTGGGAAGAACGGTAACATGGTGACGGGACTGGTGTTGGACTTCCAACGCTTGGATTGAGTATGTAGCCCTAACAGATCTCCTGTGTGATCTTGGTCAGGTCATGTAATCAGACTGTACCTCAGCTCTTCATTTGGGGGGCGGGGAGAGGTCATTTTGCTGTTCCCCGCCATTTCTGCAGTTCTTGTGGCATTGTATAATGAACTTTGGGCTATGTATGGCGATGTAGCTTGTGTAGCATAATGGAACCTTGGACTTCATCTGGGTCATCTAAGTGCTATTATAACATGCCAAGCAAATAACACAAAACTTTCAGTCAATCCTTTTCACAGAAGAAAATTTGGACACATGGTGTATTGCACAGAAACATGTTCTCCCTAGATGAAGCTTGTTAATGGAGTCTTAACAGAATGTGAAATTCCCCTTGCATTTACAATTCTAACTAACCTCAGATTTTTTTTTTTTTTCTGAATGTTCACATGAATTTTCCACGATTTAGAATTTCAAACAGTATGCTTATATATTCAGTTGTATCACGTGTTATATACAGGGTAACAGGCACCAGAACAATTCTATGATTCTATGATTCTATAAGTGTTTAATGTGTCTGGTAGACTTTCAGAGCCACAGAGCTCATCTAACCCTACCCGAATCTTCTATTAAGGAAAGCTGCAAATAATTATCTTGGTTAACTGTACTTCAAGGAGTTATTTTACCTGTGCATGCCACTCTCTGCTTGCTGAATGACTCTGAAAGAGCTCCCAATCTGACTATCTATACTTGCAGCCAATCACAGCTTTAATGTTTATTCCCATAGGACTTTGAAAACAATGGAATTACTTGAGCATATAAATAGCTGCCTAATGAATCTTCTTTTGAAAGCATTGCATAACTCAGCCTAACCCAGAACCTAAAATTTCAAGAACAGGGAAAGAATAGGTCTCTAGTCCTTATGCATGTGAAGAAAACCGTCAAAATGTGAACCAAATGTTAACTCGCACAACGAAACTGCCGCACCGAAAAAAATTCTCATAGGGAATTGTGCAGCTAAAACTCTTTCCAATGTATTATTTAATGCAATATGAAGTAAAAAGGGGGTGGGGCTAGAAAGTGGGGATGGGTAGTGCCTAAACGAACCTGGGCCTTTGCTGTATACTTTAAGTATTGTATGTCATATAGAAAACAGGGATTTGCATATCAAATTAGGCATGTGGAAGAGTTAAAGTTACACTCGCCTGCTGGGATGCAGTGAGGCACTTCTTTTCAGTGTTACAAGATCATATTCTTCCAAACAGCTTGAGATAAAAGGAAGTGGTTGAAATCTTTCTTTCCCCTTCTCTGATACAAAATTGGCCATGCTGAATTAATTATGAAGAAACTAGGAATGTATTCATGTTAATAGTTTCCTTATGTGTGGACTCTTTTGTCCCTCTTCATCCGTTGCTTGAAAACATACAATGGCAATACCCTCCTCCTCTCTCTCCCTCCCCCTTCTCCTCTGGTAGCACACTATATTAAATATGTTGGCATTTTTTTCAGTAGTTGGAATCAGAGTTTTGGAGCAGCGAGGGTCACACCCTTGCTATAATCAGGCGTTACCTCTTCCAAGCTGAGGTCAAGACTCGTATTTTTGGACCTGTTTAATTGGTCCACCTCAGATGGCTTCATGTGGGTTTCAGATTTCTCCTAGGGCTAATGTGGCACAGCTGGGGTACCGCTCTAGTGATGAGCTGACAGGTCTGAAGATGATGATCTTCTGTCCTTTGAAAAGTCATGGGACCCTTCCAGAGGCAAAACAGATAGGAAGGCAGACAGATGTCACTGGAGGTCATTTTATTCCAAATGTAAGTGAGCGGCAGGTGCTTTTGAAGCCCCATTCAAAGTGTGGGATGTTGCCTTCTGCTTCATTGCTGTTCTGAGATGTGCTTATGCAAAGTCTCCACCTGAAGAGAAGACTTGGACTGAATTATGATGTTGAGATGCAGCTGCAGATCTCCAATAGATCCTGTAATGGTATTTCTTTCCTTACTAAGTGTCCAGGTAGAGAAACTGCATGAGAAGACTCTGTCCAGACTAGACTGGGTGTGCCACTATTTGGTCAAAGCAAATTTTCAAAAGAGGATTTGGATCAGGGAATTTTCCAATTTACGCAGTGACCATAGAGGTTGCGCTGCTTTCTGTTTCATGCTTCAGCTCAGAATCTGAGACTTCTTTGCATGAAACTACACGCAGAATAATAGTGTTGCCTCTACTGTTTGAACTGTTTGTGAAAGCTGCATAGGAACTTTAATTGCAGACATGGCAACTTGCAAAACATTTAATACTTTCCCTTCATGAACTACTGTAGCTTAGTGTTATACTGGGTGCAGCTTGATAAAACTTCAACATGAATTTACAGAGGGGAGTAGAGAAAGGGCCGGTATTAAATATAAAGAGGACTGTAGGCGCTGATGGGAGACAGCTTCCTCTGCTGCTCTAGTGGCTTTGTAAAATCCTGCTGTATGACTATCTGCATCTTTTGGTGCCTTTGTCCTTTTGTAAATCTGGATCTGTTGTGGCTTTCCTCCATGCAATGTATCTGCTGGGCTACATTTGCCAAAAGTATTTTGGGAGGGACTTTAACACCACAGTGATCTTAAGAAGAAACCTCAACTGGGGAATCTGTTACTTCTGCTCGTTCATTAGAAACAAAGTCTGTTGATCTCCAGGGGTGTCAGGAGAGACAACTACTTTATGCAAAGGTACTTCTTCCTCTGAGGCAAAGTGGTTTGTAGGACTCAGATGACATTAATGAGGCAATTACAATAAATAATGATTTTATTTCAATTAGAAGCTTTGACATCATTCCTATATCTAAAAATAACATTAATTTCTTTGCCCAGTTTCCAAATGAAACTGCATCATCCCAAAGCATTATCTGTTTTTCTTCTATCCTAACAATTTGTAGTCCACAGCAAGGTCAACCTGATACAACAGATATTTTAATATCCTTAATTAAGAAAGAAATTTTAAAGAAACATATCAAGTTCCTATGCAGTTTCCTGAATAGTCTCTGTCCTGGGCTCCGGTGGTGGCCAAAGGATGAGCGCTCTGCTTTCTGCAGGCTGGGCAAGGGGGTATGCAGGGGAAGGTATTGCACTGGGAGGTTGAGAATATATGGGGTGAGGAGGAGGAGCAGGCGAAGCAGAGAGTATATTAATTCAATGCAATTGCACAATGCAATATGAAATGCGACTTTAGCAGTGTTACCACTCAGGAAATGGCTTGTTTTGCTCTGATTTGACTTTACGCTGCTTGTTGCACCCTCTGGACTGACACGCTCTTTTCTTATTCCCTTCACGCATGGATGAATCATAATAACGATGGATTTCTTTTAGCCTGAATCAGAAATGCTTTTGCGCTTGTTTTATCTCTTCAAAACAACTCTTAGAAAGCAAAGGAAATATTGTTAAGATGATAAGGACGAGTTTCAGGGGAAAGGATGTTTCTAGAAGAACTCAGCCTTCTTCCTTCCTTTTGCTCTGAAAGGGACAGCATCTCTTTCAACTACCCACTAAATCCTTAAGGATTCAAGACCTGGTTCGTGGCATATCCTGCGCAGGGCATAAGAATAGGTATAACTACAGTAAGAAAAATCTAACAGGAGAGTGAAAGTCATGAAGAGAAAAATGTGGTCTTGTGGTTAAGGCACTGGACTGGGCCCCTGCAAACCTGAGCTTTGTTTCTGGCTTGACTACATCCTCTCTCTCTGGGATTGTGGACAAGTTACTTGATCTCTCTGTGCTTCAATTTTTCATCTGGAGTAAGGGCAGTACTAGTGTACTTCACATTTTGGGAGTGTAATTAATGTTTGCTACTACAAAAGTGAGCAGTATGCATGAATCTTGAGTTATACAAGTCTCAGAAAAGGCTTTGAACAAGGACTGCTATAGGCCTGTCACCAGTGAACCTGACCTCGCCTCTTGAGCCAATTTTTTAAAAGGCTCTGCTTAACAGATGTTTTCTCTTTCATACATTTTGTGTTTCCCCTACAACATGGTTGGTTAAAGTAGTCAGAAATGTCATTTTCCACTAACTGCTTGTGACATCTCCACTGATACATCATTAAAAAAGTAAACAAAACCCACACGGCAGAAGGTAAAGCAAGTACGTATACAGTTGTTACAAGGATTTCCATGCAAAAGATAAAGCATGGGCCCTCTTTAGAAATCTTCCCACTGTAACAAAAACAATGCAAGGACTACCCGCACTCCCTCTAACCTCCCCACCCCAAAGCAGCGTAGTGGTGGAGGCTCCCAGGATGCTAGCACACAGAGCAGGCTGTGGCCTGTCCTCCTCCAAGATGAAATACCACAGCAAGAGTGTCATTGCTTCTAGCTGGAATGGGCTCTTTGCTTGAACTATTAAGAAACAGTGAAAGGAAATAAAGACCAGATGAGCAACCACCCTCCCTTTCTCCACCTCAGCCTCCTACCCTCCACCTTCCCCCCCACCACGCTGTCTCCAAGATGACATACAAAAACATCGATTGAGTCAGTCAGCCTGCTTCAAATTACAGCATTCTTTTTGAGCCTGGAAAAAGACATGCTATGCATAGCCCAAAAATGAAACATGACTTCAGCTGCTGATATCTAAAATGCATAAATGTTTATTATGTTTAATAATGTGAAAGGGAGTTTCTTTTCTGGTTCCAGTATTCTTTCCTCTAGAAATATTTTGCCAGATTACACAAGCGTAATGCGTAGAAGAAAGTCTTAGAAACCCACCCCTTTTGCCCAGAGCAACCATGTGTAAGTCTGTCTACCTCAAGAGCCCTCAAATCCCAGCTACCTGACTTAGTTCATGTGATTGACATCACTTGAGAGCTCCTCGTCTTCCTCACTTGCTTTAGACCCCTGTGCAGGTGTCTGTGAGGAACTCCTCGCTAGAGTTTTCTTCTACTGTAGCTCAGTCTCTCTATTATGAAAGAGCGGGTTTTTAACATCTTAATTGAAGTGCATCAGAAACGTCTCATTGTTTTAAACATAACCATTGGTTTGCAGTGAAAACTTACAGGCATATACACGTATACTTCAGGTGACCCAAAGACAACCATCCTTTGGAGTGAAGTTTGTGTTCATACAGTATGAATCCGCACCTCTAATCTCTTCCAACCTTCCCTTCCTTCTCAGTCCATCCTGTTCCTGCAGTTGTATTTGCATTTTCCACTGTGCTACTTCACTGTTTTTTTTCCACTATGTGCAAGTCTAGCTTGAATCATCTAAAGAATCACTTGTGTCATGCTACCAAAACAGCATCAGCAGTTGCCAAACTTTGTTAACCATTCTGTGACATTCATGGTTCATGTTTGTAGTGTTACAAGAACTTTGAGCATTTTACTGAAACTCTTATGAAAAGGAACTGAGGCAAACTGGTTCCCTCCATAATATCTGTCTTCATCACATGCAGAAATATGCAGTGCCTTGAAGGTGAGGAAGGATGGACTGCAATCAATACGTACAGAGTGAGAATGCTAATAGGTATCTGAAGGGTGAGAGCACAACATAGTCAAAGCATTGGGTGAGGAGGACTTCTCACATCAGAGTTCTGGCTAGACTAAAAGGAGCGAAGTGACATCTAGGAGATGATTGATGCACAGAAAAGATACAGAATAAAATTTATAGCCTTTTCAGTGATTCAGATTCTGCCAAAAAGTTAGTTAACTGACTCTATCTCTTCATTACTAATTATTTCGTTATTCTAATCTGTGACAAAACAAGCCAGGAGGACTGTTATCTGAATCTTTCTGGGAAACAGAAAGGTCATAGGTTGAATCAGGCCATGGATGTTGTATGTCTTGGTCCATAACTGTGGCTTTTGAGAGAAATAAAATCTCTTATGTGTTGAAATAGGAAACTCCTGTCTGACTCATCAGGCTGCCTGGCCGTACTGTAAGAAATTAAGTCTTTTGGACACCTATGTTTTAGGCTTGTTTTGTACAGCTGTGTAGCAGGAACTTTGAGATTAAGATAATCATTGCTGTTAAAAATTTTGAATGGAAACTCTGTTTTGACCAGAACATAGTCAGAAAAGTGAAACAAAATGGTAACTGTCTAAACAAGTGAGTTGTAATCACCATTTCCTTTAATGCAAGTAGATGACATTTCTATTCCTGGTTTTTTTTCATTACCTCTTTGCCTATTCCTTCTCTAAAAAGCAAAACTATTCAACTGTTTGGAACCTTCACAATATGTTTGTGCAGTGGCCCCAGACAGCATTTCCTATATTTAAGCATTTTATTGTCAAAGACACTCACACACAGCATTTCCTTATCATGGATACCTAAAATTTCACTTCCTGAAAGTCGCCACTTTCCTGCCTGCGTACAGAGCAGTAGCTGTCACCATAGGAGTCTCGCACTGGACTGCTCTGAGTACGTGATGTTGGCAGTACCCCAGATCTGTCGCTAGCAGCTGACCCAAAATGGGGGAGTAGCCTGAGGCCAAATGGTATTTCCATATTCTTTGACATATACTGACCCTAAGCAACATCAGGAGATGGACTGGGAGATGAACAGGCCTGACAGAGTAAATAATCTTTCTCCCCAAAGGGAGAAGTTTTTTTCAAGAAAAAAACCAAGCTAACACCAAAACTCACCACCAAGTTAGGTATCTCTTTTACTAGTGAAGAACATGCTGTACCAGAAAGCACGTGTGGAGGACAGCTGTGGTGTTCAGCTACTGTACGTGTTCTAGAGCATTTTTTTCCTAAGGTGCTAGTCCTATTTTAGAGATTATACCCATCAGCCTGTTCAAAATATCTGATTCCACTTTTGTCCTAGCGGACAGTTTCAATACCCACAGGCAAGTAAAGTGAAAAGCTCATTATCAAACAATAGAAAGGATGAATACATTTTCTAATAGAAACCTCATGAGAGCAGAGGATCCACCAAGGGGCTGTAGGGCACAGAAGGCATGACAAGGCTTTGTGCTATGCTCAGTACTTTTCATGGGAACATGCTTGTGACCAAGGCCATCTTCAACTTTTCTAAAGTCTAAGGCAGTCTTCCTGACGCAGACAGTGAACAGGCCACTGCAGAATGTCTTTACTAGATGCTGTCTCTCTGTTGTTTGCTCAAGGCTAAGAAACTGTATGTTTTTGAAAGGGTATTGTGCAAAAAGCATCTGGTATAAAATGTTTGCCATAGTGTTTGCTGCAGAAGATGATTGGACAGGTGGGATGAAGATTTGGGGAAGGGAGGTGTGCAGTTCTTTATCCCTTTTGCTACTGTTTCCCCTTTCCTGTTTCACCCTGATACTCTTTCCATTGAGAGATGCTAGGCTAAGGATAGATTGATGCCTGCTCTGCTTGCAGAGATGCAGTAGGAGTGAATTTGCCTTGATCTTGGAGGCAAAGAAAAAATTCCAAACCATTGAGAAAACCTTATCAGGAGTCCTTGATTTTGTTTTTCATATCAAGGTACTCCTCTCTGTTGCATGGGAGTATTTCAGTAGTGTTATCGATTTAAGAAAAAAAAAGAAAAAATCAATATGGAATGATAAGATAGAAGATGAACAGAAACAAGTGTATCCCACCTGACTTACTATAAGGTTTGTGAGTCTATGGGTGTTATTTTCCCAAATCAAGGAGTACCATCAAGACTGCGCTGGTAAGCCCCAGATTCAGACTCTTGTGCGGAGGTTGGCACAGCAGCAAATGTCTTCTAGCCCCTTGATTTTTTTTTTTTCAGTCTTTCCAAGGACCCGTTAACTTTATCCGCCCTGCATTTCAGGGGGATGTGCAGTTCAGTGTGTGCCTGGTGAGAGGCTCATTATCCTCCGCAGACTCAGCACAAACCCTCGATTTTTAAAAGGCGACAAAAGAGGCGGCGGGTCCCGGTTTCCGGGCTCCCCGGCCGAGCCAGCGCGGCGGGCTCGCCGGCCCTGGCCGCGGCGCAGCTGCCTCTTTGTGCGCTCGGGCATAATGAGAAGGGCTCGGGAGGAAGCTGACACAGGTGTGCCACGGGGCCGGGGACTTGGCCGGGGACGCTGCCTCGAGTGTGCGCGCACGTCTCCCCACACACAGGTCTTGTGTTTGGCCTTGGCCGCGGCCTTCAAGGGCCTCCTTGTCGTGGCACAAACAACGTTGTCGCACAGCCTCCCTTGTGCGCTGCCTCCCGGGCGGCGCTGGCCAGAATAATCCCCTTTCTCAGCCCTAATACCACAGCAGAAATGTCATCCTTATTCTGTAACACTGGCATTTGTCAACTTGGTGGGAACAAAGAGAGCATTCACTGAGCGGGAGACAGGCGGAGGGCCTCAGGAAAAGCCCTTTGAGGGGACAGAAAATGTTCTTCTGTCAAACTTTGAACTCCACCGGAGCTGCTGTTTGTCTTCAGGTCTACTGGACCAGAGACAGAGCGCTGCCTTGCGTTGACCACACCTTCAGCTGGGGTCGCAGGGCAAATTCAGGTTTATTTTTTAGGACAGCTGACTAGCGACAAATGGCCTTTCTTCTGGGGCAGCCCCATCTTTAATAATTGTAGAGCTCTACTGCTCAGCTGGGTTCGCTCTTGCTTGGCAAAATTAAACCTGTAAGAAATGGATTTATCTTCATGCTTACTTTATACACAAATGCAGTTATTCTAATATCAGAGACTTGTACGTCCTGTCAAACGCTTAGCAATACAAGGCCCTTGCCAGCAGCAGGGGACAGCTTGAGCTCTAGCAAAGGTACCAGTGAGAAGCAGCAAGATGAAGCAGCGGAAGCCTGCTCTTCCTTGGACATCCTAAGTAAGCCCTGCAGGATGCTGAGGGACAGTAGACATTTCCACTGGAGACAAGTATGTCAACAACAACCTATGGAGGAGATTAAGCCCTTTTGACAGTTTGCTCAATGAGACAGCAGACTCCTCCTCGCAAACAGCATTGACTTCCCTTGCCCTTGCTGTTGAATTAAAGTAGATGGCTCAGGATAGCACCGTGTAACCAAGAATATTCCACTTTATTGAAAACGGATCCGGTGGTTTTCTAAATATCACATTATCTATTACCTGAGCACAAGCACTGAGCTCACTTAGAAATCTCTCTACTCAGAGTGATGTGCAGAGGTGGTTAACCCTGGGGTATTTATGTTATAAAGACTGCTGCAATGGAGATCTGGGAAGGCTTAGTAATTTCAGACAATCTTATCTTTCTATTTTAAATTGTCCTCTAATGAGACTGTGTTAAAGCATTATCATACCTCACTGCAGAGTTCGCTGTGTTTCAGTGAAAAGTGAAATGAATTTTGTGGGCCATTAATAACATACGCTGGCCTATTTTCCACTTGCTCCCGTTCCAGAGCTCTCACCAAATTATACAAAGTATATCTGCTGGTATGGAAATGCAGCTACCTTTGGGGTGGAGACCAGTACCAGTCTGTACTTTGCATTTTGTTAACTCTTCACAGTAATAAATCTTTTGTCTAAAAGTACTGGGATATGCTCAGTATGTATAGTCGTCAGGAAAAGAAGCTTTCTAACAGCTATCAAATGCAAGGCTGTGTTAGTGACAATGGGATTTGAATAATTTTTGAGAAGCTGAAACAATTTTATTCTAATACATAATTACTCTAAATGTAAGATTAATAATAGCAGCAATAAGAAAAAGATACAGAAAGATAAGAATGTATTCATTAGGCATTTAACTTCCATGCATAAGTGGAAATGAAAGAAGAGTATGTGTTATGTACATTTAGCGTGAGGTATACAATTCACTCAGCAAATGTAGGGAATTTTCCTTAAAATGGTGAATGTTACCATTCAATTTGAGATAATGTTATTGCTAGACGGATCATCAGTGCAGCTGTAGTTGAACAGCTCCATAGTAAATCTCGAGAGCTGATGGAAATTCACAGAGAAGACTCTGCGATGGTGCCTCAGGTGACCCCTTCCCAAAGGCTGGCGTAGCCAAGCCAGCTCGGGAGGGGGAATTGTGTTCTAAGCCATTCCAGTTCCTTCTTGAAGATAAAAGGAAGAAATATGTGTCAAGCGTGTCACTGTTAATCTCTTCTGAATGTTGTGGGGAGTGCTTTGGTTGTACAACAAGATGCTACAGCTGTCAGACTGGCCTGTGGGCAGCACACTCTGAGTTGCCAGGATGCGTTGAGGGAAACATGTGCAAGAAATCATTTTAGAGACTGCCCATCACCCACTTCTTTGTAAGGACATGGTTCTGCACATGAAATGAGGATATAAACAGGAAAGGCCTCCTCCTTCATCTTGTTATCTGCATATGCAGTAGCAGGGTAATCCGAGGTGTCTTCACTTCTCTAAAGCATCCACATTTAAGTGCCTTATTCCTAAACCATCACTTAGGACTGGGTTTAAACAGCATGAACTGAAGTCACATCCTCCACATCAGGCAAAGTAGTAATTGAAAATCCCTTCCTACCCTGCCTGTCCTGTATTTGCCACTGGATACATAACAATGGAGTAGATATTTTCTTTTTCTGTTTAGAAATATATGAAGAACAAGTAAGGAGAACTCTTCAGAGTGCAGGGTCAGGGAATTTAAGGACTATAAATGTAATCTGTAGTGAAGTCAATAGAAAGAGTGGATTAAAATAGAAACATAACAATGTGTTATGAAGGAGAGAGATGTAAGGAAAAAATGTGTGGAATCACACTTGCACAACTTGCATGGAGAGAGATGTGCTCATCGATCAGAAGTGCAGATCTGTGTGCACCCAGCAGCGTCTCCAACAGTCAGCCGTGTTTTCTGCTCTTTCACTTATTTGTCAATGGGCTCTATTCTTAAAAGACTAAATATAAAAATAGTGCTCTTCTCTAGAAGAGAATGAGGCTGTCCAGTGTTTTAAAGTGAAAATAGTAGTTATGATGCCTATGTATGTAGTTTTAATTCCTTGCTTTTTCTGTGCCTCAGTTTGATTTGTGAAATGGCAAAAAATTCACTGTTCTATATCATGTGATATTAGCAATCTTAAAGGCATTAAAACTTCCGAAACGCTTTAAGAACAGCTTCCAGAATTTACTTCATTTGCCATCATTGATAATATAGCCATCAGTTTTTCCTTCCTGTAGATGTTTGAAAACATCCCAGGGCCATTAAACACAGTGAATCCTTGTTACTCTATTTAGGTTTATGATCTAATAGCTTATTCTGCATATTAGGGTAGAAGTGTGTGAACTGGGATTGGATGGAGGTCTTTTCTTACCATGCCTGTCTTTGTGCTGTTTTTCTCAGGCTTTATCCAGGTTATTTAACACATTGATCTTTTATATAAAACTTGTAAAGCATAAAACATAGAAATATTTTCTGTAAATAGGGGTAGGTAGGGAAATACAAAAGAACTTATCCAAACCCTTTAATAAAAAGTTGAGTTTCTAATTAAGGGAAGATTGTCCCCCAATTAGTTTATACCTATGATACCCTGTGGTTAGTGCCAGTTGAGTGATCTGTTATGACTAAATTTGTCAAACTAGAGGTGTTTTAAAGGAGGAAAAAAAAAAAAAAAAAAGAGGCTTTTGATGCCAGAAGACTGTAACCACACAAGGACTATCTTTCAGTTCTCTTATGAAACAGATGTTTCATTGCTTCATATAGAGGAAACGGAGATCAGCTGATTACCTCACAGGTTGGCCTGAAAAGAGTGAGCGTGTTGCTTGCAGTCAACGACTGTGAGAGGTGTTTTAGAAATGCACAGTTTGACTTGGGAAAGGGGCAGCGGTGAATAATCAGCTTGGAGTGGTACTTGGCAAGAAGGTTGTGATGACAGTATATTTTTGAAGGCACTGTGAAACAAAGAAGTGTTCCAAAAAAGAAGATATGCACAACAAATTCCAGGGCAGGAGAACAGCTGCAAAAATCTTTTCTGCCTTTGTTTGATCTCCGATTTTAAACTGTACTGCTTTGTTTCACAGTGCCTGCAAACAACTGGAGCGCTTCTAGTGCCACTATTCATACCTGTTTGTAGAAAAGTTGGAGCTATTTGCAGTCATTCCGCTGTGTAGGTGGATCTGCATTTAACAGGACTCTGCTAAACAAGGAGGAGAGGTATTTAAAATGATTAGTTCAGATTTTACAGTTGTGACCTCTGCAGATTGCACAGCAACCGTCTCTGGGCAGCACCGTTCTGCAGGGAGGGTGCAGAAGGGCTCACCGGGGCTGGATGTCATTGAATTCTGAGCGTAAGGTAGCGTGGAGGACACAAGATTAGGAGTGCTGATGCTCTTTGATGTCCATATACATCTGTCACTGGGATAACTTGCATATATCTGTCTGCCTAGATTGCAGGTCTTGTCACATCACTGGATAAGCAGCTATCACGCAGGAGGGAGCAGACACCCCTGCTTTGGTGCTGTTGTCCTGCAGCCAGACCAGGTGTGCACACGGCAGGAGGCACGTCGCTGCTGGTGATGCAGATGTGTGCAGCTTCTGCTCAGGTGGCTGGGGTGGGTCATGGCAGAACTGAAGGGCCCTCATAAAAGCTGGGTGGTCCGTCCCAGCTAACACGTACACAACTTTGCAGATTTTTGCATAGGGTGCTTCTTTGGAAAACATTCTCTCTGTCCGTATTCACTGGAAAGAGTTTGGGGACTTTGTTGAAGGACACATTAAACACTGTATAAGGAGAACTGTGCTGAAAATTTAAGGCAGCCCTGTTACAGCAAAGTCAGTTTTGTAAACTCGCAGAAGAAATTGCTTTCAACCACAACTTAGCAATAGTCTGTTGAAGCGTGTGGGGCCAATTTAGGATTTACATTCCCCTCTCTCTCAAACAATTAGCTCAACTAAAAGTGGGTTATACTACAAGCATTTAACCAAGAGAAAAAAAGTAATGTCTCTTCTGCTAACCAGCATTATGGATTAATGAAGAACAGAAGTAAAATTGAACATGAAGCTCCTGCCTGGCAGCGAGAGCTTTTCAAACTACAGTTCAAAACTTCTCCCTAGAAAAGCAGTGATTGAGATTGCCTGGATTTGAGCCTGCAGTGCCTGTGCTGTGCACGGTAACAGCTGCCAGTTCCTGGCTGGGAGCAGGACCGGCAGGGGGATGGGACAGCGCAGGGCTTCCAGCAGCTGGGAGTAGGTCATTTTAGTATTTGCACTGGTGAATAGGAAGGACAAAAGGAAAGAGTTGGACCTGGCCGGTAAAAGGGCATACAAATAAAGGATGGAGAATTTTTCTTCTGTCCAGGAAATAGAGACTAACTATTCACAAACCTGTTCACTACAGTAAATAAATAAATAAAAGCCTTAGAGCACAGACTTTTGCACTCATTTGAATATGGTAATTATCTTTAGGCCATTCAGATAGAGATTAATATCCCCACAAGCAAAGGATATATTCATTCCCTTAAATGGAGAGAGCCAAACAGTCCCTTACATGTAAGGCAAGATAGAGTTTGCAGAAGGAATTAAGCACCCAAGGCACACTGACTTCCGACGGCTGCCTTGAAAGTCCTGCACTAACGATGGACTTCCAGGGCAAGGTATATAATAGGAGGAAAGGGCCTGTGACCATTTTGGCCAGTGTGAAGATGAACTTCCCTTTGCAGCGTCTGCACTGTTTGCACATTTGCTTTCCATAACCCAAGCGCTTAGTCGTGTAAACATGTTTCCGAAAACAAGCAAGCCCAGATGCTAGCTGAACTGGAGTTAAACGAAGGTCATTCAGATGGCACTGTCTAAACCAAGGCCCTAAATCCCAGTACATTCTGGTACCTGACTACAGAAGCAGCAAACTGAACACTGTTTTCTCCCATATTATATGCAATGTGTTATTCCCTCTTTGTTTCTTTGGCCCTTTCTTAGTAGAAATTGCAGTGTGCAGTATCGGATTTTGAAGTAAATATTCTGAAACCTTGCATTGCAGACCAAATGTCACAAAATAGACACGAAATGTACACTTGTAGACGGTGGGAAATTTGGTCAGTTAAATGGAAATCTAAAAGTTTGTACATTACATCTGAGGGAGGAACAGAGTTGTCCAAAATGCTGACTAGCGTTAAAGGCAGGTAGGACTTTGGTGCCCTGTCTCCCCTCAGCAGCAGCAGTGTGAGCATTACAATCAGTTCTTTCAGCCTCGCCTACATGCACATCCTTCTTGATGATCAGCTGCCTGAAATCAGTTCTCTTCCAGAAAACAGAAGAGTAAATGAGGTGAAATGGCCACCAGACAGTCCACACTTACTAGTAGTTAATTAACAGAGTTCTCTACTCTTTTATGATTTTTCTTTCCTGCTATGACTTTCATGCTCTTTCTTACTCTTTTCATCTTTCCTTCTCTTTTCAGGATCAGTGTTCTTAATGCTTAAAAACTTCAACAGTGGAGGAAAAAAAAGTACGTGTAAAATCTCCTCCAAGACATTCTTCTCTGCAGAAAAGCAGTGCTCTGTGTCATCTACAAATGAAGCTTTCTTTCCAGTTACACCTCTTCCCCCTCAGCACTGTCCTCCACCCTGACTACTTGCTCCTTTTAGTCACATTATGATAAACAGACTTCTCTCTGTGGGGCTCGGTGGTTAGTAATAACTCAGCCCCATGAGGCAGAAATATAACTTTATAGTCTATGTGATCTGTCAGCAGTGGTGATGTGTAGGACTGTACTGTAAGTTGTTGCAGGAAATGCAGCTTACGGACCTATTTATTAAAATCTACTGTAGAAACAGACACGCAAACTGTAGCAATTAATGAAAAAAGTCACAGCAATCTGACCGTATACAACTTGCAAATTATTTTTAAACACAAAATTGCACTAGTAAACTGTTTTCAATTAATGATTTACTAGTTCCATTTAAAATTGAGCAGGAGATCCCAACTGAGTGTAGAAACTGTAGTAGATGGGAAAACATTGCACATTGGCTTTAGGTTCTTCTGAATTTCAAACCAAAAAATGAGTGTGGATGATGGTTTTGTTTACAATACCAACAACTTGCTGGGAACTTGAAAATTTGCCTTTTTACCTCTCTTAGATCATCAGAATTGCAGTCACTTTCCAAGGCTTGACAGGAGGAAAAAAAAATATGCTCCTGACTGATGGAAAAAGAGGTTCTCTCAAACAGGGAGCAATCACAGACAAACATTAACTCATATTAAACATATCACTAATACATGTAAAGAGACCACAGGAGCTGAAGTGTTCTGCATGCTATGCTGATTCAAAATCAGCAAGAAGATATGCATCCTTTAGGTGCATAGAAAGATGGAAGAGAATATCCTAGAAAGTTTGTTATCCCAGGATAATTAGCATTAAAACTAAAGCACTTTCATGAAGTACGTTATGTCATAACATTATTTGGCAATCTTTCCCACCCTTCTTTAGTGCATCGGAAATCTTGGTCTAGACAGGACTTTTCATTTTTAAATATATTGTAAACATATGTACTTCAATACATATTTACTTGAAGACAAGTTCAAAATGTGCACACCTTGTACTCAGGGAGGTTTATGGTAATCCTTAATTCCCAAGTGCCCTTATTCCTGAAGTTAAGACTCCCCGATTAAAAAGATTGCTGCCCTCGGGGACAAGTGCTAGTGAAATTGTTGGTGATCCTAATGGGGGAACTGTAGGTAATATGGCCCAGTTCATGAAACAACTCAAAGATGAGGATTTTATGGACCACATATTCAAAGATGTTTAGAATATCCCATGAACTCGGTGAAAGTGTCTCAGCATGTAATCCAGCCTGTACTTCTGTTTTGTGGAAAGCTGTAGAAGATAAGCTGGCTCTTGAATTGCTAGGGACACATGTTGCGCTATTCTTGAATACCCTTAGCTTCCTAAGAGGTGTAGGCATCATATTTAGGTGCACAGTATTGCACTCGAGCAGAGAGGTGAGGAAGACATGAGTAAAGGAGGCTAGATCATTTCCTGCCAAGAGGGGCTAAACTGCAGTATTTGGAAAGGGGAAGAAAAATGTTGCTTGATAATTACGACAAGTTAGTCTTGGGGAGTAATACTATAACAGTCCTAAAGGAGTGACTAAATTTGACTGCACTAGTCCTAAAACATTTCCAAAAGCTCTCTCCTCTGGCTGCCAGCGTCAGCTCTTGCTCTTGTTCAGCTTCAAGCAGCTGTTTTTCATCCATGAATTCAATTCACCCCACTGAACATGGGCTCATTATGTAGAAGTAACATGGTTGCAGGCAGTGAAAACTAGCTAGTGCTATGTGTGTCACATACATACATATTGCTGGCATTTGAATGCAACCATCCTACCTAGTAAATGCAACACCACGCAGATACTGTAAGAGACCAGAGGGAAAACTAAGTCCTGTGGGATGCCACAAAACTGAGCCAAGGAAGGGGGACAACTGTTGGAAGTGCTGTTCCTGTTGAAAAAGACTGAAGCCATCTTAACATATCGCTCTGTTTTTTCTGCCACCTCTTCTTGGTGCAACAGCTGTATCTCATGGCCAGTAGTGTCAAACGCTAAAGAGGTGCAGGATGAAGAGAATGGATGTGTTCTCTCTTCATTGCCAGAACGAGGTCATCCATCAGTGCCATCATAGTGGTTTCATTTGTGTCCTGGCTTGCATCCAACCTGTGCCGGGACTGCTTCAGTTAGCTAAGGCAGATTCCCTTATGCCATACAACTAACCAACCCTTTCATAAATATTAAAAACTTAAGCATGCACTGTGCTGTTTAAGTTGCTACTGCATTGTCTTAACCCTCCCCTTTCCCCCTACCTGCTTCCGTCCTTTCAGTATCATGCTAACCAATTCTGCAGACATTTGGGATCAAAAACCACTGGCAGACGAGGGGAAAAAGCTTTCCTAGTATTACTGCTGAGCTATAGGCTGGATCTGGGATTTTTTAAAAAACTGTATTTATACTACTGGCCACAAAATGGCTTAATGCCTAGATCCTGCAGTAGGAGTTCCTCCAGCAAACCCATTTAATGATTCATCTTCATCTCTCTTAAAAGAAATATAACTATAAAATTGTACACAAAATACACATCACACTTCACTGAAAGGGGAGGAACAAGATTCCACCAATTCCAGGCATCCATCTCATTAGTCTTAGGCTCAGCAGCATATCTTTAACAAGCTTGCAGGTAACATTTTAAAGCATTCCCTGCTTATTCACCCTACCCAAGTGGTCTCCTGGTTTGTTTGCCTTTTAAATTTAAACTTGTCAACTTTCATGATTATGGTTGGTGTCTGCAGCTCACAGCAGATATGTGTATATTATTTTGTTTCACGTTGTTTGTATTAGTTGGGTTGTGTTTTAATGTGAGGTCATTACAGTGAAAAAGTTTTATGTATAAATCCAAAGAGGGCGAAAGAAAGAAAAATCCCCACTGCTCACTGGAAGTGGAAATAAAATGGCAAGGTCCTAAGTTTCTTTGAATTTCTGTCATCTTAATTGAAATAAGGTGATATAGTTCAATATAGCACCCTGGAAATGAATAAAGTGTGCTTAGTGCTCAGGGCTTGAACAGCTAACGCCTAGAAAGACCCTCCTGTAGTCAGAGGCAAGGCCCGCCTCACCAATCAACCTGTGGAGATAGACTGGGGCAATTCCGTGCAATAGCCCTTTCACATCGGGATATGAATTTGATCAAACAAGCTGGCATTGTGAATCTAGTTGCCCCAAACAAGTCTCCTGACCATACTAGTGCCAACTCCCTAATCTTTGCAAACTGATAAAACTGGCTGGTTTTGCTCAGCAGATAAGCAATCACCTGTTTGAGGTCAAAGTGCCAAAACGTATGTAACACCACGTCTCTGGGTGCACTGCTAGCTGCAAGGATCCAGGTGCATGGCATGTCCCTGTTTTATTTGTGTCTTCTAGCTGTAGCATTACATATGTAGCTGTCATTCTCCCAGAAATAAAATTGTGAAGCTGGGAGCATGTATGATTATTTATACCTGAAATGTCCGTTGCTTTTCTTTAGTGTGTGCTATGAATGTTCAGCAACTTTAAAGGTGACTTAAATATGAAGCCCTAAATCTCTCGCACAATTCCATTCTGTTCAGCATCCCCACTCTTTGGAGGAAGTTAATGAAAGTAAAATACACAGAATAAGACGATGGACCTAAATGTATTATATAAGTCTTGGCTTGTGTGTGGTCAGTAACACTGGACTGTTTCACACAGTTCAAAGATTGTCTTTTGAAACAGAAGCCTGGGAAGAACAAGGACCCGTCAGCCCCCCCTCCCTGACCACCAGCTTCAGTCCTGGAGCTAGCATGGTTAATCCAGAGCAAAGTTTACTTAACAGCACTGAAAGGGGCAGCCCCCCTCAGCAGTCCTTAGTTTTGAGATGACTTTAGCTCTTTGCAGTTGCCAATGTAGCACCTGCACTAGGAACAAATTTTTAAAAGTAGGTCACAACTGCACATGCAATTATTGATTGCACAAAGCAGGCAGGCTATAAAAGTGTCCTGGTGTATCTGCTTTAAGTGCTGGCACGCAATGTCAGGAAACCCAGAAAACACAGGACCACCTGTGGAGTCCTCACTGCGGTATGATCCTGTTAAGTTAATACTCTCGAGCCTCTCTGCTGACTAATACAGGCAAACATTACAGCCAGCCAGGATTTTAATAAGCGGGACACTTTTACCTAGGGCACATGCCAACCCTAAGCTTGCTATGGAAAGCAAGCACAAAAGTAAGCAAGAGGTTAAAAAAGAAAATGTCTGGCTTTTTCAACAGCTGGGTTCCATTGTGAAAGGGTCATGTGGTGCCAAGGAAAACAGAAAATAGGAAGGCACACAGATTTGTTAGTTTGAAGTAATTGACCACATGGTGTCCAATGGTTTGTGTTCTCATGTTCTCCAGAGCGAGGTCCCACGGGAGCTGAGGCAGGGGTTCCAGTTCCTAGCACTCTATTGTTTACCCTGATGGTTTCCAGATGCTGGAGACAAGGACAGTGAAATCTTTGGGACGCTGCCAAAGAATGAAAAAGACTAAAGAAAACACTGACGGTATTTTTTCATTTTATTTTTAAAGAGACAGTACTTCTTTTCACTAAGATCATCTTCATTTACAGTTCCCCTGCTCTCTCAAATACACATGCGCACACTGCTTTTCTCTCTTTTTGCCCTTTCCTCCCCTCTCTGTTTCTCTTTTTGCTTTTAAACAGCTCTGTAATGCAACCAACCAAGGGAAAGCAATGTAGGGGGGTTTCTTCCCCCTTGGCATCTGTCGCTCATTTAGTTGTAACACAGTGGATGTGCAAAAATGGTCAGAAAACCCCAGCAAAAACTTCAGGCAGGCAGATGACCAAGAGAGTGTCAGCAGTGATGGGAAAGCCTCAGAAGGCTATGAGTTCAAGTTTGCTTTGGCACGGCTGGAAGAAGTTTGCAGAATTCTACAAAGCGTTTCCAAACATCTGAACCACGGAAATCAGGGAAGGGGAGCAAGGATGGGAGAGCAGTAGGCATTTTCACCAGCAAAGCCAGAAAGCCGAGAAGAGCAAGGGAATGTAAAATAATGAAAAAACCCCTCCCTCCTGGTAATTAATTCTCAGCTCCCAGAAAGATGAGGTCCAAGAGCAGGACTTTAGTGTTTGGAGACCTGTATTCTAGTCAAGTTTGGCTGCCAACGCTCTGAGTCAGAGCAAGTTTCTACATTGCACCTACGTGTATGTATGTACTTGAGGTTGGGCAGAGACTGTGGAAATCCACGAAAGAGTTCCTGTTGTTGCCTTCAAAAGGTGGTGAATGAGATAGCTGTCCTATTCACATGTTACAAATATCAGGTTGTGCCTTTCCTTTTGTTTTAATGAAGGGTATCTGCTATAGTCATGTCTTTGCTGCAGTCTTCACATCTCCTGAGAGGGGTGGTAAGTGCATGGGAATGGGTGTTTTGCAGAAAAAAACTCCTCTAAAGTAGTCTTTGTAGAGAATTTAATTTGCTAAAATAAAACTTTAGCAAAAACTGCCATTCAAAAAGAAATAAAGTTTTGAAACAATCTACAAGCTTGATTCTAGATTTACTAGTAAGTGTAAAAATCCGCTCATATCATTGTTCAAACCCCATCTATACTCAAAACCTTAGGCAAACTGCTGGCCAGATTTCAGACCTCCTGATACTACCATCCTCTGCTTATTCAGCTTCTTCCAAAGAACCTCTTACAAAACCCAAAGATGCCGAAACCTGATGTTCTGGGCCTAAGGTACGATAAAAGAGCGCGAGCACCTTTCCTTTTTCTCCTTCCTGTCTCCTGGACAGGCTGAAAGGGCCCTTACATCTCTTCCCTTTGTGAGGTGGTGGTAGTCCTTGCATGTAGGGCTGATAAGAACGCATCATTCAGAGAGGAGCATTGGTTTGTTTCTAGTGTACATTTCACAGATTTTTAATGTTAAATGTACTCCTTTCTTTTTCTTACGGTATGTGTTAACAGTAACACAGAGGAGCTGAATTCTGACAGCACTGAAATCAAAAAGAGTTTAAGAAAGCGGCTTCTCAGCAGATGCTGTAAACAGGACCTTCAATGTGAGCCGATACTTCACAAACTGAGAGCGGGGTATGTTTGTACGTTGACCTGCACATGCCCAGTCATTCTGTGTCAGACAAGTAAAGGACCGCGCTGACACATCTCAATGCACACACTTGGTAAATCCATTCATAAACGAATTGAGAGGCACATGATGAATAAATTTACGTATCTGTTTGATGACATGCTAAAAACATTAACTGTCTTATTTTGTCAAAGAATTGTGCTACTTTCCAACTGTAAAACCAGATCAGACCATGCTGAATGCTAAAACAATGCAGCCTTTTTATCGCCCCCAATGCAATGAAGTACAGTCTCAACTTTCATTTTTCCCCTTTTTTAAAAAACAATAAAATCTAAACTGTATTTGAAAATAAAAGCTTCCCTGTGATTTTCTAATTAACCTCTTCCATATTATTTGGGAACAAGGAAATAAATGAGCTGCAAGCCTATTTCCCTCTCCACAAACTGTAAATAACTAAGGTTGTGACTACCTGGTCTTTGAATCACAACTTGAATGGTGCCTGTTACCAACAACTAGTCAGGTGGTTCCGTGTCAAGCTTTTGTTTTACAGGATAGCAAGCCTAATACCTTAATTTTTTGTTAATGTAGATCTAATGGTAGCTATGGGAACTGTATCACCTTCTCTGGAGTTGGACCTTTTTTATTTTTGTTGTAACTAAAGGCAGTTATTTCCTTCATTAAATAGCTTCCTTTTGTACAGGCACATACATGCCAGAATTGCTATACTGGGCCAGACAAAGGTTCTAGTCCAGTCCCTGGCAGGGCCAGCAGTGGATGTCAGAGGAGAGTACAAAACCAAGCTAAGCCTAAAACAGTATTTATCCCACTATGCTCTCCCAACCTCTGCTGATTTGTAATTCAAGGATGCCCTGAGCCTGAGGTGGTATCTTTTCCCAAACTCCATTCTGACCTTGCCTCTCAGAAATATAACCTGAGTGTGCTGTATCTGATAGAGCACAGCTGATGAATGAACAAATGAATAACAGTGTCGTGAATGTGCTAATCAAGTGGCAGCATTAGGTTGTAATTCAATAATTCACTTCCACTGAAAAAATCACAAGTGACTGAACGCTCCGTATTTCTTATTTTGGGTGGAGATAATGAACAACGCGACTGTCAAATGCTATGTGAAAATCCTTATGTTCCCCACGCTGTGCCTTCTAATTTGGAAGATGCAGATAGAATCAAAATGACTCACAGTCAGGATAGAAAAGATATTTTTGTTTTCAGACTTGCACTTTTTGGAGGCTCAAATGGTATCAAGTAGATTAGCAAGAATGTTTTTATAAAAGGTTCTGTTTTCTCTGTTGAGGTGTCTTGGTTTAAACATGCTGCTTGTGTTGGTGACTTATCAAGATGTGCTTTTCAGTCCAGTTCCAGAAAGACAAACTCCTGCAGACAAAAGCCACTACCAGAGCTTGCTCTCTTCCTGTGCACTGATCTTAGAAGGGCAGAGGGAGGACTGCAGGCAAGGCCGGACAGCTTGCTCCGCCTCCCCTGGACCTGGGCTCAGCCGTGGGGAAGAAGCACAACTGTGGTACTGCCACAGAGATTGTACCGTCTCTGCAGACAAGCAGAAGAGCTTTCCCTAGGGGCTGTCAAATGAAAACTTAAACCTCAACCAATTTTTGATCTTGTTACTATGATGTAAACAGAATAAAATATAGGGAAAATGCTTTGAAATAGAAAACATAACTCTTGCTTAAATTAATGTGCTAAATTTGTTTATTCCCTTATTCTTACTCTTCTTTTAGGACTTTTTTTACTGCAAAAGCATAGAGACAGACTTACAGTCCTGTAGAGAGATTGCATCAGTTTCTGAGTGTACCTTGCCTCTTTAAAGTTTTCTGTCTTAGCAGACTTGAAATGAATAGGTGCATAACTGAAATTAGTTCTTAGTATACATAGAAAGAATAAAGTGTATTGGATGACAGAGGACAAAGTGGACGGAGCTTAAAAGGGCATTTAATATATGATGATTTTTCCTATTTATTTTCATAACACTAGATTTGGTGAAGATGGTTGAGGACTAATCCTTAGCTAGTCTAAACAGATATAAATGGGTAAATGCAGCTTTATGGCTTTGTAGTGGCTGTGAATCTAGCTCCTAGCATTTCCCTCTTAAACCCTATTATAGAGATGAACTGCATGGAAGGATATTTATTGCAATCCCCTAAATATAGGTACTGCGATTTTGACTGGCTTTTAAGTACTCTCTGAAGGGTGTGTTGCCAATTCCCTTGTACATTCTGCTTTTTCAGGCACCTGAATGAGAGTTTCAAAACCTTGACAGAAATTAGTACGCTTGGGGCTGCAGGTCTCTGCCAAAGCAGTATGAGTATCTAACACACTGTGTTAAAGCTTAGTGGCAAGATGGAAACCTTTCAATTCCATTGCACTTTCAACCACTGCCAACCTGGCACTCCAGTGTGCAAGTTTTGAATCAAGCCTGGTGTATTTTTTTCCAGGCAGATTTTTTCCTTACTGTAAAAACTGACTGCTCTATTTTAGAATAACATTTCATTTATGATATGTAAAAGGTGGCTTGAAAGGAGCTCTAGGACAAGCCTTCGGTGGCTTAAAAAGAAGAAATAAGTTGTTACTATATATGTTTTTCCTCTTCATCTGTATGTTATTGGAGAGATGAGCATGAATCCTGGGTATTTATTTGCCTTTTTCTTACATGTGCTACAGAAACAACTGAGATGTTTTAAATAATGAATATAAGAAGGAACACCAACTGCTTCATAAGCAGCTAGTGCTTTGGAGAATCTCTGGATTTGGATTTCCAGTTTCAGCCATCAAGAAGGGTTGGGTTTTTTTTCCACAAAGTACAGCTTATCAATCTGTTTTTCAGGTGTTCAACACACTAAATTGGTATTTTATTTTTTTGTATCTTCTATGATTTTTCGAAAAATTATAAGGACTACAGGACAGAGCAAATTCAGTACCTAGTGCTAAAAGTGAAGGTAATATTTTGTTTTGTAATTTTTTCTCACAACTCAAACATTTAAGAGTTTGAACTCTTAATCTAATGCTCTGCATCGGCATTGGAGATAGAGCTCTGATCAAGACAAGAAATTTTAAATGGGATAGATGTATTTGTTACAGAGACAAAAAAAGAGAGAGATACCTTCAACATTTGTCTGTGACTCCAGTGTGCTAATAATGTGCTTGCTGCAAGCAGCTGATTTTCTTCAAGTACATCTGACCTAGCAGATGTCTTAAAGTTAGGGAGCTATGACCTCAAGCACTGGCTTATGGAGAAGTTGGCTCCCAAAGAGACCGTCAGAGAGAGAAAATAAGAAAGGAAGATGGTTTTATTTGTTGCATCCGGTTAACCGGTAACAAAACAAACAGAAAAACATACACAATTATGTCCTGGATTTCAAGAGCTTCAATTCCAAACTTTGTTTGACCCGGTTACTCTGGGCTGGCTTTAGAAAATGAAACGCTGTCTTTCCTCCTAGGCTTGAAAACTGTTTCCTGCCTGGGATTTATGGCTAGTGGTGGACCTCAAAGGACTGCATAATGTTCAGTATCGTAGGAAGTGAAGTAGATTTAGCTGCGAACACAAACCAAAAAGGGGATTATCAGCAGATTTCTGCAGCGCTTGTGTCTATCACGTGTAGCAGACTCCAAGGAGTTTTCTCCCCTCTTCTTTTGTCATGTTTATACTCAGTAAATTGCATGTCTGGGGATTGTATGCTGTGGTCAAAATGTCATCAGTTAAAATGTGAGCAGTTTTAAGCTGGTTATATTGCTCTAAAATATTCTACATTAAGATACTATCTTGTTCCCATCCAAAGTATAGGCGTTGGCTATTTCTGCTGCAACTGTTTAATGCCTTTTTTTTTTTTTTTTTGAGGTTCAGGCCTAAAATAGTGGTTTATGTTACATGCCTTTTGAGCTGTGTGTTTTCTTGTCAGAATGTGTGAACAGATTATGGTACAGGCAAACCATGCTGCTTAATAATCCACGGGGCAATCAGATAGCAGAGCACTGAATGACCCGTGTGGTTTCAAAGTGGGCTTCACCGATGGCAGCAGAAGTTGTGCTGTAGAAGTCAGTGGGAATAAGATGTAGCTCCCATAGGGATGAACTTAAATAGAGGTGTGGTAACATTTTCTCACTTGCAAGCGGTATCTAGTTTGAGGAAAATTGAATGTAAGATGCTAAGAGATTAGGATTTTTAAAACTTCTTCTAATGAGAGCCTCATAACTGATGCAGAACTATGACTGCCAGTAATATTTTGCTTTTTTTGTTGTTGTGCTCTCCTTGAAGCACTGTGAAAATATCACTTTGAAGTCTCAATTCTCCTGTGCACTCTGGACTAAGCCTGCATGGCAGCACCTTACCTCCTAGTCACCGTGTTGTCAGCCCCTCCAAAAAGCCTGATTTTTTTGGAAGTCACTGAGCATCCTCTCCCAGGCCATCTTAAAAATGTGTAAAATGTCATTTCAGAGAGAAGTGATAATCACTGGGAAATCTTGGCCCCTGTACATTTTTAAGACAGCAGCTGCTGCCAGGAGGGAGAGGACGCGGGCTTTTCATGGCACGGAGCTGCGCCACAGCTGCTTGGGTGGCACCAGTGCGAGAGGGGGTTCAAGCCTTGTAGAGCCCCTCCAGAAGAGTGATGCCTGTGGTCTTGTTACATCTTTAGCACTTTGGTTGCCTCTTTCTTTCTTCCTTTTGTATGTATTCTTTATCTTTTCTAGCAAGCCACTATTGTTTCTCAGGTTATATCACAAAACAAAAGCCAAAACTTCTACTCAGAAACTATTGATGCAAAATACTGACTAGACATAATTTTCTGCTTCTCATGGTAGGCCTCTGCCTACCTATATTTTTGGATATAAAGCATAAGATGTGGCTGAAGGAGAACCTGCATTAAGGGAAAAAATCTTTCCAGACCTAGAACAGGACCTGAAGGGAAGAGGGTTTAATTCCACTATGGCACTTAGGACGTGTCGTTGCCTTTCTTATTCCTCACACTTCCCCACGGATTACTAGTTACTTTTGGCTTGAATAGGAATGTGGTACAGCAAAGTTAATAATTTTAGACTCTTCTTATTTTAGCAATGTGGGTCAAGCAGAATAAAAAGAGAGTGTAAGAACACAAATAAGAGGAAAAATGGATTAAGTTCTGTTACTGAACAAGGAAAGCTCTCTTTGAACTCAAGGATTAAGGACTGCAGAATATGGCAAAATATTTGAGAATGTAAAGGCTATGTCTTTGGCACTTGATATCTAAAGTTGTAGGTATGAGAGCTGAGATCTAGGTGTTTGTGTGTATCTTCTGTCACAAGCCTAATCACCCAAGCAAGCAAGTTCTGAAATATATATTTAACTTCGAAAGCACATGAAAAATTATACTGAAATCAGGTAAATTTTGCTGGTCGTGGTCTTATGACTCCAATAGTAAACTTAATTTGAAGGAACCTGAACTTAAACTGTTTTTTTCTTAAAGAGAGAAAAAAAATTTCTTATCTCAATCCAGTTTCATTTCTCTGTGAGAGTTGTGTATGTGGGGAAAAGTTCAGTACTTGTTACTCTTCCTAACACTCAGACTATTTTAGAGCAAACAAAAGAGAAAAGAACCATTGCTGAATGAGACTCTGTTTCCATTGCTTAAGATGGCTCTCATCTTGCTGTAGAAATACGTGTGAAAGCAAGAGAGACAGCTGCGCCAAAGAGCCCAGTAACCCAGAAATTTCCTGTCCCATTCTTTCCTATGGAGAATGCGGGGATTTGGGAGCTCTCAAGACAAACATGCATCTATATTCCCATATAAGACGACAGTACAGCTGCCAAGATTGTAAGATACCACAGAGTCAGTAATTGTTTCTGAGACAAACTGTGCTAGCAATGGATAATCCTGACTTTTATTTATACATAAAAATATATTTTTAAAAAATTCCCTGTTAGGTTATCCATTAAAGTCAAATGGATGCTAGGGTAAACAAACATGATAATAGCTAATTCCTAGGCTCTACAACTGTTTCATTGGGACTGAGATTTTGTGACAGTTTTTGCTGTAGTGCTTTACAACGCTTGCTCGCATGCACCAGAAACACCACGAGAAATCATAGAATTGTTTAGGTTGGAAAAGACCTTTAAGATCATCAAGTCCAACCGTTAACCTATCACTGCCAAGTCCACCACTAAACCATGTCCCTAAGGGCCACATCTACACGTCTTTTAAATACCTCCAGGGATGGTGACTCAACCCCTTCCCTGGGCAGCCTGTTCCAATGCTTGACAACCCTTTCAGTGAAGAAATTTTTCCTAATATCCAACCTAAACCTCCCCTGGCGCAACTTGAGGCCATTTCCTCTCGTCCTATCGCCTGTTACTTGGGAGAAGTGATGACACCCACCTCGCTACAACCTCCTTTCAGGTGGTTGTACAGAGCAATAAGGGGAGACAAGAGGAGGGTGGGTGTCCTTTTTCTTCTTGTGATGCGCATATAGAGTTACATAAAACTGGAAGTAAACAGTTGTCCATCACTCGGGACAAAGATGTGTTTTGCTGAGTTCACTTCATATGCAATTAAAATCAGAGCTGTGATACTGATTGGGATGAACAGTCATAGGAGACCTATAATATTACTGGTGTAACACAGACTTTCCCAGCAGCTGTGGAAGTTAGAGGCTGTATACCTATGGCTTTGCTCTCATTCGATGTGAGAACTGGCAGGCATCCCATTTTTTGCCTGCACACCACCCTGATGCTGACTGTGGGCTGTCCTCTGGTGCAGCCGCTGCTTCTCCTTGGGAGTGTTGCTCTCCGCTAACAGTGCCTGTGCACAAACTGACCAATTTACTTTTCCACTTTATCTTAGCTCTTAAGCTGTGAAAAGATAACAGCAAGTACAGAAAGCCTGTTTCAAAGTGACATTTCCCCTTTTACTGTGGAGCACTAGGACACGGCTGTCTGGATCCTGACTAGAGATAAAACCTTATATGCAAGATTGACCAGAAGTACTCTTTGAATGTGCCTGAATTGTACTAGCCAAGGAAATCTGTTGCTCCTTTCTCTTTCTTTCTCTTGCTCCTCCCCCTGCACCTTTTTCCATTGTATGGCAATGGTGGAAAGAAGGAAAGCAAAAGACAGGAATAAACGTAAAAGATCAAGGAAGTTGATACAATCCGACTAAGTGGCCACTTTTTCCCATTGTATTTAAAATCCATGCATTAAAAAATTCTGAAAGTGTAGGTCTGCAACTGTGCTTGCTGGCTGCAATGATGTAAACTGAGCTACTCTGTTGTGACCTGCTGCTGGTATTTCTGCATGAGAATACTCCATCACTAGCAGGGACGAGTTCAGCAACCAGGTCTGATCAGAGAAAACAGTGTTTTAAATATCACCTTATTAATGTCTGGTGCTTGTCTTCATAAGTGGGTTTTTTTCCTTTTCCTTTCTTGGCAATAAATCTGCAGTGTTCTGATTTCTGAAAATGTATGTATTTTTGTTAAAGAGTACTCAGATTCTACAATGGAACTGCACTCTCTCTTTCAGAAGTTAAAACCAGTCAGCTAGAGTTTTTGTGGGAAAAAAAATAATAATCTTAAGTTCCAGTCTTGCAATTGGATTCATGCAGGATGACCTGTAGTACAGTTGGAAATTCCCCTGACATTTAGGGAAAATCTTCATAGACACAAGGATCTGACTGTAAATTCATGACCTTGAAAATGTATGTTTTGTCACTTACTGTAAGACCAGAGCTGCAGCCACGTCTTGATATTTGAAAGGGAATGTATTAGAAATTCAGTCATTTTCCTTTAATGGAATATCTAATAATTGTTTATTTGGAATTAAACATCAGCCTTTCCTCATGTAAGTACCGAGGCAAACACATGTGGTCAGAAAGACCCGATCTTCCAGTATGAGGCAAAGCGGATAAAGAAATTTGCTTTATATTGGCTTGGGATCATTTGTATTAGTTGAATTACAACAAAAAAAATCCCTTCTACCACGTCTCCAAGAACCAGGCATGAATCCGATAGAGACATCTGTGACTGGAAAATGTGCTACGTTCTGGCCAAGCTGTCTCTGCAGAGTGAAATATGGGGTAAGTGAAAGTACTGCCCTGGAAAAGCGAGTAGTAGTAAAGCTATACAGACGTGAGAGAGAGGCTTCTCTTCTGCTCAATGATACCTCCTGCCAATGTAGGCCAGTGGAAGAGAGGAGAGGAGAAGAAACGCTCAAGGATGAAAGGAAAATAGGGAGGAGACAAGAAAACCAACTGGCAAGTGAGGGACTGAAGAAAACACTATGAAAACAAGACCAAAAATAATGTTTCTTCAGCATTCAGGTTTTTTTCTTACATTTCTCTCTTATAACACGTTGCTCACTCACTCTGATACGTCTGCCAGCCAGCTAGCACCCTGTCCTGGAGTAAGCTAGCTGACAAAAAGGAGGAGAACAATGCATTTTAGGAATGGCTGAACCGAGCACGGTATCTGTATGCAAACTATAAGGCCACCTCCAAAGAGCACATTTAGTCTAAAGTTAAACAAATGTAACTAGTATTTCTTCAGGTTTATGACTGTTTGAGTTGTCCAGCGCTGATTTCCTTCTAATTTGGCAATATATTTCTGGGCAATTCCTCCTGAAAGGGCTAAAATCTGCATTGGTTATTCTGCTTGTTGCAGATTAGGTCTGTAGAGACCCTGCTATCTCTTTTGATTTGGGCTGTGATGAGGCCAAAAGGATGATCTGGGAAAATAAAGGCTGGTCAGCCTCCCTTCGGTCCCTGGCAAACCCATGGGGCATGTCCTCTTGGAAGCCACTTCTGGGTACATGAAGGAGGTCACTGGGACCAGTCAGCATGGATCTACTGAGGGTAAATCATACCTGATTGCCTTCTATGATCAAATAACTGGATTTGTGGACGAGGGGAGAGCAGTGGGTGTCAATAACTTGACTTGAAGCAATCTGTAGACAGGTAGCAATAAAGTGTAGGGATTCAGAAGACTGTTATGAAGGCTAAATAAACACTGGGACTGTTTAGACACAGTAAGGGAACGAGTATGTGACAGGAGTGTAGAGTGGGTAAACTGGAAGTTCTCCTAGCTCTTTTGCAGAGGAAGATGTTAAACTGAATTAGAAAATAACACACTGAAAAGGTTTAAAGGAAATATGCATTATACAATGCATAGTTCCAATCTTTGGCACTCACGGAGACTGAGAACCGAACTGGATTCAAAACCAGAATCGGGGATTTATAAAGAGTGAGAACAATGAGTTAGGCATGGTAGAAACCGTTCTGCAATTAATAAAAAACATTATTCTGCAGGACATGTGGCAACTACAACTCATAAAGTGTATCTTTGTCACATTGTTCTAAGATTTTACATCCACTGGAGGATTTTTTTTAAACTTCTTGAAGTATCTGTTCATTGTCCTTTACTAAGAGTGATCTCTCTTTTGAGGCTGTTCCTGTCTAATAGTCTGAGAAAAGGTGCTGGGTATCTCCAGGCTTTTGGCAGCATAGGCAGAACTTACACAGCAGTTGTGAATCTGATGGTGGAAGACGATGACTTTATGGAAAGGGCTGGAAGCATGACTCAAACAGCACGGAGTGCAGGATGCCATGAGAGTATAGTTGCAAGCAACGATGGGGTTGTGGAGAACTTAGTGAAAACCAAGATGCTCGCAGGAAAAGGATACTGACAAAGATGCTAGTGTTGGGGGAGGGACAGAAGAGGATGTAATCAGAATAATAGAGAGATCTGAACTTAACTAAAGTGGCATTGAGCTGCAGCCATGCTGCTATTTTAGTCCATCTCCTGGAACTGCAGGGTTATTTACTGGAAATCTAGCCTGAAAATGCATTCTTTGTGTAATGCTCTAAGTAGGAAGCCACCCCAAGGGATGCAAATTACCAAATACTGTGACGTGCTGGTGTAGAACATAAACCCAAACAAACCAGGACTCTCAAAGGCCTACAGCTAAATATTTATTTCAGAGTCAATTTAAAAGCAAAATTCTCATCCAGCAAGAGCACACAGTAATCCTGCAGGTCTAACTTGGCTCCGCTACTTGCTCACGCCACATTCCCGGCCCAGACAGATTTTAATGTTCAACTACTTGGGGTCTGCAGTGGGGTCAGTCCTGTCTGCCTCAGGTAACAGAAAGGGCACTTTTCACAGTACTTAACAGTACACCACCTATTCAACACACATTATGGAAACTAATAGTAATGATAGCCCAAGTCTATTAGAAAAATTTACACTAGATTTACACAGACGTTTAATAATTAAAATACCATTTAATTCTTCAACCAGCCTCAAATTAAGATTCCCTGGAATTCATCCAACAGTAATGTGGCAAACTTACCTTTCATTAATTTGGAAGAGCCTTTTACCACAAATCAATCTGTTGCTGACAAACAATTTTTTAAACATTTGGATTTCTTTAGGGAAGTTTTGTGAACATTCATTCCTCTCACTGAATACTTTTTCATTCATGAATAACCACAAGGATGCAAATGCAATTACTTTTTGAGCATGCGGTCTTCCTGAATGAATAAATGTCTCATCGTTTATCTTCATCTGTGGGCACCTATAAAACTGTGGTCTCTCCATTATTTTTTTTATACCTCCCAGGAACTCTCTGTGTTAGATAAAATGCTATGACAGCCTAACAGCCAAATTAAAGTCCTCGGGTACCAAAGTAAGGAACAGTAGCGCACACTTCTCTTTGTGTAATTTGGTATTTATACATGCAGCATTCTTGCTATAAAAGGCTGATCTTTTTTGGCATAGCAGTTCAAGGATGAGCAGATTTTATGAATTTAACTGTGGAAGTCTGATATCAATTTTCTACATTAAAAAAAAAAAAAAAAAAAGGAAGGAATAGGATCATAGTGAGTTCCCCAAGACTGACTATGAGTTTTTTGGTCATGTGCTTAATGTGTTTAACTGGTTGCCAAGGAAAGTCAGCTATAGGTTGCACAGTTGGTAGGTTTCAATAATTTTTCATTCTAAAGAAAGGCTTTAAAAAAGTATGGCTGATAGGACAGTGCATGGAAATTTTTTTATTAGTCTTATTATAATGAGTTTACACAGCCCCAGAGGCTGCTTTACAGAGGTGAATGTCATGATCCCCATCTTACAGAGGAGAAAGTGAGGCATAGATGAACAGAAAAGATGTGAAGGGCAGGAGCAGGGCTGGGAGGAGAACCCAGGTGTCCTGGCTCTGGGCTCAGTTCCTGACTTTGGGCATTGTATGTTTCCTTTTAAGACAGATATTGAATGCCTGTCCTGACAAATTGCTTCTTATGCATATGTTGTCATTATTAATGCAACCCCGAGGCAGGACAATTTAGTGCAAAACCGGTATTTCTCGAAGTTATCTAGATTTGAGGCCTGATTTATTTGCTATGAAGCAATCACTTTTGTCTTCCTGTTAGGACTGCTGCCACGTGGCCCCTGACACTGCTGAATCATCCCCTCATGCTCATACACACTGGTAATATTTGTTAAATGAAACACTTATGTCAACAATCAATGCTTGGCAGTGGAGAAAAGATGAGAAGAGATATCTTTAGTATCAAAAGGGTTGTTACACAGCAGGATACATGCCCTGCTTGAAAGTCAAAGTTTATGGCTGCTGAGCTGGGTCTTTACTGATATGCATCTAGAGAAAAGACCCAGATTATAGATAAGGGGCCAGTTGGTGTGTTAACATCCCAATCTACCCTACTTCTTTAAAGCTCTGCAGATTGTTGTAATACTCTCTGGAACTACAAGGTTCAGATATAAAATCAGCAGCAACTGCAAAAACACACGTACTGTTTTGCTTACTAATAAGTATTAGGACAGTACAAGAAAATGGAGATCTATTGCTTGAACACAAAGAATAAGACACAGATGTGGCGTGCCTATAAACCAAAAGAACTGCAAGCTGAAAGCAAGACAACAGTTGTGGGAAACAGTGGGACTTGAGTGTCCAGTTCCCTAAGGTTCCTTCGGAAATTTTAGCGAAGTATGGGAAGTTTATTGCATGTAGCATCATTCTGAGACCCAGCATCTCTTGGAGGCTTTGTTGGGGAACAAGGAGTGCTCAGCTGTCTAAAAACTAATAGCTACAGGATTTGGATCAGGATCTGGTTTTCAGTCTTGTTCTCTAGGGAAAAAAGAAAGGGCCACAAACCACCTCATTACCAACCTTAAAAATGGCTGTAGGTGAATTTTCCTCTGGAAGCTTTGCCCTGTGCCATTAACCAACATGACTTCCTGCTCAAAAATCCTTCTTTCCAAGAAGCCACGAAGCAGAGACCAACGGGAGAGAGAAAAGGCTATTTTAGCTACTTTAGGGCTTGGGCTTCCAGTAGGGAAGTGGACTTTCCCAGAGACATGCTTTGTTTGAAGGGAAAAAAAAGCACTCAACAAAAAAAAAACCCAACTCATTTGGAATCTCACCCCTTGGATGCAAAGCTCTTCTATTCCTGTCCTGTCTTGCTAAGCTTCAGTTTCTGTTTTGCAGTCCTTGAGTCACCAAGTGACCAGACTGCAAGCTTTTCCACACATACTCACATACTCTTCTGCTCTGTTTGCCTCTGCCTTTGTTCCACTGGGATAAAGAATTACTATTTTGCTGAGAGGGAAGAATGTAGATGATTATGTGCAAGATGAATTCAGAACCTGCTTACTGGAGGTGCACACCTTAAAGATAAACATCCTGTAATTGTAAATCCCAGAACTGCCTTTTTTCCTTGAGCCTGCACTTGGAATTTGTAGAAGAAATCTCTGGGTGCTCTGATCCAGACTCACTACTCAGGGCTTTGCCTAGTAAACATTACAAATATTTAATAGCATCCCGACATTATAAGTAAGTGCACGTGAGGAAAAATCCAAACTGAAAGATTCAGAGATGTCTTCCATAAATAATTAGGAATGGGCTCAGGATAAAAAAAGTTGAATTCAGACATATTGAATGCCCAGGAGCTTATGAGCATCCAGGTCCATGGTTTGGATTCTGTCCTTTTTATAACTGCAAATCCAGAGTTGGGCTGGGCTCAGACACTGAACAGTTTGCTCAGGCAGGTTCAAAGATTCTCTGGTCTGGAGCTGGGGATCCAAATTATTTCCAAGAATAACTAACATTTACATTTTTTCCCCTTGTCCTCCAAGGGCCTCACTATATTGCTCTTGGCTTATGGAACGTGCATGGACATCAAAGGGGATCTTCTATAGTAAGACAATATGTATCAGACCCTATACAAAAACAGAGAAGAAAAAAGTCCTTTGTATGTTTGGAAATTATGATCTAAATTTTAGAGTGAATTCTCTGGATGTCACAGGCTGGTGCTGCTTGCTGCTCCACGCTGCAATGAGAAGTGAATGAATATTAGGTTATGTTATCCCTATCCTTATTTACCATATTTCTTGGGTTTCAAACACTATTTCCTGAAGCTAGAAATCTAGCATAAAAGACAGGACAAAATCCAGAAACAACAGTGAAGTTATCAGCCATAGATTTCTCTCAACATACCTACACTACTTTGTTCTTTATTCTAATTTTTAGCTCAGTCAGGCTGAGGTGATAGTGGTGAAGTGTAGTGAGACCGCAGAATTATTTTTCTTAGCTGCTAAGATATGGTGGATATGTGTTAGGCAGAATATATATTCTTCCAGGCAGGGTCTCAAAGGGCCTGCTCATAGAAGTGTTTATGTGGAAACCACAACTCCCTGCGGAAAACAAAATTAGGGAGGAAAATTTCTGTCCACTTGCTAGAATTTGCTATAACCTCTGGCACCAGATTCTGTTCCAAAAAGAGATGATTTTTTTTTTTTAAATTATACATTAGAAGCTGGGGAAAGCCATGCATTGAAAGTACATAGTCCTGTGCTAATGAGGTTTTCAGTTTGACTGCAGGAGGAGAGTGTTCTTCTGTTGGAATATACACAACATATCTGTACTCATTTGGAGTATATCTAACTGAAAGAAGATACATAATGGAGGCATAAGAAAAAAATACTCCCATGAAGATGCATTTTAGCCAAAGATGCCAGCCACCCTGCTGACATAAGTCAGGGCTATGCAGCTGCTAAGGATGGTTTGCTTAGGTATCTTTGCACAACGGAGACCTGAGAAGTTACCCATCCCAGTTAGTGGTTTTGTCATGCTGTGGGAAGAAAGGAAGAAAGAGAGGAGATCTCTTTTCCTTTTTACTTCTCTCTCTAGATGGTATGTGTGGGATGAAACAGTTCTCTCTGGAACCGGTAGGAAAGCACAGGCAGAAGAAGCAGATGTTCCTGGGAAGCTGGTGGATTTTAGGGAAGTGGAAAGGCCTGGGGCATCTAATGCCTCCCCATCCCTACTAGTGAAATGGCCAGTGGAAGAGGAAGTAAGAGATGGAGCAAAGCTGCGTACTGGGAGAACAACACTGGCATGATGGCAGTGATAGTAATTTCAAATAGTTAGCAAGCAGCAACTGGCTTGATTGTAGTTACAGGAGGGTTACACACATTGTAACAGCTGGCATTTTGGAACATGGCCTACAAAATACACTAAAATGGTGAGTCACCTCAAATTTCACTTGAACATTTTACGTGTCTATGTGCACCCATGGCAGGTTGTTTGCCATCTCCCATTTCCCCCTCTGCTACAAAAACAGAGCCCAGTTCAATTTACCTGAGTCTTAAATTTACATACTTTCACGTCCAAAGTGATGGAAAAAGGCTAAAAGTCTACTACAAAACCAGAACTAAACTGAGATTTCTCTCCCGAGGGCCCAACAAATGCACTGTGAACAGTACATCTCACCACCGCTTAGCCTGCTAATCTTCCAGGGCTCTGAAACCTGAGACTTGGTAAGCTACAGCGAGATTTAGAGCCTGTGCATTGAACACAGCTTAGCTCCAGTAGAACGACCTGCTCTCCTGAAGCTGATTCTTTCTCCTGGTTTTAATACATTTTCAGTTCTAATCACAACTAGAGCCCTCTTTTTCTTCCTGTCAGGTTCTCCTCCTTGACACACACAGATTAGTTTTACTTCTTAAAGCTGGGAGTACACAGGCATATCTGTATCTCTAGACAGATGGGAAAGAAAAAGCCCAAGTAATAAAGCCTAAATCCAGCTTGAAAGCTCAATTTCAACCAAAACAGTGGTTTAGCCTTTTATAATGAGACCCTTAAGTTAGAAAATGTAAATCGAGATGAAAGCCATTGTTCCTATTTTGTAAGAACTCATATAAATAACTTGAGTGGAGGTTCCATGCTTGCAGATAGTTTTAAAAAATTTCAAGACGGTATCCTTCCTTCAGGTCACAGCACAAAAGATAAATGAGTCTAACCAAAATATTGGTAAGAGAGCAATCTTTAGAGGGAGAGGGATAAACTTGCTCTCAGTATGCAGAGCTGGGTCCTGATTCTTTATCTGGCTGCTGGAATCATTATAATGAAAAAGAGAACTCAAAAAAGTCCTCGTTATATGAAAGAAACATTGCAGAGTGCTGTTTTCTGGAGCTGGCTTTAACCCAGAATCTCTTGTGTGGGTGAGACTTTAAGAATTCCTTTAAACACAACTTGGATCGTGAGGCATCTGCAGAGCATTACTGCTCAGATCCCTGGACCACCACTTCTGCATATGGATAGCTTCAATGAATATATTGGCTTTTTGAGGGTTTTCTTTTCCCCTGATTTAATGTTGTACCATCCTCTCTTCACCAAGGGAGTGGTTTCTTCATTTGTGATGTGGTAGCTTTTGCCAGTTTTGGAAATTCCAGCTTGGGGAAAAAAAAAGCATCAGCATCTGCAACATGTTGTTATAATTATGTCTGAACCAAAAATCATTTGCATTATCTAGTCAGAGGGAAGTTCCTACTCTGATCTGCGTCTGAACTTTGCAACTTGAGTGGCCTGCTTTTTTGCATTTTTTTTTTTTTTTTGCTAAGAGCTTCTAGGGGAAAAGAAAAGCTACCTGACATGGGATAAATGTTGATGGAGCTAAGTGCATGTAAATGGGTATTAGCAATTTATTTAAATGCATTTTCAGACCTGACTCGGCCCCAGAAAAAGGAGGCATTAAGCTGCCCACACCACCACGTTCATCTGCATGTTTGCAAGCAGCCTTCCTTTCCCAGGGCGGCCGCACGAGCTATGGAAAGAATTCCCTGGCTGGCAGCAGCCTGGAAGGCGGCAGGAAAACACAGACCAGAGCTGCTCTCGGCTGCGCAGCCCCTGTGAGGCCCGTTCGGCGCAGAGATAAAGTTCAGTGCCGTGCGGTTTCGCAATCGGGTTCACAGTGGGGACTGCCGTTGTTTACTTTAGGGGAAGATGGAGGTGTACAAGGGAGACGGGAGTCACTCCACCATGTGCTGCCAACTGTTCGACACCCCGCTGCAGCCCTGTCCGTAATGATTTATGCAGCTGCTGGATGGGGTCTGGTTTCAGGGGATGTGAGCTGCGGGAGCAGGTGGGACTCCCAGGCAAGGACTCCAGACCCAGGACAAAACAGAAAGAGAAATCTGTCCTCTTCCCAGGGTGGTGAGGGGTCTGACAAGGAAGTACTTTGTGAGCTTAACTTTCCCCCATGATGCCAGCCCCAAGGATCCCTGCAAAGCCACCTGCCGCTTCCAAGGTAATAGGAGCCTGTGTAAAAATGCAGGAGAACTAGTCCAAAGTACAAGAGCAAATGTTGCACTGCTCAACATCTAAAGTAATTACTGCAGTAATTTTTCTGTGTGCTAGAAGTTCTTTGTTTGGGTCTGCGTACATGCACATCCTTTCAGCTCGTCAACTCTGACATGCAGCACTTGCCAAGGTAGGATTTTATATCACCTCCCACATGAACCGTGGCATAAAGAGGGACAGGATGCTCTTTATTTACTGCCATTCTGGGGATTCTTCTCCAGGGCTTGCTATCGATGTTTTTACAATTTAAAGTAATTTGTAATTTAAAGCCACAATACCCAGGCCAACGATAACAACAGTTCTCCTATTGAGCTCTGCGGAAGTTCACATCCTCTGCTTTGTATTCCCCCTCTCCCCTGCCTGCACTTGATGCGTTTTGCCAGTAGGCTGATATCAGATGTTAACTTTCAAAGAACAGAGGCTTCTGTGATGTTCATTTCAAATGCTGTTTTTACACTGAAGTGTGTGCATAGGGGAGATCATTCTAGGGCAAAAGCTTTGTGGTTGAGGATGGCACTGGGAAGGGCTGCCTTCCTGGGAGATGCCTGGGACTGAGCCTGGCTTCTCAGTTCACACCTTGCTCCTCTGCATGCCGCTGAATAGTTTGTGGCAGGGAGGATGTGCTGCCCACCTCAGGCAGGGGCTGTGATGAAGGTTAATGCAGTTAGAAAGCCGTGTGCCTCAGTACAGTTGGGGTTAGTGGGACCCTTGTATGCATTTCGGGCTTTGTGACCCTAGTCTTATAATTAAAGATTTGTTGGTATCAGGTTAATCTCTTTAAAAAAATATATCATTATTCATTTTCCAGTTGGGCTATAGACCTTCATGTATGATATATTCCTTTAAACCTGGAGGTTTTGACTGTTTCTTTTGGAAGATGAAATGTTATTGGAAGGAAGTTTGGGCTCAGAAAGAGGGAAAAAAAAGCTTTTAGACCACAATTTCAAAGTGACCTCATTAGCCCTTCTAAGTGAACAGCTCTCCAAGTCATGGCAGTGATGGACCATAGGACACTACTATGCATTAGGCCCTCCTGGCCTCCTGTGTGCTGTATATATTTTTCCCATAGCCTTCTTTGCACTCTGGCCAGGCCAAGATTCGTGTTTGGGAAAAGTTCTCAGGACAACTGGAGTCTCCTTTAGTCCAGGTCTGAGCTCCTCTTTGCTCTGTTAGTTTTGCTGACGCAGATGCTGGAGAAAAGCTGGCGTGAAGGTTACTGAATGAAACTTGTGAAAGGAGTGGTGGGGACACTGAGCAATCTTCATCTGTGTATGAACGGAAGGTGTAGCTCCTTTGGCTGCACTTATGCTGAGGACATAGAGAAAACTGTCAGCTTTATGGATTCATTTTTCTCACCTATATGCACAGGTACAGATTGATTTCACTCTCAACCACTTCAAGGAACTGAAATTCCTTTTTTTTGCGTGGGTGATGCATACCTGGTGACTAGTCCCGGTCTGTGTTTAAGAACTGTAACAGAGTTTTGAAAAGAATTTACCATGTGTACATGTTATTCTGTTTCATCACTCCCTGCTGGCACCCTGCCCTCTTAGCTGCTCTCTAGCAAAAGGAATAGGGCGTTTGTAGCAGAGCCTGGAAAGCTGTGCACAGCCCTGAGTTGTCTGCAGGCATCTATGTACCCTCATCTACAAGTTTTCCTGTTCAGATGGGGAAATAACTGGGACATGGAGGGCAGAAAAAACATCCCTCTGCCTCCAAATAGCCCACATTTGTATCATGTTAGTTTTTGAAAACTAAAAATCCACCCTGCACTAGTTATTTTCAGGATTGCAACCTAAAGGATGGGATCTTCAGTTCCTTTTTGTGCAAGTGTACTGAACTCCTGTCTCTTCTGGGTGATACTTCAAAGAACTTAGTGCCTAAGAAGACGGAGGGATGTGTCTGGGCTTTGTTTTCCAAAGTAAGAAACTCCTTTTGGAAACTAAGGTCTGTGTTTCCACACATGCGCATCATGACTTCTTGCCCTTCACCATCCTTCCAAAGTCAGGCAATTCCACAATAAACAAACAGAAGCAGAAATTCTTTGCAGGCGTCTTCTGTGTGATAGATGATTGGGTTGATGGCTTTTCAATCAGTTCTTTGGATGCATCTGTATTTCTAGTAGAACACTGATTTCCAGGTCATGTATTTTGGGAAGGGGATGTATATCAACAGTGACTTAATGGTTATTTCAATAAGCTAAGCACCTAACTAACTACTGAAAATTTAAGCTACAGGGTGTATAAGTAAACAGTTTTGAGACGCTATTTCTACACAGGCTCAGCAGCACATAAGCCTGGCTGCTGAAATTGTTCTCGGTCCAGTTCAATGACCCTCAACAGCAGTTTTTGTTATACTGGTCTGTGTGGTGATTATCTTTTCCTCCTAACTTTGGAGTCCTTAGCATTCAGTTTGAAGAGGACAGAAATGTCTGTTTATAGGATGGCCTCCTCAAAAACAGAAATGAAAGGAAATAGAAGAGTTGTGAATATCTGAAGGCTTTACGCACTTGGGCCTTTTTCATGCTGTGTTCAATTCCCATTTCTAAATATGCCCTGTCAGAAACACCATTTGAAAATTTAAAACTTTTACTTCATGGGAATTTCAAGCATAATATCCTCACTGAGTACCCTGGAAAAACGAAGACTTGCTTTACAGCTTGATTGCCTTTTCATTTTCCTGGCAAGAAACATGCAAATCTGGTTTGCCTGTTTGCCAGGAAGAAAACAAAAGTCTAGTTCCTCACCTTTCTAGAAAATTCCTTACTACTCATCTCCTTCCATGTTACACAAGCCATTTGAACCTCTCTGATCAGTAATATAAAATACGTGCTAGATTCATCCCAAAAGCATCATCCTCTCGATTAATGCATACTTTTCCTTTTGTGTCCATCCGCTGGCCAGCCTGCTGGCTCCCTGCCTGCTCTGCACATCAAATGGCGCAGAGCACCATTGGTCACTGACTGTGTCGGCTTGGCATGGCACCAACCTGGGCAGGCAGGGAGGAAACTACTGTTGGAGGATAAAGCTGTACATCTTTTTTTTCCATTGTTTTTTAGTACATCGAAAGTTAGGATTAATAAGGGTTTAATTCTCCCTTTTGCTATGATCTGCAGATAGCAGTGAACTTGTACCTTTCTGGTGATCTTTGCTTTCTGTCTCTTGACATATACTTGATCTCACCAGTTGGATCATCTGCACATCTTCTCTTGAGACCTCTTCATGCTAATTATATGTATTTCAGGATTTTCTCAAAGAAAAAAGCAAAAAGCAGGGACTATATCTCCTGCTTCCTCTATGTATTTTAGTTCTGCAGCTAAACTTGTTCCCACCATTACTTGCTTAGACCAAGATGAACAGCACAGTCAATACTTTTTGCTGTAGCTGAAGCCAAAGTATAGGCAGAATGAATATTTCTAAGCTTCCTAAGATTATGGGGTAAACAATATGACCAATCAGGTCATTTCCATATGGGCTATTTCCCATTTTTATTGCTTTTCACTATTTTCCTTTCCTAACGCAACAGAAATATTGCTCTTGTTTGCTAGGCTGAGCTTCAAACAAATAGAGAGATAAAAATTAACTTAAATGTTTTTAACCCAACACTCCCCTCTTGTTATTGTTAGCAGAAGAGTCCAGCTGTGATTAAGAGACCGTGCCTTGGTGCTAGCAGGGGGACCACAACAGCAGAGTATAAAGGCAGGCGCTCGTCAGCTTTAGCTAACAACCAACACCATAGCTCTCCTTTCATTTTCTTTTGAAATTCAGTGATAGGGTGTGTTGGGACACACAAACAGTATGAATGTGAATAATACTAATAGCAGTAAACATGAAGCGTTTTAGCCGAGGACCGAACTCAAGTCTCACACGCCAAACATAGCCTCAGAAGCACAAGCCAAGGTTCAGTAATAGTGTCTTAGCCCATATAACATCTCTTCACTCAGCCGAGGCTTCAGATCCAATTCTGAATTGAAAACATTTAGCTCTGATATTTATACGTGAGCAATGAGGCTGACACATGTCAAGAGAAAGTGCTGGTACAGTTGTTCTTCACTATGCTGGCAAAAGAGTATTTTGTTCTGGATCACGGAGACTCGCAGCCTTCCATAAATGTTTTTAGGAAATGTGGATTGTGGCTCTTCCAGCTCATCAGAAATGCACGCAAGCAGTTTTGTGTACATTTAGGGGGAGAAACAGGGAGCAAGGCAGACCTGGAGAATCACTGTTACAAAGGCAGCTTCCACTTTATCTGCAGCATTTATGCCTTATGCTAATTGATTTTATTTGAATAAACTAATGTTAGACTCAGGGATGAGATCAAGGTCATGGCATTCAAAGAAAAGGAAGATACTTCTAACCCACATCAAGCTCCTTAATTCCTCTTGACAATGGCAGCATAACCCTAAATTCATCTAGCATCATTCAGATAATATAGTTGTTAAATAATATTATCCAACTTAACATTAAGAGGTAAACTCTTTCTAAATTATTAAGTGTTGAAGATGATGCACTTTATTTATAGGGAGGTTGTTTCTCCCATCTTTTAGTAAGCTTTGTGGTTTGTCTGTAATATCATTTATAGCATTCAAGCCTTAAGGATATTGATTCTTTTTTAATGTGGCTAAAACAATAGATTTGCAAGTGCAAACATGATTAATAGAAGAAATTTATTTTATGTACATAGCTTAGAGTATTTGAACAGAATATTTTAATTCTTGCAACACTGTCCATTAAAGTATGATTGTATTATAACAAGCACATATGTAAAAATTATATCTATTCAGTATATCTGATCCATCCAGGCTCATTTCAAAGCTTGCTGAAAGCCAATGGACTTTCCATTGCCCTCAGTCAGGCTTTAGATTATTCCTTACTGGTCATTCAGTGGAATATGTGGCTACCTTTGTACAAGTGGTAAGAAGAGGGGAGACCTTATTGCTCTCTACAACTACCTGAAAGGAGGTTGTAGAGAGATGGGGGTCGGACTCTTCTCCCTAGTAACAGACGACAGAACAAGAGGAAATGGCCTCAAGTTGCGCCAGGGGAGGTTTAGATTGGACATTCGTAAAAACTTCTTCACCGAAAGGGTTGTCAGGCATTGGAACAGGCTGCCCAGGGAGGTGGTGGAGTCCCCATCTCTGGGGGTATTCAAAAGGCGTTTAGATGAGGCCCTAAGGGATATGATTTAGTGGGGGACTTGGTAGTGATAGGTTAATGGTTGGACCCGATGATCTCAGAGGTCTCTTCTAACCAGAACAATTCTATGATTCTATGATTCTAAGTAACCTCCATGGGTCTTGTTTTTTAACAATGTATCAACACATTTAGGATACAGGGATCTGGATTACATCCTTGCTGGCAAATCAACAATACTGATCCTGACTTATATGTTCCCTTGGAGTGGGTCTTTGGCTAAAAACATAAATAGCCTCAATCCTTCTAGGTGGCACATGGTAATTAAGTGCAATTTTCCTTTCTTCCAAGAAAGCCTGATAGCTAACTCTTTCCTGCCCAGCCTTGCTTGTGTACTATTGTATTCCTGAGGCCCAACTGGGGCTGCTGCAGGCATATCTGGCAGCCTGTGCAATGCTGTCAGTGTGAGCCAGGATGGTTTCTGCAGACATGGCCTGTAACAAACCCTGAGGGTCTGTCTTGTAGCAGCCTCCCCCTGTATAGACATCTCCTAATGGGCTCTCACACGTGCTGAGCCAGCAAAGCCCAGTGGCCAGCCAACCTCCTTCTGTTTGTAGCAAAAGAAAATGGGGAAGCCTCTACATGTGCTTTCAGGTCACCCTTTTATAGCTTGCCAGATCAGTATCAGCAACTTGAGGAAACAGGGGTTGGATCCATGATCCAGAGAGAGATCTCGTACTCTACTAACACTATCCTTGAAGTGGAATTACAGCTAAAGTGGAGACATGGGTGGAAACAAAGATGCTCCAAAGAACTGTGCCACTGTCTAATCATCAAAAATTGAAATTGCAAGTTCCTCACAGACCCTGGTTTTCACTTGTGGTTCATTCTGTATACAAATGAAAGAAGAATGCTGAAGATTGCAGTGTCTGCATTCATGATTCAAGGACTTGCTTTGCCTGATCATGCTAGGAGAGGAAGCTCTCTCTTATTCCCCAGTTTTCATGTCACAAGTCACATCACTAGATTTAGAAGATAATTTGTTGCGCTATATGCAGGAACAGACTACAATATAAGAACTACAGGTGGCTGCTTTGCACTTCATGGTTTTGCGAGCTCTGCAGTTTTGTGTGACAGTGCAAGAGAGCCCATCCAGTTTGCTGGCAACAGTGCTCTCGGCAGAAGTAGCCACTCCCCAGACCTGTGGCAAAATGAAAGGCCAGACTTAGCCATGCTGTTCCTTAAAAGTGACATAGCCACAGGAATGGGTTTGTGACAAGATGGCAAAAGAACAAATCCCACCATAAAAGAACAACAATGAAAGGCCGTAAGGGGGGGGGGGGGAAGAAATGAATTCCAGAGTGGGCTGATGTGCTTACGCAAGACAATTTACACAATCACAGCATTGTACAAAGAAACAAAGATATGCCCTTGGGGAAGCCACTGCCATTTTGTAAGTAATAGTTAAAAAATGCTTGCACTGACTGTACCAAGAAATGCCTGTAGAGGCAGGGGCCCTAATAAGGAGCAGCAGGCAGCACCCCAGTGGGTAAACAATAAGACATGGCTCCCTGAGCAAAAGACTGGCCCCTCGTAAACACAAAAGGCTTTATGCAGCGTTGCATGCTCTGGCTGTATCTCTGAGCCGTGCAGCCTCGCGCTGGCCTTTGTGTAAATACTTCTGGGCCGGATATATTCTTAGAGATGCACGGGGACAAGAGGTTTCACAGCAAGAGCTTCCATCCTCACTTTATATTATTGTTTGCGTCTCCAGCGTGTTGGGAACTCGGCATGCTCAGCTGTGTTTTTAGAGCAAGTTCCTCCAGCATGGCTTCTTTGTTCCTGTTCTGCTCCAATCTGCTTGTATTTAGGCTTCCCCAGCAGGGTGGGAAAGCTCCACAAGTGTCAGTAAAATATTAGGTTTTGTTTTCTCCTTTCAAGCTAAGAATCTAGCAAATGATAAAAAGCGCTTTGGCTATCAAGTGTTGTGGGAAAAAAGGTGGTTTTGCAGCTAGGAATAGAAATTATTGGTGACTGATTTGGGAATTTGGTAGCTGACATTTAAAACAAGCAGTAGCTCCCCAAGGTCATTGAAGCAGAATGCCTGACTGGATTAGGTGGCTTTAGAGTGCTGCACTGACTTTCCAAAATGCTGGTGATTAGGATTTCAGACCATGGGAATCCTTGTTTGATGAGGAGACTTATAGCAAGATCTGTTGTTGCTCAGAATTTCTTTCCTTTCTGTGTTAGCATAGATTAAGATATAAGCAAAAAGGGATTTTTATAAAGTAACAAATAAAACTTGGGAAAATGATCCTTAAGTCAGTCATCGGGTTTTCTAAGGGAGCCTTAATGTATCAAAGTACTCGACTTCATGGAACTGCAGTAGGATTTGGAGGCAAAATCCCAGTCTAGATGATGTTTTGCAAAAAAATAAGTAAATATTCTGTAGATTTCAGAAGTAGAATGATATTTCTGTAGAGATATCAAACACAAGTTCCAAGGGAGTAAAGAATTATTGTGGACAGTTGTAAGTGAAGACTGTTAGGCTACTACAAAGTGGTGGTGGGTGGTGGTGGTGGTGGTGTTCTTATTATTATTATATGTGAGACTTCAGTTTAAATGTCTAAGAAGAAAATTCATAACAGTAAGGTACAGCTGTCAGGGTGGGAAATGGCAGACATGCCACTCTTTCAGCTATTTGAAGTCAGACTGCATAGAGCACTTCAGAACATACTGCCTGAAACACAGCAGCATCAGTCAAGGAAATGGCAAGGCTAACTCAATGAGCTGTTCCATTTGGGGCTGTGATTGTCGCTTCCTCCAAGCCTCCAACAGTATCCTTCCTCTCCATCCTGCTCAGACTTTCACTTGCAGATAGAACTGTGTAAATATCTACTACAGTTAAATAGTGTGAAATTTCATGTGTGTCTCTACTTTCTGATTTCCTCACTTTCTAGTCAGAAGAGACAAAGACTTGCCAAAGATGAGATGATGATCCTTCTCGTGCCCTTAGATGGACAAGATGTACAAACAGTTATGCTTCAGCTTCCAAGTCAGTAGGCTCAGCATCAGAGAGAAGCAAACCATCTTGGCACGGATATATACGTGCAGGTTAGGTGAGATTTAGGTCTATGTGACAACGTAAAAGGAACCATTACTTTAATGCTACCAGTAGCATTTCAGATACCTATACTCATGTAGTCTTAGGTGCCTATTCAGATCTCCAACAGCTCTTAATTTAGCAAATGTCTAACTTTAAGCCACTGCTTTGTCATTATGTCATCTTAAGCAAAGAGCTTGCTGGCACGGCACACTACACGAGGAAGAGTGCTGCTCTCCTGGTGCTCCGATCTCTGTCATCTTCAGATTCTTCTGTGCTAATAGGATAACACTCTCTTTCAAATACAGAATGCAGCCGAAACCTTGAAAACGTTCTTCTCCTCCACTGTGTTTTTTAAATAATTTGGTAGACAGATAGTCCTGTATGTGTCTCTGTGAGGTTATGCTGATTTGTTACTAGCCTACCTGATAAGATACTCCAAGTTGTACTAGTGACCAGTGATTACACATGGTGGTTTTGCTTCAGTTTTTGTTTTTCACGTGAATGTAAATCTTCTAGGATCAAAGGGCTCTATAATCAGAAAGAGGTTATGAAAGAAATGTTTCCATCTCTTCCTGCCATGTGCCTTAAGGCTATAAAAGCAGTTCTCTTTCAACCCTGAAAAGAAATAATAATAAAAACCCAAACCATTAATTAGAATGTGGAATTGACTTCAGCGTGAAGCATGGAAGCTTCATCCATTTAAAATGGGACAGCAAGAGGGGGAATATCCTGTGTTAGGGGAAGACTGCGCTAACCTAGATGACTGAGCAGGCATTCTCTGGCAGGATTTCTAGAGGTCTGCTGCACAGCAGATCAGCAATAAACCCACAAGGCTGTAGTACCAGCTGAAACATTAATGCAGACCATGAATATGTTGAAACAGATTATGTCCTCTGAAAAGAGCCTTTTTGGGGGTTGTAATTGTTTATGTTTGTAAACCTCTAATGGGAGTTTCAGGTTTGTGTATAAACAATGGCAAAAGTGAACTAAGCAACATGAACTAGTATTTTACTTACTTTTGAGAAATCTTTTGTAAAACTTAATGTTTACATGACAGTTAGCACTGTCCTCCTGCCAGAAGATACTGAAAAGAAAGGAAGTGAACTGTGCTGTCATTTACACCCCATGAAAAGACATTTGATAGCTTAGAAAGATTTCTTGGTTTCTCTAGTGACTTGTTTCTAATGTAAGCTTGCTGTCTTTATATTCTGGTCACGTACGGAGCCAAGCAAAAGCAGCACTGAAAAAAAAAAAAGATAAACCGTAGGGCCAAATCCATTCTCATGTAGCTTCATCGCAGTCGGTGGAGTTAAGCCAGGAGAGAATTTGTCTCAAAGACTTTGGAACAACAACGAAGTATTAAAAAGAAGCCTAATAGAGCATTAGAGCTGACAGGAGTAACAGGAATTTATTTGCAATTAACTTTCACTCAGAATATAAAGAAAAATGGTAACAGGAAAACTTTCCAAAGCTGTAATGAGCATGCACAACCTCTGTCTTCTCTGAAAAGGAAGCTGGCCTTTCCCATAGTTTTCCATAAATGTATGTCCCTATAAATATACCCTGTTATCTCCTGGTTTTGATCAGCTCACTTGTCCAGTTAGGTCCACGCAACTGCTAACTTTTGAAGCCAAGTCCTTGCCAAAGCTGTCTGTGCTCTCAAAGTAAAACAAAACATTGCACGTGTAAAGAAAAAAAAAAAAAAGGCATGTCGCTGATCAAGACAATGATAGCAATGACCTACTAGGACAGATGCACACCACATCACATAATAAATATATTGTTACTGCTTGTGGTATGACATCACAGATGTGCCTGAACACACTTGATGATTTAACACCTTTTGCTGTGAGATAAAGCTGTGCCAGATTAAGGCAGAAAGCAATCCAGGCAGTCAAACTATGAAATGCTTTCACAAAGACCATAAGTAAATAATTTAATAAAGTAAGTAAATAATTTAATAAAGTGTTCCGTTCTTTTCAATATTGCACGTTCAATACTAAAGGACAACAGGTGCTTCATGATCAAAGATCTCCAGTTACAAAGATGTGTAGGATATAGAAGCAACACTCTGGGGGGGGGGAGGGGGAGGTTGTGGGGTTTTTCCCCCTGTTTTTCTTGTGTATCCTATCAAAAGGCTCTGGGCATTTAGTATAACTCCTTTCCACACAATTCAAGTCATTTGCTTTTCTGGAGTAAGGATTCAAGAAACTTTTGTTTAAGCCCATCCAGGGCTAGTAGTTAACCTGATGTTCTTCATTTTGATCTGGGCTACATTATTTCTCTTTTCTAATCCTATTTGATAATGGCAGAATCTGCAGAGGTTCCGATAAACATTCCCAGGTTTAGATTCCTACCAAAAACTTTCTAGGCCTGCTAAAGTGAATTGGGTATATCTAGATGAAGGACTTGTAGTATCACCTGTACCCTGGTTGTATGGAATAAATCGATACTAACTTTTCCTGTACTACTCGGCATGCCTGTTTCCTATCCCTCTGCAATTCAGCTTAGCAAAGGTCTATAAACATGCAACAGGATGAGGCAAAGCCAAATATCCATATTCTTTCAGAGCTCCATAAAAGGCTAGCTGGGACCTGGTTCAATACAGACTTTTGCAAATAGTAATATTTTATCTGATTCAATTAAATCAGCTGTTTCTAATTCTTGATGAGTATTCTCACTCCTGGTACTGAAACCAGTAACCTCTTGTGCTGCTTCCACAGTCAGCACCTAACAATGCATGAAAACAGTACAAGCTGTTGATTAGGTCACTAGTCAAGTTTGAGGCATGTAACTGCAAGATTACTTGAGCCTCCCCAGCTGGCCTCATGTTCTTTCCTAAATTCTGATCGCTGCTGTTGTCCTGCACCACTCCAATGACCTCTAAAGACAGTAACACCTATACAAGCTTACAGAGATTTGAGACCAAGTGCAGTATCGCCACTGAAACTAAAAGTCACCTGAAATCTTAGTTTCAACATCTTCTTCTGAAGGTACTGCTCCAGGGTTTCTGAAACAGTACAAAAAGTCTTAGAAGGCTGACTTCTGTAGCATGGAAATTCATCAGTACTGGAACTAACAGGGCACCGTGCAGAGTATTTTGCTGCTGTCTGCTCCAAGGGTAGATGACGTATGCATTCATCAGACTGGGTTCATCACCCTCTGCCCAGGCTTACCACTCTTGTTACAGTACAAATTGCCAGTACCAAACTATGGAACTTCTCTCCATCCTACTCCTTTCCAGTTCTGCCCATTATGAACCTAGCTCTGAGTGTGTGGAAGTTCTTTTGCTCTCATTTGGTACAGTAATTTGAGAGAAGCACAGACCTTGAAAATACCAGCACTCGGAACAGAACTGTGCAGTGAAAGTGGCTACTTTGGTGAGTCCATCTGAAGCCTGACACAGTGATCACTGTTTTGTAGTAACTGCTGCTGATGCCAGACCTGATTCCAGTCCTTAACTCCTCCTTTGGCGTATTGACAGTGATACAGAACTATGCAGTGCTATTTTGTGCTTGTCACAGGGACAAGCAAGGATCAACCATTGACTTCCCCTTGGGCTAATGGTTTTATCATGGCATGTACCCTTCTTCTATTAATACATACTTAACAAATTGAGGTACTGAGACAACTGCAGTGTAGTGTTCTACGCGCTGCAATTTGCAAACTCTAGGAAAGGCTCTAAAAATGCTTGAAGGTTTGGGAATTAACTGTCTGTTTCTTGTTTGTTCATTTTCCCCTCCATTTCCCCATAATTTTGCTAGAAAGAGAACTTTGTTTCACCCTTCTCTTATTCTGGGTCATATGGATCAGAACAGGATCTAGTCATGCATCTTGTTTTAATCAAAGTAAGCAGAGATAGCACTAGCACAGGACCCTATTTTTATCATCTGAGAAACAGCTGTAGTTAAAGCAAGAAAAAAATTGCAGACTAAATGAAATTTTAGTGGTCCAGAGTATGGTTATCACCTGTCTCCAGAACGCAGTCCGAGAACATATGCGATAGGTCCTAATATGCATACATGTGTTCTGGGGTGAGAATGATTAGGTGAGGACAACGCTCTGTGCTACTCTGAAGAAAGACTGAAAGGCTCAGTCCATTCATCTCCTATTCCTTCCTACTCTCCACTCCAGAAAAAACCACAAGGTTTCTTTCTATAAATCCCCCAAACTTCAACTTTTGGTTTTGGCAGATGATTGCACTGAACAAGTGTTTGCAGATAAACAGGGTGAGAGAGAAATCAGGCAGGCATGCTGGCACAAACGTCACTGTATTTAGAGTAATACTGCAAATAGCCATAAGCAGGTTAGATAAGAAGTTTATGGGAACTGTGTCATCAGAAAAAACGGGGGGAGGGGAAGTGTGATCTTAACTTTTTTTTTTGATTGCTAGCCATAGTCAAGATGATCTCCCTTGTCAACGGGAAAATGCAGAGACTCTGTTCATCTGGGTAGAAGCAAAGCTTCCTGGTAAGAGGGCCAGAGATCCTTTCCTGTTAACCCTTGTGTGTTCCATGATTCGCTACATTACACGGAGGATAAAAGCTCCAAAGGAGAAAGGGCTGGTATTGACATTATTGTTCACTATTTGTGAGAAGCTGCCTGTCACACTAGGCCTGGTAGAAACTCATGGACAGAAGCAGTCCCTGCCCCAATGAGTTTATCCTCTAGACAATGACATAGACTGAGGATCAGAAAACCACGTAGGATTACTTTTGTTTTCAGGGTCTGTGGAGTACATGGTATCAGCTCTTGTAGTCTTGTTACTGACTACAGTGGCTACATCAAATCCACACTCGAGTCAGCCACACTGTTCTAGCATCAAGTGGGGAAGTTCTGGGGTAAAGTAGACAGTCGTGTTAAGGTAGTTTCAGGGTTGGCTTTATGGACAGCACATTTTTCTCCTTAATTCAAATTCGTCTCTTTTAAGATTGAGACTTCATTTTATGCTTTCAGTTTCTTCCTGTGAAGAAGGATTAGGCAGTATGTGAGGCGGCAAGTTTACAGCAGCAAAGGAAGGAGGCATGAGTTAAAAAACTTTTAGACCTGCAAATAACAGCTGGGCATAGATAAAGTATGAGAAAGAACATGAATCTTTCAGGCTGTAGCTGAAGATCAAACGCATTGAAAGAAGTTGCTTTTTCCATTAGTGTTTTCACATGGCTCTGCCTCCAGGCTTCAGGCAAGACCAGAAGCAAAAGTGCCAAAATATCATGAGAAAAGCTGCTCTTGCAAAATTTCTGGCCTGACCAGAAGTAGGAAAATCTCATGAAAGACTGTTCTCGTCTGCTTTCCAGCCTCGCTTGGCACGTCCAGGAGGCTAAACCAGGTTCCATTTGGAAGTTTTGAACCATATTTGAATTCTTCTTTGGTTTCTCATGGCTTTTGTAAATAGTACTCTGTAAACCTGTGGTATGTCAGCTGTGCTAACTTGATACACTTAGTCCCAGACCTGTGTAGAACAGCAGTGATGAAGTGTTTTTCAACCCTTGTCTAAAAATTATTTATCATTCACTACTAAGCAGAGATCCTGAGTCTATTGCAGTAGGAGCTGTACAAAATGATAGAAAAATACTTTGGCTACAAGAGCTTAGACTCTAATAGGTAAAATGGGATTTTGCCACAGTTCCTCATCTATAAAACATGGATATACAGTATCACTAACCCAAGGGCATACAACTAGTCAGCATTCAACCTAGATTTTTTTGAATCCCAGTCCAAAGCTTAAACCACAAGACCATTCTCTCACATCCAAATGAATGTGCTACACATTACAAGAAGTCTAAATGCAAACAAAAATATCTGAAAAGCCTGTTGTGCAGGAAACTGGCTGGGATTCAGTCTGTCGCCTCAGTGAGTTCACAGTCAGCCTAACTCACTCCAACCACATAAGTTTGTATGTTCTATTGTTGTGCCTGTGGTAGACAGTAAGCAGAACTGATTTTAAAGTCAATATGCACAATGTCTGTGCTTATTAAAAGAAAAAGAAAATCGAACTCCCAGGTTCTGCAACTAGTAAAACTAATGATGACCTTCAGAAGAAAATGATATATTTTTGAGAATACATGACTGTAAAGTTGAGTGGTGGAACTACCAATGAAAGGGAAGAAAGTTGGAAGCGCTTGCTGACTCAGCGAGCTTCCATGGAAGTCAAGTTCTCCAGGATTTTTTCCATTACTTCAGTGTCACTTACTGAAAGCCATGTTATTTTGCTCACTTTAGAGCTCGTTATTTTAGTTGCTATAATCTAATTGAAGGAGTAATGTGATTCCCATTGAACAACCCCCTTCCTCAATGCAGTGAGCAATAATGATTGACTTTGATGAACTACAGACACATAGTCCAGTCACTCTTTATATTAAAGAAATAACACAAAACCCCCATGCTGTTTCCAACCTGTATTTTACAGTTACGACACGTAGCCAGTAGCAACATGCTAGACTGAAGTTCCAGGGACACATGCATTTACCGAGGAGGACCTGGCTATGATTTTGAAAAGCATGAATTCCCTGGGGAGAATGTGTGGGGTACTGCAGTGCCTCAGGGCAAACTGGTAGAGCCAAGGAATATATTTCTGACTGTGCTAGAAAGATGCCCCATGCAAAGTCCATTAGGCAGAACAAACACAGCTCTGTTTTACGTGATGCGAATGGATTCTAAGGGCACATTACCGCCTTCTTGTAAAAAAGGATCTTCTTTGTGACCGAAATTCCTGAGCATACTGCGCACTGCAGCTAAACTGGGGAGGTCCGCACACAATCTCTCTGTTGTATTTCTGTGGTGAATATGTGGTACTGCAAAAGACAATAGCAGATGGGACAGTCCTCACTGAACAGTGAATGGGATTATCTTTCTTTAGGCTTACAATATTTTCATAACTTACTGAGCAGAATTGAACTGTCTAGGCTCTAATATGTGAGGCAGTATCAAAGAGCATCTTCTGGACCAAAAGTATTTAAAAGTAGTCCACAACTTGGCCTAAAGATGTTGTGATGCAGCGCTCCACAATGATGCAGTACAAAGGCAAAGCATTACTGGTGGATCTTGTACGCAGGATGCCGTGAGAAAGACCAGAGTCTGTCGTAGAAAACTTGTGATATTTTAGGAAGGTTAGGAAGGTTTCTAACATTTATTTTCCATCTTTTTTTTTTTTTTGTATAAAGTAGTTGTCTCTTCCACTGTTGACATTTCCCATCCCTGTGGGACTAGGGACCTTTGTAACTATGTAGAAGAACAATGCCTAGCAGAGTGAATCCAAGACAAGTGACCATACTATAAATTACTAATAGTCTTGCTCTTGCTCCAGTTCTAGATAAAAGAGGACAGTGGCTGCAACTTGTTAAAAAAAAGTGTGATACTAGCTTTTGTTAGCTGACCAATGCATTCCTCGGGGTACCACTATGTTCTTTATTTCATCTAGTTCCCAAGAATTACAACTTTCCTCCAAAGAAAAGAAGTAACAAATTAAGATCTAACTTTGAGGGCAAAATAGCAAACCATTGCCTTCCAGAATCTCTCTTCTCTGTTGGTTAACTATCCCCAAGTGCTTTAAGCACATATTCTCTGAACTAGTAGGGTTTTGATTGAAGAATATTTTCCATAGACCCATCATAGTTATCCACCAGCTGTGCTGGTTTTCTTTCCAGAAATACACCATTAACTAAAACTACATGATCAGTACCAAAACAAATTACTATTTGAACACTTACTACCATCACAAAGAATGTAATCAATTCCTTAATGGGCAGGACTGCCACTAGTTTGAATATCGCTGCATTTCAACATGAGATGGGGAGCTTCGGACCTGACCTCTTGGAAGGATGGGACAGCATTCATCTCACATTTCAGCCTGCAACTATGCCATGTAAAAGCCAATCATGCTATCAAAGGGACAGGCACACATGGGAATGATGTAAAAGCACTTAGCTGGATTTAGTTGGCCAAGATTGATTAAATCACAGAAAATTGTCAGGCATCTTGCAAAACTCTTCTGTTTGGATGCATACAGAAACACATACAGTAGACTGTATCTTGCAGATAGCTTTTGCAATATACAGCTTTAGGTTTGAAACCCCTGTCTTTAATGACATGAATGGTACAGTTTGTTACAGGCAAGGCTTTCCGCATCGCTCTTGCCACAGCACAAGGAAAGGCAACAAGTCTGAAAGCCACATCTTGGGTGAGCTACAGTTATTTTGAGAGACTATACCAGTAGGCTTATCACACCGCATTTTGTGCACAGGGCATCTTTAGAAGAGCTGGTGGAGGACAGTGTTGTTTCCATTCTTGGCCCTTCTGCTGAAGGTGTGAATAATGGTGCCACAGCCATTACAACAGCCTTTATGTTACGGATGCCTGTCCACAAATAAATGGACTGATAGCGTCCATATATATACCAAAGGCTGTCAGAGAAAGTGCTTGAATGCCAGTGACCCTCTTTCAAATCTGAACAACAACTTTATAGCTCTTTCACGTCCACTAGGATTTTCAATATTGTGTTTTAGTATTTTCTGATAAGACAGGCATTCATAGGAATTAATTCTTGGCTGCCGAGTGACAGCGAAGGGAAGTTCCCCGTTAGATCAGCACACGAGAAGGAAGACTGCATCCCTCTGCACAGCTCCGTGCAGCTGGCAGGAAGCCCCTCTCCTGCTCTTTGCGTTTGATTTCCTTCTCGGGGAAGCTGAATGAGCGTGCTCTCTCTCCAAGCCCGCCTTCCCTCAGCACTCCCTGTCCCCTCACAGCCAGCCACATGCATATGCGTGAGTACACGTACGCACACAGTCTTTCTTTGGGTGTCATCTGTTTTCTTAATTTAGATTTTAACCACTTTGGCCTGTCAATAGAAGTATGAACAGAGCTGGGCTGTAAGGCAGTGTATTTGGAGGTTAAAGTCAGCCATCATGCAGCCACTGAAGTCTGTGTTTACTTGAACCGTGACAAATCCTGATCCTACCGGTCAGAATCATACAAAATTTATGGCAATTTGTGCTAAAGAGACAATTATATATTCCTGGGGGTTATGTACCTTAAGGGAAGAGCACACTTGCTGTTTCCAAGTAACAAAACATGTAATATGTAATTTGAGGCAAGTAATCAGGGTATGATCTTCCTTTTTACTTTGTTTTCTTGTGACAATATAAGCATAATACTGATTAAATAGAAATTATAGTTGGATTTGAGCTCCGGATTTGCCAAATGCTGTGAACCGCTACGTTATGCGGAGTACCAAAGATTAAAAGGAGAAAGAGATCCCTCATGCAGTTGGTGAAACTAATACTGAGATTCTTGCCTCCAGGGCCATAGTTCCTTGTTTCATGTATCAGAGTTACGGAGGAATTCATGGGGACAAAGTCTGAGAACAGGGCATGCAGGGATCTCTTCAAGAATGTAAGAGGACCAGTGGCTGTTTTTAAACTCCACTGATTCATTGATAACTCTAAAAGACTTAGCGCTCTATTTCTACTAACAGCAAATCAAAATAAGAAGTGAGGCATATCATACACAGAGGGTTGTCCACCAGGAGGAATGCAGAGAGACAGTGCTTTAGAAAGATGGCTGATAAAGCCATTTAGCACCAAAAGTGAAAGTTGTCAGTGCAGCTTTTCAGTGCTTCCCTAGCAGGGGAGTACAACAGCACCTGCTTCCACCTCCTCCTCTATAGCAAGCTATTGAGGTATTTCAGACCACGTTTCACTAGACATATATAGTTGTTTTCTCCATGCAGGCAAGGTACTTACTTTTGATTTTTCTTGTTGTTGTCTTCCCTCCTCCATCTTCTTGTTCATTGAGAAGCCCTACCTTGGCTCCTCCTTCCAGGAAGCACAAGATGAGTCAATTGCTCATGTTTGCATGAGGTCACGCTGCAATCAGTGCTCCACACAAACAGAGCATGCGTGCCCTGATCAATCTGGTCCCAGGAAAAGATCTAAGGAAAAAATACTACTTTCATGACATCTCCTTGTGGACAGGAGGAATTGAATAGGAACAGATACACAAGAGGAAGATGTCTGTTGTACCTGTGCATGAGTATCTGGAAAATGCTATTGCAGCGTGGTAAAATGCAGGAGATTGAGTTTTGATGAGAAACAGAATTTTAAAGCAAACGAGAATACTGCTGCTTTGTAACAATGTCCTCTTTGTTCATTCTTCAGCCAGCATCCTCTGCATGGCATTGCTAAGATCATCATGTATAACTAAGATGCAGTACAGAAAAACAGATTATCATGTGCTTTGTCAAATGTTAACATACCCTACTCACTTTCCAGAAAGATGGAAGGAACTCGCCCAGACTCCAGGGCAGAAGCACATTGATGCCTGCTCTTTTATTGACACATAGAAAGGATATGATCTTGTAATATGGTATCCAAAAGGTGAAAGGCAAGAGGTGGATGGGGGAAACATACTTTGATACTGACTAGCTGGAATTTTTCATAAGTGGACTTCCATCTTGAGACTGGTATCTTTAGTGACAGTCCAGAGAAAAACAATCCACAAGTGCAGGCTGAATTCTTCTGTTGAAGGTATTCCCTCACTGTTGATGGTTATGGTGGTGGAGAATGCCTTCTAAAGAGGAAAGATTGTGAGAATCGGACTCATGGTAAAATACATGAAAACTCCAAGACAACGTTTTTCCCATGGACTAAAGAAAGGTTATGAGGTTGACTTGAATGACAAGTTCCAAGACCAAAAGGGCACAAGAAAGCAGCATTTAGTCAGACTGCTGTTCAAATGCACTTGCATCTGTAGCCTGTAATAGGTTTGTTCCAGTCCTGCAGTCCATCAAGTTATTTGCTTTCCCTCATGCTTTGGCAGAACATTGGTGTATTTGCTACATGTTTAACTACTTCACTTTCTGAGGTAGCCTTCTCCAGAGTGAAACACTGTTAGTTAAAGGTGAAGATAAGAAAAAGACAAAAATACTCTCATAAATAGCTCTAGAAGGAATCACCACTATGGTACAACTCTCTCACCAAAATGATGTGCCAAGAATATGGATGTTTAGTGTAAATGCTTCTTATTCCTTCCTGGTCCTTAGTTCCTGTCTGTCTTGACTAGCTTAAGCCACAGCCCTTGAAAATAACAAGTTGAAAGGGAAATCATAGTTGGGTTGATTTAATAGTGAGAGAGAAATTAGAACAGTAACAACAACTTTTGTTGGCATTTAGAAACCATTAGTTTGAGTGATGATTTATACTTATGGGTGTAAAAGGTGTTCAGGATTGATTTGTAGGACGTAAAAATGAGATCTTGGCCTTAGCGTAAGCCCACAAAGTGTGATTGAAAGTGTAAGAAGCAAATGAGGAAGGAGAAGAAAATATTTCAGAGAAACTTCTGTACCAGAATAGCAAAACGACTAGCATCACAAATTCAAACATCATTGGGTCAACATAAAAGCCAGTGAAATAATTCTTCTCTAAAATCATTTAAATAAAAAAATTGTTCCAAAAATAATATTTGAGTTTGTTTATAAATGTTCCATTAGTTTGATAAAACAGAAACTGTTGTTTCAACTCTAAGTTAGTGTTTTAATTTTGCTATTTTCATCAAAACATAAAAATCCCTTGATTTTTCATCAAATGCAACTTCAAAGTGCTTTTCATCTAAAACTTTTTTTGCAGAGGTTTTCTACGATTTTTATTTATTAGTCTTCATAGTTAAATCTTTAAGTCATTGTATTACCTGCTTGTGATTATACAATATTCCTATAGGACAAGGGACCATAAGCAGAATTTTAACTACACTAATACAAACGATTATATAGATATGGTTCAAAGCCAAACATTCAAAATTAGAAAGGCGCTTATATTTTGGAAAAACACTAGAACAGCTTTGACTTTTACTCATAGTGATGACTAGTAATTCAGTCTCACAAATTCACCACTCCCTGAATCATCCCCATAGCGGAACTGGTTGTAATGAGGTGCTTTTCACACTGTCAAAAGCAGTTTAGGGGTGAGCTGAATCTGAAAATAAAAATTCATCATTTCTAACATGTGGATGCTGAAGCAACACCTTTCTTTTGTTTCAGTTTGATAATATTACATTGAGTTGTAGCCAAAAAGAGGAACAAAGGTAAAATAAGGACTAATAGTCTGCAGAGGACAGAGTGTTTGGTGTGTGGCAAATAACAAAGAGGTCAGCTAACTGATACAGTGATCTCGATCATTGGGTAAGTTGCACACGACCATGTTTTAGCATGGCCAAATGTAAAATTAGAGGGATACAACTTGTTACCAGAGCAATTCTGAAAATGACCGTGGATCACTGCTGTTAATCAGCTAAACTTGAGCTTCCAGTGTGACGCTATGAAAAAAATCTAACTACTTCTTCATCGCTGATGATCTTGTGTGCTACGACAGTGTCTTTTGGTTTGTTTTTTAATCAAGACTAGTCATTAAAAAGAAAAAACAGTACTCTAGTTCAATTCTCTGAGCAATTAGGTCAGCTTTGCAGAAACGAGCAGAAAGTTTACTACTTCAGGGACATAAGTGGGCAGTAAAATGCTGGGAATAGAGCGTGCATCTGCCGCAGGCCAGCTCTGCAGCACGGCTGGTACATCTGACCCAAGGCTCGCGGGGTCAGCTGAGATGCAGGTATTCAAAACTTGTATCTCCAGCCTTGGATCAGAAAGAAGCAGATAGCTTTCTAATGAGGGGCATTGAACAGAATGAGAAATGTTTGGTTTATGTGGAAATGCATAGAAAAGTGTGAGGTACAATAAATGGTCAAGGGAGTTGCCTTGCCATTTCTGGCTCAAGATTTACATATCCATTGTGCAATTTGAGTTCTTTCCACCACATAAACATGACAGCTAAATAAGTCAGAATGCCACGCCAGCTGAAATTCTCAGCTAACAGTATTACCTGGCTTTTCCTGTTTGTTATTGTGGGCCAGATCATCCAATATTACAAACAGATGCAAAGACCTGAACAGAATTACACTCATTTGTCCTTGAGCGCTGACCCTATTCGGCTTGCCTGCCTTCATCCTTAAGGCCTAACACATAAAGCACAGCTGAAAATTTAGGAGAGGTTGTGAGGTAAAACCCAACAAGGACAGAGAAGAGGGAGTAAAGATTTTGAAAATCCTAGTCCTATAGTTCTATTTAAAATGGAGAACTAATTGCAAACTAACTGCAGCACAAAATCTGCAGTGCAGAGAACGTTCTCTGTCAAGAAGTTGATGAAAATACTAAAGCCAGTGCAGATAGTCTGACTTAAACTGGAGTTCTGGTCTTAGTTTCTCTTTCTTTCCCCTCTTTCCCATTCAAGTGGGACAGTGAAAGTGGAATCTGAGGTGGTCAAAATGTTACTCGGGTCATTATTTCACTCTAGATCATTACTTCCGCATGTTTTAATCCAATGTATTCAGAGCTTCATCGCCCCCAGCATCTGAAATGTACTGCCTGCCTCAAGAGAAGTTTCCATATCAACTATTCAGATGGGCAAAATTCTATCAATTCACTGACTTGACTGGTGGGCTCTTTTCCTGGAGAGTGTACTCAGTATTTGAGAGAAACAGCTGTCTTCCACCTGGTAATCTGTCATGACTATACCTCTTATTTTTTATCTTATGGGACTTGTAGGGTATATTTGTATCATGGTAGCTCTGAAGGAGCTACTTCCAGAACTAGATATCGCGTGCTGCGATGCACACAACCCTAATTCTCTACGTGGCAGTGCACTGTGTCCTGTAAGGTATAACTGTTTTGAGCCCAGCCAGAATTTAGGTCCAAGTGACTTCTAACATCCTGTGAATCAGATATTTTAGCATCAACCCTGTTAGACTTTGGATCACAGGTGGCAAAAACATGCCACTTGGCCATCCTGGCTTCCCACACACTGAAAACCTGTTCAGCATTACTAATACTTAATTCAAAAGGCTCCTCAGATTCTGCTTTGTGTAGTTGGTATGTAGCATGGGAGAGACTAAAGACAGAGCTAGGCTCTTCTCACTGGTATCCAGTGGCAGAGGAGATGCTATCCAAAAGGCAATGGGCACAAACTGAAATGTCAGAAATTCCCTTTAAATATAAGAAAAGCTGTTTTACTGTGAGGGTGACTGAGCACTGGCACAGGTTGCCCAGAGAGGTTGTGGTGTCTTCATCCTTGGAGATATTCAACACCCGAGTGGTGCTGAGCGGGGGGTTGGACTAGCAGATGTCCCCAGATCCCTGCCAGCCTCGGCAGTTTTGTTGATTCTGTGATTTAATATTCCGAAGTCATGTGGAAGGTTTCCTGTAAAGTACCTGCATTCTGAAGAGTAACGGGGAGTATAAAAGTGGCATTTAGTATGAACAGTGGGGAAGTTTGCAAATACTAGTTTTTTTTCAACTTTAAAAGTTTCATATGGATGTGCTGAAGACCCCATTTCTTCATTTATTTATGACTGCAGAAGTACATGAGACTAGATTTCGAAGAGGATTGAGTGCATGACAAATTATTCTTTAAATATCTACTAATCTTTAGTGAATCGTGTGCAACCATCTTCACTTTTTACAAAAATTCGAGCAAACACATTTCCTGGTACAATATTTCTGGAAAACCAATATTGCTATTTTTGTTGTAAGAAACACTATCATGTGAGTTTAGTAACCAGCCATAGTTAAGCAACAAACCTGAATGCTGGAATACTGGTAATCTAGCTGCATGTTAAAACTATGTCAGACTGTTCAAATTCAACTAAAACCAAACTCCTTTCCCCCAAATTGATCATAAATGAAATGAAAATAGACTGATGTCCTATATTGCGTTCTGTAGGATAGTTGACTAGTTCTGCCTGTATGAAACAAGGCTACACTAGCAGAAAAGGCTCAGCTATTTGTGGTGGAACACCAGTTCTGTATTCTGCGGGACATTCATCTGATCAGTCCATGTAATTTACTGCAACAGAAAAGTCAGGGAGGGCTTAAAAGAAAAAATCAGCTCCAAGAAGATTTGTCTTTTGGAGATGTACAGCATGGTACTTCTTACAGTGTCCAAATTCAATTATTCATCCCGGCTAGAACTGCCTTAAGTGAGAAGGAATCAGGAACCCTTTTTTTTTTTTAAGCAGCAGTATGAAATACATCAATTTTACAAAGAGACAGTGAATATTTACTTCTGGATATTCAACTGCTGTCTGACAGTCTGACTTATGGAGTCCTACTAAAACCTACTATGGGCTTTTGCAAAAACTTCAAGTTGCTTTTGCATAGATCTAAATCTGTAGATTTAACTCTTGGGGCTCACTGCACTTTGGCTATGTTTCTTGTTGTAACGTAACCACCCAAGGTATGCTAAAAATATCCAGAGATGAAACCACTGTGTCTTAACTTGCAAGATGTGCTAAGCAGATAAACAACATGTTTTCTAGAGTGATTAATAAAATGACAGCTGAATGAAATGACAGCCACTGGAGATTAACAGAGTAAAATATTGGAAAAAAGGTTGAGTTTGGAAAAGCTAGATAAGGCTTGTGTCTCTGGGAACTGTACACAAGGAATACAAGAGCTGTGCTTTCCGTTCCCCACTACGTCTGTTTCAGTGTGCCAAATAGCCATTCTTCAGCCTTAATTCTCCAACATCAATGTAAGGCACCTTGGAAAGGAGACTGAATGGGTCAAAATATTGATCTTAGATACTCTGGAAAAGGAATGAGGGATTTAACTGTAGCAGTTGGATAAGGAGGGGAATTGATTGGGAAAGAATCTCAAGAATGGAGGTGAGATAAAGAGAAGGTATGACAGGATGCAGAATGTGGGGTCAGCAGGGTCAGACCCTCTGTACGTGCTCCAATAATTCTGCTGGAGCAAGACAACAGCCTGTCTCTGAAGGCTGACCATCCAAAGTTGCTTATGTCTGTCTCCAGCTCCTACCGAAACAAGTAGGTCTTTTCCACAGACATAGATGGGAGTTAGACTAAGTACGTACTTAACTAACCTTAGGGTGATGCTGTACAATACCTTCTTTGATTATTTTTCAACAGCTGGTAGTCTTCAGGCAACAGCTGTCTTCTCACTTCTCACACTTCCGTGGCTCTTATCTCTACTAGCTTCTGCTTTTGGCCCTTATCAGCCATCAAATGTATTAGGGGCTTGTAAGAGAGAAGACTATGAGGTAGAGAGAAAAGCCATGATAAGGAATGTTTATGAAGAGCGATGCTTTCATAAGATACTGCTCTTCCTCCTCAGAAAGATGGGCGAGGTCCAAGGGATTGCACTGAGGTGATTTGCATTCTTCACAGAAAGGATCACTCAGTCTGCCCTCTCCAAGAGCAGTGACCGATTACAGCTCTGCCACTGGTCCCCACTGTGGTTTCTGTGCACACTGACCCTGTTGAATCTCTGTGTAAAACTACCAGATGAACCGGTTAAAACAACACAGGCTCTAATGCAAAGTCTGCAGGCTACGCCTGGCTCTAACCATCCATCATCACAAGTAATCACCAATGTGAACCAGGGTTCAGATAAGACCAGCTCATGAATAATGAACAGCTCGATAACCTGGACCAAATACATAGTAGTGAACAAGTACTTTGACGTGCCTGTAGCTACAGAGCAGTTCCCTTTGTAGGAGGCACAAACGTTCAATAGCTCTGTTCAGTCTGAGAGCAGAGAGCTCTGGAGTCTGTACGGATGCTAAACAACCACTAAGTAGCATCCATGAGTAATTCTGCCATTTCCTGACAGTAGGAAGATTTATCTCCGTCATAATAGGTATAACCACAGTCCTCCATGGAAAACAGTACAACATTCACAGATGTGAAGCTGTGGCATTTGAAAACCCTAAATCTACAGAACGCTGTATTACATCTCAACAACTATGGTTACAGGACTTCTGCATCAGAAGTAGCCTGGGCCAGCTGGCCCGAAGCAGAGGCAGAACTTGCCCAGGTCTGCAAGCACCGCAGTCAGATACGTCTGGGAGAGGTGCAGCCGCTGAGAGAAGGCCAGTTCTGTCAACCGCTCTGCTTTCTGGCACAAGAGAAACTTCTTTCAGCAGAGCAGCGCTTATTAGCAGGCAAAGGGGGGCTTTCCTGGGTTGCAAGCTTAGCTGAGACAACGTTACATGCTCTCACAGGAACTAAAGCTCACCAGGAACCTTCTCCCATTCAGAGTGCAAGGTACCTATATCTGACCTCATTTTTCTGATGTTTAAGGAAAACAGTTACCAAACAGAAACACTACATTACATGCACAAGACTGACCCTGGGAAGAGACTGGCAGAGCAAACCACAAGTGTACGTCTTGAGAACGCTTAGGTGCGAAATTATATGAAAGGGGAACAGAAGTGAACAGAACAGACCAGAGCGACTGAGATGGAGCTTTCCTTCACGGCAAGGCCATCAACCCACCGTCCACAGATCAGGGAAGTGCCTGTGTAGAAGAGAAGTCTGCTGTCGCAACAGAGTTGGCAGAGCAACCTATAAAACTTTTCTCTCTATCTTCCCAATCTAGAGGAGCATGACTGGAAACGTAGATGCAAAAGTAGCATAAAAGCAACTTTGTGGCTTGTTTTAAGTCACATACAGTTCAAATGAGGGAAGCTCGCAATGCCGCACAATCTGTGCCTAAGGAAATACGCCCCTTGGAGTCAAAGCAAACCCTGATGCATCCTAATGTTACTGGAAGTACAGAAGACACCACTTTTATTTCAATTATTCACTTGTCTGACAATTACTGGGAACATTCCTTTGAATTAGTCACATAAAAAGCTTGAGTAAAATTGATTTTTGTTAAGTATTTCCTCTAAAAATGAAACAAATTTCTTTTTCCAATTGGATACTTGGCCCAAGTCTTTTGGTATAGAAATTTCTGATCCCTTCTTCTCAGGCCTAAGGTGTAATACATTTCAAGGATTATACATTCCAGGAACAAAAAATAGTAGAAAGAAAAAAAAATGCAAAGCTTCAATTGTAGGAAAGACTGGACTGCTCTATTGAAAGCTTAGGTTTATCGTCAGGGTTAGGGTTGAGAGAAGGAGAAAAAGCCTAAAGCTACAGTTGGATTTGGGCTGGAAAGAGGCTGCCAAAGAAGCTAAGGGCTGTGAAAAACTTGTCCCCTGAGGACAAGTCTCTGTCTTGGAAAGGCCTTGGGCACCTTGTGTACAGCTCAACCTAGGACTAGGGTTAGGCTTTTAAGGTGAGGGTTGAAAGAGCGGAGGCGCAGAGTCACAGCTGTGAGATTCTGCAAATAATCCTCCGAAGTAAACTGGGGGCTGATGTTATAATTTCTCCTCCCAGGTTTATAGAGTCTCTGGAGGGATTGAGACCCTGAAACAGCAAAGGCAAGGAATAAAACAATTTAATATTTTTTATCACATTACTTTTTTTATTTCTGACTCAGAACTTGTGATGCTCAGTGTAATTTTTCAGCGGCAGCACTGAATTGGGGATATACTAGGTCTGTTTAGAGCTCAGAGTAACTGATAACATAACCACTCAATTTATTCTCACTTTTCCACCAAGAATTTTGACTTTCTATCAATTTTACCTCCAAACCATCCCCCTGCTACCCTCTGCTCTCTGAAAACACACTGAAATCTAAAGTTTCAGACATTCTAGGAATCTTTCCTGATTCTTTTTTTCCAATCTCTGAGAAACCTGATCCACCAGATGGGTGGGAGAGCTTATTGTTTTTTCGTCTGACATCTGGATTTCATTAGCAGACTCATGCGTGCTGAATCAGGAATGGGAGCTCAGAAGAAAGCAGATGAGAGTTAAAACTGTGTTAATGCTAAAAAAAAAAATGCCCCGTTCTCTCCAACTTTGCAAACAAACACAAAATGTGAGTCACATTGTGAGCTCAGCATAAACAGTACAGCCCTTATTAGCTGTACCCACTTATGCTAATATTGGATGTATTGTTCCTCAAGCAGCTATAGAGGAGAACATTGTATTATTTACTTATATATGTTTTTTTTAAAAAAAAAAAAGCCTTCCCAATAGTTTCACATTAATACCACCACTTTTCAGGTATATAGTAAGTGTCTCCTGTCTTCTATTTAAATAGAGTCAGTATAGTATGCAAGGAAATAATTTATCACAAACCAACCATAAAATTACAGTTAAGACTTGCTGCTCAGGAGACTGCTGTAAATGATACCAGCAAGGGAGAATTTTTTTTTCAAGTTTGACAGGAGTGTTAGCAGTGGCCTAAAAGTCAGACTGTTATTAATTACCATAGCTTTCATTACTGAACAACAGAAACAGTAATACAAGCGGTAACCGTCTGTCAGTCCTGTATATGGTGCTATGATAACAACCTCTGGATGATGGTTAGATCTCATCTTATTTGCTAAGGCAATACAACATCCATCTTTTCAGCCCACCTCATCCTTCCTCTCCCTCCCCAGTGCAGAAGGACCTCTGGCTCCCAGGCCACAGGTGCCATGCTATCTAGTCAGAGATTCCTGTCTTTTAAGGGCACTAAGTGGAGAAGAGGAGACTCAAAGTATCATTTGTGACTGGGTCACACAGAGGAAGAGGGATCGACAAGAACCTTTTGGGCATGTTTTAGAAGATCAGGTGGGTCTAGGATAAGGAATCAAACAAAATTACAAAATGGTGAAAAGCTGAGAGGGCAGAGTGATTACAGATACTAAAGAAAAGCTGAACGTGGAAGTCAGGCCTTCACACTCCCCTGCAAATTACCTCAAGAAAACTTCATACATCATTAAAACAGGCCTTTGTCCCCTCTTCAGAACTTCAGCCTGCACATTTGATGTCCACATTACATCACAGAATCATAGACTAGTTTGGGTTGGAAGGGACCCTTAAAGGTCATCTAATCCAACCCCCATCACGTAGGATACAACTGTGGAATAGATTAGCAGAAAACTGATAGAAACTTTCGGTCGCTAATGCAAAAAAGACTCGCATGCTCTAAAATCGGAGAATGGTTAGTTTTATATATGCAACAGCACACTATGCTATCTCAGAAGATATGAATATCACATCCTGAGAAAGTTATGTGCCTGTGACAGGTGAAATGCAGGTGGATATGTACTTTACCTGTCACAGCCATATAACAATCTCAGGATAGGAATGAACCTCTAAATTTACATAAGTAACCATTTTCAAGGAAACCTGAAAATTCCTGGACTTGATTCTCCACTTTCTCATGTTTTGTGTAAACACTTTGACAAGTGGCAAGCGCAGCACAAGAGCCAGTGTAACCATTTTGGTGGTGGTTTGCCCTCATGTAAAGTGTACAGAGAATCTGGCCCGGGGACACCCAACATTACAGGAGGAATCTGTCATGATTCTTGGTAAAAAATGATGAAGACAGCAGTGCAGTCATTTAGCTCTAATCTATAAAACCTTCTTAACTAGAATTTACAGAAATCTGTTTTAAGTAGCAGAGCTCTAACTTGCATTAAGAAATACAAAATGCAGGTCTGGAATGACTGCTATTAAGTTTTGCTTTTTAAAAATATTTAAACCAAAGCCACCTTTCTACTTTAATGATGAATCTCCTTTGATCTTCTAATAAAGCCTTTTTGTTTACCATTTCTTTGAAAGAGCCTTTCTCTGCCCTACTTTTTGCTCTTCTAATTTCCTCAACTGTGTAATCAGGCGTTTAGGAGTAAGAGTAACATGACTGCTGTATAAAAACATCTCAGAGGTTATCTCTGCTCTCATGAAGCTTGCTGAGGGTCTCCTTTCCTCACCCCCATAAGACTCACGGGGCAGGGTTTGGGAGGGCCAAGTGTGCACTTGGGCTGGGTATTCTTGGCTGCCTGGTGGTGTGGGTAGGCTGGCTCAGGTGGAAGTATTGATTTGTCTGGGCTGTTGCAGAGTTTTATCTATAGCTGCACACCTGCAACATGGGTTAAAATTAGAAATGGACTCGAAACCAGTATTTTGTATATGAAACCCTTGAACCTGGGAAATGTTCAGTGTTACTCTGAATTCATATCCAAAATTACAGCTTGAGACCATGTCTAAGTCTAGTTGAAATGTGCTCTTTCTTTGCAGACTGAAAAAGGAGTTGTTTACAGGGCTTAGTAATACAAAAGATCTCAAAAGGTGCTGCTGTACTCCTATGCATGTTCCTGCACAGTCAGGGAATGAGTTAGAAACAAAGAGCAGCAAGTATCTTGTGGAAAATCAGATGCAAATCTGAGGATGAACTAGTAATCAAGATTATGTCATTTCCAAAATGTCTGCTGTTGCTGCTAAAATCCCCAAATGTTTCAACTTAAGTGCCTGTCTATGGGCTTTATTGCCTTAGCTAATAATTTGGCACTGACCAGGCTCTGAAATGAAAGGCTCGTTCTTTGTTTTCTCTAATTACTATACAAACATTTTAGCTTTTCTGCCCCATGAAGGAAATTTGGAAGAAAAGGCTTGTTTTTCAAGAAAAAAACAAGCTGCTACAAACCTGGGAAACGTCTCCTTAAATAACAGTCTTCTATCAGTAACATGACAGATAATTTCTAGGGTAAAATACAAAATGTTAAGGAACAAAGTTTACAGTAAGCTTATCCTGAGCTTGATGTCCATGAGGCTGACATCCACGCATCAGTACAGGACAAAGACTTGTGTTCCTGATCCATGCAGCGCTGCCTTCTCTCCTGCTTCTGACCTAACTCACTCAGGCAGTCTGAAGGATACGTAGAATCCCACAAGGCATAGATGGGCATTGGTCACCTGAGCAACTCTGTTCACATCTCATAGTAGACCTTTTTATAGCTATAAAAGGGGCCGTATCAAGTATATAAGGCTTCTTTTACACTTATTGACATAAGCCAGATACAGCAGAGTAACACCGATACTTGTGCTATACCAGGGAAATGGAAGAGGGATTAAATTGCTTTTAGTATGTTAATTTCTTGAGGGAAGTGACATAACAGGAGGGAAAGGCAGGACTGACTGGTACATCTCGACAGCAGGAAAATGAGAGGGGGGCCCTGGGTTGGATTTGTGTCTTCACAATCTACAGACTCTCCTGGGACAATCAGAAAAGCAAGGAGAAGCTGAGCTGCCACGCTAGCTGTTGCCAGCAGAAACTGCTGCTCTGCCTTTAGTGATTTGCTCTCGTTCTTCACTGCTTTTGCTATCTGTTTGCCGGCTTCCTCCTCTGTACAGTAAGTTAAAGGGAAAAGGGAGAGAGAGACAAGGCAGTTCACCTTCTCCTCAACAGCCAGAGCATGCCCCATTTATCTGACACCATCCCAGCCTCTGCTCAGGCCTTGTAGGCCTTCTTTAATTGGGCATGGGGATTATCAGAAAACGCGTTTTCATTTTTGAGAAACAGGGAAACAAGGTTCTGTTAAAACTGGGAAGGAGAGTTGAAATATTGATACATTTGGCAGATGTGAACATTTTCAGAATTTCAAACTACAAAGGCCAAGATATAAATATTCATTTGGGTAAATGAAGCTTATGAAACATTGCAAAACAAATTCTTGCAAAACAAATTCAAACCATTGCAAAGTGGTTTCTTCCACTTCAGATGTCTGCTTCAACCTCTTTTGCTTTTTCAGCTGAACACCTTGTTGAAACAGACATTTTCCTAGAGAAAATTCCTTTTGAAAAAAAGTTTTGATTGACTTTCTAAATAGGGATTAAATGAAGCTACATTTTTACAGGAAGCGTTTGTGTATGGACATTTTGATAGGTGTTATTTCCAAGGTTTAGGGTCTTTTGTTTTCTGTATTTATTGTTGTAATAAATGCCTGTTTGCTTCAACTTTTATGTTTTAGCAGTACTTTATTTTGCAAGAGTGTTTTATTTAAAAGCACAGCAAGGAAGGATTGTGGTAGATATTAGAGCTGGGAGATACAGAGATCTTGAAGAACAATCAGTGATCTCTTATTGCAGAGCATGAAAATTTAGTTAATTATCATAGAACCACAGTATCATTAAACTTGGAAGGGACGTTGGGAGGTCACCAAGTCCAACCTCCTGCTCAAAGCAGGACCAACATTGAGTTCAGGTCAAGTTTTCTAGGGCTTTGTCCAGTCAGATCTTGAACACTTCCAAGCATGGATGGAAATTCCACAACCTGTATTTCACACTAAACCAAAATACTTTTACAAAGTGAGAAAACATGATCACTTAATCTTCCATTACTCCTTTCTTATCAGTGCAAATGAGGGATTGATAAACTAGTGTGGTTTTGACCTGGTAGCTCTCTCTCTACCTTATCTATAAATCAGATTGTGGAGGGCTGGAAACCAGACCTTACTTTCCCTCTCAAGAGGAATGCTCACAGTATTCATTTCCAAGCTAAGCACTTAACTATGGTTTATCAGGAGTTTTACTGCAAACTAAGCAAATACCAAATTGTTAGTAAACAGACTTCAGATTTAGACTAATGCAATAGCTATGTTCAGTCTACTTCAAAGGAGTTTATAAAAGTCTCTCGGTGACTTGCACAGGATTTGGATCTGGTCTGTTGTGCATGGTTTTTAAATACGAATCATGCACATTTAAGATAATGAGTTGTATTATTAGTATGCAGATATACAATAGCAGAAACATAAGGCTGGGAGATGCTTTGGGATCTTTGTGAAAATCCTGATGTATGTTTATCTATACTGTTCTGAAAGTCTTCCAATGATCAAGAGCCTTCCCAGGCACTCTATTTCAATGCATCACAGCTAGAAAGAGCAACCTAGTTGAAGTCCAGGACTCAAACTGTGCCCTTCATGCAAGGTTTTCTACATATTTGCAAATTATTAATGTGTCTTTTTGTGGGAGCAAACACCACTGGTTCTTCAGTCTTTCAACAGAAGTCATGTTTCAGAGACCCCAAATTAATTTTTCTTCTCTCTAGTCTTCCCTGAATTACTGTGCTCAACCTGGACCCAGATGAGGCTTTACGAGTACTGAAACCTTATTCAGTTTAAATGCAAGGGATCCATAAGGCTTTACATTTAAACAGTATTCTTTTCCCGATATCCACCTTGTTGTCAGTGGACAACCGGCTTGAAATTATCTAGGTAGTGAATATGCAAATGAGATTCAAAAGTAAACACAAAGAAGTTGGAAAACTTCGATGAAATGAAATCAAAATCTGTGGCGGGTGATCCTCCAACACCTGTCACACAGTCCACTGGTAACCATCACACAGGACCTCAGATTCCACTCCAAGGTGACCGCAAAGACCAAGCAAGCAGGCCCTCTTAGAGTATTTGCCTTTATGACATCTGTTTACATTGCATTTCCCATGGAAAAAAAAAGTTTGAACTTGTATCAGTAATAAAGACTGAACCACAGTAATAATGGCTTAGTGATGGTGCTGAAGGAGGAGTTTGGTTTTGGCTGGTCTTCCAGACTTTCGGGAATGTAATATCGAGTAGTGCGCTAGACAGGAAAGGGGCACAGACGCAGTTCACTAGATATTTCTGTTCTCTTTTTCACTATCTAACTGCTCTTATTCTGGTATGTTAGGGTTCAGTATCTTCTTTCCAAGCACCCAGTTCATCAAACAACTGGACATAAATGCCACATATTATAGCCACAGTTTTAAAACTAGTACTTTGGGAGCATGCTGTCAAAGCAGGGCTGTTTGGATCCCCCCTACTCACATACAGCTGTCCAAGTTACCTGCCTCTCTGATAAATGGTTTAAAGTCATGACATGCACAGCTTATTCAGAATTTCCAAAACAGAGTGAAATGAGTATTTTCTGATGTTTCAGTCTCTTAAACAGCTTACATTTCCAGAGGTAAAATGGATGTGACAAAATTACAGCCCACCATACTTTTGTTACAAGATTTCTGCAAGTCTTCATAATAAAAGTAGAAATGATCTGAGAAAATATATCCAGCTAAACTCAGAAACTCTGAGAAAACTTGGCAGGGCTAAGTTCAAGCATATGAGAAAAAAACCCCCAACCCTGCAATAAATTTTGTAGTACATTTGATATCATGGTGTTGTCAAAGTGGCTGCATGTGGTAAAAAAGCAATTTAAAAAATCTTAGCCAAGACCAAATCATCTAAAATAATTTTATGCAGGTTCTGACTGGAAAAATATGAATAAATGAAACTAGTATGTTGTGTATAAACAAGACTTTTGAGAGCCTCAAATTGTTCCAGTATGTCGTAAGGTGGAAGTTTAGTATGTGCGTAGATATTTACAGAATGAAAACCTAAGAATTACAATTTCTTATAGAGATATATTTAGGTGAAGAAATATGCACTATAAAAACGGGTTAATGTATCAAAATGTATTTCAAAGATAGAGGACTGAGTGGCTGGATATATAGAGATTTGTTTTTTGGAGTGCCACATGCAGTTTGAAAACAATTACATATGGTAGAGATTAACAGCTTTTTCCTCCTTGTAATATAGGCATCCAGGTTCTCTGTCAGTACTGGTCTTATTAAAATCAGTGCCACTGCACCAGAGATTAATTTAGCTGTTGTTTTCTTTTATTATATGTCTCATATTTGCATCTTTATCTCTGTAAGAGCAATACTGATTTTAGCGATTCAAATACAACTTCATTCGTATCGAACACTGCAGAGTCAGGCCTATAATAACTCTCTAAGCCAACAGAATTGAAGCATAAACAAGAGGCACCCATACAGCACCATATCAAATGCCAGCAAGTACACTCCGATCAAAAACTATGGTGGAGCCTGCAAAATGGAGCCATACAGGGTTTCAGATTCCTCAGGGACTGGAGAGCTTGACCCCTCAGCCTGTAACTAAATAAGAATACTGATATTTCACTCAGTTCAACAGAGAAAAGACGTGTTTATTTGGAAGCCATCACCCGATATCCAAAAGACTACTGTAAAATGTAGCAACTGTCAAAAAGAATTATTTTCAGAGGGAATTTTAAGATTTTTCAGTCTGTGATCTCCTTTCATTCCAGAGCTCTCTGAAACATCATCTTCCACTTTAAAAGAAAAATAAATTTCCAGAGGTTTGTGTTTGTTTTGCTTCTTTTAAAATTGAGATCACTAAGTCAAAACCTAGAAAGGTAAAAGTTTTCTGTCTTTGTAAAGATGGTGGCTTGTTCGTCATTGCTATCTTAGCCAGCCTTTGGTACCTGGAGGAAGCACAGCTGTGGACTCCTTGCATTTTGCAGACATTTGAGATCCTTGCACAACCATAAGGCACAAGAGAAATCAGATTAATGCTTCAGGCATGAGAGTCACTGCAATCTTGCAGCCAAATAGCTGCCTGCTGAGCCAACTCTACTGCCAAAGATCCACTATATCTGACCACAGGGAGGGACAGCTTCAGGGCAGCATGATCTGGCAGACCAAGCAATGGACTAAGAAGAAAGGACTAAACTCAGCTTGACACTGATTTCTTCCACATCCTGCATGAAACCACAAAAGCAAATCTATGCAAACTCAAGCAGCCACAGTAATTACCTACTACTCCCATTGACTTGAATATGTGTTCTCAAGGTACTTTAGTTTTATAGAATCTGCTTCAAAGATCACTGTTGGCAATGGAAAGACTCCCACTGCTGGCCTCATTATATGGATCATGCCATACATTTCATTCACAAATTTTAAAATGCAGGGCAATATGAGGCTAATATTGTTTCCCATTACATATACGTCTGTGGTAGTATCTCTGTACTTCTATGAGCATGCACATGCATCTTCCTCTATAAGTATAGTGTAAAACTGGGAAACGCGCTGTGTAACAGTTCTGTATCTCCCAGCGACTGGACTAAATAGTTGCAGTGCATCAGGGATTTGACTACAGAATGGTGATACTTGCCCATATTTATTTTTCCACCAAGTCTCCATGATGCGAGCGTTCCTTGCCTGTGTAGAAATTTATAGGAATCGTCAGGAAGATTTTTTCAGAGAGCTTGGCACTGGCACAGGGATCAGAGCAGTCTCCTTGTTCAGCATTCTAAAAAACATGGCTGGAGCCATGTATTTTTTGAGTGACTAGGCCTGCACATATTTTCACAAAAGGACTTGACAGCACTTGAGTAAAGTTAGAGGACAGCAGTGAGACCAGTAGGTGGAACTGGTGCTTGGCAGAAACACAAGGTAGAGCAGTTTGGAAACTCTGGATACAGAGATGCTTTGCTGGAGCTCTGAGCTTGGACCTCTACAAGTACAAACTTTGTTGCTGCCTTTGCTGTTAATCCATTACTGCCCAAATTAACAAGAGGAATGACATGCAATAAATGAGGTCTAGGATCTGTGTCCACATATTTTCTTCCCAAAGAGGAAAGGCAAAGGTTCAATCACTCAGCACCTTCTTTAGAACCTGAACTAGGTATTTTATTCACAAATGTCCATATATACTGTATCTAACACCATACCCCATTATCCTGTACTTTCTGCATATTAAACCTATATGATAGGCCTGAGTTTAGGGTGACGATGTCATGGAAGGCTGGTAATGTCAATAACATCCCTATACTGTAAAAGGGCAAGATTTATTTTGTATAGGCCATGCATAGTACAAACAAACCCACTGTTTATATTTTGTAGGATTTAAAAATATAGACTACAGTGATAATGGGTGAAAAGAGATAATGTAACTTTTTTAAAAAGGTCTTCTATGAGTTTCTACATCTGCTAGATAAATACACGTCATAAAGAATCATATATCTTATGGCCCATTACTGGCCCAGAGCTCATCATTATTTGTGCTGGCAAGGGAAAGAAAACCTATGGTTATCATGCATATGTAAGATGTACACTGGCACAGTACCTTTGAGTACACAAATAATTAAACAAATTTTTGACAAATCTATATGTGTATATATTTATGTATCATGCAACTAACCACTAGTAAATGAGATAGGAAAAGTACTCTCATTCCTCACCTTCCTTGCTATTTAAAGAGAAGTATTTTGTATATTTCATGGCACTGTCAATGATAATTTAAGAGCGCCGCTATATGAAGTTTAGGAGCACTGCTTTTAACCTTGTTCTCTAGACATTTTTCAGTTCATTCAGGTCAATGAGAGTTCTGTACGTGAAAGAACATCAGAGAGGTATGAGTAAGATGTTATTGTCTAAGCCACTGAAACTCAAAAATTAGTCCAGAGAAAATGTAGGTATGCTATAAAGATGACACTAAAGATAAAAAGTGCTGTGGTTTTTATAGACATAATAATTGCAACAAACAGTTTTTGCAAATGTAGGCAAATTGGAAACGATGAATTGCAGTCATAACATTGCTCTCGTTTCTGATAGTTTCTACAACAGAAGACATGCTTTCTATCACTACAGATCACACAAACTATGTGCTAAAATAATAGAAATTTACTAAATCCCATTTCAATTTCCAAACAGATAATTTTGGACAGGATATTGGACAAACTGAGGTACTCAAATACTAAAGCTGGCCTTTTTGGTTTATAATTATTTAACCTCCTAGAATATGATCATCACTTAAGATATAAATCTGAACCGATACATGCATTTTCATCAGTATGGTATACCATCAACTTTTACAGCAACAGAAAAAGAGCACACATCTTTACAGTGTTTATAACAAGCAGAATTAAGGGAGGATATAAAGTCTCAAAGTTGTTACACAATTTCTTTGTTATGCAGGAAAAACTCCATAAACCACCCCATTTCAAAATCTGTTTCTTATTAGGCAGTTACATAAAAAGAAAATAAAAATACCGTATGATTTACTGATATGCATTTTGTCCAAATCAGATTAGTTTATCTCTTTCCTCTATCCAAATTTAAGTACTTCAAAAATGCATAGCTACAGCCCTTTTTTGGAACAACTTTCATTTTTGACAGCACGAGAAAAACCAAGCATCAAAATCTAAGCTATTAAGTAGTGCATATAATGTTTAAATTAAGAAATCAGTTATTGTCAAAAGCACTGGTAACAAATGGGGTCTTTCTAACACAGGCCTAATCCTGCCATTGGTGCTCCCTTCTTGTGCGCAACATTTTCAATGTTTTGAACACAACTCGTGCACACAGGGTCATCCCCTGTATATCTGTCCTCAAAATTACATAAAATAAGGGAAATGCTTAAGTTTCTGTGAACGCTTAAGTCTGCTCTTTTTCAAGAAAGCACTTTCATGCTGACTAGACCATAAAACACTTGTTTGTGTTAGAAATCTCCAGTAAAGCAGAACTAACTTCATATCACCTGTTCCTTAAGTAACATAAACTTTGATCTATAGAAACAGATACGTGCACACACAGCAAAAGGGACTGATGAGATCTGTTCTGGGATGCCGTATGCACGTGTAGTCATGCATGCGCAAGGAGATGAGAAGCACAAGAGGACAGCCATGAGAAGGATTGGGGAATAGAGTCCGTCTACTTTTTGTGAGGAGACTGAGAAAACCTGGCTCGGTTAGTCCTACAGAATGAATGCTGAGAGAGGATATGATTGCAGTCTATTAATACATCCTGAGATAAACACCAGGGAGGGAGAAGAGCTATTTCAGTGGAGGACAATGTTGGCAGGAGAACAAATGTGGCCATGAGTTACACTTATCCTGGAAATTGGAAGATTTCTAATTAGGAGAGGACTGAGGTTCTGGAGCAGCTTCCCACATCAGCAGTAGCGAGGGCAAAATACTGAAGTGCTTCCCAAATAAAATTTGGTCAGTTTACGAAAGGGGTTGTATGATATGGCTGCCTGTAACTGTAGAAGACTGTGTGCAGTGACCAAGCAGATGCCTCCCGGTCCTGTGTGCCTTGACTCGTTACTCACTAGCTCACAGGCCAGTCACAGACTATGCTCTGTAGGAAGTCTTTTCATTTCCTGGTTCACAGAGAAATTGAAGACATTACTCATGAAATCTTAAAAAAATTACATAGGATGTGCAATTTAAGCGAATTAATCCTCCTACAGGATCCTTAATTTGTTTGCATCTCCTGGATTTCTATGGGTACGTCTTCAATTTTCGTTAACTGTTCTTTAATCCCTAGTGCCTCAGACTGCATAAATACCTATGAAATAAACAATGCCTGACTGCTCCAACACTGACACATTCACTTGGGACCATCTGTGCGAGCTGCAGCTTGCACGTATTGATCGTCAAGAGACCTGTTGCATTCATGTGGTTTCTTACGCAGCACGGCACAGCCATCTCCCCCAGTTCAGCACACTCTCACTCTGCCGCAGTTTTAATCCCCTTGCTACTACATGGTCCTATCTCTACGTTTTGCTGTAACATGCTAAACTAAGTACATTAAAGACAGAAGTATGCAAACTAGAGTATTTTTTATCTGCTAGCAAAGAAAATTTCAGTTTTTTCCTAAAGAAAACTGCCTTACTCAACATATATTGAAATAATATGAAGTAAAAGTATTTTCAAGTGCCACACCCAAGACTGCAAACATACCTTAATTCCACAGCTTTCATTAGAATTAATGAAAGATATACAGCTAAAGTGTGTGAAGAAAACAGTTTAGTCTACACATAACAGCAGGAGGAATACACTCAGTTAAAGCTCATCTGACATTAGACTTGATTTCATGCTGATGACCTTGCTCAGCTGGCAGATGCTTTTCCACCTGTGTTTTGGCTTATGTATGTCTGACATCCTCAACTGTGAACTAACTGTAGTTAATTCTACGCAGATTAATTCTGCTGAAAGTCACACGTTAAGAGGGTAGGAAGTTAAAGTCATAGTGAAGTGGATGCTGGTAATGTCCACATCTGTATTTCTAGAGTATTGGCAGCACTTTAATTTCTTTGGGACTCTACATAGAATATTGTTGGAGCTGTGAAAGTTTAAGCCAGCAACACGACTGCATCCAGCTGAAACTTGAGAGGATGGAGAAACCTTGAACACTGTGGCCTGGAGCCTCAGAAAAAAAAAAATTGCAGATTGGTGAGTGGTTTTAGTGCACACTGGTTTATACCTCTTTTCTAAGGAAATAAATATTGCCAGCTTTGCCACTACAAAAAAGTTCTAGGAGTCCAAGACCATCACATCTTGCCAAGTATAGCAAACCTCTTCTAGGAGACGAAAGACATTTTGCACCAGATATACTTGGAGCTTGTGTTACTGCAACACTGATTCAAAGTTCTCATCCCACGTAACAATTTCTTCTCCTTTAGTATATGTAACTTGTTATATTTCTATTAAGTGCTGTTGCCAAACTGACTATACAGTGCTCTCCTTGAAAACATATTTTACGCAATCTCTGTGATAGAAAATTACATAGTAGCCATTTTTAAAGTTTCCAATATCTACTTATTCACGTGCCTAGACGAATATCTTTTGTAATGCTTATTAGGCAAATGAAATAGCGTATTTTTTCCATCGGCATTGTGATAAAGAATAGATTAAAAGAACACATGGCTAGCTTGGCACTTTGTCAAGATATTTCCTCAGTGCTACTCACTCTAAAGTATTTCAGTCAAATTCTGTAATACCAAATCAAGGAATGGTGAAAATTTTCACAAAGATTTTTCCAGAATATTGTATATTCCTTACCTGTGGGCAGTCTTTGATGTAGTGTCCCTTGTTAAAGCAGAGGTGGCACAGGTAGTTAGGAGGTGGCCTCTTGCTGGGTTTTCTAGCTTCTGAAGAAAGGGATAGGTCAGAGAAATGCTCGGTGAGGGAGCTTAACCCATCCACAATGTTATTAAGAGAGCCATAAGGCGATGCACTCTTGTACAGACTGCTGCTCAGAGCCTGCAAAAGAAAAGAAACAGGTCACATGAAACATAGTACTGTATTAAGGATTGTTCTGAGACTGATCTGAGTAGGGGAAGGATAAAAATAGCAGAAAAAATGTGATTTTTTTTTTGTTAAGAATATGGCTGCATATTTGAGGAGAGCAATATACAGGCCATTAATAAAGAGGTTTCACGAAGGCAATGCAACAGAGCTGGTCACCCCACTGCTGAGGAAGCTATTGAGCTTGCCATGGTTCACTTAGTCCAACCTTTCCACTAAGCAATGATTGCTTTCTTGTGTTTGATCATACCACATTCATGGTATGGTTAGAACATGCAGGCAAAAAGCTGAAAGAACAACCCACAAAAGGGAACATTTTTGTGTCCAAAAACTACTTACACAAACAATACTGAAGTCAGGGAAAGGAAAAGAACACCAAAAAAAAAGCTAATTTTTAATTTCCAATCTGGTTAATGAGACAGTCAACATAGAGTCCCATGTTCAAAAATAACAAGAAACATTCGGATCTACATCTGTCTTGGATTTTCTAAGGGGAAACCTGCTGTGATTTAAACGTTCCTGATAAACAGTCAATACCTAGTTTTTGTACTTCACCTCAATAGGATCTTCACTCTCTCACTCTGCAAATCAAAATCAGGAGCTCCTAATTTGCCATTCAGTAGTTTTAGAACAGCAGGAAACCCATAATCACCTAAATAGCTCATCTTCCTAATGGAGATAACAAGGCTTCATTCACTTTAATGTGTCAAGGCTCAAAAGAAACTGTGTAGTAGGAGTTTAAAAAGTAAATAATAACTTAAAAAAAAATTAACATGGTAAGAATCACTGTAGAAACAGGACCAACTGTTGACAGTCCTCTCCACCCTGAAATGATGGGACACATTTCACAGGGTGTTTCTACATTAGGTCTGATACACCTCACAGTAACGCTAAGCTCATGTAATTCTCCTGGCATCAGAGAATTTCTGCTGGCTTATGGGAAAGTGAGGTAAGAAGAGGTCCAATCTGTGCCTCTGTGGAGACCTTGTTTTTCAATTCTATTAAATCCAAATATTTCAGTGGAGTCTTTATATATGTCATATATGTTTATATATGTTATATACATATTGAAGACATGCATTGAAATTGATTTAGAGAATTTGTGAAATAAATCTGAAATGGAATTACATTTATCTCAGAGATCTCAAACATTCGGGATGTCTGCACAGTGAGTGTGTTTTCTGGGCAACAGTCACATTCCGCAAGAATCATATGGAAGCTCTAGGCATAATTACCTGGATGAGTCCCAACTATCACTGAATCCCATCCTGCTGCAGGTAGGGTATACTGTAAATAAAAATTCAGCCTAAGTGGCAGGCCACTGCCATACAGATAATCCACTTCACCCACCCTCACTATAGTCAAACCCAACGTGCTGAGCTCCACTGACCCCTCTTACAAAGCTGAAGCTGGTGCACGGCAGCAGGATCCATTCAAAGGGCCGCAGAGTAGAGTCTGATCTCACAGGGGACTTCACACATGTCCTGGCACTGAAACGCTCATCATTTTACCCCCAGCACAGCATAGTTCTGTGCTGGTGCAAGATGTTCCGGCTGCTGAGAGGAGAAGCAGTCACTATGTTTCAGGGGTTAAACCCGTACATTTTAAAAGGAAAAGCTATTTCAAAAACTAACGAAAAGGTTTTAGCTGCTTTAACCATCAAGCAACCAAAGATACCTCCAATGGTCACTGGAAGTTATTTTCTAGGATTTATTGGACACTATTGGAATGAGAAATTCTTGGCATCAAATTGTTAAAAGGAAGGGGAAGTGCTATGGATGCCAAAATAGTATTAATTAAGGGTCTTCAAGAAGTTCTTGTCTCCCTAGGAGCCACTTTCTCTTACATACACTTGCAATAATACAAAATGGTTTTTTTTAAGACCACCTCTTGCCAAGAGATTCTTAAAGTACTTCAAATGCATTACACCCATCAGTAACTCTGCAAATTCCCTATTATCTGATTTTTATAGAATGGTGTATGGACACACAGAATGTGTGAAATCCCAAATTCTTTACCCGTTGCAGGAATCTGGAACATCCCCTGGGGATGTAGAATATAAAACTCCTGCCCATCAGGCGGTTGCTATTTCTGCCTCCAGGGCCAAGCCAGTGACAAAACAAAACATACCTATCTGCTGCCTTCAGTGGGCTTTGAATTGGACATATGGCTCGCAGCGGTGACTATTTTCTTTTCCACATATCCTTTACACTGAGCTATTACCCACACTATAAGGGAGCAATTTGGCACCACGACTGGATATTACGTAATTCACTCCTCCACCAACCCTTCTCGGCACGTTTCAGGTCAACGACCGCGGTTTTGCCCACTCCGTCAGCAAACCTTCTTTACAAACTTTTGTTTGTTTGAACCACGGCAGCCAGAAGCCTTGTCAAAGGCCAGGCTCCCATCAGACTACAGGCTGTACCGACACTAAATCATAACCCCAGCAACCACCAACAGCTCTGTGGCTGAAGCATGACATACGGCTCTGAAAGTGGCCACCTGGTTCAGCTGGCAGGGCATTTGTGCGATACGTGCCAAAGTTGGACACGGCAAAACATCCAGTCTACATACGCCACCATGAAACACTTCCCTATAATCATCTTGAGGCCCAGTGTTAAAAAAGGAAAAGACACATATAACATCCCAGAAGATGACAGTAGAGGAGAAGATGGACATTGCCGACGTCACTAGCACTTCAAAGAACAATGAATTCATTAAGGAAAATCCCTAGATGATTCCAAGATGCAGCCCATCCCTCCTGGTATAGAGTCAGGCAAACCGCTCCAACAGTTCCTGCCAATCTGACCTGGAAAATGGTCTTAAATCAGTTTAACTACGAGTCAATGTGAAAAACACATCAATCTGGCATTTGAAAGATGCTATAAAGAGCACCAGCGCAAACTGTGCTACATCCTGTCACTAGCTGTGGAAATCTCCAGTTCCTCAGAAGGAGATGAGGAAAAAAGCCGTTCCAAAAAGCCAAGTTATATAATAAGGGTGGTGGTGGGAAAGTTCATCCTGGCCTCTGGAATCAAATAGCGAAAGCCCAGGAACATGTAATGAATATGATGGAAGCAAACAGTGATTTAGTCCATTTTGTCTTTGTAGAAGACAAGGGGTGACTGAATATTGCTGAGATACATAAACCAGTATTTTTTTTGTCTGGTGCACTTAATTGAGCAAATCAGGAACTCAGCCCTTACTAACTGTTTTGTACAAAAACTTTGAATTAGCTTCAGACTCAAAAGGGATGTCCAGGGGATGATCAGAGTGACAGGGAGAATGCTGATGGTCTCATACAGATGACAGTAGAATGGAAAATAGAGAGGAAGAGGGAAATAGAGTGGAAGAGGGAAGAGATCTTGGAGGTCTCTTCCAACCAGAACAATTCTATGATTCTATGATTCCATGAAATGCATTCTAACTGGTTCTGGTCTTGAGTGTATTGGGAGGCGGCAGGGAGACGGCTCCTCCGATTAATTCCATCAAAAGCAATGACTGTTTTGTGTTCACAGTGTGCCACTAGCAAAGCCAACCTATTTCTTTAAAAAGAAGACAATGCTTTGAAACAAAAAATAATGCCTCTCGCTTGGAGTCTCATTTGGAGCTATGACAGGATAGAAAGAATTTGGCAGTGAAAGGGTTAGTGCTTTCAAGGAGCCGAAAGACCACACTGCAGGTCCTAATTACAAGGCTCATCAGGCCAGCTGCAATGAATTCAGGATTTCCTTATCTTGCTGTACTGGGAGGATGGGAGGGCTGGTGGTAAAACTTTGAAACTGGCTTGGTGGGAAGTTTGAGCTGATAATGTAAGTTTGTTTGTTGTTTTTGTTTTCTTCCTATGAAACTTATTGACTTAGTTGAATGAGAACCAAACTGAAAATCTGGCGGTGTACTTTCCGAAGGTAACCTCTCTGCTCAGTAGATCTTTAAACTATATCTGTTGGTGGTGTTGGGAAGTAAGACTTCCTTTGTTATTTGTTTCCTAAGTGCTTCCAGTTAAAGGGCATGTAATCTGTAAGGTTACAGTGTGTTCCTTTGTGAAAGAGGCAGCTATTGTCTTCTATAGCTGTTACTCTGATTTCCAGTTGGGTAACATATGTGAGTGATTCAAGAGTTCCAGCATCTAACTCACCTCTAAGAAATTCCTAGTTATGTGAATGATCTGGCAAATGCTCTTGATTCCCTTGGCTGGTCCCTGCCTTTCAGAGACAGCTTTTGGGATTGATCAGCCAAAAGGTGAATAAGGAAATACTGAAACAGAATTTATCTCTTCAGTTTCTCTTTTAGTGATGGTATCATGTTGAAAAGAAAGGCAATGGTACTGTTAGGAAAATGCAACAAAACATTTGAACAAATAAGTGGTAAGTCTTCCTTTCCACATTTCCCACTGGTATGGCTATTGCTTTAGCTGTAAAGGTATTTTTTAACAGGGAGCAGGCAGTACAGATGGCATGATAGCATCTCAACTGTGACAACACTTAATTCTGCTCAGAGGTGATGGGATTACCTATTTTCTGGAACAGCTGATATTAATAAGCGACAGCAACCTGTTTATGTGGGAATGGCACCTTGTTATTAGGACTTAGAGGAGTTAAGAAGCAAAGCTTTTAGGCATGGGACTGGAAATGTAGGGGCATACCTGGAAAACTCAGTTTCTGCCCTAAGTTCTGTCTGTGGCTGCTGGACCCTTCAGGCAGTGATAAAGGGGTACACACCCACCAGTTACCCGAAGCTAGAATGACCTGTGCTGCTTGAAGTGGTTGATGGGCTATGTCTGGTCAGCACATTTGTTTGGTGCTCTTGAGGTTGTTTGGTTTTATTTTTATTTTAGAATTATACTTTAAAAACAACTTCACCTGCCCGTTTGAAGACCTCCTTCCCCCACACCTATCCAAAAAAAGAAACTACACTGGTACCCGTACACAATATATCACCAGTTAAAAATAGAGAGAAACAAATACTTAAACCAGCTGAATGAGTATGAAGAAAATGCAACTTCTTGCCTTCTTTGAAGTCCTCTGCTGTTTAAGTGCAATAGCTAAAACTGGATAGGAGGAGCCGTATAATGCTCCCAAACTATTGGATTCTGTGCATAGTATCCCTTGTCACAGACGTCCTTCTTTGTTCCTGCTAGTCAAAGGACTTAACGTTGAAGTTGGCAGAGGTGACTACTCTACCTTGGCAGGGTAATTTCCTTTGGATGTGGCATCATTGTTGTGACTATTCCACCCAAAATGTAGTGGGTTAACATTTGAAAAAAAAAAATCAGTCCGATATGAAAAATTCTCCCCTATTTACAGCTGTTTACAAGCATATCTAAAGGACTTGTGAAAGAACTTGCTTGAGCTAGAAGTTGATAAGATTTGTGCTAGTGGTTCTCTCCATGTTTGTTTTAATTGCACATACTGAAGTGAGATCCTGTAGCATTTCAATATTCCTATAACATAGTCCAGTCATTGATTCTTCCATTACATGAAATAGTCTGTAATTGAAAAGTGATGAGCAAAGCATTTTTGATGACTTATTTTTGGTTTAGTATGTTGCCAACCTAATAAAGCAAACAAAAATAAAGCAGTCTTAACTTTCAGAGTTAAGTTTAAGTCAGCAGGCGCCATGGCTGTTTGAAGTTTGTTGGAAAAAGGAGTTGGGTTGCCCTATCATCAGTGTGGAAAAAGTAAGGTTTTCATATCCTGTACATTATAAACATTCTCCAGTCTGTGAAGCGGGTATGATGGTAACCAGATGAGCCATGCTAATTATTAGCCCTGCACTGAAATGTCAAAAGGTGCTGAGGTTGTTTATCAGCTTGGATTTTCATGAAGATAAGAACTGATCCCCATGCTGTGTCACAAGTAAAACAGTAGGACAGACAAGTCATTGCTCTCACTCAGTTGCTATTTTCATGTCGGAGGAGGAGGAAATCTGAAGCTATCCAAACAGTAATTCAGTGGCTTGTACGTGCTAATATACAAAACTTAACCTGAGGGCCTTTATCTGTCTTCTCTGCTAGTGCCCCAAGGCTTGCCCCAATCTGACACAGGATTTATCTGTGGGGCCATGCAGCATGTGTGAAAGCACAACAGTTGCACCTGAAGAGGATCATGTGTGCAGAACTTCAAATCTGTGACCTTCCTGTGCTTCAGCTCTTTATAAGTGGTCAAAACAGTTCCCTGTTTTTGTCCCCAAAGAAAACATCCAATGCAGAATCAATGTTTATGGCCAACCCCAAAGCCTTCTGAAAATAGAGATTAAATGAAAATACTGTCATAAATTTAGTTGTATTAATTTGAGCCAGAAGAAGTAGACAAGTTTAATTACCAAGGCTGAACTGGAAAACCTCAAAAACTGCTCCTGTATGGCTTATGTCTGCTTTAGCTCCTCTGATAAATTATGGATACTTTTACAGAAAACAGTTTAAGAGTTTACTCAGTAACATTTTATCATTCGACAACTGCAAGCAAAGCTCATCACTCAGTGAAGAAAATGTTTGCCTGGAGGAAGAAAAAAAGATTCGGGCTTCTGTTTCCTTCTGGAGTCAATGTTTAAGTTAGCTGTCAAAAAATCTGGTCTTTGGGCCAACTTTAGTAAAATGTGAATTATTCAAGTTCTTCATCTAGAAACAGATAAATGTAGATTAGCCAGGTAAACCTTAATTAATACATTCCTGACTAGTTAGATTAGCCAAGTATATCTTAATTCATCCTCCTTCTGTAGGGGGTTTTAGATAAATAGATGCTTATATTAAAGCGCTAACACTAATGCCTACTTCTAAATATTTTCAGATAGATGGCACTAGGACTTGCCTTTTGCAGAAACAGTATCTTAAGGAGACAACTATGAACGTGGCATGACTTGTCAGTAGTTGTGAAGCGAGTCAATGGCAGGGCAATGAATCTTTAATCCGGCGGATAAATCCATCTAATCTAGTTATTCCAGGCCTGACCGCTCAGCTGACTGTGGCTTCTCGGGTCATAACTGCTCATCACTGCTGAGACTCTGCAGAACAGTAAGTGGGTGAAACGCGCTCCTCCGTGTATGACTGGCGTACCTTCAATTCACGGCAAGGCTGAAGAGCAATGCGTGCCACCATCTTGCCTTGCTTTAAATCTGCTGACCTTCAACGTTTTGATCCAAAGCTTTCGATGAGTCTGACAGATCTTTAGATCTTAAAAAATGCTGCTCCCCCCTCTACTATACAGTGGTATAGAAGTAACAAAACACTGACAGTTAGGAAGTTGCTCAGTCACCGTCGTCAGGCTTGGTGAAGCTCAGGTAGGCCTCGTAGCTCTCTGCTAGTGGCATAATCCTCCTTATTTCAGCCTCAGGGAGAGGTTTGCTGCGGGCATCAGTGGGGGACACTTGTTTTACACAATAGATGGCGGCCTCACAAAAAGCCTTTAAGGGCAGACGTGGAAAGACGGGAAAGGAGAGGACAGAGATTTCCTCTGGTCAGAGGTGTACAGTCTTGGAGGAACTTTCTAAATCTTGCACCAAGCTCCGCAGGGATCCTTTTCATCCACTGAACACTAAACAACTGCCCACTTATGTTAAAGAGAAGCTCTAACACATGAGCACTATATTAGGGACAAGGGAGACCATTCACATTGCAAATTACTTTAACACATCCCCACAGGAGCCTTCATTCCTCGGCCTGTCCCTCCACTGCCTGCAGCCGAGTCTCCCCCAGGCTGCAGACCGCCAACCTCCCTGACCTTTCCGAGAGGGCCGCGGGAGGGCCTCCGCCAGACACCTCAGGCCCGCTGCCTCCTCTCGTTGTCGAAAACCAAGCCTATTTTGTCGAGACAGGGTTCTCGGACGAGGAGGAGGTTATGAAGGTTGTATAGCATAAAGTGAGGGGAGAAACGGATGGACATGTTTTGACCCTTGCGCTTTCTGTTAACATCTCTGTTTCCTGCAGGAAATCTTGTCTCAATCTGACCTGCAGTCTGAAAAACAAGAGTCGGGTTTCCTCTCATTTGGTGGGTCTTTTGACACTCCAAACATAAGAAAATAACACCCGGAAATAGATATGTGCCCATTCAAGACACACTTAGGAAAGCATTTACCTCCTGTGCGGCTCTTGCATGATGAAAGGTTTTGCTAAGAAATGTCCATTTTGGGTTAAATAGAACTTTAAGTCTGAGACAGTGTTGTTTATATCATTTACATTCAGTAATGCCTTCTTGGCGCAGAAACCTCTGCGATGCCTGCCAAAGTTTAAAAGAGGGAAAGCTAAGGTCACTGTCAGAGGTAGAAACAATACATCATCTGCCCAGAACGGGCCCCTCGCAATGCGCTTAGGGCCTCAGTTCCTGCACTCGTGGGAAGACAAAAACTTTTATTAAATTGAATATAGTGAGGAAAATAAATTATTTCCATGGACTAAATGACAGGCTGGAATTTCATTTTGTGACTCCAGCTTAAAGCCACCCTCTTAATCAGTTGTGATACAGCCCAGCTTGAAGTGTGATCTGAGCAAGGAAACCTAAAACTTCACGATCTGCTTCAGATAAATTATAAAATAACAATTGAGTAATCTGGTTTCCAAGTAAATGTAAGGATTTTTTTTTTCCAGGTTGGGTCTATTAGAGGAATGAATCTATTACTCTATTAATTTAAGTTTTGATGTATGTTGGAGGAAGATGGCTATAACAACACCTCTCTATTTCAAGGACCACTGATGCTCAAACCCTCTTAAGAGCTCTTACTAATCCCCCATTTTCCGGATGCAATGACTGTACAATAGTTCCTCTGCTTTCCGTTCAACCACAGGTATCCACAGCCCTAATGATGACACACAAGTAGCTGCCTAGCAGACACACAAGTAGCTGCCTAGCAGACTGGCTTAGCGTGAAGAAATATAGGCTCTGACTCCTCGGCTACAATTGCAACCAAGTTTAGGAACCCGGAACCCCTAGGTTGGCAAGAGAAACCTATGGGAGCAAGATGATCCCTTTAAAATGTTTGCTTGGTTGGCAGTTAGCTGGATGAAATGTAAATACAGATTTCCAGATTCCTGTGATCCTTCTAGGGTATTGCGCTTGTGTTCATTCAAAAGAGACACCAAATCCTGCCATGTGCAGGGAGTAGTTGTGGGTGGCTGTTTAATACAGCAGGAACGTATTTCTGCTTTGGATATGAGAGCAAGAGTCCCGGACCATGAGGGCATTTGCTTATCTTCAAACTAAATCTGTAGAAACACAAAATGTATTTCCTAAGATACAGGTTTGGAAGACCACGCAGCAGCTCCCCTATCAGCAGCAGTTGAAAGAGCTAAGAAAATGGGCCTACAGAAGGCTCCTTAAAATTCCTCATAGTCACAGTATTGGACTTGTTTAGTATTTTCTTACACCAAAACACATGACAGAAAGTAATACGCTAGGCTAGTGATATGTTAAAACTTAAAAATCGCCCAAACTCCCAACAGCTGTGCTGGGCTGGCTAGACAAGGAGGGACAGGGACAAAGCCTAGGCCTCTAACCCTGCATTTACTCTGCTTTCCTCAAGTGAATCTGTCTATAATTTTAGGTTCTACTTTTAGTAGATCACAGATTGTTTGTAACGTTTCTGAGAATAAAAAACGACCTGCAGGAAAAAAAGAAGTGATCTAAGTTGTGACACTTATGAAATACTGTCTGTCTGAATTATGTCAGTATTACTGTAAGATTTGAATAGCTTTGTAAAACTTAATTGGTTCCTTTGATCCATTATAACTTCTCTGGAACCCAGACAGAACCTAAGTAAACTGTCATGAAGCAAAGACTTATAGTCTTCCCATTTAATTTAATCATTTCATTGTGGCTTTCTAAAAGAGGAAGAAGGGCAATTCAGGAGAGTGGCAAAATGGGCATCAGGCTGCTGGCAGCTTTCTTGGGGAAAAGAAACTGAGGAGAGGTACAAATATTATGTTTCCCAAAGCCATTCAGAAGCTTTAAGGTGATACCAAGTATCACTTTTTAGGCAGCATTTATAGGTATGCATCCAGTTAGACAACAGAACACATTTGCTTTTGTTTCTATGCAAACACATATTATCAGTATTGTATGATTTAGCTTTGTAATATCTGTGCTTGCCCCTTTCTGTAACTGCACTGTGTCTTTGTTTTTCATGCTTCTTAAAGTAGCATGGAAAAGATCTTCTAGTCTTAGATTTAAATATCGCTTAAATCAGGTGTCAGAGTCCTTTTATGGCCCACTTAAACTCTGATCTAGAAAAAATTCTTTGTATTAATCCTCACCTAGTGACTGTCAATAATGTGATCTTTTTTCCTAATTGTTAATTACCAAAGTAACAGGACCATTGATAAAAGTTGTTTGCTATCTGTCTCGTAAAACTCCACAAAATCCCCCAAGCAAGCAACAGCAACAAAAAGGAGAAAAGAAAAGGAAAGAAAAAAAGGGGGGGGATTAGCTTTTGGGTAAAAGCAGTTTTGTACACCTTTTGGCTATCCATTCATTCCATACACTTCATAAATGAATATATTGGTTCAAGTCAGATTTGATTGACCATTTGTGCAATGCATTGGAGAAGAATCTTCCTTTTCTGTTCTGAATAACTGAGTCTGTGTCTGCAGAGCAAAAGAGGAAGGGATGAAAAACCATTGCCTAACACACAGTTACACCACCCCTTTGTTTGGGTGCCTTGGGATGGAAGACACCATAAACGCATAAAATACCTGTAACTGAAAGCTGTGTGGATAAAATAGAATTGTAACAAGAATTGTGCATGCTTTTGCCCCCAATGTGGGGGGGAAAGAGATGACAACACACAGGGGTTTCTATGTATTGCCTGGCAAGTTTTTCAAGACATAGATGTATTTGTGAGACAGAAAGTGAATGCCAGTGCTCCTCTCAATAAGGATTTTGCATAAATACAAAGTCCTGAGTGATTTAAAAGTTGGCGATAATTTTCAACTAATCGGGAAGAATACATATAATTGGTCTATCTTCTATTGCTAGCTTTTTTTTTGTTGCCTATCCAAAAAAAAAAAAAATCAAAGCAGAAAGCCCATACCCCTCTTCTGGAAGACTTGACTTAGGTTCAGCAATTAATATTTTAGCTCTCGCCAGCTTTCCAAACATGGTTCAGCCTTTGATGTGATACTAAGTAGCTGCAGAAGACTATGGTGGATAATACTTCTGTTGCCATGAACTGAAGCCCAGCTGTAAATTGTATTTGAACTAGTTAAAGCTAGAGGTAGTGCAGGTGCACTGCAGAGCTGCAGCAGCATTTGCTTCAGGTGCGGGGAGGGTAAGGAAGCAACAAAAGAGACTCTGGCAGTTGGGAGTAACTTCAACATATGTTCAATACTTCTTCTTACTTGTGGGAGCTTTCTGCTGTTCTTACTCAGGTAAGCAAGCTTGAGTAAGAGAAACATAACTGTATTTAGAGTACTTGCTTAAGAGACCCAAATTTTGCTCTTGTGTATTCCCTTCTGTAATCAAATTGCTGTTGGGTAATTCAGCCTCAATGTGAAGAATAAGAAGGGTATCTACCATACGCAGTACAGTGCACTTTTTAAAAAAAAAAAAAAAAAAAAAAAATCCTGGAGAGTAGCAAATGCTAAAGCCATACCTAGGGGATACAAATGGAATAGCGTAATTTGTATGATAACTTGAGTTTCCCACTTCTTATACAAAATATAGATCTTATTTTCAGACTCCACTTCCTATAGTACATTCACGTATGGTTTTTTTCTCCCCTGGCAAAAGAGGGTCTTTTCCAAAGACAGAAGTAGCAAAGTAGGAGGCCACAACTGCAGAAATAAGAACAAGGAGCAAAAAAAGAACGCTTCTAGACTTAAAACCCAAAATGTTTGCATTTTAAAGCACACATCCAACTGGAACTGGAAATAGAGTAGTTGTTAGCTCAAATACCTGTAATAGGATCTGAGACTTTGAGTCCAGACTAGAGAGTGGGCTGTGAAAGTTGCGCTTTGTGTGCTGAGGCAATATTGTCAAAAGGGCTGTAGAGCTGGCTGTGTGGGAGGGTGGAGGGGGCTGATGCTGCTGAGATCCCCAAACGCATATTGTCTCCTGACTAACAGAAATTCAGCTCCTTGGAATCTCTTATAAGAACCAATGCAACAATCGTCATTTAACTTCTTGAAAAGCTATTTGAAAGGATATGACTGGCACTTTAAGTAGTCACAAAATATCTGTAATGTACATCATCCTGAGGCAGGGAGTGCAAGTTCCTCCAACACAGGAATTGTTGAGCTATTGCCTTTTCAATACAATTTGTAGAAGGATAAGGGCACTGACATGTTAGTGCTTACATGAAAAATAGTGAGAAGAATGAAAACGAGGAAATCAGTCAAATAATAATCACTATTATTAAAGGATGCCTTCATGTACCGCAGGGAACCTGTATGGTGCACTACTCCGACTGTCAACAATTACGCTTAAATAAAAGGAGATAACTGTGGTTGTTTAGTCTGCAAGTGAGAAGCAAGAAGTCCTGACTGCAGTGCTGAGCACTTTAAGCACTCTGTGGATCACAAATATACTCTGTGTTAGAATAACTAATAATATTGCACAAAATGAAGGGAATCGGAAATGTCTTAGAGCATGTGGCAATTTCTGCTAATCCGCATCTCTGTTGTATTTGCCTTAGGACCGTACTGGTTGTGAGCAGCCTCTTACAAGGTGTTTTGTTCTCTCTTTTTAAATCTTTTATTCATGGCTGTTCTCAGAGATATGACACTTAATTTAGTGGGTCAATTGCCTGATCTTGTATGGCAATTCCTGTATTCTTCTGATAATACGAGAATGGTGAAACTTTTTTTTTAATCTTATTATCCTCCAAATTAATTCATCTAGGCTAAAGAACAGATCTTTCTTCATCAAGTATCAGGCTAGTGTGTATTCCTCTAATTCCATGAAGGACAGATGGAAAACAAGTCTGTCTGATATAAAATGTATTTTTTGCAGAAGTGCCCACTTCCTTCCATACATTTTTCTGTTCTTGCCAGTGTTTCATGGGATTTTGTTGTTGTTGTTAATATATTAATGTCACTGTCGTATTAACTTTATTTCTTTGGGAAACTGCCTGATAAGCAGTATCTATCCCAGTGCTGCAGACCTGCTTCTGTTCCACAGGGGTTTGAGTGTTATTTGCCACAGTACATCCGAAATTTTTTTTTTAATTCCCCAAATTTTCCTGTCCAAGTGAGTGATCTGCACCTTACTGTAGCAAACTGAACCAGCTCATGTTCTCTCATTCCCAGTTAGTTCCCCTCTTGCCTATAAGGATTGGATCTGGAAGTCCCTGAGTCAGAAACATGAACTACTTTTTGAAAACAGTGCTTATTTTCTAATCTACTATATGCAGTTATGTGTGCTTAAGTAAGATCTGGTTTAGATCCAGAAAGTGGCTGCCATAGAGGTTTCTAGAAGGAATTTCCCTCTTGAAAGACACGCAGAGTATTGCACATGGGCAAAGAATTCATTAGGACACAGGCTCCTTCTCATGGGTAAATACTGGCTTGCGCCAGAATTGGCACTCTAGGTTCAAAGAAACAAGTTTGATTATTATAACATGATAATTTCTAGTTACTGGTTGCTGTCTCTTCTTGACCAAAGTCAGCATTGATCTGGTAGGATGCTACTGTGAGTATAGAAAAATACCATGCGAGTCTCTTACATCCTTATTGGAGGTTTCTCAATTATATCACTCAATGACACAAAGCCACAGTTACCTGGCTGTGTCTCAAACGCGTTAAATCCCATGTAACCAGCCCCACAACAAAACCTCAAATACTTGGCTCTGATGGATGGTGTTATAATGAGGGTGGAGCTCAGTTCAATAGCCAATTTAATGCATCTTAATGTTCTAACATGCTTTCGTTTCATATCTAGGACAATAAACGCTGCAGTAAAGTTTTATTTAAAGCAGGTCTGTTTTGCAAAATGAGTCTTGCATATGGAACAAAACACTCATTGTCGCTTTACTGTTTAAACTTTTATTATTGCTTTTTTTTTTTTTTCCTGGTACAATGGGCTTTTATGCACCAAACAGCTGTGTTCATCATGTTTATTTAGAAGGCGTCCATTGTAGTGGAAAAAGTCTGGAGGACAGAAATCTTGGTGAAGTGCAAGACTACTCTGTGGGTGCTGGCACTTTTACTTTTTTCTGTCCAGTTCCTTTGGTCAGCATGCAAGTCACATACACAGGCACTGCCATGCAGACTTGCAAACCCTGTATAATAGCAACTTTTCACAAGTGCTGTCTCTTACTCCAAGCATTCTCCTCCAGAAATTTTCAATTGCGAGGCAACATACAGGATGCGTGACTATTTTTACACCCTATGATCCTATCGTTTCTCAATCTGTTGCTATTTTGGCCCCTCATTAGGTCACTTTCCAAATACTGGGTACAGCTATGTGTCAATCATTGTCACAGCCCGGCTCCAGGCTAAGCCAACCCAGGACAAAACTGGGAGGAAAAAAAATGCCAACCAAAGCAAGCACTGTGTAGAAAACAGTCAACAGTTTAACTGTGGAAAGCTATGTGTTGCTCCAAAGATAGCATAAGCCCACTTGATGCAAAAGCAGCACTAATGGTCCCCAAAATAATTTTACGCTGTTGAAATACATAGTGTATACCCAATGGCATCTGCAAATAAACAGATGTTAGAATCTCAAGAATTAAGAGCATGACATTGTAGGAAACTCTTGGGTGACTCCTGCCAAAAAAGCAGTCTAGTTTCCAGTTTCTGGAAAGAACGGAGCATCTAACATATTGACAGAACTTTTTTTGAGCAGCAGTTATCTCTAACACCTCCCAAGCCTTTGAATGAAAGCCGCTGTCTAAGCAGGCAGCGTTAGCCTGGGGAACTAAAGGGTTCCCCACTTTCTTCGGGGTATATCCAGCAGGGCAGATGCATTCCCATGACGTATGAGATGGCTGTGCCCCCTTCCCTCTTTTCAGGTTACCCTGTATTAACGCGTAGTTCGGCTAAAGACTGGAAACACAGAAGCGTCTCTATCAGCCACATAGTCAATGCTATTGTTGTCACAGGCTGCAAAATGAACCTGAACAAACTAACATGCTTGATCTTTTAAAAATATCTGTATAGCATGTAATGGCTCCTTGTTTCCTGAACGGTGAATGCTCTAGGCTTTCTACAGAGCTGGCATTCTCAGTTGCTGTCGTTCATGTGCCTCAGGAAACTGTAATGAGGTTAAAAAGAGCAGAATAAAGTTGCATCCGCACAGCTCACGGATGACAGGAATCCGTGCAGAAACGCAGCTAAGGTGGCTGCTGGGATCTGAAAGCAGCGCGGCCGGAGGAGGCTGCAAAGGGGCTGGCCGCTCGGAGCTGGGGCTGAAGCAGGGGCCTGGGGAAGGCCTGGCATACCGGGGAAAGGATTTTCCAGAAGAAAGGAGAAAACAGTTTGGGGAAAAAAACCTGGAAAGAAACGTGAGCCAAGTGGAAAGGGAGAGAGTGTGACAAAAGGATTAGCCCCTACTTGCAAACAGTATAGTAGAAGCAGAAAATGAACTCGGGGGGGGGGGGAGGCAGGACAGGGACAGGACACACTTTAAGGAAAATAAAACTGTTTCTCAGAGACTGTTTCAAAGGCTTCCTGGATGCAGCCTCCATTTACTTGTTTCTTCCTTTTTCTCCCAAGAAGAAAAAGGATCCGTTGTGAGCAGAATGTATCCCAACTTGAACAAACGCAGACCTGAACGGAGTCCCAGTCTGGAGAGAGTCCATGTAGGCCAAACCCCTGGAGTCTTGTCGCTACCTGGGCACCACGAAGCTTGTAAGCCGAGCAGAAAGGGGCAAAATCTACACTTTGTAATCAACAGGTAGGTAGCTGGAAGCTTAAATTACACTGCCTGTTAGTCTTTTCGCAAAATCAGTGTGCTTAAGTCTGTGTGTTTTTAAACTGGGTATGTTATGTTGTGCTTAATAAGGCTGGGTACATCAGACTGAACGGACTTTGAATTATATACTTTCAAAAATAGTGTCTGTTTTGAGACTGGATGTGCTTTGTGAAATTCTTAAGGAAGAAAGAATTTTAATTAAGGGAAAAAGAATGTGTATATATAACTCCAGCTCTTAAGAACTATAACATCATAACCATTAGGGAATTTGATTTGTTTTTAATTAACAACCCCGTACCTTTGGTGACGGAACAGAAATGTGTATTTTGACTGAGAATAATTTTTAAACCTACGCTTTAACTTAAATGGCACTGGGAGGACCCTGAAATGTCATTCTGTGGGAAGTGCTAGAGCGGGTCTGACGCATAGTCCACCTAACTCTCATCAAGTGGAGCCCCTGTTGGATGTCTGTGGCAAGAGCTCCGTGGTAGGGAGTAACGACATTGTTGGATCTTTTCTGGAGAGGCTGTGAGCTGTGGTGTGCGAGGTGCCACCTCGCAGTATCTCCACGCATGTAAAGTCCCTCCAATGCAGAAGTGCTTGACCTCAACAACTTCCTGTGACAGGGAGTTCCACAGTGAATTGTCTTTGCATACCCTAGTTTTTTAGCTTCCTTCCCTTTGGTTTCATTTAGTCTTGTTCTTGCATTATGAAACGTGCGCAAAACTTTTTTCACTGTTGGTTACGTTCCTGTTTATATCTCTTCCTTTCAAATAATGCCAGCCTCTGATCTCTCTTAAGCCATATATATTCTTTATATCAAGCTTTTTAAGTATAACTTAAAAAAAAAAAAAGGAGGGGGGTTGGATTTTTGCATGTTATTACGGATGTAGCACTTTTTGCGTGTTCCCGCTGGCACCGTCCCGGCCGCGCAGGGGAAATCGGTGTAACCATTTACCAGACTGTCAACACGGGCGCCCCTCGCCGCTCGCGGGCGGCGGGAGGAGGCGGCGGCCGGCGGCTTCGCCAATGCCGCTCCGGCGGCGGCGCCGCGCCCCAGCCCGGCCGCCGGCCCGTTAGCGGGACGGGCGCCGCCGCCAGCGCCGGGGGGCCCGGGGGAGCGAGGGGGCGCGCTCCGGCGCGGCGGAAGGCGCGGGGCGGGAAGGGGCCGGGGTCGGGGAAGGAGCCTGCGCGGCCGGCCGAGCCTCCCCAGCCGTGCGGGGCGGGGAGCGGGGCTGCCCCGTCCCGCCGGCGGGCTCGGTCCTGCCTGGGGGGGGGGGGGGGGGAAGGCTGCCGAGGCATCATGGCGGTTGTGGCCCGGGGGGGGCCGGGGGCTGCGCGGCGGCGGCGCGGACTCACCTCGCTCCGCTGGAGCTGGAAGAAGCTGTTGAGATAGCTGGAGCTGAGCGAGGAGCCCAGCTCCGGGGTGCTCTTGGTGTAGCCGAGGTCGGGGTGCTGGGACGAGGAGGGCTCGGGTCTGAAGGCATCGAAGGCGCTGGCCTGGTGGGTGTCTTGCAGCGAGAGATAGACCCAGTTGAGGAGCTGGGCGGGCTGGTAGACGGACGCGGCGCTGGTGTCGATGGCTGACAACAAGCTCATCTTTCCCCCCCGGGCTCTGCCGGCGGCGGCGGCTGTCCCCGCGGTGCCGCTCCCCCTCCCCGCGCTCCGGCCGGCGCCGCTTTCCCGTCCCTGCCCGGGGTGCTTCCTCCTCGCCGCCCGGAGGAGAGGAGAGGACGGGCCGGGCCGGGGGCTCGCTGCCGGGCGCCGCGCCGCTCTCGCTCCCCCTAAGGCCGGCGGCGCCCGCCCAGCCCCAGCGCTCCGCGCAGCACGGGCATCGCTGCCGCCGCCCGCGGGCTCCGCAGGAAACTTTCTGCGCTCTCCCTCCCCGCCCGGCCGCTGCCTGCCCCGCTATCTGTCTTTATTCCCACTCCCGCAGGCAGCGGCGGGGAGGGGCTGCCGGCGCTCCGGCAGCGGCGCCGCGCCCCCATAGGCCTCCCGCCCGCCGCGGGGGTGCGGGGGGCGGGCGGTGGCCGCGCTGCTGGGTGCACGGGCGTCCCGGCGCCGCTCCGCCCTCCGCCCTGCCCGGCTGCGTGCGGGTGTGTATAGCTGTGTGTATAGCTGTGTGTGCGGCGGCGGAGGTCCCCGGGCCGCTGGCCGGGGGTGTCCCCGGGCCGCTGCCGACTTGCCCGCCTCGTTTGCGCCGGCTCGCTCGCTCCCCGGCCTGCCTTTTCCTCCTTCCTGAAGATTTTTATGCCAAACACACACGAAGCCCTTCCGAGGGCTCCTCGCAGGGCCATTTCAGGGTTGTTTTTAACTCTGCAAGTTTCGTTCGGTGTCTCGGTATCTCGTCAGCCTGCCCTTCCTTTTCACTCTCATTTCTGTTTCTTGCCGGTGCTAGGAGCTCATTGTAATCTGAGGTTCCTTCTCATTAAATCTCTGTCAGAGCTCCAGGTTTACGAAGGCTTGCTCGGTCACTGAGGTTGTGCCAAGCCTTGCGGAGTTAGGGTTTCCCAAATAAGGCAGGCAAGCGGCGCGATGTTCCCTTTGAAATCCATCTAGGTAGCCCTGGCACAGGCTCTTGGGGAGCCTGGCTGCGGTGGGATACACTGGAGTTAAAGCTGAGTAGGCCTTTTAAGGAGTCGGTAGCACAAAAGAGGATGATGAATGATTCTCCTTTTAGGAAGGAGCCTGAGTGGGTAAGCTGGTAATTACAGTGCGTAAACTCTTCCCCGCTGCCTTCCCTGTGATGAGTGGAGTGGAGCGGCATAGCTAGTTCTCGTTTTGGTACAAACACTGTAGCAATGAAACCAGGAGTTTTCTTTTTAAAACCAAAGGAACTCCCAGGAAGTGACTTAAAAACTCAAGCAAAACGCCTTGTGCTCTTTCCTGAGTGACAGGAGGCTAAAAATTAATGTGTCTTCCCAGTATGGTCTTGGGAAAAAAAATGCCTGCCTTACTTAGATAACAGAAAAAATCTGACCTTTGAAACATCAAAGTTGGCATCTAGGTTTGCTGTAATGAGCCATGTGTCTCTGCTAAGATTGAAGAAAAATCGCTGTTCTGAAAAGGCATAGTTGCAAACGATAGAAAACACAGGTCAGCATACGCACAATAGAAAATGCTATTAAATTGTCAGCTGCAAACACCAAAGATGGATGCACTTTACTTTTGAGAGCAGGTAGTTAAGGCAGCACAGCTATCTGCTTGCAGGAATTCAAGTGAAGGTGAAGATTGTAACTTTCCAGAACTGCAAGGTGAGGTGAAGTTGGAACAGCCGAATCAAACTGAAGTCCTTTAGTGGGTCCTTGCAGCACGAGTGCAGTTTGCTCATTTATAAGCTGTCTTGGTTTACAAGCCCTTTGGAGCACATCTAAACATGCGTGTATCGGCATGAGAAGGAACAAACTAGGCCAGTGTAAAGCGTCTCTAACTCTGTAACTGTCCACAGCATAGATCATCATAACAGAAGAATTAAATCAGATTGCATCCCAAACTTAAACAGTTACATAGTGTTTTGAAGAAGTAAAAAGGTGAATGAGGCTTAGTGACTTAATAAATTGTGGAGGAGGATTTTCCAGGATTTGCTGGTAAATGGAGAAAGAACAAGAAACGCAGATCACATCTGAGGAACTTGCCTTTCTGGCAGATGGCGATAGTAAAGTCAGGATATGGCAGAAACTCTAGGAGGGGGAACTAGGCTGAAGCTGCTTGTCTCGTTGTGGAGCTTTTTGTAGGCATGCTAATTCCTTCCTTAAAAGCAATTTCTATTCTTATCACTTCCCTCTTTTACTTGATAAATTAAAAAAACACGACATGTATTTTTATTTGACAGCTTCACTGTTCACTCTGTTTAGTAAGATGCTGTGGAGCAAATGGGAGTTCTGAAGAAGCAGAAAAGATAACATAACAGGATTCTTGTAGTAATAGAGGTCAAAATATAGAGTGGCTGAGGTGATACAATGTTTTGGATGAATAGTTTTTGGTATATTTTGATACTTTTTATTCCAAACTGAATGTAGCCCTCATTGTAGTTGGTTGGTTGATTTGGCTGCTTTTAGTTAGGCAACACAGTACAGATTGCGATGGGGCAAGGGAAGGCAGAGTTAGAGTGCATTTATTACAGCAGCAACACCCTATGATGTCAGGGATACCATGTGTTCCACCAGATGCATTTGAATGTTGAAAGGTTTTTGGCTGTAATTTCCCCTTGATAGTAGCCCTGATGGCTTCTAGTAACCATGTAGAGGAATAAGTGTATTGAATAGGTGCTTTATTTAGCGCATCAAGAAAGGGAAAGGCTGTGAATGCCTCCACTATTAAAACCTTAGCCAAAGACCACTCACACTTAAAGATTCAGTTGTCATCCTGGTCTGCTGCAGCTTCTTCTGGAAAACAGTTTCTAGGCAGATCTTCTCTCTTTCTGGACTTAATACTGTTCTTAGCTTAGCAAAATGCTGCTACCGCATTTGCTACAGTCCAGTTATGTTCACGATAGCGTTTTTTTTCATTGTAAGTCCCCTCTCTCTTCACCTCTAGAAGTCACAGATTAGTGAGGAGGAGATTAGTGCAAATGATCCATTTAGCAGATACATCATAGTAGAGAAAAAAGTTGCCAAGGTCAGTTGTGTCTGTTGTCCTCTGACATATTTGAGAGAAAACTATCCAATGAGATAGTCCAATGGCTGCAAGATGTCTTCAGGACACGTGCGCAGTTCCTGTTGATTATGTTGGGGAGTGTAAGTGACATCAACTATATGGACTATGCATCATCCTTAAGTGGTGAAACATTTATTTATCCTCCTGGTTTTACCCATGAGTAGTGCTAATGAAGTAAAAAAACAACTGGAACTGTAACATGAAACTTTAAATGATCTAAATGGCCTAAGTGACTTGCAAAAAGGAAGTCTTGAAACAGGTCAAAGGCAAACACAGAGATAAGATCCAGCTCATTCAGTCCTGTTCCCTAAGAAGTGGGTGACCATGTAATTTATTCAAAATGACCTTATAACTGCTCACTCAGCCTGTCCCCTTAGTGAGCTGGACCTCTTGTGGCTGCTCTCTTCCCAAGGCATCTTTGCAAGAGCAAGGAACATCATTTTCCATTTCTGGCCACAACTTGTTGTTGCATTAATCTAACGTAGTCATGTTCCTGCTTTCAGTGTTCATACCTTTAGATGATGTCAGCCTTTAAACTGCACTGTCCTCCATATGTGATTTTTTAATTTTTTTTTTATGGTACTCCATATTTTAAAAATGAATATGCCCTAACAGCAAATATCCTGGATTCTCATACTTTTAGAGATCTTGGTCTGAATTGCTGTCATCTCAGTCTGCTTCTAGATTAGATGAGGTTCCAAAAGGAAGACTGAATACCCCAAACTGCCAATAAGACTAGAGAAACCAGGTAACTTGAACCCACCACTGGATTCTCCGGTTTCTGTAACTGGGATATACGTAACGCAACAGGCCATTCAGCTGCAGTGTAGCTGGAATATTCCAAGCGAATGTTTTTCATATACTGCAGCAGAGATTCTTATCTTATTATGAAATAATTTAGCTATGCGGTGGAAACAGGGTGTAAGCGCTCTTCAAATTATGAGAAGGCGTTTCAGCAGAGTTGTAAACTGTAAAAGTACATCTGCATGTGGCATTTCTGAGTTATGGATGTTACAGCCACTTGTGCTTGCTATGTAGGTACAACAGTTCTGCTGCCAGCAATGAAACATGAAACCAAAGTTTGTGAAAGCAAGTCTAGGAAATGCGTGTGCTTGGGTATGTTACACCACGTATTTTTGCACCTATCTAAAGGCTCAGCTGCAACCTAGTGCTCTGGTACAAAAGTCAAAATTCCTGTTCTCTTTCTCCAAGTTACTCTTCCTCTTATAGCATTGACATAGAAAGTTCTGGAAATGGATGAATATGAATTTATAGTTCATTCATATGTAGAATTTTGGTAAATATATACCATATGCAGTAATGATTTGCTGTGGGTAGCGTGTGAAGCACAATTCCTGCAAGAGTGTCTCAAACCACCAAGTGGGTAATTGCTGTAACAGATCCTCCTGGAGCACACAGGTTTTGCACCTGCCCAGTTTATGATTTCAAGTCTTGGGACCTCCCCACTTGCTCTATGTTAAGATGTCAGTGCATTGCTGAGTAATTGTATGAAAGATACCCTGGATACGAGTAGCTGCGTGAGAAATGCTGGTTTGATTTTTGCATTGTTTTGTAAAGCTTCCTGCAGACTCTTTAGCTGCAGCACAGGCTTCTGAAGTGTTCCGTTATTTCATTTTTAAAAGGCAGTAGCTCCTTGCCTCTAGTACTGATCTAGAAGTTGAGCCTCCCTGTCCAAACCAGTGGCTGAGGCATCTTATCCCTCTTACTTAGCCCATCCTAGCCCCTTTCTCTTGCTTGACCCAGGAATCCAAGAGGGAGGCCAAGGAAGAGGGCAGAGTAGAGGAGCAGGGCAGCAGCGGTTAGGGCGAGGAGAAGCGGGCGCAGGGGCGGCCCAGCCTTACCTGGAGGTGTCTGCCTTGGAACCGCTGCTGATGCTGGCTTCACCAGCCAGGGAAATGGCAGGCGAGTGAGGCGGCCTGGGCAGTTACTGCCTCCTGGGAATCCCTCTAACCTGCTTTATGCTGTAGGAGACCCTTTACCATTTAATAAATGCCCTCAGTGCTTTGTAACTGGCTACCAAATGAATAAGATAGGTGCTGCCTATGGAGCCCCTTAAAGACATTGGTGTTAAAGCATGCAATAAAAGTACTCTGCCCGAGGAGGGAAAGGATGACCTTTTTTTTTTTTTTTTTTTTTTTTTTTTGGAAACGTGTGGAGGGTTTCATTTGTACCTTTTTGTGCATGCCTTTACTGCGTGTGGTATCTCTGCCCCTCTGCTTCTCTCATTAAATCCATGGTACAGCAAGCTCCAGGAGCCAGATATAGTGCCTAATTGTTTGCTGCTGCTTCTCTGTGCTTCCCTGGGCGCAGCACCCGATTCTTTCTTCCAATTGCTATAAACCCTCAGAGTTTGCTTGCTGAGGTAGAACAAGGCTTCGAGAAAATAAGAGTTAGAGCAATTGCAGGAGAGAGAAGAGAATGACAGAGATAAATGAAATTATGATTAGTGGATGGCACAGGTCATAGTGGCTAATAGGAGATGAAGAGGACAGAGGGGACTGGTGGGACCTGTGAACAGAGTGGCTGCAGTGGTGGGATTGCAAACTGGGATTGTATCTACAATTAGCCTTTGATTAATGGACTATTTGACTGCTTTTTGTGGAAGTACTGATTGTCCTTAAGTCAGCTCAGCTCTGGAAGCAGCATTTTATTCATGGTATGGGAATCTGCTTGCACCACAGTTGTCACAGAGAATATTGCTACCGCCTGCTTCAACATTGCACTCGCACTGATTTCTTCTTAATGCCTTCTTTACATACCAAGGATTATCTGTGGGTTTGCTTTTTCTCTTTTAGGCCTGTTAGGCTGGATAACAGAATGAGTATTTCATTTGTTCACAAGTATATGCATCTTACCCATTCTGAGTTGCAGGGCCACGGTGATTCTAGAGCGGGCATTTCTCTTACCCTGTTGTAGGAAAGTTTGTTTCCTGGTTACTTTGAGTTGACACATTATTTATATCATAACTGGAAACTCTCCAAGGAGGTTTTAGGCAGTCATTTACATGAAAGGAATGAACAGCAGATGCCTGAAGACAAGATTTTTATTTATTTATTTGTTTATTTAAAAATTTGTTCTTTTTTTTCATGTCCCAAAACTTGGACCTTTGCCTCACATGAGGGCTCAATTTTTGCCTCCGTCAGCACACATCACATGCCTATGAAATTCTCCAGGATTATCTAGAACTTGTCTTATATATCATCTCGTTTTGAGTTGTCTGATGCAGGCAATGTGGTGACAGTAAGTACTGATCCATTTACAGCTCTGGACAGGAAGAAGCCATCACCCAGTATCATCCCAATTTTTTCTTGCCTGCTAACCTGAAACTTTATTCTCCATCTTGGTCTAGACACTGCTGTGGACCCTTACAATGCACCTCCTAAGTTCAGACTGGTACCAGCCTGCAAGTACTGACCTGACCCTTTCCCATTTAGTGAGGCAAGTAGCTTCTTCTCATATAAAGGGCTGAACAAGCCTACTAGTGTCTCTATCTTAAACATAGCTGTTAATTTGAAGGTGTTAACATGTACCACCTGTTCCTGTGAGGATGGAATTAGCCAAGGGTATCATTAACACTAATAACTCGTTGAATGAAAAGTAAAAATGAAAGCTGAGAAAGTCTGCAAGGGTGTAATTGCTCCAAAATTAACTTTCCAGTGTTCCTGCCTTATGGAATGTCATATTTGCTAGGAAATGTGAATAGCCAATGAGCAGATGTATTTTTTTACAAACTAGTGAAAAAAGTGCAGACTTTATTTTCGCACTCTTAATATTGATTGCACTTGGTTTTGTTCACTTGTCTCAGCCCAAGCTGTAGGCCAGGGCCAGCTACAGAGCATGCAGGTGACTCCGTAGCTGCAGAAACACGTTCTCCAGGTGAAATGTGTCCACCCTCCTGTTTCTGCCACAATATCCCTGTCACTGTAAATCTCTGAGAGAAAACACTCATCCCCGTCAACGCTTTCAGAGATACTCCTTAAAAGTACATCAAAACTGAATTGCTAGGTAAATAAGGGCATCAAGAAATGGGTGGATATCCCAGTATAATTCTAACGCTCCCTTTACAAACCATAGCAAAAGGTCTTGCACATTTTTACACTGGGAAAATATAAAGGATAAGTATAGAAAATCACATTTTAATTTTTTTTGTGATGGCTTCCCTCTACACTGGTTGCCTTTTATGCCTCCAGGTGGAACATCTTTCAGGAAAGTGGCTTCGGCTCACCAGCACGAATGCCATACCACTGAAGTCAAAGGTACTGCGTGTTCCTGACATTGCCAAATTCCAACTTTGCTAATTGCAGTTATGTATTGCAGGCACCAAAATATTTTTCCTATCCCTGAGCAAAGATTTTAATAAGTGAATGCTACAGCAAAATTTTATTCAACAAAAATTTATCCAGGTCTGGAGAGAAATATAACAGTACTTAAGCAAGCTGAAATTTTTTGTTGAATTCTTTTTGAATTGGTGAAAACTCTCATACAAAATACTGTCTTCATTGACAATATTTGCTCAGAAAAACCTAAACTACAACCAAACATGTTGAGTCTCGGGATCCTGAAAACCAGCGAGGTTTTCAAAAAAGCAAAACTGTTTAAGTTTTTTTTTTGTTTGTTTGTTTGTTTATTTTACATGTGTGAAATATGCAATTTGTTTCCTACCACTTCTAGTACATATGACGTTATTGAACCTTCTCTCTGTATTTGTAGTTTGTTTTTACTTAGTCGCTAATATATTTTGAATGAGGGACATGGTGATGAGTGGGAGTTCAACCACTGTTAAATGGTCTGTGTTCATCTCCCCTTTCTTGGGTTCAGAGAAAGGGAGAATTAATTAAAAAAAACCCAAGCTTAAAATATTAGAAATGGGTTATTTATTTCCTGTTTTGAGAATTAGGACACTGTCAAGCACAGATTACTTCCAAAGAAACAGATGCAAATTCTGTCTTTCCTGTTCAGAAAGTAGGTGTGCAGGGTGTTGTCTCTTGTTAGTGAGAACCAGAGAGGTCCAGAGCAATCGTAGGTTCTGCAGAAAAATGTTCATGTTCTGGTTCATCACTGGTGTAATGTTATGCATGTCAGTCATTTTGCTTCTAGTGTGAGCATCTGTATTTTACTATATTTATATCAAAATATAGCAAAGTGGGGATGCCAAATGGTAACATCCGCACTGAAGCACAGCACAAGAAGGGCTTGTGCTTTTCAGCCAGATTCTTTCTAGGTCGTGAGTGACTTGAATGAAGATGTCAGTATCCTGCATGTGTTTTCCTATCTTGCCAGATGTCTTGAGGTGAGATAAGAAGATTCATGCAGCTAGAAAAAAAAAAAAAAAAACCAACCCACACTTATCTGTATTGTGGTTTTTGTGTGTCAGGAGAAAAATATCAGGCATCCCTTGGCAAACTCAGTGCTACCAAAAAGTTTCACTTGGCTTAAACTCACCTGTATTTAGTAAAGAATATAACAATATATTAGAAATAACATCCTTTGTTTAACTTTAAACTTTTTCCCTTGATGAACTGAAAATATGACTGTGCTGCAAATATTGCCAAAATTATGATTCTCTTAAAAATCTTTTGAGAAGAACTGACAGTGACAACTAATATGCCCAGTAAGATGTTGTGGTTTGGCTTTGATTTGTCGTTAACTGTGACTGGGGTGTCAGCTGGAGGTGCAATTTGCAGAAGTACTTCCAAAATAATAACTCATTTTCAGTTGCAGTTGGACAGTTTGAACTGGGTTCAGATTTGGTTCAATCCTCTATCTTAAAATAGCTTTATCTTGTACTGTTTCTGCACTTCAAAGATTCTCTTGTTCTCTCCACCATTGTAGTTATGTGAGTGTAATTCTTTCATAAAGAATGGCTCTAGAAGGCCAATAAATAAATAATTCATTCTATACCCCCTAAGGATCTGTTTTCTGGATAGCTTGAAGACTGTATGTTAGCAGGAGGCTTGGGTTACATTGGGACATTTTTAAACTGACAGTCACACTTTTAACGTGAATAATTGCTTTTCATCATAATAGCAGCCAGTCTGCAAGGACTAATAAATTCCACTGAGTTACCCAGAGATATAGCTTAGTCTCCTTGGAATCTATAATGCATTTTTAATCAGACTATTATGGCTCCATGGTACCTGCATATTCCATTGAAAGCTTGAAAACCACTCAGTTATAACTCAGAAGAAATTCAGAGACTCATATATCCTGCCTGGGTTTCTTAAACTTATTTTCTTAGCTTGTAGTAATTCCCAGAGATTGGGGAAAAGGCCTCATTCTTTTCAGCCTGCTTCTCTAATCATCCACTTTCCCGTACTGAATTCTTCCTTATCAGTAAATTCTTTTTTCCCTTTCTCGGCCTGTGACGATTTGGGTGCTTATTGTTTTGAAAGTCTATTTGGGGAAGTAACAGTGCAACCCAAGGGGTGGATAGCATATAGGGTTATATCTACATTAGTGAGTTCTGTGGCCTGATTGCAGTGAATTTTTAAAGGAAGATCAATGGACTTGGCATCCACACTCTACTTGTTTCAGTTTTTTTTCTCCTTAGGACAAGATGTAGTCTTGCTATCTAGACCGAATGCCCTTCAGCAGTCAGAGCACGTTTTAGCACAGATTTGTGTTAGAGTGCGTTGTGTGTGCTCTGAGATGTGAATAAAAACAGCGCAAGGGAGAACAGTCACAAGATTTACGACAGGAACGTGTTTCTGGTCTGGTCTAAAATGTTGATATAGATGTTCTCCAGGTGAGCCTACCTGAGAGGCTGTTCCTCTGGCTTTTCTCCTTGCTCTTGAGAGATTTCTTCTGTGCTGGTCCTGGGACTGAAGGCAAATTCCCTCCTTTCTCCCTCCCATCCATTTAGGAAGGATTACAGCAGTTCTCGTTCTTGTGTGGGTTTTTTTCCAGTTACATAGCTTTCTATGCTTTCTTCTCTGTGGAGGTATGAAAGAAGGCTCTCAACTGAGCATTGCTGTTAGCCAGAGGTTCAAAATGGTAAGGTGTCCCTCCTGTGTTTTTGAAGGGCACAGAATACCACATGAATACTTGTCATATTGGCAGTTCAGTAATCGCAAAATGTTTTCATGCTGTGATACCCTGAATAGTTTGTCTTCACTCATATTTTCATGTTTCTTCCATTATGTAGCCTATTTAGCCTTTCTGTGAGGCTTCCAGAAGGATCCATGCCATGAATAGTGGCCCAGTGTAGTTCTGATGATCACTTATTTTCTTGGAATGCAATCAAAACTATGTATTATTTGACACGGGGTACTAAACAGCCATTAAGTCAGGAGTTTCAGTGGTGCGGGCCCAGTTTCAACCAGCAAGGGAAGACGAAAATGTCCCTATATCATTCTCTTCAGGTTCTAAAAATAATGCTTTTCTTTAATGACCCTCAGCTGAATGGTACTCTAGAATTACTAAATATTTTATCAATATTAAATAAGGGTGAGTACACCCATTTGATAGATGTTCTTAAAATCAACTCTGTAGGTATATAAACTTGGACCAACTAAATGACTTGACTGTGGATAAACGTGAACCCCTGGCAGGCAGAGCCAGCCAAAGCTGTGACCTCGAATTTCTTACTCCAACCACTAACCCACATAGCAGCAATTCGATGTGTGCACTTTAACAGTGGGTACTCTGGAAATACATCTCCTCCCTTGAAAAAATCTTCTACATTTGGAATGCAAAGTCCTATCCTGCCTTTTCCTCTGAAACGAGAACAATTTTCAGTAAAAAAAATTCTTGGTCAGCTTGTCTGCTTCTGATATTTGTTTGTCCCACTGCATTTTGTTGTCTTTAAAGGACGAAATCTGGACACATGAAGAGTATTTCCCCTTTATTTCATCGTCCCATTTACCTTTGAGCTAGTTTCTGCCTTTTTCTAATGAGCTAACTTGGCTGCTAAAGCTGCTGGCATCCCCCGAGGCCCGGGAGCAAGACGGTTGTCTGAACCCTTCCCTTTACCCTGCTTTGCAACATGAATTTCAGGGGAATGGTTTTCACTGTTTATTGGAACTGGGATTAAGAGTGGCTGTGTTTTGAGTGACAGACACTACTGGGGAACTATAAAAGCCTTCATTTCACTTAGTCCTTTCTTTTCACACCGCTCAGACAGCGTTGTAAAGTTGCACCACTGTTAAGAGTGAGAAACAACCCCACTGCAAAGCAATGACTTTAAAGAACCCAGCTGCCTTATGGCACCTAGGCATTCGGGCTGGGGTAGGCTTAAAACCTTAAGCCCGCTCACTGCCTGTGGAATACTTGTGGAAAACAAAAATAATGCTTTTCCTGTCCTTCCCAGGACCAGCCGTGTCTGTTACAGTCACCTCACTGCACAATGTCATCTAACACTGATATCCCTTCAAGCTAAACTGATCACCAAGTGAAGGCAATGAAAACCCAAACTTTCAGCGGTGGCTTTGGATCTCTGCAGTAATCTGGGTTTGTTTGGCCACGTGTGTGTGTGTGGCTTTTAAGTGTCTGCCCAGGCCCTGAAGTTTCAAGCATAACCTAGTAATTTATTACAAGCTTTGCGCTTTTTTTTCACTTAAAGTTCTACTGTTACTGTCCAACTTCTGCTCTTGCAGCAATGAAGGTACAGGCTAAACTGGGACATTGGTATTTCGGGGGGGATATTGTTTAGAATTAAAACAAACCAAAAAACCCTAGCTTGCGGCGAGTGCTTTGTTTGCAAACCATTTTTGCTACATCTTACCTGGAATATCTCCAGCTCCCTTTTTTCCACTGGCTGGTCGTGACAGATTCCCAGAACTAATAAGCCAGTCTTTCTTCTAACAAGAGGAAGGCTCTGGGTCTGCCATAATTGCTCCTAGCATCCTGGCTTTACCTGGAGTGCTTCCATCTCCTGGAAGGAGGCCAGCGTCTGCTCTGCAAACCACAGTGCATAGTTTTGGTTGTTAAAAATACTAAAGGTCTACTTTCTCAAATATACCTGTATAAGAGCTCAAGACTTAACAGTTCTTACTGGCATATAAAGCAGAGTTGTTTGGTTTTGACTTTATGCTTGATGCCCATTAACATTTTGATTGAGAAATTATATTTTACAATCATTTCTTTAATAATCTTAAGCCCTGTCTTTTTGCATAATAGCATTTTAAGTATTTATAGCATATTTCAATACAAGATGACACAGAATGTACTTTTCCTCTTGATCCCTCTTGTTCTTCTACTTATCTTTAGATGAGAATTGCTTTGTGTATTTATTTATCCTGACAGATTTGGTATAAGTATTTCCAGATTTGTATTTGCAATTTGTTTTGTTTTGTTTTTTTAAGAACAATACCAACTTTGAAATCCCAGCCAAAAAGTGCTGTGTAGTTGAAAAGCTTGTTATAATTTTATAGCAGAGAAAAACTGCCAGCTTTTGTCTCAAACCAGTAGTTTGAAAAATGTGAATGTATAAGCTACAAAAGGTATTAGATTTATTGCCTCCACAAGCAGCATACTTCTGTGGGGCTGAAGAAGGTACAGCAGTGTCTGGCTGCAGTCCAGAGGAGTCCCTGCTGACCAGGCTGCTCTCTTCTCCGTCTCATCTCTGCTTATCCTCCGTACTTTTGGTAAACGCGCCAGACTTCTGATAACGCTGTACGTCCAAGCATGGGCAACAGTTTTAGGCACTTTGTCTCAAAATTTCCTTCTCTGAAAGATAACGAGTAACTTTGAGAACATAATATATCATTACCACCAGTTGCAGGCTGGATGTGACCCAATAACCTGGCTCACAACTTCAGATGCGTTGGTCCCATTAAAGGTTGTTGTGTTTTGCTTTGTTTTTTGTTTTTTTGTTTTGTTTTTTTAGTGGTACAAACCAAACCAAAACACAAAATTTAATCATTACTTATATGCTGTTTCACTAAAGCGTTGAATTTGTTTAATTTTCATATTTGCTCTTTTTCATTTAACTGCTGCCTGCTATGTTGTCATCGGCATCTTCATCGCTGTAGGAGACTTTTGGCCACGTAGTGTACGCGCTCCAGCTGGTGGAGGCCTGATCGTGCGGGGCACTCGTGCAGTGTGACCCAGTCTGCCTGCACTGGCCATGCAGGATGCCTGGTATTTTTCTGTCAGCTGGATGTAAGTCATTGTTTGCACGTAGTTTCTGCTGAGAAGCCTTGGGAGGGAGAGAACGGAACTGAAGTGCACTTTTTGTCAGTGCTGTGCATCTTTGTATGAGCCCCTGTACATCTGTGTACTCAGAAGAACACCCTGTGATTTACTTTGCCAACAAAGCCAGCTGTATATAATGAGTAGCCAATCCTTGTAATATACTGCTCCTGTACGATCTACGGTGTAAAAATTATTTGTAGGAAGGACTTGGCAAATAATTTTTGAGAAATTAATACATCTGCAAAAAACTATGACAAAACTTAACAAAAATTAAGATTGGAGTAAATTACCGAGTTTTACTTTGGAAATCCTTTCCTTCAGAACATCTTCATTTCATGACTCTGTTGTGCTGCTTTCCAATCTTCAATAAATGTATAAATAATATAATTCATAAATAGGGGATATTTGGTTATTCTGGTATTCATTTTTCTTCATCTGTGGAAGAACAGGTTTTGATTATATATTATTTCTCTAGCAGGAATATGCATGCATGTCTCTGGTTACATGCATGTGTGCTCACAGCTATTTGTCTTCCTCATTAATATTTGTGAGACAACTCTTCACAATGCCTTGTGAAAAAGCACATAAACTCTATTGTTGCCTATTCTGTTAACTTACTAGTGTGGTCAAATTCTTGAGGGAGGGAACAGATATTTTCTTTAAAGAAACCACACTGCTTTGACTGAGCAGTTGATGCTTTTTATCTCAATGTTGGACTATGCTGTCCTTAATAACTTTTCACTAGTTTTCTGCTAAAACGTTTATGATTATTATAAAGGAATGATTTATTATAGACTACAGTTAACTAGAATTTTTCAAGTATTGTACACTATAAATCTTTGAATTGACTGAAGCTATATACTCTGACAAACTTTCTCCATGTAGACATCTTCCTACATCTATCTGACCTTTTTCTTACACCACAAATCAAGGAAGCCTTAGAAGGAACATTGAAAAAGAAGACTTGGGGGAGAAGGGGAAGGAAGTTTTAATCACCGTTAGATAAGAACTGGTCTCGGTTATTCTAAAAATAACAAAACCAAAAGTATAGGATGCCAGTAGCAGTATATTTTGAAATACCTGAATTTGCTGCCTCTTACTTCACGCTATACCTGGCTTAAGGATAAAGTGAGAATCACTCAGACTTTATCCAGCAGCAATTACTATAATTAGCAATTGCCAATTTCTTTGTTTTCAGGCTTAAAAAGTGGCTATTGGAATGGTGCCTTGCAGTTGGTTGTTTTGACCACTGATTACTTAAGACCCAGTGATTCTGTTGCTTGCTCTACATGGACAGTAAGTTACTTTTCTGGAAGGCTTTTGATGATCTGTCAGCAGTTAACACAGCTATTCCTTCCCAGTTTTCGCCCAACACAAAATATGGTATAAGTGTAACAGGCTGTGGGTTTTTGTCATCTTTTCAGTAACTTATGATTAGGTCAGATTCTGTGGAAACATGATGTACAAATATGACCAGAAAAATAATCAGTTTCTAATTTTTAACAGAAAAATAGTATTTTACCATGGACAAATCTCTTTCATATTATTATTCTTTGACTGTATTGTCCAATATCTGACACATCATATTAGATTTTTGAGATTTAGCTCAAGCTAGATTGTCTTGCAGAATTTGTCCAAACCCCTTTGAATTTACTGTTAACTTGGAGATCTCTAAGGATGCATAAGGGAATTAATTATTCAGATTAATCTGTACAGGACTTTTTTTTCCTTTTTTTTGGGGGGGGACACACGTCTTTCTCTACTGTCTTGAAAAAAGTCACTGATTAAATCTCCTCGGTGCTGCAAAAGCCTGAAATTGTAGCTATAGATTTGAAACATTGCTAAATTGTATAGCTGTTGAGATGAAGGGGGTTAGTTTAGTTTAGCTTCTTGAGTGTACACGTCAATGGAGGCTATGCATTGGTAGAATAGTAAACCATATATATGTATCCTTTGGCCAAGAATCGGCCACAATGCAGCTTATATAGACAGCGACATAGCAGGTTTTTTCCAATCAGTAAACCACAAAACTTAGTCTTACTCTTATAGGACCACACTTCTCCAGTGTGAAGAGAAAACCATGTAATTCTAACAGTGTTTGGTACACAGCATCTGTACTGCCGTATGGCTGTACCAAATGAATGCATGGGCCCTTGTGTTTTGGAGTTCTGACCACTTGCTTTTCTTATAATACCAATTCTTAACCTTAGCTACAGTAGCAAATAGTCAATGAATATCTACATTTAAATAGTTTGGCCAAAAATACTGCTTCTATTGCTATACACCTATTAAACACACTCTAAAATATTTGCTAATGCAGTGTAATCCTCTTGTAATTACTTATTACAATTTCTTACTTTTTACTTTGCTGTAGAAATACAAATTACTTACGTTCATAAGCAAAACCAGGGTGAGTATAGATCAGTAGTTATATGATGTGGAGAACTGAATTTTGGTGTCAGGCCTCTCGTAAATGATTGACAGTGTTCCTATACTGCTGCATTTAAAAAAAAAACAAACAAACAAAAAGCCTTTGCTGCTCTGCAGGATGCTTAAAGCATTGTGTGTTAGTAAGGCCTGCTATTTGGAATGAGTTTCCTATCAACAACGGAAAATATTTGACCCAGCTTTGGTAGTTTTGCAGCAAAAGTCAGGCTTTGGGTACATTATCTTCTTTGCACCTTGGATGGTTCCAATCTGCAGCAAAAGGGCTAACTTTAGCTATCTCAGAAGATTGTTATAACTCTAGACGTGTTACTGTCTGTGAAGAAATGTGAGATCTTGTAGGAACACTCTCTAGAAGTCCGAGTTTTCACAACTCATGTTTCGCCATATTTCCACTTTCTGTTCAGTGCCCAAACTTCTCCCCTTCTTTGGGGAATTTGTTTTCACTGCTGCGCCTGCCAATCTTTTCTTTTTCCCCCCAAACAGCTTGATAAACTAAGAAATTTTAAACCTTTTAGCTGCTGAAGTATCATCTTGGAAATGAAACTTTGAAAAGTATGTTACTGCTTGGATTAAGAAGGGCTGCATTGTTGCTTAGAGAGCTCCCATAAATGCTGTGTTGAAGCATCTCATAACGAACAATGGATACTGGGAAGGAAATTAACAGTGATCCATTGATTTCTTGCTACACTTCTGAACTGTTTGTCTGTTTTCAGCTTCTAAATAGTGAATCAATACACAGTAAAGTCTTGATCTTGAAGAATAATTGCTGGTATGCAGCAGCACATCTTGTGGTTAGAGCAATAATGGGACTTTGGAAGAGCTGTATTCCTATTACTTGTTCAGCCACTGAACTACTTTATGGCCTTAGGAAAATCCCTTCGCTTCTTTCTTTTCAGCTCCTTTGTCCATTTTTTTAGTTATATTGTCTGGCCTTTTTATCGAGGGACTACCCCTTATTCTCTGTTTTGCCAAGCTCAGCACAAGGTCTGGCTGGCTGGATCTGTGTAGATCCATCACTGTGTCCATTACTGTAGTCCTATAGGTCACTTTCTAAGATCAGAAATGATCATATCGTGTAATTTGGTGTTGATAGGATATATAAGGTTCACCATTCTTCTTCTTACCTTGAACGCTAGCTCTTTTACTCTCTTACACTTTGCTTTACAATGAAAAGTAAAGTTAAGTGCCTTTATAGTTTAAATTTTCCTCCCTACTTTGAAGCTGGACACAGGGCGTTCAAACAAGATTAGATGTTTGGGATGACTAAGCATAAAACCTGCCACTGAGAATGTTCCAGTTTTAAATTGACTTCATATCTACTGTGCCTAAAAGTCCTATGCAAATGCTGTTGTGCATTATTGGGTACGCTGGTAACAGTCTGACCAGAGAGGTTTGGGGTGAAATAGGGCGGCTTTGTGGTACTCCCCTTCGGGTCAGGGTTGTTGTCAGTGAGCTCTAGCTATGCCGTGTGGATTGCAAATACTACTTTTAAAAAAGAGCCAACTTAGCTGGGGGGATCTTCTCATCTGCAGTACATGCAGTAGATTTCCTAGCAGGATCATGATTAGGAAAAAATGTGACGTGAAAAGCAGGGTAATAGGTTTTCTTCACTGTTATGTTGGTTGTAGTACAGAGGAATAGGAGGGAAAAACGAGTTGCTTTCTTAAATGTTTTCAGATTAATTCCTTGGCTTGACAAATGTTGCTGAAGCATTTTCATGGCGTTTGAAAGACACAGTCTATGGTGAAGAGCACAAAAAAAGTAAAAGGTGCTCCTTGCAAAAAAGAAAAACAAACACACCCCACAAAAAGAACCCAAAACAAATGAAAAGCCCTAAACTGATCAGTTTTTCATCCCATTTCAAATTACCAAGAGCATGGAGTATAAATTTGTGTCTGACCTGGAATGTGCCAGGCTTTGCCCTGGCTGATCTTTCTGAAACAAACAGAAGAATCAAGGTCAGAAATAACCAACTGGAAAAATATAATGCTCAAAAGAAAAATGGAATGCTATGTATTATACCCAGAAAATACAGACTGTTTGCCTTTTGGTAGTCAAATGTAGGTGTTCAGGAGGTTGCCTTCACCTGTGTGCCTCTTTCTTGCCACTCATTTGGCTCTTAAGTTGCTTAGAGAAGAACTTTTAAACATGTGAAGAGGTTTCACGATAGGATCCTGGGCGTTTCCAAGCTCAAATACTTCCCCCCGCCGCTCCCCCCCCGCCCGCCATGTCTGCAGTAGTGTGTAGCTTTGTGCAGGCACAGAAGACCTGTTGATCAAGGATTTGATAGTGTGTTTTCTCGTGAGTGTTTTCTGGTGTATTTTATTGATGTGTGGGTTTATTCCCTTTCAGTGTACTCGGTATTTTTCTTGGGAAGGAATAGAAAAAAAAATAATCCCTGTTATATGACTCTGTCAGTTGTCTACAAAAAGACTTACCTAATTAGTTGACCACTCAGCCCTGCAGACATGGCTGGAATATGGTTCAGTTCCCTCGGGCTTGCATTTTAGCACTGGGTTTAACTGTTTCGGTGTGTGTGCTCGTATTTCTTCCCTTCTGTGAAGCAGCAACCTTATTAAAAATACACTTGATGTTACTAGATACTTCAGTGAATAAAGGGATTTTGTGTAGAAAAGTGAATAAAGAACTTCACCTCAAAATGCTGTGAGGAAGGTCTATCTCTTCACAGAATTTAAAGCTGGCAGAGACTATAGAAATGTTTCTTCTGACCAACTCTAGTATACAAGCTATTGAATTTTGCCAGGAATTGTATAATCTTTCTAATATCTTTGGCTAAAAATATCTTCCTGATCTGAAAAACACTCCTGCAACAACAGGTATGGCATCAACTCCAGTGATTAATCACCCTCTGCATTAAAAGTGGCCTTAGCCACTAGGTATCAGTTTGATTTTATATATATATTCCCCCCCCCCCCCAAGTTTTTTTTAATTTCACAGTGCTTTCTTTCTATGGAAGTTCTTTCATCCTGCAATCACATTGCCTTTTCATTTTGCTAGATTGAATAGTTTGAGACCTTTATTACTAAGTAAAAAATTAATTCAAAAGCTTTTTAATTTTAATTTCTTAAGTGTTTCCTTTCTACTACCCTGCTCTGCAAAGTTCAGCTGGTCTTATTAAAACATGGATGTCAGCTGTACATGGTATTCCAGCTCACCTCACCAATACCATATATAAAGATAAATCACTTTCCCACTAAAAATCAGCACATCTACTCTTGTTTGTATAGTCAAGAAATTGGATTGCCTGAAGCGCATGGAAGGATCATGCTGGTTCCAAATTCCTTTTAAGAGGCACTGATTTCCAGGATAGTCCTTTCGTCAGCGCAACTGCATTCCTTGCTTTTGGATATCAAAGCTTTGTATACCTTCTGGGACTGGCAGGAATGATACGTTTTGGAGTTTTTTTGGTGTTGTGGTGGTTTTTTTTTTTCCTATGGGTAATTAAGTGAATTGGGGGAGACAGGCTTTTTTATCATCTGCCTCCTCAAAAAACATCTTAATGTAAAACTTGAAGTTAAAGTCTCTAGAATCTGAATCCTTTAACAACTTCCATATTCTTCTCTTCCCTGTCTTTCTATACCCTTAGTCTCAAAGCTGAGGACAGACCTCCTCCATGTTACCAGTTTAAAGTCAGGTATTAATACGATGTGTTGCATACCACACTTGCAAGAAGTGCATGGAAAGGTGGGAAGAAGAAACATGTACTTTAGTACATGCAGTCGTTAACTTTGATTTTGTTGTGTTTATATTAAATCAAGGCAACTTTTAAAGAATAAATTGACCAAATTAGCACATACATGGGTTACCTTCTTCCACTCCTGGTTGAAGCCAACAGTTGGAAAGTGGTAACGAAAGGCTCGCAGAGTAGACGAGTGATACTCTACGCCTTACGGGAAGATGCTATCAAACATGCTCTCACTTTTCAAGATGCCTCCCCCTCACCCTACCTACTCCATTCCTCTCTTCACATTCGGTACATATTATGTTTCATGACAATTCAGCTTATGATCAATATGATTAGCTTCGTCCTTGCTCATATTTTGAGGTGGCTTCAGTTTCCATGCTTTTCCAATAAGACAGTTTTTACAAACTTACGTTTGGAAGAAGGAAACAGGCTAGACTTTTCCAAGCCTCACTGTATTGTTGTCTGTAGGTTCCCATTTGGAAGGTTCAGCTATGCAATTATTTCACTGCTAAAAACCATAAATGGAAAGAAGAGCAAGACTGGAGATATCAAGTGACTAATTTGGATATATTGTCTTAATATCTTCAGGCTACAGGAAGGTGACAGAATAATGAAGCCTGGGGGTTTTTTGTTAGGTTTTTTGTTTGTGTTGGGTTGGTTGGTTGGTTTGTTTTCTTTTCAAATCAGTTTACTTGCTCCAGAAATTCCATTTTATCAGCTGAAAAAGCAGGAAACACTTCTTGAACAGTTAACAAAATAGAAATCGCTGGCTCACATTGCAGTGCTGAAATTTAGGCTTTTTTCATTGTACTCCCTTGATCTTGGTAAAAGAGAGATGTTGTAGTCAGAATAGCAAACTAGATACTATAAAGCTTCCTTTAATGAGAAGTTAAGTTATCAAGCTGTACTGAAGCTTTTCCAAGCATTTCTATTCTTTTTGATATCATCTTTGATTCTGCTTACATGCAGAATGCAACAATTTGATGTACATGAAGAAAAATGTAAAGCAAAGCCCTCCTGAAAACATTCCTGCTGCAACAGCATTCAGTGCTGCTATCCGCCATAGGGTAACTACGGAGCGTGTCCCGAGGCACTAGGGTGTGCGTTACTACTGTACATCCCAGCAGCCCTACTGGTGAGACGGTCTGGGGGGAAAACCCTGGAGGGGGGGACTAGTTCAAGTTTCTCTAAGCTGTCTGAGTGGATGTTCATAGAAGCAGGATTTTGTCTAGCTCTTCTAACTACTGGCTCTTAATAAATTATCGGAGGCAATTTGTTGATTTTTTGGAGTATTTAACTGGTTGGGACAGGAATACTGGAAAATGTAATTCAAGGGGCAAAAATGACACCACAGCTGTGTAAACAATGCTAAGATGTTCTTCATACTCTCTCCTCATAGATTTGCATCCTCCCCCGCCTCATGTGGTCAGAGAACGCAGTAAGTTGTATATACTTGATGTGCAGATATAGATACACTTCTAACGTGGATTATTATGGGCATAATTTATTAACCATTGTTTAAAGAGCACACTGAGACTCTTTCTGTTACAGCCCCTAGGGCATCAGCAGTAGTTTGGGGGTTCAAGAGGATTCTAAACTATGATCAGCACGACACATACCAGTAGGTGTATCTTCAACAGAGGAACTGCCACAGGGCTATTTTTAGTGTAGCTATCAGATGTCTTAGGGTGGAAAATTGCAGAGCTCTGTTCCAAAAGATCCTACAAAGCCAGACAGGATGACCTCAAAATATAAGCAGATTTTTAAGACTGTACCAAGCATGAATATGTTCTCAGAAAGATGAAGGGCAATTTTTGCTAGTCCTGCAGAGGAGAGAGGGGGAGATGCTTTCCCTAAATTTTGGTAAATCATAAAATTCTTTAGAATTTTTTCAGGGTTTGTTTCTTTTCCTCAAAGTTCACAGGGCCTGGTCCTAATACCTTCCTATTTACACCTGCATCATGTAATCCCCTACCTATTTTAAGCCTTGGCTGTACAGACTGAGCTGGTACGTTACTGCCACGTAGAGTTCAGTGCCAGCTACTGTATGTTTTTTATTATAATTTATACAGTCAATGGCAATTGAGATCCTTACACAGGACTGCTTTCACTAATCATGCAAATAAATGGATGCCATTTTTTCTTACTCTCTTATATGCATATTCCAAACAATAAAACAGGATACTATTAGTCATGTGCAGCTAAGGCTAAAATAAACACTTCAACAGCAGGTATATATGATAACTGCCATGTTTATTTGAAATACAGAATGCATATGCATAAACAAATGCATAGACACGTACTCCGTGTAACTACATCGAATTGCATGCTACTGAAGAAGCATATGCTGAAGATTGTAACGAGAGAAGCAACTATGCTCCAAAGCATGCCATGTGGCTCCGTGTTCTTAATTTTAGTAGTATCTAATCTCTCTGTGGCAGTAATGCAGCAGCTCAGTTTCCACAGTCAGGTGTAACTTCTTGTTAAAGTCAGGCCTGATTACATGAGAGTAGAAAAAAAGCTAAAGATATTTCTTTGAAATTCCTTCCCAAACGCATATAAAAGTGCATGTGAGAATGCTTGCTTGGAATAAGGAAAAAAGGACAGTTTATTTCAGGACAGAACTGAAATATTCTCTCGCTTTACCAGTACCGTGTCATTGGTTGTTATTTTCTGGAATGTGCTGGTGTTGGTTTTCTGATTCCCCCCCCCACCCCCCCATCTTGGATATGGAGGAAAAAAAATGGTTTTACTTTTGAAGTCATCATCTTAACAACTGAGTGGCTTCATAATTGTAGTTCTGCATAGGAGTTTTAATAGCTTAGTCTTGTCGTTTTTTCATGCAACGATTGATACAAGTATTATTTTGATCCAGCAAATAATTGAACAAAGCCCAGATATTGGTGACTAGCAGCAAAACATTACCTGAAAGTGTCTGTAGTGCGATACGTGTGCCTCACAGTTCACCGAGTGAAGTCCGAGACTCTCTTTCCTGCAGTTTACAGGTGGTAATCCATAAAGGGTGCTTGCGGGTTAGACTGTGGAGCATCTTAACTCCAGTTCATATGTTACGTTTTTTACTATTCATAGTATTAAAAGGGATTACAGGGTTGTAACTGTTTGTTTTATTGTCTGTCTGGGCCCTCTCTGAAAATCACACACTTTGAATGATGGCAATGTGATCTCCGCATTTCCTGTTCAAAGTCTTTTACCGTGCTCCCCAGCTGAAATTTCTGGCTCTTTCCTGTTTCAGTGTTCTGTGTATGGGGACTGTCGGTATTTGTAAGTTTGCCGTTCCCTTCCCCAAAGATTTTGTTGATAAAATGTTAGCGTTTTTCTGTTGCTTAATTTTCTTCCCTCTCCTTTGGCAGCTTTCCTCAGCTCTTGGCAGTTCCAGTTCTTTGTCCAAGCTGTTCAGCAGGAGATATTCTCATTCTGGGTACATTTCTCAGAAAGGACAACTTTTGTTGCCTCTCACAGAAGCCTCATAGAAATGCACACAATGTTTTCTTTTCAACCAACAGCCTATGTAAATCTGTAGGATCCAAAGGAGTCTTCCTGCTATCAAACTGCAGCAGAGGTGAAAGTCGTCTCTTTCACCTTACCCTCAACCTTTCATTACACACCATATTAAGCAGTCAATTATCAATTTATTGCAATTACACTTATGACTGAGACTTTTTTTTTTTCCTGCCAAAAGTGCTGTGCTCCAGTCTTGAACTGCAGACATTAGATGGCCTGTTGAATGGAAACTTCAATACTTGTGGAATCATTACTCATATAAAGTGGCTTTTGTACCTAACCAGTAATAGGATCAGTAGCTGTGTCAATTTAAATGGTAATTTATTAAGGATAGGATTAGTAAGAGCTCACTTGAGTTTGGGAGTGGAGTTAGAACCTTGCTCAAAATCCCACCTAAATCTCCTGTGACTTCTCTTTAGCTTGTCCTTGTTTCATTGTGTTCAGCTGGTCATTCAGCAGAGGTTAAAATTACACATACTGAATTAGGCACTGAATTAGAGGTGTTTGTTGTTTGTTTTTTTTTTTTTAAGTTACTAGTGCTTACTACTCCCTTGCAACTTTCAAGCTGTCTTACAAGCAGAAATGCATGGCAGCTATAGTAGCAGCTGCTGTTTTCTCTTGTTTTAAGCATGCATTCTCTGCCACTCTATTCCTATCCCTCTGCCTATCCAGTTTCCAAGGGAGAGCTGTTAAAGGGTTATCTTGAGGGGAGATTTCTCCTACTTCACTGGGCCTTTCCTGGCTACAAATCCAAGTGGATTTTGAATGTAAACTTTCTTCAAAAACATCAGGAATTGTTTTGAGGAATATTCTGAAGCAAGTCCTCTTACCCACATAACTCTGCTTGTTTTTTGTGTGATTTGGTCATGTTAATCTCTTATTACCTATTAGATACCAGTATATAATATGAATACTAGATTGCTTTAAAAATAAATAGTGTCTCACTCCTTATATATCAATAAAGAAGGTAAGTAATTTCTGTTAATAACTTGTATCTAGTAACCTGGTTGCACTACTAAAGCCTTTTTTCCTCCCCCCACAGATCCTGGAAGAAAGATTTTAAAAATGAAGTTGCTCAACTCTTCTATTTCTGATCATATAGGTAGAAGTGAGAGTCTAATTTGACACAGATGGTAAGTAAACAGTTTCTTAAGCTTCCACTACTAGGGCTGTAGAGTTTCAGTTGATAAGCTTCAAACAAATTTTAAAAGCCTGGAGTATAATAAATTTAGAGTTGAACTCTGGGTTAGAAGCAATAGATTGCAAATGCAAGGTATAGTGGGAGATAACACTGAACAAGTGTTTATTCTGTTTTTTAATCTTGTGTACATAGATGAACTACTGCTTTTTAAAAACATGAATTGAAAGTACATCATGAGCCTACTGCAAAAGAAAACAGGAGCAGAATATTAGTAAAATATTCAGATAATACCAGATTGAGAGGAAACTGTAAATGTTAGAACGGGCTGAGAAATAACTATGGAAGTAAGATGCTTGAGTAAGAAATGAACAAATTTGATTTGCCACAGATCATTGCAGCTTATATGCTGTTATTCTTTTATGGAAGGATATTTAGAAACTAAAAAATACAGGAGGCTGGCAATAATGTCATAGCTTAGATATGTTTATTCAATGTTCTGGCAATGAAATACATATGATGCAAGCTTGGGGGTGTAGATGTAGAAGGTAGTGATCAAAACTGGGCATTGAATTTGATACTCAGTACCCAGTTATTATATTTGGTTAGTATAGACAGACTAGAAAATATATGGAGAGGAAAGATTAAGCACCCAATCAGCACTTCATATAGTATGTTAGTAGAGCCATGAATAGGGAATACAGTTTTTTCAAACCCTCAAAGAGTTGAAGTCTCCCTGTAGAGAATTCAAGGTAAATGCCAGCAAATACTTGATGTACACAAACATTGAGTGAAGTGAGTAATTAAACGGTGGTATAATAGAGCATAACAGGTTGTAGTCAGGAAAGGGAAACTTTTCTACTCTGCTGATGGTGAACACTATTAGACTGCAAAGATGGAGGCAGCGGAACCACTTTTTCAGATACAACAGTAGTTTGGCCAGACCATGAGTAAATGTACAGTTGGGATCAGTCTTGTTTTGGCATGGAATACAACTAGACAAATCAATGATATTTCTTCCCCATTTCTAGCATCTATGATGTCACTCCTATAAAAATATCTCATTATAGAAAAACAGATAAAAATCTCTCCTCTGATATATTTCTTCAGTGTACTGCAGGGGTGGAAAGTCACCATGCTGAGCTGTCAGAGTCCGGGAGAGTAAAACCTTCCTTTACTATGTATCATAGGCAATGGCAAGCCATGATGTGGGCTGCGATGGTAATTAGGTTTTTATAGCATGTGTATCTGTTGTCTTTTTACAATCTACTGCCAGAATGTACTATTTTAAGAGGTGAGCATGTGCCTGTTGAGGATTGAGCTGAGCTCACCAGCTAGGGTCTTGCACGCTACCAAACAGCTGTCAGAACAGAGAATTCAGCTCCAGTCCTGTACTGAATTTCATTGCAAGCAGCCCCTGCACCGTGCTTATAGATCTGCCTGCACAGAGCTCGCTGAGGGGTTCAAGCAGGCATCAGGTTGTTCCCTGTAGCTATTTTTCATTGTGTGTGAAGTGAGATGGTCCATCTTTGAAGCTGGATACAGGCTGGTGGCTTACTGATGAAATACTCTGTTGCCAGGATCCTTGGAAATGCCAGAAAGAAATGTTGATCTTTCTACATATTTTCTTAAATTCTTGCTTTGAATCAACTTCCTAAATGCTAAGTTTAGAGAGCAATGTCCTGCAGGATGATGCACCGTTTCTGGCTCAGCTTTGTCTCTGTCCTCCTTTTCTGAAGGCAGGAGCAGGCAAGCCAGGCGCTTCCAGTGCAGAGCTTCCTCTGGGGCGATAATAACACAGAAAAGCACCAGGAGGGAGGAGAGAGCAGCCTTTGCCCCAGTCCTCCTATGGCTGGGACTCCCCGCGGGCTGCGGGGGCTGCAGCTCCCACAAATGAAGGCTGCCTTCATCCCCTCCTGCTGTTCTCTCCTGCGTGCTGCAGATCTTTTCGCGTAGGAAAGAGTTTTGTAAATTATGCATAACAATCCCAATTTGGGGGACTATCAGATTCTATAAATTAGTCAAAAGTCCTGCTTTATAATTCAGTTTCACGTCCAGAGAACAGCTATATTTCAAGATCATGTCCCACACCGGGACAAACCCGACGATTTCAGACAATTTCTTTGTTATCTTTAAGATGCTCCAAAGATGCTCTGTGGCGAGACAGCAATAGAAATGTGCACGAGGGACAGAGCATCCTAGTTTGAACTGTGATTCCAGCAGTCTTTGGAAAAAGTGAGACCTATGCCAAGTGTTCAGGTGTAATTTCAGTGATACTTGGCTGATACTAAACCATCTTAAAATTATAGCCCCCTCCTCTGCACCAGTTTCATAGATCACCGTCAGGCCTTTCAGATGGTTGTCTAAACTGCATCTCCACTTGAACTGATTAAAAAAACCCCAAAACTGTGTTTCTCGCCGGTTGTTTCCTTTACACTTCTCTTTGTAATTTCCATGCGTTTGTGTTGCCCTCTCTTTAAAAAGATCCTTTTAAAATACAACATATTAATGGAAGACTCTTGAAGATGTTAGTTCCTTTGAAGACACTACTTTATCTGCAATATAGCAGAGAAACAGAGTTATGGTAAACCACTGGACATGTTCAACCTGTAAATAACTCAGAACTTCCAGAAAATTGTATGGGGTGGGGAGCAGCCTGCCGTTTTGAGCATAGGTGAAGTAGTTTGGGAAACGGAATAGTGTTGCCAGTTTTTAACAGCTGGTTCAGGAACTGCTGCCTGAATACTTCTGGGTTTGTTAGAAAGGATGTGTCTGTACTGAGTCTCTGGTAACTTCTCATTACCAGACTTGGTAAGTGCTAGTGGAGCTACTCTGACACAGTGAAAATCGCCTTGACTAAGCAATGGACAAAAGACAAAACTCAAATGCTAGATCTGATCACTTTACACTTAGGGATTTGAAAACCCAGTTTAAATCCTGAGGTGGTCGCTCTTTGAATTCAGCTTGGTTCAGCTGTGAGCCTGAGACTCGACAGAAAGATGACAAGGGTTTCAGTCAAGAGTGCTTTCCTTCAGCTTTGTACTGTCTGACTCTGTTGCAATAGTACAGTAGTAAATCAGCTCAGAAGGCTTATACACACAGCTTGTGTCTTTGAAAAAGCTTACTGTGTTGTCATGTGCAAAACAGGAAACGTGTAATGGTATGAACCCCAGAGGAGCCGATCCAGGGCAAACTCTCCTGACCTTGCGGAAAACACATCCATCCGAACCTCGCAGTGAAATGGAAACATACAAGTTCACCACAGAAGTTAAGAAATAGCCTTGTCTGCGTTGTATTGCTTTAACATGGAAAGTTTTTTGTATGAGAAGCTGAGCAACTAATAACACAGCCTGCAAGCTGATGCCACCATGCAACTCTCTTCATGTTGTTTTTCTTCTTAAAAGCAGTATCGTACCCCAGTTTGTTTTCATTTTGCAAACAAAGTGGTATTTTGGAGTGAATGACATACTTGCAGATTTACACACTATTAGATATTGTTGCTGTCCCCCAAGAGTATGAAAAACGTAAATACCAGGGAGGGAGAGACACAATTCAAATTAACCTGAGCAGGCAAAAGCTAGATCATTAGTTAAAACTGAGTAGAGATTTGACTGAGAACAGATATTTTGCTCCAGAAATTCTCTCTTCTGAACCAGACCAGTTCTCCACTCTATGTAATTTTGCACCTGTCAGAATGTACACAAGGCATTCTTAAAACCAAGTGACACTTCACTCTTGTACTGCACAGGTATAACAATAGGATCCAAATCCTGTTCCTAGCAGTATCTGGGCCACGCTCCTTTAAATACAAGGCCAAGGTTTTATTTCATACTGAACTAGAATTAGGGGAGGAATACGCTATTTGAAACCCAAAAAGCTACATTCTAGTTTTCATATAAGCTAATAGTTATAATTAATTATTTTCAAAAGGCCTCAGAATAGATTTAAAGTTAGAAACCATGTAAACTTTGGAAATTTTATATATTCCAACTACAAAGCCTGCTACATAGAGATGTGCTAAATATTTACAGACAGACTAGTATTAATATCTTTCTTTAAAATTCTGGTTGTTTCAGTAGTGTGTGTCTTCACCTACTGATTGAAACAATATTACTTTAGCAGCCTTTCTGTTAAATACAATGCTGAAGTTATTCAGTGCAACATAAACATTTAGCTCTGCAGTTTAGTCTGTAAACATTTAAAAGGTTGGAATGTTTATCTAAAATGGCCAGACGTCCAAAACTTGCAAAGCTGATCTGTTTGCAGTGTTAACAAGGAGTAGAAAATGAAGAGTTTTACTCATTTGAAAGCGAAGAAGAAAAAAAATCTCCTATTTGGCTCCCATCGACAATTAGGTTCAGTTTTGTTTCAGGTCTGAGTTTCCTTGGCACCGGTTTGCCCGTCACGAAGAGAATTGGTTGGGATTAGGACTGCTGCTGGAATCTCAGTGTAAACCCATGTCCCACTGTAAGGAGGGGAGGGTACTGATGCAGGTAATGTTGCTTTTCTTTTTTTTTTTTCCCTTTCTTTTTTTTTTTTTTTTAAAAAAAAAAGACTTACTGTGATATGTCAAGCTAAAAAAAAAAAAAAGCAGAGGTTTAGAAGTTGTTTCATGAGCCTTAACTGTCATAAAAATGGCAGTTTCTGTGAGAAGGAAGGAGCTACTGTCACACAGATGTGACCATAACCTCATATTTTTGTCCTTATGGTATTGCTAGTAAGTCACCACACCTCTAGGCAAGTAAACATGATTGCTCCACAGTTCTTGGTTTGGTTACTTAATATTTCCACAGAACTCTGCTAGCCCTGGCAATATATTGTAGTTGTAAAAAGTTTACTTTGGTTTAGTAAGTATAAATGTTATTTCTGCTTATTGTCTTCCTTCAGTGCACTAAGATGCTAAGTCCAAGCTAATCTGCAACATGATTCATATCATCATTGGATCAGCTGTTGAAATCCTCCCATCAAGTCAGAAGGGAATTGGCCACTTCAGATAGAGGGTAAGCAGCAGAAACAGTAATGATCCAAACAATGGCTCCAAAATACTAAATTAACATTTTCATAGTTCAAAAGAAAGTTTGGTTCATGTTATGATGAAAGAGCAAGTGAAGTTGGGAAGGTCTTACTGTATATAAGTTAGTTTGGTTTTGATTAAAATTGCACAACATTTTAATGAAATGGCAATCTAGAAGAAAGATGTTTTTTGGTTTTGTTGGGGTTTTTTTCCCCCAAACCTCAGCAGGGGTTAACTGAATAGCTGCTGTTTGACAAACTCTGACTACAACATCAGGAAAGAACTCAAACGAGTTTTACAGTTAAACATTGATTTGCCAACAGAGGGGAACTATATAGTTATCTGACATAATTCTTCTCAATGTGTTTAAAAGTAATTACTCTCATAGATGTTTCATAGCTGTGCCTATAGATATAATTGCTGTAATGACACAAACGGCCACTTGAATTCTCCAGTGCACTTCTAGTGATTGGATGGCTAATACTACCCCATGTTTTGATCTGCTAAATACCCTGAGGTGACTTTATTTTGCAAACCTTTTTCATTCTTGCTATTAGTGCAATGATACTTGCACAGCAGGGACACAGTTATTATTTGAAACCTCTGTGAATATTCACGTCGGTAAAGTTTTGGTAGACGGTAAAAGGACTCCCTCTGTTGGCAAATCTATGTGTAACTATAAGATAAAATAAGAATTATTGTGTGCATATATCTCCCTGGGATACTTGAATTTTGTGAAATCTCAGCAATTCGATTAACACAGACATTAAACAAACATACATAACTAACTAGCCACAATCTGCAACTGAACTGTAAACTCTGACACCTCCATAATTCTGGTCTATTTACATCTGAGCATTACATACAATATTTTCTCTTAACGCACTTTTCATTCCCTGCTATAGGATTAAATTAAAATTGAAGGAAGCAGGAATGTCAGTGGCTTGTATTTGTGGGTGTTAAATATTTGTGGAAGTGAAGTAGCACAACTATTTAAAGAAAAGACAAAATGTCTTTCCCTGTTTCCAGGAGAGGGCTCTGACTCACCATGTAATGTATTTTAATGGACTGAAGGTCTGAGTCTTACCTGTTAGCATTGAGCTGTCATTCCTTTGTGCTTTGAGCCACCTCAGATAATAGGTTTTGCTGATGGCAGCTGCTTTGTAAAAATCAGCAAAGTTGGTTTTTTCATATGTCTCCTAAATATGGAAATGCAAATCTAGTTCAGGATATAGTGAGGCTCCCTCCCTTACAACTTCCATCAAAGAAGTTTTGCAGGGCTTAAAGTGAAGGTGAGAGGTGCTCTGGTGAGACCCCTCCTGGAGTACTGCGTCCAGCTCTGGAGCCCCCAACACAAGAAGGACGTGGACCTGCTGGAGCAGGTCCAGAGGAGGGCCACAAAAATGATCAGAGGGCTGGAGCACCTCTCCTCTGAAAACAGGCTGAGAGAGTTGGGCTTGTTCAGCCTAGAGAGGAGAAGGCTCTGGGGAGACCTTACTGCAGCCTTTCAGTACCTAAAGGGGACTTATAGGAAAGATGGGGAAAAACTTTTTAGCAGGGCCAGTTGTGATAGGACAAGGGGTAATGGTTTTAAAATAAAGGAGGGGAGATTTAGACTAGACATAAGGAAGAAGTTTTTCACAATGAGGGTGGTGAAGCACTGGCACAGGTTGCCCAGAGAGGTGGTAGATGCCCCATCCCTGGAAACACTCAAGGTCAGGCTGGACGGGGCTCTGGGCAACCTGATCTAGTTGAGAATGTCCCTGCTTGTTGCAGGGGGGTTGGACTAGGTGACCTTTAAAGGTCTCTTCCAACCCAAACTATGATAATCCGAAACAAACAAGCAAAAAAAGCATTTGAGGCTAACTGTAACCATCTAGGACTGGCTGAGTTGGAGAGAGAAGGAAAGAGAGAAGTATTCTTTGGCAAGGGTGAATTACCATCACACCTGAGCCTGTGTTTTGCACATGTTTCCCCGGCTCCACGCGCAGAGCTGCAGTGAAAGGACGCTGTTGGGATCCTGGGTGAAGCTGCAGAACAGAGCTGTGTGATGCGGCAGAGCCATCCAGTGCTGTACGGCTGTGCTGCTCGCTCGCCACCAGGAGACTCTCGCTCCCTGCAATTTAAAGGCAAGGAAAAGAAGTATGTACTGATTCAAAGTACCAGGTAAGTAGGCAACGTTTGTGGAAAAACTCTCTAACTTCTTAGATCTGAATTTACCTTCTTCCCTGTATATAAATACTGCCTCACTGCTGTCAATACTGCGAACATAAAACTGATTTTATTCAGTTTCACTTAAATATTGTGTCATCCAGCTCTCTCAGGATCTGGTCCCTAGTCTGTGGGTAAGGTGCTTACCTGGGAGGCTAGGACACCTATGAAAAGCAATCGTGCAGTGCTTGCTTTTCTTAATGGTTGCAGAATATTTTGAGCGATCTTGGGTAAAAGATCATCTGTGCTAAAGATGGCTTAAATGACATGGTTTTTCCTGAATGTGGGAAAGGCTCCTGAGTGAGTCACGGCTGAGTCATGGGAAGATTATGCTCTTCTACGTATGAGACCTTGTTTATTATGTTCCAAGAGTTATGCACCAAAGAAGTGTTTTGCTGCAGCAGGACGCTGCTGCAGCTGGAGGCACGGTTTGAGGAAGTGCTGCCCCATATCATTACTGGGGTGAAGGAGCCCCTCAGAGCTTGCTGTGCACAGATGACCCCCACAGGCTTTAGATTCAATGATGAAAAGGTCTGAAAAGTTACACTTTTAACTACAGTTTGAAGCTTGTGTTTTGGTAGTCTTGGGATTTTTTTTATTAAGCCTTTCAATTTTGACCGATAATTATAAAGAAGAATTGTATACGTAGGATATTTATCCTTATGTAGTCCTCTTGGTTTTCATCATCACGCTGAGGATGGAGGAGTGATATTTATCTCCAATTTAAGGGAAGGAAATCTGAAGTGTGGACAGGCTAAAGTCACATACTAGGCCTACAGTAAGCTAAAATTACCCAGATCTTGATGTTCACTGAATAGTCATATTTTCAGCTCCATGATTGTTTTGACATACTTAATATATGAATAAGTTATAGGCACTCCTTTCTCCACAAAATTACCACACAAATAAGAAAGAGGGGCATATAGTAAATGAGGGAATAGAAGGATAGGTCAATGTGGTGTATCCTAACATAGGATTTAAAGGTGAGGAAAGCAGAAGATATCAGAGAGGGTTCGGGTCTAGTGAATAGCACAGTAAAGGTGAAAAGCTGTGGATGCATGGCCTGACAGGAGGAGCTGTAAGGTGTCAAAGCCAGAATCAAGGCTAAATAGAGCTTTGTGAGTGAGTGACTCCAAATCCCATCTTCTTTTCCTATTAGAAGTGCAAAGTGATGAGACAGTAAGGAGGTAGTAATCATAGAAACATTGCTATAAGACAAGAGTACGGAACAGTTACATAGGAGGCAAGGGGATATAAGAATTGAGGTATTCGTTTTCCAAAATTGTTTCCCAAACTGTATGGTGTGATGAGCGCACCCCCTCTCAGTTAATGGTACTTTGGTTCAGGCATCGCTGACAAATAGGCCTGACTGAAGCCAGCCCTGCTGTGCAAGCCTTGAAATGGTGCTAAGCCGTACCTTCTCAGGAACCTAAGGAATTTAGGTCGTGTCTTATCAGGACTTAACAGGACCAGCCTGAGCTGGGACCAGAGGAAACTAAAGCTGCTCCAGCTGCACACCTACACATACAGCAAAGGGGAGTTTGACTATGAGTCAATCACTGTACGCTACAAATATCCGTAGCCCCCAGAGCCTGTTGAGCTCTCCTGCACAGCAGCGGGCTGCACAGCGGTGATCTCCTCTTGAGCTGGGACGCCTCTCAGGGCTAATCCTCGAGGCCGAGATCCCTTACCCGGCATCTGATATCTACAGCAAGGTAAGTGACATTTTACATTAGATCTAAAACATACTGTATACAAGCTAGCTTAATTATTGGAAGTGTAGTAAGTAGTAGATGTGACAGATGCACTCGACTCCTTGACCAAACTAGTGGTAATCTGGGTCAGGCCCCAAAGGAGGTGTAATGGTCTAGGCTGTGAGTAGGCCATGACCTTCTCCGTTCCAGCCTGTTCTTTGAAAACCCACACAGGAACAGGGTCACATGGTGAGCTTTGATGTTTATGAGCTTGGAAACCGGAACACTGACCATGCAATTAACACATGAACAGCAGCTGGTTCCTCCAAGACTCACTTGTCAAGGAACAAAGAAAGTTGTGGGTACAAGGAGTCTCATGCATACCTTTTCCATCACCTGCAATCCGACTGTGAGCGAACCACTTTATTCCATAAATATGACAGCCTGAGTGAACCTTTTTTTAGCTCTCCTTGCTAAGCAGCTGGCTACATGGCGGTGATCTCCCCCTGAGTTGGGACACCTCTCAAGGTTACTCCTCAAGGTTGAGAGACCGCCTTACTAACTGCAGATCTTTGGCAAGTGACTGATATCACACATAACCTTGTATCGCAGGGCATTAAGATCTTGTATTGGTAACTTTGAATCATTATTATATCCTCTGTGCAGTAAGTAATAGATTGAACCTTGCCATCGGACTTTATTAAGCCTCACTTTTACAGCATCTTACTTCAATAAAACCACTTTTGCTGCTGCCTTTGACGGTGGTTCTTTAAGCAGTCTAAATCTCCGCTGCGACAGTGGAGTGTTTGACCGCTGTTTAATTACAGTTTGATTACTGTTTAATTACAATTTAATAATTATCATTTAATCACCATTCAATCATCGTTTAATCATTGTTTAATAAAACCTTTTTGTTAATCTCACAATGATGACTTCTCTTAATAATTCACCTGCGACAAAAATTGGTGTAGTCAGCAGGATGGCAGGTTCAATCAGTGACTGCTTATGGAGGCACGGAGTTAGCCTTTCACCGAAATTTTTGGAAGATAGGGCATGCAAAAATTGGGATAATTGGAATAAGATAGAGGAACAGTTAAACCTCGCAAGAGGGAAAATGAAAGACGGTAAAGAAAAGGCAATAATACGCAAGATGTTGGGAACATGTTTGGAAGCAATCTGTCAGTATAAGGAATGCAAGGAGAGGGAAATGCAAATGTTGCAAGAGGAGGCTGAACAAAGAAAGCAACAAGAAATGCTGTTACCTCTGCAAATAGAACAATTGCTGAAAGAACTGGGGGAGGAAAAAGAAAAATGCAGGAAGGTAGAGGATAAACTAGAACTCATGATAACTCAGACCCCCAACCCCCCAAATCCTGTAAAAATATGTAAGCTAATTGTGTCCCCGTAAGATTGTGATGGAGGTATTTGGGAGGACCCTGACCAAGAATTTAGCAAGGAGAGTGAATTAGATGAATCTGAATTTAAGGTTGACCCTGTTATTAAAACTGAGGTATCTGCTGGGACCCCAAGGGGGCAAACAGAGAAATACCACAAGGACCATTCCATGGGACCCCTTTCAACTGGCCAATCTGCAAGGAAAATATGGGTGGAAAACTGGTGAGAATGAGACCAAGTATCTGTGGCGTGTCTCCTTAACTGGAGGAGACTGCATTATGTTAGATCAAGGCGTAGCGGCTGGCTTTTGGGGACCAGGAGCATTCTTGAATGAGGGACCAGTCCCTAACACTGAGCCACACTCTATCATGCGACGAGTGGCGTATTGGGCAGGGGGCGTAGACCTTCGGGACAGGGGGGAGCACACTGCTATACCAATAAGGTCATTAAGCAAAGTTTCCACTGCTGTTACAAAAGCAGCCTGCCTCCAGGCTATGAACGACAGGGGTGCACATGGTAATTACTCTATCGCTGCCCCTGTAGACCCCCAAGCCATAAGACCACTGATAAAGGGAGCCATTGCTGCCTTAAAACCATACCTCATTAAAAAAAAGGGATGAAATAAGACAAAACATAGAGCATAACACTCAGGAGGGTCAGTACAGCCTCTGACCTAGCCCGACCTGGGCAGAACTGATGCATGGCATTGTCATTCATGGTCGAGAGATAGGGTGGAACAAACTGACACCAGCTGGGTGATCCCGAGCTGAAGCAGACAGCAGATGGACCTGGCAAGTAAAATAGACTCCCCAGAACCCCCGACACCTTCCCTAGTCTCATAAACTCCCTGGTGAGGTAGTGGACCCCCGAAAAAGGCATAATGAACTGTGGAGAAAAGCCTTAGCGCTAGGCATACCTTGGGTAGCCATACAGGGCCAACTGACAGGGACTATACTCACTCTGATCCAGGCTTTTGAAAAAAAAAAGATATCAGGGAATCTGGAACAAACCAAACAACTGTCCACCCCTAAAGACCCTGTGAATAACCTTTTCAGCCCTCTTAGGGAGGAATTGCAAATCTTGAAGCCAAGAAATGAGTAAGTCCCAGATGGCAGCTTGGGCTGCCTCTCTAGAGAACTGAAGCTTATCAATGGGATAACACAGACAGCCCTCACATTTATGTCCCAATCGGCCCCCAAAGACAGCTAGTAAAAAATTTAATTGACACAGGAGCTCAAATTTCAATAACCTCAAGTTTGGGTGCCCAAAGAACTTACATTAAGCTGGCTGATAGAGGGTTAAAGTAACAGGATTTACCAGCAAAAGTAAAACATAGTCCTAGCCAAAGTAAACTTGTTCTTGCCATGGGAGGAAAGGATATCAAGACACCAATTAGCAGTAGTTTCAGGGAAAGAAAATGTGTTAGACTTTGATGTAGTACAAGGACGAGTTTGGAAATTGCTGGACAGTAGCGTTTCGTCTTTTGGCCGCTTGGAGTGTCCTTGGTTAGCTGAGGGAAAATTGGCAGCTACTCATGGGTGTCCGTGAACTGGGGTAGTTTGCTTGCTGCGAGCTGCGCCCACGCTGCCCAACTCCAAAATGACCCATGTCCCTCAGCATCCCATCCCTTCCACCCGGACAGGTATTGCGGCGGTCATGGCTGACCTAGAAAAAGGACACGTTCTCTCCCGAACGCGCTCCCCGTGTAATTCCTCAGTGTGGCCAGTTAAAAAAACAGACGGGAGATGGCGCCTAACCATAGACTATAGAAAGTTAAATGCAAGTGTTATACCGACCATTGCTGCATTAACCAGGCAGCCACTCCCCCCTGGGTGGCGGTGCTAGATGTAAAAGGTATGTTCTTAATGGTGCTGCTGCAGGAGGAGGATAAAAGAAAATTTGATTTTGCCTAGGATGGGGTACAATTTACTTTTAAGAGACTTCCTTAGGGCTATAAGCATTCACTCTCTATAGCTCAGTGGAGCTAAACATCATATTAGCGCGAAGTGGATATAGCTACTAACTAAAAGGGGTAACTCGTCTGGAAACACCCTGCCAAGACTTGTATTATCTTTCCTTTCAGGAACAATACTCAGGACAACACTAGCATGCCTCCCTTGGAGACTGGATTGATCATCGGCGGAATATACATCCTTCTCGCAGAAGTAATTGTCACCAACATGAACCCAATACGGTTTACACCTCGACAAGCCCGACGCATGAGGTGGAGGCTCCTACCTCTTTGATTTGTGCTAATCAGTATGGTAACTGCAGTACATCCTGCACCATATGTGTTTAACATTGATGGAAGTACAGGAATAGCAAGAAACCTGACACAAAATTTAATAGTAAGAATCACTAGCCGACAATACAGTAAAAAGCAAAACATTGAAAGGGTGAAAGGAAGGTACCGCTTTATTACTCCACAAGGTAGAGACATCTCTATTAGATGTGATGTGTTAAACTACATGAATGGAAGCACGCTTCTGATTGTTAAAATGCCAAACCAGCCAGAAACAAAACCCAAAACTGTCTGTTGGCAGTGCCCCAAAGAAGCAACTGACTCTGTGCTAGTTTATATAGGGAATGGATGTGTCTGTATAAGAACACTTTGTGAAAACTTAACTATTGATGGAAATATTACCCATAATGTACCCAATCAATCAAATGTATGTGTTTGTAACTTTGGAAACATTACTGGATGTGACTTTAATTACACAGCCTCAGTGACTTGCACTGTTAAAGCAAAATTACACACTATCTCAAGACCTTTTACCTTCCGCCATTGGAATGAACTTGATGCTGCTTCACAAGCTACTGGAACGTAAAGACATACAAGCCTTATTACAAAAGACATGACAACAAAGCAAAACCATATTAATAACTGTAAATTGTGATAGAGAAGAAATGTATACTGGATCATATACATCATATATATACACCCAGCAGGTCGATGGAGGTGATTCTGCCCCTCTACTCCGCTCTCATGAGACCCCACCTGGAGTACTGTGTCCAGCTCTGGGGGCCCCCAACACAAGAAGGGCATGGACCTGTTGGAGTGAGTCCGGAGGAGGGCCACAAAGATGATCAGAGGGCTGGAGCACCTCTCCTATGAAGACAGGCTGAGAGAGTTGGGCTTGTTCAGCCTGGAGAAAAGAAGGCTCCAGGGAGACCTACTAGCAGCCTTCCAGTACCTAAAGGGGGCCTCCAAGAAAGCTGGAGAGGGAGTTTTGACAAGGGCATGTGGTGATAGGACAAGGGGCAATGGCTTTAAACTGAAAGAGGGGAGATTTAGATTAGCTGTAAGGAAGAAATTCTTCACCCTGAGGGTGGTGAGGCACTGGCACAGGTTGCCCAGAGAAGTTGTGGCTGCCCCATCCCTGGAAGTGTTCAAGGCCAGGTTGGGTGAGGCTTTGAGCAACCTGGTCTAGCAGAAGGTATCCCTGCCCATGACAGGGGCATGGGAACTAGATGATCTTTAAGGTCCATTCCAACGCAAACTATTCTATGATCTTATAATTAACATTTTTAATTTTTTTATTTATTGCTTAATCCTCCAGTAGACAACATGATGCCATTACCGCCTCGTATTTGTAGCACAGAGGCAAGAGGTGACTGTACCACCACTCTGTGAAGTAAACTGAATTGACTGTAATCACAGGATGGAGCGTGACGGGTGCACCCCCTCTCAGTTAATGGTACTTTGGTTCAGGCATCACTGACAAATAGGCCTGACTGAAGCCAGCCCTGCTGTGCAAGCCTTGAAATGGTGCTAAGCTGTATCTTCTCAGGAACCTAAGGAATTTAGGTCATGTCTTATCAGGACTTAACAGGACCAGCCTGAGTTGGGACCAGAGGAAACTAAAGCTGCTCCAGCTGCACACCTACACATACAGCAAAGGGGAGTTTGACTATGAGTCAATCACTGTACGCTACAAATATCTGTAGCCCCCAGAGCCTGTTGAGCTCTCCTGCACGGCAGCGGGCTGCACGGCAGTGATATCCTCTTGAGCCGGGACGCCTCTCAGGGCTAATCCTCGAGGCCGAGAGATCCCTTACCCGGCATCTGATATCTACAGCAAGGTAAGTGACATTTTACATTAGATCTAAAACATACTGTATACAAGCTAGCTTAATTATTGGAAGTGTAGTAAGTAGTAGAGTGCTTGACCACCATTTAATTATCATTTAGTAATTGTTTAATCATCATTCAATCATTGTTTAATAAAACCTTTTGGTTAACCCCACAACGATGACTTCTCGTAATAATTTGCCTGCAACATATGGAAATCAGGGTCAGTTAAGAGGACAAAATGTCACTTGCATGACTTCACAAAACATCAGCACTTTTTCTTTTGTTAATAATTTGTGGGTTAATAACTTTTTTCTTCTAAACTTCTAGAAACATGGAGCATGGTGTCCATAAACACAAGGATTATCAAGTCTCTGAAATCGTAGGTGTAGGTACTTGTAATAGCTCACACTTTCTCAGTTTACACACAAGTTATAATGAAAGTCTGTCTTTAATATTTTAATCTGCACTTGCAGCATGGGAAATCCCAAAGAAACTGGTAGTGCTTGAGTAATAGGAAAAGCTGTGCAATACCTTGCTATTGAAAATAACTGAAAGACCAGTAGTAAACAGCGTGAATCTAATACAGCTTTTATAGGGAACCATAGCTGTTACAATCACTGGAGTTAACCACTGGCAGCTTAGTACAAATCCCTTGCCTTGGGCAGACCATAATGGAGTACAGGAAGTGCTAGAAAAACTGTCTTCACTCGTATTTGGTTTATATTTTCTCAGAAATTCTGCTGCAAACCAAATATCCTTCAATTGACGTGCAAAGGTCATGTTTTGAAATGTGCTGTTGAAATACAGAATACAGTTGGGTAAGTCTCTTCAGCTTCCTGTGAATTTATCAGAGAACCTTGCCGTTCTTCTGCCCAAGAGGAGGAAATTCTCTGCTCAACTATTGACCTGATTTGAAAACTCTCTGTGATACTGCTGAGTGTTGGATTGCCTGAGTTGCTTCACTCTCCATTTCCTGGAGACAGGAGGAAAAAAAAAAAAAAAGGTGGGTATCTATGTTTATGTCATATTAAGTTCCACCCAGAAACTTTGTGGTGCAGGAAAGTCATTTACAATGATGAAGCAGGGTTCAAAATGGTATTGTAAATTGCCACAGTTGACATGTAGGGATAAATGGCTAATCTAGAACCCATTCAGATGGATTTCCCAGTCACCCAATTGATTTGCATTCACAAGTATTTAAAAATACTAGCAAATATTTATCTGTCTTCCCCCATTGTGAGCTTAAACTCTGCAGGTGTAGGTGGTGTGTGCGTCAGGGCCAGCTCAGTCTGTTTCTATGAGCTCCTTTTCCTGTTATCCAACTCTATTGCTTAACTGGAGTTCAGAATTCAATTTTGCACAAGATACAACCCAAAGCAGAAGATCTAAACAAACTGTAGAAAATCTGACCTGCAAAGGATTGAGCTACTGGCTTCTATGAGTGTGTGTTGCCAAGTGTGAATTTACCAAAGTAAGGTGAGTTATGTCCACCAAGCAGTAAAACACTGAGCTATCCAATTGTAACTCTTTAATGACAAGTTTGTGTTAATACAAAATGGAAACTAAAGCACTTCCATCTGTTACTCCTTGATGAAACTGTTTATTTCAGGATGTTATTCTGCTTCATGTGAAGGGTAATGGTTTACATACAAATGCATGCTCAACGCTCCGTAACTTGTATAGTCTGGAGCATAGAATTAGCTCTTATCTTAATTTGAATGAATTTAGTAACAGTGGAAGGTGTTCAGATTGACAGCCCCGCAGATCAAAGCTCATGGCATGACTGTTTTGGGAAAAAAGTAAAATATGTGCAAGAAAATTGTTTCAGCAAAAATCCTGTGTACTAAAGACCTACACAGGTCTAAGGCAGATGCCCTTTGATAACACAGCCTGTACAGTCCATCACAAATTCTAGTTCAGTTTATGATATGGCTGTGTTGTTGCATTCCTCAGCATATATCAAGTCAAGCCATAGGCTGTATCACCTGTATTCCAGACCAGGGGCAATGCAGAGTCATTAAACATTGCTGCTGCCCACTGCAACACAAATGCATTGGGGAAATGAAGCTGGACTGCAGAAATCAGTTCAGCTAAGCTTGCCTCCAAGCAATAGATTTTAAGCAGTAAAATTTTCTCAGGAGTGTAACACAGATTGAGGGTAATGCTACCTCTTAAATATCATTATGCCTGAGATGCTAGGGGGTACAAAGAACCTGCAGAGGAACAACCGGGGAGAGGAATACAAGTATACAATATTCTCTCGCAGGGAGCTGGTTTAACTGAAGGCCCAGTTATGAAGAAGGAAAACAGGTGCATAGAGTTGTGAACTGCATTATTTGGAAACCACATGCAAAGAAAAGTAAGTATAAAACCTAAGGAAAGCTCAGGAGTAGTAACAAAACTGAAGAAGGAAAATGAATGCCTTTTGTTGGTTAAAACAGAGTGAAAGCATTTGGGAGACTGTCTTTCCAAAATCTCCATCAACTAACAGGACTGTAAAGAAGGGAACTATAACCCAGAATGACTGTGAGAGAACTCCCTTTCTCATAAGGGAGAGTTAGCAAATGATGCATATCAGTTCCTCAAGGCTCAAAATCAACGTAGGCTGTATGTACGTGTATCTTCAGAGGACCTGAACCTGATCAAGTTCATGCAGGAAGCCTGTGGGGTAACCTGGACCACTCAGGTTCCAAGCTAGCACTCCCAAAAATGTACCACAGGCTGGCTGGAACTCTAGGTTCCTAGGCTGCCTGAAAGACAGCGTTATAATACTTGCAGAAATCTTTTTTTGTAGTTTCTGCTTGCTTTTAGTGTGTAACTTCCCAGGTATTTTATCTTTGAGTTTTCACCAATGGAATATTTTAGTGATGGAAATGAAATGCTGAAAAATGGATATGGAAAAAGGAAGAAGACAGCACCTGTGAAATCAGGGGTGCGGATGCTGTATTGAATTAACATACTAGTTTCTATCACGCAGTTCTGGTCTGTGTGCTGTTACGGCACAAATCCGCTTGGAAAAGTATGAGGTTGGAACTGAAGTTTGGAAGAGGCACTAGGAAAATGCAGTGCTTGCAGGAAATGCTGCTGTGATTTTGTGGGTTCTCCCGCAAAGACTTCTTCGTTTGAATTGGTACTGAGTCAATGGGTTTAATGATTTTTGTCAGGTTGAACAAAGCAAGGGACAAGGTTCACTGCTCTACTCTTAAAAAAAAAAAAAAAAAAAAAAAGTGAAGGTCTCGCTGTCATCTACTTTCTTCCTCCAAGAATGGAGACAATGTCAGAAAGCAGTACAACTGTACTGGACATGATATGCAAACTCTCACCTATCCCAACACCAAGGATTCTAGGCCTCATTTGCTGCTGTCTTACCCTGGCTGTGGCATGACTGTCCATACGCACTTGGTTTGAAATCCTAATGCAGAATGACAGTTGTTAATATGAATACAAGTAAACCTCTGTTCAAAATGCATACATAACACATGAGGTTTGGTGGTTCCATCCTGGCTAAATACCAGTTTAGATATTAAAACCTTAAAGACTAAAAAAAAAAAAAAAAAAGATATTAAAACTTGCTGGTAGGCTTCCTGTAATTTTAACTGGAGAAAATATCCTTGTTTTCTTCTCTGTATCAGCTGCACGGCATGGCTTCTGTGGTTACTTTAGGAACTGTGTGCTGGAGTGGTTCCAATTCCAGGCTGGGTTTAGGTTTCCTAAACTGAGCTGACTGAAAACCAGTCTTAAAAGGTATGTGTATAACATAACGTAACATATGTAATAAATATATGTAATATAGTATGCCATATTGCATGTTTCTGCATGCTTTTCCTCTTGTAAACTGTTAAAGAAAACAGCTGCAGTTACATTCTGCCCTAGAGAAGTAGTCAGTCAAATTGTGATATAATATTTACTTTACCAGTAAACTGTTTTAATGTACTTTTGAGATGAAATGTGTTACAAAGATATAGAGGAGAGTCATAGTCGGAAATCTTAAGGCTCTTAGACCTACGGTCCTGGTGGGAATCCATGATACAGCTAAGTTGGTCTAACAAGGATCAAAGAAAGCCTGGCTGGAAGTGAAGGGTGGAAAGGAGAGAGTGGCCTTGTCCCTTTTTGGCAGCAACTATACTGAGAACGTCTCTGTGGGAATATCAGATGTAATGCTGCTGAAGATGAACCGAAGTGGGAATACTTTCCATATTTTATGTAACTGTATATTTTTATATGTTGGGGTGACAAAAATTGGCACTTTTCAGGTTACGCTTTGTCACTTGTTTGAACCAACCAACTATGAGGTATTAAATAGAATTAAAGGGAAGAAATAGTGGGTCAAGGAATTACATAAATACATTGCTGGGGCTAGATCTTCATCCTCGCATAAAACACAAGAGAATGACTTGTTAGTGTTTAATGCCCTGAATGTTCACTTGTGTGACATATGACTATATAACTGTACATATCTACAGAAAAAGGAACATAGCAATATACCAAAACAGGTGATCTCTGGTTTTGTGTGTGTTTGTTTTTTTTTTTAATCATGAGTCACTTCTTTATGAGGGACGTATCAAAAGCATGACCAATACTTACTATTGCACATGCGCATGCTGTTTGATATTTCAGAAACTGTTCTATCTGTGCCATGTAATTGCTTCATGCATGTGTCTAAAATATATGATCCACATGAAACCATTATTATTTCTTCATGTACTTGTTCTTGTGAGTCTCACCATCTTGGATTTCTACCCAGGAATGTCATGAAATTCAGTGGGTTTAATGATTTTTGTCAGGTTGAACAAAGCAAGGGACCATGCTCTAGCATTAAAAAAAAAAAAAAAAGAGTGAGGGTCTTGCTGTCATTTACTTTCTTCTTCCAAGAATGGAGACATGTGTCTTCCTCCAAGAGTGGAGACATGGGTGTCCCTCTCTCCAAGAGCATCAGGAATCCCTTTCCCCTGTGGAGGTGTGAGAGAAACAGAGCAGATAAGAACCCCAACAGCCAGAGAACGTGGCGTTGAATGAATAGTGAAGCCTTAGTCACAACATTCCTATTGCTAACGAAATTTCCCCCGGCGCTTATGTTTTGCCTCAGAGGCAGTTTGGGAATTCAGACTCCATCAAGATGTCTATGGAACTTAAAGCTATTGTTTTGGGCTGCCTACATTTCCAAGCAGGCTATACTATATTGCTTACACTTGGATCACCTTTCACAGGTTTTCATCATTTTGATGATTTTTTGCTGATAAAACATGCTGCCAAAGCTACTGCATTATGGTATCTTTTGCTGACAAGAACGTTTGCTGCCCGTAACAGCTTTTGCAGGAAGAGGGATTTGCTCCAGCCAAAGCTCCCAAAGAGTGTGGGCTCAGAGGTTATCATTCCTATGGAAAAATTTCCAGAAATGAAATATGTTAAGCAAATGCCTCACCCCCTGACTGTCTGAAAATGGCAGCTAGTGAGGTTTCCATACAATGGTTTCCTTGTCAGAAACATATTCCATATGCTGCCATAGCTAGCCCAGTTTTCTGTTTATGAATGCAGCATCAAAGGTGTGGGACTTTCAGCCACTGAGGCTGCATAAATAGAGGGATTCATAGAAGTGAGCCAAACCTGGACCTTAGTTAAATCCATGGAACATTGCAATTCAATGCAATGCACTTCAAAGTGAGCACAACTGGGTCCGGAATAAATACCGGGCTGGCTGCAGCAGTACAAGCTTCCTCATGCATCCCTTCCAGCCTAGGCATAATACTCAAAGGGCTTTTCTCCGTGAGAAAATAACAGTACTTAAGTTGCAGAAATATGGGGTTTTTTTCCAAATCCTGCTTGAAGAAGAAGTAACCCTTTGTAGAGGTCACCGTGTCCTCATCAGATGGGAGTAGTGGCTCCTGTGAATGGCTCCTGACCTTGTTTCAGTCAAAATTCCTCTGGTTAACAAAACTCTCCTGTTAGAGCTAATGTGGCCCCTTTGGGCTGGCACAAGTCAGGTGGGTTAACTCCCGAGAGGAGCTCTACCAGCATGCTGAGACCACGATGATCCCTGGCTGCCTTTCCATGTGAGCTGCTCTGTGGGCACATCTTAATTTTTCCATCTGCCTGCATAGTGAACATCAGACTACACTCTGCATCAAAACCTGTGTTGATGTTTAGCTTTGCTTATTAATCAGAAATGTCTTTATCAGTGAGGCTTAAGATCAGCTGGGAATAAATTTATAGTTTATGCTAAACCACAATAAGCCATTCTTAAATTGAAATATCTATGTTCACCTGCTTTGGACTACTTAAGTTTAGCTTTCTCCCATGGGTGTAGCCTTGGCCTCTGTGGTGCCAGTTAAGATTTTGATGAGGGAAAAAACAAGGGGGGGGATTTGTCATCTTTAGTTCCATCACAGCTGTTGTATTTCAGTGACTGGCCACAATGCTATGTGGAAGTTGTATGGAGGAGAAAAAAGAAACAGCCCCAGCGCTGAAAGGAGTTGGTGGATGAACAGGAGGTAGGCTTTGAGAAGCACGAACACATCGCTCAAAATTAGTTTAGTTCTAAATGAAATCCCATTAGAAAGCATACGTATGAGGGAAGCAAGCATTGGAAAGGAGGTCCTGAGACCCTGTTTGCAAAAATCCCAGCTGCAAGGGCAAGTTTATTCCCCGCCCAAGTTGTATAATGCTATCATTCAGTCAGCAGTTATTTTGATGAGTGTCTTGGCAAAAGAAATTTAATTGGAAAATGCTAGGCCTTTTTATTTTTCATTATTTTGTTTTGTCTCTCTAAATGCTTCCATGTGAGCAACTTTACTCATCTTTAAAGAATGCATGTAGGAAAAAAGATGTTTATTGAAGCATTTAGCTAGTACTAGAAAAGGTCAACATGGAAGATCTTGCTCTAAAAATTTTGTGTGATTTTACTGAAGGAAATGTAGATTACATACAACAAAACGGGGGTTTCTGTCCCACCTTGCCTGGAAAACGTGTTTTCTGAAATGTCTTATGAATTCCTGGTGAAAGCAATCAGGTTTTGGGTCTAAATCCGACGTTATGCTGAACGCTTACAACCGTGACTTGGACGGTGGCTTCCTTGACTTGGTTTTGCGTGTCCGTGTCACCCCGCCCCTCAGGAGAGGATGTGTCCCAAGGGGAAAGCCCAGGCTGCCCCTGTGATGGGTGCAGTTCCTTTTTGTCCTGTTTGTTTTCTCTGTTATGAAACGGACCTCTCGCTGGAAACCGCCTTTTTGTCAAACCTGCTTGGCGGAACCCGCCAGCTTGGTTTGAGCCAGCAGCCGCCGGGGCTGCCCCGCCGAGGGCCGCCCGCGGCCGGCGCAGGCCGCTGACAGCTGCCCCGCAGGCCCCGTCAAGGCGGGTCGCCGAGGAACGCCGCCTCCCTCACGGCCACGGCGCCGGGCCTGCGCCGCGGCGGCGCTTCCCCCCGGGCCGGGACAGCTGCCGCAGCGGGCGGGGCGGCCCGGGCCGGCCCCCGCCGCCACAGTCACATTTTCTACCGCGCGGGCTCGGCCGGTGTTTCCCCGCCCGCGGCCCTGCCTCGCACCGAGGCCGGCGGCGGGGCGGGGGAAAGAGCCGCGGCCGCAGCGGCTCCTCCTCCAGCCGCTCCCCCCGCCTCGCAGCGCCATCGAGCCGTCAGGAGGGGCGGCGGCCGCAGCGGCTCCCGAGGACCCGCGGTAGGAGCGACCGCCGCGGCGGGACGGGACGGGGGGAGAGGGGCTGTGGGCCGGGCCGGCGTCCCCGGGGTGACGGGGAACGTGGCGTCCGGCGGGACGGGCGGCAGGAGCCGTGGCGCCCTCGGGGTGACAGGCGTCGGCCCAGGGGCTCGTGTAGGGGGAGGTCGGGGCCCGCTCTAGCTCCGCGGTTCGTAGAAGGCTACTCTTGTTTCTTAGACAAACGAGGTGGTTTCAGAGGAAAACGAGTGTTTTGCTCTTGCAGTTCACTGCTTCACCTGTCTCCTCAGTTTACCTTGAACTTTTAATTTTGATGCGTGTGGTCAACAAGAGAAAGCCTAAGATGGTAGTCTTGTCAGAGCCGTTACACAACGCTGGTTTTTACCAAACGTCTCTTTCTACAGACGGCTTGTAATGTATTGTTCTTAAGCTACACGTACTTAAAGTGTCTTAAAACCGAAACTATTTAAACTCTCGCTATACCTTAGCCACGTGTAAGACAAAAACCAGCATAAACATCTTAATATTCAGAAAAGTAGTGTTCTTCCCTGTCCCCATCCTGTTTCTGGAGAAGAGAGGCTGGGCGGTGGGGAGTACCTTCTTGGGATAGTTTTTCCTTGTTTATCAGATAAATGGTAGTTCCTAGAAGCCTCTTCCTGATAAGGAGGAGCAGTTGAGGGAGAAATTTTCTGAAGGGAGCGGCGGAAGCATAGAGAGCAGCTCAGCCAAAAACAGGAACAGATGCATTGGGGCGGAAAGACTGAGGTGAAGGTGTGGAGAGAAAACAGACTGGCAAGACGGAGAAGTGCTGGTGCAATGTGTTTTGATGAAGCAGCTGATTAGTAGGTTTTTATGCATCTAAAAGCCTGGCTGCTGTAGGAGGTGGGGGGTTCGTTCCCGGACACCCCCAGCACACAGCGTTTTCTGTTGAGTGAGTCGGTGCCATACTGGAGCACACACGGTAACGTCAGGAGCTGTACAAAACCAGTGCTAGCGTATGGCTGCTACGAAGCTTGAGTGCATAAACACTTTCCCCACAGCTTGGCTATTTCTATAATTTCCTGTTTTTAGAGCTGCTGTAAGAGTCATGTGGACTGCTCTCCTCCCACTGATGCAGCAGATAACTCGTACTGGGCATTGCATCCAGTTTTGCCTGTGGCCCAGTCCCCGCTGCATTTCTACTGAATTTTTTCTTCCTGAAAGTGCCTCTGTAGCTACTCTTGTGACTTTCTCTCCCCCACCCCCAAAGCGCCATATATAATACCGTGTACCGTATATAATACAGATTCAGCAAGATTTTGAAGGGCGAAATGATTTTATGTCTATGTCAACAATGATATTTATGTATCTTTCTCTTGCCTGACCTCAGTATGAGGTTAGGAGCCAAAACATCTCTGTGAATCTGGACTTAAGATTTCTGGAGTAGTCATCACACTCATTCATATGCTACATCACTTCTTTAGCTTGTTCTCTGTAGTCCCCAGAAGTTTTGAATCGTCAGACTGGAAATCCTGTGAAATGTCGAAAGTCACTGAAAGATATAATGAAACCACAGTGGGATGGAGATAGTTCATGGAGGTATTTATGTAGTGAATACAATATATTAAAGAAAAAAAGTTGTAAAGGCTGTAGTGTTAGATAACATCTTAAAATACATAATCTGATCTACTACAAAAAGTGAAGCCAAGAAGCCCATCTGGTTTGAAGGCTACAGGAGATGCTGTTTCCTAGACTGCTAGCAAGTTTCAGAAGATGGAGCATCTAGGGGTTCTGCTCAATAATATTGCATTAATCAGAGCTAAGAGAGAGCTTATCTTAGCTCTGTGTTAGCAATCTAGGGATAAAAAAAAGGAAGCTGGAGTTAAAGCAGAGATTTAATAGAAAAGACTAGGTGGTTTAATGGTGGCTACAGAAATAGCAGGGCTTTTGAACAAATCAAAAGTTTCATTTATTTTTAGCCAAGCCTCTGTATAGTCATCCCTAGAAACTTCTGTGTCAGCTTCAAATTGCAGTTAGAGGCTTACCTTGAATTAAGTATACAACTGAGTAACAGCACCAATGTAATTTCTTTTGTTTATTTCATAAATTTATGTCTACTACCATGAAACATATGTTTCTTATTGGATATATTTTTAAATTATATTATATAAACTATTGGAAATAAGGATGGAGGCTTGTCAGCTGTATGTAGTGACTTTTGTTTTGAGTTGCTTTTGAAGAAGGTAGCAAAAGCCTTTTTTTTAAAAAAAAAAAAAGGCTGCATGTTTATGCTCCTGTGAGCAACACTTTCACCCATTTGAAACTTGAGTTGCTGTCATGCACCAAAGCTGAGGTGGTCCCTTTACTTTTGCTGTTGCCTGTTTATTTGAAAGCAGGTGTGTTTGATATAAATGCTGAATTTCCTTCAGGCAGTTCCCCAAGCTGGGAAGAATGTAATGCGGTACCGCAGGTGCTAGATAAGTAAGCCGAAGGGCAGCAGTAAGTATTTACAGTGCATTACTTCTGTTGTTGCTACATGTTTGTTCCAGATTTTATCAGAGCTCGTTACAAAATCTTGATAGGAGGTTACATCCTGGCTGGGGCAAGCCTGGAGTCAGTTATGGGTCAGAGTGGGGGCTTGCTGGTGTCCTTCGAAGAGACAATTTTATTCTGTGCTTGTGATGACCAGACAGCCAATCCTGCCTACGCTTAGCAGCTGGTTTTTTGTGTATATGTGTGAAATTGTATCCATAGTACTCAGCTGTCACAGATGCCGAGTGTGGACCAGTGCTAATCATTAGATTGTAGAAGCTTAGACTGAATAGGCTTCATGTGGGTTTTTTTTAAAAACAAACACAACCCCACACAGTCTCGCTACCTGGCTGTTCCCTGTACAGTGCAGAGCATCACTGTGCTGTCCGATCAGTAGCAATAATCTTTTCTAAGATATACAAAGAAATGGAAAGAAGTCCTTCCCAGACATTGCTTCCTTCTTTTCCTTATGTATTGTCCGTTTGAGAGAGAAGATACTGTCTTATTTGGTAACAGGGAAGGTTAAAAGCGGCTTTTTTTTTTTTTTTTTTTTTTTTTTTTTTTTTTAAACTACAAAGTGTGGGTGGGGTTTTTTTCAGGGCATTGGGAAAAAGTGTCACCAATAGGTCACTCTGTTCTAGCTTTAGCTCAGCTGTTGTCTTGAGGAAGCACTGGGCTTCACAGTTTCCTTCTTCCTTTGGAGCCATTAATTAGTATTCATTTCATCATTAGGAGACTTGGGCCTCTGATTCAGGCTTTTGGATCTCAGCTTCTGGTTGCCTCGCAGGGCTGGGGAGCGCTGGAGCCCTCCGCTTTCGCAGTGGGGCTACTCCCTGGCTCTGCGCTTCAGGCTTGGGCCCAGTAGCTAATTAAAAATTGGTGGTGTGAAATGAACAATTAAGTATCTTTCTAGTAACTGTTTTAGAGTACTGAACGTTACACTGTTGCTTTAGTTTTGTAGGATTTCCTACACAGAGTATAGTTTGTGAAATGGAGTAATTAGTATTTACCTATTCTGACTTGCGCTGATGATGTAAAAATTTGTTCTTGCATAGTAGAACTTAAAATAGATGAGTTATAAATCCCTGAGGCATTAGTCAGTTGAGAACATAATTCAGACTATGTATAACATGACTTTTTTGCAACAAATTATTTTATATGACAAGTTATGAGTTTGAAATAGGACAATCTTGTTCTATTATTTCTTCAAACATCTCATAAACCTATTTTGGTATTATTTCTTACTGGTTGTGTTGTTGGAAAGTGTCTTTATCTGTGTTGTCATTTATGTTTTGACTGTATTGTAAGTATTCTAAAGAGAACATTGCAAGAGTGTGCTACAAAAGGAAACACTTGGATCAGGGCAGAGTAGGAAGCCAAAGTGAAGTTGACCTCTTGGAACTAACTCATGTTTTTGCTGCACATGGATTTCAAGAGCCCGTGCAGCTCAGTTAAGTTCTTTGGGGTTTGTTGCCTTGAGTATATATGCAGGGACTGATATGTAAACCCAAAGAGGTCTGTGATCTTCCCAGAAAAGTCACAGATGCTGGATGAAGCTGTATGCTGGCAGAATAAATGTTTAGCTACATAAGCAGGATCTTCACGACGATGGAGTGCTGCCACTGAGGGGTAACATTATACTACCTTTTCCCCTCTCCCCCCTTGTCTCCTGTTTGGTCCCCCAAGACAAAGGTCCGTAAAACCAAGCACAGAAGTATGTTTCTTTCTGTTCAACCACTTGCTGTCTGTGTGGTTCAGTGCTGGTGAACGGTGTTACCTAGCCATCTCTGACAGTGCCCGTTCTGCTGGCAGCTAGAGTATGAGGTTGGCCTACTTGCCTAGCCAAAATTGACCCTCTGTGAAGGATGTGGGTTTTGAGTTGTCGAAGGATGTGGGTTTTGAGTTGTCAAGGACGTGTACCAGTGAGAGGAGAGTACGCTCAAGCTGGGACAAGCCTGTCTCATGAAGGAGACAAGGGGGCTGGTTATTGGAGGTTTTGGTCCCTGTTTGCTCCTGTGGCGCAGCAGATGCTGGTTATTGTTACTAGGTGTTTAAAGAACTTTGTCATGAAGTGGCTGAGTTGCCTATTACATCAGAATTATCCTTTGCAGGCTTCTGAGGTCTTAGTTGAATGCGGTGGCATTTTTGTTTTGTTTTGTTTTCTCACTAGCCAATAAAAGCAAACAATAAAAGGTACTAGTTCTAGGTCAGAGTGAGTCATCTGGGAAATTCCTTGTGGAACAGATGATCTCAGAGGTCCCTTCTAACCTAAGTTATTCTATGGAATACAAAGTTTGTGCTCGTGCAGGTACCGTCAAAGCAGTTGTTTCGCTATCTTGGAGAACCTTATTTTGGTCATATATTCTCATGCATTTCTCTGTTGCGTGGAGTGTTTCTAACGCTGTTCAAATTACTCTTCAACTAGTGTTTAACAGTATAAAATATTTGAAGTGGGCTAATCTTCTATGTAATAGAAGTTATGAGCCATGGTTTTGAAATTTAACTTCTCATTACTAGAGGTTTGAGAATTGCAGTGCAAATATTTGCACTATTGTCTAGAATCCGTGACACAATCACCTTGCGTTAGCATCTCCTACAGTGGTACAGCTGTAACGTCATGGTTTATGCTCGCTCACTGAAAATTATCAGTTACATGAATGTTCTTATTTAACATTTTTTCAGCTCGGTTGTGGCTTATGGGTCCGTCTTCCCGTTCAGCTGTTCTTTGTTTGACATAACATCTCTCTTCTGCTCTACCTTATTTTGACTAAGGCTGATCAGTGCTACCTTTCTGATGCTTCCCCCCTCTGCGCCCCACTTACCCCAGCAGGTCAAAACATGCTAGATTATCTTCCAATAAAGTATTTCTGTAATGATGATGATGATATTGAATTAGAAGGATCATCAAAACTGGCAGTGCTCCTGACGCGTAATACTAGCAAGCAATTCAAATGGATAGTTTTAAAAAGCCCCCTTATTTGAATTTGTTTCTCTTTCGCCATCTATTCAGAGCTGTGGGTTGTTTGTTTGTTTGTTTTTTAAGGAAAGGTCTTTTTCCTAAAGGTGAACTAGGAGTGATAAGTTCTGTGTCAAAGAAGTTTCCTGAATTTTGGCTGGCATGAACTCAGCTACATTAAGCCCTGCTGGAAGGGGAAACCATTCTAATAAATCAGTTTTTTCATAGTGAAAGGAAGGCTAGACAGGGAGTCCCGTACACAGAAGACTTAGTGGAAAACCAAATTGTGGGGCTTTTTATCTGTCAGGATGAAGAATATTACACCTGCTACAGGAGAGAACAACTTCTATGCTGCAGTGCGTAAGTCAAAGATAAGTCTTGCTCAGGCTGGTAAAATAGCAGCTGGTTAGTATGATGCTGACTGTGGCTCATCCTTGTCTTGCAAAAGCACAGAGGTGGATGCCTCAGTTCACCTCTGATGAAAATCCACAGCGTATTGTAAGGTGATAAATTCTGTTCTGCTGGTTTCATCATCAGGGATCAGTCTTGGAGTAGGTTCTGTAATTTGTAGCTTTAGGCAGCCTTTTGTACTACATCCTGGTAATTAACCTGGAGGAGGAGTAAAGGCCAAGGGTTTAACTTGGTGTTCCCTGGGCGTAATTAAACAAATTATTTTGAACAAATACAGGTCTTGATCTTTTCATCCTTTTTTGCCCTCAAATTATTGGACCTTGGCGTAGCTGGAGACTGAACTAGCAGCCACTAAATACATTCCAGGAATGGGCGTGAACGCAGTTGCTGAGATCATTTCTATTGCACCTTGAAACAGAAGTTTTCTGGCAGCCTTAAAATTTTGTTCTTTACTTCTGCCACCATTGTGTAATTAGTATTTCTGTTATAAATATCTTCAGTTGTAGTCCTTTTCTGCTGTGCTGTGGCTTAGAGGAGCTTATTTTCAAGATTCCCATTGAATCTGTATCACAGATTTAATCTCTTATACACAGGTCTGTTCCCTCCTAGCTTTGCCAAAGCAGTAGGAAAATGCTCAAGAGCCTGAGCAGTTCATGGCTTGCAGTGTGAAGCGAGATAGAGGTGTCCACTGCATGAGTAAAACCTCAGATCTTTATTTAGAGTTTTGAGGTGGACCTCCAGGGTGAGCACTGGGAACAGGGAGAGGACCTTAACAGTATTTGTTCTGTATTTTCTTCAGGGCACTCCCTCTTTCCATGTGTGGTTTGGGTGGTTGGATTTTTTTCCTCCTGTTACACGCTGCTTCTTTTATGGCTGAGCAAGCTCAGACCTTGCTGTTCCTGTATCCTCCCACACAGTATTTGTATAGCAGGGTGGACTTAGGCATCTTCTGTTCTCTGGCCTATGTCACCACTTTATTGTCAGCAGGCAAGTGCCGCTCATCGCTCACAATTTTAGTAAGATGTTGTGGATGTAGCGGAAGAAATTTGGGAGGATGGGCTTAGAAGATGAAATGGAGACAAGGTTGTGGGAATGGTTGGGAAAGTTAATTTAGAGGGGTAAATATTTGCTATATTAGAGAAATGGCCAACAGAGACCTGATGAAGTATGGAAAAGGTAGTGAACAGGGAAGCTTTTGAACGTGAGCAGTCAGTGTGTTCGTGGATCTAGTTTGCCTGGACTCAAACCAGTCTGGGAAAAATTCCACTTGGAAAAGCCCTGCATAAATGCGGTGTTTGAAAGAAGCAAGTGGAACACTTTTATATATATAGTAACATTTTTTTCAGATTGCTAATGAAGTTAACCATTGTTTCTCAATCTCGGCTTTGATTGCCAAAAGGCTCTCAATTTTTTTTTTCAATTTGAAAGGAAACATTCTACATGGGATTAAAAGCAAGCAAACAACCCTGCTAAGAAAAACAACGCCTATCCCGTTGCTCCCCACCCTCTACCACAACCCCTCCCCCCAAGCCTTTTTGCCTTAAAGCGTTATTGAAAAGGCATCTTATTTTTGTCATTATTGTATTTACATGTGAAGCTAAAACAAAATATATAAATTAATAAAAAATAATTATGGTTGCACATAAAGGGAAAAAAAGAAAAAATTGAAAAAATTCATTTCAAAGCTGTAATAATTTGTATATCAAAAATGTACACTTTGACTAATAGACATTATGCATGCTAAGAATCTGGGTTGTAGGTTTTTTGGGTTTTTTGAGTGACTTGAGTAATAATTGTTCTTTTTTATTTTAGTACCATGGCTATGTTTTATTATGTAAAGCCAATTACTGATGTATCGAGGCTCTGAAGTGCCAGGCTGCCTTCTTGATTTTTTTTTTTTTTTTTTTTTTTATTTTTTTTAAGTTGTGTTTTTGCTGGCCTCTCTCACATCCCATGCACCCGTACCTGCCCGGAGGCAGCGGCAGAGCGGAGCTGGCAGCGTGGGCCGCGCAGGCAGCGGGGCTGTGCGGCTCCCCTGTCACCGTGTACGTCGTCCCAACATGCGGCTGGGGCCTGGCAGCTGCCTCCAGCAACCAAACACGCCCGTGTGGGCTGTTAGGAGCACGGCGAAGCGCCAGGAGGGAGGACGCTGCCCCTGCTCTTTCCGCAGAGGAGGAGAATACGTGTTTTGCTTTCAGCTCTAATCGGAAATGTTGCGTTTTTGCTTTTTGGCCTCATGAGGTTAGGGTCTTACCAGTCCTTGTATGGGTAACAGCAGGCATTGCCTCCAGCAGTTATGATTCCCTTGGGATAGCAATATCTTGCAAGTGCTATTTGGATGGGTTTTATAACCTGAATTTGCATTTACTTTATTAATGTGTTCAGCTTGATCATGTTCTGTAAAGTTGCAGTGAAGTGCGCTGGCGTTTGTTCAGACTAGGACATTGTCTCTCCAGAGCATTGAAAAAGACCCCACGCAGCTGCTGCCATACCTGTATGCTCTTTATGTTAGCATTTAACATGAGTGAATATTAAAAAGTAAAAATTAATTGTTTTGCTGAACTGCAGGGATGACCATCAGAGACCTTTTTCCAAGATTTAGCTTATAGCATTAGAAAGGGACACAGATAGGGACCAAATCTTAACACAGGATATGCATTGGGCATGCCCGGAAAAGTAAATTTGGTCTCCCTGACGACTGCTGTGTGTGGAGTTTACGCTCCCTTGTGTATATTGCACAGTAATTGTCTTGTATGCCAGATTTGTTGCTGTAGGTCTTATGCACCAGATTTGCATGTGAAATGAAAAATTACATAGAGCTTAGTCATGTAGAGAAGTGCTTATATAATCAAAAACTTGTTGTCTTTCCAGATGTAGCAGTGATCTGATCAAGGATGCTACTTTTTACAGCAAACTCCTCTCTCTTAAGAAAGAGAGTGGCTGTTCTGTAGGTGGTGGTGTTATTTTGAGCTTTCAAGAATCTGCTCTGGAACCTGTTTGAACATTTAGATTTTTCTTAATGTGGCCCTGTAGAATGTCATTTGCTCTGTGTGGAGGTGGTAAAATAAATGCTAGCAACAGCCTTGATATTTAAGCTATTCTAAAACTCCTAGATAGCACTGCAGTGAAAGATCTCATTGGAAACCAAGGCCGAAGGGAATGTGGTAAAGACATTTACCGTGTTATGGAGAGCATCTTGAAAGCATCTGATACGATGTAAAAATTTCTGTGAGCCTTTAATGTTCAGATATAATCTTGTTATGAACAGTGTCATGTTAACTAATCTATAGTCTGTTCTTACAATTGAATATGCAGAGTTGGGCCATGATGTTTGTGGGAGGCTTTGATTTCCCTGGACCGTTCTTGAGGTTTAAATCTGGCTATTTGTGTTTGACAGTTTACTGATTTAAAGTCTGATGCTGTAAAATGTCAGCAAGTTTCCCAGCTGTGTGTCCTGCTTGGTCTCCTCATGTGTGGAGCTGGGTGAATTGTAAACTGCGCTACACCCATTGGAAGAGGCAAAGTGGGGAATGGTGGGGGAATGGTTATACCCCTGGCTGACTCCACCTCGCACTTCTGTTCGTAGAGGGGATGGAGAACGAACAGATGCCACAAATGGAAGGGCAGTACTTAAATTTGCATGCATGGAAATAATTTTTTTCCAGTTAGAGGCATCACTTATAGATGTACTGGTAAACAGGCTTTTTCTAATGCTGAGAAACTGCATTCACTTATTTGTTGAGTCCGTTAGACACTTCGCGTACTGGAGTAGAGGTAAGGTAGGGTTATAACTTTTAGTCTGCCCTGTTCATTGCAATTTCAGATAGTTCATTTCTCTCTCTTTTAAATTCAAATGAGTACATGCAACATGAAGTCCAGTTTTTAAATAAATTGAAGATTTCCTATTTTTCTTTAAAAAAAAAGTGTTTTTCCATTCCATTGATGCTATGCAAAAGAGCCATGCAAACCAGAATGGGAAGTTAACATGATTATGCAAAAAGAAAACAATCCCACAAAAACAGCAACCCCACCAAACCCAAACCAAACGCAAAACAAAACTCCACAGCTGAAATCCAAAACACAGCAAAACAAGCCAGGTGCAAAAGGCAGTGCTTTAGGGGAAAGAAAGGAAAGGGATACTGTTTGCACAGCAGTTTAAAAATAGACTGGGAATTGTCACTAAAAATAACCTTGCAAAAGTCAAATACTCATTGGATGTTCTCTTCATCTGGAGCAAGCTCCTTGAGTTACTTTTACTGTTCTTCTTGCTAATTATTCTGTTTGAAATAAGCCTTTCTGTATTCTGGAAAATAATTTTTGGTTTTGTTCGTCATTTAGCTGTCCTTCCTTTTTGACCTCCACTTCTGTTTTGAACAGCTAAGGACTTTGTGCATTTCTGTGCTGACAGAGGCACTATCAACTTCGAGAGATCCGATTTGTTCTAGTGATCTTATCCTTTCAGTAAACCCTTAGTATTTTATGCCAATGCTGCAAGCATGAAGTGTATCCTTTCCCCTTCTTACTCTGACCTTGCAGTTCCGCAGACATTTGTATTTCAATGCCTTCTAACACTTAGCATACAATTATTCACTTGAAGTCGTGGCTTGTTTGTCAGATGATTTTCTATTCTTGATTAATAAGACTGTTACGTATAGGTTGCAAACTTTTTGAGACTTCAATAGCGCAGTAAAGTAAGCATTTTCAAATAATACATCTTTAACACATAATAGACAAAGTAAGCAGTAAGTAATAACTGAGATTAATAAGAAAAATAGTCTGAGGAGTGACTTTCTACAAGTGCTTAGATATCGAAACATGTTTATTGGTCCAGCAAAAGGAAATGGGAAGAGGTTTCCCAGGGAAAAGCCTGTGCGACTTGTGCAGTTTATGTCTAAATTTTAGTAACTGGCTACTGCAAACATGTTGCCTGTTAATTTTATGTAGTGTAATTAGTGAAGCATTACAGAAAATAACTGTGTCATGCGTACTTTTCAGATCTTTGCAATGAGTTACCCTGGCTATCCCCCAGCGGGTGGATATCCACCAGCAGCCCCAGGTAAGTTGTTTAGATGAAGTAAACATTAAATGGCAGTGGTGGTTCTATCTGGAGTGGAAAGGTGGCATGGACAAAGAACAAGACTGTAGAGGGTTTTCTTGACTCACCGAAGCTGTCTGTGTTCTCTTGTTAAGTCCTATTTTATCTTGGCTGGGGATTCTGATTTATATAATATGGGTGCTTTACTATGTGTTCATATAAGGTCCATTTTCATTCATCTCAAATGAAGAACACAGCACTAGGACATGGTCACAATTTGGCCAAAGTCAGTAAATGTCAAGGAACAGTGTCCTGTCAGTACTGAGTCTTCAAGACAGCTGGTGAGAAAAATGAGTACGGGGAGAAATCAGTCACACAATTTAAAACCATATCCCCCATAAAATTGGGACTTTAATTATAACATTATCCCTAATTCACTGTTCTTAGGCAGATGGTTGTATACGGAAGGGAGAGGGCTGTTAAAACGGGTATTGATTATAATAATATTAAGCTGATGAAATATGTAACTACTGCTTGGTATCAGGATGAACTTTATAGTTGTTGGTAATGAACTGTACAGTGGTTAGTATTGTTGGTAGAAAGAAAGGACTGGAGTCGTATGGGTATGGTGAAATGTGGAGTTAGGCAAGCTAGCTCGGGAGGGGGAAGCAGTGTACAGTGAGAACCTGAAGTAGCCTGGGAGGATAAATCCTATTTCTCTGCAGAATGTTCTGGCTTAGTTAGACTGCTATGCGGAGAAGATTGTACTGCTGCGTGCAGCCAGGTTTTGTGACTTGGGTATCTGTGAATGTGCTGTGTTGTGCTCTGCAGACATCTCTCAAATTTCATTTGCCTAAAAGGAATTAATATCTTCCTACTGCAATACCCAGACAACTTTGTAGTTTAAGAGAAACTACTCTCTAGTCAAAATATGGTGTTTACAGTATTAACTCTTGAGTGTTAACCTTCAAATATGTTTAGAGTTGTTTTAAATGAGAGCTTGCAGATTCAACAATAACTAGCATGATTAGAAATATCCCGTGAGGCTTCTCTTTATATCATAATTGCATTGCTACCCTGCACCTCTTCAGCTGATTTTCCTTCTCCCAAACTGCTAGTGTTCATAGAATCATAGAAACGTTTAGGTTGGAAAAGACCTTTAAAATCATCAAGTCCAACCATTAACAGACTATTGAACAGATGTTACATTAGGAATGTAAGTAGTAAGGAATAAGTTTAAAAAGGTGTAGTTTCTTGTTTCAGCACAGCTGTGTTTGATTTCAGGTAGCAGTCCTTGGGGTGGTGCTGCCTATCCACCTTCAAATCCACCTCCAATTGGTCTAGAAAATGTGGCTGGCTATGCCAATCAGTTCAATCCCACCCACATGGCTGGAATGGTGAGTTTGCTTTCATTTAATGTGTTTTACTGTGAGTTCCTTAAGTGCAAAGATGCATTTCTGGCATTGCCAATGAGAAGTTTATCACTTGAGTTCTGTGCCTTTATGTCTAGTCTGTTTAGGTGTTGAGCATTCAATAGCATCTATTGAAGAAAACGGTTACTGCAAGCTCTTCCTTATTTTAGGAAAGCAGACCGCTAGTTAAATGTTGATTTAAGAGCTTAACTTCAAAAGTCATGGACATGAAAGTAATATAACTTGGCTTTTGCTGTGCGGAGGAATAGGGGAACAGACTATTAACGCTGAGTATCCACTGTTAATATATTCACATTGGCAAACACAGTCCAGATTTTGCCTGTTACCTGGATTTTGGCCAGTCTGAATAAGGAACAAGGCTGTGCATTTGAGGTATTAATGACTCATCCCTGAAAAGAATATGGGATCAGCTGTGTCTTATAAGCACTGATGTTTAACAGATGGCAGTAAAAACCTTTCACATTGATTGAAGAAAAAGCAGCCTTTCCAATGTTATGGGTTTTTTTTTTTTGCATAGAGTAGAAGTGAGTGACACTTCTGACAACTTAGTCTTCAGAAATCTGTTATGCTGCATAACGAATGCATAGTTTTTAGGAAGACATTTGCATTATAGATGCCTTTCTGAGGCAACAATTAAATGAAGTGATTTGGCAGCCAGCAGTCAAAATGAGCAACAAACTATCTAGAGTGCATATAGCAATATGCACAGCAACTAGCTTCTGAGAACGCTGCATTCATCAAATGTCAGTTCTTCTGGTTCCTCTGTAGAAGAGGGTCTGAGTGTGTCACGTGGGAAGATGATACTGCATGTGGAGTGGAGTACCTTTGTGGCAGTTTCTGCAGATGTCTTTCCAAATGTAGTCCAGGAACTCTTGCTAGTTGTAAACTACTAATGCTTCTAGTGCATCATAAAACAGCCAGAGGTTGCTCATAGTAAATCCCTGCACTCAGATGACGCTGTGGTCATGTAAGGCAGGTGTGGACAGAGAAGGCATAAGCATAGGTTTGTGTTGCTGGGATTAATTGGCGTAAGTTTTTAAAATAAGAGGTGTGTGGCTAGTGGCGCTCTTCCGTGCGAGTGGTGTGTGGTGCTGGATGCAGTGGCAGATATGTGTCTTTTGGTTCTGCTTCTTGATGTATGGCAGCTGATGATTACAGTAAAGCAAGAGTCAACTGAATAACCTTTTTTTTCTATCTTGCTTGCTAGTAAGACATGATTATTGCAAAGTTCTTTTGAGATGCGGAACTACCTGTCTACGTTGGTGGGGAGGGAGGTTGTATTGTGTTAAGCATGTTATTGAAACTCAACCGTTTGTACAGCTTCCCATCTCTTGCTTTATTGGCTGTCATTGTAGGCATCCAACCTGGCAGGGACCTTTGGAGGGGCAAACATACCACAAGGCATGTATCCTTCAACACCTGGAGGTTATCCTCCAGTCCCTCCAGGTGGCTTTGGGCAACCTCCATCAGGACAACAGCCCTCTTATGGAGGGTATCCTCCACCTGGAGGAAATCCACCATCAGGAATGCCAGCTTACCCAGGATACCCAGGCGGCCCTGTGCCAGGCCAGCCCACACCACTGCCTGGTCAGCAGCCTATGAGCTATCCAGGACAACCACCAGCAACTTACCCAGGGCAGCAGCCCATGCCAAATTATCCACCAGGCCCAGCTGTGAATCCGTCTATGCCCTCTTACCCAGGAACTACAGGGCCTACGGTCTCTCCTCTAACAGTAAGAGCTTTTGGTGCTTTTGTTTTGAGATGTGACCATGTATATGTTTCTCTACATTTTCTTTGTGTATATAAATGTAAACTGACCCTAAAATTGAAAAGAAAGTCATGAAAAGAAGTTTGACTGAAGAGAGAGATGGATCCTTTCCAAATGCAAGCAATATAGGCTCATATGACTTGAAACAAATGCTATTTTACCACATTATCCAAGAAGAAAGATTTGATGTGAATTCCAATTTAATGAAATTTGCCTTTTTTAACTTAACAAAGTATTGCCAGTTGTATATACAGTTTCATCAAACCACAATTAATTGGACAGCAGATTTAATATCAGTGAACCTTCTTGACCTTGCATTTTCTCATAATTTGGATGTAGAAATGAACAAATTGTTTAAGGTGGGGCTTTTTTTTGAGTTTTTTCTGTTACTTTTCTAACAAAAAGAAAATTGGTAGCAGCGGTCATCTTTCCTAAGTAGTAAAACAGTCTTTTACTGATTAACACTAATATGCAACTCAACTTGGTCTGGTTTTAGCATGGAAACCGAGGCACGATCACCGATGCACCGGGATTTGACCCTCTGAAGGATGCAGAAGTGTTAAGGAAGGCCATGAAGGGATTTGGTGAGCAGTCTGTGGATTTGCATTTCAGTTAAAAGTAGAATTGCAGCATTGATTCAGCACAGGTCTTTCTCCATTGTTACAAGTGTACTGAGTGGGCTAGTTCGCATGTGGTTGTCCTTGGTTATCAGAAGAATTATTGGAAGTTCATGTAGGCATAAACAACGTAATGAGTTAGGTATTTCATTTTGGGGTTTGTTTTGTATTACTATGTGATTGGGAGCAGAGCTTGAAGTTCTGTGGTTGTACATAAGAGGAGATATACTGTAGATGAATTGAAGGCATACATGTCATTTGGTTGGGTTTAGAAGAGATAGGATCAAATGGAAACAGAAAGCTGAGTCCTCATATGATATGCGTGCTCATTCTGTGGTGTCCGTGTGCATGTACAGGAACCGATGAGCAGGCGATTATCGATTGTCTTGGAAGTCGTTCAAACAAGCAACGGCAGCAGATCATCCTGTCTTTCAAAACAGCTTATGGAAAGGTAAATACATCATGAGAACAGAAGGAAGAAGAAATAAGAGCCTACATTCCTTCACTGGAAGTCAGAAGACTTAGTGTTTGGGAAAAAAGATTGAAAGTTGCTTAAGGGGAAGATGGTTCACAAGTCATAGCCTGTTTAGGGTTCTGCTTTTACTCACTCTTGACTTTTTCATGCAGTGTTTCAGTGAAATATATAAAGCAGTTTCTCTGCTAAATGGTTACTTTGACTCTTTGGTCTGTGCAGTCTATTTAATTGGACCTTAATTACCTAGATGTACATGTTACATTACGCTGGTTTTAGTGTTGTTAAGTGGAATAGCTTTACTTTGAAGATATATTATTGATGCTTACACATAAAGAATTCGAAATGAATTACATAATTTTGGTGCTTACATTTGTCAATTTTGGTCTTTATGCATTTTTTCCTTGTTTTTACTTCTCATTAGGATTTGATCAAGGATCTCAAGTCTGAGCTATCAGGTAACTTTGAGAGGACAATCTTAGCAATGATGAAGACACCTGTCATGTTTGATGCTTATGAAATCAAGGAAGCTATAAAGGTTTGTGTAGGAGATACAAATTTATAAGACAGAGGAACTAAAATTTTTGGTAGTCATTTCAAAGCTTGAGCTTGCATTCCCTCCTCTCCATCCAGATATTCAACCCACTGTTTGACTGATCTGTACCCCATTTCTTGGAGGTATATGATAGTAAAATTGAGAAATGTTGTTCCCATAAGTTAAAGAGTATTTAATAGGTTTGTATTGTAACAAAAAAATATTAATAAATAAATACACAAAAAAAGGCAGAAACTGAGTTCTAACAGTCTCTGCACTTCATTTATTACATAGTCTTGAGTAAGCCACCGAGGTGACTCTCTTTGCTTCTGGGTTTTTGCTTTGAGCTGTGATGGAACCTGATTATAAAACCATTCAACTTAGAGTTTCCAATGACTTTACACTCAGTGCTCAAAAATAGTTCAGAAAACTAGGTTCATAAGTATTTTGGGCAGGATGTACCTTCTTTTTATCTTTTTCCCCACCTCAAAAATGTATTTTCCTAGCCCATGCTGAACCTTTTCTAAAATATTGTAGAAGTATTGTGTACTTTAAAGCAATCAGATTATTTTATAAACATTTAGGTTTTAAAAATAAAAACAGGTCAAACATTTGTATTTCAAGACAGTCTTTAAATGAAAGTGAAATAAATATTTCCATTACTGAGTTAGTACATATATTTATGTGTTCTTTGCCAGCAATTTTAAAGTAGCTAGGAGTTTGAAATAATATTAGCTGTATTGTAATTGCACCTGCTATCTATTAGTGAAAGGTTCCTATTAGAATTAACAAATTCATCTTTAATGGTAGAAAAATTTGATTCTAAAATCTGGTGTGAAGGATGACATTATGAAAACAAAATTTCATTTTAAAATTATTTTAATTATCTGTTCAATTTGTATCTTTAATACATATCTGTGTCTTGGAAACATAGAATCATAGAATCATAGAATTGTTCTGGTTGGAAGAGACCTCCGAGATCATCGGGTCCAACCATTAACCTGTCACTACCAAGTCCCCCACTAAATCATATCCCTTAGGGCCTCATCTAAACGCCTTTTGAATACCCCCAGAGATGGGGACTCCACCACCTCCCTGGGCAGCCTGTTCCAATGCCTGACAACCCTTTCGGTGAAGAAATTTTTACAAATGTCCAATCTAAACCTCCCCTGGCGCAACTTGAGGCCATTTCCTCTTGTTCTGTCGTCTGTTACTAGGGAGAAGAGTCCGACCCCCACCTCTCTACATCCTCCTTTCAGGTAGTTGTAGAGAGCGATAAGGTCTCCCCTCAGCCTCCTTTTCTCCAGGCTAAACATCCCCAGTTCCCTCAGCCGCTCCTCATAGGACTTGTGTTCCAGACCCTTCACCAGCCTCGTTGCCCGTCTCTGGACACGCTCCAGCACCTCAATGTCTTTCTTGTAGTGAGGGGCCCAAAACTGAACACAGTACTCGAGGTGCAGCCTCACCAGGGCCGAGTACAGGGGGAAAAGTAGCATTGTAACATGTAACATGTAGTATTGTAACAGTAACATGTTCTAAGTAGCATTTAAACTACTTGCTTTTGACTTCTATAACAAGATTATATTCTGAATTGTATTTTGTTGTATAATTTTACTACATTTTCTTTTTTATACTAGGTTGTAGAAGTAAGATGAGAATCTGAAGAGTGTGTTTTCTCCTTATGCTTTGTTTTAGGGCGTTGGCACAGATGAAAATTGTCTCATTGAAATCTTAGCTTCTCGCAGTAATGAGCATATTCAGGAACTCAACAGGGTCTATAAAGCAGGTTAGATTTGTTACAGTTCCATCAAAATTTTCTTCCTTAATTACTGACTGACAATATGAATTTAGGAAACAAGCAGGATTGTGTGATGATTCATGACTGTGTCTCTCTTCCAGAATTTAAGAAAACTCTGGAGGAAGCAATAAAAAGTGACACATCTGGACACTTTCAGAGGCTTTTAATTTCACTTTCTCAGGTACTTGCACGCTGGGATTTTGGAGTTTGGATTTTGTGTGTGTGTAGGTTTTTTGGGGTTGGGTTTGGTTCGGGTTTTTTGTTTGTTTGTTTGTTTTTTGTTTGGTTTGGGTTTTTTGTTTTGGTTTTTAAAAAAAAACAAAAACAAAACAAAACAACAAAAACACACAAACCAAAAACCCCACCCCAGTAACACTTTTGTATCTTCAAATTCTTTCAGGGAAACAGAGATGAAACTACAACTGTTGACATGTCTCTTGTCCAAAAAGATGTGCAGGTCAGTAGAAATTCTTCATCATTTCTAAGTATAGTCAACTCAATACACTGAAATTTGGCTGTGTGGTTTCTGCTTACTCTTAGCTTTGAAGACCTTGTGACTTCTCCTGATGTAGTGCTTATGTTGCAGTGGATGGAAGTGATATGAAAAGCCCTGACAGAGCATTAGAGCCATGTAGCTCCATTACAGAGATGAAGCTCTTGGGAATAGAGTCCATAGGGGTTTTTTTTTTTTCTCTCTCATTCTGTCAGCTCTCTGGCTTTTCTAGGTGTTGAGTGACTCCATTGTGCTGCTTATTAAGGGAATGGTCCAAAGAGATTTGAGGTGATATATGTGTGGATGAAATTTTAATCTGTTCAACACCTGCATTAGCTTTTGCCTGTTATTTAAGGAACTCTGGATTTTTGCAGCAAATAAGGCATTTGGACCTAGTAACTCTTTCCCCATTACTTTTTTTGTGTGTTCCATTTCACCACATAGCAAAGAGAAAACCCTGGATCGTTTCAGCACACTACTATCATACAAATAGTAATGTAATTAGCTTTCTACATAGTATGTCTTAGCCAAAAGACAAGAACGTACCAGAACATACCTAGAGGCATAAAAAAAAAAAAAAAGCTAGATGTAAGCCCTGTTAGGAAGAACAGTTTTCAGGTACTTTTTAAACAATTTTCCCCCCTTTAGTAATCTTCTGTTTGAGCACTTATACATCAGTAAGATAGGAAGACTACAGGCATAGCATATTGTAGGAAGGTTAGAACTAGTTGCTATTTATTGCTTGCTCCTGTTTTCCAGCAGTACACAGATAAGTATAAAAGGAGGAGAGGCTGTAAGGAAGCAGATCTGTAACTCAGCTCTTCAACCTGACTGCTTTTCTGAGTAATGAAGTGTGAATTCCCTTCTCTGTTTAGGAGCTATACGCAGCTGGAGAGAACCGTCTAGGAACTGACGAATCCAAATTCAATGCCATTCTGTGCACAAGAAGCAGGGCCCACCTCAGAGCAGGTAAATGGTGTCCTCTAAACAGTAACTTGATTCTCTTGCATGTAATGATAAAAATGTACAACACTGATCTGTGCCTGAATTTCCCCCATCTGTAAAATGAGTGTAATGATACCTCAATAAAAAGCAGGGTGAATTCTGCTGAGGGAAAGGGTACACAAGAGCTGCACATTATTATGATCATCTTTCTTAAATATCAGAGCAGGTAGAGGTCATACTTGTTCAAATGTTTCTCAGATCAAAGAATTGAAAAACTAGAATTGTTTCAATTTTGCATGCTTGTGTGTGCACAAGACACTTGCAATCCTTCCCTTCCCCTTTTACTTGGTAGTGATTAGGTGTTACATTAGTCTATAGTCGTGGAAATATTTTAGTAATGACATAGAACTTTTGAAATGTGTTACATATTGAGGCACTTACATGGAGAGGAAAGGAATGGGGGGGGGGGGGGGGGGGGGCGGTGAGAACCTGAATGTTTTCTTCTTAATTTTATTGACACGCAAAGCTTTCCAAGAAGAATTTTCACTATTTCCCTTACAGTGGTTTCTTGGTCTAGCCCTTTAAAAATAAGGACAGAACTAGACAAGCTAGAAGGAGCATGATGACATGTAAATGGAACAATATGGTTGATAACATAGTATTAGTCCTTGAGACGTTAAAACTTGTGTGAGTATACGATAGTATCAAGTTGAGAAGTGCGATTGAAATGAAGCCATCCAGCATGCACCAGTGCCACCTCTTTCTGTGACGCTGACTCCTGAAACCTTTCTCTTCCATTAACAGTCTTCAGCGAGTACCAGAGGATGTGTAACCGGGACATTGAAAAAAGCATATGTCGTGAAATGTCTGGAGACCTGGAAAGGGGCATGCTGGCAGTAGGTATGTGTTACCTTAGCAAGTTCATTCCTGGTATTCCACTACAACTGGTTGAGATGGTGGCATCTGTGACTCCAGCTAAGGATGTTCTTAGTAATAATCCCAGTTTTCTGCTTTTTATGTTGAGCTTTCTGTGAAGTCACTTGTGGTTAGTAATGCAGGGCACTTAATTCACCTCACAATGACAGATGAAGCTTTTGCTTCAGGCAGCTGCAGAATTTAAATTTCCCACGCTAAAGTGGGGAGAGAATTATTAACTGTACTTGGCATTGTTTAAACAAGTGATAAGAACTTGTACCAACTGCTGAGTCAGTGAGAATGGAATATTTGGGACAGCTTTGGAAATCAAGCAAAATATAGGCATTAACCCTCTAATTAGTTAGCTCTTTAGTAGAAAGAAAACTTAAATTTGATTGCAAACGGGTTATTTTTACCACATTTCCTGTGGTTAGAGCTTTGTTAAATCTTTGGTTTTTAAGTGCCTCCAGTACTTCTGCAGAGTCCTCAAGTCTACTGTTGTCCCTTGGGAGGTAGTCATTAGCTTCCATGAGGTTGGGACAAGGTCTCAAGTTGTTGTGCAGTAGTTTTATTTGGAATGTTTTATTCTAGATAAAATTGTGGACCTCTTTCTCTCTCTCTCTCGTCTTTTGTCTCTCGTCTATTATGAAATTATTATTTTCTGTTTATTAATGTGAATTTACTGTTGTATCCAGAGTTGCTGCTTTAAAAGTGTTGTTCTTTGGTTTTGAATATGGTACTGACTAGAAAAGTGATGTAACAACAACAACAACAAAATTTCCAAAACCCCCTCCTACTGAAATAAATAGGAAAAAAGTGGTTTGCATCACTTGGAAACAAGATGGGAGAGGACATTTGGCTCAACCGCAACAGATTGTTTTCATGAAAGTTTCTAACAAAATCTTGCAAAATGGGAATCAATTTTAAAAGCCTCATTTTTTCACTCCCACCTTGTGCATATGTGAACTATGTAATTATTGTTCTTACAAGAACTTCTCTTGGCCAAGCTGTCACTATAGGAGCCTTCTAATGACCCAAACTGGGTCCAGCTCTGTTGGCGAGATACATTTGCAGACCTTTTCCAGGATTCAGAATTTGTCACCTCAAAAAGTACTGTTAGAAAACCAAACTTAGGGAAAAGAAATATTTCCCAGTGTTTGTAGAAAAAGATAGCCTCAGTAAAGAAACTGTACTGGCAGAGTTTGGAAGTTCTTTGACTTCGTGGAGCTTTGCAGTCACTTGACAGGTCTCCATGTAGATACAGATTCAGAATTGGGACTGTAGCTTGCAAACAAGTCAATAACCTTTTGAGAAGAATTGTCATTAATATTCACTGAATAACTCCTCTGTTGAATAGCTTTTTTTTAAAAATATTTATTTATATGTATATAGACACATATATATCTATATCAGTCAATGATGTTAGCATCGTTTGTTCTGTGAACCTTATTTTCAGGAAAAAAAGGTTTTCTAATTGAAAATATTTAATTTTGCTTTCTTTAAAGCTTTCTGGATTGTACAACTGGTAACTTACAATAACATCTTCAAACATCTTAAAGTGCAATTGTGGTGTTTTAGCTGAATACAGTGATAAAAACCCCATGCATTTCATTTGTCATTTGTTTTTGAATTGTATTATACGTATCTTTGACAATTGTGTGTGGTGAACTGCTATCGCTCATCTACATTTTCCTATTCAGAAAAGTACTTTTTCCTATATAGAATGTGTGTTGCTGTGAAATACATGTTTAGGTTTACCCCTTTTGCTCTGTATTGATTTTACATGATTGCCTTTGATACCTTTTTGTGCTATAAAATTTAAGTCAGGTGTGGGTTTTTTTGTGTAGTTTGCCACAGATTGCATGATTGTTTACTTCTAACCAACATAGAATCAATAATTCTGATGAGTGATGGAGGATTCTTTAATTGTCCTGATTAACATGACAGTAATTTGATTTAGATTTTGCTCTTTCAGATTGCTAATGAACTGTGCGAATTAAATATAAAGTCCAGTCCTTGCTAAATAAGCATGTCAAGAATTTTTCAAGAGTCCTGGTGAACTTCATCGCTAAAAAAAGTGAACCAACTTTAAATAAGGGTGACGTTTCTATCATAGGTGGCTTCCCATCTTGTATTAGGGCAGGACTTGAATTCGTCATACCTTGCAGATGCATGGCCTAAAAATTCTTAAATTAGGAGAAAGCCAGGAGCACCACTATGTGTTCCTTCAAGCCTTCTGCCCCTTCCCCATCCCCTCTTTTCCCTTCATAAGCAAGAATCTGGTCATTAGACTTTAAAGAATCATTATGGCTGCTTCACGCTAGATGGTTTCCAGTGACGGAAAAGTTTGCTATGAGCCATGAGGTATAGTAGGTTCTTTAACTTTATTGCAGCTATTGTTTGGATTAAAAATCATTTCCGTGACTAACTGAAGGAGTGGAAGCTGCATCATATCAAGTGTACGTTTATGTAAAATTAAAGCATGTGACTATCTAGGGTAAGCTCAAAAAATGACTGTGAGTTCTGATTGAGGAGGAATACCTGATTTCTGTAATACTGTTTCTTTTTGCAGTTAAGTGCCTCAAGAACACGCCAGCTTTTTTTGCAGAGAGATTGCAGAAGGCTATGAAGGTAGGTGCCTGTGACCAGATACATGAACTTAGAGTGTGTTTTTTTAAAAATGCTTGTACAGCTCATTGGAATGAATTGTTCAGCTGCGCATATTACATTTTTCAGTGGGCAGATGACTAACAAGATGCAGTCACTGTTACCAAAGGCTGGAAAAATCTAGCTAATTTGATCCACTTAACAAAGAGATGCATACAACCATACCTTAAACAAAGAAAGTCTTCACTTGGTGAAACAGAAATATGCTTAAGACTCATTGAAATTGATATCTTTTAAGTAGGGAGGTCTAGCTGAAATAAATAGGCCGTTAAACTCACCAAACTCTCCTGACCCCCAGTCCCTCTGACAACTCCCCCCCCCTTTTTTTTTTTCCAACTATTCTTGTGCAGAGAAATGACTTTTAGTGTCCTACCAGTAAATTTAATTTATTAAAGCATGATAGGCCACATTCTGTTCAAGCTTATTGAAGTCAATGGGGTTATGCTGGTAAATGGTTGGCTGTTTGTGGGGTGATGATTTATTTTATTTTATTTTTTTTTACGAGTGCTCTATCATCCAGCATTTCCACACATTATTAATATATTATATTGTTGTTTTGTTTGTTTCAGGGAGCAGGAACAAAAGACAGAACTCTGATTCGAATCATGGTATCACGCAGTGAGGTTGACCTGCTGGACATACGTGCAGAATACAAGAGGATGTATGGCAGATCTCTCTACACAGATATCACTGTAAGACTTGGAGATTTTATCTTCCCTGCCATGACATCCTTTCTGCTAATAGAACATGAATCCTTACACTGAATAGCTGCACTGAGTGTAGCTGGCTGTGTTTGGTTTGCTGCATTTGTCAGGAGAGTGGAGGCTGAAGTGCCACAGAACAGACAGCACTTGCTTCTGCATGGGGGCTAGGTGAGCTAGAGATAGGAAGGAAGCCAACAGACAAGGAAGAAAAGGGGAATTGGTCCAGAGGGATTTCAGAGACCTGGTTTTAAGTCTGGTCTCTGTCCCAATCTCTGGGTATGATCTTGGAGAAACCACGTAGTCCTCCAACTGCGTAACAATGGTGCTCTACCTCATGTGTGTGTTGAAAGATTTTAAAGCTCCTAATATGCTTTCCAAAGATTGCCTCCTCTTTCTCTTGAAAGTACAAGATTTTGGAAATAGACTAAACTTCAGGTTCTTTAGCAGTTGATCCACCCTACTACTGCTATTAACAGCTGTAGCAACAGCCAAGAGGATGCCTGGCCAATGGGGAGGGTAGTAAGAGCGGGAGGAGGGTGAGTGGTGCCACTTTCATTTACCTTGTAATGAAGGTGCCAGATCTATTAAGCCCCTATTTATTCCTTATGCTGTTGACACTGAGGAGCTGCAACATGGTGGTGTTTGAAAGGAACCCTGAAAAGATAGTGAAGGATAGTGTGTGCCAAAAAGTCTTGATGTGGGTCTTCTGCCCGCAACTATGTGGTCTTTCTGCCCATGTGCCACAGAGGATCACCTAGCAGAACCTTTTTCCAAGTGTGTAACTCTGGAGTGAAGATAACTACTGTAGTAGAAGCACATGTGCCCTGCGACCACCAGTGTGTGATTAAAAAACAGTGAGACGTTGATGGAAAAGCTGTATGTCTCTCCCCACCCCCCCCTTTTGATCTGGCATTAAAATAATTCCTGTTCAGAACCAGGAACAGGCCATACCCATTTAATGGGCTGAGCTTACTCAAAACTTGGTTTCAGTAAATATGGGGCATCCATGTGCACAGTTACATGTATGTAAACTCTACTTCTTTTTTCTGTAAAAGTAGAGCCAAAAACATCCTGGGAAACAAAGTTCTTAATTCTTCTCTCTTCTCCCCCGCCCCAAGTGGACAGCAGTGCTTTCCTTTCAGCACATATATAAACAGGAATGTTTTATATTTTGCGGATTGTTCTTTACACACGCACCAGATTTATCCTGATGTTTGAAGTGTCTCTTTGTCACTATTGTAATAATTTTGATCTGGACAACACAGTTTTCAGTCATACCTGAAGATGAAGGTTGAGATAAATGCACTAGCTGAAACTGTTCTGTGAAAAGGACTGGCAAGCCTCATCAACCAAAACTAGTTAATGAGCAGCTCCCAGGGAACACTTTTTCCTCATAAGATCACCAGGCAAAACTCGGCTAACAGGGCCTTTTGTGATTAATTGCATGTTTGTGTATACATCCATACGGACTTTCACTACCCACAACATGAAAGAGATGTTCTCTAATTGTGGAAAAAAATCCCCTTAGATCTTTTGATATCAGGGCATTGTTTTTAATGTTAAACGCAATAAAGAGTAAACTTTCACTCACTGCCTCTGGAGAAATATCCACATTGACTGCAAGGAAAAGGACTTCTGTATTAATTTTTCCATATTTTCATACCTTTTGCTGGAAGACAGCTTTTCAGTGAGATTTTTTTATTGAACTATTCCCATGTAAGTAGTCAAACCTGTATACCAAATTCAGTTTGCTGAAGAAATATATTCTCTACAGACACTTTTGGTTCCAGTTATGGAAGGAGCAGATTTCACTGTGTACTTGTATTAGAGTGATTTCTAATTAGCAGGCTTTATTTTTTTTTTTTTCTTCGAGAGATGAACACCTGCTTTCTTTCAGCCCTGGCTTCATATCTTTTGGTCGTTAATGTTGTGTTTAGGATGCTTACACTTCTTTTTCCTCTATTTCAAAGCACAAGTCTTCAACTTTTCTTTTTCTGCGTTTCTTTCCAGGGTGATACTTCAGGAGACTACCGGAAAATCCTACTTAAGTTGTGTGGTGGAAATGACTAAATGGAGCATTGAGCTTTTCTTAAAAAAGCTGCTATTTTCATGGTTTTGCTTTAAAGCATCCTATTTTCTCTGAAAGTAAATATGTAATGACCTGTTTCTTCTAAAGCAATTACATTTTTAAAAGATAATATTGCATATATCTTCAGTTCAAAAGTAGTAGCTAATAAATGCCAAAAAAATATATCAAGCTTGTGTGCCATCTGCTCAGGATTCTGTATAGTACTCTCAGCAATCCATGAATGACAGGTCATTATTATTTCTTTTCTGCTTATATTATGCTGAAATAATAATTTGTTTCATGGAACAAAAATCACAGTTGTATGATTTAAGGTTTTATTTTGTATAAACATTATGTACCATTTTAATGCAAGTTTTATATATATTGTATGCAGAGTTCATTTCATGCTAGCCTACTCCCTGATATGTGGAGAGAACAGCCTGGAGTTTTTGTGTCTAGTTAAGACTGTTTTAAAGAAGTTTTGTCAAGTTCTGTTTTCTTTCCTTGATTGTTTTTAAGGAAGATGTGTTCCACATTTCATTCTCGCTAGGGCAACTGTCACAAGGCAGTTAGTAATGTTCACAGTAGTAAAGAATCTGTAGTTAATGTTTTAAGGTTTTGGATTGTGCCTTAAACGTATGTATGTAAGAAGAGTTTATGAAATTAAAGCTGTCTATCTTCTAACTCTTTGCAGACTATGCTTTTTGGTGTTCATGTTGATTTATGGATGAGTGATGACTCAGTTTATGTAACTTAGTTTTTCCATAGAATTTTTCTGCTTGATTCCACAGAATTATTCAGAAATTGTTGTGTTGACAAGAGTTTGGGACTTGTGTGCTGTTGATGAGCAATTGTCTGTACATGATATATGTAATCTGTAGTTATTGCTCAGAATTTTCATTCTGCATGTTTTAATTTGTCTGACTCTTGGAACTCTGAAATTTTTATTCTCTGCTAGCGTGGATGACATCTCTTCAGCTTGTTGTTCTCAAAATAGGAACGTGTAAAGAAAAAAAAAGTACAAGGGAGGAAGAGGATTGGAACTAGGTCAGTGAAAATAGGCTGCTTGTTAATCAAGAATGTGCCAACTCCTTCTCATTTCACACACATACACACGCTCTCGCTCCATTCTGTAAAGGTCAGGCAGGTCCTTTTTCCAAGAAGAAGTTGTGTTGCTGTTTGTCATGGAAGAAAATAGAATCATAGAATCATAGAATTGTTCTGGTTGGAAGAGACCTCCGAGATCATCGGGTCCAACCATTAACCTATCACTACCAAGTCCCCCACTAAATCATATCCCTTAGGGCCTCGTCTAAACGCCTTTTGAATACCCCCAGAGATGGGGACTCCACCACCTCCCTGGGCAGCCTGTTCCAATGCCTGACAACCCTTTCGGTGAAGAAATTTTTACGAATGTCCAATCTAAACCTCCCCTGGCGCAACTTGAGGCCATTTCCTCTTGTTCTGTCGTCTGTTACTAGGGAGAAGAGTCCGACCCCCATCTCTCTACAACCTCCTTTCAGGTAGTTGTAGAGAGCGATAAGGTCTCCCCTCAGCCTCCTTTTCTCCAGGCTAAACATCCCCAGTTCCCTCAGCCACTCCTCATAGGACTTGTGTTCCAGACCCTTCACCAGCCTCGTTGCCCGTCTCTGGACACGCTCCAGCACCTCAATGTCTTTCTTGTAGTGAGGGGCCCAAAATGGAGGTGTCATGGGGTGGATGCTGGAATTAATTCTGGGTTGCACTGTCACTACAGCAAGCGAGAAGAGTGTAAAGATATCAGAATAAGGTGGCAGTGCATCCAAATGACAACTTCTGACTAGTCCCAATTCTGATTAGGATGTGCAGATAGAACTCCTGTTTCAGTCAGTGGCAGCAATGTGACTATGTCCAAAGCCAGACCACTCCATACACTCACTTTTGTCAGATGACCATAGCATATCTTGAGAGGAAATTGCAGCTGAAAGTGTATTTTGATTGATTTACACCGATGGCAAAGTAGCGAACTCTTGCTAGGGAAGGAGTAAACTTTTGAATTAAGGGAAGTTTGTTGGCTGTGTTTTAGGCCTGGACCCCGCCTGATCTTGTTTTCTTACTGAGAATGCTGTATTTGAAATGCAGTTTTGATTAAGTAGGGCTGCTGGAAGATGTAAAATACAAAGCTTTGAAACAGTATCTAAAAGCAAATACCTGTTTATTATAAAGCACAGGAATACCAAAGGCATACTACAGCCGAGGATTGTTCATCCCTGCTCAAATTCTGGAAACACAAGCTTATTAAATGAACAAAAGTGCAACTGTTTATGACAACCATACTGTTACAGTCAGCTGTCTTCTGTCTTCGCAGTGCTCAGCTGGTATCTGTGTAGAGAAGAGTTGATGTAATCATTTTTTGTTATAAGATCAGGATCAATCTTTGTGGATAAACATTGTTTAAAAGATGAATCTTGCTACTTTAAAGTGAGAAATTGTCACTTTGATTCATCACATCACAGAAGGAAGGTCCTATCTGCAATTTTTGAGCCATTTGGCAGTTGTTGCAAGCTCCACCTGAGTAGTACTTGCTATAGATGTGCTGCAAATATGCCGAGGTCGACTGAGTATTTCAATTTTAAATTCCCTGTAACACTTTACTGGAATACTTTTCTTTTTTAAATAAATTATCGTTGCAGGGGAGTTGCTTAATTGTTACCTGTTAACTGCTACTCACAGAAAACTGGAAATTTTCATTAGTAACAAAGCTGGTGAGGACACATCAGTCATGGTGACCAGATACATACAGCCAACTGCAAGAACTGAAAACCAACGTAAACTCTACTGCTGTCTACTTCGAGCCCACCTTCTATCATGTAAGTGCGCTATAGTATGCACTTGTGTATGTACAACTATCTTAAAAGAACAAACAAAAAAACCCAACACTGACAACACTGACTTCATAAACATGTCTGTGGATGCTCATACCTTTCCACAAGAGGTTTGTTTTCCACCAGGAGTGTCTCTCACCTTGTTAAATGCACTGTTGATATTTGGGCAGAGAATGAAGAGGACAGAGCGTTGTAAGAAGCTGTGTAAAATAGGTGGTCTCATCCAAATAATTTCTGTTGTGGTTTAATTCATTCAAAAAAACATTTATCCAGGAGCATGTTTTGTGTGGGGGGCTTGCATGTCAAAATTGGGTTTAAGACACCAAAATGGTAATACTTCCAATAACTTTTTTTGTATTTTGCTGCCCCCCTTGGTTTCCTTTGTCACACATGAAACTAAAAGATAACAGGATCTTAAATCTGAAAGAGACCTTGAAATTGCTTAGTCCATCCTGCTGTTCTAAGGTGTGATGCTTGTTTAACATGTCCAGTGTTGGGGAAACTACAGTCATATCATTTCAGTCATTCACTGTCGCTGTAAGAAAGCTTTGCGTTTTGTTTTGCTTGAGTCTTTCTTACTGCATTATTTCTTGTTTTGTTCACTTTTGCAATGGGGAAGAAAACGCAGCTTTCATCTCTGTGGCAGCCTTACTCATTCTGATGGGCTACTTCAATATTCTTTAGACCAAACATCCCCAATTTAACAACCTTTCTGTGTAGCTCATGTATCTAGCTTCTTGACTGGGTTTTTGTTTGTTTGGTGGGGTTTTTTTCCCTTTTCTTCCCCTCCTCTCTTTAGTGGTTGTTGAAACCTGGTGTTCAAAACTGGACCCGGTATTTCAGCTGCGGCCTTAGCTGCACTGAATTGAATGAAGGAATTACTTCGCATCTTGGGAGGAGAAAAGATGACATAGTTGGTAATAACGTACGCAACACTGTTTTCAAGTTATATCCCACTAGATACTTACCATCAAAAATGTCTATAAGTGGCGTTCCTGGAGCGATGGGGATATTCGATGTTGTCTCACTGATGATGCTCAGGAGCGATTTGACTTCTGATTCTAGATGCTCCACTGTTTTTATTACCTTCTAATGAAAACAAGGGAGACAAATGGAGAAAGGGGGTAGTCAAAGGGTCAAGTGGAAGGAATTGTACCAAATGTATTAGCGGAAGTGCAAATCTAATGTCCTATAATGCTAACAGCTAATTTAATTTATATTGCGCATTACAGATTTAAATATTTCTTGTGTCATGCTGGCCTCTAGTGGCAAGAAGTATTAAAACTTTGTTTCACAAGAGTTCAATTACAGCACCTCTGTCTAAAGAATCACCCATAATTTGACTTCTTGGAGGGAGCTTTGCATTAATTTCTTTATAATTTTCTCTCATTTCTGAGCCACCAAGAAAAGAATCCAAGAAAAGAATCTGCACGGAAGTTGAGAGGAGCTGATGGCGTGGAAAGAAGAGGGCTAGGACTAGAGCAGGAGAGAGGTAATGTTGCCATTTGAGAACCAACAGCGTGCAGTTTGGCAGCTACCCAGCTGGGAGTAGTTAGCACTGGACATGTATCTTGTGAGTGCGTAAGACACCAGGGGAAAAAAATTAAAAACATTGCAGCTTTCCTAGAATCCCAGTCATAGAGTTCATTTGGCTCTTGAGTGTCTGCAGGAGTGAGCAGAAACTTCTCCGTCAGTCTTGGAGTCACCTACAGAATTCACATCTAGCCATGAGCAGATGCGAGAGGTTTGGATTGTCTCCAGGATTAGGATGATTTCAGCAGTAACCAAATATCACTGCTGGTAGGTACAATAAGAACCTGTCATAACAGTTGAAGATAACTTGTCTTGCCTTGCGCTCGCTCATGCACTGTTTCTAGCTCAGCCTAGCTGCTGTCCTTTTGGATGTCATACCATACTCATCACTTTTTTTACTGGCCTTTTATTGAAAGGTTGGAATGATGGATTGACAAATGTAGCAAGTCTGTGGGTTTCAGGTTAACTGTGCAAGTACCAATTCTGAGATTGTTCTATTACAGGCACAGTTCTAAACATTTTAGAAAAGGCTGATAGGTAATAGTGATTGGTTAATCAGTTTCTTGGACTTCATCAAGATTATATGTTTCTGGTAATAATGGCTTTATGGATAGTTACAAACCATGACATCTGAAAAAAAAGTCACACCTTGAATAGAATAAAATCAATAATGGACAGTGTCTAGAAACATCATTGTTTGTTCTTTTCTTTGGTCAAAAGAATGGGGCAGAAGTCTGGTAAGGTCCAGGAGCCAGCGCAACAGCTCTTACCTCTTCAATAATATCTAAGCGTTCGTGGATTGTATCATGTTCATTACACCAGCTTCCTCTTCCCAGACTTCCAGGTAACGCACTGACAGGGTCTGCAGTAGCTAGAAAAAAAACACCACAGTTAATTAGTAGGAGCTTTTTAATAGCAGTCCTTACCTTTCTGACTTCTGAAGCAGTATTTTGCATGCTAAACAGCATTGTTTATGAAACAAAATGTAGGAGTCCCAGGCAGAAATTGAACCTCTCTTCCAATAACTACAGCTATACCCCGATGCTGTGAATGTCTCCTCACCTGTACATGTTGTCACGGTTGGTTGGAACAAGGTGTTTTTTCTTGCCAGGGGTATTGTTTTGTTTTGTGTCTGTGTTTTACGCAATCTGTTTTTTCCTGCCTTTGTAGGGTAAGTTTATAGACTGTAACTCTGTCTCTACAAGTATAAAACCTAAGGATTGGGAAGAGCTGCCTTACACATCAGTTCCTCTTAGGCTTTCTTCAGAGGCAGCTTGTACGTTAAAGCTTTGAAGAGCAGCTAAGTTTGTCCACTCTTGCCCTGAACGGATACAAGGTGGTGATTCCACTGTCCCAGAAACTCATCTATAACAGTCTCGTTTTGTAATGGGAAGGAAACCAATAAAAGTGTGTACAGCTGATGCCATTTGCTGACCAAGTCACTCGTATACGGTGCTATATACAAAGTCACTTATCTCTGTCAGTTATCTGTATTTACCTCTCGGTACTCATGAGCTCTTGCTCTTTGAACGTTTCATTCTGCTGGCTCTATTCCACGGAAGGTCAGTACCTGCTGGTGTCCGTGCTTTAAAGGAGCCAATTTCCTTTTCATAACTTTTGTGCAACATTCAGTAACATTTAGATTTTGATACATGTGCATAGAACTGTAGCGGAGTATTTTAAACCCCACTAAAGTGGTAACGTACCTTGCTCCATGTTAGTAAAGTTAGGTCTTGTTCTTGTTTGAGGCCTGAAGAAGCTATGATAATGAGAAAGCAGCAGTAACTCATTTTGTTGTCGTTAGATTGTAACAGAGACAAAGAGGAAACTGTGAGCTTGCGTTACAATGAACAGTAAGATAAGAAGAGCAACTAGTTCTGCCTTCAGTACTGTTGTGCAAGAGCAGGGATTTGGAACTGCTGCAGTGCTTCGTCGCAAGTCTGTGCCAAGATTTCTGGAGTGTAGGTATCAGATGATGGCAAATACATGTCAGTAAGGATTGTAGCCATTGCAGTTTGATGGAATGAGAGATGTACTCTGAGTTGGAATGGTATCCTTGAAATTGGAGGGTGGAGAGGAGGAGAGGATTAAAACGTGATCTGATGTACTAGGTGTTACTTAGAAATAGGCTTGGCAGAGCTTAAGAGAGAAATTTTGGTTGTTTATTTGTCACAAGATTTTGATTTGTGGGTTTTTGGTGCATTCACCAGGAGGTGGTGCTGTTAGGACAGAATCCCAAAGAATTAATCTACCTGTTTACAGAAAACTGCTGAAATATGGCAGGTATTTAAACACTAGCTGCTTTGCAGTTGCCCCTTTTTTCCCCTTTGTTGCTGCTGTTGGTGTTTTGGTAGTGTTACCTTGTAACTTAGTGGTTAAGTGAACCGTGCTACTTCTCAACATTTTTGCTTGTTTACATGTTTTTTCCATCATGGCTAGAACAATATGAAGACACTGAAATTCTGTGTCAGAAATGGAGGTTACAAAGCAGTGGCCAGTCTTTTTCTACAAACCTTGGATTTCCTAATAATAGGAAATAGCAAGGTAAGCTCCATTTTACTGTCAGAGATTAATAAAATTTCCGCCTTTCCAATATTCCCAGCTCTAGCTCTCAGTGTCCAGCCTGATGGCCCGATTCAGCTGTACGCTGAACTGCCACCCATCGTGTTGGAGAGAGAACCAAGGGCAAGTAGAAGGCATGGTGATGAGGTAACTGCGGATCAGTTGTTGACTGCTGGGAACATGCCCAGATCTAACTACAAATGAACTGTGAAAAGAGGCAGCAGAAATCATTAGGTGGACTAAAAGCAAATGAAAGAATTTAAGAATCTCCCAGGAGGTTATTTTTCACTGTATTAACCTAGCTGTAGATGGCTGGATCACAAAGTTGGATGGAAAGTTTGGGTGCAGGCCAGCACCAATTGTATGCAGTTGCTAAAGGAGCTTTTGGCCAGCCATAAGTTACATGTCGGGCTTGTTTAGTTTTGTTCGTTCCCTAGAAATGGAAATGCAAGAGGGTTAATGTTGGCTAGCTCAAGCCAGTGTTGGCCACTTCTCTTTCTCTGATCATGCATCTTACATCATGCTGGTCCATTAAAGAAAGCCCAGAGCTCTGCTGTAGGAGAAGCAGAAGTAATTGTCTGTCCTGCCCGAATCGGACTCTGACCCAGAGACTCTCTGGCCTTTCCAAGCTGCCTAACAGCATGGTGGGCATGCCTTTTGGCACTGTGCAGGGGTTCCTTTCGCCTTTTGCTTGATACAGGACCTTAAATCCGCAAAGTTACTTTTTGAAGCAGAAATTATATAAGGTCTTACCCTAAGTGCCACTTTAATCATTCCTTTAGCTTAGCCCTTCTGTGTGAAAGAGGATTCTGTTCAGCGCAAACCTCAGCATTGTGCTGACCGCTACTCTAGGCAGGTGTACGTAGATGGGGAGGTTAGATATGATGGATGACTCTGTCATTTGTACAAAGCAGGGTGTGCCATGATAGGTATGTATAGCCAACGTAAGGTTGTTGCATCTCACCGTGAGGTTAGCAAAACACTGCAGAGCTTTGAGTGCACATGCACGTCTAGAAAACTAGGTAAAAGGGTTGCTGTGAAATGCAGGACTCGGTAGCTCTTGGTTCCTTGAGGTGGCTGGTTCCTCTTTTCTGACATGGAGACAGACAGGTTTCCAGCACTCAGAGCACATTGCTGCGTTAGAAACCGTAATGGGCTTACCAAAGGAGGAGGAAGAGTCTCGTCCTAATTTGACAGGACTGCAAGATGTTACCCAGAACCACAGGACTAGTGCAGTGCCTAAAAAATTTGACAAATAGTCCAAGCCTAAGTGTCTCAGGAAGCACCTGATAGCTGTTGTTAGCGAGTGGTAAGAGTTAGTAGAAACCAAAGTGTGTCTAGTTCCCAGACCTCTCGGTATGGAGTTGGCTGAGGGCTGACCCAGCAGAAACCCTCTCAGCCAGGGCCTGTGTGTCTGTGCCTGGTTAGCGACTTTCACACCAGAGCAGAGGTGCTCTTGCACTTGCGACGGCCCCTTCACCACCGTGCCAGAACAGGATACCTCAGGTGGGCGGTTGCTGCTGCTGGCTGGGCAGCTGATGCTTTGGTCAGTGTAGCTTTCTTCTGTTTTCTGAGCCTTGGCTTGAGGCTTTGGCTGCTAAAAACCCAACTGTTATTTTGTTGTCTGGCTTTAGCTCTTAACCCACAGCCTTCATCTCTGGGATGGGCTGTTCACAGGACACATCTGGTCCCTTGTGAATATGGCACATATCTGGGTCACCATGGTCAGACAATTCAGCTGAAGCAATAATTTCCATGTGCTCAAAGAGAATCATATGTTGCTTATGAGCGCTGCCTTTCTCTGTGTTGCAGGTGGTGAAAGAAAAAGACAGTCTGCCTTTGGCACTGACCTTCTCCAGCAGCATCTCTATCTTATATAATAATAGCAGTCACCACGTAAAGGCAGTGAAGAATGGAAGGCCACAAGCCAGGTAAGCAAAAGACTAATGGCCTTTTAGGATAATTCCATGTACTTGCTCTCTTGCTGCTGAAGAAACATTTTTTTAAATGTAAATTAGAATTTTTACTTGCCTATGTGTCAAAGCACATGCAGAAATGCAGAAAACTTTGATAGTAAATTTTAAAGCTAACAGCTCTTAAAAGTAAACTGTTCTTTGTATGCTGTAGAAATTACACATTTTGAATGTGTGGGTATCTGCAACTTCTGACAGCTTAAGCAAGCAGGGGTAGGAGGCACATTTCAATGTCTTAAATATCTCATTTGAAACTTAATGGATTACTTCAGGCAGATATTTGTTGTAATGTTTCAGTATGGCAGAGAGAACATTACCTTTCAGTTAATTTCCCATCTGCAAATTCCTACCTGATGCTTCCTGCAAGTGATATGCTTAGTTCAATTCTTGAAGTCCATTCTGTTTGATATATAGGTGGTTATTTTCCATCAAGAATCAGAACTCTCTTGATCAAGATAAGAAAACGACCCGTGCCTTTTTTCCTCTGATTAAGTCCTCTATGCTCTGTTGATGGTGCCCATAAAGCTGGGTGGTTCTAACTGCCCTGTGCTGTGATAGTCAGACACCAGCAGATGGAGCAGGAAAATGAAGAATCTCCGAGTTGGTTGCTAATAAGGGTATGTTTAATAGAAGAATATGCTTAATGTTTGAAATAAGTAGCATGATGAAGAGTAAAGATCTATGTATCATGGTCAGCTTGACTGTACAACACTTGATCTTATAGCAGGGGATAGAAAGAGCAATGAAGTAAGAATTAAAACAACCTTAGCAAACACGTTAAGAGCAAAGGCCTTGGTTTTAGAACATGTCTCAGTTAAGCTCCTCTGCCTCCTGTACATTTGTTGTATCCCCCCTAAGCCCCTAAGATGTTGCTTCTACACACTCCCTGAAGAAGTCCCCTTCTAGGACCATCAGGATTCTGTCTCTCTAGATGCTGTTAAATGGTTCATTTTGACCATCCAAGTAGTTGCTAATGTTAAGCACCAGAGTAAACCTGAGCAACCAACTGTCTCTTCACTGTCATTTGCTGCTGTTACCAAGACTGACAGAACTGAAGTACGCAATCACACAGATATGGTAGGTCTTTAAGTAGCCTTCCTAAAGATGCATTGCTGGTCAAACTGAAGTTACAGGCTTGATATAGAAGTTACTGGGTTGGGTTCTTTGGTCTGTGTTATGGAGAAGGTCAAGCTGAGTGACCATAATGTTCCCTATTGGTCTTAAAGTCTATAAAATTCCTTTTGCATCATTTTATGACCAGTGTAGTTTTGAAAGTTAACTGAGAGTTCATGTAGTGCTCAGTAGGGAGGGAGAGAGGGGTAAAACAAAGCAGGCCATAAGCCAAATGAAAAACAAATGAGACTGAAACAGGAACCAGATGGCAAATAAGGAAGCCTGAAATCATGTGATAGACCAAGAGGAATAAAGGAGAACATGTATAACTCTTCAAGGAGACATACTATGCTGTGTGTTCTTGTTTGCACTGCCTTAGGTTTAGCGGTATCATTTTATTCCTGGAGCATATAGCATAAGGTGGCCAGACAGCTTTTAATGAGAAAATGAAGGGGGTAGTAATGGATTTATGTTCCAATAGGAAAAAGGTCATGAACTTGAGTATCAAGTTCAAATGGTGAACGCCATAACCAGTTTGGGAAGAACGCAACAGACCTCTGAAGGGATTTGCTGATCTTTGCTTAAATTATTCCTTGTCTAAATATAAGTGTTGGACTCCACTTTAACATGTGTATATAGCTTTGAAGTGTCAGCTCAAGAAATTACACAGCTTACAAAAGTGGTTGGTGAAGCTAACTTGCAGTTTGAATACAGGAAAAGTTCAATTGCTTTGAACCTGAACTGATACAAATACTATCAGTATTAGTGCTTTCAGACCTAAGACCATGTTAAGCCAAGACTGTTAGTCATATTTAATTTGGGGGGCTGTTCTTAAAGGCATCAAACTTAGTTTTCAGTTATGTCAACCGTTAATTACATTGGCATCCTTAGATATGGAAGTAGTGGATTAACTTTCTGTACCTCTACCAGTTTCATTGTCACCAGTGTCCCCAAATTCATTTTAAGATGTAGTATAAAAAACTTAATCCGTATCAAATTTTATTGTTAGGACACCAAAGATAATTGATTTGGGTACAACGTGTTGTATTGGAAATGCTTTTTAATGCACAGATTGTCTTCAAATTCTTACTTGCTCAGGAGCATATCTTTAACTGGACATAGAGCATCTTCTAGGCTGTAATCCATAAATCCTCTGAACCTCTTTTTAGAGGTTAAAGTTTCTAGTTGCTTAAAGATAAGGGAATTCTTGCCTTTAGTGATTGCAATAAAGACCGCAGGAATTGTAATAAATCCGTAAAATTTCTTAGCTGCTTAGAAACTGTTGTAGGTTACTATGCTTTACACTGGAGGCAACTGCAGGGGTTTGCTTAGATATACTTGCAAATATATATACACATACTCATATGTAAATATATATATGTACACAGACCTTTATTAGGCTCTAGCTTTTACGGCAGAACGACATTGCAAATTCCATACAGGACGAATGTGGAATATCCAAAGTGGGAGATGGAAGGTAGGCATTGTATATTAGACAGAGAATTGACAGTAGAAAGCTCTTCTGGAATTTGGGGAGCAGGGGAGGATTGGTTTGGTTTGGGGTTTTTAAAAATAATTTCAAGAAGGTACATTGACAGTTTTTAATGCCTGATTAGGGATTAATCTGTAATCTATACATTCACTGTATACTTCAACTGCTACCTGAATGCCAAGTCTTGGAAAGATTTCAAACATGGAACAAAATCCAAAGGATTCCTCTGGTATCCGAGATTCATGAGCCTCTGATAATAATGGAAACATCCTGAAATAAGTTTCTTCCATGAAATTAATTATTTTTAATATTCATTTTAGAAGCTAAATAACCATATCAGAAAGTCAAGTTCCAAACTTGCAGACCTGGTTCATACTCTGTTTATCAAGATGTAGAATATGCTACTATGAATATTATTTCAGAGCCTGGATCAGTTAATATTGAATTTATTTTAATTCTTTTTTCCCTGAAAGAGAAGGACCAAAGAGGAAATCTCATGCATTGTGGGATGTATTGCATTAGTGAAGGCGAGTCAGGTATCAGCCTACCAGTTCTCACTTCTCTAACTTGTCTGTCCTACATGTGAGATGCCATGCTGTGATGTGTTCTGGTCCTACCGTGCCTCACTTGTGCTTGTGAAACATGCAAAATCAGAAATGGGACTTGATAGAAATTGTTCCTGACTAGGAGATGGCTGCCACGTATTTCTGTGTAAAACTTCTTTGTTTGGAGGAAGTTTTTGCTATCGTGATCCATGTCATTCTTATTTCACAAGGGAGCTTCAGCTCTCGCTTACCCAGCGGTGGAGACTGAGAGGGAGTGTACAAGGCCAGGGATAGTTTGTGCTGCCAGTGGGCACTCTTTTTTTTTCCAACACAGCAAAATCTGGGGCCCGTGCCATGGCTGTCTGCCAGAAGCAAAATTACTACATGAAAAACCACTTTTCTTCTGCTGTGTTACCATATTTGTGATTGTGAGAAGCACTTAAGTTTTGTGTATTTTCATTCAAAGGAAGGAGGATAACAATAAAATGTTCCTGTGAGGGAGCTGTTGGCTTGGAATATGTTTCCAGCACACCGGTCTTCTGAACAAGCAGCCAGGGAATATCCTCTTGTGCTTGTTGCTGCAATGGAAAATGACTACAGGGAATTGGACTGATAAGAGATGTCAGCTACGTAATTTGCAGGTAGGTTACTCAAATTCATGCAGTAACTTATGATGGGATACCCTGATGCTTTGGACTGCAAATAAAAGTTTCCCTTTGTTACTTATTTATTTCCGTGTGAATACATATTTGTTTTGGAAACTAAGGCAAAGTGTTAGGAGGATTATAGCTAGTAGCTGTATAGAACATACTTGTGTGTAGAGAAGGGGATGAGCCATTTTAGGAAGAAGAGGAGCCATGTTCTAGTATATGTAAAGAATATAAGTTGTGTAGAATGAGTGAGCTTAAGGCTGGTTTGAGAATGGAAGAGGTGAGGTAGATGAGTATTTGAGGCCACCATCAATTTGAGGATGACCACTGGTATCTGGGGATAAAGAGTTTTTCAATTTTATGAGGACATGGCTTTTGGTCTGTGTTTAGTAATAGGAGCTACGGTCATGGGGAGTGGGTGACGTGAGTCTGTGACTTATTAGTCAGCTCTGTGGTTGTGTAGTTTGCATATGAGTAAGTTGCAGTAGTAGAAAGAAATATGATAGTACAATGAAAGAATATCCTTGTAGGTTTTTTCCTAATACTTAAACAAGTCTAAGAACTTGCTTGAAGATGTATGTTCTTCTGGAAGACAGTTCATGTATTCTATAACAACTCAGGAAGCAGGATAGTGATATATATACACATATATGCACATACATGCATGCATACATACATACTAGAACTGTGCATTCATGGCCAAGACTCACAACTGCTTCAACCAGAGCAGATCAGCTGCATTTATAAATACAGTTGCATCCTGCAGATGAACAGCGGGAGTCCAGTATTTCTAAACCCCTGACTTTTTTGGAGTTTGATATTAACCTTTGCTTTACACATGGAGGTTACAAAGTCCACAGAACTTAATAAATTCCTTTGAACTAAATGTAACAAAACATAGGGTTTTACAGATACACAGAATCTGTAAAAAGGCTCACTTCTGTACAGAACCCCTATCTTCAGGTGCCTCATGGTCTTAAGAAACACACCTACATCTGGGTACGCTTTGTTGTGACAAACTTTCTTACTCCTTCCTTGTTGGAGCTCAGAGATGAGTGTTTGCAAAGACTGCAATCCTTGCATTGGAGACAATAATGCTGGTAGGTTTCTATAAGGACAGAAAATACCTGTAACATGGGATATAGATTAAACCACTGCTAGTTTATTAGTAGAGAAGTATGAGTCCAAGTCTGGTTTAAGATAGGACATGTCTCATAAATTTTTATTGTGGATTTAAGTCTACAATGCAGTAGTTTAATCTCCTGGAGGCAAAATACTGTTCTGTGAGAATGCAAGTGGTCAATTTTGGGCAAAAGTAGGCTGTTCTGAAGGGATTTTTTTCTCTCCAGTTTCTAGGCAACCGTCTAGCTTATAGATCTTCTCAGCTTTGATATTGCATGTGGATATCGGAGGATCCAAAATATTCTAAGAAGTCATAATATGTTAGCTGAATGAAGCAAAACATTCTTACACTTGGTTTACTTTAACTTGTAGTTAAAACCGAAGGAAACTTCTGCTCTTTAAAAACAAATCACGTCACAGTGTGGAGTGTTGAGCAGCAATGCCTCCGCTGGAGCTCTCCTGTTGCTGTCTCCCTAGTAGCACGCTCGGTATTTGGTTTGCTCAGCTAAATGGAGCATGTCAGTGGGGCCAGCCTGCTTGCCAGCTCCTTGTTTACCTGAGGACTCCAGGTCACCTCTCTGCCATGCATAAAAATGCAGCAAAGACTTCGCTGTTGGGGTGCTGCACCCCGCAGAACAATTTGCCTGGAGATTTTTGTAAGAATGGAAACACGTTTAAATGGGGCAGGTACTGAATGCTCCAGTGCCGCAGGCTACGTTGTATGCTATATTTGAGCAGCACCCTGCAAACTAACCCAGCAACAACAGCAAAGAACTAGAAACTGCAGCCATTAGGCAGGAGCATGTGGCTGCAACCAGGAGGGCTCCCGCGCCGTCTCTCCTCCCGAGCTGTTTGAAGGCGAAGCTCTATGAATATGACATTCTTCATCTTAATGGCTGAATTAAAACATAAATTCTACTTTGGCCAACCCCAAACCATTTTTAAGATGAAGTCATGGGGGTTGGGAGGGAGGATCTGTAAGGAAATCAAAAGTTACATTCCCCGACTCAAAGGTAGCAAAGGGAAAGTGGGGATGACTTTTTTAGGCCTGTCAGTGAGCCAGGGTACTCCCCTGGCCGTGATAGACACAAAATTTCCTATCTTCCATAAAGTACACCATTGAGGCGGTGAAAATGATTGTCTGACTGGGTAGCTACCACCTGGCATGATACTGGGTACTAGTCTCCACTACACTTATTATCCGAGTACTCTTCTGTTTAGCTGGATTTTATCTGAGTTTGCTAATGATTTCAGCTTAAACCCATAATTTGGGGGAATAAACAAAAACATTCTTCCAGCCTTTTTTTTTTTCTTTTTCTTCTTTAATTTCACAATTTGTTTGTGAAGCTTGCAAAACTCACAAGAGGATAGTGAGTGCTTGTGGAGTGAAAACAAGTGAGAGCGCCCTTGCTGGGGTATTGATATTTCAGTTCATCACTGATAAACATTACAGAGCCAGTTGTGTGGGAGGGAGACTGGGCAAGGAAGAGGGACTAGGACTTGGTGGCAGAAGGGACTAACAGTTTTTCAGGAAATGTTTTGATTGTAATGGAAACTTATTACTCTGCTATGAAATACAAACATTGTGTGTTGTCAAGAAGTAAGAGCAGAGGGAAAATAAAGCTGGGCCTCAGCTAGCAGAAAACACGTAATATAAACAGGCTGGGAAGCCAGGTTTGTGGTTACGCTGGGACTATAAACCCTTGAACAAGCCAAACTGAATAGCTTTCAGTCACGCTGTCAGCTACAGGTTATTCCAGCACTAATCTGTTGTTAATGAAAGCAAAGTTGAGATGCAAGCTTATCAGATGTTCTGTCTATACTTCATACTCCCAAGGCATTTGGAGAAGGCGTTATGTGCCTCAAAATCTCAGGAACAGGTAATCCAAAGCAGAAGAGGAAAAAAATGCAGTACTGTTACCAGCAAATCTAAAAAGAAGGGTTTGAATAAAGGAAAATTTTTCTCTATTCACCTTGAACTTCAATCTCATTTCCGAGTGGATTAGTATGTATGTTAATAAGGCTGCCAGAGCAGTAATTATGGAAATGCAGGGCACTGGCTGCAGTACCTGAATGCAGTTCTAAATTTCTGAAAATACAGTGATAGTATTTCCTGTGAGAAGTGAAAAATCTCTACCATAGCAATACGCCTCCAGGACAGACTTTAATAGCACAAAAATGGAGTATTTCCTGTTAAAAACAATATTCCCACAGAATTTTGACACATACCTGTGTCACCTTCATGTAAAACCCATAGAGTAAGCGATTCTTTACCTCGCCCTCCCACCCCATGCAAAAGCTTTGACCGTGTTACAGTTAAGGTATACTTTCTGCTTTGCAAGCTCGGAATCACTTACCTAAAAGATCTCGCTCCTGCAGGACTAAAATAAACGCCAGCGCCCAAAGGAAAAGCATGGTGTCAGCCTCTCCAAGCTCTGCTGTAGTCCTGGTGGAGAGCCCCGCAGCCTCCCTTCCCGGCTTCGCATCCACTCCTCCGTCCAGCCGTTCGTGCTGAGGTTTAGCCAGAGTTAGGAGGAAATATGCCCAAGCTGAGCCAAGATTCTTGAGCTGTTCTCTTCTGCTTCCCTCCTTTTAAAAAACACCCTTCCAGCTCCACACAAAGTCCAGTTACCCAGGCAAGCTGGCAGTGGTCCAAGCTCCCCAAAGTTTTTTTTTTTTTTCCCCCTTGTATTTATTTATGCAGACTACAACTGGAATGTGCTGAAGAGCGTTGGATCCTGTAAATACAGAAAGTGGGGCAAGAAAAGGAAGGGAGAAAGGCGGAGGAAGGGTGCTGGATGTTTCTTTCCCTGTAGGATTTCATCTAGGGCGGGGAAAGCAGGAGCACTGGAAAACACAGTATCTTTAGACCTTGTGAGCTTACAGTGCTTTTTCCATTATTTGTTCATTTTGAAGATGGCAGAAACATCTTTTTTGGGCAGGACGAAGCGTGGCAGTGCTGTGGGAGGTGGCAACTCTCTGTGGTGCTTTGGATGGTGTCATAGGAGCTCCTGAGGAGCCGTCCGAGCTCTTTTCAGTTTGGCAGGTTTTTGAAATAGGTTAGACTTGGTAACATCGCATGCAAAAATAGCACTGCTAATGGTATTCTGACAACATGTGTGATTTTTAGCAGGATCTTAATTAAACGTTAATTGTTAGTCTTGAGGGGTTCATGGGTGCTGCCTGGGTAAGTGTCAGTCTTTGACCCCACTAGACTAGTGTTCAAAGACTTAAGGTATCTCCTTCCTGGTATTGTTCCTCATATTCATTTAAGTTGAGTCACCTTTTTTCAAACTATTGCAAGTAAAAGGTGAAAGGCCATTAAGGTGTCCTAGTCTATCCTTAAGGCTGTTGTCCAGGATAAACAGTGTTCTAACTATTGAAAATAAAAATCTGCAAACTAGAACATATTTCCTTAGTCTTTATCACCTCTCTAGCATTCAGAAAATCAAGTTATTTGAATGAGATATCTGAAAGTGAGCCTGTAGAGATGATATCGTAGAGTTCAAAGTATAATCACCCTCAGTGACTTCCAAATCAAGTTAGACTGTAAGCTCAATTACAAGGCAAAATAGCCTCAGTAATAAAGATGCTGTGATTGGAATTTAGCTGAGGCACTGATCAAAACAGGGCACAGAACAACCTCGGTGTATATTGAGCTGTCAGGGCCGGTGCTAGTAAGCTAACATTTTTATGAAATAGAAATGAAATTGGCTATGAGAATTAGAGTGGCAGTATTTTTCTGGGTGTTTTTGCTTAAATCACTACATAGCAAAACTGCAATTTTTACAAGTTCTTGAGAATAAATCTAATCATTTTGGCTGAAAAATTACATAAATTTTAATTTTGTTATAAACAGGTCTTTAGAGAGGAACTGCGACAGGTAACCGTGAGTCCAGTCTCTGTTTTATTCTGTTTGATTTTGAGACGCTGACGTGGTAGGCTATGATTTTTGAAGTGAGAGTTTATCTGCGCGTTGTCTGTGCTTTGGAGAGAGGAGGCTGAGGGGCAGAAGAAGAATATTTATGAATAGTTGGCTGCTGTTTTCTGAATGTGTTTGTCCTTTACTTTTGTCCTTTCTTAAGCAGAATCACCTGATGCATTCTCTGTATTGCAGAGAGCCTGTTCATGGATGCTTTTCTGGATGGTCTCTGATGTCCTCTACACCATACTATTAAAAAGCAATGAACATTCATTGAATCAGTTTTCCCTTCAACACACTATAAAAAATAATGCAATTTCTATTCCAGACCACCTCTGCTGAGGCCACTCACCCCCTTTACAGCACATTTCCTCGAGGTTCCTCCTGAATTGCTCTCAGGCTCCTGGAACAGTTCAGTCCCTCAAAGGCACTTGCTTCTTATTTTTACATGTTGTGTTATGTTTGACGATAGTGAGGTGCTGGTTTGACAGCCATGGAGAACTAAACAAAATAGTGAGAGTTTTCTCTTGTATCATACTCCAGGGGATTGTTTCTGTAATGAGAGGGAAGCTCTTTCCACTGCAGGGAAATGCAGCCAGAAAGAATACTTTTGCCAAGTGGGATGCTAGTTTTCAGGAGGACTACCTGTCCTGAGAATTTTGATGATCTTGGTTAATTATCTAAGATGACTTTTGTTATTCATAAATACTCATAATGAAGCTACAGATGAAGACAACTTAACTAGCAACATGAAGTACAAAAAATCCAAGGAGTGTAACAGAAATCATTAAATTGCAAAGTAGATTTTTCAGTGCAAGACAGAAGATTTGGGAGCAGCAGAAAGAATATGATACAAACCTATTTGTCTTCTGAAAAGCTGGTCAGTAACTGATTGCCATCAGCGAAAGCGTTCTTCAGCACATTCATCTTGGAAATGTCCATATATGAGAATATAATGAGATCATATGAATATAGGTTTGCACAAAACCCAGCTGTTGAGATGTTCCCAAGATACCAGGAGCCAAAAAAAGCATACCAGTGAACAGGGATGTGAATTTTTGCCAGCAAGCAGTCTGGTGAAAGGGAGAGCAAACACAAGGATTAAGTCTATTTTGGGAGTGGGATTTTTTGTACATCTTTCTGTATCTCTTTCTTGGACTAGTCAAATGCTTGGCAAAAGCAATAAATAAGTGCACAGTGATCCCACTGAGCGCATCGGGAGAAGGAACAGAATAAACAAAGGGCATGTGTCGGCAGAGGATACATGTGCCATGTGAAAAAGATCATATTGTTATTGGGCATGAAACCCTGCAGCATGGGCTGACAGAGGATACAGCAGAGCATACACTTGGCAAAAATTGGAGTGCACCATACTGCAGTCTCTTGGGACTTTAAGTGAGACAGAGAGAAAACTAAGTGGAGATTACTTCAGGGAATGAAAATATGGTAGAAAACTCATCCTTGTAGGGAGAGGAAAGTGCCTTACACTGAAGAGAAGGAACTAAAAGAGAATAATCTCTGTCGTGTATTTAACACTGGTGGATGATGAAATCAGTGGAAGGTTCGTGTGTCCTGCCTACCTGCCCCTGGGAGAAGATTTGCGTCCATTAGGGACTGTGGAGATTCCTTGGGCTCTTGTCACAAGCTTAATATCTGCTAGCTGCTCATGATCAGAAGTTCTTGCTACTTGGAGGCTGTTGAACACCTTATGTAAAATGAGGCTTGGTTCATGATCCTTTTAGAAGAGGTCAATTATTTTCACTCTCTTAATTTACTCAGTTTCTGGCTGCGGGGTTAAAATAATAGTTGGATAGATGTGGAAGCAGAATTTTGTTACCTGGAGAGGTTGATTTCCACAGAGCAGATTTGCAGCTTGTGGGCTGCTTCTAAGGGAAGGAGAAGCTTGCTCTGCAACCGGCGCATCTGTTTGGTGAACAGGTGAAAGGCCTCTGGCAGTGGTGATTTCACCAGAATGAAGTAGGCATTGCCATTTAAAGCTTTTGATAGTAGTGGCTCTTAGCACCACATCCCTGACAGTCTCCACTGAGCCTCCATGCCTCGTTCGTGGGGCAGCCTCGGTTGGTGTTACAGGTCTTGTGGGCTGCAGCCTTCAATGTGTGAATACCTTCAGGTTCCGTGCCAGTGCAATCCCCTCTCCAGTCTGTTATATATCAGCTTGTAGTAGTGTTTATTATCTTGATTTGCAAGGAACATCAAAAAGTGGGAAGTTCTCCTGCTACTGTCATAAAGGCATAACCTTTGACACTGTTAAAAAAAAATACATCACATGGTTGATGGTATGAGGTACTGTCAAAATCAGCTCTGTCTCTAATTGTACCCTCCCTGGAGAAGTTAACAAACTTATGTGTCATGGAGCAGACAACTCTGATCCAGCCTTCTTCAAAACAATACATTTTGTACTACGCCTAAAGCCAACAGTGAGTCAGCTACAGGAATTGACTCTCTTGTGTCATCTCGATGCCAACGCACTAGGCTGGATTCTGTTTGCCAGCATTAGGTAAGCATCCGATGGCTTCAGGCAGTTTTGCATCTGTGGCCTCAGCTTCCTGAGCAATCATCTGCGAGGAAACTGAATCAGAAAGCTGAAGGAAAAGGTAGGTCACATGGAATATTAGTGAATGATATTGTTTGTTTTGTATTTTAACCCGTTGTTAGAGCCTTTCATTTCACAGATCTCATACATTTTATGAAGCCTGGCCACGCCTCAGAAACCCCTATGAAATATGGTACGCGGTGTGCCTGTCCATTTTAGAGAAAGGAAAACTTTGTCTTAGCAAAACTGGATTAACTGTATTCCCAGCTAAATTAGTGACTCAGAAACAGACTCTTGACTCCCAATCTTGTATTGCACACATGGTAATCTGACAATACGTGCTATACTTTCTATTACAGAAGGCTGTGTCCCTTTGCTGTTGTAACTTTATGTCCACCCATTTGAGTCACATAAAAATGTGAAATAGATCTGTGAGTCCATGACAGATAATATTCTAGAAAATAATACTCACGGGGGAAGTACTTGATTATGCCCAAATTAGAATTACTCAGCTAGTGTCTTTAGCAGATCAGTATTGCAAACCGCACCAATTAAATGAGATAATTACTTGCAACTGGACCAACATTTTCATTCTGTGAAGGAGCAGCTAATATCTGAGAAGCTATTCATCTGTTGAATAGCACCTTGCTGAACACGAGTCATGACAAACAGCAGTAAAGCAGAAGTCTATGCTACTTAACATCTGTGTACCTTTCTCCATTAGGCAATGCATCAGCCATGTATATGAAGCCTTTGAATACAGGTAATATTTACCATATGAGGGACTTGTGAAGTGGAGATATCTAATGAAACAGAGAAACAGCTGGAAATAAATCCCATTTTGGATTACTAGTCAGCCTATTCTCCTTTCCTCTTAATTACCACAAGGTCACAGACAGATGCAAGGGAAAGAATGACTTGCCAGATAGAGAAGCCAAGCTAATCACTCCACTGCTGTTCCTCTGAAAATTTACGGTACATGTATTATTTTACAGCCAATGTAGTAAAAGTCCTAGGTTAAGACTCCTTTTAAAATATGTGTGTCGGAGGAAATATAATACTGTAGCAGGATAGTAGTAGTTCCTTTGTTATTACAGATCCCTCACATCTTTAGCTGCAATTTTTCTTCAAGCATGCTTCTGACACATGCTTCTAGGCAGAGACTGAACAAGAATGTGTATGAATTTTTTCATCCTGCTGTCTGCGTAGTTAATCACACGGTGGATCCTGTCCAACAAGATTCCCCAACAGTACAGCTATCTATTACTGTATGGTACTGGCTTCTCACCTCTTTAATTCCAGCTGCAAAACTGCATTAAAAGACAACTTAAATACTTTCATAATGCCACTATTTAATAGGAGAATTTCTGGTAGTTGCCCTAGGGCAATTGTGTAATCAAGAATGGGAAGAGAAGTGCCCATGAAACAACTTCTATTAGAAGTTGATCCAAGGCATGAAAAACCTTGTGAGAGTATGAACAAATGAATAGATTAACAAGACTAGCATGCACCACAAGCTCTGGAAGCAGGGCGTTAATTCAGATTGTTAGAAAACAGATGTGGACTCTAGTTTTCAGTCCTTCACCCCTTATTTTGAATTTTTTTCTAATGAAGTGTGATCAGTTCCATATGTGCTTGGGGGGAGGCTGATGGTGGTTACACCTGCTATTAGTTTGCTGCATCTGCATGGATATTCCAGTTAGTGTTAAGGATGAAACAAATAAGAGCAAGAATTATGACCTGAAGCAAAGCCCTTGCAGGAAATCAGGATAGCATGGATGCTGTTTCTAACGCCAGATTTTAGGACATCCTACCTTGCTTTAAGAGACCAGTCGGCTCTAAGTATATTAAAATATCGGTTACAGTACTCTGTCCAGATGTAGTAAAATGCTTTAAATTATCTGTCCCAACTGTCCTTTAATTCAGACCCACCACTGGAACTCATTGTAAGAATAACAGAAATATTATTTCTTAGTTCAGATATTCATTTATGTCATTTTGTATTTTTATTTCTGTAAGTGCTTTCTGTTTTTTCCTTCTTGGATAGTACTTTTCACCAACTACGCAGTAAAGAAGGGACAATTTTCTGTTTCACAGCAGTGACTATCTAAGGTCTCTTCTAATTAACATCGAGAAAAGAGGAAATAGAAGATTAGAGGATAGAAAACGTGGAAGGGGAACGGAGGGCTCATTGCATGTGTTCAAGGAATAAGAAGCATCAGAAGTGAGGATGGAGAAGTCACGTGAATCGTCAGGATGCTATAAATAGTTCTGAGGTAATCTCTTCTGTTTAAACTATCGTTAGGAAAGTGAATTAGGAGAAGCTGATGGCACGAGAGGCTGTGGTTTGAATTTAGAAGAAGAAATTACACCAGTCCAGGGTGCAGAAACTGTTCTGCTGGTGTTAGATACTAAGACCAAGAAACCACCAGTGGGAGGGACTTGATTGCACGGCCTTGATGGAGTCGGCGGAAAGAGCGCGTGGGGCCGGGCAGAGCCGAGGTGCGGTGGTCCGGAGCAGCCCAGCGGAAGGGCAGGGCAAGGAGCGCAGGGAGCAGGCCGGCGGCTAGCGTGGGCAAGCGTCACCTGGCAGCGAGGGAGCTGCCTCCCGCCTGGCCGGTGAGGTGATCCCGTTCCGTCTGCGCGGCCGCCAGGTTACCCCAGGAGCCGCTCCGTCTCCCAGCCCGTCTTCGGCTCAGGTGACTCTTTCGTTTTGCTCTTCCCGCAAGGGCAGTCGACAAAGCTGAGGGCTGGGCTGGGTACCAGTGCAGCGTGAACTGTAACCCGGAGTTCAGTGTTGTAATTAGACACAGCGGGAGGAGAGGGAAGAGGATTTAGATCAATGAGAGTCTAGGCCAAAGTAACAGACCCTGAACTGTTATGCACTTGATCTTGAGCCTGCTTAGGCTGGCGGGGAAGCAGAAGAGTTCCCATAATTGCCGATGCTGAGAGGGGCCGGTGTACGGCACCCTGGCAGAGCATTTATTTACATTCAGCAGAAACCATCATCTGTTCTTCACTGCTGTTGGATATCTAAGCAGTGACATGTCAAACATCTTTGCCTCTGAAAGCATCCTGTAGTAGTTATTAATAGACTGCGGCAAATCAGAATCCCTTTGAGAGCAAGTCTGTAAAAAAAAAACAACAAAAAAAGCTAATTCTGTTTCAGCTCACGTCCACTTGCCGTTTGAATACTTGGTGATCCTTGTTAGTGAAAATAAAGTTAATGATTATAGTAGTAGTTTGAAATTATATGGTGCCCCTGTGATGTTCCAATGCCATCTGAAATAGCGGAAGGTGAAGCTGCCGATCACAGTTGCTGTGCTCTGCGCAAACATACACATTTTCAGGGATTCACTGTATGGGCTCCTTTCCTCTAATGTGAACGCAACCACATGACCAGTGTCTTAGACGCAGAAGGACAAAAAGCCTGGAGTCAGTGATAACATAAGGTAACTCATGTTACCCAAAGATATCTAGACACAGTCTTTGCTAGTTAATATCATTTTGTGAGGTGTATTTGAATAATTATTGGATACTTTAGTGCATCTGCAATGCTAATTTACTGCCTCTGCGTGTGTTAAAAATGTTATCCTACAACTTGAAATTGAGATAAGCAGGATATCACAGAGCTAAATATCCCAAATAGCAATGCAAAATGTTTTGCTGGTTCTTGACAGTTATTTAGTCTCAATAGTAGTGTGTGTGCATTTTTTTTGTAACAGCAAAGCACAAGCTTTGTGCTGGAGTTCCCAGCTTTTGCTCAGCTGTTGAAATGTATTGGTTTAGTGTCTTAGAATTAGACCTCTTATGGATATAAATACTATTTTGGGGGAGATAATTTTTGCACCTCTAATGTAAAGTTTTGCTCTTTGTCTTGAGAAATATCTCATCCTTTCTGCAAAATATTTACCTGATAAGCAGGAACAGTCTGTCCCACGTAGTAACTTTACATGAAGCACTCCCAGGCTTCCCTCTAGCCTCTTTTGCTAGCAAATATGTTCTTTGAATTGATGCCTATCCTTTCTCTCAGCCACTGCAAAATCTAGCTTGAGGAAGCTAGATCTGTTTCCACTGATTTCAATCTACCTTATCAGTCTTTTCTCAGCTCTCTAAAGAAAACAAATGGGAACGTGACATTTCAGTACCATGGGTCGGCTGCTATCTGACAAATCGAAACACTGGGGGCTGAAACTCTGGTCTGCTCTATAAATATTGATTTATGCAGAAACTGAGATGGAAGTGAAATTAGAATGCTAAATTAGAAGGAAATGTGAAGCTTTTTAGTGTCTGTTCCTTCTTTTTCTTTCCTTTTTTTTTTTTTTAATTGGCAATTCTTTTTGAATTATCTATATTTATTTATCCATACTGATTATTATAGTGGTTTACCACCACATTTGCATCGATACAGTGCATAATCCTAAATTATCATTTTGGTTTTCTGTGTTGCTACTCTCTGAACAACTTTTATTGTTTTTCTTGGCTTAACTGCAGACTCTCTCCACCCTCTTTCCTTCTGCAACAGATCAAATTCTGCAAAGAATTCTCTGCTTTGGATAGACTATTTCTTCCCACCCATGCTGTTCTCACTGAGGTTGGAAATGGTATTAATTTTATTTAGTGTGGGGAAAAACTTGGCTAACCCTTCAAAACCATCCTTCAAGTCCTGTAATTCAATGGAGTCTTTATTTACAATGGTAATAGCTATTTCTCCCAGTGCTGTCCAAACTGAATTCTCTCTGGTTACAAGAGAATGAAGCACTATTTTCCATTTTCACGGCAAAATGGTCCCATTTTATTTTTCAGTTTGAGGAACAAGCAGCAAAACCTTGTTTAGAAGGTTTTCTAGGAAAAGAAGCAGCTGTTAGTTCCCACATTATGCTATCTTTTAATGGCTTTTGTGCCAGGGACTGAGGGAGGAAGGCAGGCAGTCACATACAACCTGGTGAGCGTACGACTGTTATTCTGAGACTTGGATTTTCCACTTCTTTCCAATCCTAATCCTTGATTTTACACACTAGCACATGAGCACTGAGTTTCAATTCTGTCCCTTGATTAAAGTGGTGGGGTTTTTTGTTTGGGGTTTTTTGGGGGGGGGCGGTTGGGGTGGTTTTTTTGTTGTTGTTTTTATTTTTCTTTGGACTCAGAATTATCTAAGTACCAGATAATAGTATTGTATGATGTGGATAATAACACTTCTCACGAATTGCCATTTCAGATGTCTACAGTGCCCCGATAGAGGCTGGTGTTACTGAGGTCTCATACCTAACTGGTATGCCTAAAGCTGTGCAGATGTGAATGATGATTTCCTTGCACACACACAAAAAGTGTGAGTGGTGACAGTGTGGAAGATGTAAATGAAACCTTTGGAAAGCTATACGGCACTGAGGTGCAGGCTTTCTTCCCTTAGGACCCATCAAATAGCAGCTGGGAGGAGGTAAGAAACTCTAGATTTAAAAGAAACATAATCTGGGGAAGACCTGTAACTTGTAGTCATCCTTGACAATTTCATGGCAATTGTGTTGGGTTTTACTGACCGTACCAGCAGTGTAATTATGTCTTACATCTTACCTATCCTCTCTCTCTCATATAAAAGGAAAAAGTCAAAGATGAAAGGTATTTTTTCCTTCCCGCAGTGGTTATGGTTTTTTTTGAAGCACTGCAAACAGGTTTGGAAGTGTCTATATTAAATTATTCCAGGTTGTGGTTTAAGAGAAGTAGGAAAATGGTTATTTGAAGAGTTTGGTTAGAATCTGTAATACTCCAAAATCTGTGCCAGGCTTACTTGGAAGTTGGAAGTTAGATAACTGGTCTCCAAATAGGCTATAGCTCAGATCAAATCAATGCAAAAGGCACAGAAAAGTCACCCTCAGTCTATCCCAGGACAGCTCCTTTGTTGTTCACATGTTAATTCTTTGGTTAGTCTTATGGTCCATATTTCTAAATCTTCAAGCAGTTCGTGCACCAATCCCTAGATATTTAGGTAACTTGTTCATTTTCCATATGTTCTGCTCTGATGGTAGTGATTGGCTTGATCCTAATCAAGATGAACAAATATAATGAAAATATATTTCAGTCTGTTAGCTAAGAGGCATTTGACTTTTCAAAGCAAAGAGTCAGGAGTGAGATTGTATGCAAAATGTTTTTATTAAAAGGTGATACGCTATAGAATATTTTTGCTGATTGAAAGAAATGAGGGCATCCTGGGAATTCCAGGTGTAGCAGACAACCACCTCTTGCAGACAGTTGATTCAGAGCCACCCAGTTTGAAAAAGGAATTGCTGGAAGACTGGATCAGGGAAATCACTAATGGGATGTAGCACTTTTATAGCCAACTAGTTCAAATGCATAACTGGTCTACCATGACCAGTGTGGTTTTTGATGTAAATGAAGTAGATGGCACGATAGGTAAGAGAGGCTGGATTCCCTCCCCACACCTGACTAGATGCCTGGAGTGGCAGTGGGAAGGACGCTGTGCGACACCCTGCTGCCGTGACCTTCGCTGTTTGCATCCACCTTACTGGTTGTGCAGCTCCTGTAGCGATCACAGCCCTCTGCTTGGGAAAAATGTCTGAAAAGGCAATGAAACCAGGGAAGGAGCTGTAAACTCCATCATGCTGTTTTTGTAATAACTATTCAACAATGGGTTAATCTAGTTCAAGTATATTAAACCTTGAATCAAAAAGCATAAAATATGGACTTAAATTCATCCCTTGCTAAACACGCCTTTAATCAGATGCTTATGAGCTTTGCAGAAATATTGCCTTTCCACAGACATTTCTAACAGCGTTGATACAGGAGCAAGAAGTTACTTAACTCTCCGTCCTGGCCAGCCCTTTTCTCTTCTGCTCTTACTCTAAGATCAGGCATAGATTTTGTGCTCTCCATTAAAGAAATAAACAGCAAAAAGGAAAACCAGGCACTTGAATCTGTTTATATAGAAGGCTAAATTTCAGCCCTCCAGTTTGCAGAGAGTTATGAACTGGAAACTTAAAAATTCAGGAGAAATCAGACTCAAGATTTAGTTGTGTCTGTTAGAATAACACATTAATAATACCTGAGGTTTGGCTTTTGCTTGCTTTCTGTTTGCAGTGTTTTCACCAGTATTCGGCTCTCACTATTTGCTGGTGTTTTAGGAGTTTTTATGATAAATCCTTTACAAAAACACCTGAAAAGTATTAAGGTGTAGAAATATGGGTACTTCTCCATGTGAAAAGCTTCATGAGAAAATGTTCCTTCAGGCAATTTTGAAGAATTAAGAGAATGCTTCGCTTTTCTGTTGTGCACAGTGTTGAGTGATACACTGAAAAGAAACAATGGTCTGTGCTTTGGTGGTGTTACTCTCACCCAGAAAATAGTGTTGTTACAATTCAGGGTAATTCTCACTTAGTGCGATCCAATACAGGGATCCTTTGAAGAAGTCTAAAACAAACTTACCATAAAGTGTCAGCAAATTTTTTTTTCCTTTATAAAACTTAGGACTTGACATTGCAAAGAAAAGCATAATTAATTAAATAACAAAAAAAGAGCTTTATTTGCTGTAAAAATGAGTGAAACAGTTCATTTTTATGTAATTTTAATTTCTGATAAGAAAAAAAATTAACAAGCTTAAGCAGTAAATCTGATTTTGATGACCTTTAGTGTCAATTCAAAGGCACAAAACCAACATAAGTATTTTGGTGTGAGACTCTGCCCCTAAAAAATGTCATTTATGGGGGTATTGCCTTCTGCTGGCAAGTTCTGGTTCTTGGACAGCAGCAGCAGATACGGCATATCCTGCTAATAATTGCATTAGTAAAGACAAAGGAAATAAATAGGAGTTTTCTGGAGAAGGATATTAGGACGAAGTGGGAGACCAGATTAACTTCCTAGATAAAGGCAGCTGAGTTATTTAAAGGGTTTAAATAACAACAAAGAGAGATGTCTCAGTCAGAGAAGACACACGGGTACTAAAAAAATAGTGCCTGTGAAAGGTTGCAAAATCCAGTGGCTCTAGAAAGAGAAAGCGGGACTGCCGTACGGCCATCCTCTCTGCGTGCACAGGCAGTGAAGGTGGTTACGTGAAGTGGTGGACAAAGCGTAAGAAGCTTGTGAGGACAATGAAGTTTGACAGGCAAGAATGAAAGGAAGATACATCTAATAATAGTGTGTGTTTAACCGTTTATCTCTCATTAAGGAAATAAGCAGCTCAGAAAATGGCCATAGTTAACTTACAGCAATTAAGGGTGATGCAGTACCTTCTAAGACACTGCACAGTCAGCGTTTCCAGCACCCACTTAGGTAAGGGCTTTGAATGGATGTTTGACATGGACCTAATCTACAGCAGAAATTTCCAAATATCCTTTTTCCCTGGTGAGCTGATTGTCTGGGAGTGTTTTAGAAGGACAGTGATTCAATGCTTCGTGTACTTCTGTCCTGAAATAGCATGGTGAATTTGTTTCCAACTGCTTGGCCAAACGGTCCCAAAAATCCTTTTACCAGTTTTACGTGATCTACAAGAGCCGATCACAGATCAGGGCCTCAATTTGGAGGGAGCTGAATTCATGTCAATACTTGAGTGCATCGATCCGGACTCCCAGACACCTGAAAGCTAGGCATTGCAATTTTCACTACTCTAAGTTCCCTTTCCCGCCCACCGTCGCGCTCCAGATGTGTTATGAGCAAAGCAGTAGCAGTGAAGTGCTGGCAGCAGCCGACCGCCTTTTTGTCTCTTCACTTCTGGCAGCAGCGTGCTGCTGGGGTTTGGCCACGTGTAGCACAGGTCACCTCCACAGCCTGCAGACCCACCACCTGGAAAGGGAAGGATAAAGGGGTTTTGGGTGGGAGAGACAGGAAAAAACGGTGAATCTGGAGCTTCATCTGTACTGATGAAGTCAGGGAACACGGACCTGTCTGCCATGCCAGTGTAGGGAAGGCTCCACCAGCACAGCTCAGAGTTTCCTAGAGATCCCAGAAGACTATTTGATCATTTATTCTGACTCTCCCATACAAAGCAGATTGTAATATTCCTCACGGTACTCTGTGGAGACGGTTAGGTCACAGCTTGGGTTAGATTTTACAGTGTGCCTGTTCTCTGTCTTGGAGGTTAAGATTTTGTTTGCTACCAGCAGAAAGCAGAGGGTACTGAGGGACCACTGATACCTGGGAAGGGACACCTGGTCAGTCCCCGAGCAGCCTGGAGCCTGCGCTCCATCAGGGCTGTATTCCAGAGGAGGGCAACCACAGAAGGACCCCCAGCTCCCACCCCCACTGCACAGCTGCCCTACATCTGGAAATCTGGCACTGCCTTTGCTAACGCTCCCTCAGGGCAATGAAGAACAGATTTAGATGTTGTTGGTTTTTTTTTTTTAATATCTGTCGCTGCCGTGTTTTCCCTAGATGATCTTTTCTTTTCTATCTGTAGATCTAGATGTTTCTGGTTTTCTGCTAGAAGGACTTGTGCCAAGGGAAGACCTGAACGAACTAATCGGTCTCTTCTGCACCTCAGTCATGAAGACCCATGTCCCTTGGTGCTGCCTTAAAGGATCCCTGCAAATGACTCAACCGCCACAAAAAAGGCCTCCCTTTTCTTGCTGCTTCCATCTACTCCAGTGCATGCCGTTAAATCGCAGGTCTAGATCATGCTCCACAGCTAAGCAGTAAGTAACTAAAGCTTCAAGTGTCCTGTTAACAGAGCGTCACCGAAGCGTAATCCAGGCCCTGACTCAAATTGACAAGGACAGGTTGGCCTCTGAAATAATCTCTTTAAATAGCAGCAGCCATCTCTCTCGAAGGCAATTCCCTCCCCCAGCCAGCGCTGGAGAGCTGCTTACAGCACATCGCCCACTATTTCCCACCCAGGCACTGCAGGGCTGGCACTTCTCACAGGCAAGTGTGTCCCCTGCCCGCAGTCTCCCAGCTTTGCTTTGCACCAGGAATTACAATGAATTTTGCAGCACAGTTTCTCTACTCCAGGGTGTTAAAAAACAGAAGTCCCAGAGACCGCTCCAGGGAAGATGAAGACTACGATCCTTTCTGGCAAAGGTTGGAGAATATTGCTGTCTGACTTAGAGCTAGAGCGCTCCTTTCCTCCCCCTCAGGGGTCATGGTCAGCCCTCGGGGTCCACCCAGGGCCAGGCCCATGGACATGACAACCCCTGGACCCCTCCTGCCTCCTTACAGTGCCGTAGTTGGAGTTTTGCTTCACCTCGTCGTTTATTTAGTCGCTGTGCTGTATAGGTAATGCTTTCTTTTTCCTTTCCGTACTTTCTAAAAAAAAAAAAAAAGGAAAATGTTTGTAATTTTCCAATATCTCCCAGGGTTCTGTGGTTCAATTGCTTTTGGGGTCATCCACTGGGAGCAATGGAGCTGTGAGTACTCTAAGCCTGTGGAGTTCAGCTTTTTCACTTCTTCATGAGAACGGTATTAGAAATAACCCTAGACAGGCTGATGGACTGCTCAAAATGTATCTTAGGATAGTGTGTATCAGATCCTGTTATTACAGATGTTCTATGGTTGTCTTTGTTCCGGTGCTTACGGTCGCCTTGAATTCCTGTTTTCAGGCTTGGATGGTGCAGAGGGAATTTAGGAGATGTCTAGTGCCCTTGCGTAGCACCAGCTGGGGGGTGTGCACCCATGTGGCATGGTTGTGTTTGCACAGCCTCGCTCTTAACCTTTTCCATAGTTGTTTTCTCCCCCAATTTTATTATCTGGACACCGCTAGCAAGATCACAACCTGATGTTGCCAGATGTGGTATAAACAAGGGGCAATTCTCGTTTCCTGCATCCTGCCAATAGTCACAGATGTTGGTAATATTTAAAACATAAATTGTTTCAGTGGGCTCAATGCTGTTAATAAACCCTCATGGAACACCAAAGGCAAGATTCCAGTTCTGCATTGAAAAAATGGCTTGCCCAAAGTCACGCGTGATGTGATGTGGTCTGCAGTGAACTGAGAATCTTAAACCAGTCCTTTCATCACAAGACCACTCTTTCCTCTAGTTTGAGTTATGCTACTGGTTCTTTATTACAAGTGAATTATGGAGATGTGTTAATCACCAGAGAACCTCTAAACTCAGAATATGTTTAACTTAAAGAGGGGAAAAAGTTTAATTACTTGAAGAGTTTTAACTGCCAAACTGTGTGCAGTGTTTGATAGTGATCATTTGACATTCACAGCTGTGAATGTCCTGTAAGAACTGCTTAGAGGGATGGGTCTGTTTGAGGGACACTTGGAAGGTGTTGAAGTAGAGGTAACCAAAAGGGGTGACCTTCTGAGTTGTTCTTGCTTTCAGATTACTTTTTCTCATGTTATCTGTTTAGCAGCTGACAGCCAGTTGCCATTGCCAGCAGTAGGCAATGACATTTCAGTAGAGTGTACAGAAGACTGGCAACGGATTATGACCACAGATGAAGGCAGGCTCAGGCCTGGTAAATCTGACTTACTGAAAGTAAGGAGATATTTTATCAGAAGTGATAATACAGCTTGGTTGTTCCCTGCCTGAGCCTGAGCTTTCTTTGCATTTGTTGCTGGTGTAGCATCACATGGTTTTGTCAGACCTGTATGTGGTGAGTGCTCTATCTCAAAGCTTGGTTATTATGTACCTATCTATGCTGGATGGTCACAGCGCGTACATCCCCTAACATTCGTGTCATACAGGCTAGTAACTAAGCCCTGATGTCTTCGTCTTTAAGACACTCTGATAAGTAGCCCTGCTACGAACTTCCTGCGAGAGTCTTAGGCAAGTCGCTCGATCTGTCTGTGCCCCAGTTTCTATCAATAAAGTTGAGCTAATATTCACTGAATTTGTCTTTCTGTTGAGGGGAAGATGTTAGTGATTCCTATGTGATTTAGGAACAATCACTTTGTGTAGGATTTGGGCATCTGAATGTCAGAGATGCATTTTAAATTTCCATCCTGTAACTGCCACTAGTTGGAGTGATACAGTCTCAAACGGGTGTTTCTAAGTACTAGTGTTATACAAAATAATGATAATTTGAGAAAGTAATGTTTGAGTGCAGTATTGTCTTTGATCTGTTTTTACTGCATTGTCAAAGGGGGATCTAGCGTGTTCCTTCTCCATGCCTGGGGTTGTTTACTTGTGACCCTGTAGTGCTGTGGAGGACACTCGGACACTATACAGTGCAGTCACCTAGAATTACTAGCAGTGAAGATGACATCTGTTACGATGCTTCTTGCCATTTGTATCTCAGAAAGCCTCAATTTTTCTATCATTTCTCTTTCATAAAGACCCGCTTGCACAAGCTGCTGAGATGCTTTTAAGAATTGCTGCTATTGCAGCATTTGGATGTGTTTGGGCGGGGGGGTGGGGAGTAGATGGAACAGGAATGTTTAGGAGCTATTGGGAAAGGGGATTGCAACAAATGGGGAAGGTATCAGAGGGGTGTGGAAGGCTCAGGCATCCGGAAGGGTCAGAGAAGACAGGGCTGAGGATGTGGAATAAGAAGGATTAATGGAGCTGGGGAGGTTCTGGGTAAAAGAGGGATTTGGATGAGGGAAAGGGCCCTCTCTGTCATATCCCGGGATTACCTCTGTCTCACCCCTTTGAGAGGAGATCCCAGCCCTAGTCACATCTCGGTCATAAGCCGAGTGGACTGCTACCTGCAGCAGGCTGCTCCCCCTGCCTCACCCCCCAGTACGTGACCCGTCTCTGCTCAACACTTTGAGGAATGAGGCAGAAGTGACTTTAAGGGGGTCACTTTTTGCTGTAATAAGTATTCCAAATTTGCAGGCATAAGATCTGAGCCCGTTTATCCGGAAAGCAGATGACAAGTATGTCTAAAACCGTATCTTACCAATGTCTGTTGCTCGCGTGCTCCAGGAAGGTGTTCAGGGAGCCTGAAGGTGATGGCAGCATATAGATATGAGCTTAAGAAACCCCAACCCCCAAAACATTAAAAAAGAATGAAATGAAAAATCCATATGTAGATAACGTGCACATGTGTGTATGTGTGCTGATGAGTTAATTACAGGCTAGCCCCAAGTCATTGGAGTGGTTTGAAGTGGTATTCAAGCTTAACGCTTTGCCAGTTTGCACCATGCCACTGATCAGTCCAAGTCACGCATTGGAGTATGAAATTCTCATCATGGTGTAGACCTATAAGGATGCTAAGATATAGAACTTGTACCATACTGTCAGTCCCTCTTCATGGTGAGTGTGTATTATTGTGAATGCAGATGATAAAAACTGCTGTAGAAATGACAAAGAAATGCTGAGTTTTCAGTCTTATGCTAAAATTTCTTTGTTTCCTTTTGTGACACTTGAATTTCTATCTGTGAAGCAGCACAGTAACATGGGAATGTACGTCCATAATTTGAACTTCATTTCTGCCTCAAAACACGTTGTTGTGACCTATTTTGTAAGAGGTGTAAAAGCTGCCAAATGGGCCAAATGCTGACATTGGGTACATCTGCAAATCAAAATGGCAACACTGGGTCAGACCAAAGAGCGGTCTACCTCTGTGTCTTCTCTGCAGTGGCGGCCAGTAACAGGAGCTTGGAGAAAAATAAAAGCCACCTAAGATGGTTTTTCTCGTATGCTTTTGTGGAGTCTGTCAAGTAAGTGCTTAGGGGCTTCCTGGATCACAGGTTGCTTCTTGAATGATGTGTTTATTGGTCACTATTAGACCTACTTCCATATAGTTGCACAATTTTTTAGGAACCCGTTTATACCATTGTCTTTCATAGCATCCTGTGCAAATGAGTTCTATGAGCTAATTATTTTCTGTAAGAAGGGAACTTTTAAATTTTCTATCCCATACTTTCATATGATCTCCCCCTAATATTTATACTGGGAGAAACAGCGACTAATCCTTCCCAGTTGGCTATTTCCTGGACATCCGTGACTGCAGATTTTTTGCTCCTTCAGTTTTGGAAGCTGAAGAGATCCAATATATCAGTTCAATCTGTTTAGTCTGTTTCATGGATCCTGAGGAAGTCAATCTGCACGTGCTTCATCTGACAGGGACACGTAATTGTCCCGTCATTGCAGGATAGCTGCGTGGGCATTTCTTTCTCCTTGTCACAAAGGCAACAGTTGTGGTCTTTAGGTATAGTATGCACTACTACTGCATTTTATCTTCCCAAAATTATTTATGTTGTTTTGATTAATTTCTTAGTTTATTAATATTACTCTTTTTCCAAACTTGTTTTCCCCAGTGCTATTTAACTTGATGAAAATTATCAGTATGTTCAAAAAACCAAATTGGAAACAGAAAAATTATTCATTCCGAGTTGTTGCTTTTTATCATTCTAAGAGTACATTTTGGCACACACTGTCTTTGCATTGGCTTTGAGACTTTAAACTATGTAAAGCTATCTGCTTAAACAAATTATATTTTTTCCAGTACCTTCATTATTCACAGAATGTCTGCATACGGATCTTCTCTTTTATTTTTTGCAGTTATGCTGAGCAGCTGTTCTTGAAAAAGTAGGTTTATAAACTGTATTTTCATGTTTGCTTTTACTAATCACTTTAAAGGTAAAATGTTGTAATTTATAACCATGTAACAAAGCTTGCCAGCTGGATGTTTGCTTTATGGCTGGAAATAAACAGGCTTTTTAATGAAAACTTTCCCAGACAAACTCCAAAAAAGGAAAGCGACCCATTTGAAAGGAGCAATGTTTTATAATGCCGGGGTTTGTATTTATATTGGCTCTGGTGGGCATGATCGCTAGAACAGGGGCCATAACTTTGTTACTATGCACAAGAAGTCACGTGCTGTCTTTTTGTGCGCACTTGCATGCTTTGCTGCCTGCTTTGACTGCTCCTGCAAAAGAAATTCGTACTGAGGTGATCTATGCCAAGCATACGAACTGTGTTTGCGGAGAGAAATGCATCTGACTCAACAGGGTTATAAGTTGCCCGTTTGCGATGGATTATCAAACCTCAACCCACTGTTTACCTTGGGAGTTTGAGAGCTCTCAGTGGGTCTGTGGCACACCCAGATGGGTTCAATAGGGAAAAGAGTCATTCGCTGATGTAAATGAAAAATATGTACATAGAAGGAGAACAAAAATTCATTTGAAATAACTATATACAATACGTACACATACAATAGCATGATGATATTGCTTTGGTAATGAGGCTGCTGGCCTTCCAGATGCAAATGGATGATAGTTTCCATGTTAAATGTTGAGATGGTAATGTTTCAGATGTGCTTTCAACCTATCTCAGGCTTGAAAAGCCTACACATATTTTACAGCTGTTTGACTTCTGTTCTTTTTTTCCAATGGTCATAAGGCGTTGCCTCCGTCAGCGTCCTGAGCAGGTATTCACTGTTCATGAGAGCAGTGCTGCAGGTCAAGGACTGAGAACGCGATTTACTTCCCTCCTTTGTTCTGCCAAAAAAAAGAAAATCCAAGAGTAGGGGCAAAAATCAGTATCCCGTTTTGGTCTTTCTATTTGCAGATAAAAATATTTGATGGCACTAGTGTGGTGAGGCATTACCCTGTAGTTTGTGCTTTCTAGCAGAATCCTGGTTCATCAATGGACTTTTTGTGGTCATCTTTGGCTGGGGTTTTTTATGGACTTTTTGTAGTTGATTGCAACATATGCAAGGAAAAAGTGTGAATTTATCTCCTATCTCAAATGCCAATCAATAAAAAAAAAATACCTGGAAAAATCACAAATTTTTGATCTACTCATATATTTTGCGCTACATATACCCTTTTTAACCCATTGCCAATGTAAGAAATACCATTCATTGCTAATGCTTGCTAAACATTTCAGATAATATGTTTAGAGGTAAGATGTGTATGTTCTTCTCTTTTTTGGAGTGGTTATGAGCTACTGTGATATGGAAAATGTTATTTTTGGGGGGGAGGTGGGGAATGAACTCTTAACAGGGATGTGGCCTCTTAGATGATGATAGCTGTTGTTTATGCCAGAGGCTGTGCTGGAACAAGTTCACGGGGAGGCAGTCTGATCTGATTCTCATCTTTGCATTACGCTAACTAATATGCATGAGAACTGGAACACTGGAAGCTTAACATCTTTATGAAGTATTCCAACCCTCTAACCCCAAAGGAGCAGAAACGCAGGAAAGTATGGAATAGAGCTACTTGATAAGCTATTTAATCTGAAGGCAGAATGCCTGCTATTTGGGTGCATCAGCTTTAAGATACGGTATTGGGAAAATATTGTAAATCACAAGTGTCAACATAAACAAGTTACAAATGTGTAAATGCTTTATTTATTTATCTTAGAAAATTAATGTTGGTCTCATTAATTTTGGAGAGAGAAGACCTTGCTACAAAAATTGTCCTTTTTTTTGTCTCCTGTGAGGATACACAGAATGATTGATGCTACTGGTATATTACTTGATTCAAATAACAAAACCTTTTATGTTGCCCATATTGTTATGTGAAGTCCTCAGTGGAACAATTGGAAGGGTAATAAGAAGCAGAGCTACTGGCACAGATTATTGGGACCACAAAGAAAATGGATGACACTGCCAAAAGTGGGGCAATTGCTCAAAAAGCAGCTGTTGCTAAATATTTTTTAATTTTTTTTTTTAAATAATTACAATACACATTACAGTACTGATCACTGCTGTAAAACTAGGGCAACATTTGCTTTAGCCAACCCTGCTGATGAATAACTGCGTAACTTAAATCCAAATTATTTTGTGAAAATGGTAAATATTTTTTTGTTGGAGATGATGCTGAAATTTTTGACATAATTTAACGTGTATATTTTTTAGAAAACCCTTTCTTCCAAATAGATTAATATTGAGTCCTTCATGTAGAGGGGCTTATACCATCTGTGTAATCATAGCCACAGAGCAGGGGTGGTATCAGCTCTTTTCCAAATCGCTGGTCTTCTGCTTAATGCTTCTTTTTCCCCACATTAGTCTCCAAATTCCAAGAAATCCTAGAAGTTTTGCATTTATTTGTTAGTAGGGCTGCAGAATCCTACACTACAGTATATTATCCCTTGGGAACTCCTGAACGCTGTGGCCCATCGCGTAAGGCGGTTGAAGGTAGGAAAACTGGCAAATTTTTGTAGCGGTGTTGTCTCTCTGAAGGTTCTTGGGGAAGGAGGTTTGTGTGGCAGCGTGGTGTCGACTTACCCACAGGTGTTTTTATCTATGAAGTGTTAACTTGCAGATCAGGAGACCTAGTTCTTTAGCTCTGTAGTAGGATATAATTGTTATCCCTTATCAAAGTAATTTCCTTCCTGTCATGAGGCAGTTGACGACTGCCAAGAGTATGCTCTGCAAGTATGCAAGAGCAGAGAAGCAGCCCTCTTGTGTACAACGTAATGACATTTGTTACTGCTATTAATAGTATTGGAGAATGCTGTGCACCAGCTATTTGCCTTTTTGGAAAAAACATGGAGTTGCATACAGCAAATATAATTCTAGTTATTCCAAAATTTCTGGAAGCACTGAACCGGGATCATTGCCGATTGAGACTGAGTACTGAGGAAAGTCTGGCTGCCCAGACAGCATGAATTATATCTTTCTTATTTTCTTGGGTATGACAGTTTCCCAGTTTGTCCACGTGCCAGATTATCTGTGGCTTTTCTAAAAGCTGGCTGGCTATGGTAGCTTTAAATCCACCTACAAGATAACGTAATATGACAGTAATAATTCAGTCTGCCTATTTGAGGCTTGCAAAGAGCAACTGAGATGTGTGTCCTTCTTAAACGCTAAATGTCAAGCCTTTAATCAGCCAAGCTTTCCTAACAAGTTTCTTTTATTTGTTTTTAGGGATGACAATAAAACAAAGAAACAAGATGCCCCAGCACTTTGTGATCTTCACTGTTGTAAGGATGGGCCGATAACAAACGGTCTTATTGTGCAGAAGCCACCCTCTATCAACCCTGAGAGACTGAAAGATTTTGGTGAGGAGGATTACCAGAATGGGGATGTGAAGACCTGGCAAATGAAGATAGTGAATCGTAATGAGGAGTTGCTCAGGGATGCCCTTTCCCGCATCCCTCAGTCAAGCAGTAGGACCAGCCTGTCAAGCTCTAACAAGCTGATTCGATTTGAAGACATTAGTGCAGCAGCTTTCAAAATCCAGTGCGGTGTTCAGAAAACCCCCTGCATGGTAGGGAATTTATATGGCTTTGCATTCTCTCAATAGTTCTTTTATTTTCCTTGCAAAAGTTGATCCGAAATGAATGAAGAGTATGTGTGAGTCGCAGCAGACAGGTCTGTGTAAGATGACTCATGTTCATATTAATTGTTGTTAACTGTCAATAATTATTTTCTTCTTACCTGTTTACACTAACCTAAATCCTCAAAGATTGCAGTGACCTGTAAACAAAGGATAAACCACATTAGGCATAGACTTAATGCACCATGGTATTATGCTCCCGGTGAAAAACTCTTGCTACAAGGAACCTGAGTTGGAGACAGCAGAGTATTCCTGTTTGGGTAAGCAGTCTTGTGGGAGGGTGGGAGGGTCTGGTTTGGAACCAGCCCTCATATTTGGAGAGTTTGAAGGTACAGGTTTTCCTTTGTAGCCTGACAAACCTGGCAAGGCTGGATATGTTCTGTAACCAGGTGGTTCTGCCACATGCATCTTCAACAAAATGAGGATGTTAAGATATACATGTACAAACATAGGCACCTGTTGATCAGTCCAGGTAGGTATGAAAGCGACTGAGTCGCTCCATAAATGTACAAGCATTTGCTAAAGTGTAAGAGAAGTACAGTGACTTAAGCTATTTAATTCATGGTATATTTCCACCGTTGGGAGCTCTTCCTGCAGGCTATTGTAGGCACTCTGTGGCTAATCTCTTTTCCCTGTTGTGGGTGAAAAGACCGTCTTTGCCAAATGGCAATTCAGAGCAGCAGCCCCAAATCGCTCTCTTGATGAATCCCTCGCTGTTGCTGACCCGGGCACCCTGCCAGCCTCACCGGCTGTGGATTGTCTTTCTGGCCTGCACAGGGAACGGACCTTGGTGTCTGAGCCACTGCTTGGGGTTAACAGTCCCTGGAGCAAAGCGGTTGGGTCTGCAATGCGCAGCAGTTCTCCCGGTTCCCAGATGGTGCCTGCTGATCCAGAGACATCATAATTACTTTCAGTGGGGTTTTAGCTTAGAGTTCCCAAAATAAGGATAGCTGTTTTTTGTAGCATAGTAGTGAAGAAGTGTGTCTCATGACAAAGGGCATGATATAAGACTGTTTGGGGCTGTGAGGCGGCACAAAAAACTTGCAGGGTGGTGTTGGCTGGAGTGCAGGGAGTCAAACTGGCTGTATTTTGCATTCACACTGCCTGTTCAGAGCGACTCGGGAGTAAACCATCCTGCCAGCTGTACCTGGATTTCCTTTCAGAGTGGAAAAGTTGGCTTGCTCAGGAAGGCAGCGGGGGAGTGAGCAAACACATGTGCAGCACAGGGGGTTGGGGGGCCAGGGCCTTGGAGGACAGAGGGAGCGCACCACTCTTTGCACATTGCATCTTTTGTCAACAAAACTCTGGGGCTGTCACGCCTGAGAGCACAGACAGTGCTCTAGAGAGAAGTGTCAGTCTTCTGCTTTTGAGGAGCGACCATCTCAGGAAGAGAAGATAGGAATTTATATTGCAGCTAGCGAGCACTGCACTTCTCTGTAATTGACAACTCTGGTCATATTTGTTAGATGGGTTTAATCTTGCTGTACAAAGGTAGATCTATGGGCAGAGAGAGGGAGAGTGTCAGGGCTTAATTTGGAAGGCAGAACTAGCTAGCTCCATACCCTTTGATAGCCTGGATCATCCCTTCCCAGCAGCTCGTGGCATCGTGCGCTTCTGCCAAATGAGTAAAGTCTATCTCAGCCCCATTCCCTGAGCCACGTTCTTGCTCTCAACGCATCCTAATGCAGGAAAAGGCGAGACTGCACCACTGAGTCCATCTTCTGCTCATGCAGGCGTCCATGTAAGACAAAACTTTTCATAAACTGATCGTACTCCTGTTCACAAGTAGTTAAGCTTTCTTTGACCAATTCACACCATTTGTTCTCAGGCAGCTTTGCCCCTCAAATATTTCTTTTCTCTTGGGTGTCCCTGGCGGATTTATGCAACACGGTTTTATCCCTTTTCTGCATTTACTGTGCCAAGCTAAACAGGCTAACTTTCTGTAGTCTATTTTTATGAAATGAGCTATGCTTTTGGGATGATAAGAACAGTGGAAAACCTATATCCCCCCTTGTTTTAGTGTGAAAATAGCCTATGACTGTTGCTATTCAAAGTAATGTTCCCACAAAAGTCATTAGTATATATTTCATGCACTAGTTCAAAAGGAAAATATTGAAAGCACAGAGTGGTGTCAAGAAAAACACAGATAACCTTTATTTTAACTCATCAACGAGAGATAAGAGCCCCTTTCAGGGACATTTGTTTGGATTAAAAAAACGAGCATTACTAAAAGCCATTCAGTTAACCGAATGGACAAACACTTTACAGGGTGATTCCTAATCTGCAGGTAAGACCATGGATGGAGCACCCTGGATCTTTATGCAGGAGTTTGCCTGGAGCTGAGATACGGCATCATGAATGATTATAACAGATGTTATAGAGGTAGTGAGTATAGGAAAACAAGGAATAAGCGTTAAATTGGGCACTTGATTTGCTTACTGATGTAGGAAGTTTAAGGGCTGTTTTGTGTTAGCTTTGTGGACGCCAAATGGAGGCTGTGCTGTGCGTTGTACATTAGACACAGTATCAGTAGTCCTTAGGTAAGATCATGGTGACAAAAGGGAAAACTTACAGGCTGGTTCAATGAGTCTTACAATGTCAGGCATCGAGTCAGTACAGACGAAAATGGCACTGACACCTCCTTTGTTAGAAGTAATTGCTATATTTAGGCTACATGAAAAAAAGCCTCAGTTAAAGGAAGCAGAAAAGCATGACCTAAAGAGTTAAAATATTGAGTATCAGAATTAAAGAAGAATAATAATAATCTGAAGCACACCACCTCTGTGGTAAAAAGTGACTTAATGACACGTATTTTTAAATGTAGGAGACTTAGCAACTTTATAAAGTCACAAGATTCATCTCCTTAAATCCTTTTTCTCATTGTTCGCTCTAGAATCTAAGATCTTCTGCAAAAATAAAAATGATAAAACTAGTACGGTATGTGAAGAACCAGTAAAGTAGTGTTTCTTGCCTAGTGTTCTTGTTCTGTTTTGCATAGGCATTCTCCATAGATTAGGCTGTTTAGGATAGAAACTATTATCCTATTAGTGTACTAAGCACTTTCCATTCTTTCAGTTCTGCAGCCAGATTTGCAAAGGAGCCGCAAGTGGTAGCTCCTGTTGCAGGATTTTCAGAGACAAAATAGAGAATCTGGCCCCACCTATGGGTGAGGAATTTAATACATGCTTGTAAATCCACTAAAAAGCCTTGAAACATTAATCTGAAATATTTAGTTTAATTGCATACCTTAAAGCAAGTATCTGTTTCAGATATATTTAGTTTATATAAATTCACTTTGAAAGTCCCGCAGTCTGAAAAATATGTCAGTATGTATTACTGTGTACACTATAGACCATATGCGTGACACTGCCAGATACTTTCTGAGATAAATATTTAAAATATATTGTCATGCTGTCTTTTAATCTATCTCTTTTTGTGACTTATCATAAATGAGGGCTTGATCCCCTAAATCCCCAGGTCCTCATTTGCTCTGGCAGCCAATGGAAGAAATAGAGACAATCACGAAATAGCGACGTGGTAAGCCTGGGGGACTGGAACCCACAGGCTTACTGCAGCTCTATTTCATAAGTTATTTTGTTTAAAACTCATGTTTCAGATAATATGGTAACAGGAAATTAATATGGCAATGCGTGCTGTGAATGTCTTACTATAAAAATTGAAAAAGGTTTGCCATTAAAAAAAAATTTTTTAAAAAATCATGCACTTGGAGACTGCATCACATGTGCTATGCTTGCTAATTCCTCTCAGCTCAGGGATCCTTTCCATTCCAAACACTGAGCATTTTCAAACAGCTGCTGCTTACACTTGCAACCCTGGGAAATATTTTTTTATTCTTTCCATAATTCTTCAAGTAAGAAATGTCTTTACTAATGTCATACTGGCCTTAGGTTGCAAAATGGACAATATTCAGTAGTGAACCAGTGGCAGAAACCATAGAAAAATCACAATGACAAAGTGGGACTCCGAGGAATTTTATAACTGCTTTTGTATCTATTGGGATATTACCTTATGTTTTGGGTATTCACTATCCAGTTGTGGCAAGTGCTAAAATATCAGATCATAAGGTGGGTTTTGAAATAATTGAAAATACTTACTTTAATATCTGTATTTGAACAGTAAGACCAAAACAAGTGCTGTTTTCAGAATTCATAATTACATAGGGTATATATTTCACTGCTACGAGTTTGAAAATCACTTCCATAAACCAGAAGAATCTGGTAGGTAACACCACACTGTCATGTATTTCTAAAGAAAGAGATTATGAAATTTGCTTTTTGGAGCTCATATATAGCAGTTGAATGCATGCCTCACCACGGAGCTGATGGGGTGTGGCAGATTTTTCTTAATTTTAGATACATCCCCATAATAATATTTCTATGCTCCAGTATTCTAGGCTATCCAAGCAGTATGGAATGGACATCTACCTAAAGAAAGAGTTCCTCCAGTACACGGGATCTGTGAAGGAACGAGGTGTACTTTACCTTCTGACATCATTGCCTCAGGTATAAAAAAAAGTCAATGTACAAAAAGAAATAGATCAGTTTTTCTTCACAAAAATGGAGCCGAATTAAAGATAGTTTTACCTGTGATGGCCATGGAATTGCAGTGTTTCTTGCCTTTTGAACCGTTGTGCTGAACAACACAGGTCTGCAAGCATCTGAATGCAAAATAATTCTTTCTTTACGCTTGCCTAATCTGCTGGTGAAATGCTTAAAAGTATTTGAAAGAAAAGCTTGCAAAATGTAAACATCAGCATTTTCCTGTGACATTTAGATGAAAGTGTTTGTATGCATACTATGGTTCTGACATGTTGAAACCACCAAACTCCGTGATGAAGAAATCGAGTTACAATAGGTGACGAGAAAGATCTAGATCACACATTGATTTTGTAATGAATTTCAGTATCATTACATGAATAGCTTGTTTATCATTTGTCGTAGGAGGTATTGAGTCTCTACAGTAATGGTAATTATAATTGGCATGATACGGCAGCCCAGAAACAGTGGTTATTCCTACACTTTTGTAATAATATAAATAAATCCTTCTATTAAAGGGAAACCTGAAATGAAATAATTTCACACAGACAGGGAAGAGGGACTAGATATTGGCTCCGAGGGGCCAGATATTGGCTCTTCTGGGATCAGCTGGGGTTTTGCAGCTAATTCCAATGGAACAAGAATTGGACCCAGAGGAGTGCAGGAACAGGGATTGATCTTGCACTCTTTTAGCTCTGTGTGTAAGACCAACATGCATATATTGTATCATAACGTGACCAGATAGTAGAGGAAAAGAAGGCTGCTTAGTAGGAGGAAGTCAGACCATTAGAATGAACCAGGATCATATGGGACAACTTTGTGACACTATATAACGTGCAATAAGCAACCCTTTTTTTTTTAGGATCAGCAAAGGAAGGGGGTGATCGTGGCTTCGGACAGTAACTTTTCCATGGCTGTTGCTTACCACGCCTCAGAGCTCCGTATTCCAGTGTTTGTCATCATGTCAACCAGCACGTCCCCAGCCAGAGTGAAAATGTGCCGTGAGTACGGTGCCATGGTTATATCCTATGGCACGACAGCTAAGGATTCCCAGACGCACGCAAGAAGGTTGGCTCAGGAGAATGGTTACCTCTACCTTGAAGAGTAAGTGGAAAGTTAGGCTGATTAGAAAGATTAGATTAGATACTTGCACAGCTCTGCAAAAACAATTAGTTTCATTAAAATTTGATCGCAGGTCATCGAAGTGTTCCCATTACTTGGGGTATGGACAGTTATATATTCCCAGGCACAAATCATGAATCTTTCTATAACAGTTGGGGATGGAAGCCAAAATGAAACACTTTTCCCCCAAATTAGGCAAACTTCCTGATTAGGAATTATATGGGCTAGTATGATAATGGATATATGTTAACTCTTTATGAACCCTGTCAGAAAGTATTAAGGCTAGCATTCATTTTTGGTCTCTCTGTTTGGAGTAAGGCAGGCTGATCTTTAATGCGAAGGCTTCAGTGGCATAGTGTAGAGCAAGAGAAGTTAATGCTGTAAAATTTTTGCATATCTGGTGTGACTGATAAAACTGTGATTCTGCCTTGAAAAAAGACGATTAAGAGGCTACTTCACACATATATTTAAAGTAGCTAAGGATGAGTATAAACTTAATTTTGAACTATTTGAGGTCCTTGAACAAGCTGGATCTAATAAAAACATGATTAGAATAGGGATAAGACAGGCAAAATATTTAGAACTGATCCATGGTCCCTTTTTTTTTCCCTTTTCTCTTTGCAGTCTCTTCTGCCTTTCCCTTCCCTTTTCGTTTTTTTTTTTCCTTACCTTTTGTCAAGTAAGATTTCCAAAAGCGCAGAGGGGTGAATCATTAGCATGAGGTAGCCGGTGGTCCCTCTGATGCACTGAGGTGGAATGTTATTCTCCCTCCCCATCGCTGCCTCTGCGCAGGCTTTACACCACTGCGTGGTTGTACGGCACCTACAGCAGTGAGTGCCCATTCCCCTTCGGCTCCTCGGCACTACTGCATCAAACGTAGTAATAATGAGTAATGTTGCTTGGAAAGAGGATCTGAGAAGAAGTACAGAGTGGAGAAAGTCCTCGCTTCTTTCCCAGTTGGTTTATGGGGAAGGCAATATTAAAAACTGTATTCTTCACCCGCACTGTTAGCTCTGCCGACAGCAAGCGACCCACAGGGCTGGTTGGTGTGCCTTGTCTGTCACCATGGGCACAACCTTGTCCCAGACTTTCAAAGAAACCCAAGGGCATGAGGTGCCCTAGATCCCTCTGAATTTTAAACCCATTTAGGCTCTCTTTGAAAACCACAGCTTTCCATAACTTTGTGATTTCCAAATTTCTGTCAGCCATTTTTCAATCAATGTGTTAACTCCCAGCTGGCTTGCATCAGCTGTCATGTTTGCACATAAGAACGAAATTATTTTATTGTAATTTCATGTTTAATCTTCTCCTCCCCCCCCAAATAATTATTTGTGTTACATAAGGTAGATATTCTCCAGTTTCATGAAGCTCCAGGGACAATGCACGTGAAGGACTTCAGCATCTAGCATTGAGGAACTCCAAATGTACATGCTACCATTAACAATATCAAAGCACTCTGCTTTGTTTCAGGTTACAAGAAACAGGTACTTCAGGTTACAAGAAACAGAGTTATCCAATCTGTTACTATGTTTAATTTAAACCTCACAGACGCAATTTTTCACACTCTGGAGAAAAAAAAAAAAAAAAAAACCACTAGGAAAAAAACCCCCCAAACCAAAACAAAACCCCACACTACAATTGTGAGCCTTTTCATAATGGGATGCCTGGAATGGATTTTGTTAGGTTCTAGATTGGGAGAGCTTTCCCAGAGAGGTGTATGCGTATAGTCTTTTTCAATGTGTGTCTGACACACATTCATCGTCACTTGCCAAAGCTGTCTCTGAAACATCAGCTGATCTCCTGTGCTTTAGAATGGAACTTCTGAAATGTCCTTGCATTTCAGTTTAATTCTAGCTTGCATAAAATCCCTAGCAATTTGGTCTCTGGATCTCCTTAACCAACAATTCGTTCTTTCCTTCCTGAAGTGACTGTCTTTGGTTTTACCTGCACGGGTAATGTCCTGTCATTGGGTGTGCCAGTGTCAGTTCTTCCCATTTCTTGAATGCAATTAAAATACTGTGTTACGAAAATGATCATGCAAGAGTTCACTTAGAGGAAGGAAACTTTTTATCCAACTGCAACTTCCTGTGAAATTCCAGGAAGGAAGTATGATTTTTCAAGTTGGAATTAAATCATTAAGTCTACCTAATTGCTGCCAAGGTAACATGGCATTTTTAATAACTATAGATGTTCAGGACCTCGTTATAAATGCAATGTGAAGATTGCCAGTAAGTAACACAGTACCTCTGGGACAATGTGAGAAAGATTGATTTGTGGATCAGAGAGGCAAGAGTGCTACAGATTGAATTACCCACCTTCCTTCCTTGAGAGTCCGTTTTTTTCTTGTGTAACTCCATATGCAAATACTAATCAGACCTGATCCTCATTCATTTGTGATCTGGTTAGTCTGCTACCCTAGGAAGGACAGCCGGTAGCTTTTGAGCCCTTTGTTTGGAGAACAGGGGAACAGAGCCTGCTAGCTGCTACGTCAAAATTCCATTGGGAAAGTGAAGCCTGATAACCTATCTTTGATCGCACGTTTCAGAAGGCACATGGCCACATTTCTAGCTCTGACTCAAAACTGCTTATTTAAGTCTACAGTCTTTAGATTTGTCTGCCCTTTTTCTTGATTTTCCTTCAATGGCATATGATACTGAAAGAGATATGTTTGCTTTCACAAAGCAAAAGTAATCAGTCACAGTGCAAATAAAATAACCCATTTTATCATAAAAAGCTGAAGGCTGATCAGTGAACTGGTGTTCTAACTAGATGTTGGCAAGGAAAACATGATTATCTGACACACTCATTCAAACTGCTAATAAATCTCTATGCCCAGAGCAGGCTCCTTCGGACAGAATTTTCAGTTGTTAGAGAAGTTTTACTCGTAAATTGAATAATCCAGGTCCTCATTCATTTTTGCAAGTCCCCATGGTTTCCCATGTAACCATGGCAGGGGTAACCCCACAAACTCAGTTCTGAGTCTTATTTGCGAATAAGGCTCTGAACGAATTTTTCAGACCAGTGATGTATTTTGTCACGTATAAGAAGGAGAAGAGAGCTCCTTCAGTATCTTGAATGAAGACAATAAATTCAAGGGTTCAGTTACGCATCGCACTATGGTTTCTTGCCTTCGTCTTCAGCTGTGCTACAGGAGTGAAAGTTCATTCCTCCCATCCTTTCTTGTGTAGTTATATAGACTCTCTCCCTGAGGAACTTGCTGTGTTTTGCTATGTAAGTGAGGTAACTTCTCAAGAGGGCCTTGGTCTCCACCTTGCAGGTGTTCTGTGCTCCTGTGCTGAGCCTCTCTGTGCACGTCTAACAGTAATAAAAGCATAGCTTCCTACTACCCAAACGTCCTGGGTCAACTAAATCAAGTGAAGTCATTTGATCTACACTTCTGTTCGCTTATGCATTTGCCAGAAAAAGCAGAACATACAGGCATACAGAGATCCCATATTTTTTGTTCGTATATCATTCTACATTTACGTCGTTGCTAACTTTTAAATAAAATGCAAAACAGCTTTTAGAAATAGATCCAAGTCAGTTGTGTGAGTGTACAGTGGACTTTTCTTCAGTCTTTTGACTCTGTTTGTCCCTATTCTGCTCATTATATTACCCTTGCCTGAAAGCGTTTTACCAGTGAGTATTTTGGCACAACTTAATGCTTCTCTTACCCTTCCAGAGTAATGTGAAGGTATCAGATATTGGCCCTGGATTTTGGAAAGACTTAACTCTGTAGCAAACTGTTTGGTATTTGTGAGGTTCAACGCAGTGCTTAAATTTCATGAAAATTCCCATTTATCACAAACACTAAATTCCACTTATAAATAAAGAGAAGGAGATTTCCTTTTGAGAGTTTGCTTTTAGTTTGGGCTGCAACATTTAAAATTTATGAAGCTGAAGGAAGTGATGGCAATGGAAACATGACTTCTGTCTTACCGGCTCTGTAAACACCTGACACCGGTGACGAGAGACGCGTGCTCTTCAGCCTGAAGGCTATTTGAGGGGTTTGTCAGTGGCACAAGTTTTCTCCCAGCAGGTGACAGCACGCGATGGTCTGTCTGATGGCAGTGTCCTGTTGTGTCGCCTCCTCCTCTCTTTGTGCTGGGGATTTACTCCCACATACATCTTCTTCTGCTGAATGATGTCTTTAAAGTAGTAGATTGAACTATTATTGCGCTGACAGCTGTGAACTCTGCTGAGCTGTGCCCTTCCTTCCCGCAGGGAGGATAGTGCTGTCTACCTGTCGGGCCTGGGAACCGTGGGGCTGGAGGTGTACGAGCAGGTGCCAAAGCTGGACGCAGTGATTTTCCCTGCAGGAGGCCACTGTGGCTTGCTGGCAGGGTCGGCTGCTGCACTCAAACACCTCAACCCACATATTTCTGTAATTGTAAGTTTCCTTTCACCTATAAAGTGTTGCATTTTGGCAGCATTCGCCACAGCTATTTTCAAAAGGCAATGGTATCTAGTGATAACACTGCACTGGTACCTAGTGATACACGGGCAGAGATTGCATATGCTGGGGACAGGGACTTCACCTAGGAGAAGAGCCTCTGAGAGCCTGGGAAGCCTCCTGTCCCTTGGCTACTTGGCCAAATTTAAGAAAAAATGAGGGAAGACTCTTACAAACCAAATGAAATCCAGTTCTATGTTTTGAAATAATTTCTTATGGGAAAAGTTTGGCCCTAAATAAGCCACAGGATAAGTTTAGTGATAGCATAGTTGTAGTGCAATTTGAAATTAATTGTTCATTTGAAGAGGAAACTTTGTGTAGCTTTTTTGGTGTCTCCTTTGGTGGTGACTTCTGTTATAACTGGATCAATAAATAAGTGACAACACTTGTCTTCCCCAGGGTGTTGAATCTGAAAGTTTCCCTGTATTGCAACAGTCCTTAAAGGCTGGCCACCCGATTGAAGACCAGGCTTGCAGCAATCATCACTTTTATGGAGGTAAGAAAACGCATTATTCTTTTGGAGGTAAAATAAAGGTTGTAATTGATTTTTCCAACCGTATTATTTTCTCACTAATTCAGTCCAAACATATTTTAAAGGAAATCTCTGAAGAGTCATAATTTAATTCAAGCTCTAAGAGCTGTCTGCCACTTTCCCCCCACCACCACCCTGGGGTGCAATACTATTTCCAGTACGTGTGAAATGTTCAGGTGAATACTTAGAAATATGAGAGTATTTATCTGACCATTTTGCTCACAAGCAGCATCTTAACCAGTGAAGTCAATGGGAAAGCTCTCGCGTAAAAGCCTAATTTGTGAAAAGGCAGGAAAAAGCAGTGCTTAAATATTTAGACTCACAAAACTGTTCTCGGAGCAACAGTGTTTATAAACAATATAGTTGTTTCCACATCATTTGCTCAAAAAACCTCAACTGTTAAGCAATTTAAGAATATCCTGTTTACCTGATGTTCAAATCTCTGGAAGCTTTGGGTTAAATGGTAGTTTTATAAACAGACAACTTCTTAACTCTCTCGGTAAGCTCTGCCTGTTTCTGCACTCCTTTGCTCACTGTCCTGCTATAGCTAACAAACCCAGTGCCACGCTTGGTTCTTCTCTCCTTCAAGCCTCGTTGAACAGTGAAAAGCGCCGGACTGCAGGGTCACTCTCACAGTGCAACTATGCCGGTGAAGAATCATGATTTTCTTAAAGGGGTCCAAAATGGCAAAATCTTCCTGCAAGATTTGGTCTTTTGTTACCAAACGCATTTTTGTCGTATAAAAAAATCAAGCAACTTAAGATCATATAACAGCAGTGTGCTTCACTCATTAAGGGCACAAAACGGCCAGGACTCTCAAAAATGTTGAACTTGTCTAAAGCAGCCAGCTTCATATTTTTGTCTTTTGAAATCTGCAGATGTGAGTGGACTTTGCTTTGGCAGCAATTCTTTGCAGCTGACTGGGAAACTTGTGGATAAAGTCGTTGCTGTGAGGTAGGCGAAGAAAAACAGTAAAATGAATAATACTGGGTGAACATTGTTGCATATGAAAAATGTGCTGTACCACCAGGGTATGGAGGTTCTTCACGTACAGTGGAGAGCAGGTTGGCAGGAGTTGCCATCAGGCACACACTGTGAGAGCATGGTGGTGGTGGGGTGCCTTTCCTTCCAAGAGCGGCACTGAAGACACTGAACCCAATCCCACATATCATAGAATCATAGAATATCTCAAATTGGAAGACACCTGTAAAGGACCATTGAGTCTAACTCCCTGCTCCTCACAGGACTACCTAAAACTAAATCATATGACTAAGAGTGTCATCCAGACTGACCCCTTTGGCCAAAACTTCACCTGCTGCTAGTACCTGGTCGTGCTCTGGGTATAAAACTTGTCCTTGTTGTGTTCTACAACGCTTGAAGGCAGCCTTTGACAAAACTCTTCTAAATCTTCACAGAAAGGCCAAGTTGGCAGAATATACTTACCACTAGGATTTGGCTAGCATAATGGTTCTAGTAGAAAATGCCATCCTGTCTGTCAGTTAATAACAAGACTGAGATGTACATTCACGCCCAGCAGCACAGCTTTCTGTAACATCACTTGGGGTCATATGTACCTGGGAGGATGGAAGGAATCTTGTTATACATAAATGTGTTTTCTTCTGCTTTTGGTAGCTCTTTTGTTTCATTTTGACACAACTGTTTTGCCTTCAGGGAGGAGGACATCCTCATTTCGATGCTGAGATTGCTGGAGTATGAGCGAGCCACAGTTGATGCAGAAGGGGCCATTGGACTTGCAGCGTTGGTCGCAGGGAAGCTGCCCGAGTTGAAGGGTAAAAGGTACTGCAGCTATTGCAAACAGAGCTTAGCAGGGAACGGTGGGAAAAGCATGGGGTTGAGAGCCTCAGTCCCAGGAAATGGAGAGGAGAGAAGCTACTTGTTTTATGAGTGATGAGGCAGTTCCTGCCCCTGAACTGGCAATGGGCTTATCTGTGGCATCTACTTCAGGCTGAAGAAACCTCTCACAGGTCAGAAGACCACGTTGAACACCACAAATGTCAGCCTGGAGACCAGGCACATCTTGTCATTTTTCCTGTATTCTCAAATGATTGGGGGAAAGGCAGTCACACACAGCTCCACAAGGCATGGTCACATCTGCCAGGAGAGCATCCTGCGCTTGTCAGCCTGTTGCGTTCTCTCATTCCGCTTGTGGATATCAGACCTGCCTGCGGTGGGACAGGAGCTAGGCTGTCTTCTGCAGGCACTCAGTGACACCTGCCTCCTGGCCCCAGGAACTCCTGCCCCGATAGTCAATGGGATTACCCTTGTGCTTAGCATTAAACGTGTGGGTAAGTGCCTTCTTGCATCTGGGCTTGAGTATCCAGTACTTAAGCAGATCGAGCCTTGGCTCAGGACACAGTCCAGAATGTATTTAAATATACATGCACTCAAGACAAAATAAAATTTCCAATGCACAGCATTGTACACTGAAATTCTGATGAGGCAGTTCTTCGGAAAAGGCTGACAGAGTACAGAGCACCAACAAATTTCAATTCAGTACGGCTAAAATAAAAGGGAAAATGCATAGGTTTGGGTTTAAAGAGGTCAGGTTTGACTCTGCAGAGAGAGATTATCATGGACTAACTATGTGGTGCTTCACTTGCTCTTCAAACATTTCTGTACTCATTTTGCAGGGTTGAGATGGATTTAATTAGTGGTTACAGAAAGACTTGAATGTTATCTAACCATTAAAATGCTGAGACTCAGAATTTCCAGGGAAAAATGATGTCACATTTTAAAAATTTGAAACAGACCTGGAATTCTCCAGCTAGTTATCTCTAACAAAATTAAAATCTCCAGCAAATGCAAAATGAAAACAAAGTTTCAGACCAACTTAATGCAGCCAGCTTCTAGGGTCACACTGCCTGCCCACAATTGATGCTGAGAGCCAGGAGCCCTTCTGACATGTAATACATGGTTATCAAAGGGCCATCCTAGCAGATCTCGAGCTGATATTGAATACAGTGTCTGTGATTTATGGTTCCTTTGCAAAGACAAGTGCTAATCAAAAATCCTATTTTCTCTCTGCTTTCAGAGTGGCAATTGTTATATGCAGTGGAAACTTGGAGTTACATTTGCTGCAACAGTGCATAGCTCGTGCCCTCACCCTCGATAACAGAGTGTGCAGATTTTCCCTTGTGCTTTCTGACTGCCCAGGAGACATTTCAAAGCTACTGGAGATTTTGGCTCGGGAAGAAGCAAGGTAAATCAGACTAGTAGTAAGGAAGTATAATCACAGAATAGCACAAAGATTGTTAAAGATTTGGACATGTTGCCAAATGTCCTCCGAAGGCAAGTCTGTCAGTAACTAATTAATCAAAGGGTTTTTACTTGTTATATTTCAGAAAAAAAAAATTATTTCCTTATTTTTTGTTCCAATGTGAAAGCACCTTTGCAGCATAGAATAAGTGTCTAATATGGAAAGCAGCAAAGATAGCTACCGTCCGAACACTTACAGAAACTATTTTGCAATGACAAAGGATTGTTGTGATCTCTAATTTATCCCTTATTTGATCTAGAGTTTTGGATATCAAACAAGAATGCCTGTTTGTGACATCTGGGCTCTTCACTGTTGAGGTAAGATGAGATGCAATTTCAGTTCCTCTAGCAGTACAGACCTCCCCTAGTCTACTCTATTTTCCTGTATCTCTACGTGACTGGTTTGAAGAAGTCCAATAGAGTGTGCACGGTGATTTTGAAAGCAATGTGACAGATAATTTCTTCTGTGTTATACAACATCTTGCCTCACCAAACACTTGTCAGGCACATAAATAATACGGACCTGTTTTACCTGCTGTTGCACCACAGTCAGTGACATACTCCAGCTGTTACCATCGCAAACCTTCCTTACGTGCCTGACGGTGTGCAGGAAGCGATGAGCAAGCTGCAGCATCCGTCCAGAACTTGAAGAGCGAGCTGTGTAAGCTGGCTGTAATTATCCAAGATCAATTTGCCTTAAAGCAACGTGGAGGGCACCCTTACTCTTAAGGAATCCTCGTTCTTAACGAGGATTTCCTCAGTTTTGTACCTTATCCGTAAAGAGTAGAGCGCAAAATCATTATTCCTTTGTTGAGTATTTGATACAGTAACAGTGAGGAGGTGTTATCAGTTAATGGCATCTCTTGAAAGGATTATTTGTCTCATGGCATATCTCTTATTTCAACTAGTTTCACAAACATGTGGTTTCACTGATTTCATGCTACTACTGTCCAGTCTAACCTGACTTTGTGAAATCACAAGTGGAAGTCAAATTAGGGATCTTTGCTAAACATGCTCATAACTGGAATTCAATAATGCTATTGAGTAAGCAAGTTCTTCCATTTGGGCATTTAAATCTAATTTCCCACCTGGATGCAAAAACCTGCTCAGTATTTTCACTTGCGGATATAAAGAATAGGTTAGATTAAAGATGATTATAGCAAAGGACTACAATGAGGTTCACGCACGTCTTTCAGAACATGATATTATCAGTTTTCTCAAGTGTCTAGGACTAAAACTGCATTGTTCTGCGGTGTTCCGGAACAATAGGCCGCCTTACTGGTTTGGGTAACTTGAAGATAACGTGACACTGCATGGGGTAGACAAATCCCTCTGATTCAGCAACTGACTTAGGTCTGAAAAACCCTTTTACTGAAGGCTAGATTTGACAAACCCTGTAATTCTTCGATGTGATTCAAAAGTTTTCAAGGTGATTTTTATGAACTAAGGCTTGTAATTTGTATTAATGCTACTAAGTAAATTAAACAAAATCCACTCTCTTAGTTTTTGATTGAGAATGCTAGAATAATTTTCCATTGCTCTTCCAACCTCTCCCAATGAGGCGATTTTATCAGAATCTGTAGTAAATATGGTCCCTGAATGAAAAAGTGCCATGTGCTATTGTCTGCACTTTAAACACCATGTATTTTCACTGACTGTCCACTTCAAGAATCTGACAGTGTTGTACTACAAGAGGGTTGAAGGGAGGAATTTGCATCTCTGAATAATTTAATTGGATGTTGGATTTGCATGATGGCTTTTAATCAGTCTGGGAGAGGCTATCGGATAATTAGATGTGAAGTACAAAGTAGTGATCCCGGTTTATAGACCTCAGTGACTGGAGGCAGCTCTATCTGGTGACACCTAGTGAATCGTGAAGCTTTTCTTTGAAAACTAAAACAAGGGTAATCAAAAAGGATAGAATATTGAATTTATCTTTAAGCATCGAAATGAATTTGCTCTAACCAGATATAGAAAAATGTACATATTTTCATAGTAAAGCTAATACACATGGGGGAGGTTTTGCTTTTTTGTTTGTTGCTTGTAAGAGCCAAAGCCCTGTGTCAGCAAAGCATTTTAAGCATTTGCGACGACAGCAGACCTGCAAAGAACTTTGTATCGTTTTCCTCAGTGTAAATCACAGCACATTAAATTAAGCATGCATTTAAATCTGGATCAAGAACCAACGTTACCGTGTGTTGAACTGGTGGTAATAATAAGAAAGGCATTACAGCTATACCCACTCCACTCTAACTTTAATACATACTGTCAACTGCGGATATAGATGAAGTGTTTGACAGAACAGAGCAGTAAGTGTAGTGGCTTATTTGAAACACTAAATCAGTCCTGTCAAGATTGTCATCTCAGTATTTAATTATCCTTTTAGATTTACCCCTTCATTTCCAAAGGAGGGAAACTTGGCTTCTAGTCACTGCTTATCAGGAAGACAGAGGGTTTTTTCCCCCCTCTCTGGTGAAATGCCTTGCTGGGTTAGTGTTTGTTCATCTGGTGCACGCTTGGAACGCTCTGTGGGAAGATCCTTGCTCATAGTCTGATTGTATGGAGTAATAAGGACTTTCTAAAAGGAAGGTTTATGTTCAAACTACACTTTTGGAAAAATAACTTTTGGAACATTTTACTGGCAAAAATAAGAGATATTATTAATTTAAAAAAAAAAAAAGGATTATGGCTACATTAGATTCAGCTGATTCTTAATGAAATGAAGTGGGATTGGCAGGTCACGTTCTTTGGAACAATATGGGAGTTTCTTTTGGATGCTGCTTGCTCATACCTCCAGTTTAGATTCTCTTTCCTTGTGGCTCATACTGTATTTCTGTCTTGCAGAGGACTATGCCCTAATTCACTCTTACTTGAGCAATTAGGAGGTGGCTTCCAAAGTCCCAATATTGAAATAGATAATTCTTAGCAAATCACACAAATAACAACTCTGGTTAGGCTTGACATTTTACAGCTATTGAAGCGGGTTAGATGACCAGGAATATCTAGATGGAAATAAAGATCAGAGCTAAGGGAAAAATCATCTAGTATCACCAGCTAACTGGATATAGAGACCTAAAGGATTACCCAGTTCGTGGGAGGAAGATACAACTTGCTGCTGTGAACTTTCCCTATTCTTTATCAGTAATACTCCTCAGATTCAATATGGGACAATTTATTGCTTAAATCGTTTCCTTCTGTAAACCTCTTTATAACCATTTAAATCCCTTTAATTTCATATTATTATTGACTCAGAGAGAAGTCAATAAGTGACTTAGTAAGGTAAGAGCTATCTGTGCTATGAAGCCATGCCAGGCTCTGCTGTAGGTCAGCAGCTTGCCTGCTTAATCGGGGTCTCATATCTGGACTCAGGCAACTCAGCTGAAAAAAAATATCTTTGATCATCAGGTTTCCAGAAAAGTCTTCTCCTTACCCTGAAACAGCAGCATAAGCAGACTGGCAGGTACAGGAGGGTCCTGGAACAGAGCAGCGAGGGCCTGCAAGGTCTTCAGGTGCTCCAACGGCTTTGCAGAGAAGCAGCTGCGGCGGCAGTTTTCCCTCTGACCTCGGTCCTGTTTGAAGTTATGGGGGTGTCTGGCCTGTTCCCTTCAAACCTCTCGGGAGCTTAACTCTGCTGTGGTTTTAAATAACTCAGAAGAGACCAGTTGTAAAAAGAACATCCATCACATCACTTCTCCCTCTGACCGTGCAACAAAATACTTTTTCTTTACGATAACATTACATATTGTCCCAGTGGTGCTGGGTTTCCTGGCTCACTTTGTGTGGTGTAATACCTGTTTTTTCCATACAGTTTATTCACCCCAGGCCAGAACTCACTAAATTATTTTAGTCTGCTCTGGCCAATTTGCGTAAATTCCTTTGGGCCAACTTACATTTTGTAAAAGGCCAGAGGAGAATATTTTGGATTAGAGTCCCCAGTTGCCAACATATTCCATATTATTGTCCTGTGAAGAGAATATAGAGGAGCACGCAGCTGTCCAGCTACGAGCAGGATGCTATCATTCCTAAAGCATTTCCTGCATGACCTGGGCAGGGCACTGTGTCTGTGCTTCAGTTCCCCATCTGTAAAATGGAGGTGTCTGGAGTGGGAAGTTTGACAATACATTTCTTCTGACAGTCTCCAAAATACTTCCGTCATTTTCTTTAATGCCATTCCACAGCAGACTGACCTGGTACAGAACAGCCTGCCCCAGTTGTAGAAATAAGTACCTGACTCCAGGGAGGCTGAGAGTAGACCTGTTGGATTGTTATCTGACTTAGGTAATGTGATGGTAACTTGTTCGTGCTCGTGCTCGCCGACCTGAGTGCGAGAGCATGCCAAAAGATAAGGGCTCAGGTTGCACAACCAAGTGACAGCTGTGGCAGCTGTCGCGCTCTTTCTCAAGCATTGCATTGCACCCATCTTGGGCACTATCTGGCAGCTGATCCCCAAACCATAAACTGAAGTGCTGTTGCCAAATAATCCATAATGTGCAGAAACCTACACTAGGTGTTTACTGAATAATTCAGAAAATTGCCCAGTTGTTGATTTTTTTAATAGAAATGAAAAGTCTTGCTTTATTTATAGAACTGAAACCAGTGTATATAAATAAAGTTTTCATTTCTAACTCCAGTGATTTTTGTGCAAACAAACCTATACTGTTGCTAAGCATGGTGTATCATGAATATTAAGTTATGTGAATCCTCCAAGACCAACAGCTTAGAAGATGATGATGAATACGGTTTCCAGGATTAAAGAAGTGGGATACAAAGGTTCAATGGATGAGTCAAGGACATAAGGAGTTGCACTAGCTGGTTACGATCTATCTTTACATGGAGCCTGGAAAAGCACCAAAGACTGAAATCTTTTGATTTAGCAGGGCTACTCACATTTCCTCTGCTCTCTACCGCTGACTCGGTATGTCCACCCAACATCTTTATTTGCACACACAACCTACAGATATCAGGCATCAGGGAGATGAGAGGCATGCCAAATTGATTTTTAATATCTACGAAAATATGATCTAAAAGGCTAAGTGCCCACACATTAGACTTGCAGTTAAAGGGAAGCAGAGGTGCCCACCCTGTTGCCCAAATTATTCAGCACAGAACTTTGCAAATTTCCTCCTTTTGTGAAGTTATGAACTTTCCTCCCTTTGAAATGGAATTAATTCCTATGAATATTTTAATTTATGCATCTGGATTTTGGTGTTCCACAGAGTAATAACTTGTGATCCATTTTTTCCTTTATCTTTTTTTCAGCCTTTGTCCTGCACCCTCAATTATTTCTAGTTATTAAATAAAACCCACAAGACATCAATATTCAGTGAAGACTGTTCTGTCTTCCATTACTTGTAGGCCTGCTATAAAAAAAAAAAAAACAACAGCCCGACTAAACCTTTAGGCTGGACTCAATCTTTAGATTACCTGCCACACAGAACAGAACTCTGAATGCAGTAAAAGATCCATCTGGCTGGTTATTTTAATGGTCTTGCAGGAGCAGATAATTATTTTATTATTATTATTTTTTAATCCAGCAAGGATATAATATGCAAGAGAGAAATGCTTAAAACGTACTCGTCTGTTGTTGTTGGGGTTTGTGGGGGGTTTTGATAAACAGAAAAGAAAGGTCTAGTGTGCAAACATGGTCCTGCAGTCAATGAGAGCTCTGCTGGATCAAAAAGCCTATGTCTAGTACTGAGGGCTTATGGGTTTGAAACAAATTTAAAGTTTTCTCTAGCTGTCATGGGTTATGTTGTCTGGAGTATAAGAAACATCAGGCAATAGGTTTTGTCTTTGTTCTTAACTAAGACTGATTTGGGAGCTTTCCCTTAGCCCATCAGTAGGTATGCGACCTCCTGTAGCTAGTGGTACCTAGGTGACTAGTCATCCTAGATAAATATAATCCTCATGTACCTCCCCACAAATGTGAGGGTTGCCCTGTTGGACACTCATGTAAATCATACTTCCCAGGTGAAGCGAGTAAGAGAGAGGAGTTCTGCGAAGGTCAAACTGCAGTGTAACTTGGCTTAATCTGAGCAAGGAAGCAAATTCTTGCCTTCCTTGCTGTTTAGATCTGTAGCTGCTCTAAAGTGTAGAGTGACTCTCTGTTCGCTCCTGCTGTGAGCAAATGTTCTCTCTTCCTCTATTCGACAAGTGTAAAAAATTAGGTAGATTTCTGGGGTTGTTTAGTATTGCTGCTGCTGTTGGTGCTACTACTTTTATAACACACTACAGCATATTAATGGCCGTATCACGTGTTGGATGCTGTGCATGCACAGAACAAAAAAAGCAGTATTTATCCAAACTGTTTACACGCTCTCTGGCTCCAATCTGTCCAAGTCTGTCTGGCTTCAATCATTAGCAGAAAGAAAAGGGCAGAGAGGAGGATAGTTAGCTCTAGAAACGGTAATGCTTTCCCCTGCTTGCTCCCAGGGCAGAGCAGCTGCTGGCTGCCAGATCTTCCAAGCTGAACCTGGCAAGTCCAGACTGGTTCCAAGTGCAGCAATGATTTGCTCAGGACAGAACAGGCATGATTGCTGTGGAAGGGGGGGAACGTTGCTTTTTTTAATTACAGACTCTGTGAGAGATGAGCATGTGCTCTTGATGACATGACAGCAAAGCTTTAGGGATTCTATATGAGCCAGGGAATGGGTAATGGGTATTTGGTGCTTTGCTGCCTAGATATCCTTTAGATACTCTTCCCAATCTTTGTGTTCTCTCCTCTTCCCTCATTACTAATTGTATTCTGTGACTGTCCTTCTCTTGAGACTAAATCCCACTTTTTCGGAGGAGAAAGAAATTAGCATCTAATTTGTGTTCCAAAGAACCAAACAAGAATAGAACTACATTCAGAATAATAGGTGAAGAATTACAGAAACATGAGAAATGTGGCTTATTTCATGATGGATATTTAAGAAGCTATAGCCAGTTTTCTAATTAAGTGAGTTCACGGCTGTTTAGAATAAGCTAGAGTTAGTGTTTTATCTTCTCATTCACAGTTTTGCTAAAGGTTTATCCCAGGAAAGACAAAATCACAAAGTTCTTATTTAGAAATGTCCTCATAAACATATTTGAGTTGAGACAATTTTATTTTTTGCTTTGTTGCTTTCTTTAAAGGATGCGGCAGTGACAGGAACATTATACGGGGCATCTGTCTCCAGTAGTCCACCTTAAAGTTACCATGGCCAGTTTTTCTTCTATTCTCTGTAGATTTGCCTGTTACAATAAACTCTCTGTTGTTGCCCCATGACTCATCTTGGATCCTTTCCTCGCTAGATTTCCATGTTTCTGTGAGGTCTTTTTTCCACGTGGCACTTTCAACATCAGTGATAATTCCAGCAGGGTCAGCAGTGATGGAAGTTAGTAGTCTAAAATTGTGAAGTATAATTTTCCCTCTGCACCTTCACATTGGTGCCTCACCTTCAATAGCGCCCGGATTGTCAAATGGATGCAGTAGAGATGTGAGTATGTAGAAAAGAGGGATTAAAGAAGAATTGAAAAAATGACATTAAAGTTATTGCCTTCAGTGGCTGCATGACAGGATTGTCAATAATACTTGTAGAAGCAAGTGAAGAATAAAAAGAAAACTGTCAAGATCAGGTTTGCCTGGGCTTAGTTTGATTTAGCAGCAGAACAGCCATAACAGAAAACTGGAAGTGATGCAATAAGCAAACAAAAAAATTGGAATAAAACAAGAAGGTGTGTGAGTAGATGAAACCAGCCAGAATACTGCAAAGATAAAGGACTGGGGGATAACTCCATGAGAGAGAAGAGGAGAGTGTAAAAAGCTTGAAGGATGGAACAAACACTGCCCAGAACACGAGAAATGGGGTGAGGTAAGAGTCAGAGATGGGTGAGGTGGCAGCAGCACCATGTACATACCCCAGGGAATGAAAAGAGAAGCTGCTAACGGATGGATGACTTCAGGGAGGCCAACGGCAGACAAATACTTGCCCAGGAGCCAGCAAAGGATCAGCCTATCTTCTTCAACCTTTGAAGGCAATAAAGTAAGGCTGTTGGAAGGTTTTAAGACTGTGCAGAAGGGCTGGAAGAGTCCCAGATGTCTGCAATGTCAGTTTTACCTGCGTAGATAGAGGATGTGAGGTCCAGAGTTTTTACACTGAGCTGATCATTTTGCTTTTACGAGTGTATTTTGGGATTGAGTTGGAAATGCCTTTGTCTGAGATCGCTGCCATGCCGTCAGGAATGTTCCTAATTCTTTTCCCAGGTCACCTGCACCATGGAGACCAGAGACAAGATCCACACAGCCCAGCTGAGGAACGCGCTCCTGGAACGCTACCCCACAGCTGCCTGGATGGAGCGGTGATGGGCGCAGCACAAGGGAAGGGGCTGAGGGCCTCTGACAAGTATTTTACAGAGCCCTAACCTTCAGGCATTCAGAACAAATATTATCTTCCAAAGCTGAACAGTTAGTGAATAGTTTCAAGATCTTTATTTCCTGCTCAAAATGTAGTGAATGTCCTTGGGAATAAACTCAAAACTTTAGCTTAGCTAAGGGAAACTTCATAGTCTCTGCTGGTGTTGGAATTCAATAATTCATTATCAGCTGGCTGGCTGGATTTTGGCTAGTATGTAGGATCCAATGGCGTTCAATAAATAAACAGGGCAAAGGCATTTTTCTTTACATCTGAATATAGACCTCTCAAAGGGCTTTTGATTTTGATGCCCCTAGTTAAAGCAATGCAGCTCCTTCTGCCGGATTTTGCCATACTGCTAGTATAGTAATTCTCCATTTCCAAGCCAGAAGCAGTTCTCCATTTGCTGAATCTTCTTCAGGAGATATATACATGTGTGGGGGTGTGGGGGTGAACAAACTTCTGTTTGCATGAGATCTTTGCTATCATGTGTGGAAAAATTATGCTAATAAAATGCAATTAAAAAAAAAAAAAAGGCAAAACCCAAAACAACCCTTGGAAGATAAAAGACAGTATTGTATTCATTTTTTTTCCAAGGGAAAATGATCCTATTTATAAAGTAAAGTTTCAAAAGATATTGCAGCAATAAAAAAACCCCAAACAACATATTCTGAATATAATTAGACCTCGTATGCAGAACAGAAATGTAATTCTTCCCCCTGCTTTTGGGGACTCAGTATGAAAAGTAGCATATAAAACGACTTGTGTTCCTTTATAAAAAGGAGTCTCTCCACCCATGTGAATTTTTTAATTAGCATTCCACTGATCATCTTAGTCTGCCTAAAACAGACTCTATCCATCTCACCTGACACATTAAGTACACTGTTAAGAGTGAAATATATTTAAAGACCACATGTTAATAGCCAAAGGCAGTGCCGGGAGAAGAGGAAGCCTAAGCCTTAGGCACGTGGCTAATGCAATTAACAAAGAACACATTGACCTAAATACCATTTGCATCACTAGAGACAGAGCCCAACTAATAGGGTAACACAGTGGGATGGCAAGAAATGTAAGAGAAATTCAGGCCCACCTGTAAGTGTGCGTACAACAGTTGCCTTTCCACTTGGGCAAAATTCCATTTAAGGCCAGCTGCAACAGAGCCAATATATATCATTCCACTTGGTTAAATTTAAGCAGATTGACACAAATTTTGGGTGTAGGTATTTTAATGAGAGGTCTTAATCCTGCGTCTAGCATATCAAGTAGATAATTAAGTATATAGAATAGATATAATGTATTTAGCAGTGCCCTAGCAGAGCTTGGCTCAAAATCCAACCAGGTCAGAGCGAGCGTCTCCACGGGCTGCGTGGGATTGAATCATTCCTCTTCCCACGTGCAGAGCTGGGTGAGCTGTTGCTAGGTGTCCATGAAAACCAACTTCTACTGTAGCTTTTTGTGGAGAAAGATGCTGCAAGCCCATAGTGACGCTCCCTTGTTGTCATATTACAATTTATAAATTGAGCTTCCATCTTTAGTCCTCCCCGGCAGCTGGGAATGGGCTTGCTAGCACGTTTCCTTCCCTGGTTCGGCAGTGGGAAACTTCTGCCTCTAAAGCACAATCAAGAAGTCACATGTGGAAGAGGAGGTGCCCTGGGGCAGGAGAAAGCTTTCTCTGCCTTCTCTTAGCTCTAGTCCATCTGCAGGCTAGGAACAGCAGCATCCAGAGAGTTAGAGCGACCTAAACAGAGGGTCCTATGGACTAAAAAGAATGAACAGCATATCCAATCTTATGCAGATCTCATCTGTATTGTGTCTACTACCTATGGATATCCAGTTATATCTATAACTTAGCTTGTGCCTGCAAGGTGGGACGAAGAGGGCAGCGTACTGGCTGTCTCCCCAGTGTTTTTTACTGGGAAACAGTCTGTTCGTTGCTGCTTATTGTGGCTCATGAAGGAGCGGGAGTAGAGAAGAGACCCTCACAAATGGTTATTCTATTCAAATAATAGAAGTTCACTGGTTTGGTCTGTTTTTGGAAGGACCATGTTGGTTTGCACATGGAACTAAAAATTATTGCTGCCCCAATGGTTAGTTTCTTTCCCTTCTTGCCATCCAGAGCGATGGGTATAGGGCTTGGTCTCCAGAACATGTCCTGTAAATCACAGCCTGTCAGACACAACTTCTTTCTTCATGGTCAGAAGAAAGAAATTAAGAAATCTGTACAGAAATACGTGATGACGGACTACATATTGTGTATGTGCTACTTCCATTGAAACGAGCAACGAACCCCATCATCAAAGAGCAGATTCGGGGATGTCAAACCACTATAAATAAGAGTCTAATTATCCTCTCGTCTCTTTTGGCCAAACTCTCAGGAAATTGTGACGATATCTCAGGTATCTATGCAAGAAGAAAATGGGACTTTATAACCAAAGTTCTCAGTAGTGGTCGACAGCTTCTGCTGAGTCCTTGGTTTATCGTCCTGCATTATCCTGGACTTTACATTTTTAGACGCTCAGAGCATCAACAACTTCTTTTCTAATCAGTGGGAACTGCATTTAGCAAGTCTGCACAAAACTGGGGCAAGAGAGGTAGCAGATAGAGCAACCAAAACTCAATGGACTCAAAATCACTGTATGATTTTGAAAATATGTTTTGGGGGAAAAAAAAAGGAAAAAAAGAAAAAAAAGAGGAAAGTGGTGTCTAGAAGTTACTTAAAATGTCAAACATGACATATGCAGCTTGGTTTTATTTTTGTTGTGTTAAGTATAAACATAAACCGTAAATCACTATTCAGTGGTAAACACTTTACATGTGAATATAAAGATACCAGAGTTGATTTCCATTCTATATTGCTTTTATGCAAGTCCATTGGCTTTAAAGCTAAGATGAAATACTTCCAAGGGAAAAAAAATCAAAATTAAACATGCAATTGGAAAGAATCTGCGCTGCTAACCTTTTGCGTTATGAAATATAATAGGACTACGGCATTTCAAAGATATAATAATGTGTTTTTAGAAGTTTCGTTTAAAGAAGTATTTTTATATACAATGTTCTTATGTACCTTGAAAAAAATAACTTTCATGATTATGTAAAAATTTCACAAATGGTTAAATCAACAAAATGTAAATTTAAGCATTGTATTTATTTGAGGAATAATTAAAATTACGCTATGCCACCTCAGCAATGAAAGATTTGTCATTCTCTCAGGTGGTACTGATAGCAGTCTTGCATTAAAAATTCACAGTTCATTTTTTTTTCCTTTCTCTGTCATTGACATCGACACGAAATCCACGTCACTCGTGCCCGCCGAGCTCTGGGCGGCCAGGGAGGTGAGCACAGCTGGGCAGGACTGCTGCTCTTGCCCTGGGGAGTGGGATGGGATGGGAGGCTGCCGGGCTGCTCAGCAGCATGGCTGGGGCAGCATCTCTATGCACGTTTGTGTCTCCAGTGGAAGAGGATGCTTTGACCCAGGTAATTCCACTAGAGCTAAGCTACTTAGCTTTGGGAGCAGCCCTATGAACACAAGGTTTGTCAGGGACACAGCGCAACTTCTTCCAAGGACTGATGCAAACGAGGCATATCTTCACTTGTAACAAAATCTCTTCCCACGTTGATTCCTTAATGTCTTCAGCCAGGCCCTGTTAGCTCCGGATTAATATCTAAAGCTCTGCCAGTACGTGTTCACATAGCATCAGGAAAAGTTCGTCTCCCCGTGCAGGTGGCGTGTCCTCACAAGCAGCACCTTGCCATCTAGCCTGCTACTTTTGAAAGATTTAGAAACGTGTGTTCCTCTTTCCCATCCCAAAATGCAGTAAGGGTGTTTGACATGCTATAACAAACTTTTGCTAGATCCAGACCTAGGCACGTGATTTAGTGACTGGAAAAAGGAAACTGCAAGACTCCGGGGTTGGGCTGTAGTTCCTGCCAGTCATTTATTTGATGGCCTTGGTTCTCCTGTCACCTTCTTTGCTGTTTGTTTAACTGTAAGCAGTCTGCCATGTATCGGATATTGAAGTTTGCAGAGTTTCTTTCTATCACAAACCTTTGCTTTCATGTGCTCCCAACTTTTTGCTGCATCCCAACAGAGGGGGAATCCTGCTGAATGTCACGCCCTCCTAAGCTGATGGATTTCCCATTGTTCAAAAGCACTGTATTTATTTATTTATTTTAAATAAAGCCACAGCAAAAACTGGTGGCTGTGGTTGAAAAACATTCTAATAAAATATGAATGTTTTGAAGTAATTCAATAACGATCATACATAACAAGGGGGTCCCTAAACCCACACAGCCCGTCTCCCTGAAGAAAGGGAGAGCTGGGCAAGTCCTTACGGGGCAGGGCCAGATCAACCACACCTGAGTGCACCCACAGGAAGGATATGAGGGGCTTGCCCTGGCCCTAGGGGGAGGGGTGTGTTGGTGAGGGGCTTCAGCTGTGCTGTCGTCTGAAAGCTCTTCTAGATGCAGGTACTCTTATTTGCTCTTTTTTTTGGCAACTGTAAACTTTTTAATCTTTTATGCTTCTGAAATTTGTGGAAAAGGGTGTTGTTTGTGCGTGGTTTTTCTTTTCATAAGAAGTCTAGAGCATCTCTGGAAGGAGATTTTAATTTGTGTGGTTTCTAAACTTGGCAAATTCGTCTCCCTGTCTATTCCCTCAAGGGGCACCTAAGAAGTTTTGCTTTGAGAGAACAGTCTCGAAGAATGCTGATAAATGACACAATGGTGTTCCTTGTACCTCTCTTCCCTCCTCTCCCCTCCTCCTTCCCAGTCACGCATGTGCTGCAGTTATGTTTGGAGTTGCAGGGGCCTGGTAAGGCCCAGCATAGCATGCGGGTTGTGCCGTATTACTGCCTCTCCTCTGAAGAGCAATAGCAAAGGAGATGTTGAGGGGGTTTTGTTTCTTTTGCTTTCAGCAAACCATGACCATTTCTTGAGCTGTTCGCACCAGTCTGAACAAACTTCTTGTTGACAAGATAAACTGAATGTATAGGCTGTTGGCTGTATGCCAGAAGTTTTCATTAAGTCCTCAAATGAGTAGAGTCATTAAAAAAATCTCTAGAAAAATCTCTTTATTTTGTTTGTGGAGATCACCTGCTGGGAGGCAGGGGAATAAAAATGTACAAGCTTCTAATTAACAAGCAAAAATGCAAAGGATTTTTTAAACTGCATAGCCTTGTAAATAGTGAAGTGAGACTGATGGCCTCATTAATGAGGGCTCATATACAACAGTACTGTAATTAAAAATGTGAATTGCTGTTCCCCTCTCTTTATTCAAGCATGAGGTATAAATACAAAAGGAACATGCAATTCGGATTCTCTCATTCATGGAAACATTACCGCGTTAGTCACTCTTTTTTCTTTGCAAAGGTCATTTGCCTGGAAGCCTTAAAATCAGTGGGCTAAAAGTTGCTTTCCATAACACGTTCCTCTAAAATCTACTGTATTGCTGTGGAAGGTCTGCAGTTTCGGCCCCCTCTACCCCAGAGATGGTGCCAGAACGCCCACAAGCAGCAGACTGTGGCGCTTCGAAGACCTTGCCTGCAGAGGCCAAACTTCCTGCAGACTCTACGCCAGCGGTTGGCGCGGCCGCTCCCCCAGCTTTAGCTGCGCTCTCTTGCTGTTCGGGAGACCAGCTGCCCAGCCCCGGGGCAAATTAAATCCCCTTAACGAACCAACACTTGGGCACTTCCAAAGGCTGGCCCAGTTGCCTCCTGTTGTGTCTAGAAAAATCTAGGTCAGCATGAAAGAGAGGTAAAGCAAGACATACTGTGCTTCTGAGAGAGGTTTTTCATCATTCCCTTGCAAAAACGAGCTACAGCCCTTAAGGCTTTAGAAATAGTTCTTGGAAACCGATGGGAGACATCGCGTTGCCTCTGTTCGGGCTCAGCAACGTTTGTGAGCCGATGCTGCGTTTCCTGACCCAGCTTCTCATCAACAGAGCTCGCTTTGAGCAGTGATGCGCCAAACATGCTGACCTGGATCACTCGCCTCGCTTTAAAAAGTACGTTACGCTCGCTTCCATATATTCCATGCGTTATGATTTAAAGGTGGAAATGGATTGGAGCAGTTTCTCTGTGTTTTCTCCTGCAACAAAGTTACCAAGCAATCACAGCACAAAAGCACTGTTGTAAGCAATGGGGTTATTTGTGACTTGTATGAAATTGTTTCTTTTGATCACCAACGCAGGTCAAACAAATAATGCCTTATTTTTCTATACGCCTAGAAAAACCCTGTTGGTTTAAATTTTCTTGGCATCTACTTTACATTATTAGCATAAAGCATACCCAGTTTTGCGCATAGGCTTTCACAGCAAGGCTTTTATCCTTATGTTTTCAATTTGAAACAGATGACTAAACGGTATTTATTTCTCTTCAGTACTGTCAACAGCCTACTTGGCAGAACCATCCATCCTGAAAAACCTTTCTTAATGTCAGCTTAGCTTTCTTGGTGATTTACCTTCTTATTTAGTGGTGTTCTTTAACAGTCAAAGCCCTTCTGTAAGTTTCATTTGGTTTTCCTTTGGGTGGGAAGCAATATTTTGAAAGGTTTTTTTGCAGTGAAGTACTGCCACGGGCACGTGTTGCCTTCTGGCGGGTTGGGTGTGGATGTGGGAGGTGGTCTCAGGCTCAGCCAGCCTTTGAGCTGCTGTGAGAACAGAAGGGCACACTTCTGTTGCTTTCCCCTTTTGTGTGGAAAGGGTATTTTGATTATAGTGGAAAGAATTGCTCTACGTGATGGAGAGTAATCCTTTCTTGTCGCTATTAGGACAGCCTGGAGAAAGGCTTATGCCTGGTGTAACCAGCGCGGTTTCCAAAGAGCCTGTTGCTAGCCGTGAATGTCTGTCTCTTTGTGGGCTTAGTGAGCTGCTTCCCTGGATTCACGCTTCTGCAGGCTTTTTTAAACTAATACTTTTGTAAAGCATTATGGTATGTTTAACTTGCTGCGATGTTACGGACGTTATAAACAAATATTCAGAAATGGTATCTCAGTATTATTTTGAATCTTGTCATTCTGCAGGTTTCTTTCTTTTCCTCAAGGCTACTTCACATGAAAAGCTAGTCAGCATTGCTTATCTCATGCTTCTCAGATTCTGAGGTGGGGATCTCACAGGCTTCCAAAGCATTAGAAAACAGGCACCCGTGCTGCTTACAGCGCTGGGACAGAGGCTGGGAGTAAATACTTGTTTTGTGGGTTGGTTTTTGTTGTTTGTTTGTTTTTTAAACAAGTGGAAAAACTGAACTGCTGCCAAGCAAAGGTAGGGAAGAGAAAATGTTTGAAGGAAGATGAATACAACGTAGCTGCATTTCTAAAAAGTGTGATAAGCAATGCCCAACAACCTCCAAACAGAGAGCTGCTGAGATCGGTCAAGCAAAAAAAAAAAAAAAACACCACCAAAAAACCCCAAAACCCAAACCAAACAAAAACAACCCAGCGAGCCTTCCAAAATATCTGCTGATGCCAGTGTCTGCCTAAAACTTGTTCTCACTTGGAAATATTTTTTAACTAAGGCAGTTATAAATTGACTACATTTTTTTTCCCTCTGTTATAGCTTCCTTGGGCTGCACTGAGGAAGCTTTTACCACCGCCTCTCTGAAAAGCCGCCCTTCTAAGTCAGTGGCGTCTAAGAGCAAGCTGCTAACTTCTCAAAGCTGTGATTTGCCGACAGCCGTTGCAGAGCCCCCCCGGCAGGGCCGCAAAAGCTGTGACGGTGAGCATCGCAAGTGCTTGGTGTGCAGACTGGCGCTGGGAGGGAAGCTCATGTAGCAGTTCTGACCTGAGTTACAGCCTCACTGATGGAAAGTGAACAGTGGGAAACAAGAACAGACAAAAATGCCTATTAAGAAGAAAAAAAGTCTTTTACCACCTTTCCTAAGTCTTTAACTAGCCTTGGTGTTATTGCTACACCTTTTCCTCTGTACAGGAACACTATCATGAAAATGTCGAACCAAAGTTATTCCTTTTATCCCTTCACATTCTTAAGTCAATGCTCGTTAAGCATTCAATTAGAATTCATCTTGAAACACAAAGTATTATGCCTGTACATGTTTTAGTGCGATGGAGAAGTCGCATCAATACCTTGCCCTGTTAGAAATACTAGACTTCTGTGGGACTTACTCTGGAAAGCATAGGGCCAGCTGATCCTTTGCATTTCAAGTGTGAATACTGATACTGGTGTAAAGAGGATGCCTATGTATTTTGTATAGACATTTATTTCCAGTATAAATTAAAAACAACTTCTTCACTTTTTTTAAAATCTTTTATTCCAGGGTCACAGACTAAGATAAAAGGTTACACAGTAAAACATAGCTCGGGCTCTCGACATTCCTGTTGGATTTCTACCCGCTAAACATGAATTCCTACTTCTCTACAAAATGTTAGTTACCAGTTCGCCATTTAAAACAAAACAAAACAAATCATTTCAAACCCTTCAGTTCTCCATGCTTTTAGTACCCACTGAAAAGCAAAAACTTCATGTACTTGTGCTTGAACAAGACTTCTCCATCAAAGTGTTACAGTCTGTAGGTACTGCACAAGGCATAAGCTTCTTTGTTACTGCCTCGTGGAGCTCTTCGTTAGAGGAAGAACAAACTTTTCTTGTCCTTTCTTCCAGAACAGTAGCACCACAGGTGGCGTAGTAAAACTTCTCCCCACACCATAGCTAGTATTTTAAATAGTTATTACTTTTAAAAGTGCTAAGACGGCTAAATTCTTGTTCAAATACTCAAAAGTAAAAGACAATATGCTAAAAGGCTCACTACACGTACAGGGAGTACTCTGAGGGGTGCTGAAGATGGTCTCTCAACCATAGATTTCAGGACATCAGCATCTGGGAAACAAGTGGTGTGTGTTTACTCACTACATCTAATTTCATTCATAAATACAAATTTTTCAGCTAGGTTTTGGAATGCTAATTGTTTTTTTCTTTTTTCTTGGATAATAAGTTACTTTTCATAAAAGCTGCCCTCAAAGCTGCAGGATTACTACTTTATGCTATACTAACTCAAAGATTAAAATCTTCATTCAAAAGAGGAGTTCACGCTGCATGAGATTTAAGGCACTTGTATTAAACCAAGTTAAAGTGCTTTATGTATCCAAGCTCATCACTGCACCTCAACCTGAACTGAGACTTGGTCTTTTTAATGTGCCTGCAGCAATACAGCGGTCTGTCCTTTGTGGAAGAAAGTAAGTTGACAAAACAAAGTACAAAGACCAGGCTCTAAGAACAACAACAAAAAAGCTAGTAAAATGTCCTGTAGAGAAAATACACGTAAATTTAAATCCTATCACAAAACAGGTACAAGTTGCCTTGTGGCTGTAAATAACTCTCCCTGTTGTAAAAGAAACTTCCTCCACATGAAAAGGTAATTTATCAACCACTACTACCAGCTGTCAGGGGCTTTTCAATGACAATCCGAGTATACAGTCTATGTCAAAAACTGCAGAGGAGCAACTTTGGGCTTCTTGCAAAATAAATGGCATTAAACTTTGGCAGTGCAAAGACTGAAGGGCTGAATTTCTACTGAACTATCCACAGGGCCCTGTCAATTATAATTGTCTTGTTTAGCAAGAGGAGAGTTACTTGGGTAGAAGGGCACTGCATCATGTGGCAGGAATGTGATTTAGCTAATTACAGCACCTAGACACGTAAGTGAGGATATTTTCTGAAAAACGAGGATGAAGAATGCGAGAAGTGACTTCTTTCACTGTCTTCTAGTAGTGCTTCTTGGCTGAAGGTTTGTAAGACACCAGAAGACCAAAGGAAGCATACCCAAATAAAAGTGTCTGAATGAACCAATGAAACTGAATGGCTGGGTCAGTGATTCCTTTAGATCTGTAACATTAACAAAAGCATAAAATGTGTCAAAAAACTTACGGTCTTGCAGACTATACTGTGATACTTACAAAGTAAAGTTAGGTATTCCTACCCATCCTTGACACATCAGACTTGATTAGAACATTTGAACTTAGCATCATCGATTTCAATCTACTGAGACTTATTTCCTGTACTAACTAAACATACCAGCTCTTGTTATTTTAGTGGATTTTAAGCTATCTACGAAACAAAGGTTCTTTCAGAGATTTCATGCATACAATTTCCTCAATAATACATAAATTGCAATCTCAGTCTATGCTATATGAAATGACCTATCCCAGAACTTCAAGTACAAAGAACCAAGAAATCAGAGTAGCTTAATACTGATCTTAATGCACAATTCTGTATATAACTTCTTGTTGACTACAGTCACTGAAGGTAGACTGTATGCTAGCAGGGCAAAGAGGCCTGACAATTACTGTGCGATGCAGGATGGAGAAGCACTGTTACCTGAATTTGTGGCTAGAAAAATACAGGTACAGGGAGGTGAAGACACCTGACTTGATTTATGAAGCAGAGACCTTCCTATGTCAGTTAGTTTTAACTTGGCATCTGTGGATTTTTCTGTGTGTTACAGAAAATGACACTTTTTCATCCACTTCATTGTTGTTGAGAAACACTACTGAATTTTCAGAGAAAAGAATGAGTACCAACATGATAGCAAGACCAACGAATTTCACATTTCCAGTAAACAATTATGTCAAGCATAACTGTGCTCCAACTCATCAGTTTACAAGGGAGCTCCCTCTGCTGACCTTTGCTAGAACAGTTCAGCTGTTAATTGTTCCATAGCCTCTACACGTACAAAATGATTGTGTAACAAGTGTTGATTAACACAACATTTCTAAATGTTCGTTCTTAAATTGTCTTACCAGCTGTGAAAACCTTTTCTTTTTTTTTTTCTAATCCCAGCTGCAGTGTTTCCAAATGAATGCAGAAACTGGAAAACTAGGGCTTAAGAAGTTTACCTGCTTGTATAAAGCAAGCTTACTTGAATAGACCACATGCAGAAATAGAGACCAACAACCAATGACAGGACCACTACTGATGAACAAATTTGTATCTGCTTCCTCGCCAGTTCTTTCTCATGCCTCCTTCGCGATGTTCCTCAGTAGACATCACTTTTACATCAGTAAAAAGGATATGGTGTTTGGTGCTCATAGTGAAGTACAACTGTTCAGTAATCTACAGAAGTATGCCTGAAGAGGGGATGATGGGCAGGCAACCTGCGCTCTCTTTCTTATGGGCTTTAACAGTACTCTGTAAAACTTCATTACACAACTTGATTACAATGCACCCATTTGGTGCATTCACTAGTAATCGAGTTCCCTCATACTCAAAAATCACCTTAAGCCCATATACCTATCTATCTGCAGAATCGGAGTTAAAGTTTCAACTTTAAAGCTACGTAATTTAAAACTGGAACCTGGTAAAAAATTTATTACTGACTCCCATTCTGAAGGCAGAAAATGTTCATCCATATTCTGTTATCTCGAGAACCACCTTAAACAGCTTTCCACGGAACAAAATCCCTTTGCCTCCGAGAGATGTTACCCGAGAAGCCTGTGACAGACAGCTGTGAACTGAACTAAATGAAGCAGAACACCACCATTTTTACAATGGCAAACAGACTGGCCAGCTACTCTGTAAAGCATGAAAACCAGTATCTACATCCTTTGGAATTATTACAAACAAAATTCAAATGAACAGAAGGACTATGTGTTTGGACAGCATATCTTTCCAAATAATTGGTTATCCTAACCTAAGATTTAGTTGGCCTTACTTTTGTAGTCTGATTAGTCAAGTATTTTATCCCACAAACCTGCAGATACAAGTAGATCTTAAATAGTCCCAAATGGAAGTGGCCAATTTTATTCTCACAATATAAATGCAATCATTTCAGCAGGTAATTAGCGGTCTCAAAATTCTGATGAAGTAAGATCTGATGAAGTTGTAACACCTGAAGTTATCAGACTATTTCTACACCATCTATTGTTCCCTCTGCTTCCTAAAGCGCAATGTTACCCAGGGAACAGTGAGTTCAGAGGCGGCCAGACAAGCTCTGGCAAATCTTGCTGCTGCCAGTTCTGCAAGTTGCCACCCCTTGCTTGTGCCACCCTGCACAACCATAACACTAGCAGAGTTTGCAGTAACCTCTTGTGGAGGATAGCAAACTCACTGCAGCAAGAATTTTATCAGTATCCTCTGAACTAATATTGCTGCCGAGAACCACCAACATCAGTCTGTAGCTTACGTCACTTGTATCAGAAATCCTTTTCAGAGAATCTAGGTTGGGGTGAGGGGAGGGAACAACTTACTGGCATAACTTAACACCGTAGAAGGCTTCTACTATGTGAATCAACCAGGATACCCAGAACCTAACAAAAAGAAAACATGTTTTATTTTTTTGAAAATTAGGGAGAAGACTGTTGTATCCAAGATGCATTATGTAGAGAATGTAAAACTGGAAGCATAGAACTGACATCTCGCTTTAACCTAGAAAGTGAGGCATGTTTCTTGTCTCAGAAAAAAAACCCATTTCTTAACAGAAACTGAAGTCCACTGAGAAAGTTAGAGGAATTGTAACTCGTGCAATATGCCTGGACCTGCCATTTCAGGTATCCGCTGCATGTTTCCAAAGCTTTCAGCACTTAGATTAAGCCAAAAAGCTGAATGCTTAGTGAAAGCAGTACAAGTTAATCTTAGTGAAGCATGCAAAACCTATCCTGTTACTTACACAAGTATTTTTAGTGGTCTTAATGAGTTACTGAAGTTTTTATAGGTTTAGTTCTACGAAAACAACTGTGTGTATAGATTCAGAATATATAATGACTTGATTAGTCAAACTGGGCCTACAAATTTTCATGTAGAAGCTTTTTTTAAAAAAAAAAGTTACACAGGATATTCAGTTAGGATCAATTCAATACCTTGCTAAAGCAAAGATGCTCTGAGCAAAGATGAAGGCTTATCTTCTACGTGATGCACGGTAAAATAAACAAGGAAGCCTTGCTGTCTTCCTGCCTGTACAGGAAGTCAGCAAGTGAGAGACCTGGTGACAGGGAAGCGTTTTCCAGCTCTTTCGTGAATAAAAATAACAAAAATCAAGGTTTGTAACCTAGCAAAACTTAGCACTATGCAGTTTCTTCAGCTGGTTATTTCTCATGTGGACAGGATGAGGATAAGTTAGTAGCAGGGTAGAAAGTGTTCTTTAATTGAAGCTGGAAAAAGAAGACTCCTAAAGAAAGAATGAGGCAACTTGAGTGACAACTTGACAAAAGAACCACTTTTGGGAGGTGTTACAAATATAAATTTACATATGGACTAATAACTGTCTCCAAAAGTAGTATCTTAATTTTTTTTTCCTTTCTCACTATAACAACACAGATGCCAAATTCTAAGTTGAATTTTTAAACTTTCATACTGGTCTTAGCCTGTCTAGTTTTCTACATACTTATTACCCCACACCCTTAGTTGTAATGAGCTTGAAAGGAGAGCTCTTTAAATGTAATTAACAACTGGGTTACAGAAAAGCTTGTTAACACAGAGTAAGCAGAAGAGTCAGAGCCAACAGGAGAGATGCAAAATAATTATACAGTCAAATAAAACTTACCCATAGCATACCCATTTGTGGTGGTTTTGCACTAAATAATTGAGGAAGGTACCAAATATTCCCAAGTAACTATAAGGTATAGTTGACGGCCAAAGCGTTACCCACTTAAATGAAAAAAAAAAAAAAAAATAGTTAGCTTACTTCAAGGTAGAATTACTATCAATTTAACCTTCAAATTAGCTTTCTTTTTGCTCCCCCTGCCGCCCACATCTGTCGAACATGGTTTAGGGCTCATGTATTCATAGTATTTCAACTCTTTCATTCCATTAACCTTGTCCAAGGCCCATATTCTTCAACAAGACCACTAGCCTAAAGCACACTTACTCAAGAAGATTTAAACCTATGAAATTTCTTTTCCTTGACGTATGAGATGCCAAGGTGATAAATGTTTAAGGTTGCTATCTGTGTACCAAGAGTGTGCCTGCACATTAAGTGGCATTTAAGTTGTAAGCTCATTACCTATTACACGCGGTAGCAGCAAAAAATACATTGTCTCTGTCCTGAAGAAGTTAATCTGATGCAATTGAGCTGAAGAATTCAAGCAATGACTAAACTGAGAAGGAAGAATAACGATTTATCTATAACTAGGGGATCAGTCTTTCTTCTCTTGTCCCTTAAAAATGTCAGATTTTCTTTTATTTTGAACAGAGTACAGAAGATAGTTGAGCACAAAGCCCAAGCCCAAAGATGCACCCAGTGTTCACGTATCTTTCCTGTGGCTGAGTTGTCCGCAGTGCTTATCGCCGTCTGCCTTTGTTTTAACAAGCTGGGGAGGAGAAGCAGGGAGCCAGTCAGCTGCGCGCTTTAGAGTCCACTGGCGATGCAAGGTATACGCTAGGCTGGGCCGAAGTTCACACCGGCTTCTCTCTCCTCTGGTATCAATGCTGCAGTTTCTAACTACACGTAAATTTGGCTATGCCAAGGATCTGGCAAGATGATGAATTTAAACAGGGAATCTGCTTAAAGCTCATTCTGTTTCCTGAAACGGTCCAAAAGCTGTTTTGTGAGCTGTTTGGTCTGCCTTGACCGTCATTTCTTTCAGTGGTGGTTCTTACGTGTAGAAAATCCATGCAAATAGAAGAAAAACTACAACGCATGGAAGTCAACGGATGACCTTCATAAACTTGTCAGGTATATCAAAACTGTCATCAATCTTCCCACTCCAGTAATCTGACCTATCTTAGCTGATGCCCATTTTTAGAAATTAAGAGAACATGGTGACTGAACTAGTCCGTTTTCCAACACCACTACCAGTTAATATAGCCTGTAACTAAAGCCATCACTTGTTAAGCGCACCTTATTTGTGGATACAACTGATAGCTGTCCTAGCGTGAGTTTTATTGACGCACAATGCAGTTTCAATTTTGTGAACGTTGCAGATGCTTTCGCAGGCTACCTGCAACCCAAACTGGCAGAAGCTACAGCACTTGGGTGGCTGCAGTCATACCTAGGGACGCCGTATGCCTTCAGCGCCACAGCCTTGCTTCAACTGTGGCATCCAGTTCAAGTATTTTATTTTTTTTCTCCGAACTTCCCTCGGGGATGCGTTCCGCTCCCTCACAAGCTGACCTAGCCAAAGCAGTATTTTGGGTTTCCTTTTTTTCCCGGTTTGTTTCAGAAAGTGGCTCTTCCACGGGCACCGGGGCTGTTAGGAAGCCTATTCCACACGCCCCGCAGCTTCCGAGCTACCTGCGAGCCCCGCTGGGGGCCGCCGCCGCGGCAGCTGCAAGCCCACGGACGTCCCGGTCTGGTCCCCGAGCTTTGTAGCTCCAGCTCCGAGGGTGACGGGGAGCTGCTGCAGGCCCGCCCGCCTCGTCCGGGCCCGCGGGGTCCCGCCGCCCTCGCCCCGCGCCCACCCGCCGCTCCTTACGCCGAGGACGATCATGCCGAAGGTGATGGCGATCATCCAGATGAGCCGGGAGCGCTGGAAGTGGCAGCTGCCATCGCGGAGCCGCTCCGCGCCCGTCACCGCCGTCATCCTGCCCGGGCCGCCGCCAACCGTCGCTCTGCGCGCCGCGACCCGACGCCGCCGCCGCTAAGGCCGCCGCGCGGGGGGGCGGGCCCGGGGTGGGGCCGCGGGGCCGGTGACCGGTGACACGCCGGCGGTGCCCCTGCGCGTGGCGGGGGAGGGCCCTGCCGCACCTGGGCGGGCGGTGCTGCCGGGCCGCGGCCCGCGAGGAGGCGGGGGAGGCCGCGCCGCTGACGCACGCCGGGCTGCGGCCGCGGAATGCGGCGGGGCCTTCCGGGGCCGGCCCCGGGCGCCGCGCGGGGCAGAAGGGGCGGTTGGGGCGGTTGCGGGAAGCGCGAGGCCGCCTGTGGGTACTCGGTAATTCGGCTGTGCTTGAAGTAACCTTAAGCGGCTGATGGCGCCACCTGCAATGAGCGGGTGACCCTGTGACCGATCCGGCGGCCGCGGCTTCGTGGTGCCGCGGGAGGGAGCGAGCGGTGCCCGGCGGCGGGCTGGGATGGCGGGGTGCCCCCGGGTCTGGCCGCCATGAGCAGGGGCGGCAGCGCCCCGTCACTTCCCCCGGCGGGCCCGCCCACGGCCGCCGCTCCCCGCCGCGGTATGCGGCCGGTGCCGGTCGCGGCTGCCGGCTCTCCGAAGGCGGCGTGGGGCAGATCTGTGGTCGGGAGGCCGGCCCTGCCCCCGGGGCGGGAGAGGGAGAACCGCGGCTTACGAAACGCGGTTACGAAACAACGCGGAACCTGGAGTGAGCTTTTCAGCTCAACTCTTCACGAATTAACTACAGCAATCTGGTTGGGGGCTGGAGAAAAAGCAGAAAATGTAGGAAATCGGAGAGTAACAGCAGATGTAGCTCGACCTGCAACGTGTGCTCCAGGGCACCGCTCCGTGTCCGGGCACTCCTGCACTGAGCCCTCCCCCCAGCTACGTGCGCCGTTGGAGGCCACCCCTCCTTTCTCAGCTCGGAGGTGACCGGTGCCGTAGCTAACCCAAGAGTGCTCTCTTGTGGCACACATGGTGAACAGTCACAAAGAGCGGGAAAACGAGGTGGGAAGGGGTGCCACCGCGCTCCGGGAGGGTGCAGAGGGCCGTCTCTGGTACAAACGTGCTCGGTATCGCTGGCACGGCCCGCCTGCGCATTACAAGTTAGCAGTAGTTCTCGCTACTGGGCTAAAATAAACAGGTAATGACATTTCTATCACTGAGCAGTTCAGTCTTGCTATTTAGAATACTACATAATACCTTCCCTTTTGAAAACTACCGATTTAAATTCAGCATTTTCTACTCTATGCCCTTTTGGGACTTTGGACTCGGTGATGAGCTTGTCCAAAGTCCGGCACTAGGGCCTTGGGAAAGGTGCCCACAGATAGAAATGTGTGTGTGTGTGGGGGGGAATCTCATGCTTTCGTTTGAGCTTTGCTACCTGTTTATTTGACAGTGACTTTGACAGCGTAGAGGGTAAACACGGTGAGAAATGTTGACTATGCTGCTCTCCCTGCATGAAGGCTAAATACGCTGCTCTTTTAACTACGTGTTAATGACGTGCCTGTAAAGCTGTTTTCTGCAATAACTAATGCAGCATGTCCTGACATTTTCCCAGCATGAGCACTGTGTTGCAGAAAAAGGGTCGCTATAGAGGGGATTGACTTTGCATGTGTTTGGGTTAGTTTTGTTCTGTCCCGAGACTGTTCTGTTTGCCTGTCCCTGTATTTCATTCCCAGCTATTCCCGCCTAAAGCCCTGTGCTTTTTTGCTGGGGTGTTCTGTGGAGATTACAGGAGAGTTTGGTAAGAAATCCCTGCAGTGGTAAAACTGTTGCTGGGAGGCCATCTATAAAAACCAGCGAGGCTGGCTACACGGAGCACCATCTGCACGATACAGTGGCCTGGGTTGCTTTGCTGATGCAGGGGGAAAGCGTGTGTGGCTCCACCTGCAACGGCTTGGTATCTGGCAGAAATTTCTAAAACTGAACCTATTTTTTGTAGCCCGTTACCTAATTTCTCGCTCTTTAGAACATTCCACACAAATTGTTTCCGCCTGCCTGTAAATCCACGCCCAGAGGTTGTGCCGAGATCCAGCGATGGCCCGAGCGCTGCGGCAGAAGTGCCCAGGGCCGCCCCGCGCAGCCCCTAAGGGCAGGGCTAAAGCCGTTTCCTCAGAAGGCGAACAGAAAGCCGCGGAGCTCGGGAGGGGGCGGTGCGGCAGCCGGGAGGTGTCGGGGGGACAAAGGGGTCGCTCTGTGGGTGACCCCCGGCCCGGGACGGGGAGTCAAACCCTTCCCCGTCCTGCTGCCCCGTGGAGGGGGACACGCACCTCTGCTGCTCGGGCATCGCTGTGGACATTGCTTTGTTACACGGGCTTTGGTGGCCAAAAGCAGCCAGGTGAGGTCAGAGATGATGTCATGTTATCCTTTCTGCCACACTCCTGTGAAGACTGCCCACACTGTGTCACCTTGGGCAGAGGAGGGGTACCTGGCTTACTCTTGTTTCTCTTTCACCAACAATAATTGATTTACCTTTTTATTAACATTAAGCGATATTCTTCCTGGCCCGGCTAGACCATGGTCACAAAACCAGTGAGCCCACCAGAAGGGGCCCGTTGCCATGTGTGACAGCAGCCCCTGCTCGCTGCCAGCCTTGTTGACACAAGAAGGTCTGCCAGCCCTGGGCATCGCCACAGCCTCAGACTTAAAAGCGAAATAGTTAATGAAGGCAACTCCCTGCTCGGACCTTTTGTGGGGGTGGACTTTCAGCAGTCCCATTTCTAATCCAGGGCAGTGTCTTTGACCTGACTTTTTAAAAAAGGCTGTTTCTCTTGACGAGGAGTCTTTGGAGTATTTAAGAAGCTGAATATAGTTCCAGTTTTCATAATTTAAAGCTGGAAGTCCTGTAGCATCATCTAGTCTGGCCAGCACAGACCATTAAATATTGTTTCTCTGAATTGAGCTCAGTAACTTGCACTTACTTAAAGCATACTTTTTAAGGGGCATTTTATCTTACTTTGAAGACATCAAAAGACAGAGAATCCACTGCTTTCAATGATTAGTCTTTCTTGTGTTTCTTAGGTGTTGTTAGTATGTACCTAGCAACTAATTTTGAGGGAGCCATTTTCCAGAGTCTAGCTGAAAAGCTTGCTCTATCATATTTTGCAAAATGTTTGCGTTTATGCCTTCACATTTTGGACCAATTTAGCTACCTTTGTGGCTTCAACACTGGAAATGTTATTTGTCAGCGAATTGCATTTATTGACAAGTATAATCTAAATTAAAAACTACAAATCCCAAACAATGTTATGTGACTTACTGAAGAAAATGCAGAACCAATTTACTTTGCTAAGTTTACAGGAAATAAAACTATTTCTGCATGCTTTACTTCATCATAACTTCTGAGATTTCTACTTTTCCTTTCCTTTTCTCTTTATCAGTGCCACAAAGTGACTGAACGAAGACCTGGCATGCTGTTACGAGTTGGCAGCTCTCAATAGCGTAGTACACACCAAAATACCACCAAGGCTGAGTGCAGCCAGCCACTTGGGCAGCTCTGGCCGTGCTTACTAGAAGTCAGATTTAGATTTATAGTCTGGAGCACGTATCTGGTGTGACAGGATTAACACAGCCCCATGTTCTTTCTCAGGCCTTTCCTATGCTAGAGAACGTGCAGATACTGGTAGGTAGCAATCGGCACAGCTGCCATCACGATGACAGGGCTCTGTAAGCATTTGAAGAAGATGAGCTAATCTAGCTTTACCCTGCTTCAGGCTGCACAGATTGCTAAACTGAGTCTGTTTTTATAGTAGTCCAAGCCATAGAAAAGAGAGGGAAAGCATAATCTTAAAAACAAGTTGGAAAGAAAAAAAAGCGTGTTCCCTCATAATTGCGTACAAACATTTTTTCTTTCACTTGCATCACTTGGCTTAGATTTCAAATTAGGTTGGTAATTAAAGCCGCAAGTACTTTTTAAGAATTTAAGACCGAAAGAGATGTTTGTTATGAGATCAACAGGGAAAGTTACTAACCATACAGTAACATGAAAATGGGATGTATGATCCTCTTTGAGATTCCAAAGACAACTACGTTTTAGTTTTAAAAAAAGTTTTTTCACTGAAGTTGTGTCCGTAGGGTCCTGGGGTCTCTATAGGGACTGGGTATGTAAACTGAGCTGGGTTAGTTCTGCTGAAAGCGGTGAAATGGCTCTGTGCATTCTTCCTGCCTAATCCCAGAGACATAGCTGGCTCATTTCACACACTGTTTATATCAGTATATCACTCTCTTATACTTTCCAATACTAAAGTTTCTGTTGTATCTAGTAGTGGAGAAAACTTGTTCCTCCTTCAGTTTAGAAACATTTGCTATCTCTAACTTAGAGATATTGACTATCTCACTTCCATCGGGAAGTACAAAGGGTATTTGCCAGGTAGTCTGCCTCTTTTGTTTGGTGTTCTTGGTAGATGCCAGAGACTAGATAGAGACATGTTAGCTCTTCTGTGTCTTTTAAAATTCTTTTTTTTTTTTTTAAAAAAAAGGAGGGGGGGAGGAGGATTAGTCTAATTCAGACCAACCTTTATGGCATGAGTCATCCTACTGGAGTCAGTGATGTGACTTGTGTAAACAGCAACTTTCTGTATAAATAAGGATTAAGGGATTGGGCTTTTTTTAGGAAATTACTTGGAAATGAACTGCAGCCAACTTTAAATTGGATTTGAAGCTGGTATAAAAAAGATGAGATGCATTCAGTGAAAGTTACCTAAGGAGATAGAATTATTAATGAAAAAATTTTAATCAGGGTTAAATGACACAATGCTGTAATGAAACTACTGCAAGCAATGTCTGATTCCTAATGTAACTCGTTAACATGTGACTGTTTCTCTGTCATTTTTAATTTTTAACGAGGAGTTAAAAATTATTTTACTTTAATCTTTTAGTTCTAAGACTAGAGAAGCTAAGGAAAAGTACTGTCTTTAAAAATATTTCATGTTGCAGTTTGACAAGCATTACAGTTTTGAGTTTAATGGTCAAGATTTTCAGCAGATTCCCATACTTACCAAAAAATTAGAGTAATGAGGTGTGCATAAGAGGAAACAATTGGGTATAGTAATTCTGCTTGTTGTTGTAATGAATATCCTTTGTGACTTGGAAGTAAATAAACCTTTGCATATATCTCTGTTATATTCTTCTCATAGGTAAATGGGTTCCTTCGATGTTTGATAAAACTAATTCTCTTCTAGCAGATCTTTAACACAATTGGGAGCATAATTCAAGTCTTGGAATTTCTCAGCTATAAAGGTCTCAACCAAATACTTTATTCTTTGCAACGATTAAGAACTAAGTAATACCTACAAGCTACAAAGGTATGAATTTCTTGTTGATTTTACTACAAATTCAGTTTATGCATTTTAGAGATTAATTTATGTCAGAGTTCTATATGCTTATCTTACACTATCACTGTAGGGGTTTTTTTCTGTTATTAAAAAGGAACAGAAAGGTGAAACAGACTTTTTTACCATGATGCGCTTCAGCCAACATTGCATTATAAGCCCTTCTAAATAGACAGCCAAAGCTCACCAGTTTGGAGTCCAGGTTGCACAGAGAGCTTCAGTTTTGAACACAGTTGTGCATTTTACAGTTCTGTATTTGTTTTTACTGATGTCTGCTGGAAGTCAGTAACTTTAGTCCTACTAGAAATATTTTGTGGACATCTGTGATGGCTTTCTTTTATTGTATGAGGTAGCTTTAAAAAATGAAAGAGTAACAAGTAACATCCATTTGAAATCTCAGTTTATAAAGGTTGGATTTATGCTACGAGTATTTGGTGGAATTTTTTTAATTGGATATATGCTACAGGTATTTGACAGGATTTTTTTAAAGGTATGTGGGAAAAAAAAAAATTTTATATCATTTGGGGAGGCTGTTTAATAATACGGAATGTACCTTGCAAGGATAAATTACATGTGTCCAGTCAGCCTTGTTCATATTGGTCATGTTGGAAAAAACGGAGTAGTTTAGACTATTCAAAACTGTATTACATACAGATAAGGGGCTGTGACTCTGCATACCAGCATCCTACAGCATTATAGACTGAGTGGTTAAAACAGGCCAAAGGAGCAAGTCTCCAGCAAACCATCAGCATTTTGATGCCTTGTTCTGTCCCTTAACCACTTGATGACAGTGCATGTGGATTTTAATACATAGTATCTGGTATCTGATATCACTTCTTGTTTCTCTCTGACGGAATTCCTAACTCTTTATCTCTGCTTCCTATTTTGAAAGACACTGCCTAAGGTTGCCAAGTTCTTCACATGCATGGTAGTAAACACAGGAGTGCAGTGTTGGGAAAAAGGAAAGGTTTCCAATTAGTTCACTGTTCTCGAGGGTCTGTTGGGACCAGCTAATGCATCTTTATTGTGTTTCTCCGTTAATGAACAAGTCGCCTCAATTGACAGAGTTTTCTAGCTCTGAGTATTTTTTTTTTTTTCCCTACATGTCTGGAATAGGAATATTGTGATGGAAAAGCTAACTGCAGTACAAAAAAGCCAGCACAGATCTAGCAAATGAATGGGGTCACTAGCAGATGGGTGAGTTGGGTGGGAAGCACGTTTCATTACAACCACATGGGTGGGGATGTTATTTGGGAGATGAGAAGGAATAAGACTGACAAGGGAGGTTAGAGCGATAGTTCTTTGAACAGGGAGGAGAAGACTCCAGACAACTTGTCTCCAGTCCCAGCAGACTAGCCTTAAGGCCAAATTCGCTCATCTTTAGGCGACTAGTTATCGTAATCAAGTTCGGCAGACTATGATGTTGCGATTTGTTGTATTTCTATAGTATCATGTGGGTGTGTTTGTATTCTGCCAGCACAAGAAAAAGATATAGTCCTTGTCCTAAAACGTCTGCAGTTCAGAGGTCTGATCCTCTCAGGTGCTAAGAGTCCACAAGTGTTTCTGGAGCTGATCAGTCATAGGGCATCTGCCAGTTACACAAACAGCACGGGTGAGGACGATGACAGAGACTTTCCTACAAAGGAAAGGAGACAGGGAAGGAGGCGGCAGGGAGAACGAGGGAGAGGATTACCATAAAGTAATGCGGACTGTTAACCTGACCATACTGGGCATAAAGTACTGCTGCATTTAAATGAAATTGTATTTATCTCAGTGGTGCTGGAGCAAGCGAGTGCTTACCAGACTGAACTGCACTCAGTAATCCTCTAGAGGCCCAACTGGATTTCAGGAAGATATTTTATATACCATTTTTTGATGTTTCTTGAGGCAGGATTTTAGTGAACACAGGTTTGCTACTGCATGAGTTCCTGTGTGGCTTTTCTATTCCGTGTTCAAAGGGGTCAAGAATACTGATAATCTATGTGTTAGGCTTATTAAAAGTGGAAATCTTACTCCAGCCCATTGCTGCGCTGGTGTGGACTCTGCTCTGCCGATTTGCCCTTCCCTGTGGTCATCCTAACTTTTTACAGGCTTGGGCTTGGCCTGTCCAAACTCTAGATCAGTGTTCTGTGTGGCTGTGTGAGGCAGATCTGTCCCGCAGAAGAGAGATTTCCCTCCACCGGAGCAGGAGACATTGTATTGCGTGAGAGTGGGAGCACTCATTACTGCCTTCCCAGCAAGTCCGTGCTATCCTACATCCATCTCCCAAGACTTTTTTTCTACTGCCCAAAAGAAAAATGAATGGCATGGGGCACCACCAGGCTACTATTTAATAAAAGACATGAAGTTTGCAAATACTGTGGCTTCAGTTTTACCTGGGATCTTATTTCCTTTCAAAATTAAGACAGTCTTCTCTTTGAAAGGCATGACAATTTCTTTCAAGATTGTCACAGGACTCAAAAACGGACCAGCAGGCAGCATAATGACAGTACAAGTCAGGAACCATTTTCAGGTTCAGACAATAGATTACCATTACAAGTCAGAAATGAGATCTTGGAGTTTGCTAGATAGTTCTATGAGAATGGTCATGATGGTCCATGGTCATGACATGATGGTCAGTGATGGTCAAAAAGGCAAAGCAAATGTTAGGAGCTCTTAGGAAAGCAATGGAGAAAAAAAATTATCATCGTAATACTTAGAACACCATGATTCCTCTACATCTTAAATTCTGAGAGCCATTCTAGTCTTCCTATCTCAGGAAGGATACAGTAGAACTGGAAAAAGCTCTGGAAGGGGAACGTGAATGGTCAAAGGCATGGAGCAGTTACCATAGGGCGAGTAATCATGGACCAGCTACCATAAGTAAGATGGGGTTCCTCAGTCTGGAAAAGAGGTGGCTGAAGGGGGGGAAGTGATGAGGTTTGATGACAAAATGGGCAGCATGAACTGCTGGAACCAGTGAAGGTCGTTCCACGTTCTTGTGTGGGAGGCAGTGAGCACCAAATGATTCTAGCAGGCAACATGTTAAGAACACATAAAAGTAAGTGTTATTTCATATAACACATAGTTAAGTCCTAGTCAGAGGATGCTTTGGAAGCTAAAATTTTACATAGGTTCAGAAAAAGACTGAATACATTCACAAAATAGAAGCATATTGTGTTTTCTGTATACTTAGAAACTCTCATCCAGGTCAGGAAGTCTCTGGGCTGAAAATGACTGAAGTCGTCATCATCGTTACTAGGTAGAAGTACCAGTATGCTGCCGACTGAGCCGGTTAGAGATACCTATCTTCCCTAGACAGGTATCCATTTTTGGCCATTTCTAAAGAGTTAAATATCAGGCTAGACAGACATTTTGTCTTAGCGAGTATGACCCTTTTTTACAGTTACCCTAGATTTCAGATAATTACAATCAGTGGCATGAATTATTTTAAAGGTTAAACAGAAGAAAAACTTAAGTGTGAGATTATTCAGAAGTTATGTGAAACTGGCCTAATGCCTTTTTCACTTTGAAATCTATATATTTTAATGGGAACTGAGTCAGAGCAAGACTGCTATGTCTCAAAAGTGCGTGGTGTTTTCAGCAATATTGTTTTCCTCCACCTTCAAGTGTTAGAAACAATATTCCTTTCAGGTAGGAAAAAAGGCTAGAGCAAGGCTTTGGCATAATAAAGGCATTTACTGTAAGGGAAAGCTCAGTGGTGCAGGTGACAGCTCTCTCAAGGGCCAGTGCTGGACTGGGCTCTTAGAAAGCGAGGTTCATCATAAGTTTCGCCCTCTTTTTGCTCAAGGTGCAAAATGTGCCTCCATCCTGCTTTCCCTGATGCATCATGGAAGTGTGCGTGTCTGGCCACTGAATTATTTCCAAAACAAGACAGGCTCCTGTGAATGCTCCTCTCCCTGAAGAGCAGGTGAGAGCACAACCATCACTCAGCCGCTCGTGTTCTTTGGAGGGGTTCCTGGGCGCATCTGGCTATGACAGTACTGCGCATAGGGAAAAATCTTTGTGGACGAGAATCCACGTTGTTTTGCTGAATTCCACAGTTTTACATGTGAACGTGAAATCTCTTTGCAATTCTCCAGGGTTGCTTTGTAGCGTTTTTATTTCAGTGATGTAAGAGCTGCCTTTTACTGACAAGCCCATAATTAAAGCAGTGTTGACTGGTAAGTAATGGGCTGCAAAAGGTGTACCAAAAGATAATTAAAGATGCACTCCAGATAAGCAGGGCATGAGCATCCTTTTTATGAGGTGCTAATGTCTGAAGACCAACTAGTGAAATTGATCTTGCCTCCTTCAGGATGAAAGTTCTGCTTAAACGTCAATAGCATTGTCCTGCCCTAGAAAAATGTTTGATGTAGGGATTTCTAGATGGCTATGCTTGTCCTAAGACTCCCCAGGCAGGCGCCTGGTGACGGAGCCCATGCTGCACTGGGTAATTCGGCATCGCGTTCATGCTAGCCTGAGTTTGGGGCCACCTTTGCATCTCCTAACACTAGGGCCGTTCTGGAGGGAGAGAGGAGCTCCTGGTGCCCTGATCCTGACTAGGATAGATGCAAACCTTTTTTCAGAGCCATTTTAAAGAGTCCTTGTCTAACAGCTGTGTTGCCTCTCCTAAATGTCCTTTACATACATGTCCTTCATTTTTGGTGTATTTTCAGCATAATGTGATAACATGAACAACATGTGATTTGGATTCCTCTGTAGATGCACTTACACGAAGACTCTGGCATAAAGGAACACTGGCAGAGGACACAGTGGGTTTCCACATTTGGACTCTACTGAAATCTATAGGAAAATTCCATGGATTTTGGTGGGAGCCTGGAGACAATCTGTGAACCAAAGAGATGCTGTTTTTGTTAAGCATGCTGCTTTGGGTATTCCTGCTTCTTTCCCCACACTCTTCCCATTCCCCTGTTTGTGAAATTAATCAAAAATATGGGGGGGGATATACTATTTTCCCGATACAGTTTAGAGAAGAGATGGGGGAGCTCACAAACAGTTGTTTTGATTACGACTGACATGCAAAAGCGTGACAATGCCAGGGGAACATGGGCAGCAAGGGCTGGTCAGTGTTGCTGCCTGGATTAGGGTATGGTCAAACTGTAGCTGTAGCAGAAATTAGCTCTTATGTTAGGCCAAATCCATATGTCTCAGCAGAAGAGAGGGAAGAGGAGGGGGAGACAAAGATTGCCATCTTCTTTCCTGGAATCTCACTTAAAAACAAAACTCGCAATCTAAGTCTCTATCAATTAGCATTGCAAAGAAAATCTCTGAAAATGAAGGGTGTAAAGAGGCTGCCTGGCAGAGTGCCTGAAACAATAACTCCGGGAAGTGTGAACTGCTCTCTCCATAGCCAGAGGATGTTAACAAAAGCCTAGTCTGTTTGACCGAGCTAGTAGTGATGGACAGTCACTTTTAGCAAGTAGTGCAAGTCGGTGCAAGCCTCTGCCGACTCCTCCTTATCTCTTCTGCACTGGCTGTGGCTATAAGGTGTATATGTGTGTGCTGGAGGCGGCGGCTTCCCTCTCCTCTTGAGATCAATATTGCAGGCTGCCTGCAGGGTCAGCTTTGTGTTGTAGTTACTCTTATGAGATGATGTTTTCTGCGATGAAAATTTGAAATCCAGAAAGAAAAATGACAGCATTTGTTCTAGCCTTCCCCGTGGCCAGACTGAATGAGTAAGCTCTCTTTGTACCCTACAAACATCCTTGGTATCCTTGATCCAGTTTATTATGCACCCCACGGACAGTTGTACTGGAATTGCAGAGAGATGGAAAGGTCATATGCAACTCTATACTTCCTTGTGCCAGTTTAAATCGGGGCTCTACAACTCGCTTTTACCCTCTGCTCCTGTGCATCCCCATCCCATGCTGGTGCTTGAACTAAGCTCGCCAAAAACTAACTTGGCCAAAAAAGTGATCGGCTTTTGGAAGGAGTAGCTCTGTGAGTTGGCTTATTTCCTAGTCCAGTGTGCAATGGCAGTGGCATGTGCAGGACTGTGTGTGAAGCCATACAGGGCTTACAGGCAGGTAGAATTGCACCCTGCATGCTTAGAACAAGCTGAAGCTGGATTTTCTGTAGAGAAGATTGTTAATAAAACTATGCCACCAAGCTTTATATGTCTCCTTACTGTGTCTGAGCCCTCATTCACCCCTCCCTACATATGTATCTGAATATTAAAAGTGAACTAAAACCGAAGGACTAGCAGCATACCTTGACTGTACCTATAACTGCTGAACCACTTGCCACCTGGCTGCTTTTTTCCCTTCTCCCACATGCAAATTCTTGCTTAAACACAAATTTTATGGTTTACATGGAAAGGAAAAACTCCAAACTATCCTGGAGCTCTGGGGGAGAAAAGAAATCTTGTGGGATGTATCTGTGCTATGACAGTCCAGGCTTATGGGAATGATATGGTAGAAGAAAGGGGAGGAGTACTGAGAAAATGCTTCAAGCTGTTGTTTCCAGATGTTTTGAACTACATGCTGCGGTCATCCCTCTGAAATTCTCACTGCCTTCATATACACTTCTGCTTGAAAACATTATTTAGGTAAAGTGGTTTCTGAGGGCATTTACCTTGCCTTACGGACAGAGCTGCTAAGGGAACCCAGTCTCTGGAGTGCTAGACGCACAGGGGCTGACTGTTGCCCCTGTCTGGGAGGGCATTCATTTTTGCTGTGAACCACTGTGGTGATGTGTGTAATGTTAAAACCCTCACCCAGCTCAACCCAAAAGTGGCTGCTTGAATGGCGGACGCACTGGTCCCTGCAGAATGCGAACAGTATGTAGCAGCTCGCAGACTTTGTCCCCGTACCCTTTAGCTTCAGAGCAAGCTGGAGCAGGTCCCAAATCTGAAAAATGAATGGGGACATGTTGAGATGAAAAACACATGAAGTAATGATGCCGTTGTTCTTGAACACCTTCAGTGATGGCCATTAATGGCCTCATTTGACAAATTATTACATTGACTAATTGATTTGCTGCTGTTCTAATCCTGTTCTAACATCTAATCCTTTTCGGCATTGCAACTGTTGCTCCCTTAAGTCCTTATGTCACTCTTGGCTCTCTTAAATAATATTTCTGGCCTCTCTTTTGGATTAATATGTTGGTCATGATTTCACCTTGGGCTGAAAGCACAGACCTTGCTTGTTCAGTACATGACTTGGATGCATAGAGCTGTCTGGAGGTAACAAAAGCAGCCCCGGGAAAGGGAAGGGTTGTGCTGAGCTCTTCAGCAGGCGCTTGGGGGGGAGGCTGCTTCTTCTCCCGGAGGCGACCGCAGAGTGTGCCGGGGGAGGCTTTGTCCTTTACCGTGAACGGTGGATTTTGATGCAATGTCTAGTAAAGCCACCAGCATTTTATCTACTGCAGTGAAGTCAATGAGAAATGTCCCACGGATGCGAATAGGAGCAGGGTAACAAAACGGGGAAGGCAAGGACTTGTCACCCGGGTGCAGTAAGAGCCGGGATGGTTTCCCTTTGGGAGAAGGGCGGTCTGGAGGCCTCCCTGCATCTGGGGGAGCCCCGGGTTTCCAGCAGAGCCCCAGGCCTTCGGTGTGGAGAGAAGGGGAGCCTTCGCAGAGGGCCGAACCGAAGGTGAAAGATAACTTCATTAAATTATCCACTCTCCATTTGAATTAAAGAAAGGTGGATGGGTTTCTGGCGGCAGCAGGGGCTTCGCTGGGAGACGCTTTGGCTCCTTCGATGGGGCGAGACCTCATTATGTGTATTTTGGTGATGGGATGACAATGGAGGTGTGGGAGACAGCTCTGAGTCACCCTCAGAGGTCCGGCGGCCCCGGCCCCATTGGCGGGGCCGGCCCGGGCGGGTGGGGGTCGTTAACGGCCGGGGCGGAGGGCTCATAAGGCGGGGAGCGGCCTGTGCTGCCCCACCACCCGCAGACCTCGGCCCGCATGGAGCTCGCCAGCCTCCCCCCCAGCCCCACCAGTAAGTCTCCCCGGGGTGCGGCCGGGGCCGGGGAGGGCAGGCGGGGTGGTGGTGATGGCGGTGGCGGGGCAGGAGGAGCGCGGCTCGGCGCGGCGCCCGCTGACCGCCGCTCCCCTCTCCCCGCAGGCGAGGCCCGGGCGCGCCCCGCCGCCCCCAGCGCGGGGCGGGAGGGCGGCCGGCGGAAGCGGACCACCTTCAGCAAGGCCCAGCTGGAGCTGCTGGTCCGCGCCTTCGAGAAGGAGCCCTACCCCGGCATCGCCCTGCGGGAGCAGCTCTCCGGCCTCACCGACATCCCCGAGTCCAGGATCCAGGTGAGAGGGGCGGGAGGGGCGGCGGGGCGGCTTCCCCCGGCCGAGCCGCGCAGGGCCGAGGCGGGGGCGGGCGCTGAGCCTCTGCTGCCTCGCAGGTGTGGTTCCAGAACAGGAGAGCGCGGCAGCTGAACCACAAGAAGAGCGAAGCCGCCGCCTACCCCAAGCCTGCCTGTGGCAAGCAAAAGCCGAGCCGCTGCGGCGGCGGCTGCCAGGAGAGGTCCCGGGCGACGCAGGGTCTTGGGCCAGACCGGAGCCTCCTCCATCCGCAGCCCGGCCTACCGGGAGGAAACCAGAGTTTCTCCGGGCAGCCATCGCCCTACTTGGGGCAGCCATACTCGAGGCTCGATGCTCACTTCAGGAGCTTGGATAACACTTTTGGAGCCCCAGGTCAGACCCCAGCTCACTTCGGTTTGGACTGTATGGGAAAAGGGGTCCCACTCAGTGTGGGAAGCGTGGGGAGCCCCCCCCAGCTCTCGCTCCCTGTGCAGCAGGCACAGGAATATCCATACCTGAAGAAATCTTTCCCTGAAAGCTACTACTCAGATGCAGATGATTTCCAGTCTTGTATAGAAGATCACCAGTACCTGGCAGCTAAAGAGAACATGTACAGGAGGCCTGTCTTAAACTACTTAAATGCTAACCAGGGCCTGGGCGATGACAACTATTTGTATATCAAGTCAAACACTTCTTCCTTTGGGAAGGGCTCCGCTTTCAATTACGGTGAAGGGGAATCAAAGCTTGAGCTCGAGCAGGTGAGGCACAGTCCACCTCTGGTTGCGGCTACTCACGCTAGTCCTTCTTTGGTACTACCAAAACACGAAGGGGGGTATCAAGGGACACTTGCTGCTCCAGCCCCATCGTATGGGCAGCAGCTGCTGGAGACAGTAAATGACTATGACCCTTATTGGCTGGGTGTGAAAAATGAAATTTTGGGAACTGGGTTAGAGTCACTGTTTGAGAATGAGCAAAATGGGGAGCAGGGAGGGCCAAAAAGTTACCATTTTGGTTTTGGTGGCCAGAGTTCAACCTGTCACTTGGGTCACACATGAAACTGTGACAGTGGCTCTGCCCGATAAAAAATGAATGTGGTTTTTTGTTCGATTGGCAGTGTTGTCCAAAACGGCTCGAGGTTTTGCAGGGTGAAGTGTGGAGTACTTGCTCTGAGTCTTGTGCGCTCCCTGGAAGGGGAAGGAAGATAAGCAAAGTTAGCAAGGGGTACAGGAGAATAACCTGCTGAATGTGCGCTGCCTCCCCGCCCCATCCTACAGGAACTGTCACCAGGCTGCTTGCAGTATTCCTGCATGTGCTTGGTTATCGGCAGCCTCACGGTAACTTGCATGTACAGACTGATCTTCACCACAAATGCGTCAGTACTGAAGATTTACTCTTCCTATGTTCAGAGTGTGCTGGATTAATTCTGCCAGGAGGCTTGGGACTATGGCATTGGTTTTGTGGCCTTACCGCACTGGGTTTCATTTTTATTCTGGTCAGAATTCACTTTAACTTAAGAAATCTGTAGAAAACAGACTTATTTATAGCTTTTAGTGGAGAAAGCATTAATATGAGAGGGGTACAAGCATGGGAAAAGCAGCCTTGGTGGTGGCAGGGGGCGGCTCACTGGGTGTGTTTGCGTTTTAGGTGTGTTCCTGATAAAGAACACTGCTGGTCTTTTCCTAGATACTTGATGTATAGTGTTTTCATTTAAAAATGACCACATGTGTAGCCTTTCAAAAGGCAATATTTTTGTGATTTCCTTTTGTATAACTTTTTCCAAACTGTCTTTTTTTTCAAATTGTAGTTTTCTATTTGCCAAATGAAAGTTTTCTACCTGGGTGATAATGAACTCGTAGAACTGCACTCACAGAAAAATGTAATTGTGTTCCATCTTTGCACTTTGCACATTGAGCCTATTTTTAGACTTCTCGAGATCCATGGCCATCTGGAAGACCACTGTAATCATGGACGTGTTCTTCATGTGTATCTCTGGAGAGCTGCTATGGCTGTGTATTAAAGCAATGTCGGACCTAGGATGCTGAAAACTATACATGCAAATCCTTTTTTGTGTTTAAAATGTGGCTCTGGAATATTTTAAGTATGCCTAGATTTTAATACATATGTTATTGACTTAATTACTTTGTTTCTAGAACGAAAGAAACGTAATAAAAATAAAACTTAAACACAGACCGTTATTTTATTAATAAAGTCGATATCTCTGTGAAGAAGCTGTCTATTGAGATGTGTACGCAAGAAGTCCAGAAAACTAGTCCTGACTTTTGGCAGCAACTTTTAGCTGTGGCTGTGAAGTCACTTAACTTTTTTGCCTTGACCTGAAGAATTGGATCACACGCAAGTATTACGGAAGAACCATAGCTTCAGACAACAACTGCAAGGCACTTGGAACACAAAAAGTTGTATCTGAGAGCTAAGTACAAGGGGATGATTGTACATATGACTCCTTTAGTAAAGGTTTTAAAAACGGTGCATTGACTTACTTCTCTATTTACATATACCCTCTCCCTCGTAAGACCTACTTAATGAGAAGTGAGACTTGTTCCTAGGCACAGTCAGAACAAGAATAATAATTTTACCCATGAAAAAAGACAAGAAACTGGTGTTCAAAAGTGTGTAGTAAACCAGCCTTGCTTCATAAAGAAAGAGTGAGTTGAAGAGGAAAAAGGACATCTGAAAGTATAGCGTGCCCCACTAAACTGACAAGGATGTGGGCTTCTGGTCCTCCCTGGAGTCAGTGGCCGCCTGGCAGGCAGCACCGGGTCTTCCCACAGCATCCGCCCTGCTGATCTCGGTGCGTGGTTACCAGCATCCTCTTAGCTCGTAGGGGTCTGAGGTAAATAATTGGAGGGTCACTGTCACAGATTCTCTTAAGTGAGCCTGGTCTCTGCAGTGCATCCTGCTTTTTTCCCCCTCTCTCTGTAGACATCCTGTTCTGTCAAAGCTCACAAGGCCGCACCAAGGCAGCTGTGTGAGGCGTTTGGTGTTGAGCCGTCACTCCCGCCTGCTCTAATAATACTGGGCATTACAGCCCCTTCATCTGGTCTAGGGAACGTGCTTCTCTTATTAGCAAACCCACGTTTCCAACACTGAAGTGGAATATGCTCTGAATACTTCTTGTGAGCAAGTCCAATAAAAAATAAATCATATTCCTATCACTGAGCTACCTACTGTTCACAGTAGAGCTTTTTTGTAATTTACTGGTTTTCTTTGTTGCAAGTTGCCTTTAAGAGACTTACCTAGCATATATTTCACAAATAAGAAAAATCTGTGCAGAACAGTCGGATGCAACGCTCTCTTGTGACGTTTCTGTAAACTCTAACTCCTTGCTACAAAGTGGAGGATGGCAGAACACAAGATTACATGCTTATTCAACATGTGGAGGTACTTTCACAGTGATGGTATTAGTAGCTTCCCCTGGGCTCGCATGCCAAAAGCATCTCTGCTGTGATATGAGTAGGTGATGCTGAGGAAGAGGTGGGGCTGGAACCAAGCGTGTTCAGTATTGGACTACTCTTCTACTGCCTGTAAAATGCTCCTGTTCATAGAAGAAAGGAGGATTTTGCATGTTGGATATTGAAAACTGTATTTTTCTCCACATATAACTTGTCAAAGAGAGTGAGGACCCAAATTTACCAACGTGGTTTATAGTCAGCCTGGGCCTACCCCACTGCTAGGTGTCTTGAGTTCCTCATTTTGTGGGAGCCTGCAAAGCGCATTCCTTTCTTCTCAGCCACCTCCTCTAGCAGCAAGACCAGAGTGACAGCCATGGCCCCTGCAGCTGCAAGTCCTCGCTGGAAGCCGCCCGCCTGGGAGGCAGCATCTGGCCAGCATCACAGAGAGCAGTTCATGACCTGGGCACCTCTTTAGCAGCTCCGCTCCTCGCCGTCCCTTGGCATAAGGCAAATTACCCCGGAGAAGAGGGCTCTTCGCTTAATTAAGCAGGGCCTGTACCTATAACTAACTTCAGGAGGACTCGCCTTAAGGCGTAGGCACAGGCCTGAGATAAACAACTACTTCTCGCTTCTCGCCTAGAGCAACTTGTCTCCCTCATGCCCAGTCATGTCCCCATGGGGTGGTGGACTCGGTATCTGAAAAAAGCCCTCACATAAGTACACGTCGTCCGAGTCCATGGCACTGGAAAGCCCTTCATAGGTTTTTACCCTCTGACTTGTTTGCCCCCCCCTATAGTCCTTGGTAAGGATTTCTTTTTTTAAAAAAAGATCTTTTCCACATTGACTTCTGAGGCCACAGCAGCGAGCTCGCACGGCGGCCGAGCCGTCAGAGGCCGTCCGCCGCGGTGCTGCGGGGCAAGCACCGCCGGACAGCTCCCGCGGACCCTCACAGCACTTGCGGGAAAGTTGTTTATTCACAACCGCGGCGCAGCCACGGGCGGGCTCCCGGGGGTCCCGTCCCGTCCCGTCCCGGCGGCGCTGGGCCGCCGCGTCGCGCCGAGCCCCGCTGCGACAGCCGACCGCTCCGCGCCCCGCCGGGCCGCCGCTGTGTGCGCCGACTATAGGGCTCCGCCGCAGCCGCTTGCCCCGGAACTCCGGGCGCAGCCGCTGTTTCCGGGGGACCGCCATTGCGGGCCCGTCAGTGCGGGCCCACGCGGACGGTGCGGCGCGGCGCGGCGGGATAGGACAGGTAGGAGGTGGCAGCGGCTTGTGGGGAGCAGCCCCGCGGGAGGACCCTCTCCCCCTCCTCAGGGGGTGCGGGGCCGGCCCGCGGCGTGCCCGGCAGCTTTCTGCCGCCGTGGCCTTGGAAATCGGCTTTCCCTGGAGTAAAGTAGCGGCCCTCCCCCTGCGCCGGCGCGCACGGCCGCTGCGTGTGAGGGGCCCGCACCGCCGGGAGCGGGCTGCCGGCCTGCCCGGAGACCCGCGTCCTGCCGGGCGCGGAGCCCGGCCTGGGCCGAGCCCTCCGGCCGCGGTGGCGAGAGCGTGGTGCCCGGCGCGCAGGGCCCGGGGGCTGCCAGGAGTACTGCTTCACTCTGGGAGGGCTTCGGCGCTTTTCGTGTGCGTCCAGGCAGGACGTAAATTAGCTGTTTTTTCAGAGCTGGTTAAGTGATGTTTACATCATGCTGCTGTTCTCTTACGGGTGTGCTGTATGCACGTGCTATGTGTGCTAACTGCATTTTCTTCCTATGTCAGCTGTGCACAGTATCACACAGAAGCAGTCTACATCATATTGATTGTGAACAATTGTTGAAAGAGTGAGATGGAGGAAAAGGAGAAGAAGAAGCACCGTGCGAAGCATAGTGGGCCAAAGGCAGAGAAGAAAAGGAAACGTTATCTCAATGACCTAGGAATAGGAGATGAGGAGAATGCGCGGAAGAGAAACCCCAAAGCCTTTACGGTCCAGTCCGCTGTGCGGATGGCCAGAACTTTCCATAGGTAAGAAACAGGAATTAGTTATAGAGTATGCAAAGTTGGCTGGATGGATGGGTGTTGGCTGGGTTTTTTTTGTTACATTGTGTAGAAATATACATAGTGTAACTTTCACTGGTGTGCTCGCGTAGCTTTCATCATTCACCAGGTCGTGTTGTGGTTTATGCCTGTGTCAGAAGTGTGCTGCTTTCTGCACCTGTGCTACATGATACAGCTGTGTTAGTCTTCATGGAAAAAGAATGCGTACAGCTCCTCGGACTTGGCGGGAGTTCCACATACGTATTAGCATCTGGGCTGTTAGTGAACCTTTGTGTCCTAGTTTTTGCAAATACTGAAGACTTTAAAAAAATAAGTGTTACTGCTTTTTAAGTTCTTCTTGCATTTGTTTATTATAAATTTCTTCTCAGAACTCAGGATTTGAAGACTAAAAAACATCACATTCCTGTGGTTGACCGTACTCCTTTGGAGCCACCTCCTGTGGTGGTGGTTGTAGTCGGCCCTCCCAAGGTCGGGAAGAGCACCGTAATAAAATGTCTTATTAAGAACTTCACAAGGCAAAAGCTGGTTGAAATCCGGGGTCCTGTTACAATTGTTTCAGGTGAGGACAAAGATATGAGAAATGGAAATGCTTATTTTGCACCCCTTATTTGTCTTGCTTTTAGAGCTAGGACATGTTCATGATCTCATAATTTTTGGTCATTTTGAAGAAATCATTTGGATGTGTTACAGGCATACTTAGTAAAAGAATAGTGAGACTTAGGCTTTTGGCAGACTTGTCCCTCTAAACTTGTTTCCTACCTTGCTGGGATCCCAATTTGTGGGTTGTGGGGGGTGGGGTTTTTTGGGGTGTTTTTTTGTTTGTTTGTTGTTTGCTTTGTTGTTGTTTGTTTTGTTTTTTTTCCCCTCTTTCTGGCTTTTTTTCCAGTTTCTTCCACTGTCCAAACTTTTCCCAAGTTTTCCTTTTCCAGTGGGTTCTGTTTTCCCTTTTGAACCGCTTCTCTCTGGCTAACCTCTACACGTTTCCCATTCTTTCAGATTTCCTGTCCTATAACCCTGTCTTTGTGTCTCTTTCTTTCTTAAGCAAGGAATTAACTTGCCTATGCATTTCCAGTTACGTTTCTCCACCTCACCGCCTGGTCAATTCCTTTTCTTTTTTGTTAAATTGTCAGTGCTAGTTTCTACTTGTCTTAGTCTATTCCCTTCATACTTTTTCCTGAATATTACTGGGGGGATCATTGAAGTTCTAGGCAGAGCACAGCCCGCAGCAGCTCAAGGACCCAGTTTGTAAGGGAGATCTTGCTTGGACCCAGACAACTGTATGTTTGGTGCAGGTAGACTCTTCAGAAACTTTAACTGGTAAATCTGCTTTTTTCAAGGAATAGTTGACAAATATGGGAAAGAAAAAATGGAAAGGAAAAATGTGTTAAATGGAATTTCCTGATTGGTCTACTGAGGCTCAAGTGTTGAATTTTGCAATTGATAACCTGAAGGAAAAACCCAAAACATGACACCTGTTGTCGATAGTTGCTTAAAGCTGTTATTCCTGTTGTCTGAAGTTCAGTTAGCTAACTCAAGTTAGTCAAGCCAAGTTAACAGTGGGTACTTTCTTCTCAAGAATTTTGTTGATATGTAATTCTACTCTTGTTTGTTTGTTTGTTTTAAAGGTTAGAACAGGGTGTATTTTTCCTTGTAATATCAAAATAACAAAAATACATGGTAAAATAAAGTCCACGGTACTAACTCTGGGGCACTAAAGAGAAAAGAAGCAGAGATTTTTTTCAAAGTAAAAAACCTCATTTCTTGCTGTTAGCATTGTTTTTGGAAAAGGCAGAACAACTTCTTTGAAAACATGTACTTGACCTGATTATTTTAAACCGAAAGGTTAAAATTTAGCAGGATTCTAAACATTTTAAAACAGGCACTTCTACAATGGTGCATGTTTGACATGCTGGCCAAGAATTTGAGTCCCAGATACACTTTAGGAACTTCATGAATGTGACCTGAACAGAAAACAGTGGAGTAATTAGTTTCCTCCCTCTGTTTTGGTTTTTGATTCTTCTTAATTTTGTTTTCAGGTAAAAAACGCAGGCTAACTATTATTGAATGTGGTTGTGACATTAACACAATGATTGACCTGGCTAAAGTTGCTGATTTGGTAAGTTAACAATACCACATGATTTCTACTATAATTTATATTGAAAATACTACTTTTGACTGGGCTGCACCAATGTTTGATTTCTCTGCCCATTGCTATCAAAGGCAAAACTCTGGTTTCAGAGAGAATAAGACTAAACTCTACAATAAAACTAATATTCTGGAACAACTGCTATGACTTTCCTTATCCTGCGGGTGGGAGGATAAAGTGTGTGTGGTGGTGGGGAGGATGTGGAAGAAGGGAGCTTCACTGCTAATGCAACTGCTCAGGTTTTAATGGAAGATGCTGTAACAAGCCAAGGTGATAAAGTGACTTTTCATTAAGGGATTTGGTCAAACCATGTAAAATCTGAAAATGATTTTTAGTCACGACTTAGTTTTCAACTAATGTATAAAGTAGAAACATGTATTACTTTACTAGTTGGTTTTATTTGGTGCACTCTGATGTCTCCATCTTTGAAGATCGCTGTGTAGTAATACGATTGATTTCAGTGGAGTGTGGTCACCATTGTAACTTACTTGTAACTTTTGGTTCAGTGGATTACGTCAACTGATCTTGAGGACCCAATGCACAATCCATTTATCTATTTAGAATTTTACTTTACATGTGTATATGGAGTATATTATTCATAGCTGATCAGGGCTTGGGATCCTTATCTAAATGTTAACTATCTAAATATATGCGTGCACTAGTCCAGATATTGTTCTACTGGCATGTTTTCTACTTGAGGAACTGAGTTGTATTAAAAATACAAAATTTTTCTGTTAGTAGATGTGACAGACGTTGGAGATTCAGCATGCACATGGTGATGCTGAGGATCTATTCGTTTTTATTGTTAGGAGGCTGAGATTACATAATCACTTGCAGGTCTCTGTCATCAGTTCCCATGTGTTTTAAGTTCTTCATTGCTGAGGCCCTAATATGACTTTGCTTCCATTTTCATGTGACTGTTGAGTGCTGTTTTTCTGCATCAGTGCGTTTTAGTGATAACAGTAATTGCCCTGTATGAAGGAAGTTTGTCTCATTTTACCAAAAGTCTTGGCCTTAGGCGTTAGTGCATCCAAGATACAGATATTAAAAATTTATTCATTTTCTTAGACATTCCTGCAAATATTGGAAGATGCTCAATTTTGCGTATTTTAAATTCACCAAGTAAACACCTGTTCAGGCCTTATTATGATACTGTATATTATTGTATTCATAGAGCAGCCTTATTCTTCTATAGTTTTGTTGGAGAGAATGAGCAAATCAAATCTATGCAAAGGAGATTTGATTGACTGGAAGAAGAGATTTGATTTCCTAAGCCCCTCTAACTTCTAAAGCAGCTGAGATCCATACTTTAGTTAAAAAGCCAAAGTTGATTTTGAGGTTATATGAAAATAAAGAGCAAAACTCTTTGCAAGATTTTGGTTCCCCAGAAGCTTATGAGTTTAAAGGTGTGGTCTTTGAAATGAGCTCATGTGGGCATCATAGTATTGTTATAGTGAAATGCTGATGTTGTGTTTTCAGGTTCTAATGCTTATTGATGCCAGCTTTGGATTTGAGATGGAAACGTTTGAATTCCTGAACATTTGTCAGGTACATGGCTTTCCCAAAATTATGGGAGTTCTTACTCACCTGGATACGTTCAAGAACAACAAACAATTAAAGAAGACTAAAAAGAAGTTAAAGCACAGATTCTGGACTGAAGTGTATCCGGTATGATGTTCAACATTCATTTTTCCATATATTTTGCATGATGGAAGCTAAATTAAAAGTGGGGCAATACTTAAGTATTTATTACATTCTTACGTCTTTAAAATAATGCTATAAATGGACAATGCTGATGTTGTATCAGATTGTGTAGTCTGTCTTCTATTTGCTAAAATACTTGTATAATTATTCTCTATCCCAGTGTGACTAGCTACTAAACATGCGATGCTAGTAAAAAGGTCTGTTAGGCAGGTACTCTGCAAGGAGGATCTGCCTGTGGGACTGAGAGACAAATTAACCTTTGTACGAGGTTTTCTGGATGTGAATTGTTTTGCCCTAAGATTTAGGGGGCAATTTTCATGTTGAAGTAAACTAGTTAGTTTGATCTTTTGGAACCAATTGTAACCTCCAACCTCCAATTTCTGATTATGATTTACAAATTAGAATTGCATTACTTTTTTTTTCATTATTTTTTTTTATTTTTTGTAGGTATTAAACTGATGTTTAGTGTTTTTATGTCTTTTTAATATGTTTAGGGTGCTAAGCTGTTTTATCTCTCTGGGATGGTTCACGGAGAATATCAAAAGCAGGAAATTCACAATTTGGGGCGTTTTATCTCAGTTATGAAATTCCGACCTCTTACTTGGCAAACGTCTCACCCGTATGTTCTGGCGGACAGGTGTGTGCTTTTTGTCTCTGTTCTTCAGTTTCAGCATAGGAAGCACCTTGCTGTTTGAAAAAACCCTACAATATTAGAGCTAGTCAGCTCTATGTGTGAAGGGGTACTTAGGGTTATCTAGAAGGCTTTGGGGAAACGGAAGTATACTCTTCAGGTTTGTGCCAATAACTTTAGCCATTCAGTTTTCACTTGCATCGGATCATGTAGATAGGCCCTTGGTATATTGTAAATACTTCTGAAACACAGAAAAAAAAATAAAATAATCCTACTTGTTGATGATGATATTGGATTTCTGTGGAAAAGAAACAACATTCCAGCAATTTAACAACAGGTGGTGAATTAGTCCTCTGGGTTCCCTGGAACATCCCTTTTGCTCCGTCTCCATGTATAGCATTTGATTCAGTCTCTTTGGAACATGAAAGTGATCTCGATGCTGGCTGTGCCTACTTGAGAAGTTACCTCACCTTTCATATTTTATTGCCAGAATGCTTACAGTTATGACTAAACTCCCACAAGAATCCAAGGTGCCTAGAACAAGTTTCTTTCAAAGCTCTAATTCTTTAGAAAAATTTGTCAGAGAAGTAGATAAGCATTGTGCAAAGTCCCGCAAAATACACAAAGCAAAGAGAGGGAAAATGAGGAAAAAAAAATTCTGTAGTCTTTCAGTAACATAGTTTTAGGTTGCTATAACTGTTACAATTATTTTGGTTGTTGGGTCAGTTTTAAGCTGATCTGCAGCCAGAACGTGTCCCCCATCCTCCTCCTTGTCTGTGTGTTTGTGTTGCCTCCCTTGCGCGGTGTAGAAGGGAGCTCTGGAAGGAGTTTCCCCCTCATCGGCCTGAAAACAGCCAGTCTTTCCCTCTCCCCTTCCCTGTGGTAGTTTTTTGTGTTACTCACTGCCATTATTAGGGAAAAGAAGGTATTGTGTGGCTGCAGGGAATGTGTCTTTCAGCTGTCTTAGTGTGGGTTTTCTGTTTTCCCTCTAATGGCAAAATTGATTTGAGGAGGGTTGTGTGTGGAAGGCATATAAACAGTAATTAAAATATGCTAAGAAGGCAGTACATGTTTAGTGAAATGTCAATAAGTGTTCTGGAGATATATTGTTGAACATGATTATACAAGTTTTAAACTACAATTTTAAAATATTTTTGAAAGATCTTTTGTCCATTTTTTTTTTTCTTATGATCATTGATTATTAGAGTCTGCAGAGCACACAGTGGCAGCAGTGATGCTGCAATTCTCTCTTCTTAAATTACCGTTTTTCAAAAGTTACTATTGGGACTGCTGGATATTCTAACTTTTTTTTTTTTGAATGTTGGGTAGAATGGAAGAGTTGACAAACCCGGAAGATGTTCGAATCAATCCCAAGTGTGATAGGAAGATATCACTTTATGGATACTTAAGAGGAGCACACCTAAAAAACAAAAGTCAAATTCATATGCCAGGTAATTTATCAGATTCTTAAAACTGTTTTTGTACTGATTCATGAATAACAACATAGCTGTTGCTATTTTTATTATGGAATGATTTGTATCTTTAAACCATACATTGTAAAATAGATTTTTCACCTTTCTAAACACGTGTTATGCTTTTGGAAATTATTTTTCATAACACACGTTTTTGTAAAAATAAACCCTTGTAAATAGTTTTGCTTTTAATCGTGCACTTATATTGCAGTGTTGAACACAATATTGGCAGTGTCTGAAGTTTTTCAAAGGTGTTTTGCTTTAAAAGGTGCTTGAAGTGCAAACTATACCAGCCCTAATAGTGGAAAGTAAATTTGGCTTATGTAAAATTTCTTATATTCATTGAATAAATTTAATATTTTAAGTGAATGTTTTAAAAGCTTAAATTCAGAAATATTTTAATAATAAATTTACAGACCTACTCAGAAAAGTGAGTTACTAGTTTTCTCCTTTAAAAACAAGCAAACAAATCCAAGGCTTTGCAGTGTTCTGGTGAACTTACGTATGCTTCTCTAAGTTCAGTAGTAAGGCAGAAGAATTGGATGTTTGATACAGAGCTCGCTGTTGATGAATCATTGAACGCTACAATATTTTGGTGGGGTTTGTTTTGTTTTGTTTTAATCTCTTCGTGGTGAATTGTACAAATTTCAGAATCAAAACTTCGAAAACCTTATTGCTTCCCTTGTCTGTCGCCCCAGGTGTAGGAGACTTTACTGTGAGTGATGTGAGTTTCCTCCCAGACCCCTGTGCTCTACCTGAACAGCAGAAGAAGCGCTCTTTAAATGAGAAAGAGAAACTAGTCTATGCCCCTCTTTCAGGAGTTGGGGGCATTGTATATGATAAAGATGCTGTTTATATTGACCTTGGTGGAAGCCATGCTCATGAAAAAGAAGAGGTAAGGGAATGCTGTTGGTGATTTGAATTCTCTTGCAGAATGTAGTTTTCACCCTTAGAGTAAAAATAAGTGTTTAAAAATAAGCTTCTTTAAAATAATCAATACTTGCATATCTGTAACGAGTGATATCTTTTTCTCCTCTAGTGAGTTCAGAGGAGGCATATTTTTATTATCTCTGTGTAAAATATTGTGCAAAACATTTAAAAATCAGTTAATAATAAGTACGTAAACTTAGTTTCATAAACTTTCCAAACATTGACTTAAGATTTATAAAAACTTCTGGTACTGGGATATTATCACTCTTATTTTGTAGGACAGGGTGATTGTGGGAGAACACTTACGGGATTTGACTGATTAAAGGGAGAGGTGGAATACATTTGCATACAAACAGATTGAATTCAGTTACTTTCCCCTGTATTGTGCTAAATGTTAAATATGTTTGGGTCTATGATAATGTGTGCTTGCTGGTATTTACTGTAGTGTTTGCATACTGTGAAGGGAGCCCTCTTTAGTTTTTCTTAGGTTAATATTGTACGGATCCTTGAAATGTGAGGAGGGGAAGGGAGACCTTGCTATTCTGAGAAAATGTTTATTTAGAATGCTTTGGAATTTTTTCTTGCATATGCATATTTCTACTGTTTTAGGCAGCTGATGACTCTGTTAGCTGCTCATTAGGCATTTGTTTATTCATTTTAATTGAAAGGTAAAAAATCTTGGCTTTCCAGGAGGAAGTGAGACCAAATCACGAACTAGTTCAGAGCCTCATCTCCACACATTCAGCCATTGATGTTAAGATGGCGTCAAGCAAGGTCTCGCTCTTCATGGACTCTAGACCCTTAGGTTCAGAAGATATAGGACAAGAGTAAGTTTTGAATGCTGAACAGTGTTTGAGCATGAATGAATCTCTAATTTCAGGCTGTAATTTAGGAAAAATTCTCAACAGAGCACAGTTAGCCAATAAGCAATTCTACTAATTCTTCCTCTTCTGAGACTACTCATATGCCACATGTGTATTTTGAGATAGGAATAATTGGTATTAGAAAAGTTTTGCAAGTGGTACAGTCCTGCCTTCCAGGAATTCCTTGCTGATACAGCCCTCAGTAACATATTTCTGTTTTTCTTCAGAGTTTTGGAGAATGGCAGTTGTAATCTTCAGTAAAATTCGTTGTATAACCTATTTTCATTCCATGGAAAATGAAGAAATTTCTTGGAATTATTTATGGCTATAACATGGGGTGTATTCTTGAATTAAGAGGTGTTCCATACTTTAAGAACTCCATTGCCTTTTTAATGTTGTCCATAACCTTGCTCTGCTTTTCAAAAAAAATTTAAAAAAATATTTTAAAATATTAACATGAAGCTTCATTGTTTCATTAAAATTTCCTTGTACTTTACCATCTTACCCCAAATGTGATCTTTGGGAAAACAGGTTTGTGATGCCAAAAGAAGAGAGACAGATTGATTTGAAGACTGGAAGAGTACGTCGGAAGGCTTTATTTGAAGAAGAGGAGAAAGAAAATGATGATGCAGTAAGTGATGAGGAAGACGATGAAGAAGAAGCGGCAATGTCTGAGGATGGAAGTGATGGCGATGATGAAAATGATGCTGAGGAAGAAAGTGATAGAGAGCTATTAGGGGAAGAGATGGCTCTTGGGAGAGCCAAACGTCTGAAAACAGAGGTGGCTAAAGAAGAAGCTGTGAATGAGCTGCCAGCATTTGCAGACAGTGATGACGATCTTGAGATGAGTTCTGAAGGAGAAGAAGGAAAAACTGCCCCTGAAGAGAATGAGATGGAGGAAGATGAGGAGGAGGAGGAAGAAGAAGAGGAGGAGGAGGAGGATGACGACGAGCAAAGGACTTATGAAAATGAAAGCTCAGATAGTGAATTTGAGGCTGCAAGCAAAAGAGTAGCTGAATCTGAGCAGTATGAAATAAATAGTGAAGATACAGAAATGAGGTCACAAATCTCAGATCACAGTCTGAAAAGAAAAGCAGTGCTCACTACAGATTCGGGAAACTGCACGGCAGAAGAGGCATCAGAATCTGAGGTTGAAAACTCTTCCCTCGATGAAGGCGATGAAGAAGGATCGCATAATGAATTAGAAGTTGAAGAGTCAAATAGGAAGGAATTTCGGCACACTCAAGCGAAGAAAGCTGATAGTATTAGACAAACTAAACTTAAAGCTGGAGAAGCTGAGGATGATGATGTGGAGAATCTACTGAGAGAGGAAGAGGAGTATGAAGAAAAAATAGATTTTTCTGCTGACACGACAGGTAGACTATAAATGTTAACAATTTTTACTGGCCATTTTTAATTGGGTTCATTGTTAAAGGATATTATAGTTAGTAAATAAATAATGTTGCCCCTCAAATATATATGTAGTTAAGTGGCAAACTTCAAGTTAAGACACCTGGGATTATCTGCTGTTAAGCCTTTGATTTGTGGTGTAGTATGCATGTCTCGGATTTCCTTCCTCTAAAATGGAGGTGATTTATTTTATAAGCTTCATTGATTCTGCAAACATTTCTCTTTAATCTTTATGGCTATGTGTGTAAAACAAATTATGATGCTCTCTTATATTTAGAAAAAATAAAATGTTCTTGGGGTAATATTGCTAAAATGTATTACTGAGCACTGGAGCAGGTTGCCCAGAGAAGTTGTGGAATCTCCATCCTTGGAGATATTGAAAAGCCATCTGGACATGGTGCTGGGCAACCTGCTCTAGGTGACCCTGCTCGAGCAGTGGGGCTGGGCAAGATGACCTCCGGAAGTCCCTTCCAACCCCAACCATTTTGCAAGTCTGTGAAGAAGACGTATCATCATGAAAATAATCGAATCTGTTACTTATTATTATACTTATGTGTTAATTATTATTGCTAATAATATCTTAAAATTTTGTCCTAAAATTAGGACTCATAAGAAAAAAATCAGTGATGTAATTTGTTAGCCACAACTTATGTTTCTATGTATACATGGAGTGTGAAAAAGAGAAACTGTGGGTTGTGTCTACACTTCTTAAGCCTGTTGTGATCATGTCCTTATTTAAATTATTTGTGTAACTCTCAATTCTTGTCCTTTTTTGGAGGTAGAATGCCATTTTTTTCCCTTTTCAGGTGCACTTAAGTGGAAAGAGGACCTTACACAGAAGGCAGCTCAGGCCTTTCTAAGACAGCAACGTTCAACCCCCAATCTTCGTAAACTCGTATATGGAACAGGTACAAATCTGTTTGGAAACCTGTACTGTCTGAATATATGGTAGCTTTGTAGCTGTTACCAAGTTTGCAAGTCTGATTCTTTGAGCACTGTCTTTTGGTAGGAGGTTTGAGGAGAGTTAATTGACTTTTTTAATTGCTGGTACTCATTTTCACTAATAATCGTAATAAAGACAGTTTTTACTTTTCCAATAAGAAGCATTTTGAGCTCATTTTCCAAACTACTCAATTGTTACGCATGTTTTCTGGTACAACTATTTCCCCCCAAACATTTAAAGTTCAGTTATTTATATAATTAACTGGTAGATATTATGCAAATCCATTGTGGTAATTGATGTGTTTCATAAAGGGATGTCGTTTGGCTGTTTTCAGGAATTTCTGTCTCACTGTGACTGAGAGTGGAATATTCTTAGACATGACTTAGTATCATCATGTCTGTAACAAGAAAAAAAAAAAAGCTAGCTGACCTAAAAGGAAGAGAAAATTGCTATTTATGTCATTTGTCCTGTTTAATTCACAACTTTTCCAGTAGTTGTCTGAGTGTACAAACCTCATCATGCAGAACCTCTGTGGAACACAATGAGAGTTTGACTTTTGTAAACCTTCCACAGTGTAGGAGCGTGAAGATTTGCTGACAGATTCTTAAGTCCGGTATTCTTGATTTACAGACTAGCTTAATGTCGTTTCTATTCACAGATTGTTTTGGTATTGCTTCCACTTATGATCTTGAATGAACATCCTGTGTTTACTTATTGGGCAATATTTTTTCAGATGATTCCAGTTATGCAAATAGAACCAGATTTCAGGTTGTTCAAAGAAATTTGAACTATGTGGAATTTGTGAAATGACTTGTATGTTTCCATATGGAACAACTGTACAACAGAAGTTCACTATGATCACAACGTATAGTATCTCCCTGTCTGGTGCTCACCTTATTTTGTCCTTGTGAGGGTATTAATTTAACTCTTACACTGGATCAGTGTACCTTTTTCTTCAGTCTTTTATATTTGAAACTATTTTTAGTTTGCATCTTTTTTTCCTCAAACTACTGCAGGTATTGTGAAACATAAGGCGGAAGAGAGGTTGTTAATGAATGTAATCCATGTACTGTGGGGGAAATAATCACAGCTTGTATGTTTCACTTAGCTGTTGAGGATGAGGACCATGAGAGTGAGGATGCAGGTGATGAACTTGGAGGTTTGTTTCATGTCAACCGTCCAGACAAAGCATCCAAACAGAAGGCTAATGCTCTTGACTGCTCCAAATTTCTGATAGAAAAGCCGCAAGATTGGGATTTAGAAGAGGTAATACCATTGGATAATTGCTTCTACATATCCTATACTGGTTATGTCCTGGCTGTGTCTCATAAAGTACTACTGAGTTGTCAGAATGTCATATTTTCTGCTACTTGCTGTTGTTAGAAGTATTTACTAGCTAACAGATTCCAAGGTCTGTTCTTGCAGGAATGGAAAGTTAGAATAAGTCAATTTAATGCTTGACTCTGACTATTTGGTGGATCATAGTTTGCTATTTATTTACCGAAAAGTAAAAAGCAGGGGAATCACGACTGAAAATGTGATGTAGGGTAGAGACCTTGTTAGTGTAAAAACCTTTGGGCAAGAGTTGAGTTCGTTTCACATTCCTGCTTTTGCTGAGGCATTGTGTAGTTTTGGTAATGATGTCTTGATGTGGAGCTGTGCGTGAGAGTATCAGATTATCTCTGACGTGGTAAGATGATGGAGGAGTGGGGAACATACCGGAGAATGTTTCTGTCGATGGCAAGCTGTAACGGTACAAGGCAATGACACTTATTTTGCAGGTTATGAGCAGTATTCGAGACTGCTTTGTTACTGGAAAGTGGGAAGATGACAAAGATGCAGCAAAGTTATTGGAGGAAGATGGTATGTGTAAGACTTCTAAAAATGATTAATGTATACACGATTTCTAAGAAAAGTATGACTTTGTAGTTACGTATGTAGAATGTTTTGCATTAGTGATATACTTGCAAATTTTTTCAAACTATTACATGAAGTATTATACAGATACTAATATATTGCTGTAAATCTCTGTATAAACAGTAGGCAAGTAGCATATTCTGAAAACTTACTCTGAAAAATAGGGTATATATTTTAAATTAGGAAATGGAGTCCTTAGTCAACACTTGGCCATGCCAACTTTGAGTTATGTATCTGAGTTTAGCTATTCATCCTCTATGTATGGTTTATTCTTTTGGATAGTCTTGGTAGAAATAAGCAGAAATGCTTTTTTAATGGGAAGACGAACTGGTCGTTCACATTTGGCTGAAAAGTGAGATCTATATTTTTTAAAATCAGGAAATATTTAGAACATTTTAATAATATAGCTCTATCTTATATGCAAAATGATTGTGGTTTGACAGGCTTCTATAAGCATTTGTTTTTAACGTAAGAATGGCTATATTTAAATTTTTTATTGATTTTATTTTTTTAAATTAAAGATAGGAGCTCAATTGCTCTGCTAGTGTCTTGTGTCATTAGAGTGCTAACTAATGTGCTGTGTGGTCCTTTGGAATGATCTAAACTTTATTTACATTTTTGAAATCATAAAGTTAAAGGTATTGAAAAAGGAGGAGCCACTAGAGTTCAGCTGAAACTATAGAGCGGGCAGAACAGACTTATAAAACTGTTGATGGGAAGAAAAAACATTTAGGCTGAAACTAATCTACAAAGCAGTACCGAGAAATACCCAATACTGAAAATATGAGGAATTGTACGGAACAATACAACAGGATGGTTAACTGTCAGATTTCTTGGGTGCTTATCGTTGCAGAAGAACTGTATGGAGATTTTGAAGATCTTGAAACCGGTGTTGTGCACAAAGGAAAGCCTGCTGCTGAGGGAGATGAGGTCTGACCTGTACTTTTATGTTCTTTAGCAACACGCGTGTATATGAGTTTCTGATCAAGTGATAGGTGTCCTATGTAATAAATTTAGTTTTCATGAATCAATAGGAAAGAAATCAGTGGGAACAAGGAAGAAAAGGTATATGTGTTATGGACTTTGGAACCTATAAATATCTAGAATGGCATGTTTTTAGTCTCAAACTGAACTGTTGTTTAAAGTTAATTATGTAGGAGAAGTCACCTCACTTATTTAACAGTAGGTGTCAGGCTTAATCAAGAGCTGGAGGATCTGGAGGTAGGAGAGAAGTATTTTAAAACCAGATATGATCATAACTGTTTGTACTATGTCATTTCATCTGATGCAGAAGATTAGAGCTCTGTTTAAACACAACAAAGCGTGGAAACTGACAGTTTCCTAGTCATTCCTCATATCTGCATAAAAGAGGCTGGTGGAAGCAATTTTATGCTGTGACTTATCTTCCAAGAGCAGAGCTGTAGTTGTCTGTGACAATACAGATTGAAAAATCAGAATTTTTTCAAACTGAGCGACTTGATGGCTTTGCATTTCAGTATAAAATTGAGGTAACAGCATCGTTTTGGCAGTTTTCAAATGGGCTGTGAACAAACTGCCTCCTCTCTGGTCTCTAGAGTGCTGCCTTCCAGCGCGATATTACTCAATGCTGTCAACAATTACTTTTTTTTCCCCCCTCTTTTATTATGTGTGCTTATTTTAGCTGTAGAATAACAGATAGGTCAATTCTAGGGTCTGTTCCCTGACATTAAAATAAATGTTAAGTCAAGAAGTTTTCTCAGTGAAAAGGGATATGATTAGATCGTGAAACGTTTTGGTCATTGCTGAAGTTACATCTTCTTGTGTAAATAACGTACTAATTTCTGTCAAAAATTGAAATCTTTTTAAAGGGTCTAATAACTTGCATTATGACAAAATATTACTTAATATATATTAAACTGTTAATCAGAATGGGTTGTTTTCAATGAACTGTTTTACATCTTTGATAACTTACTGTTGATTAGTCTGGAAGTGAGGAAGAGGAGGAAGATGGAAAAATGTCCAAACCAGAACCTGAGGAGGAGGAAAAGAAAAAGGAGCGCATGGACAAGAAACGGAAACTGAAAGAAATGTTTGATGCAGAGTATGATGAAGGGGATGCCACATACTTTGATGATCTTAAAGAAGAAATGCATAAACAAGCACAGGTACAAGCTGTTAACTTGGCCATTTATCTGGTTATAAGTCTTCAAAAATAACCCACAGAGTTTGTCCAAAGGTTTTTTCTTGGAGACACACATGGCATTCAGGACCTACTTCAGAAAGTACACACAAAGAAATACATTGTTGCAATTTTTTATGGTTGAACTTTTTGATTCCATTAGCTGGAAAGAAAAACAAGCAAACAAACCAAGCAACTGAAAGCTTAACTTAAATTGACTTAAGTGGTTAACCATATTATAAATCACTGAATAAGTCAGGATGTGTCATCTAAACTTTATCTACGTAGAAGTTTTTAACAGTTATCTCTTTGTCCCTTAGTGGTGGAACTAGCATGACAGGTCTCAAAAAAACCCAAAACATGAGAGACAAGGTTCCCCTCCAGGAAGGGAGCGGGGGGGGGGGGGGGGGGGGCGGGGAGGGAGGCAGGGAAGGCATCCTTTTATATGTAGGAAGGTGAAAATCTTCCTCATATAATTTGTGTCACATATTTTCCTGGTATTATTTTTAATGTGATTTTTGCAATATTTTTAGTGGATAAGTAAGTTATGTTTGGCAGTCTTTTCATCAAACTGTCAAGTTATTTTGAGGAAAAAATAATTGATGACCATTGCTCTGTACGTGTAGTAGGAGTCTTCAAGGTAACTGTATCCTGAATTGGAGGTGTTGATTTGGTTCCAGGCCTTGGTTTTTAGATAAAATCTTGTAAGCTTAGAAGTAGCTTCTTTCTTTGGCTGACTTGGAAGAACATTGCCTTACATCGCTAAGAACTTCACTGTCATCTTTTCTTGTCAGAATCTTGCCCTAAATAGTCATTAAATGAATTGTTACCTTCTTACATTAGCCTCTGTCATAAGTGATCATAAGAGCTCTGGTATGCTGATGTACTTACTAAGAGCACTTAAAATGTAAAGAAGGACATTCCAGTAAAAGAATATGAGACAATTTACAACTGTTTCACTTGAGGTCTGTTACGGAAATACATATCAGCAATACTCCTACTGCAGGATGGAAGGGCAAGGATCTCAAACTGGGGATGTGTGAAGGCTTCTAGACAAATAAACTTGGACCACAAGATTTGTTCCATATCTCAATACCTTGAGAAATGAAATTAATAATTAGTTTGCTTAAACGTGGCATCTTATAGGTAGCTGAACATCAGGAACTAGAACAGGAGGGTGAGGCTTCTGTTTTCACAAGGGTATCTTGTTAAATATTTACCCAATATCGACATTCATATGGTACAGAAGAGCTTTAAAAGACCCTTTTGATGGTGTACAGTGTGAGGATGCGCAGAAATATTTTTAAGCTGCTGAGTAAGATAGGAGCCCAGCCTCCTCATAAAGTGACACCTTAAAGATCAGGACGTTAACTTTAAAAGGTACTTGGGCTCCTAAATCAAAAACATACTTTTGACAGTTGTATCTTTAAAATCCAGAGCCACCATTATGAAAGGTGTATCAGAAGTCACTCAGTCATTTGCTTCTCTTGGGTACTGTCTTTCAAGTAGACTAACAGGCCCACTTGGGATTTCAAATTGGAAGGAATTCATGGTGGCAGAGATCTTGCTCTGAATAAAGAGTCACAAAACCGATCAGATCTTTCCCGAAAGATTTATATAAACGTTAGCATGTTTTAAATAGAACTGGCACCTCACGAACAAGTTGTTAATCCTTGAGTTTTGTAAAACACGTGGTGACTTTCTCTTTGTCACATAGCTTAATCGAGCAGAATTTGAAGATCAAGATGATGAGACCAGAGTGCAGTACGAGGGCTTCCGGCCTGGGATGTATGTTCGAATAGAGATTGAGAATGTCCCATGTGAATTTGTCCTGAATTTTGACCCTCATTATCCTATTATCCTGGGTGGTTTAGGCAACAGTGAAGGAAATGTCGGATATGTACAGGTATGTAGACAAAGTTGTGAGTGCACTTTATATTGGTACAGGTGTGCTTCAGCGTGACTGGAGTTATTACTTATTTTCTATTTCTTAAAGATACAATAAACGCAGAGAGAAATCTTCATCTTTGTCTCTTGAATATGGGATTTGCTTTTGACACAACTAACTCTACAGTAGCAGACACTGGATTTTTACAGGCTTAACAGGATAACGGGAAGAAGTAGTTACTGTTGTTTCATGTTCATTTGCAGAGATGTCTTGGGACTAAGGTCTGGTTGCAAACATAAATTGTACTCTTGAGGTTCATGGTCTGTGGACAAGTGGCTATAGAAAAGTTACTAGCACACACATATATGTATTTTTTTTTTTTAATATAATACTTGCTTGTATGCATACAAACATGACTTCAAAGTGAGTGAAATAGTGATTAGCTTTATCTTTCCAGTCAACCTAGTGTTAGTGAGAATCTTGGAAGATATAAAGCTTACTGAAAAAAAAATTGTAGCGTAGATGGAAGTTGCTTTCAATCATTCCTGAAAATTAAGGCTTGAATTTCAGAATTAATGTTGTTATCCTGTAATAACATTGTTCATCTTTTCTTCTAATTAGTTACGCCTGAAGAAGCACCGATGGTATAAGAAGATACTTAAGACACGTGATCCTTTAATCCTCTCATTAGGGTGGAGGCGATTTCAGACTATCCCCATGTTCTACATTGAAGATCACAATGGGCGTCATAGGCTTCTGAAGTACACGCCACAACATATGCATTGTGGAGCAACGTTTTGGGGTGAGGGCATTCTGGAGTTACTATCCTGTATCACTTAATCATTATAAAATTCTCAAGCTTTACAGGATGTATCAGGAAATACAGCCAGTAGCTTTTGGAATGGCAAGTCTTTAAAAAGTTGCGTTCCCCGTGGAATATAAAATAACACCAAATAGTATGGGCAAATAAGCAATTGCCTATTATTTGTGAATTACTTGAATTATTTGTGAATTATTTGGCTTTTAATCAAATTCTGAGCGTTCTGCTAGATTGTATCATGTCAAAGAGGAACCCGATCTGTTGGCTGTGTGCAGAGAGACACTTGCGCATGTTATGGGCCCAGCCCTGCAAATACTTCTGTACATGAGTAACTTCTTGTTAACCATTCCTTTCACTTTCGTGGGGCTATATGTGTGAGTAATGGGTTGAATGTTTTAAACTTTTCTTTGGTTTTATTCATTGAGAATATTTGGCATTTATTTCTAAGCTTTCTGACTTTAAATAGAGGCTGGATGTTGTATAGTAAAGCTTTTCATAAATTTTTTAATTTAATTTTCTTGTAGGGCCCATCACTCCTCAGGGGACAGGGTTTTTGGCAGTTCAGTCTGTCAGTGGCACAACGGTAGGTTTGTTATCACAAAATGTTGATTACTGCTTTCCATGGGTCTTTGGATAAAATATATGGATTCGGGGAAGAAGGTTTACATATGGTAAAAGCAGTGATGTTGTAGGAACTGAGAAAGTAGGTGGACTCAAGCTTTTGAAAGGTGTATTGTGATGAGATAGGAAACTGGATGGAGGCTTTTTTTTAATAATTTTCATCTGCTACAGTGAAAATGACAAATATTGCTTTATTATTTTCTGTGGAAGGATTTATACCTACTTGATTTTCAGGTACTAAGTATTTAGACAACTTTTAAAACCTTTTTATAGGATGAGATACTGATGTTCCTGTTGAAAAAATATGCCCTCAATGTGATTTCACTGCATCTTGTTAGAATGTTTATAAGTATCTGAATTAATTTAAATAGCGTTAAAGCAGTATTTATCAAATACGATCTTTGTTGCATATATATTACCCAAAAGGTAGATTTATGTTTACATACAATGTATAACGAAAGCTTTGCGTGACGTTGTAATGAGCACAACGGTAATCAGAGTGGTGATTATTATCTCCTTCCTAAAATACACCTTGTTTAAGTCCTATTGCACAGTCATCTTGTTATATGTATTAAAAGGCTATTTTCATCATGGGTCCCTAGCATAATATAGTGACTTACAGCAGGGTACAAAACACTTCTCCTTTGAGACTTTCTGTCTGAGTACGATTCTGTTTCATAAAGAGAACACAGTGAGGTAGATAACAAGGACTCTTAGATTGCTTCCAAGGTAATTAGAATGGCAGTTCTGAAAATCTCATTAGTGAATGGTAGGAATGTTATGTCAGCAGCACCTCAACTCGTCTCTACGAAGTCAATTTGCATTTGTCATGCTGCTGTACTCCTGTAAAGGCTATAAATTCTGAACTCAAACTAAAAAGCAGTGAAATGGTATCAGTGAAATGGTTTCTTCACTGTTTGGTAAATATACATTCAGGAGTGTCTGTCATCTCTGTATGTTTCAGCCTGATTTCCGGATTGCTGCGACGGGAGTTGTGCTCGATTTAGATAAATCCATAACTATTGTGAAGAAATTAAAGCTAACTGGTTTTCCATTCAAAATTTTTAAGAACACTTCTTTTATTAAGGTAGGTATGTAGGTATGTATACCGTAAAACTGCATGTGCCGATGTTAGGAAGGAAGGCAACCTGGGACTCCGTCTGTCTTTCCTGAGGCAGAAGTTCCCCGTAATTGTTGCATAGGGTTCTGGATCTCAGTAGCTGCTTGGTTGTTTTTGAGCTCTCTTCAGTGCAATCTCTGAAGGTACTGATCATTAGCCAATGAATAGGAATTATTGTGAACCAGACAAAAATTCTGGAACAGTCTCTTGGCTCACATTCAACGTGATCCCCACCCCACCCCTCTTCCTCAAAGCCACTGATTAGCTTCCCATGGTGACAGACACCTCTGAAGGATGTGAGCCTGTCCCTGGTGTCATTCAGGCAGTTTGCTCCCACTGAGTTTCAGCTCTGGGATCAAAGATGACTTCTAGCAGTGCCTAGGACTTCACAATTACAGTTACGAAAGCGTTTGGGGCAGGAAGTGTTGCAGAAGTGAATTTTCATTGACCTTCCAGCTGTCCTTAGTTGGGCTTTCAGGTTCCAGAAGAGGCTAGGTTATTCTGCATTGGGGGCAGTAAGCAACTAAGCACTGATGCCAACAGTGAAGCACTCAAGTATTTGCACTAAGCATACACAGAATTTTTCCCGACTTCCGTGTGATTTATGAAAGAAGCACAAACCTTGGAGAGCTATATTGGATTAGAGTCTCACAGCTAGCAACTTAAGGCAGCCTACTTGCTTTTAAGGTATGCTGTGTTCCAGCAAATGACTTTAAAAGAGAACTAGACAGATTCTCTTAAATACATTCTGTTTTAGAATTTTAAATGTATATATTTAATGCTAAGAAGTCTTACCTGTGGTATATGACTCTAAGCAGATTACTTTTAGTAGCTTACCTTAAAGTCAGCTCAGTAGGTTTTTGGTATGATCAGCGCTCTTAGTATAAAGACAATGTTATGTTCTTCCTATTTCTTTATAAGACAAGCTTGTGGGAATTACTTCTGGTTTTGTGGCCTACATAGGTCACAGAGAGAGACTTAGCATCTTGAATGATGGTGGGTAATTCACACTTTCAGGGAATGTTTAACTCTCAGTTGGAAGTGGCTAAATTTGAAGGTGCAGCAATTCGTACTGTGAGTGGTATCCGAGGACAGATCAAAAAGGCCCTCCGAGCTCCAGCAGGTGCTTTCAGAGCGACATTTGAAGACAAGTTGCTGATGAGTGGTGAGTTGCACTTTCCATCTAAGTTATCACACAACTTTCATCCTGCTTCACAGATTGAAAAGCCGTGTCTCAGAATCTCTGGAATCTGATAATTGAGATGTGAATTCAAAGAGCATGAAATATCTGGTGAGATGCCGAATGAAATTAAGAAAGTAGTACATTTTATGTTGGATTTTTTCAGTTATACTCAGAAGTCATATAGTATGCTTGTGAAAAGGTTTGTCTTGGAGGCCTATTTATCTGAGTGTTTTAAAGTGTTTTACACAGCATGGTATGCTTTTCGTGAACATGAAGATGAATTGTATTTAGTGGTACAAGTGCTAGAAGGACATTTTTCTGAGAAATCCAAAGAGTGGCATTGTAACTCTAGTTAACTTTTTTCCCCTAACCTTTGGGGGAAATTATGCAGCGGATAGGGGTAAGTGATCCGCTATGTTTGCTGAGCATCACTGTGATGTTGAAAACATGAGTTTGTGCTTATCTGGGTTCATATGACCTCTGTTGTCCTAAACCCATAGAAATTATAGGTGGCACAAAATAAAAGCAAGCTAGTTCTTTTATAAAAATAGGCAGAGGAAAAGCAAATTGTTTTTGTCAGTAATAGTACAGGCACAGATACGTATATGAACTCTGTTGCTAGTTCTTTAATATGAATAGTGAATAGGGTGGTATTCAGTTGGCTGCTCTTCAGGAGTATGTATTGTTTATGACTTTATGGAGTTTTGCAGAATCCAAGTGTACAAATAGTTACATGGCTTTTGCCTGATGTTGAAGAGATTTGGTATGCGTACCAAACACAACTAATATCTAGACCACACGCTAGTATTATCTGTTCTATTCAGGCAATGTTTGCTTAGAGTGTGGATGTGATGAACTGTGTTATGAGCCAAGTGACATTTCCTTTTCTTTCAGATATTGTCTTTGTGAGGACTTGGTATCCTGTTTCTATCCCAACATTTTACAACCCCGTAACATCCTTGCTGAAGCCAGCAGGTGAGAAAGATAGTTGGAGTGGAATGAAGACAACAGGCCAGCTGCGGCATGAGCGAGGCATCAAACTGAAACAGAACAAAGATTCTCTCTATAAGGTATATTTGATATGTCAATGTCGTTTTGGTTTTGTTTCTGGTTTTTGTTTTTTAAACCGGTGATCACAGTCGAATTTGCACTCTGCCTCAGACCTGTGCAAACTGAGAACAGTGTAAATACATGTTCATACATAGGCATGTGTGACTTCATATTTTTATCCACAAGGCACAGTCTTTCCTGGCATGAGATGGGAATAAAGCAGTGGAAAGCAGATCGTTGTGTGTCAGTGAAAGTTTATAAAGTAATCTGCAGGGTAGAAGTCTTCTCCAAAAGCTTACTGAGACTTCTGTCGTAGTAAAATTGGGACGAACATACCATTCACAGTTCGGTGCAAGGACATCAGAGAACGTTGGGGGTTTTTTTCGGGGGGTGGTGTTGGGTTTGGTTTTTTTGGTTTGTGATGTTTTGGGTTTTTTCCCTGAAAGATGGAAAATAAAATAAAAGCTTTTTAAAATCATTAATCTTATATATGTTCTATATCCGTTCTTTTAGCCTATTGTGAGGGAGAAAAGGCATTTCAATAAGCTCCACATTCCTAAAGCACTGCAGAAGGCACTGCCTTTTAAGAACAAGCCTAAGAATCTTGAGAAGAAAGGCAAGACTCCAAAAGACCAGTGGAGACCGGCTGTTATCAGGGAGCCTCATGAAAAGAAGGTAATTATCACTTATTCTGAAAGAAGAACTCCCGAAGGGTAAATGTGTTGCTGAGACCATTTCTAACTATTGTTTTAGCACTTGAATCTACTGTTAGTGCTAAAGACATATATGCTCCTAGTGAAAAATTATCACCTGCAATTTCTTTTGTTCCTGTTTGGCACGTGGTACGTATATGGAATTGTTGCTGAGTGGATGGTGTCTATTTTTTAAACTAGTAGGTCACCTGAAGCCTAAATATGACTTTTGTCCTTGTCACAGCACTTTCAAGGTATTTCAGTTGGATGTGGTGCTCTCACATTATGGGTGACTTAAATTGGCAGCTGCAGTCTTTTATTTGACGTGTCATTGCTATGCGTTATTAACAAAGACAGGACTTGAAGCAAATGCTCTGCTTCAAAAATTGAGAGTTAGAGAGTGCTTGCAAAGGCAAGAAGATCCAAACTGCAGTTTAAGTGTTTTGTAGTACCGATTAGGCATAGCCTTTTAAATAGTATCTAACCAAAATCAGAGTTCACAAAAATTAAACCTTTGATTAACTTCCTAACAAGATAAATAATTAAACCATTTTAGAAATTTTGTAACAGGTGCAGAAATAATTAGGAACTTGCCTTGAATCTCTGATTCATTATATGGCTCTCTGCTGAGGTTAAACTGTTTCTTGCTTACCAAAATCGAACTGTTTGTATATTGATTCTCTATTTTCTGTTTTAGATATCAGCGTTACTCAGTGCTTTGAGTACAGTGAATAATTACAAGATAAAGAAAGCCAAAGTAAAACATCGGGAACAGCTTAAAGAATATCTCAAAGTTAAGCAGAAGGAGGATGAACAGAAATTCAAGAGGCAAAAGGAGGCTAAGAAAAAAATCTACCGCATACTGGGACAAAGGGAGAAAAAGAGGCAGAAGTCAAGCTTGAAAGGATCTAGCAAGGGAGAGAAGAGTATGTAACATTTCATCAGATTTCAGGCCAAATGAGGAAATAGGGTAGCTGTGCAATTTTCTGTTGAAGAAACAAAAAGGCCTCGGACTACACTAGATATGCATTCAAGAGAAGAAAAAATGCACATACGACCTTATTCACGCTCTTGAATACATTAAGCAATGTATATAAATAAGATGTAGAAGTATGGATTGTGGTTTTTCTACATGATGTTCTGGAGGACTTCGTATTTCAGTATATTTCTATCCATACTGCACATTCTATCTAGCCAATAAAGTATTTTAATGTCAATTACAGAATATTGTTTGGAAGTGTTTTGTTTTAGTACCAGTGGACTTCTGTGGGAGAAGGAACTCCTCTGGATGTCTCCGAATGTGTTCCTATGTTGGCAGTACTTTGAGCCATTGCCTAAATTTTGCCCTTGGCAAGTCTTCTATTAAAAGGCGTGAAGATCAGCTGTTACTGGGCAGGAGTTTTGGATTCTCTAGCTTTGATGTGCTAGCAGATGCCACCAGAGTAGAGTAGCTCGCTCCTGTGCTTAGATCATCTGGTCCCGCATGAAAGCATCTCAGTTTTTTCCACTTCTCACTAGATATTAAACAGATCTTCCAAATAGTGTTCCATCCAGATCTTCTGTTACTTAACCAGTTTTGGCACACTGAGACTGTCAGTAGATCCCTCAATGACTGCAGCTTTCTGGGCAAGCAGTATCAGACCCTTCCCAAATGTGTGTAACTACTTGGTGATTTTCTGTGAGGTAAGCACAGAGGGGGTAACTTGCTTCCTTTGGGAACATCTTCCGATGTCCGGCCAGCTTGGTTTGATGATACAGTGTCAGACTTTCTTAAGATGAATGGAGAGGAGAGGTAGTAGATGGTTTCAATCCTGTTAAATTAACTGAGAATTGAAGTCTTTCTCTGCATGACAAGAGGCTTTGAATAATCATTCTGTTGGACAAGCAGAGGAATTTTATTTTTTTTATGCCATATATGGCATCAAATAGTTACTGTGATATACGTATTTTTAATACTTCATCCTCAAACACGCAGTGGGTCAGATAACATGAGTAATTTCTTGGTCTCCTTCGTGAATGATTTCACTCTTTTATCATCAAGCCAAAATTAATTATTATTATTACACTGTAGTAATATTTGCTATCTCAGATGGGAGATCCTGTGTGGGATGAAGCTGCCTCACACAAAAGCTTTCTGCTGAATGGGTTTGTAGACTTTTCAGGATTTTCTTAATTAATCTCATAATGTTCTGTGTACTGATACTGAAATTCTAATGCATCCATCTTTGCCTATATGATATTAGGCTGAAGCCTGACTCAAATTAATTTGTCAGTAATTTTTTTTCCCCTGTGAGATTCAGCTGAGGTCATGTGAATATGAAAATATGATTAAATAATAGAAGATTCTCTGCTGAATAGACAACCGCTGCCTTCAGAGATTTACAACAAAGCTGTTGGCTTTTGTTGCCCCACAGAGTGGCGCAGGGTGGTCCACCATGACTTTGTTCTGCGGGGTTGTTTCCTCTCCTGTCATACTGCGCTAGGCTAGGTCTAATCTTAACCACCAAGGAAGTGTTTCCTATTAATCCTATTTTTCTGCTGTTGTGAGCAAACTTCCATCTTATGTGCTGTTGTTTGCATCTTCCATGTCTTCATGTGTGACAAGTAGTTGTAGTTTTTTTGAGTGCCTGAGAAGTTACCACTGCAACACTTGACTTAAGGTTTCACAGCTGCTATTTATATGTAATGAAAAATAATTTTGATAGTTTGTTTGTAATAGCTCTGCCAAAGATGAAAATGGGGAAATGGTGGACTTCAGTCTTGTTTTCGTTGTGGAGAGAACCACTCAGAGAGCCAACCGAGCATGAAAATGTTTTACCTGTGAAGACTATACAAGATACTTGTTCTGGATTATACTTTTTTTTTTTTTTACTCTTTAGGTAGTCCTTTTGAAAGGGAGAGAAATTTTTGTAAATTTAACTGATTTTTTTTTTTTAAATAAAAAAAAAGTTTAATATGCAGTGGGTTGTAGATAGGAGCTGGTGTGTGTTGTGAGCCCTGCTAAAAGAAAGGCCGAGGCTTTGCAATCCCTTGCAGTGCTGACTTTATGTTGGAAACTGATGAGAGAGAACCAGTTTAGCGACCGTCGCGGCAGAGCCTGGCTCTGCCCTGGACCCCAGGAGGCCTCGCTCTGCCCCGGCGATGTGGTGGCGGAGAGCCTGGCCAGGGCCCGTGCATTTGCTAATTGTTCCTGGGCCGTGATGGACAGTGCGGCGGGGAAGGCCACTGCAAATCCTCTGCTCCGGCGTGAGGGGAGTGCTGCGCAACAGATAGGTTGGAATAGTTGCTGTATTCATCTGAAAAATAACAACTGTGCTACAGCTTTTGCATAGCCGGGAGAGATGTTAATACTGTATGTGAGGAGAGCTACCAGAGTCCTGGTAACAAAGGTATTCGGTTTTTGTCCAGAAAGACTAAATAAAACCTTGGGTTTACTAGTAACAGTGACCTCTAATACTGCTTTTGGCCTGTTTCTACCATTGAGTGTTTTAGTTTTGCCCCTGGGACAAGAAAGGGCCAAGTGCTCAACGCCCCCCTGGTGCTGCACTGGCACCCCCGAAACGCCGCTGAGGGAGCTTTGCTCTGGAGACCCCCTGCCTGCCCACCTGGCGCCGGGGAAAGCTGCTGGCCTTGGAGAAAGCGAGGGCCTCGCACTGCCTTAAGTAACCCCCAAAGTTACTCAAACCCCTAGATGCCTGTACCCTGAAAAAGAGCCCCTGCGAGGCAGGTCCCCCCACTGGGAGCGGTGGCTCCAGTGGTGCATGGCTCCCCCCTCACCCTCAGAAACCAGTTTCCCGCCATTGCGCTGGGCCGGTGGCTTGTGCTCCCCTCCTGCCCGGGCCTTTGGTAAAGAGGAGGCGAAAGCTTGCCCTGTGGGCTGCCTCCCTACTCCAGCCACCAGGTAAAACTGCCTGCTAGGAAAACAAAAACAATATTTACTTGTCAGCTGCAAAAACCCCCGAGTTATCAGAGGGAATTGCTGGCAATGGTCTTGCAGTGGCAGGTGGCGGAACAAGGGGCTGAACTGTTCTTATCTTGGATAAACCTAGTCAGCGCTGCAGGAGGTACAAATAATTAGCGGTGTTGTTCGTGATTAAGCCCTAGGCAAACATGAAAACCTGTAACAAAAGCAAAGTCTCCTGTACAATGATTTCCATGTTAAAAGAAAAAAAAAAGTAATCTGCTGGTAGAAGGTACAATACAGGTCTTCTAGGCAGGGTAATTGAAAAATGAGCTGTATCCCAAAATATTTCACCTAGGAGAGGATGCTAATTGCCATTGAGCAAGGGGATTTCAACAGCAATGGTTCAACTTACAAGGCTACAGAAATGTGTAACTTGGGAGAGAAACCAAAATTGCCAAGAAATAGGCCATATGCAGTTTTGAATTAGATTTAAAAATAGATGAGATGTGAGGGTGTGATGGGGTACGCTCAAGAGGGCAGTCGTGTTGCTGATGGGGGACTATTACCCTCAGTGCTATCTGCGTAAATGATTTGCAAAGGCTAATGCTAGGTGAAGAGCAGCTAAGAGCTGGCTTTTCAAGTAAAACCTTTCCTAGGAAGCATAAAGCTAGAGGAAGAATATTTTCCATTCTGGATTAACTACCTGGATTAATTTTGCAAGGCTTAGACCTCATTCCTCCTAACTCTTAGCGTTGCTTCAGTGTGATTTCAAACTGGAATTGGTGACACGTATACTGGAGCAGATGAGGTCTCACGCCCTGTCCTAGAGGCTGGGTTGTGGGGTAGGTATCTGGCAAATACCCGCTCCAGCAGTTTACAAAGTGTCTGTCTGAGCGTCCCTGTCCCCTGGCTCCAGTTGCTCATCATGTGTTTGAGACTTTGCCCCACCCATTGTCAGGTCACCTTGTTCTGTACTTGTGGTGGAAAACTCCTCTCTGACTGACTTAAAAGGTGGTATAAGATACATGTGAAGGGAGCTGGCAGCATAGCTATGGGAGGAGGTAGGAATCATACCAGGACTAACTAGCTTTGAGAGAATTATTTTATATCATTTGTTATTTTAAAATGGAATTACATCTTTGTAATGATTTGCAAATAAAACCTCCGTTCATATTGTATTTCAAACTAAGTTAATGTGATATTGAGGCATAGTTATTGGATTCAATTGATATAATTAAAATAACTACGTTAGACTGTCAAAATACTTCTGTGCTGTGTGTAATGCTCAATGTTGCTTGCATATACAAAGCTAAGGCTAGTCTTGACTTTACTAGGCTGTGTCTGCGCTAGGTGATGCAGCTAAATACAGTGGTCCTCTTTTTCACAACTGCTACGACCCACAGCTCTAAGTGAATTCATTGACATCTGCACATGTCCATTGCTGCTTCATATCAGGACTGTAATTCGTTCTTGGCCATCAACAAACTGTTTGCGAAGAGTCTCAGGGTGTTGTAGCATTGACACAAACTAATGCAATTAGACATATTAGACACCGGTTTCTCTGCAACCAATTTTAAACAGCATCCTTGCTGTAGCTTTAAAGGTCACTGTTGATGGAGCCTCGCATTTGCAAACACCAAGCTTAATTTGTTGTCTATTTTAATGTATTGTCCTGAAGTTATTGGGTTTTGAGAACATAGAATCTATTAAGAAGCTTAATAGAGCAGCTCATTCCAATTATAAGAAATGTATTGGTGGAGAAAATGGAAATGCATGGAAGATCAATGTATTAAGCAGTTGCCTGAATGGAGGAAACAGAGAAAATAGATTAAAATTAATTCTCTTTAGTACAAAAAAGGTATTTGCTTCTATATAGTACTAAAAATGTTGGGTTGCTTATATTGTAGGGGATGATAAAGCATTTCTATGCTGATTGTATAAAATCAGGTAAAGAGCTATCCACAAATTTTTCTTTCGTCCATTTCTTTTTTCCCAAGATATTGCTGGGTATAGTTAGATTTGTTTTGTCTTTACATTCTTTTTTTCCTCTGGGTTACGTTTTCCTATTTTGGAGGTTCTTAAATTCCTACACTGGAAGACTGTTGTACTGAAAACTTACTTGGCAGCAAGATAACTTAGCAGTGAACCCGAGACAGGTCATCTGTGAAGATGCGGTCTGGAGCGACTGGATCTTTGGCTTTGAATTTCTGTTGCTAAATGCCAGGTTTCCTAGGTGCAAACCCAGGGTTTCAGACTATGGCCTAAGGACATGGGCATTTGGATAGTAACCCCAAGTGAATGCTGCCAGTTTCCTTCATCACTGGCATCTAAAGGAAAAACAGGGGAGGTACTTTTGACTCAGATCAACTCCCTGCTCCAGTTCGCCGTGTGGCACAACCCAGTGTGTCACCCGCTTTGGCAAAAACTGATGGGGAGGCAGAGGAGGGGGCAAAGTCATTGAGCCAGTTTTTGCTTTTACTACCTCATTAAACTGTGGCCACTGCCCCTCAGGCTCAGTGCGATCACCATTCACACGCAGATATTTGAAGAATGCTATTGTAATTATTTTTTACTTACTATTAAGGGCAGGTTTCATAGGAACTATGAAACAAACTTATGATCCATAGAAATTAAATATTAAAAGCTAGTTGAATTATTTACAGTATCATCCATTTACTAATTCCACCTTTTGTGGTATAAACAGGTTGCCATTTAAGCCTCATTTTAAATTATCTGTGGATAATATCTGTGAAAGAGTTACCAGGATTTTTTCATGTAGGAGAAGATTATAGCCTGAATGTAAGCAAACCAAGGTAAAGACTGGCTGACTCAAAAGTTAACTCAAACACAGATTGTATATTTGCAGTAGGTTTTTACTTTGAATTGTTGAACAAATATTTTTCTTGTTTCCCCAGGAGAAGGGCAGTCCGTAGGACCTCAGGACAGAAGTCCCACCACCATGTCGTGGGAAAGAGCTAAAAGAGTGATGGTGAACCTGTTACTCTGCCTTGCTGGAGCTGCTTCCATATGGATGGGGGAAGGGGCAAAAACATTGTGCCAGAGATGAAGCAGGCTAGTAAGTGGATATATTATAGTTGGGATTGAACTGAAACGTGCTCATATTTTCCCTCTGCGATTTGCACCAAACCTGGCATTTCAGTGCAAGAGGAAGAACATGGCTTTTGTGCCACAACAGAGTTAAGTGATACAAAAATAGGTTAAAGTAACATTATCTGTAGTGGGAAATCACTTGTCTCATCAGGCCTGCTAAGATTGTCTCAGGTCTTCTCTTTCTCTGGTTTGGCTGTAAGAGCTATTCCTTGCTTTGTTTTTGGTGTTTTTTTTTTTTTTTTTTTTTTTAAATAATATATATCTGATGCCAGACAAAACCACAACTATGATATAGGAATTCTCCTTTATGTGCAAGTTTTCAGTGTGTGTTCGTAGTGTTGTAGGCTCTTTCAAAATTTATCAAGAGAGGCTGCAGATCTTACAAGGCTGCAGACTGCTAAAGATTCAGAGGTCTTTGGATCATGCAATAGTTTCTAGGGCACAATGTTCATTACAGACAGTAATCAACGCAGGGAAAGATGGATTATTGAGGATCTTGATAGATGATTCTGTGATCTGACACTGGTCATAGCTTGAAAAGAAAGATTGAGATCTTTATTCCTGAAAATATTAAAACCCTGACTTTGATGGGATTGATTGTATGATTTAAATTAAAAACACTCTTTTGGAAGAGAATTAATTTCCAGCCTACTGGAATGTGTGTATTTTTAAATTATTTTATCCAAATTTTCCTGCTTGTTCATATGTTTCCAACATTCATCGTTTAAGTAATTTAAAAAAAATCTCATTGTCAATAAGTTGTTTATCCCAGTGCTATATAAAGCAATTTAATTCACTTGGATTTACAAAAAGGCTTTTACAAAGTTCATTACAAAAGGCTCTTCAGGAAACAAACAGATCGTGAGTTCAGTCCTCCTCCCCCCATGATGCTCCATCTGTCTAGACTATATCTATTCTAGACACATAATAACCTTTGCTCGTATCCAGGAAGGAACAGACTTTCAAAAATTACTCCCAGAGTTGAGCTGCATATGTTTTTGGGTAGTTTTATATTCTATAAGGTGTCCTTTCTGGCAATAATGCGGTGAAAACATATGTAGACGTGTCAGGAAGATTCCCATAACAATTTTGCTTTGCAGAATCCATTTACAAATGTTGGACGTTGTGCTGCTAGTGACCTTACTTGTATCGTAGCTTTTGGTTAACAGGAGCTGGTCCCTGAGGACAGGGTACCACATGTGTTTTGAGAGCAGTAACGTCTGCTAGGGCTCTTATATCTCTTGAGAGGTGGTCTCTGCAAACTCCACAAAAATCAGAGCTTGGCTTAAAAAGCATCTTTCCAGAACACAAAACCGATTTGTACAGCTTTAGCATTAGTGCTTAGGGAGGAACAGCAAACTGCTGAGACGCCCAGGACTGAGTTGTGTCTTGCCCCGATAAGGAGAGAGTAAGAGTGTTTCCACCTGTTGGCTATTTGGCTGCCCAGGTAGATGAGAGCCCTCCTCCCACCCGCCCTGCAGAGGTGGTGGCTGGCACTAGTGTCCTCCTTGCAGACTGGCAGGGGCAAGGTCTGGTGAGGCCATAACTGACCGGAGAGCTCCCAAAGCCTCAGCCCTGCTCTGACTTCTCCACCTTGTGTTGTACTAGTTATGAACCAGTTATAACTGGAGGGCTGTAAAGCTGATGCTGCAATAGCCCTGAGCATGCCAGAGGCTTCACCACATGCAACCAGCATTCAGGCTGCTAGTCTCAGAGGGCTGGGACTCAGAGATGAAAAAATATGGGATGTGCTCATTGAGCTGTATACAAAGTTGAGGTGGGTTGGTTTTTTAATCTTTCTGTTGGAGAACTGAAGTTTTGCTCTTGCTGTTTATACTAGCAGCATGATTCCTTTTCACTTCTAGCTGTTCCCAAAATATGGGAAATAATTCTGTGAAGAGTTCAGCAGCAAATTAATTGCTTCCCCACCTGTACAAGCAGAAGTCTGCAGGTGCCTGTCTCATCATTTCTGATCCTTGTTAATAGTTCTGCCTGTGATAACTATGCTAGGAAATATTATTTTGCTGAGACACTAATGGGTCCTATAGGGCAGGAAACTGCAGTATTGCATAAGGGAAAGCCTTGATTTAGGACATGTGCCCATGTGGGGGGGAAGTGAGGAGGGCTAAAGGCCAGACCTCAGAGAATCATTGCTGCTTTAGGAGAGAAAGCCAAAGGACTCACTTTTGTCCTGAGAGTCAGATGTTAATTGTGCCATTCGCATCTTTGCTGGTGGTTCAGTTTTCCTTTCTGTCAACCTGATGTTGGTGTGTATCTGCATGGACAAATCTGCATTATTACGACTCCACCTTGCCTCGCTCACACTCCCACAACGCGGGGCTGCAGGGCAGGAGGTGCCATTCAGCTCTGTCACTGCAGGCAGATGGTAATGAGGATGAGGCACCGATATGCACTGTGGTACTTGCCTGCCTCCGCATCTGTTGTGAAGCTTCATGCATTTTTGCAAAGCGCTTTAGGAGCTGTGGATGAGAGCCGGTCACTGTTGGAAGGACGGCATGAATTAAGGGCATCATTGACCCACAAGTGGCATTGCCAAACTGCAACGGCAGATGTAGAAAGCATAAATCCTTGGGCAGTGCAGGCAAGCCTCGTCCTAAGCTGAAGCAATTCTAAGTTCAGATATTTGGAAGGTCCTGTGGTGCTTTGTAAACCCTGTACAGCACTGTCCAAAATCTGGAAGCTCCGTCTCCTCTTGCTTTGAAGCCAAGAACATTTAGAGCTAATTCTCTCTTCTTTGCCCTTGCCATTGACCTCATTTACGGAGATGAAAGAAGTAAAAACAATTAGCTCACTGGGAAATTCTATTATGTGGAAGGGAGGTGGACATTTGATCAATACTCGTGGGTTATGGTCTCAGCTGGAAGGGCAGACTTTTGTCTCCCAGATGGAGTGATGCCTGTTAGTCCCAGAGGCTTTGCAAGTGGGAAAGATAGTGATCCAGTCTTTCACTTCTGGAAAAACTAAAAGATGCCATTTTAATCTTCTCAAGCAGTGAACTGGAATATATACTGGACATAATTCATTCTGTTGTTATGGGGTAAAAGGGCTCATTAGGGAAATGTGCCCTTCATTTAACTATGCCTAATCATGTAAAGCAGAACCCACCCCAGCCTCTTGCCGCCCCAGCCCAGAAGTGGTTTCTCTTTGGCTGTCTCACAGTATCAAGTAACTCAATTCAAACCCCTAACACGTTCTCTGAGAGCCTTCCTTGCTCCTTCACCTCGCTGACAGAAACAGGGCCCCCGAACACGCATCCGTGCTGTGGGCTGGAGCGTACACTGGCCACGTGTACACAGCATGTCCCGCTGAGGGCAGCCTGTGCGACTGCGGTTTCAGCTGGGACTCCAAAGCAGCCTCTCTGGTAAATTGGAATAGGTGAAGCAGATCTGGCTGCTCTTGAATGTTAATGTTCTTGTTGAAGCAAATGAGCATATATTAGGAGAGGCAAGGATAAGTGGACTTTTGCCTTTGAAGCTGCCATTGCATGATTTGAATCAGTGTTTTTTCCTAACCACTACAGAAAAGTATTAGTTTATCTCATTTAAGGTTTGTTATTATGAAAAGGCAGAGATGCCAATATTTTAGGGTTCAAGGTTTAATTTCTAGTGAGAGAAGTGTTGATAAGCTTTAGAAAGGTATGGCTAATTTACTGTAAACTTAAAAGCATAAACTAGCATTGTTAACGGTAGGGAATTCTTGCACCTCTGCTAATGCCCTCTAACATTCACTTATTATTTTCATGCCACTAGTTGCCTTTTGGAATGGATAATTTGCCATACTGAGTAAAGCAATTAGTCTGCTGAGCCTCCTATTTTCCTTCCAGCCATAGATAATGTGGAGAGTTAATATATTTTGCATTTTTATTCTACCTCCACTCTAAGAGTCTCAACGGTTTTTAAGCATGTTAGTGTAAGAAGCCTCTAAGCTACTCTGATAGCAGAGACTTCATAAATTATCTCCTTTTGCCAAGGTGGGAAACAGAGCAATGGCATGACAACGTGCTTTAGCGTTCCTGGTACTGGATTTAGAACATCGTAGCTGTGAGACACAAAGCAGTAATTCCATATATCTTTATCCTATCAGTTCAAATGTGTGTGTTTTCTTTCTTTTTTTTTTTTTAATCATAATGATTTAACTTCATTTTGGCAGGTTTTATTCCAGTTCATGTATTTTTTTTGTTTTCGAGTATACAACCAGACCTTACACCAATCTTTTTACAAGTCACTTCTAGCTCTCTTGTGCTTGTTTTGCCCAAGGAGCTCAGCTGGCGTGCCAGCACCCCACCTTACGCAGGCAGGCTCTGTGTGTCTCTGGCAGTCCCTTGGCTCCTCTCCCCACTATTAGGCTACCTAGACCTCAGAAAATTTGCTAGGGCTCTGTGGTCTAACAGATGAGACACAGGCTTTTCTGATTAAGGTGAGTGATAACTGATCTGCTACACCTTGTTTTGCAGGTGTTTCAGCACCAAACCTGTTCAGTGTCGGGTGGCTGAAGTCAGTACATATAAAGGTTGAGCACGGTTGTGAAAGCTGCTGTGCTTGGAGGATGGTGATGAAACCAGGTAAGTAAGAAGGATACTTTGCACTACTGATTCCTTAGTGTTGCTGGAAGCCTTCTTAGGAGCCATCTGGCTAATGTAAGAAAAAGACTTTCTAAGCCAAATATGTTACTGTTGTTATGAATTTTGCATCAATCCTGGTACTTGCTACATGCAGTGCCAGGGAGGAATGGGCTGGGCTGATTTTGTAGATGGTGCTGTTTGCTGAGCCTTGTGTTCTAGCATGGAGTCCAGCTGGCTGTGTGTCCCTGGGGGGTGGTAAGGGCTGGAGCACCAGGTAGTGTGCTGTGTCCCTGTGAGCAGTCCTGGAGGGGCCCTGGCCAAGGCTTGCAGCCTCTGTCCATTTTTCTTTAGCCCTCACCCCTGGAGCTTTTTGCTGTCAGTTTTTAAGAAGATAAATAGAAACGTAGAGCTGCCTGTGTGCAACAATAGTGGTGACTTGTTCCTGCTAAAAATGAGGCTCCTGTGAGGAAGCTGGGCTGGACCCTTGCATGATTCTCCTCTGCTCATCAACATAGATCAGGCATCTGACCTCTTCCGCGATACAGTTGATCATTTCATTATTGTTTGCACTTACAAAATTATCTGTAGCTAAATACAGCAACAGATGTTCCCCTGGGTAGTTTCTGGGGTAGCAAATTTGTCTGCTCACATTTAAGAAGTTCTGTTTCTTGGTCAGATGATGCAGCATAAGACGCCCTCAATTCGGCAAACAGCAGGGCTCGCTAAAGTGCGTGCTGGGCATGTCTGGGTATGCTTTAGTTCACCGTCTGGCCCCAGCTGTGACCAGGGAACAGGGACGAGCCATTGTGCAAACTGGCCTAACGGGAGAAAAGGAGATGGTCCATAAGGGTTATTTATCTGTTGAGCTGTGAGGGCACAACAACCACCTTCACTTCTTTTCTTGTGGAGAACTGGTGCTTGATGCTGTGTGCAGTGAAGCTATGGTAGCATTGAAGCAGCAAGGAGAAGCTGATTTGGGCAGAAGTATGTGTGCTGTTTTGGAGCGCAGGTGCTCGCTGTGGATTGTGTCCAGGAGGAGTATAGCTGCTCTCAACGAGCAGAATGGGCATGAGAAAGTAGTCCTGGTCATGGGAATGAGTGCAGTTTCAGGAGCACTGGTCAGTCAGCAGGCTAAAATGGTGTACAGTTCTTGCAGCGCCGAGATGCAAATAAAGGTCTGATCCAGCCGAGCAGCCTTTCTGCAAGGCTGTTTCATGGAAATGTGGGTGACCTTGGAAACAAAAGGGCTGTCCCTCCAAGAGGGCTGCTCAGAAAGCCTTGCAGTATTGCAGGAGAGGCATTTTGCAATGCACCAGGTGGTGGGGATCAGCACAGGCTGGGATCAGTGCAATCTGGAATACCAGGTGGCATGCTGAAGCCTGGTGCCAGCACAGACTTGCTATCATTCTCATCATATAATGCATTGATGATCTTGCTAATTTGAAATCCGATCTGTGTTTTGTATTGGCTTAAATATGCTCTGCCAAATGAGTGGTAGTGTGAAAATCTAGCATTAATTGTTTGTCGAGACACAGTTGCAGCCACAAAGTGAGTATGACTCACTTCAAAGAAGTGTTTTTCACCTTCATTTCCCTTTCTCCTCCTTCCTCGCTCACCCCATCACCCTTATCTTTGTAGAGTGACGCTTTAGGTAAGCACTAGGGCTTTGGCATTGAGAACTGTGCAAAGGTACCGTTCAGGCTGCTAGAGCTACTGAAATACTCTGCATAGCAGATGACAAGTTTTCCATCACCGCTGCACTTCTAATGCTCAGGATCTTTTCCTGGATGTATATAGTGGCATTTCACAGCGCAGCCAGGTTCAGTGACCTTTTGATGGGTCATCAGCGTGTGGTTTATTCTCACTTTTCACACAGTTGCGAAGCAAACGCTGCTGGCACGGTTTGCAGGTAAGACTGCACTGCAGATGAATCTGATGTGATGGGACTGCTGCAGTCTGGAGGGATGAATGTACGGCAATCTCTAAAGCCAGGTAACTTCTTAAGTCTGGCTTGTGAGATATTTTTGGGTGCTTAGTTTAAATAGGTGGAGTATTGTGCCTTCTCCTTGCTACAGCATTTTGTATCTATTTCAGGGGAAAATAAATAGCTTTAAAAATGTGGGTGTATCTATGGCAGAAGCAGCGCTGAATAGAAACAGCGTGAAGAAAACAGTAGTGTTTGCAAGCTGTCAGAGAAGCTTGCCTCCTTATTGATCCTCTGGGTTAACAGAATGTGACAACCTATAGCAACAAAAGTGAACAAGCATGGAAGAATATACAAGATCTGATTAAAATTTATTAAGTTGAACTCCAAAACCTCAGAAGGATATTTGTGTTTGGATTTTTTTTTTCCCCCTTAGCAGTGTTTCTAAACAATCTGGAGTGAATTAGGCCCCTACAATTGGAAATTTAATTTGGGGTCATCTTTAAATGAACTCTAAAAGCATTAGATTCTGTTTGGCCAGGGTCTCTGCTTTGGGCCTAAGCCCAGCATGTCATCTCCAAATCAATTCCAAGGTCCCTTTCCAGCCCAAGCTACTATTGATTATTTCTTTTTCCTTTTAACAAAAAGTCATCTCTGTGGTGATCACATTATATATCTTCGTCAGTAAATCAGTAAAGCCAATTTCGGACTGAAGGAAGCTGCCACATTGAGGAAGCACTGTGGCTTGTGTTTGGCAGCAGCGCAGCAGCTGGCACATGTGCCCAGGTTGACCGGTATCCTCCCAGCAAGGCCATGTCTTGGGCTCCCAAGGCTGCAGCTGCTCAGAAGTCATGCAAAAAGGAGCATGTATACGTATCTTAGGCACCTGCCCTTCCCAATCTCAAGTCTTGGAGACAGGCTGTCTTGCCTTTTGATTCACTTTGGAAGTGGAGTATGATCCCGGAGAAGGAGTGCTGCAATTCGGTGGGTTTTGCTTCTGATGAGCTGGTGCATATTGGAGGCGATGGTGTGCGTGTTGTGTCACCTCTGTAGTGACAGGCCGTGACACACACAGCAGGAGGTCTCGTTCTTGACCCAGCTGTGGTTGGGTTCTGTTGTATTTTGACAGAAGTCTTGTTTGATTCATTTACAAGTGTTTTTGTCAGGAGCAAATGTGAGGTGACAAAGAACATTTTAATACCATGCTGAAGGTAGTAGTGCACACGAAGTATTCCCTTTTGAGAATGGCCATTCATAATGAAGAAGTTCATACAAAGCAACACACAGTCACAGTGAGTTGTTTTGTTGGGGTTTTTTTAACCACATTTTAAGCCTGTTTTACTAAAGTCATAGTTTTGTGCATGGATCATATCTTAAATTGTTATTGAATAGACTTAATTTCTTTCCGTACTTTAAACTGATAAGTGGGTCCTACACATGTGGCTTTAACTAAATTAAGGTCATTAAACTGGTGCTACCGTGCATACAGGTGATCTCGGTGCTTCTGTTAAAGGGCTGAAGTTTAGCAAGGGCATTGCATCATGGCGTAATGGCATGTATATTACACTCTCAATAAGGCTTCACAGATGTGCCTTTCTCTCCAGTAAGCTCTTCTCTTTTACAAATGGCAAGATAGTACTAGTGCAGCATTTTTTTCCATCAGTGTCTTGAAATTATGTTTAAAGACAGAGAATGCAGAACGGTGCTATGATAAAGCTGGAAGACTGAAGATATTTCTGTTTGTGTAGTATGAGCTTTTATAGGCTTAATTAAAAATTGCAAAGCAACAGCTTTTTTTCTTTTTAGGTGAAAATTACTCCTTTTTAGTGTAAGTTGTCATGGGAGTCCAATGGAAAATAACTGTAAATAAGGGATTGATGTGAATATAGTTTAAGTCAAGGCATGTGAAATTAGAATAAATCTCTTAAAATAAAGGTCAGGTGGCAATACAAGCCAGAGTAATGATGCCCTGTGTGCTACTAACTTAGTGCGGTTACCAATAATTACCACATCTTTAAATGACCATATTGTATTCGGTAGCGTTGCTAAGGTCAATTCACAGTCATAGGATAAAAGGGGACACTCCAATAGCTCTTAATGTGCATCAAAATGAGAAGATTGATATTGACAAGGTGACCTCAGCTCCAAAGGGGCAGTTTGTTTTGAATGCCTGTAGTTTTTCTTGCTTATGATTGACAACTTCAATGGTATGACTATTTTCCTTCTTTCTGTGTTGTTTTTTTTTTTCCCCCTAAAGGAGCACCACAGTTCATGCTAGCTATTTCAAATAACACAGCAATAGTACAAGTAAGTAAAGACCAGTAAGATTTTCTGTAGAAAGTTGCTGCACCCCAGTGCCCAATGCCCCCCAAGTGCCCTTTGATCGTTCTCTGAATGACCCCAGCTCTGTGTTAATGTCTGGCATGCAGTTCCGCAATTAAAATGTGTGGCCTGACATCAGTTCCGAATTTGTCTTTCCTTCAATTTTTCATGTCCACCCAATTCATTCTTTTGTCCTCTTAACCTTCTCTGTGTCAGATAACTGTGTGTTTTATTCTTCAGTTGCCATCAGTGAAAAGTTTGCATGCAATTTACTGCTTCAATACTGATTTTTTTTTTTTAATTGAGTTTTGTTCTGAAAAGGATTTTAATTGATATTCTGTAAAATTTGGAACCATCCACACTCTTCTACTCCATAACTTATTTTTTCTTTTTTTTACCAAGTAAAGTGATTGGAATGATATGTGCTGTAAAATTTTTGGAGGAAGAACTGCATATTCTTCTTCTTTGCCTAAAGAACACCAGGGTACATGCAAATTTGTAAGTTTGGTTAACTAAATGTAGGCCTTGAAGACTATTCTCTGACTATATTGGGTGGTTAAGAGTTCAGGCTTAGTGAGCACTATTATAGCCAGCAGAAATAGAAAGCATTTTAGATAAAAACAGTGCATATCTCCAGGATTTGACTGTTTGACAGTATTAGCTATGGAGGGAGGTTATGATATTATGGCTTGAATAATCAATGCAACTGTTCCGAGACACGTGGAGGAGAAAGGAAAGTTATGAAGTGTAACAAACGTGTGAGAAAACACAGGTTTCAGTAGAGGGCTCTTTAACCTAAGCTTCCTTGGAGGTTAAGAGTACTTATACTGCATTTTTTTTCCTGCAGAATATGGTGCTGCAGCTGTAGAAAATGCTATGCACCAGATAAAATAAATTGTACAAACAGAATGGCACCCTGCCATCCCACTTTCTAAGCCTGTTGGTTTGGTACAATACAGTGTGAAAAATACATTGTAAGAGTCAAGGATGAGTATTTCTGGGAGGCCAAGTTTGTGGTCAGAGGTTCCCCCCGCCGCCCCCCGAAGGTTTGTTTTACAAATACGATGCAGCTCTGAAGCAATTTCTGGTGCAGAAGTCGCTGAATTTGCCTTAGCTGAATTGAGTCCCTGCATTCAGATGGCAAAATTTTTTGTTACGTCGAAAATCTAGAAATATGGCTGCAGAAGCAGTAACTGTGCTCAGAGGTGGGAAATGTGAGGAGGTGTCATGGCAGACCTGCAGCGGGGAGAGCAGGCAGGCAGACCTCAGGTCAGCAGGTCCTTCTCCTCTTTCTCTCGTTGAGCTCGCCTTCCCCACACCAAACCTTTGGTGGTCCCTGAGCAGCGGCACAAGGTGGCTAGTGCCTCTTGCCTGAGTGTTGGGGCAGGAATGACGCCTGATGTGATGTGTAAGGTAGTAAGGAAAAGTTGTGGCTTATGTTTATTCCTCCATCAGTACCCACGTTGCACCTTCAACTGTGTGTCTAAATCTGTGAAAAATTGGAATAAATACCGTAACTAGTAAATAGCAGGCAAATGTAACTCTTTTGTCTTGGTATATAACAATATTGTTATTTGTTTTGCAATGTTCAGGAAATACTTTGCCTTACTAAAGCTTTTATGTCAGGAATAAGGAGGTACTTTTTTGACTGACTTTTACTGTCTTCTCTGATTTCCTGTAAGTCAAATCACTGGCGTATTTGGGGTGAAAAAAGGAAACAAAACTTAACCAAGAAAAAAACCCTGATACTTTGACCAACTTCTAAAAATAAGTTAATAAACCATGCATTTGTAATAAGTTTACATTGATTTTTCTTAGATATTAAGATTTATTCTCCCTAGAGTGTAATAAATCGGAGGTGGAAAACAGGCCAGCGTGTGCTCATCTTTTGCCTCTTGGGAAATGGCATTTGCAGAGTGATGGCTGGCCTAGAGACTCTCACCATCAGCCTGAAGCTCTCCTTCAGAAAAAGCTTAAGGTTTAATTGTAATGGCTACGTGTTTTGTCTTTAGACCAGTAAACCCAACTGGCATTTTGTTGAGGTTCAGCCCTATTTGGTGAGAGATGGTGTAGTACTTGTGAAGCCGCACATCCTGACTGACAAGAAGCACGCCTATGTATGTACGTATATGTGTCTGGCTGTGATGAGGGTGCGCAGCCAAACAGCTCCAGAGCAGGTTAAGAAGCATGAGAGCAGAGCCATGGATGAAGTTAGGTTAGGGACTCCAGAGTGAGCCGCCTGCTCAGCAGAGTGGGAGAGAGGTGTTTTTGTCAAATAGTTGGAGAAATGACGCCGACTTCACCGATGGGTCTTGGCTGAACGGGTTGACGCTGTTGACCCCAGTCATGCTATGTGCTATCCCTGTTTGAAGGAACATCTTTTTGTATTCACATGGGCAATATAGGTTTGCTAAAATTTCTTTTAACTGGTCTCTGTTAAAAAGCTTTGTTTTAACCTCAACACCCTTCATTGTCTCTGTTGCAGCTTTTTAATTTGGACATTGAAGCGGTTTGCTTCCATATGTCCCAGGCTTCAGCAAACTCCCGATCTGCTCTCTGGCCTTTGAGCAAAGCTCTGGGTAAGCGCCTGCTGGGCTTTCCTGGGAAGACTGTTTCTGTGTAACAGGCTGAAAGCCATGGCCAGTTTTACACATTCCCTAAAAAGAGCTTGATTGCAGCTGGTTTATTACTGATGGTTATTTTGCTAGATTTTTGTGTGAACTGTTTTAAATCCTCTCCATTTTCCTAAATGATCTCCATTATAAATGTTAGCACAAATAGATGTGATACAGCTAAAATCCGTGGCTTGTTACAGAACACAGTATTAGGCGTTGTCTACGATAGTCAGGCTGGTGATAACACATAATTTCTGTCAAAGGCCTTAGCAGTATTTCACCAATGAAAAGAAATGAGGATGTCAGGTCTCCTCTCCTGTGAGGAAGTCTTCTGTTGGAAGCACAGGAAAAGGGCCACAAGAGGCAAAGGGTCCATATTTTTCGGAGCAGCAGTTAAGTAATTGCTATAGTCTTACTGTAATCCTAGGCTGCTTTCTTAAACTGTGATTTGAGGGCAGAAGAGTGCTACGACAAGGCAAGTGTGCTGCTTCAGTTAAGTTCCTTTCTCCTTTCTGTGTTAAGAAAAGGGGAAATCTTGTTGATGTATTTCAATTTTTTGACTTTGTCTTGAATTGGTAGCTGAAGTCCCGAATGTCTGTTCCCCTGCTACCCTGCAAGTGGGAGCTGTAGGCTGGCTAGTCACTGGATGCACACACAGTAAATAAGCAGCACTGTTTTGCTTGTTACTGCACCGAACCTCTAACCTCCTGTCAGGACTCTGTTGACAGCAACGAGGACCCAGCTTGAATTTTAGGAGTCACTAACAAATGCTGGTTTAAGCGCCTACCCAGAAAAATTTAAGCTAATTGCCCTTGTATTGAACAAGCTGCTCTTTGCCAAGTAACGTAATAAAGCGGTGCCTTATTGAAGGGAGGAAAAGAGAGGACATCAGGAAGGAAATCAGGTTTGTACATGCTTAAAGAGACTACTTCTTTCCCTGGGTGCTGCTGTTATGTGAAGTTCCCCTCTCTGGTGCCCAGGCAGGCAGTTGCTGCCCGTCCTGCAGCAGGGGCTGCTGACAGCCCAGGATGCTGGGTGGCTCCTTGGCCACTGCTGCATGTGGGGCAGTGCTAAGAGAAGTTACCTTCTGCTCTACAGACCACAGCACGTGTGGAGCTCTTGCCTGCAACAGAAAGACTGTCATGGGTCTTTCTGTAGCTACTATTTTCTGGTTCTGTGAGTCAGCCCTCCTCAAGACAACAAGAGAAGTCAGGCTGCTTTCTTTCTGTGAGACAGAAGTGTCTTGTGACCTGCTGGGCACTGAGAAATAGATCTAGAAATACTCTTTGCAGAGGTTATATATACTAGTAATTTATGTTTTGGCTAACACTTTGTCTAATATTAGGTTTTCTTGAGTGGGCACGAGCCAAGTGTTTTTATTCTGTGACATGTAACTCTACACACTGAGTTTGTTGCTGCTCTTTGTTTTGCTTACTTGTGAAGCGTGAAACCAGAGCATCTACCCGCTGAAGCGTGTCCCTGGTCAGCTGGATTAAAGTGCAAAAGGGGCTGACTGAAGTAATCTTTTTATTCTGTGCTCTGGGATGGAAACTCATGTTACAAAAGGACATACGGTAGGCAGGAAGAACGGCCAAAGGCTGGAAGGGCAGCTGAGCCACAGGCAAGCCCTCGGGCGCAGGGCTCTCCCGGCTGTGCCTGGCTTCCACCTTGCAATGTTCACTCTTGCTGGCTTCCATCACTGTACCAGGATGCTATGTGTTTTACTGATTACGGGGTGTGATTTGTATTTATCATGTTACCGGAGAAGTGGTAGAGATTACTTAATTCTTGCAAATACTACTGAAGTAAAATAGGACTGGCGAACTTCTTGTCTAAAACATGCTGGTGCTTACACTGAAGATAGTAGAAAGCACACGTGATCCATCAGTTCTAGCATTTTCTTAATTTGTTTCTTTTCTTACTGAGACAGGGTGTTTAACCTTTCCAGTTTGTTAGAAAAGCCAAGACTGATTTCTTTCAGCAAAGTTCATGCATACATTAGGCAGAAAGGGTAGGAAAACTATAAAACACTTTAATTCCTGCAAAAAATAATTGAAATACTTCAGTCTCTAGAAATGCCATTATAACTTTGGTTCTGCAATAAAATAGCAAGTATATCTTCTAAACATATTCTATGTTCTCAGTGTTTTTCAATAGTTCTGCATGGAGCATGGTTGTATGTTGGCGATGGATTTTATAAAAAGAATGGAAAAAAGATGTGCTTTGTACTGGCAACTAAATATGACATTTCTACAAATTCATAGTTTGAGTATATTATGGATGTAATTGTTCCCGAATGGTGTGTTGTTAAAAAAAACCCAAGCTTTTAATTTAGCTGAGCAATCTGATTTTACTAGGCTGGAGCTGAAAAGCCTTTTACAAAGGTATTCTCCTCGTGCTGCTGGATTTAAGCGAATGCTTTGTAGGTGTTGAAGCTGATGATGTGTTTCTAGAGAAGAGGGCTTCAGACAACGAGGTTTTTGCCTTTGTTCTTAGGGTGCACAGAGCTAACCTGTACTGAGTGTGTGCTGTCACAGTGCTGAGACACCCAGCTTCGAGTTGTGCTTGTCAAGTCATAGCTCATCACCGTCTGAGGCCATTCCTGTCCGCTGAGGACCTGCTGTTTGCCTCTGTTACCCCACAACAGGACACTTCACCTTTTTCTGCATAGCAAAGTTATAGCTGAAAAATGGTGTGTAGTGTTTTGTTTTGTTTTCCCTTTTTACTTTTGCTATGGCAAACTGGACACCATGCACAAGAACTGTGGTAAACGCCTGCTTATTCAGCTAGATGTCAGGTACAAAAGGGGATGCTGGCGTCAGGTAATTCTTCTTCTGATGAAGAATTTATGCTGTAACAAACTTTTTTATTATTGAGTTCTTTAGCCCCATAAATATATGTAGAAGGGGGAAAGAGAGAGCAAACATTGTATGTCATATATCTAGCCTGCCAACTTGCAGATCAATAGGAAAGAGAAACTTCTATTCAATTGAATTCTCCGTGACAGAGGCTATTTCAAATGTCCTACATTTCTTACTCTGTACAACCTTGTTTCGTGATGCAGCACAGTAGGAACCTGGTCATTGGTTTCTCCTGCCTTTTTTTTTTTAATTTGCAGCATATGAGGTTAATGTGTCCTAATACTTAGGGGCAGCTTTCTGACAAATACTAGATACAATAATTTTTGAATTGTAATTTTAGGTAGATACTAAAAATTATTGTAATTGTCTAAAGTTCATAGCTGGGATATTTTCCTTCCATTTTCAAAAGACACCTGAGATTTCCTTTCTGAGCTTATGTTTCAAAACCTGATAAAACTCAGAGGGCTTTTTCTTGCTGCAGTATTAATTTCATTTATGAAGAAAGCCAAGATATCAAATATTGACCTGACCTAGAGAAAATATTGACAATAGAACTAGAAACTTTACTGGTTAAGGTGCAGGATGAGAACGGAAATCTCTTGCCCAGGGTAGACTGAGTGCTTAGAGGCAGCTTGAGACTAATGCAAAGAGACAGGTTGTCTGGGTTAATACCAGCTGGGGAAAGACTCTGCAAAACCAGAAGGGGAAGAGGATGCAGAATGTCTTTCTAAATTTTATTAGGCTTTGGGATCTAGTCTCTGTTTTATAACGTCTAGCAAAGTGATTGATAGTCTTTTAATAAGAGAGTATTATAGAGGTTTAATAATCCTCTCCCCTTTCCAAACTTTAAGCCATCCATGTTGCTTTCAGAAGGCAAGATATGACCTGTTGCATGTACAATTTGTTATACTTCACTAGTTTCCTTAAATATGCTTGACATTGTGACCAGCAAAGTCCTAGACAATCCTGTGAGTTTGTTTATTGGACTTGTGGTGTTAAAATGCTCGATGATTTCTAGGTTCTTTTTTTTTTTTAAATTTATTTTTTAAAAATGTCACTATTCTAGTTTCTTCTGCAGTACTGACCACTGGATATTTTGAATTGATCTTAAAAAGGATGTAAGAGGCACTTCAGGTCTTTTGAAAAGACTGAGTAGAAGGAGACGGTAGTTGCTGCTTGTCATTGTTCTTTGTAAAGGAGTAAACAGAAAGCGAACCACCTCGGGCATCAGCCATGAGGCTACTGAAACAGCACCAGGTGAAGAAGGCTTCATAGCCCAGTGAAGGGGAAATGCCTGGAAATAGGGTGGTCTGGATGCTACTCCTTGCTTGCTCAGGTATGGCTAGGGCAATCCGCTTCTTGGATTGCTTTCTCACTTGCTGTCTGCCTGTTCACTTTTTACTCCTCACTGTGCACGCCTGTGGCACCCAGCGAACCAGGTCCTGGGTTTTGTCTTCTCTTTCCACTTTATCTTTTCAGAAGGACTGAGACATCCTCTGTCTCATTTGCTACTAAACTGAAAGCAACATAGAATGGCTAACAGGACTATGTGCATATTGCATTACAAGGTCTTTTGGCTACCAATTACTTGTAGTGCAGTAATTATTAAGTAAAACTGATCTGCCTGAGGTCACAAAGCCAAGAATAGATGCACATCTCTCCTGACTCCTGGTCCAGTGACGCAGCTGTTAATTCACGCAATTTCTACTTGAGTTCATTAAAAATCTTTTCCACAGCTCTGCCTCCATCAACAGCCAAAAATTCTCTTTTTAATAGAAGAAAGGAGCTTCTTTGGGACCGTAATTCCCCCCACAGTGAAAGAACGTATCCAGCTGAGAGTATGTGCTACCTTTTGAAGTACTGTTAGCCCTTTCTGACCTGAGAAATGAGAGGGGAACTGAATCTTATATCAAGCTTGGAAAAGCGTGTCTAATACAGTCAGGGCATATGTGCTAGACACTTTTCATGTCTGAATGCTGCAGATGATGTGTTTTAAAAGTTCTCTGAGATGAAAACTTGATTTATCGTAACAAGGAAGATGCTCACTCCCCCTCCTAAGCCAACTGAACTCTTAAATAGAACTACAATGGGAAAATGAGTCAGGTGTGGGGTTTGTGGTTTTGGTGGTTTTTATTTTGTTTGTTTGTATCTTGTTTGTGTGGGTGTTTTTTTTAGAGGAATAGATTTTGAGGACAGCAGGGACCATTATGGTTTAATCTGCTGTAGAAGTCAGTGATACAGAACTTCATCCCGTGATTTCTTCATTGAGCCTATAATGTGTGTTTGAGCATATTTTTTAGGTAGATATCCATTCTTGATCTATTTAAATTAGTCCAATACGAGGACTAACTCACCTTTTCACATGCCGAGTTGTTCCAACTCTTAAATACTAGTTTTAATGCTAATGGCTAAGAAATGGAGATGTATTTACCTTCAGAAGAGAGTAAATGTACTTCACTACAACCAGGGTGCTCAGAACATGAGCTAGCATGCCATAACAAACTGGATTATACTTGTGTCTCTCTTCAGATAATGCACCAGTTCAGAACTATTTAAATTAGAGTTCCATGATATTAATTTACTTCCATGCTTGCAATGCTTCAAAAAATCATTTTGGGGACAGTTGGGGCTATTGAAAAATTGTTTTCAGCATGCATTGTTATTCACAAAAGATGAATTCTGTATGTTTCTGGATGAAGCCCTATGTATGTTGTAAAAATAGTGGTTTAAGACCTCTTTCTAGTGTAACATATTAGCTATATAACTATAGAAAATACTCTCTGTTAGTGTTTTCAATTACATATAACAAAACTTATAATGGAAATTGGTGTTAGATATATTCACATATTCAGCTTGACTCTGGATCATCTTAAACCCCTTTGGAAACATGACTTAGGTTTTCTATTCTGCAGCCTTCCCCAAAGCTTTAATTTCAACGGTGAAAAATGGCCAGTTACATGTAGTAAAATCTTATGTGGATGCTTTTTTTTACTCCTTGGGATAAAAAAAAAAAAAATTAAAGGTTTTTAAATGTTCTGTTTTCTATGAGTTCTCAGTATAATGCTTTGAAAAGCTGCTACAGAAACTTAGTGTTATGAGCTAAAACTAAATAGGTAACTAGGGCTTTCTGCTGTTAGATTTAAGTCAATATTGCAGTATGGCATATACACAAACATCACGAGTGCTTGTAGTTGAAAGTGGCCAAGAAGTGGGAGAAAGGACAGAGGAAAGAAGAGCAAATCCCCTCATTCCTGCAGATGTTTGAGCTATTGGAGACAATAGTGCTTTAACAGACTGTTCTTCCCCTCTGTTCCAGGAGCAATGCCAGCGCTCGCAGGAACAGGAAACTTGGCAGTTGCAGGCGTCTCTCTTTATTAGCGTGCTGTGTCTCTTAAACTTTGTCTCACCTACCTCAGAGAGCGGCAGAATAGGGGAGTTTCTCAGAACCGAGGGACTCTGGGTGCCCTAGAAATTGGATTGAGTTAGTGATGCGTATTTGTGGGGTTTGCTTCTGCTCCTCCTTAAGGCATTCCCCAACATATGATGTAAAATGTCAATGGTTAGTGATGTAAAAGACTAACTAAAGGTAACTATCAAAAGCTTATAGCCTGTCTTTTTCAGGTGCCTTTAACTTGGAGACTGTGAAATGCATAGAAAATGGCATACAATTGCCAGTGATACTTGTCTTTTTTTTTACCCTCGTCCCCTGTCCCACCTGTACCCTTGCTAGTGACAGGTGTGGGGGTTTTGATTTTTTTTTTTTAATTTTATTTTATTTTTTAATTAGAACTTCAAATCTCGCACCCAGTTTTTAAGGGGGTAACAGAGTTCACAGTATGTGATGGGCTGTGCACAGAACCTGTAGAAATCCAGCCCAAATCAGGATCAAGCAAAATTTATGTTTCTCTCTGACAGTTATTTAAACTAGATGAAGGACATAAACCCATGTTTAACTTCAAGCATAGGATTTAAATTAAGCATATGTTGAATGGGAATCATACATGAATGGTGGCGGAGTAATTTCTGTTGAGCACATGTATGTATAAATGTATATACACTACAAAACTGTCAGTTTATTGATGATTGTGATATAACATGAAGATCATATGCCACCTTCCTGGAACAATGTTAGTCAAAGGAATCGATAAGGGAAAGGATATGCATGTAGGACATTCATAAGATTGTTTCACTGACTATAAGTTCAGATGATGGACAGATTTCCTTTTCTTGTGCGTCCTATCTGTACTTTTACCAACTTATTTTAAGAGAGCAATGATCAAATTTAACAGTGATATTACCTAGTGAATGGAAGTCCTGCTCTGGACTTTTAAACATGTGTTTTTCTCTATGTGTGTATATATTCCATGTGTGTGAGTACATGTGTATATGTGTGTATATATACTGGAACATTTTTTTATATATATATGTGTTTTTATTTCTCTATTAACTCAATACTGTTTCACTATTTTTCCTTTAAAATTTGTCTTATGAAGCAGAATGGCGTTTTGATTTTACAAAAGAATATTCTTTTAAAAGGTCATCTTCATGTAGGCTGCCAAGATATATATTGCTGCCACGTTCTGCTTGTGTGTGATTTTTATATACCTATATAGATACCTATCTGTATCTAGATAGATATATAAAATCAAACAATATCTATATAATTACTTGCAGAGAGAGTGTGAGATTTATATAGCAATGTATCACAGATCTTGTCAGTGAAAAGGAGTGAGATGATCCTGCTTCCAACTGTGGCTCCAATCTTTTCATGAAGGGAACTGTCAGTCACTCTTTGATTCCTCCTGTCTAATTGCGTTAAAGAGTATTTATCCCACTTAATTTCTGGTAACAAAAGAATGAAAACTGTTAGTTTTTCTATAAATACATATGAATTAAAAAAGAAGCAGGCTGACGTATGAGGATTCTTTACTGCTTTTCTTTTTATTCTTCCTTGAAATGTGTAGAGACCCCTATCAATCTGTATTCTGAGGTGTTAAATATTGGACATCAGTAAATGCAGAACACTCTAAGCCTGAAAATTGCTCAAAAATAAAATAACCATATGGACAATGTCATAATTCTCATTTTATGGATAAGAAAGCTGTAGCTGAAGGATTATGAATTTTACCTAAGGTTGTAAGAGAATCTTGACTGAATCTGGAACTAAATGTAGGTCTTGAGTATCCTGTTGTAGTGTCTTAACCATGAAACCATGCTTACATTAATTCACTATTCACCTATAGGTACAATATATTGTTGTTCAAGTAAGATTTTGTGTGTGTATCGTTTTTAACACTGTATGGTAATAGGTTGGGAAAGGCACATCAGAAAATGTGTGTGTAGGGGAGAGGAAGAAGAGTAGAGGCACCTCCGTCTGTTCCAATGATACAGCATCTAGGATGATGTGCATTACTTGGAAAAAGAATCCATTAAGAGCAGCAAGCTTGAAAGCCAAAACAAATGACAGGATATGTGAAGGATTAGTTGGATGGAGCATCTGTTATTAATACTGAACAGTGCTTTTTGAAAACGAATGTGAAGCATTAGCACAGCAGTGAGAATTAATTTTAATGGTTTTCCATGAAAGACAGTATGAATGAGATTCATGCTTTTCTTTATTTAGAAGTAATGTTTTCATTTCTTGCTTTATCTGAAGCCTGAATGCAAATTCAATTCTAAGTGGAGAAGTGATGCCTGGAACGCTGGCTCTTTCTGATTCCCTAGAGGAAAGCACGTCTGGTATGGCATAGCAGATTACTTCTTTTAGGGGGAGTTAACTACGTGCTTGATCAAGGAAAGGCAGGCTGGCTAATGCTCATCTATTGAAGTGGTAAGCAATGGAAAATTAGCAAGAAACTGTGGCACATTGTGAGGGCTTTATTGATCCGATTTCCCTGCAGAACGGATTTCTCCATGAAAGCAATCTACCTGCTCTCAGGACCCAACGCATATACGCTGAAGTTTAATTGAGTCTGGCAATTGTGATAAATACAGATTGTTCTTGGGAGTCTTTATCAGGTGGCACCAACAAACAAATGCACCAAATCTCCTGCTTGCTCTTTTTCTCTTTTTATTTTTTTAAATTATTTTTTTGTTATTACTGCTTTTCTGTAGCAGACTGCAATTTGAAGGATTTATAGAGTACTTTTCTTCAAAATCTGTAATAACGATCCATTCCTTTTTTGTTAGGACTTATTTGACAGTTGACAGCAACAGTTGTGAATGTCACTGTTTATAACTGTAGTGAACATTAAACGTTGAGTATATTTTATACTGAGGTCTGTGCAGTTTTCCCTTGACTACAAACACAAGTTTACCAACATAGATCATGCACAGAAAGGTTCAAGCTCAGCTATACACTGCAGAGATGTTAGTTGCTGCAGCCTGTACTCAGATGATGCTTTATGCAACTTTATAGCAGCAGCTTTCATGGAAGGATCATAGACTGCAATGATTAAGCACATTTTATAAGTATAGTTGAGTGTATGTATTATTTATAAATACAAACTGTACTATATAATGAATACAATGCAATACCTCTAGCCTTTATATCTGTTTTGGACACACAGCGAGGATGAAAGGATACATCTCAGCAGGAACACCAGAGATTTGCTTGCATTTCTTATTGTGTCAAGAAGCTAGCGTGCCTCCCTTCCTCTCTTCCTCAGCTCTGTTTAGACTGTAAACTGGCAGTAAGGAGGAAAGGTACCATTCTGTGTGCTAATAGAGAGGAAGGAGCGACAGGGATTTATCTGGCTTACAATGTAAGACTTCTCTGCTAAAGACGACTGATTAAAAAGCATCTTCCTGCTTGACTTTATGCCTTGCATTATTGAAATGCATTAGCAGATCACATATTTTGTTCGAGTCTCTGGCTGTCCCTCTGTGAACTGAGCAGCAATTCTAACTTGTTAACTTGCGAGTGGAAAGGTCACTTCTCTGTTTCAGATTAGATGGCAGGTAAATGAGAAAGATGGATTGTTGACGTGCGACAGGAAAGACCAAGTAGCACTTCTTAGCTGCTCGTAGGCAGGCACTTGTATATGCAGAGCTACTGACTAGGTTGCCTGGGTTTAGGCATATTGCTTCTGATTTTTGCAACACGGCAAACTCTTAGTGGCAGTTGAAGTCTCTGGCTATACGACCCTAAATGAATTTGAGATTTTCTTAAGAAAATTACTTCAAATAATTTTAAGTCATAGTAGCATGAATAACTACATAGGAAATATAATGCCCTTTTCTTCATGATCTAAAAATTCTTACCTGACTATACAAATGCTAGCCTAAAGGACTAAATTTAAAGGATTGTAAACAACTACTGAGGTTTTTGTCTTTCCAATACTTCATTCCAACTAGTATCTGCCAATTGTTCTGCTAATTGAAACTCCAGTGGACAAATTATTTTGCAAAAAATCTATTGTCGTTCATATCGATATTTTCATTTCCAGCCAGAGCAAGGATGGAAGAATTCTGGGCTTTGTACATTTGAATTGGTTATTTTGTATGCCTAGATGTCATATGGGAACCTGCTTACTTGTGTTGTCAAATTTTCTGTCGATACCTAACCAATTTCAGACTATGTAACGTAGCACTAGTTGGCCAGAGTACAGGAACAAGCATTTTCAAATAAACTAAAGTGGAAATGGGATGAGCTGCAGATTCTTCTCTTCCATTAATTATTGGGCTTTAATATCAGCCATGTTAGAAAGTACTTCTCCCTCCCCTCCCCAAAGTATCTTAGCTTCAATTATAAAATAACAGTCAAATATCTGCAGTGATTTTCAATCTTAAAGCTACAGAATCCTCATCTATGAGACAATCTGTAGTAATTCCCGACAAAAAATGGAATGGCTTGGGGCAATCTCAGACAGCATCTTTGCCAGCCATGCTGCTGGGCTTTCTGGCGTGGCGGCGCAAGCAGAGCCGAGTGGAGGGTAACTCCGTGGTGAGAAAAGCACCGGCTTCCCTGGGTGCACTTCGTGGGAGGACAGTCCCCAGGGCGCTGGGCTTTCCTCTCCAGGCTATGGAGAGTGAAGAGCTGAGTGGCAGGAATGTGTTTCTTGGTCACTGGCTGTCTTGTGACAAGGTGCGGTGCTCAGGTTACCCTGGTGCCTGAGGGCCTGAGTTAGGCTTTTGATGAACCTCGCCCAGAAGTTCAAGAATGGTTTTTTAAGAATTAGTTCTAAGAAAAGAAACCCCTTTTCTGTCATTTGGTGTACATGTGTGCTAAACCTCCCCCCAAAACTGTGGGTGAATTTTAGGAATCATCCTTGGGGTTTTGATTGGGAATAGACTTTTATCTTCATATGAAGCCATTTATGCTGAGAGACACCATTTCTCTTCTGTAGCAGCACTATTGACTCTGCTTGGGGATGCTCTCCCTTCCAGCAGCTGTGTGTTCCCAAGATCAGCATCGCCCCACGCAATCCTGTGGCAGTCTCTGATCTACCGAGCCACAGATTCAGCGTGAGGTGGCCGTGCAGCCAGGGATCCAGTGCATTTGCACACCTTGTTTCACGTGGCCTTGTAGTCTCTGCAAGTCCTAACACAGCCAGATTAATGGGCTGGTGAGGAAAGTTTGGCCGTTAATTATCCAGGTTGTTTCTTACGTGAGTATTTTGGGGATATTACTTGATAGACTTTATTTGGAGGTATGTATGAACCTATTGTCTCAAGTCTAGATATGTGTATTGCACCTATGAATGGATTTTCTTAAGCAAAAGCACTAATGTTTTCTGGTGCTCTGTAGAGCAGAGAAACATGCAGTAGAAAAAAATTAGAGACTGTTTTCTAGCACAATTGTATTATACTTGGATTATATATTATTTTATATATATATAATACAATATATTTTCGAAGGGGAGAGTCATAACTTATGTTTTCCTAATATGTGTGTGTGTCCCCCCGCCCCTTGGTTGTTGGGTTTTCTTGACCCTGTTTACAGGGCTCGTTCCTGTAAATCCTTGTGTTTCCACCGACTTTGCTAGGGTACTCTGTATGGGAACTTTGCAGAATTGCACCCTTTGTATCTGTTGAATTATGAATGAAGCAAATTGAAAATAGCGCATTCTTGCTTTTAAGCATTTCTCACATGCTAATTTTTCCCTTTGGCGGCTACTTGTGGTTAATTCGGCCACCAATTAAGAAATAAATGCAGGCAGCTACTACCAGATCACTTATACAAAGAGGGATGTAAAAGCTGATTATTTCAGGATACATACAACAATTCAACTAGTATACTCTTGTTGTTTTGTATTGCAATGACTAGAACAAAGTTGTTATAAAGATATGTAGAGGAAAGACTCATTTCCTGTTTCAAAGAACTGTCTATGTAAGGGGGTGTGTGTGTGTGTCTGTGTTACTTTCCTAACTTCTCCACATTGTTCTGTCATCCAGTGTTTATCATCTTGAAATCTTAAGAAGTGTTTCTCTGTGAATTCAACTTTTCCTCTTTCTGAATATGTTTGAATAAACTGAGTTTATCTCCGCCTCAGCTTTTGATACATGGCCTTTACAGCCCGCACAGATCAGGCAAAATATTTTTAGCACTGTGTCAGTTGTGATTGAATGTTGAAGGAGTAAGGATTTGTTACTTGTTGGGTGAATAAGTATTTTGAGTCAGCAGGACAATGTACATTTTGAATTAATCTAAGTCAATTTACTATTCCCTAACTTATTATTTTCAAGCAAAAACCTAAAAGCTGCTTTTTAAGTAACACATGGAAAAAGCAGTTAAGTGTGCTTATGCAAGATTTTTGTGAGGCAAAACCACTACTTTCCCAGCTGGGATCTGCTTTCAAAATATAAATTTATCAGAGAGAGACAAAAAAGCATTTCTCATTTGACAGCAGTAGCAAGCAGGGGGTCTCAGACCATTTGCTGGTGAACAAGATTACATATCATAAAGCTGTCATGAGTTGGCACTAATTTGACAGTTTGTTGGCTCAAGAGACTCCAGCACTGTGGATGCAGGGGATAGAAATGTCTCTGTGATGCCATGAGGTTCACGTGGAGGGCATTGATGAATGGCAGACAAATTGGATTCTTAAGTAAAGTTGTCTTGTGCTGGGGGTGGGGGAGCATGTTAAACCTGACAAATTTTGGTTGTAAAATGTGTAATGGGAAACAATGGGAGACTGAAGATTCCTTAAAAGTTGAAATATCTGGATTTTTGTTATTGTGTATCTCTTTGGTGGGCCAATTTTAAATATTTTAACCTTGAATTAGCCTGCATACTCTCTCCCACTTACAGAACTGTTTCCCTTGGAGTCTTTTACACCAGTCAGAACATATTAGCTATAAGCTAATAATCTTTGGGCAATATGCAGGCTACTTTTTGTCTCAGAACAAATGGAGAGAGAAGAGTGTGTCTGGGAAAGAAAGTACATGAATAGAGATTAAGTAGACTATTCTGGGGGAAAAGAGAATGGGTAGACAACAAGGGGGATAAATGGGGGGGGGAAGGAGAAATGTTCATGGACAAACCTTTAAATACCAAAACTTTTTTGGTTGGAACCATGTTTTCAAGGAATATCAGTAGAATATTTCAGAAGCCATTTGTTTTCCTTCCCATTAGTGAAATTATTGCTAAAATATTGGCTAATGTATTTGCTGCACTTTACCTCAAAGTGCCTTATTCACGTTACTCTTGGGCTTATTCTCAGCCTTGCTTACTAATCCATATGGAATACCAGGAACATTCAACATGAACGTCTCAATTTTTTTCAGGTGCATACAGAACTGGAGTTTATTTTTGAAAACAAAAACCCCCAAACTAGCTCAAAATTATTCTATAGCTTCTGTGTATCTTAACTGAAGTTATTCAGATCATATTTTCACAGAGAATATTTTCTTTGAGTTCCACACACTTGAAATTGGATGTAATATAAGCTTAGCATGGCTGGAGATATATTTGTCAAGCAATGGGGATATGCCACAGTTTGGTCATTTTTCTTTGCATGTATTGATTTTTTTTTTTTTTTTTTTTTTTTTTTTTGGTTAGTTCTGTTCAGCCAGACAAGCAAGAAATGAAAATCTGTTTTTAAAGAGCTGATATTTGTATTTTTTTTTCCTCGCTGTCCTTGTGCTGTGCTTTTTTGTACTCAATTTGCCTACAACCATTGGGCAAATAATCAGTCTGCTCTATATTGTCGTCTGCTTTAAATTAAATATTGACCAGATGTGCTGGTTTAACAGCATAAACTTACTCTGAGAACAAGACAAACTCATTTGTACACTAAAACTCACTCTCGCATAGATTGAGGGCACCTGTATAAAGCGTAGTAACATATGAACTTATTTTAGGTGCAAGTCTTCTGTGTACACCCTGAGCAAACTTTGGCGTGCAACATAATTCTTAGCAAAGACATATGCTCAGGTATCCGAGTTGTTCCAGTGATCATATCTCGACAGAATATTTACTTTCATCTCTTAGAGTATTAGATAGAATTCTATTGCTGAGATATTTCAAGGTCAATGACTGCTCACCTTCAAACACAGTCAGTGTGAGCAACTGAATTTCTATAGTAAATCCATATGTTATTTCAAGAGTGGTTATGTAACTGAAGCAAATGGAAAAATTGCTGAGTGACTGGAGAGATCTAATGCAGATTCAGGGAAAGTTCACCTCTGCTGAAGCTGATGAATCTTCTTTCCTAGCAGCCTGAAATTGCATATGAAATCCAGACTGTGAGGCTTGCAATCCAGAAAAGATGAAGGAACCTTAATAAAATGTATTTAATCAGGTTTAGCAGCAAAATAAATTGCCCGTTTTTATCTGTCCATATCTACACACAATAAAATGGAGACTACCTAGGCTAGTCTAAGGAAACCAAGCCTTGGGCATAGTCGTTGGGACCTCTCGATCATTAGTCTCTGGTAAGAAGATTGCTTTTCAAAGTGTTGGGGAATTACGTATCTCTACGTAGGTGAAAGTCTCAGCCTGACACTTGGATCAGAAGGAAACCTTCAGCGCAGGCATATGCGCAGGGGTTGCCTGCAGGAAAGTTCAGCAGGGAAGTTATATGCAGTTGTTATTGATTTCTCTATTGCTTTCTGTCTGATGTGCTGCAGTGAGGAAGACAAAAAGGGCAATTGTTTGTGCCTGTTCACTGCCTAAGAATATCTGCATCTAAGGTGCATCGAGTTGCTACCAAGATTAAGAAATAATGGAAGTTAAAAATCAATATTCTGCTTAATTTAAATTCCCCCAACTTCCTCTGAATCACTAAAGTGAATGAAGGGATTGCTCTTTCACCAGGAGTGGTTGCTCATGTTAAGTTTTCTCATCAGTCTTTGCTGGGTGCTTGGTTTAGATAACCATGAGGTTGCAGTTACAGTACACCTGTTTGGTAAGGCCATAGGCATTAATTTATGATGTGATGTGTGTAATTAATTATTAGAAAAAGGCTAAAATGTAACCTGTTATTTTGAGGCATTTACACTCCTTCTGGATTAAAGGAACAACACAAATGAGAACCGACTCTGTTTCCATTCTCACTAGAGACAGACGTACCTAATCTTAAAAACAATCTTGGTTCAAGCGTCTCTAGGTTTAAACTTGAACAACAAAACCTCAGGCCTATCATAACAATAAAGAACCAGTTCAGGACTATGGGTTCCAAGAGAAAGGATAAAAGAAGTTATATAATGTTTTCCAAGAGAGTCCTGAAAAAAAAAAAAGGAGATTGATGTTTAGTCATGCTACAGGATGTCTTGGGCCAAAATTATTTCAATAACAAAAATCACTGGTTATGGGAAGTGAAACAATAGGTGTAAAATACTAAAGGCAGGCTGCTGCTTATTTGCCGACATGCTTATATCTCGTTGTTTGTCTACATTGCAATATGGTTGAGCTCCAAATGGAAAACCACAGTAGTTTCTAGGTGACAGCTTAAGTAAGCATGGCCATGTGCTGACAATTGGTCACTTGGTAGTAACAGGATATGAATGACACCCTGTGGAAAATGCCCTATTATTTAGTTAGTTAAATGTCGTGAGCCATAAAAAATAAAAGGCAGAACAATCTGTTGTAGACAATACATGGGGAGTGACCTTCCTTTGGAAATAGAGGATAAAAATCCTCTTTACTCCTGAAAGGTGCGGAGCTGGGATCAGGGGCGTTTGCCACCTTCCTAAGCCTCTCACTTCTGCAGTAGGGCAGATCTGCAACCAGACACTGAAACTGCTTCTGGGTGGAGGCAGTTGCTTTAGCACCATCTATTTGGACAAGTATCTGGATCAGGAGCTGAAGCAGGACTCTCACAGCTGGGTATGGTGAACTAGTTCCCAAACTGGTAAGAGACTCTTGCCTGGACAGTCTGGCTGGATACACTTAACTGGGACAAAATGTGCAAGAACCTACCAAAGAAGGAGCGGAGCAATAGTACACTGAGGAAATGCCTGAAAGTCAGTATACAAGCTTGAATATCTAGTTTTGAAAGCTGTCCCTGTCTTGGGTGTGGGCGTACAGGTCAGAGCGCCAGTGCCTTTGTGAAAGGAGATACACAAGTTACCAAGAACAAATAAGAGGTAATGATTCAACAACACATTGCTTTGGCCCTTCGGGAAAGGTCCTTTTCCTGCTGGGAAAATTTATAGTCCTAACCTTTCCTTGCAAACCTAGAGAAGAGACTTTGGTTTCTCAGCAAGACACACAATTCAACAGATGGAGATGAGTGCCTACTTAGCCACTCTACAAAGGGAGTTAGTAAGCCAGAGAAGCTGCACGAGTGTACATTAAAACTGATTTCCACCCCAGAAGCTGCCCAACCCCTTTGGATTTTGTAACTGGGAATCCTTCTGCCAATACTGCAGTGACTTTTTTTTTTTTAAAAAAAAAAAAAACAACAACCCAAAACACTAAGTTATTTAATGGTTTTCTTTTGTGAAACAGGAGTGACTAGAGATGTGCACAGTATGCAGGTCACTAGTGTTCGCCTCCTTCCCTGTCTGGCGAGGGCTCAGCCCCCATCCTCATTGGAGCTGTGCCTTGTCTGACTGGAGGCTCTTTGTGTGGAGGTATTATCCTCTCTCCTGTTGAAGTTGGTCTGTTTCCTAGGGATTCAAAAGGGACTCTTGGAATTCAAATAGAGTAAATGGAAAAGGAATGGGGGGAATGCCATGTGCTGTAGGAGGAAATCTGCCCTTGTGGTGATGACTCTTATAAAATCACTTCTAAATATAAATAATTGAGAACAAGGGCTTTTTTCTTTCCTGGGTGAGTGCTCTCATCCCTAGGATATCCTATAAAAGAATGAATGAGGCATGTCACTGGGGTTGAAGTTGATAGATAAACCTTACTTTTATTATGGAGTTAAACTTGTTCAGTGTACTATGGGAATGCCTGCTAGACCACCCTCTCAGCTGAAATATGTGGAAGTACTTTGCTTTATGTGTATTAACAAGATACAGATGCGAAGTTCTGAATTCCTCAGCCTTCCTCACCTGCCCGACATGGATGTGCAGAAGCCATAGGCAGATGGGGAATTTTAAATGTTGAAAACTAACACATGAGAGGAATTTAGGCAGTAAGTGAATGTGGGTTTTGAAGATTATAATTTTGGCTTAGGTTCCTACATTCCAGTAACTCCAATCTTCAATACAAAAATCCCCCTTGGATCTTGGACTTGGTTTGTTTTGTACCACACTTTTCTGTGCACGAAAAAGACATGAATGATTAAGTAGCATGCAGATTTCCTGGTGGTCACAGCCATGCAAGAAGGAAGCTTTGATAAAATTCATCAGCCAAAATGTTCATGCTTAAATGATGGAAGGGAACAGATTTAAAATGTTATCGATAATGGCAAATCTTTGCAAGGCCTTTGATACAATAGGAAAAGGTTGACTCTCTGTTATGCCCATCTACCCCAAACCAAAAATGAAGTCGTAGAACAACAGTAGTAACAACATATAATTAAAATAGACTTTGGGCCAGCTGGTGACTTGCACCGCAACTTTAAATTATATTTGTAACGTGGTTCCTTTGAATTAGTTACTGAGTAAAATCTTCACTGTCTCTGAGATGCAGTCAGTGCTTAGAAGGAGCAGGGAATTACGCCATTATTACAAAAAATGCATGGGTGGGCATCGGGAGGAAGCAATTTTGCTTAATCTACTGATTATATTCTCATCCCCTTCTCAGAAAGTAAACACGCAGCTTCCCCCCCCCCCCCCCCCCCCCCCCCCCCCCCCCCCCCCCCCCCCCCCCCCCCCCCCCCCCCCCCCCCCACCCCCCCCCCCCCCCCCCCCCCCCCCCCCCCCCCCCCACCCCCCCCCCCCCCCCCCCCCCCCCCCCCCCCCCCCCCCCCCCCCCCCCCCCCCCCCCCCCCCCCCCCCCCCCCCCCCCCTTCCCTAGTTAGTCAGCTTCACTTACATCCGTGCGTGGTGTTATTAAGAGTCTATTATGGATGTTATCTTCTCTTAGGCTGCACAGATCAAACCTTGAAAGTTCAAGGCGTTCCATCTGCCTTCTATTAATTACCACTTTTATTCCTTATGATTCTGCTTCCTTCTAAGGGATGGGTTTTTTTATACTGCTTCTAAAGGACAATTTCCCATAGTACGATATGTAAGCATAAGGCAAGTATTGATCTTTTCATGACTTTTCTAGTATAACATGTAAGATGTACTGCTACCTTCAAAGAATAGAGTGCATCTTCTTGATATCATGAAAGATTAAATATTGCAGTGTGAAATGTTAGTTCGTTAAAGGCATGTAAATACTCTTTAAGCTACTTAAGAGCTTTGGACAAAGATCGGAGGGGTGGAAATAAAAAACATAAATTTGAAAAAAACCCCACAACCCAACCACTAAAAAACCCAAACAAAAACCACACCAACAACCCCCCCCCCCCCTGAACCAAGGCCCTCCCCCCTCCCAACCCTGAAATATGAATATTTCAAGATTATTTGGAAGACTCGCATAAAATGAAAAGCCCTAGGAAATAAACTTGTCCGTCTGTTCTATGAGACATTGTGCTACGTCATGTCATTTATAACACAGTTTTAAGTAGGTGTTTTGCCAATAAAATCAAATAGTAATGATATTAGTAATTAATAATGCTAATAAGTTTAGTAAGGTTACAAATACTGTACTTCTATACAGTGTTCTGCCAAAAAATACATGTGTATTTTACTTATTATCCATATCTCTCATAAGAAAACCAGGCACAGGCAAGGGAAGTGTTTTGCTTGGCAGACTAATGTCACTCACAAAGTCTGCCGGGTTGCAGTTCGGGGTGCTCTGTAAAGGCAGCACTAGCTTCTCTCTGTTACCTCTGTCCACGCTAATTGTTTCATTTTCTTTACTGATGACTTCTTTGTGCTGATGGTAAGCTGTGTATGGTATATGGCGAGACAATTGTGGGCTTACTACAGACTTGGAAGCCACCTGTGGAAAGCTGAGGGCATGTCCGCACTGTGGCTTTGCTGGTGTGCTCTGTCATGTATTGGTGATGCTCCAGAACTAGGTTAAAACTGCTGGCTTTGTTGCAGGAGTGCTGCGTTCATCCTAGACAACCTGGTATGAATAGCCAAGCACATTTCCCAGCAATTATTGTCTGAATTCCTTGCTTCATCAGCTATGCAACTAGTCTTTCTGCTTGTTAGCTCCGGTCACATTAGTGTTATAGACACAGCTAGGCAGAAGCAGAGTAGACTTCAGTGTTAATTCTCCTGCATGTCTATTCTTCCTTGCTCTTTCTCTTTGCACCTGATTTCCATCTTTTTCCAGCCACCAGCCTAATGGATGAATTCAAAACTCAGAGCAATGAGCCAGCAGGAAGGGTATGCCTCCTTAGAGGCAGGTCTGGACTTTATTTTAGAGTTCTCTGTGAAAACTCCAATCTTAACATGTGCAGGAAAGGAGGACGGCGCTTTCAGAAGAGGAAACCTCTAGACACAGCTGTATTCTAACTGCACTACTTCTAATCACACCCTGCAATGTGTAAGCCCTCAGAAAGCCAAGTATCACTTACTCTGATTTGCGTCTGGTTCTCTTCAGGCAGAAAAATGCTGAAAATCTTCAGATAATGGAATACATATTTCTCAGCCTCAGCACTTTGAGCTTCCTCTGGAAATAAACTAGGGAGGGCTGTCTTGACGAACGGACCTGCTGCACAATAGTTACTGCTAAAGATATAGATCTAATTAGGATGTAGTCTTAATTAGAATGCATTGGAAAAGTTGACCATATGGTGATAAAGATGGATAAATTGTGAAACCTTCTTGCCTAGTGCAAAAAGTACACTTTTAATTTTTTTTTTTAACCATCTTTAGGGATTCGTAGCTGCCAAAGACCTTTTTGATTAGAAACCTAAGAAAGTACCACATTTTAGAGCTGAGGACACACAGTACTTGGGAACACAGTGGCCTGTGCCTGACCTGGAGTAGATGTGCTCTGTAACAAAGCAAAGCTGAGGAAATTGTAGAAACCTTTGTTTTTTGTTTGTTTCTAAGAGATGCTGTAACTGGCTGCACTTATAATGCAGGACCTGGAACTGGTCCAGGGAGAATCATGATAAAGCCACCCCCCATGCACATGTAAGTATTTAAAACAAAAATAGTTTAAAGGGACCACAGTTTTGGAATACTTATTTTCAGTTATTTTGCACCTGCCACTTCCCTTCATCTTTCAATATGAATTGTCTACTTTGGAAAGTCACAGCTCACGTGTGAATATATTAAAGTTCACAAATGTCGCTTTGCTTTGCTTTTCTTAAAGGAGAAATACCAGTGCAGTATGAAACCTTGATTAATGTCAAGACTAATGCCCAGGGATTCCTAGAAATCATTATTTCTTTTACCTGGTTTAGAATCAGCCCTGTTTTTCTTGGGACACAGCTGTAACTAGTCTGATAAAAAATAATAACCAGAAATATACAGAGAGGAATTACAGTATTTCACATCTGCCACTAGAGAGCTAGAAGCAGCTTCAGACAGACCTACTTTGTCCCAACAGCTGGCTGCTGGCTGTTAACTTTGAAAATACCCTTGTTACAGAAAACATGGGTAACTGTCCTGAGACTGAGTTCATTTATTGCACTCATTAAACTGTGCAGAAAATACTGTGGAGGCTATTAGAGGGGAAACCCCCACCCAGAAGGGTTATGTCAGATCTTCTACTTGGTCTTCTTGACCTCAAAGGACAGAAAAGAGCAGTGCAAGTGTTACCAGTGTTTGTTTTTGTATCATTCTTAGTACCTTGAGTTATAAACACAATTTTTCTGGTTCTAAAGATGATGCTGCATCAGAGCAAGCTTTAGATTGTTGCTGAAGTTAGACTTATAGTCTGTGTGTGAAATAATGGTATTTTAATCAGAATAATTTTACAGACAAGTAAAATGAAGGGCTGAAGGTCAGGTAGCATGCCCAGGATCCCCACAGAATGGCTGTGATATAAGCGAAATGGATTGCTGAAGAGTTGCAAGCAAGTACCCAGTCACTTGCGGGTGTCTAGTATGATTTACTTGTCTTCCCCTTGTGCTCCCACACCTTTTATTAGGTATTTGATGCAACTACCAAAAGCAATCACTTTCAATGATTTGTTATAGATTTGGCAATATTTTATACAAATATGAATATTGTACACAGTGAAGACAAATATACTAGTAAACTTATAAATAGTCTTTAGCGGTCCTTCAGCATTACAATAACACTTTAAAAAAAAAAATGTTAATTAACTGATTTGTTCTCCTTTAGACTTAACTGGACTAGTGATTAGAATAGTCATTTTTCCTTCACTTTGATAGTCTATTTCAGTTGATTCTCCTGGAATAGTACAAGGCTTATCTGTCTTTCTTTTCGTTCCCCTAATCACACATTTAATGGAAAGACAATATAGCCTAAGCATTTTATATTCTGGAAAATCATTCTCCCTGTTTATTTTCTTCTAAAACAATCATAAATGTGACCGAACTACTCGAGTTTCCTTCTGTAATAATGAAGAAAAGTAAATATCTGATAAAGACTGACTCAAGTTCATCTATTCGTAGCTCACTCACTTCACTGACATTACTTCAGGGATGATGATGTCCCTAATGCAAGTTAGGTATGGAATTTTAGCTAATATATTCTCTATAAACCTGTATTGGTTTTGTTTCAAATACCTGTATTAATAAATTATATTAGAATTATTAATATAGACTAGCATTTAATATGTGTCTATTTAACCACTCAATTATTCATCTTAATGCCAGACGTGTTTCTAAAAATCCTTTCTAATGTCATTGCTTAAACTCTAGCCTAGAACAGACAGTATCAGCCTTTTGACTGAAGTTGCTGAACGTCCTTCAAAGGTTTCTTTCTCTTGCCAAAAAATGTGGAAATATATGATGACAATAATTCAAAAACTTCTGTGGTCTAGATAGCTTAGACAAACATTTAATTTGTAATGCAGACAGGCTAGCTGATGCACAGTTAATCTTGTTTGGGGACATGAGCTGTTGCTTGTGTTTTGGCTTTCTGTAAGTGCTTATACACTTCCTTCCTCTTCTCTACTCTGGATTATGTTCTCGCCTTCCAGCAGTTTCACTTGCTTTATACTCACTGATCCTTTTCTTATTTAATGTATCTGTGAATAAATGGAGAATGTGAAGTAAAAAATGTGCCTTTCTGGAGAAGAGATCTGTACCATGATGTGTACGTACATACATACGTACATACCATGGGGGTAGGTTATCCATAGTGTGTGGCATGGATAACGTCCAGGTATGACTTAGTTGAGTGTGGAACAGTGCAGACTCATGACCTGGCATTAACAGTCTGCTTTGAATGCTGAAGTTAGTAGGGTACTTGATATTTCCAGACTGTGTTGTACGTTAGATTGCTTTGAAGGCTTCCTGTTTTCCTGCATGTCCTCAACTTAAAGTTTAAAGGGCTTCTACTAAGGGGTAAATTCAGTTGTATGATTCAGTTCATTTTTCATTTGCAAACTTAAGGTACTCCTGCTCCAGAAAACAAGCAGGTACATAATGATGAGGAGTCCTGTTGTTACTCCCTTTGCCAGGCACACAACCCAGAGCTAGATTCTTCTGCCAAGCAAATGGTTTTTACAGGAACATAGGTTCTATGTTCAGTGGTTTTACACAGATTAATTTAAAATATATTGCCAATCACAGCTGGCTTGACTCGGTTAAGTGTTTTACCTCATCCTTTTCCTTGTACCTCTCACAGTTCTTCTCCAGGGCTCCCCTGTTAAAACACCACCCCACCCACCCCACCTCCCCCCAACCTTTTGTCCCCAATTCACTTCTTGTATCTTAGTGAAGAGGCAAGAAAGTGTTGCTTTTTGTGTTTTTCTTAGGTGCTACAGAAGCTGTTTTTCTAGGAGGAAACTGAGCTTTAAAAGAACAGGAGACTGCTGCTTCTGGTAAATGGAGTTGTAGTTTTGTGGAGAGGAGTTGGTTAATGGAAATGATCTGTCTCGGCTCCATCAACCTTTCCATTATGAAAACTTTTTATTAAATGCTTGTAATGTTGATTGATAGTAAATATTGGGTCTCTTCGCTGATTCGATTGAGGCTGCAGCATGGGATTTCTCCTGCAGCATGCAATTAACAAGAAAACTTGAAGCTCCTTTTTCAATTATTTTACCTGTCAGTCTCTGATTCACCACACTGAACTTCAAATTACCTTGTCTCTCTGAAGTTTCAGTGAAGATAAACAAGCTCCTGTCTGAAAAAATTTCAATAGAGCTCTTAGACATTAACTCCCTTTTGGTACTACTGATTTTCCTGTTACCCCCCCGAGACAAAGCAAGTGATGGGTGCAATGATTTCAACAAGAGAGGTTCCCAGTCCCACTTCAAATTCAAAGCTGCTATAAATGCCCTCTGGAAGATGACCAGAGCTGATATCGGATGCCAAACAGTGCCATAGTTTAAGAAAAAGAGAGGGTGCTACGGGAAAACGAGGTGGAGAACACTGCGCTTTAAGAGGGCCCTGCAGAACACTTTAGCCTTTTCCTTATGAAGTTCAGAAACCTGAGGAAGGTCTGTGCTTTTGAATCACAAGCGGTGCACTGACTGTGCAGAGCACACTGTGGGGTGAGAGGGGGTTTTTCATGGGTTTTGGAGATGCATGCTAGTCAACAAATTCTGTAATTTTCCTATGTACATTTGAACAAGGAGAAGTGGGTGTAATTTGTACTGAAATTCTGGTGATTCTATTTACTACTTTGTGCAGTGGAATAATGACTATCAAGCTCGGTTGCAGATTTGCCAGATGGTTGTTAAGAGACTCTTTTGCTGGACTGAGAATAAAAGAATGAAGCCTTTTTTTGGGGGGGAAAGGGAATAGTTAGACCTGAAACTTTTCACAAGAAAAGGATTGTTTTGAACTTCAGATTTTTCAAAACACTTCTACAGTTGAAATATTTTTCCTCCTATATTCAATTACTTTTAGATGTGTCATTTTATATTCATAAAATATATTCATATATTCCATGGTTCATATTGAATTATTTCAAAACAGAAGTTACTCCTAGATATGTTTAAACAGATTGAATGTAAATGATCCAGAAAAATTTAAATTTCTTTCTTATGTTTTTGTTTCAAATATCTCAAAATTTAACACTTTTGATTTGATCATAGGCATATTCCCCCCTCTTCCCCCCCTTCCGTTCCAGTTTTCATGAGACGGGAATAGTAATTTTCAGCCCAAACCAATTTACTGGCTCTTTGACGAGGTCAGTGTCTGAAGCCATCTCGGATAGCTGGTCCACAAAAAAAACGTAAGTATGCATATATCGTAAATATGCTCATAAGTATGTATACATGTGCAGTGAGTTACTACTAGAGCTCATCATGCAATGAAAGAGATTAATTCCAATAACTAAATTTATGGAAACTATTCACAAATAGCAAATTGGAGTACTATTCAATAACCCACAGAGTTGGTTGAAAAATGAAAGCTGCTCTCAGGAAAAACTTATTTGACAACAACACAGGCATATAGATCAACTCTGTTATTGGCGAATATTAAGAATTAGAGCTGATTTAATATGTTAAAGAGTTCGAGGCAACCACTTGTTTTCCAAGGGTAGTCTGTATTGACTATTGCCCTACTGACCTGTTCCATGGGAGGAAAAATGAGTGATCATTTGCAGTAAAATATGGTGAAAATACCTGCAATCCTCCTGTTCAATTTCACTCGGCCTTCTCGGTAAGACTGTGCTTTCATGCTACATTAATTCTGAACTTAATTGAATGCTGTCATCTGTATGCCATTTCACTGCAGGGATTGAACCTGAAAAAAAGAAGAGCTTTAGTTGATGGAATAAGGGAATGTGTTGGCAATTTCTTCTTGAAATGAAGTATGGTTCTTTAACAAGTATGCCCACATGTTACCTGATCAGACTAATTGTGAAAGTTGAAGTAAAAGCAACTAAAATTACCTTTTATTGTTAATGCTATTAAATTCTCCAAGTATTAGCGTGTGTTATAGGTAAAAAGTATTTGAAAGGCACATTCTTCTGAATTTCCAGCTACTGTTATATCTCTCTTCATATCCTGATTGCAGGAATCAAGTTGTCAGTAACAGAGTAACACATATATAAACATGAGCATTTTGGGGCCCGAGTTGCTGGTTTTGTTTTGGTTTTGTTTTTATTTCCTGTGGTTTGCCATTTTCTTTCTTGATCCCGAGAATGTTTAACCTGAATATATGCGTGTGTGTGTGTATATATATTCCTTCTGAGTGTTGAGAAGGCTTCAGGGTAACTTTAGACAATGGTTCCCAAGACAATGGTTCCTACCAATTTTGTTTGAGAGCTGCTGTGGAGCTTGTTGCAGAAATGGTTCCTGTTTGTACCTGGTGTGCTCAGTCACCTAGGGGAGCTCTCTGTTCACATGATGTGATCTGTGAACTCCTGTTTGGGAAGTAGGAAGCGTTTTATTACCTTAGCTTAGCAAGTGCAAATATATGTAAGCCTGTGAAATGTGGCAGACTGCTTCTGTGCTACTGTAAACCTTAAAGGAATTATTTAAATCACATTGCAGTCATGGTGAAACTCCCCTTGTGTAATGCAGGAGCGACAGCTATCACCTTGCCTTGCCCTCCTGGAAAAAGTGTCTGTATATACAGCATGTTACAGGGATCAACATATGAATGAATAAGGCTTTTCTGCTGTTGTCTTATTTAAAAAATAAAATAATGATCTCGCACTTGCTAGGGCATAGAGATCATTGTCTATGTTAAAAGGGCATAGTAATTTCCTTTTGATTACAAAATTCATTAAATTCATTGTTAGACTTATCAGTTAATTGGCAAGTTGTGCTCTCAATACAGATAAGCACGTTAATGTCATTATTTTGTTTTGCTAGAATATTCTGAAATTTAATAATTCCTTATTTTTTGTAATTAAAAAGCTGCTCATTTTAACAAATCACTAATGCTTAACATGCCTTTTTAAAGATACCTTTTCTTTAAGTAAAACTATCTAGTGATGAAGTTTATCTGTTGCTTAGTTTATTATCATTTTATAGGATGGATCTTCCAATCATGATTTAAATTTAGATATCATGCATGGGGAACTATAGAATATTTTCATTGAAGTATCTATGTTTAATGCGCTTATTCTAGTGTATGAGGAGATTCTGAAAAAGTTTTGTTTTGAACAAGTACAAAATATGACACCTGATAACATAGATGTGTTTTCACAGGGAGATTTATTTTTGCGTATGTATACTTTTTTTTCCCCCCCCAGAGCTTATTGGCTCATTATAACCCCTTTAGTTGAAACCATGTTTTGTTCCTTATAAACATGATCTCTGATGAAGCCATTTGACACTGGCCTTTTCTGAGTTGCGTTCATTTATTAAGCAGCTATTCTATTGTGAACTCTGCACTTTGTTAAATGTTATGTTTTCATGATCACCTGGATTTTAATTAAACAGTGTTGAAATATTTACACCTTGCTAACTTTATCTTTACAACTTGCATCAGTAGATGCGTTATAGGTATACCTGCAAAAGAATGTTTGTATACAATCAAACGCATTCTTCTCGACAGGTGCTATAGTTAAAGTAATAGAGAACAAGTCTGGCAATATAAATGTTCTTTAAATTTTTTTTTAATTTTACATTGACTTCCTCTGTAGTAGAGTATCAATCAAATCTTTTTATATACTTCTAATGCAATTTACTACTTGTATCATCATTTTTTGCAGAACCTATCTAGGTTTGCACCATCAGTATACAATATTTGGTATATCCTGTGCTATCTGCTTCTCTCCCATTCTGCAGTTGTCCCTGATACTAGCTGCTATCTATTTTTTCACTTGGAGTTTGCAGCCCAAACTTTTGGCTGATGGCTGATAATTGTGGTTTTCCTTATGCTAGTAAGGAAAGATTTAGTGATCAACCAAGTACAGCATTTGAGGTCAGAATACTTAGTTTTGTTCCTCTCTGTATTTATTCAGTTGTTTCCAAGCTCTTTCCCTTTGCTTGAAATAAAACGCCATTGACATGACTTCTCTTCTGCTTTCTATGAAGACAGACCGAACTCCAAAGACTTAGAATGTGTCACCTTCGCTAAAGTAGAGTCAGCCTGAAATCAATCTTGGTGACAAAAGCAGAGTTTCTGTTGGCAAGTTTCATTTTTCTAGTGAGCAAAATTTACAAAGAGAGTGGCTGAAAATTCATCACCGTAGAGCAGAGTTTGGTTCCAGAAAGAACAGAACTATTCCTCAGTTTCAATTCCAGCTGGAATTCTGAGCAGAAAAGGTAACTGTCCCTCTTACTTACACGAACAATATTTCCCAGAATAGATTCTGCCAGCCCGTTTTTAGGGATTGCAAGTTTTATAGGCTTGGAATAGGTAATTTTTCCTTTCATTTGTACCCAGCAGAGCAGAAAATGCTATAAAGCCATTGAATTAATAGGTTATATAACAGCCTTTGTATGCTTCTTAAACTCTGTTCTCGTCCATGCTCACTGAGCATTGCCCACTTTCTGATTTCTGTACACCCATGGGACATACGCTTTAATCCAAGAGCTTGTAACAGAGAATCCTTCACTGGTGAGATTCATGATACTCTTAAAGAAACAAAAGAAAACAAAACAACAACCCTCCTTCCTTTTTTTTTTTTGGGGGGGGGGGGGGGGGGGGGGGGGGGGGCATTGAGGATAATTCTGGTTTTGAGTGCGTTCTTTCTGCGTGCCACACTACAAGCACCTGTACTGTAATAAAAAGAGTTTAGTGAGTTCATAAAAGGACAAATCGGGTTATGCATAGTAGGAATGCCCAGGGAGGCAATTTTGGGTTTTATTATAAGTAGAAAAATAAAATACTTTGTGACGCAGAAACGCACCAGGGAAACCGAGGTGAGTAAAACTGCTGTAATATGCTTTTGTTAAAGTTTGAGGGTTTTTTACTATTGAGGGAGATAGACAGAAGGCTTTGCAAATTCTAGTACCTGGATCTAAAAGCTCTGTGCTCATCTCCCTTGCTATGAAGAATGTGAACCAGGTATTTCTTTGTTTCCTTGACTTCTCTTCGGTTCCCAGATTCTCATCTTTTCTGATTATGGCTGCTGTGGGAATGCTATTGTGTTAGATGTATGATATTTACTTATTATGTTGAAGGAGGAATATACTATTTATTCTAATAATACATTTGTCTTTCAATTACATACATCATCGAAAAATTCTAGTTTGGGACCAAAGTTCTATGGTGTTAGAAAAGGTAGGATCAACCAGTGTTGTTCTGAAGAACAGATTAAGGAGGCAGGAGGATGCAAGTAGTGAGATGAGAATGGGGGAATACCAGTGTACAATAAAACGTTACTGGTTAACAACACAGGCTGCAGCCTCGTTTATGCTGCCTTAAGGCAAGGCTGACTGGCTGCTCAGTTAACAAACCAAAGAATACCCACCAGAGCCTGGGGCAATTGGCCTGTTGGACAGATTAGCTAAAGGACAAATGGGTGGATGGGTGACACAGCACATTCGGAGAAATGTGCCACGTGAGATTATTTTCAGAGCAGTATCAGTCTAAACAATACTTTTCGAATAGGAGAATTCACTCAAATTTGGGTGAAAGAATTTTGGAATAAATGTATGTAGATAGTTGAGACTCTCTTCGGATTCCTGTGTAAATCGGCTTTAGGGTTAAATGTCTTATTCATACACAGCATACGCAATTGCAACACTTGTACGGATGTGGTGCCTTGAAACCTCTCAGGTTGTCCATTGCCAGCCTCTTCTTTTCAAAGTTTAAGGAATTAAATGGTGATAGTCTGCCCTTTGTTTTAGATATTAGATTTTAGGTAGGTTCCTGCTCGACTAGTGGTACAATACAGCAATGGACAATGTTCTCAGTTAAGACCTGGTTATTTTAAAAGCCCTCTGTGATGGGAATTGCACAGTTCTGATGCATGCTTTTATTTTTCACGTGGCATTACACACATGCTGAAACTGGTTATATTGCTGGAAACCATTGCCACGTGCTGATGCCTTCTTCCCCTTCTCCCTCAGCCTTTCCTCCTTCTGAGTGATATGAATTGGTTCATTTGTTTAGGTATTTGTTTCTAGCAAAACTTATTTTCTGATAGCTCATCTTGCCATGTGCCTTCACAGTGCAGAAAAGAAAAAGAGCTATCTTATATATATCTGTACTTGATCTCTTCGCTTCCTTAAACAGAAGGATTAGTCACGGTAAAGAAACGTAAATGCAAGAAATAAATGTGTTTAGAGTCTGAATAATATCTATTCCCTTTTCATTTGTATTTTCTATAGAAACATGGGTATTGTATAAGGGCATCTATAATGCTGCCTTTATAACACAATTTAATAACTAATCCCATGGCTGGGGTTGTTCTGGGTTATTTGACTCTGCACAAATGTCACTTTAAGGCATGGAGAGCTTCCTTACAAAGGTATTAGGTCCATTGCTTCCGTGTTAAAATTTCTCGTATCAGTTCTCCCCACACAGATTGTTAAGCAATCCTGGAAGAGGACCGTCTGTTTAGAGACAATCCTGGGGGCGGGGGAGGGAAGTCAATAAAATGTTAAAACAAGCAAACGCCAAACCCTGCTTCTTGCAGAGTCTTTAGTGGGTGGAATTGATAGTAACTCTTGAAATCTACTCTAAGATTAATCATTTCTGCTTTCTGTAGCAAAGGGGATCAGATACTGTGGGATGAACAGCATTGCCAGATTCCACGTAGGTGCTTGTAGATAACACAAAAGAGGGATAATCTAGAGATGTAGGGGTTACTGACTTTAAAGTATTTATATTATAGGTCTTTTATTCAATTTTCTACAACTTTCTACAAGGACCGTGAAATAAAAAGCATTCAACTACCTTGCTGCTTATAAAAACATCCGATTGAGTCTTTCCATAGCAACATGAGATAAAAGCAGATGAAACTTATTTGGCAGGAGGGGGGAAGGCTGCAGAATCGTAATTGACTAGGCATCACTGATAGATCAGCTTTTGGGAACTGGGGGTAAGAGGAGGACTTGGACACTACGTGGATAATTTTATCCTAATGGGCTGAAGGTCAGATGCTGTATATGGCTGTAATTAAAATATTATGTTACAATTCTGAGAATGGCAATCTGTTTTTCTAATCAATAAACAGTGTCAAACAGCTGAAGAGCTGCAAGTTACAATTCCCCGATCACATGTATGGGGCTATTACATTGCAACTGCATAGTTAATCAATTGACTAACATCTGTGAAATGTCTCTTCTGTTAGATGCTGGGAGATTTTCTGTTGGATAAATTCCTGAATAAGACTGAATGCTGGTGAGCTTCAGCAAGGCTTTGAAAAGTGCTAATACAGTTTCTGTTTTTACCGGTTGGAAATTTAGAGTTGAACAAGTGGCTGAATTTGTGCCATTTTCTCGAGGCCAGTGTTGCGTGGGAGGGGATCTGGATTTTTCCAGGAGAGGCTTGCACCAATCTAGGCAAAAAAGAGAGGAAAATTATATTATTCAAATGACTTTGTGGCCTTTTTTCATCAGGGGTATAGCCAAGCAAAAGTATTAGTTGCATCACGGGATATTGCTCGGGAAGAATGGTGGAGTTCAAGATCCTTAGGGCAGTGAGGAGGATGCATAGCAAGCTCACTCCCTTGGACTTCAGGAGAGCAGACGCTGGCCTCTTCAGAGATCTGCTTGGTAGAGTACCATAGGATAAAGGCCTGGAGGGAAGAGGGGCCCAAGAAAGCTGGTTAATATTCAAGGATCACCTCCTCCAAGCTCAGGAGCGAGGCATCGCAACAAAGAGGAAGTCAGGCAAAAATGCCAGGAGGCTGCATGGATGAACAAGGAGCTCCCGGACAAACTCACACACAAAAAGGAAGCCTACAGAGGGTGGAAGCAAGGACAGGTAGCCTGGGAGGAATACAGAGAAATTGTCTGAGCAGCCAGGGATCAGGTTACGAAAGCTAAAGCCCTGATAGAATAAAATCTGTCCCGGGACATCAAGGACAATAAGAAAAGCTTCTATAGGTATGTTGGTGATAAAAGGAAGACTAGGAAATATGTGGGCCCTCTCCGGAAGAAAACGGGAGACCTGGTTACCTGGGGTGTGGAGAAGGCTGAGGTAGTCAATGTCTTTTTTTGCCTTAGTTTTCACTGGCAAGTGCTCTAGCCACATCGCCTGAGTTGCAGAAGGCAAGGACAGGGACTAGGAGAATGAAGAACTGCCCACTGTAGGAGAAGATCAGGTTTGAGACCATCTAAGGAACCTGAAGGTACACAAGTCCATGGGTCCTGAGGGAACTGGTGGATGAAGTTGCTAAGCCACTATCCAACGTATTTGAGAAGTTGTGGCAGCCCGGTGAAGTTCCCACTGACTGGAAAAGGGGAAACGTAATCCCTGTTTTTAAAAAGGGAGAAAAGGAAGACTTGGGGAACTACAGGCCAGTCAGTCTCACCTCTGTGCCTGGCAAGATCATGGAGCAGATCCTCCTGGAAACTATGTTAAGGCACATGGAAAATAAGGAGGTGATTGGTGACAGCCAACATGGCTTCACTAAGGGAAAATTGTGCCTGACAAATTTGGTGGCCTTCTACAACGGGTTTATAGCATTGTTGGATAAGGGAAGAGCAACAGATGTCATCTACTTGGACTTGTGCAAAGCATTTGATGCTGTCCCACATGACATCCTTGTCTCTAAATTGGAGAGACATGGATTTGAGAGAGGGACCACTCAGTGGATAAAAAATTGGCTGGATGGTCACTCTCAAAGAGTTGCGGTCAATGGCTCGATGTCCAAGTGGAGACCAGTGACAAGTGGCATTCCTCAGGGGTCGGTTTTGGGACTGGCGCTGCTTATCATCTTTGTCAGTGACATGGACAGTGGGATTGAGCGTACCCTCAGCAAGTTTGCCAACAACACCAAGCTGTGTGGTGTGGTCAACACACCGGAGGGAAGGGACGCCGTCCTGTGACATCGTCCAAGGACCTGGACAGGCTTGAGAGGTGGGCCTATGCGAACCTCATGAAGTTCAACAAAGCCAAGTGCAAGGTCCTGCACATGGGGCAGGGCAATCCCAAGCACAAATACAGGCTGGGTGGAGAATGGATTGAGAGCAGCACCAAGGAGAAGGACTTGGGGGTGTTGGTTGATGAGAAGCTCAACATGACCCAGCAATGTGAGCTCGCAGCCCAGAAAGCCAACTGTATCCCAGGCTGCATCAAAAGAAGCATGGCCAGCAGGTCGAGGGAGGCAATTGTCCCCCTCTACTCTGCTCTCGTGAGACCCCACCTGGAGTACTGCGTTCAGCTCTGGGGCCCCCAACACAAGAAGGACATGGACCTGTTGGAGTGAGTCCAGAGGAGGGCCACAAAGATGATCAGAGGGCTGGAGCACCTCTCCTATGAGGACAGGCTGAGAGAGTTGGGCTTCTTCGGCCTGGAGAAGAGAAGGCTCTGGGGAGACCTTCTAGCAGCCTTCCAGTACCTAAAGGGGGCCTCCAAGAAAGCTGGAGAGGGACTTTTGACAAGGGCATGCAGTGATAGGGCAAGGGGGAATGGCTTTTAACTGAAAGAGGGGAGATTTAGATTAGCTATAGGGAAGAAATTCTTCACCCTGAGGGTGGTGAGGCACTGGCACAAGTTGCCCAGAGAAGTTGTGGATGCCCCATCCCTGGAAGTGTTGAAGGCCAGGCTGGATGGGGCTTTGAGCAACCTGGTCTAGTGGAAGGTGTCCCTGCCCATGGCAGGGGGGTTGGAACTAGATGATCTTTAAGGTCTCTTCCAACCCAAACTGTTCTATGATTCTAAGAAAACATTGTGGCTCAGCAATCAATGTTTTTAAAATACATTTACGAAGGGATTCACCTTCCGATGTATTCCCTTAAACAAGCTGAAGGAAAATCCTCCATAGATTCACTAATTAAGATATTTACATTGTAGTTGCTGAATTGTTCAAAGAGGCCTTTATATTCTCAGGTTGAATTATCTGAAGTCAATCGAGATATTTCATGGTAAAAAGTCACTTCTTGTGGTATGGCTGCTGGCTGGTAGAAAGCCAATTAGAGTCAAAGACCGTGAAAATTGGATAGAGACATCTGTTAAGGATGTTAGTAGCTCTGCTTCCCACAAAAAGCAGGATACACAATGGATCTAAAATAGATGCAGGAAAAGATCATGGACAAAGTGTCTGAGAAATCAGCAAGGAATTGCATTAGGAATTTAAAAAAAAATTGGTATTTACAGAAAAATAAGTTATATCTTTCTGCCCATGAATATTATAAGGGCAGATGAACTAAGATGCCTTAGGGGGCTGGGTACTGCCTTGATAAAGTAGGCATTTTAGGAGCATGAGGAATGCTAGAAAACCAACAGCATCCTGTGACAGCTGGATCACAAACTGCCTTGAGTGAAAGGTGCTTTCTACAAGGCCATTAGGATGCTTTTTAGAAGTGGAAAACACTGTTCAGTTGACTCTGTGTAGGAGCTAAATTCTAGGTTGTAAGAAAGTAAGTTTATTTGCAGAGTAGTAGTGCCGATTTTCAGATCGAGAGAAGGTGGTGGAGGAGATTGTGTGGATAGAAAATGGCGTCTATCAGATAGGCAGGAAAGTCTAACCAACTCCTCACAATAGGGTACCTCATGTATGCTTATCCCATAAACCAGCCAAATGAAGCAAGACAGGTGGAAGTGCCAGGAAGCTTTATGGCCCTCTGTAGCAATTACTTCCTTGAGTGCTTCCCTCCACAGCCAGAGCGAGAGGAGACTGGGCTCGGCTCGGCTCTGGGCAGGAGTCTGTGCCTCTGCTATGGCTTTTAGACCTCGGTAGTGGTGGTCACAGTGAATTAAATCAGGATGGCAAGACTGACAGATCTAGGCTCCCAGGTGGGCCGCTGGCCTGGCCTCGCTGTGTCCCCAGGGAGGTGCTCAGGCCTAGGGCCGCCCTGCTTCCCTGGCCGGGGCGGTGGGACAGGCCCCGGCTGCCAGGCCCTGCCCTGCCAGCCTGGGGAGCCCCTGGCCCCAGGGAGCTGCTGGCTCCCGCGGTGCACCAGGGCACTGCTATGGAGAGCAGCCAGGGAGGCCACGATGTGTCAGCGCAGTTATGCAAGCAGGGGCCATGAGGGAAGGATGAAGCAGGTGTGGGAGCTCTCTGAGGAGCAACACACCCACTGGAGCCATAGAAACTACCATGGGGGATGCAGGGCCCATGCTGCCAACTCCAACTTTTTGTGGAGGATTGTATTCAATTTTGATGGCTTAATTTGCTGTGTAAATATTGGGATTAGCAGATTTCTTAAATGTTTTTGGTGGACAGCTGTTCTCTGCTGCTGGAGACAAAGTATGCGCTGGGCTCCAGCTCATTCGCAGCAGTGGGGCTTAATCCTCTCCAGAGCAAATACCCATTCCAAGGTCAGAGAGGAAGCCTGAACCACAGTAGCCCCTTCCACTGCTCCTCAATACCTATTCTGGCAATACCGGTAATTGCTTTTAGTAACTATTGGCTTTACACAGAGGAAATATCTCAACAGAAAATATCACCTGACTGAAAGTTAGAAGCTTGGGAAACAGATTTTATCACTAAATTAGAACAAAGAGCTTTTTAGATCTATTTGCAATTAGCTCAGCAGCATATTGTCCTTGTACTCTAGTGTTTTTGATTTCATATAGACTCATGAGAACATCTAGTATTCAGTTTTTAATTAAATTAACCAATATATTATATTTCTTTTGAAACTAGCTCAACAGCTGCAAGGTATCTGTGAACATTTTGGGCAGAAACTAAGCATGGTACAGTAGCGCTATGACTCCAGAAGGGATTGTCTCATGGTTGGCATTAAAAGCCCTTATAATCTGGCTGCACTGGATGGGGCTACAATACATAATCCAGTTCAGATAACTTGAAATCTGACCTGCTACATTTCTGCAGGCATTCACAAAGAAAAAAACCTGATACTGGTCTTTTAAGATTCAATCAGGTGCACCTCAAAATGAATGAAATCTTGTCTTTTAGTGCATCTCTAGTACTCCTCAGGTGATTACACAAAAGGGTATTAGGGAGATGACATGACTGCTGGAAATTACCTCAATATAATGAAATCTTGTTTTGAAATTTTTTTTAATGTGAAAAAATGGCTTGCTTTTTTTTTTTTTCTTTATTCCTCTGAAAGACTGTGTATCAAGTTAAAGAAATGTTGCAACATCTTGATACTTTTTCTTTGGAATATAGTGAGTGTACCCGTTAATTGAGGTCGGCTTCAAGAAGCAAAGTGATGTCTGTCAAAGGCAATATTTATGAATGGACTTTCACTCTGCTGTAATTGAAATTAATGTTGAGTCATTCTTTCCAGTAACTTCACAAGCAGACAAATTTGAGTTGACAGACGGATAAAAGGTCTGAATGTAGGCTCTCCAAGAGATAGCTCAAAATGAGGCCAGGGTTATATATCACTTCCTGAAATGATAATGCAAATGCTAATTGATCTAGAGACGCTCCTGGAAGTCATGTAGCAAAAGCACGTCTTCATTTTTATCAGGAACTATTACTTGCAGCGAGTGAGACAAAGAGAGCAGGTGGATAAGTTAAGGATACTTATTTTGAGGTTAAAGTGTACTTCCCATTAAAGTATACAGTAGCTGTAGTATCTTCATATAAAAGGTTAAAGCTATGATTGGATATTATCTGAAATAGGTTTTATAATGTGTTATCTACATTTTCTTGTTATGTTTAATTACTAATTCACAGTATTTAGTCATATTTTGAGAAATCTGTTTGCACTAGATCTCAGCAAAGCATGTCTGCTCCACTGGGACAAAATAGATCATAAAGGATTAGGAAACACATAGGAATGGAACATAAAACACTTTGGCCATAGAAATAATTCAAAGGAGAAGAATGATTAATTTGGATGCATTTTAATCTGTTTAAAGTCTCCATATTCTGTAAACATGCATTCAGAACTTAATTTTGGGCATAGTAGTCTAAATTAATAATCTGAACACCTTATGACAGCTTTCTACTCTAGATGGTGCAGAACTAAGTATTATAAATAAGTAAATAAAAAAATAGAGCCAGCTTAAAACAAGTAAAGGAGAAAAAGAGATAACTGCTGCAAACTTAAAGATTCTTGGGTTTGGTGTGTGTGGGTTGTTTTTGTTTGTGTTTTGTTTTGTTTTTCTTTTTTTCTTTTTTAACCAGTAGAAAATCTAGACAGAAACTGATTTCCATTAAGAAATAACAATAATGCTCTAGAACTACCTTTTCCTAATCTCTGAGGCATGGAATAAACTGAAAATTTGTATTTGTTAAGGCATTGGTATGAAGCACACTGGTAAATAGATACTAGTCAAATAAATGTAATCATTCTGAAAGATCTTGAAGTTCAACTTTGTTTTCAATCCCTTTAACTTTTTGTCAGCTGGTGTTTCTCATCAGTGGGGTCTTTGGATTTACTTGGAGTTTTCAGAGAAATGTTTCTTGTTATATTTTCAGTTTTATTGAATACCCTTTTGTTCCTGAACGAATGCTATGAAATGCATAGACTAATATTTGCAGTTACTTCGACTGAGGCATGCCAGAAATCTGTTGAAGCAGCATGAGGACTTAGCATTAGGAGACCATCATAATAATTTTCTATTCTACAAAGCTTGATATTCCAGTCTTATTTTCTTATTTATAATATTGCTTACTTTGCTTCTTGATTATTTCTGGCTACAGAAGAAAGGTTTTTGCTGAGCTGTCAGTCTGCTGTTATGCCTCTCTCCTGGGTGTTAAATTAATGTAGAAACCAGTAAGGTACATGGAACCATAGAAGAGCTGGTGTCCTCCTCTCGGTTCTGGCAGCTGGGCACGTGTCAATAGTACATTTTGTCTGCTGTTTTCTTAGGAGCCTCTTGTTAGTCCTTCCGAGCTCTTGAGGCTTTTCTGATTTAAACTTTGTGTCCTCTGCTTACTTCTGTGGCTCACAGTCAGACATTGCCACTGTTGCTTGGCTGTGATTTAACCATTTATTTCCTCTTTGGTTTTCTGCCACTGGTAACTGTACATTACCAGTTATCCTGTAACTACCCAGTTATCTTTAACATGCTTTTCGATGAATTATCCTCTAACTCTATCCGTTATTTCTGGTACGCCCTAACATTCTTGGAGGAGCACTGTTTCTTTTATGGGCTGACATGTCTCTCTACCTTATGACCTTACTTGGTGATGTCCTCCCCTAACAGAGGAGGACCATCTGGGTCTTCCCAGACTGCAAATGAGTGTCTGTTTCTCTAATTCTTGGGCCTTTTCTGCAGTTTCTTTGAAATTTGGCACTAGGTGGGTACAAAATGTAACTGTGCCAAGAGCATTTTGTGTAGGTAAAGCTTATGTCTGTTGGGAGAAGATATAGGTAAGCTTAATAGCACTGTTAGCATGTTTTATAGCTCTGGCAAAGAGCCTGCTGTCAGATGCTATGTCGTATGGACAGACTGAATCAAACAATCTTATTGTATGGGAGTAGTCTGACTATCGTTGTAATTTTTTTTTTCTATTATTCCCCTCACCTTTAAACTGAATCAAAATATGTAAATTGAAGTATAGGTTTTTGCAAGCTTTTCTTTTCCCTAGAGAAACTTGGGTTCTTAAACTAATATGTTGAGAATGACAAGGCAGAATGTTACACTGCCATGTCTCTGACAGCTATTTATACATATGATTATTTCAAAAGCATATCTCTTCCTGTAAATTCCTCAAAGGGAATATTTGGTTACAACCAGCGCTCTGTAGATTTTAGGCTTGTAATAATTCACTTTTTTAAAAAACGTAATATACTATTTATATCTTTTTTTCTGGGTATATTCTACTTTTCCTCTGCCTTGTGTTATCAAATACCTTGCAAATTAAATTCTATAGATGAAGTAGGAAGCATGCTTTTAAGCATTAGTAAGACTCATGTCAACCAAAGGGGTGAAAACTTTGCTTTTCAGCTGTGGAAGAGACACTGGACACACAGACTAATTTCTGAGCAAACTAGACAACTGCATGTGCACCTATTCCCTGTCAATGCTGGGCAATTTTCATTTGAAATTACATTACTAATTTATTGTAGCATTGTTTTCATTAGCATGTAGACATCCACTGAAGAATTTAACCAGTTACAGAAGAAACAGAAGATTTTGAGCCTTCTTGGATGTCAGGCTTAAAATTTTATGGTGTGAGTCAGGACCATAAATGAATAATAATATTTTTGATTTGCAGTGAGTAACTTAAATGCCAAATAACCTGTTTGGAGGTTGTGAACTAAATTTTTTTAGTGAGTGTGGTTTTTTGAGGGGGGGTAAAGGGGGGTGGGGGAGGGGAGAGGCGAGGGAGGTGTGGTAATTTAGATATTCATATTTTCAAAGCTCATTGTAAATATGAATTTGTAGTCACATGCAAGTTTTGATTTGCTCTATGTGGATAGAATATATATAAATTAGTACTTTAAATAAGTAGCAAGATTATCATGTGCCGCCTCAATAGCTGAGTATAATTGTACATCTGCAATGAGTGATATATTTGGACATATGTTTATAAGTTAAGAATAAGGGGTTATACGTTTGCCTACATTGTCATTGGCTATGGCTGTATCTATCTGTGTCACATGAGCTGCCTGACACCCCTTGCTTTGGTTGGGCTGCATCGTAATTTGATGTTTGCTAAGTGTTCGACTGTGTGTGATGGAATAGTTATCTGTGATTCTCCCTTGGGGACCCAGACTATCAATGCAAAGCCAAAAGCACTCCAAAAGCAGAGGATGTGTAAGCCTCAGTTGAGAGCATAATTAGAAACCTTTTTATCTGGTGGTAAGTGCCCAAGAAACAGTAGTAAACTTTAAATATGAACCTGATTGTGCAGCTTTGTATTTGACTTCAGCGTTTTCTGAATCCCAGTTCAAGACTCACATTGTAAGAGGTATGTTTTTGAACAAAAATAAATGTGAACGCCTCATTTGCCCACTTTACTTTCATGTGAATGCAACTTAATTCTAGGAATAAGCCATCAACAATTATTTTCCGGAAAGAAAAAAAAAAAAAGCGGTGTTATGCAGGACTTGCTATTTAAGTCCAAAGCTGTCTTTGGAGGCTTATGCTTATTGTGAGGCACATACTTAATAAGCTGCTTAGCATACCTGCCCTGCATGCTGTGCTATTGTCCATAGTAGCTGCTTTGCACTGTTGCCATACAGACACTATTCCTGATACAAGTACTGCATGACTTGCTCAGCTGCACTAACACAACCTTTGTCTGTATGAGTGTAGCAGCTCTCTGTATCAGAGGCATGCATCAGTTCTCGTTTCCACATTTTATCAGACCTACGGATGCCATTCTTTCCGTCTGAAAGTGTTTTGCTGCTGATTTTCACAGTGTGTTGTCTTGGGGCATCTGAAGTCTGGGATCTGTACCAAGTATTAGCCAGGCCAATGCTCCCTTATCTCAAGTCATGGATTTGTTCCCATCTGAATTGAGCAAAAGGGAGCATGAATGACATGAAAACTGCATTACTGTCCAACTAGCTGGGCATGATTAGCTACCTTGGTGGCCATAAAATCCCACATCTCATGCAGAGCATAAGCGAAGGAGAATTACAGCCTTTCAAAAAATGTTGGCAATAGCTATAAACATCTACTTTAATAAGAACATGGTCCTATTATTAATCAAAACATGAAATAATAGAATGGTTTTAGCGGAACTGAGGGCTACAATTTTACTCTTCACTAAGCCCACCTTCATAAACATTGATTCAGAAATTTCTTTTTACCATTAGCAAAGAAATAGTCAGCCAAGGCTGGGTGTATGAATTGCTGTAATGCTGGACAGATGTAACCTCAGAAGATAGCTTTTTATCGGTATCTGATAAAACTGTGTCTGCCTGCTGAGCAGTATTTTTTCCTGTTACTCATTCCTTCTGTCCTCCTCATGCCAGATTTAGTGACTGTATGTCCATTGTGTGACTTAATTTTGCCACTGAGTGGAGTTCAGCTGGACGACCACAGTGTTGAAAAACCTTTTGCTGAGGCTGTTTACTCCTGCAGTCTCCTTCAGCAACTCTAATGCTGGAGCAGATAAGCCTACCTTCAAGGAGGCCTTCTACTGAGAGAAAACTGTTCTTTCATTGTTATTTTTTGGTGGGCTAGTACCTGGCAGATCAGCTTTTTGTTGATTGGACCTCTGGCTACTTGATTGTCAAACCTGATGCAAGCGAAGCAGCAGAAGTGGGTGGTCAGGAAAAAGGGGTCCGGCCTCTTTCTGTAGTGGTCTGCAGGTTCCCCAGATTGAGCCTAACAGGAAACTGCGACCTCAGCTATATTAATTTGATTGCTGTAGGATGCTCTAGCTAACTGCTTTGGGATTTCTGTTTTATTTGAATATTGGAATTTCACAGTAGACTTTTTCACGGCATTGTTGCTGTTTCTAGAGCCAGAGCAGATGATGATGACAACTTTGGCTACCACTTTTCTGAACCTTAGAAAATGATCTTTTTAGATCTTTCACCGATGAGAATCTGCACTTCTCATAAATCTTACTTTATCCAAATTGATCTGCTCTGAAATGAAGGAATGGGAGAGGAACACACAGAATTTTGCAGCAGTCTTTCCAGTTAGATGCTGGTGGCAGAGTGAAACCTAGTTGTGTCTTATTCGAGTGTTGTTCTGCCAGGGAAAGATCAGAGGGTGCTTAGTCTTAAGCATTTTTTTTCTTTTGTTGCCGTATTTTATGTTCTAGATATATAGATTTTGATAATAAAAATCTAAACGTTAAGGGACTAATGTTTGGTTCCCTGCTTTGTTATAATTACCTATTTTCTATATAATCATGTATATGAAATCCTGTTACCTCAGTTCATAATTTGGAAAATGGTCATTTTCTTTCCCTAACTGCAGAAATTGCCATACTGAATGCAGTAAAATTGCGAGGATATTTGTAAAGTGACATATATGATTTATGATGCATAAAATGGGCCTTAGGTTTTTGTTATAGTAGAAAATATTAGGAGAAAGGTTTGTATAATCAGTCTTTATTGTTTTTTTTCACAGGATTATGGTACTTAAGGGCAGATTTATGGATTGTGTATGAATTCCCATTGTACAACAAAAATACTTTCTGATATTAAGTAATTTAGATTGACAAGAGCTGTTTTACCCATTTACATGTGGTTCTCTATCCTACCTATTTAAGTTTAGGGACATGGTTTAGTGGTGGACTTGGTAGCGATAGGTTAACAGTTGGACTGGATGATCTTAAAGGTCTCTTCCAACATAAACGATTCTATGATTCTAAGTTTCTTAGGTCTTGCATGTTTACTGGTTGTACGTGTTTGCACTAATCCATTGCCCTAGGCACTATGCATTTGCGTTCACCTACAAAGTGCAAAGTAAGTATAGAACATTCCTATTTAGGTTTGTAGGACCTATGGTCCCCTCAGCACAAATGCACCGATGCTCAAAACCTACTGTTGTCCAGCATTCAGTGGCGATACCATGCCTCACGTTGCATTGCGTGGAAAAGGGGAAGTTTTTTCAATAGTATGTCACTGTTTCTGTTGGTATAGCACGGGATTTGCTTCAGCTTTAACTACAGAGATGAAAGACAGAAAAGCCCAGTTCGAGGAACTGTATGCATTCAAGCTCCTCATTTAAATCTGCCACTTCTCATTAAGCCAAACTGCGTGACAATCGGTAGCAAATGATAAGGAAATTCATTGCCATACTGTCTATCGCTATGGACTTTGCCAGAAGTCATTTGTCTCTTAACTGTCTAATAATTTGTAAAGGGTGATAAAGCTGTGTTGGAGAACTCTGTGGATGTGCCACATTATAGTTCTGTGCTAGAGATGATTTACTCCGCTTGTCATACTGGAGTACTGTTACGATACAATACCCAAGTCACTGCTACAGCATACGTAAGCACCTACATCATATGGTGCGGTATAATTACAATATGTAACTTCTGGAAGCATCTGTGCAGTTATATACTGAAATGAGGTCCTGTCTTCATCCCCAACTTTTACTAAATTCAACTGTTGGCACTGCAAGGGTTGAGAATCAGGATCTCAGCGATCCAGTGATGGTATCAGAAGCAAGCTTTGCGCTCAGGTCCCGTACCCTTCAGCCTGCTGGCTACCGTGTGCTTTCATGGGGGATTTTAGCTTTGCTGAAAGTTGTCCAGTGACATTATGTGTGGTTGTGGTTGCGCGCGATACAGTTGATGAACAGACATTGTTTGTTGGCTGAGCTCGCTAGCAATAAAACTCTGCAGCTGATCTGCTTTGTCCTCAGCCTGCAGAGACAGGAAATAGTTGCATATGGCTTTCTGGAATAAAAAGAAAACGAGGCCCTCAAGTTATAAATGAACAAAGTCCAAAGCACCCACAAAACTCTTAAAGAGAAATAGCAGTATTTGGCTCAGGTCAAAAAAAAAAAGAGATGATAATTTATTTGGCGAGATCTTCCAAAGTGTGTGGTGTTGTTCTTGTTTGCTGCCTAGCAACGAGGCCAGCTTTAGGAGTAGGAAAGTACGTTCCTGTCTAATCTATCAAGAATAGCTCTCTACAGAAAAAGAAATAATTATAATCCTTAGTAATAAATTATTAATTGTTATTAATTATTGTAATAAATTGCTTTCTGCTAAAATTAGTAAATTGACAAATGATGAAGCCTATACAGGGAGAGTAGCAAAAAGTTTATTTTCTAGTGAAGGCAGGAAAAGTTGCCTGGAAGCACGCAGTTCCCATACTGACTAGGATTAATATACTGCTATAACAGACATGAGCTAGATGTTGAATGTGGAAGGTGGTCTTTTTATAATTTGTTTAAATTACAGGTTATGTAAATAAATGGAAATGCATTATCTAGTCTCGTACTTCAGTACTTTTTCCACAAGGGTGCAGGGTTATTGTTGCAGTTGAAAAACTTCTTAGATGTCCCTGGATATTCAGGTTAGAAGATTCAGAACTAAAATATTGCTTGGTCTTACAGATGCACTTACTGCTTATCATTCTGTTGTGTGGGTTTTTTTGGTTGTTGTTGGTTGTTTTTTTTTTTTTTTTCAGGTCATTAGAAGAGAAGGTTTTTACTTAATGTATTAGTAATTCCCCATGTGCAGTTCCATATTTCAGTTCCTGGAACTTCTTCTCTCACAACAGAAATGCTCCCATTTCTGAGTTTTCAAGCTGCAGCTACATGTATCAGGTGGAGCCAAATAATGGGATTTGTGTTGAGTCCTGTGGTATCTTCTAAAATTTTCCTTGTGAGCCAGTTCTACATAAGTTTTATAGCAGGCTCATAGTTTAGGCAGCTAAGCATAGATATGGGTGGCTAACTGTAAGTGTTCACATTTGACTGTGTTGGCAATGATAAAGAATACTGTCCGTTTTAAGCATATATGTTTTCTAGGCTGTGCTGTACAGAAGAGAGCTGCCATTTATTCTAATGCAAGTGCTTCCTTTTTTTTTAATCTTGTAAATACTATCACAGGGAAATCTATAAACTGCACTTAGTTCCATGCATTTTTTCAGTAGTAAATTTAACATTGCAGTATTGCTGCAAGTAGACAGAAGGCTTTTCCTGATAACAGATGGGGAGGATCTTGACCTATTCTTTGTCAAATATCATGTGAGTCAGGCTACCTGATTGCCATCAGGCTGCGTGCCTGGGTGGGCGCCAGGGTGGTCAGGTAGGGTATAACAATAGCCATTCATCACGCCCAGCCTGTCTCTCCCCTCCATCAGTAAGATAAAATGATCTAATATAATCAACTCTACAGGGAGACACAAGGCTTGCTGGTGTTTTGTTCTTGGAGGAGAACCTTGTAAAAACAAACACACACATCCACAAACAGGCCAGGAAACATCTCACAACATTTTCAACGCGGTAACTGATAGCAGTCATATTCAGCGACTAAATTGCTTTGGGGCTCTTCTATGTTTTTTTGCCTCCCTCTGTAGAGGTGTCATCAGGAAAAAAAAAAAAAAAGTAGAGGTGGTTTTTTGTTTGTTTGCTTATTGCTGTACTTCTGCTGTAACAGATAATGACGTGGCAATGAGAATGATGCCACATGGCTTCTGCTATCGATGGTGACAGAAATGAACAGAAACAGGGCAGGTAACAGGGAAACAAAGTAAGATAGTAGGAGCCTAGACTAATTCTAGCAAAGATTACTGTTTGGATTAAATAGATTCTGGATATTTTTCTCTCTGGTGTTTCTGGCAAATTTTTCATTAGGTGTTAGCTGCCTGTTATGTTTACTCTGCTCGTGGGGACTTGCAGCACCCCTGTTCGTACATGTGTGCAAAGGCCTGTGTCCAGTCAGTCTAACAGGAAACTGCACTTCTTTTCACAATGCGGGTGGTGAAGCACTGGAACAGGTTGCCCAGAGAGGTAGTAGAAGCCCCATCCCTGGAAGCATTCAAGGTCAAGCTGGACGGGGCTCTGAGCAACCTGATCTAGTGAGGTTGTCCCTGCTCATGGCAGGGGGGTTGGACTAGATGGCCTTTAAAGGTCCCTTCCAACCCAAACGATTCTATGATTCTATGATTATCTGAAATGAAGAAGATTAATGTAGGCCCACCTTATCTCAGTAGTCGTAGTTTGATGCCCAGAAGTCCTGAACCGTCCTGCAGGCCTTATCCTACTATGTGAGCAGATTTTTTTCATAGAGAGACACTGAGAGAAAAGCTGCCATGAAGGATTTATAATCCATGCAGACAGTCAAAGGAAAGAAAGAGTTATCTTGCATGTTTTACACTCTGTGAACACAGGACTATCAGGTTTAGTGAATTCAGCAGCAGTGGTTTAAGTGTTACCCTCCCCAGCTGTCTGCCATATGGGTGAATACCACACGGTAGCCTGGATGGCAAAATGGGGTTTTCTACTTTGAGTGGTGGAACACGCAAATATTTTGTCTGAGGACTCCTTATTAGTTATGTATGGAAACGAGAGCAGTAAAAGAGCTCTCTCTGTCCCGTATTTTTATTAGTAGGACATGTATGAACTCTGCTCTATTTTTTTTTTTCCCCAAATTCAATTTGTTTTTTTATTTTATACCACATTTCATCTTCATACTGACAAAATAAAACAGGGCTAAATTTGGTTCATTTAGGATAGTTCACAGAACACACTACCTTGTACTGTAGCTTTTTCTTAAAAATGAAAACATTCAGAAAGCAAATAGAGCATTTCCATGTGAAAAGTGTATACGCTGACTGCATGTGTCAGTGTGGTTTCTTTGGCATCTGTGGAGCTTTGGCCATTTAGGCCATCCAAGAAGTGGATGTAAATCTTTCTGTCTTTTTTTTTTTTTTTTCTTCCATTTTGAAAAGGAGTGGGAAACACATGGGAGGGACTCAAACAACCGAACGTTTGCTATGTCTAAATTTAATTTCCAAGGCTTTGACTGCAGTTCTTATCTCTTCATAATGTTTTAATAAATTCAAGGATTTTAAGGCCACTGGGTACCACTGCGATAATCTGTTATAATTTTCCACATAACAGCTGCCAGATAATTTTATCTACATCAAGTCCATAATTTCTAATTTTGTTCAGCTCTAGGGTTGTTCCTGTTGAAATTAAAGAAAAAAATTGCCCTTGATTTGAGAACATCATCTGGATGACGGTTTATAAACCTTGGCCTTACTTTCATTCTGTAGAGCAATAAAAGTACTGAATACATCTTGAGAGTGCTTTATGCTTGCTTTGTTTCTGTTAGACAGTTTTGTTATACTTTAATACCCAGATCGTATTTGTATCAACACCTAAAATTAAGGTGTGTTCTATATTTTTGGTGCTGTGTTTATGAGAAATCATCCAAGTATGCAGGAAGTTGAAAATTTTGGTTGAATGGCAGTGGAGGGGGAGAAGGATAAGAAAAATTTTTGGCCAAGTATACTGCAAATAACCCCTCTTTATATGTAGAAAATAATCATTTGGGAACTTCCCTCCTTGCTGGTAAAATGTTAATAAGACATATTTTTATGTTGACATTAAAGGATTTAAAATGCAAGGTGTAATGAAAACTAATAGGATTTTTTTTTTTTTAATATTTAATCCAAACCTGAATATTTTATACTATTTTAATTTTCAAGTGTTTAAACTGAAGTAAATTTGGCCTTGAAACAATGCTTCAGTTTTTTACATTTTGAAAATATTGCAGCAGAACTTTGACATCTTCCCCTTTTTGAATCAAATAATTTGCCAAAGTGGATGCAAATTTGAAAAATGCTGATCAAAAGTTGACACCCCCCCCCCAAAGATCCATCTGCATTTGTTTGAGGAGCTGAATTGCTTCCAAAAAACTTCTAATGATACTACTTTACAGCCTGTAATCAACATTGCAATGTATATTTAAGGTACTAGTATTTGAAGTGATTTATTTAAGATGGCCACAATTCTAAATATATTTATATCTAACTCAGAATTTTAATTCTGGGGTTATGGTTTTGACAGTTATTTTTTAATTTTATTGCTTTGAGGATTTTAAGTCTTCAGGTCAGAGATGTTGCTCTTTGAACAGAGGGTACACTCAGTTTATGTGCTTTTCAGTAGAGCTGCAGATAGTTTTCTTCTCTGGGGTGTCGATAATACGAGTACTCTTTAACCCGTTTCTGTTGAGCTGGGCTTGGTTGACTTAGAGAGCACGAAGGCATTGATTTGCTTACATTTTCTCAGGTGCAAAAGGAAAAATCCCACTCTCCTGTTTCCCAGGCACTTCTCCTGCTGACAGCCTGCAGTTCACTGCTGTCTTGAGCTGTTTATTTTCAAACTAGGTTATTTTGTTAGCTTTGCAGCCAGTTGCAACCCCACAAAGAGCTGTATTGGTGCAGATGGGGTTAGCAGAGGGACAGGTGAGGTTTGGCCGAGAGGGAAGCGGTGCTGCCACTCGCCCGGTCGAGGGCATCGGAGCTGGTGTGGGAGCGGTGATGGGGCCAAGGTGAGCCCCGCAGGCTGCCAGGAGAGAACATTTCCTCACTGCCTCATGGAAAGTGGGTTAAGGCTGGTGTGTTTTAGCAAATGTGGATAGACCTGTATTTTCCACTGAGGTATTGTGTAGATGCTGGCAAATAATACAGTACAACTGACTTAGGTAACTGTATTAATGAAAGCTGGAGTACAGCTGTTTTAGCTATCAAGTTCATTTTCAGCAATGCGTGTTGTAAGGGTTGGTTCAATTCAAGTGGACCATATGGAAAGCTGTAACTTCCTTCTTTCCGCTGGAAAAGTTCATAGGAATTCCTGTTGTACAAAATCCTCGCTTATGTTCTGCCGATGTTTTCGTGTGCTTAGTACTTCCCTTACTATCAAATACCAGACCTATAAAATACTGTCACATTTACAAGGCTGTTATGTATTGGAATATTATTTTTTCATAACAAGTTAGTTATTAAAAGATTTTATATTTGCTGCTGCTAGATTTGTATTCACTTTCTGCAATACTAAAACAACATTAGAACTGTATATTGTAGACGACGAAGCAATTTTGGCAAAAATTTTCTACTAGATAATCTGTTTATACAGGGCTTGTTATCCTAAGTGACTCTAACGGCACGCTGCTGACCACGTGGAGATCCAGGGGAGATTGCTCCTGCTGTGGGAAATCCAATGTTCCTCAGTGTCTCTGCAGTAGGACAGTTCTGTCTGGCTGTGATGGGCAGATGGCACCATCATTTTTTTGCCAGTGAGAACTTATGGAGCTAAATTCAGTCCTATAGGAAGCAGGCGTAACTTCTTCACTGAAGGACTTGGTCAGTTTTTGCCTTATAACATCTGGTCTGAATCTGGCCTCTTGTGATAGAATGAAATCTGAGGTAGAAATAGAAAGGCAGTTCAGAGAAAATGTCAGAGCTGAGTCTCTAACCTGAACAAGAATGATAAATAAAGATTTTATTAAATAATTTTAAAAAAGGAGGTTTTAATAAAATGTTTTTGCAAAGGTTTGGAAATATTTGCTGGTCTAATTTTTAGCATACTTCTACCAATTTATATTGCAGCCTCTTTGTTCTAGGGTTGATTTTAGAAAAAAAATGCTTATGAGATACTTAGGAGGGAGTCCAATTTTACAATTTAAACCTTGTTAGAAGTTGTCAATACAGACGCGTGGTTCAGATTCAGAAGCTGATATACACTTGAACTTCTGGGCCTGTGCCAGATAAATTCTTCTTATTCCTGCAAGATTAATATATTCAAATGTCTATAACCAGGTTAGGTGCTGACAGTGAGGACTGTCTATAAAAGAAAGCAGAGAGAGGCAGAAGAGTATCTGACTCACAAGATGCTTCATAGCCGCTGCTGCATTGCTGTAGGGTGGATTAAGCCGTGCCGGTGTTGGGGACAGCCCGGCTGTGTGGGGCTGCTGGTGGGCTGGGGAGCGGCTCCAGCTCATCGGCAGGGTGCAGGGAAGATGGAGCCAGATGAGAGGCAGCAGGCACAGACGGCAACAAGGGAAAATCCTGTGAGATATTAAGAGAAAGAATCTTGGTGAGAAGAGCCAGGCGTTAGCACGGGTGCTCACAGAGGTGGTAGAGTCTCCATCTGCGTAAATACTCAGAACTCCACCGAACAGGTGCCTTTTCCAATCTCAATTGTTCTCTGATTCTGCGTTTTGAATGGCCGGCTTTCACAGCATTAATTTTTCTTTTTCTCTCCTCACGGTGCTAGCATGGTCATATGGGAAATCTTTGATGCCCACCAATGTAGGCAGTAAGGTATCACAAATAGTTTCAAGCAAAAGAGGGAAAATATACATTTTTATACATATACATAATTCTATATACAAGTGTTTAAAGTGGCAGTTTATGTTCACCAAATCAATGCTCAAGACACAAAAAATCCTGAGTACTCAGTTTGATCAGGATTATTAGCCTTTTGTTTTAGGTAGGCCTTGTGTATCTCTCGTGCAGTTCAGCAGCTGGTGTGCATGGCTGGTAATGCAAAAATACATTATGTTCAGGATGAGATTTACTGCATGGTGCATTTTGGGCAACTTTGGGTATGCCACGTTTCTGGTTTGTGATGAATCACGTTTCGTAATAGTACTGGTTGGAAAGAAAAGGAGAAAGAGGTAACGAGAACAACAGGATGTGAGTGCTTAGGTCATTTTTAAAGTGTGATGCAGTCTGAATTTAATTCATAATGTTCATTTTCACTGTTCCATAAGAAAAATAGATCACAGTTATGATCTGGTTTGAAATGGGCTTCAGTCGATCAGGTGGATATAATGATATAAAACTGAAATAAAGAAAGTGATAACATTCATCAAGAGAAGAAGGAATTGAGTTTACGGGGAATGCAGTCTGCCCTCTAGCTCAGGCACTTAATCTTGAAGGGCATTTTTTTGATGTGGTGTGATTGCTAATGTAAGTCACAGCAGCATCCATTAGCTTTGTTTGGAAACTGTGAAAGATGCATGAAATTCAAATCCAGATGCAGAATGGTCAAGAACTTTGATTCATTCTTCTATTTAAGAAACATAATAAATATCACTTGTAAACCTTGGATGTTGGATTGGAGTTTATCTCAACAAGTCTGGTGTGCTGATTCTGATCCAACTTCAGCACAAATAAACAGGCAAACTATGTACATTTTGCGATTTGCGCTGATTGTAAACCCATAGTTTTGTATGTTTTCAAATGAAACTCATTCAACGAAAGCACGATCTAGAAATTAAGGGTGCACCATATGCCATTATGAGATATTTCTGTTCCCTGCTTAATGTGCAACATTGGTGAAGGGGTTAACACATAAAGAGATACTGCTTTCGTGGGCAGAAGAAGGTGTCCTTGGGACAGGAATGGTTCAAGGGAGAGTGATGATTTGCCAGTGGGAGCTTTTGATGATGCAGTGCTTTTAACATATCTTTTTTGGAGGGTTTTGGCAGAAGACTCTCTTCTGGCATCTGACAGTGCAGGAGTTCTTTCCCTCCTGCTGGCAAGCGCTGTTTCACTTACACTTAGTCAAATTAATGTCTTCCATTTAATACAGTGAGCTGGTTTTGTAATTCCTCTCTTGAAGTCTTTAATAGTAGTACTATAAACAACAGAAAAACCCCAGAATTTGTCCCAAGGACTGATTTGAAAACCAAAATAGAGACAAATAAAGGTGAAGACAACCTTTGTGACCATTCAGACTTTCTTCCTGTACCAACGGTAATTTTCTTCTTGCAGGACATTGCGTTTTCTTGCCTTTTCGTTCACTAGTGCGGTACTGTGGCCAGCTTTCACAGGGCAGTAATTATGTTTGAGTGAAGTGTTTGCTTGTGCATGTATCATGAAGCCCCTCGCTAACACTGATGCAGACATAGTTGAGTTAAAACATAATTATTATCTTCTTTCATTGCAAAAACACAACAGTTTCCAGTTACTGCTTACAAATACCAAAGCACAGCAGAGGCTGCAATTTACTTTAGGAATCATTTCCATTATCAATGAATCATCTCTTTTTTTATTAGATGAGAAAGGCAGGCATGCCAAGTCCCAGAGCACTAGCACATTACAGAAAACTTGTAATAAATATGTGTACTTTTCCACTGAAGTACTTGGTGAATCTCTTTGCAGAACAGATTACCAAATTATTGAAAATATCATAGCCGATAAATTCCCACTTTCTCATGATATATTAAGTGATTAAACTTCTCAAATTCTATCTAGAGCAGTTGCTGACTCTTTTTCTAAATGAAATTTAAAATCATATATTATTTCAGCCTGGAAAAGCAACAATGGAAAATGTGATCAGAAATGAAGTTGTGTGCGCTGCATATCAGATACAAATCCCACTGTAATAATAAAATATTTGATGTAGAAGTGACATCTGCCATTCCCTCCATAACAAGGCTCCCCGTTACTCCTGTCACAGTAGGTGGAGCCAAGTTTAAATAAGAGCCATTTATTAAGCGAAATGGCTACTAATCACAGCCAAATAGATTTCCTATTCAACTTTGTATCCTTTATTTTCCAGGGAGCACAGCTTGCCTGGTTTGTCTGCAAAGATGTCTGAATAATAAACCATAAGTAACTGTATGGATTTTTATCTACTTTTCAGCTGTGAATAAACAGGTTTGCCTAATGAAAAATTGGTCAGTCTTAAATTTAGCAGCAACAAGGAATGGAAAAAATAACAACTTAAAAGCAGATTTTTATTTGCTTTCATCATAAATAAATTCACAGCAAGTGGAATTAAGTTATTGAGGAAACATTGTGGCATGAAAGCTTAAGGCAAGTTAAGGAATGAAGTTTCAGATTGTATAAGGTACAAGCTATTTTATTACTCAAGATTTTACATGAACGGCATAAACATCTAATGTTTTTCAAATGCTAACAGTAACATAATACATGATTTCATCTAGTCCTTTTCCGTGCACTATATGCATTATTACATATGCCTGATTTCCATGCCAGTTACTTTAGGAATTATCCTTGTTCAGTTCCTTGCCCCTCCAGCTACAGCACACTGATATAATACCTTATATGCTCCGTTGTTAAAAACGGTATTTTAGTTGAATATAAATAAATGAACAGCATTTCTAATAAGAGATGTAGGAATTCTCTTACTTTGGAAACGTGATCTGAATAAATATGTGGACTAGGAAAATAAACACAACTCCTGTCTCTTACCTTGTTGTGTAAACTGTTAGAGTCCTTCCTGGTCTTCTCAAGTGACCGATGTCATATACTTGACCAGCAGATGCTAAGGTTAGCTATGATCTGTGAAATGATACTGCCTTTTGCTTTCTGTGTGTGAGAATTGCCAGGATCTCTAAGGAAAATAAATTTCTAAAAATTTCCCATACAAATTTTGAGTCAAAACCAATCTCTAGAATATCTAAATAGATACTTCTCTTCTGAAAACTAATGATTTTTTTGCCTTTATCTATTCCCTTGTATCTGGCTACATATTCCTTCCTTTGTGCTAGAAACAATGTGTGTATGGCCACATAGTCAGCTGGATTACAAAAACCACCCAGATGAACTAACTAAAAGAAAAAAAGCTAAGAAAAAAAATTCAGCTGCACTGTGGGTCTTAAAGTGGTCTAGCTAAGTGTAAAGCTGAAACTTGGGACTTTTGATGCATTATCTCAGATGCTCTATCACAGCCTCAGGATCTTGTAGTGGAGGCTGATTGACCTTATTAAAGTTCTTTTTTTTCTTGAAGATGAAATTATGTGTCTTTCAAAAGAGTTGAAATCACCACAAATAGATTAGGGCAGAACAGATTGGTTCATCTAAATCAGGTTTTTCCAGATTATACAACTAACCTCATTTGAAATGACTGAGTGATCTAGAGAAAGGTAAGGTCGAATTCCCAAAAATATTCTCCTTTGCAACACATTCTTTGCGCTTTACCATAAAACCCCCCAACAACGTCCTCCCCAAATGGTCCAAGTCTAAGAAGGGATTAAGACGTCATTAAACAAAATTACTCGTCAGAGCACAAGCCCATCTTTTTCTTCCTTTGGAGGTCACCCAGCCAATCTGGCTCTCCAGTGCTTCCGTGCTTTGTCTCAAAGCCCAGCTGCTGTGTGAGCTCTGTCAGCTGAGGCCCCTGTGGCTGATGTGCCTCCACCACAGTCGCGAGTCCCCCCAGTGCTCATCGTGGTGCTCGTGGGCCATTCCAGCACACACTGAAGTGAATTTGGACAAGTAATGCAAACAGTGAATTCCCATTTTTATTTATTCACATTATTTATACCACTTCATGGACATTCTATGTATTGTTCTTTAAGTACCCATTTGGAACAAATAAACATTTTGTTTGTTTAAACATTTTTGTTTACTAAGTTACAATTCAAGCTTCTGACTGGCCCAGCTGGAGAGATCCTGGCTATTGAGTTTCTCGAGAATTCCTCATTAGAGCTGATGACTTTTCAGCTGCTAAAGCAAGGGAAACCTCAGAATAAGTATTTTTTTCCTCAAAGTCCTCAAGTTTCATTGCGATATCAGCTTGGATAGTGCATGTGTTCAGGTTAGCAAACTTGAAGGCAAGGTGATATATTAAAGATTAATCATAATTTACAGCAGCCTTCTGAACTGCTCTTGCAATGGTGAAGGATTTGGAAAAAGTGGGACTAGTGGGAAGGTAGATATGATCTATTTCTCTTTTTGTCTAGCTTATGTGCCCTGCTTCATGCCTATCCACTTTCAGGGATAGAATCTCACCTCCAGATTTAAACTGGAGCGGTTGCATGTTCCAACTGTTACTAAGTAATTTCAGGAGACAATGATTTATTTCAAATCGGGAAGATTTTCATCCCTTCTACCCCCCAGCTGCAAATTCCCAACCTGATTGCCAGTTAACAGCCTGTCTGACTGGAAATAAACAAGTGAAGGAGCTTTCTTCAGCAGCTGTAAATGTTTTAGTGCTGGTTCTTGTACATGTTTTTTCTTGAATATGAGCAGCTTATTTATTATAAGTCTTATTTTTCTAGGTCATTAACGTTGCATGATAATTGTCTTAAGGAATTAAAAACAAATCTTTGGAAAAATTAAGGCTTAATAAAAACATAGTGAATAAATTTACTTACAGTAAGATTTGTCAAGGATAGAGGCTAGAAAATCGAACAAAGAGGGGTCATAACTAGACTCTCAACTTTGGCCTGGGTAAACTGCTTCTGTCCCTCTATCTACAGAAATACCAGGCTTCATCTCTGAAGTGTTTTGAGATCCTTGAAAAATGCTCAGTGAGGACTAGATATCATTATTTCAATAACTTTTAGGTTATACAAATCTCATCAAATGGGAATAATATTGACCTTACTTCTAGAGGGTCCGTGAAGTTCAATATTTTCTCTCTTCTTTGTATCCCTCTTTGGGGAAAGGTCCTGTGCAAGAGCAAAATGTTGTTACTGTCATAGTGTATCGGGAATCTCTAAGGCTTCATTGCCAGCACTCCTCGGGGACCTATGCGTCCCTTATTGCTGAAGCAGAATAGCAGTTTGTTACCGACTCCCTGAAAACTGAAGCCTTCTACCTTTGTTATTCTTGCTCCAAATTTTCTGTTGCTTAGTATATTAGAAAGCATGATGTAGGGGAGAGAAATTGTGGGCTTTTAGCTGCATGTCTGAGGAACAGTAGTTCCATAGTGAGGATGGTAATGCATTTACTTTAACTGATAGTGTTGTGTGTGGACACATGTACGTTGGCTTAAGTCTGTTCTATATCTGTTCATCTTGCACCTGCTAAATTGCAGAAAGCAAAAGGCCCCTACAAACACTAAATATGTATAAGAGAAAATAAACCGTGAACTTGTTCTGTTAATGGGCTCCACATGTTCTCAGATCTGCCTTCACATTTTGTCTATTTTTTCCCCTAATCAGCAATTTGAGAATTGCACAGCAAATTAGGATAAGAGCTTTCAATAACCATAACGAAACATGAAACAATTATGACAATGAGATGCCTTTGAATCCCCTTGGATTCAGAAAGAATGGGAGAAAACTAATTTCCTGAAGACTTTTTCCAATCATTCTGCATAATCTCTGCTAAACCTTGCTCTTATTCCCATAGGATAACTTTCCCAGTCAGCACATCTGCAGAGGTGTGTGGTTACTATGCTGTGCTACAGCCCAGAGCCACCTTCAGCTGTGACTTCTACTTCATCTTGCCCAATTTAACTACCTCCAACTACAGAAGGCTAATAAGGAGCAGGTTGCCATAAGTTTTTAAAGAAACGGCAGGAAACATCTTAATGCAACTGTCAGTCTGCGCACGTACTGTAGGCGCTTAGTCTCCCTGATAGCCTGGAGCTTAAAAGCACTGTTCTTTGCCAAGGAAGAGGCGGCTATCTTCAATCTGGCATCTGAAAATGACAAAGAGATCTATCAAACAGAATTAGGAGCACAGATCCTTCCTGTTCTGTTTAGCTTTGTAATTCAATCTGAGTCAAACCAGAGGCCTGGCCTGAGGAGAAGTGCTCCTTCAAATCTAATGAAGCAGTCCTCCGATTTACCATCATGCAAACATTAATATGTAAACTTCCTATGTATATAAAAGATATAAAGGCATATTGTATATGACAGGATATATTTATCAAGGTATGCTAACTCTGAAGCTCTCTTTCCACTGGATGATTCTTCACACTCTCTGTAGGCTTCTGCAACTACCTTTCCATTTGTCCTTTCCATGCTGCTCAAGATCCTGACTGAATTTCCACCCTATGCCTAGATATATTCCTGAAAAGAGACTTAGAAATTTCACAGAGAGTTTGTGAAAAACTTCTCTGAACTGCTAGTAGCACAGAAGATTTGAAAAGTCTGCTTATCGCTTCATTGATTTTTGTCGTGACCGTTCTGTTTATATGCTTTTGTCTAGGGAACAAGTGTAATGTTGTATGTTCCCAGCTTGATAAGATGCTCTGAAAGTACAGCGACAACATGCGCGTGCGTGAGATATGCTAGGTAAAGATGTAAGAGAATGTGTGTATGTGAAGGAGGAACTCAGAATTCCCCACCTCTGCCTAACTTTTCTACCATGCTCTATTCTTCTTCCTGGAACGTTGGTTCATACCTGCTGTGCAGTGCTGGTATAATTGAGAATGTGTTTATGCTACATATTTACTTAAGAGACTAGAAGTACTGTTATTGGGATAAAGCATTTAACAGCTTCCCCTAAAATGGCTCATGCAAAAATTCATTGACGGAGGATATCTTCATCTGACTTTAGTTGCTTTATTTTTCATTCTGCCTTGCTTCTCTTCCACCCTTGTTTGTCTGCATTGTGTCTGACATCTTGATTGTAAGTTCTCTGGTAGAAGCTCTCTGTCATTTATCTGTCTAGCACGTCACAAAAAGAACCTAACCTCTGTTGGGTTTTCTGGGTGAAACTGTTAAAAACATTGAAATCCTTCTGAGGAATAGTTTTGAGCCTTTATTATTCTGTGAATTTTTGATAATAAAAATGGCAGTGTGTAAAAAGTAGTATGTTTCTCTTGTTACAGTTCAAGATCTGTTAAAAGATCAACTAAGGAACAGAAGCCTAAACATGAATGACTTCCTCCTGTGGACCCATTTAGAAGGTAAAACTTTTTATCAGGGCTTTTGGGTTTGTCTCTGTTTACTACACAAGACAGTTTTAAAAATGAAGACGTAAAAAGCCATGAAAGATACAGAAACATTCCTAAATGTTCCATAGCAATATAATGGAAATGATAACAAACAATATAGTAGAAATGCTTTTTTAAAACAAAACAAAACAAAACTGTTGTGAATGCCTTCTAAAAAGGGAATCATTTGGCTGAAATAGTCTGGTAGAATCTACTTAGAGTTGTGCATTCTCAAGAGAAACACAGTTTAATTGTTCGTTTTCCCCCAAAATTCAGTATTGGCATAAAGCCTTAAAAACATACCCAAGCTAACGTACAAATCTCAGCCTTTGGGCCATTTTAGTTTGAAAATCAAATTTTGCTGTGGGGATTTTTTGAAAAAACTAAGTTCAGGCTATATCGCCTGAGGCATGTATTCCATTCCCTACTTTAACCTCTGCTAGTTTCCAAAATCCTTGGGAAACGCTGAAAACTGAGTTTCCACTTGGAATGGAACTGGGCAAATAGCACAAGCAATGAAGTCTAGCATACTAGTGCATTCATTTAGTGCAAACTTTCATATTTCTTTGGTTCACCTGTGGCTGTCTTTCACAGCTTCACTTTTTTCATCTAATATAAGAGCTATTAAAAAACTAGGATGCACAAATGAGGTAATGTGAGTTAATTTAATTTCTTTAGTAGAGAACACAGATAGCAATAGAATATTCCTTTTCATCTGTGATGGGGGGAAATTCTGGGATTCTCTTTTTTACCCACGTCATTTTACCAAGTAATTTTCCAGTAATTCAGGAGCTGGCAGCAATGAAAGGCTGCAGCAGGAGCAGCATGGTGCTCTGACAGCTGGATGACTCCAGTATAGGCAGCAGGCCAGTAAAGGCCAACTGCATTGCAAAAGTGACCTGATTACTCTCCTGAATGGGAACAGCAGGCTGGTCTTTCCTCTGTAGATTGCTATCACCCTGGTGTGATATACAAACCACTCCACATGCCTTTGCATCCCCGGTTTTCTTCCGTGCTGCTCACGCCTGTATAGGCATGTACTGACTAAGCTACCTAGAAGTTTGGTATGTTTGGGGCTGTGCCGACTTCCCAAATAATTCTTTTGCTCAGGTCATTAGCCTGACTCCTGGAAACAGAGTGAGAGATAGCAGCTAAAAAGAAAACTGTTTAACCCTTTTTCTGTGCTGGAGTTTTCTTTGGAGATTGCTTTTGCAATTTGAAGTAAATGTTAGAGTGCTGTGGTGTTTGACTCTTAGCATTTTCTAGCAGTTTACTCTATGGGGTGTATATATACAGATCATTTCTTCCTCACAGGTGCAGAAGGCAACAGAGCTGTGATTGCACTGAAACTGTGATTCATGTTATCAAAACACTGCACAAGGAATCACAGCTCATTTCCTTTTGCTTCCCTGGATGGATTAGATCTCTTAGTTGTTTTGTATTCTACAGTGTTTCTGCCAGGAACTATTTCTTCTTATGTTTCTACATATGCCTTACATGCAAATCTGGCTCAATGAGACCTGCATGTCAGCAGTAGATTCTAAGCATGCGCGTGTTTTAAAAGAAATTGTAATTGGGGGTGATATGCCCCCAGCACAACAGCCTGCTGCCCATCTTTGAGGTGGATGACCCTTGTTACTAAATCTGGAACATTTTTAGCATAGCCCTCTTCAGTGTAGGATCAGAAAATGTCTCAGGTTGCTGTTGGCACTTTCATTCCTTATTACAGTTGAAACCAACAACTGTAACAGACCTAGACTGGAGAAATTACTTAATTGACCCAAAGCCCAGAAGCTTTCAGTTTATAGCTAGAGATGGGCTGTTCTGCTATTTGAACGCTTTTATTTTATCATTATGAGAAAGGTGGACACAAGTTGGAAAGAAACACTATGTAACAGAGTAAGACTGCTCAGGGTATAAGCAGCAGATGAGAGAGATGCTTTTCTCTGTCAGTAGATAAATTGACATCATCACTGAAAACAGTGGCAGCTTTAGTAGTGGAACACTGCTCTCAGTCTCAAGCAACGTGCTCAAGTCCAGCACTATGTTGACTTGTTGCTTTCGGACACCACAGAACAACCATTCCAGAAAAAAACCCAAACCTTTTTATCCCCTGTTGTCTTGGGCTAGAACATGTATGCCTATTAGGTAGGAATGATTCATATATAAATAGCAACTCTTCACTGGCAGTAAGGTTGTCAGTGTTTGTTTTTTCTCTGATGTTTGTATGAAAACTGGTGGGGTTTTTTTCCCTTCAGGTGCTTGTAACTTGGCCATATTTGGGGGATTTTTCTGACATAAAACCACAAAACACAGGCTCTGTTCTGCCAAAGTTCAAGTTCCTGCAGAATAAGGGATAACAAAAAATTTCAGTAAGGTTCCCAGGTTCTTGTAAAACACGGACAAAAGCATTGTATTTCTTAATAACCTTGCTCCTGGAAGGGCTGAACTTTCAACAAGAATTGTTGAAGGCAGACATCGGTATGCAATATTCATCCCAGGTGGCAAAGGTATAAAAAGACTGAAACCAGGGGTCGTGCAATAGGAAGTACTGAGCAACCTTAATAATAGGTGGTGCTATCAGACTTGCCTATAAATAATCCATGTTGTCAGGAAACTAATGGATATTCTGCATTCAACATTCCTATAAGAGTCAAGAGTAAGTGGTTCACCCGATTTTCATTATTGATGTGTCTGCAGCTTTGTTTAAATATTCTGCCTGCATTTGGGACAGGGGAAAGCTATAAGAATCCTTTCACCACTGGTGCTCTGTGACAGCCACCTTGCATTTGCACAAACGCTGAAATCCTGTGAGTACGTTTTCAGAACAGCAGTTGCCACAGCTTAGGGAACAGATGCAATCAAAATGTTCTAGACCTTTTTGGGAATAAAAGATCTCCACAAAAGATTGAGAGAATTTGATGTTTATTTCAAAAATAATAAAAAAAAAATGTAGGTGTGGATTTTGCAATTAAAATATTTTTTTAAAATGCAGGGAGAGTTTCTACCACTTGCTGGCAGAGGGGGCTGTGCGTCCATGGTTAGCGGAACATCCTTCAGTCAGGAAACCCAGCAGCGGAGCTGAAGTCACTCCCAACAGTGAGTGTGGTGCACAGTGCAAGGAAGTGAAAAACGCATGACCTAAAAGTGTTTCAGTGGTTTTCATGGGAATAATGGATGCCCTTCTCTAGGACCTAAGGCAGGGGGGAATATTTGAGCTCTTGGATCACTAAAGATATTTACTAATATTTTTTTCATACAAAATATTTGTTAAAATATAGATACAACAGGACAGTGTTGCAAACTAATGGAAAGCAATGGGGTAAGATTTCAGCTGTTGTAAAAGGATAAACAGGAAGTACACATGACAAAAATTTGCTCTGTAATATTAATCTGTTTTTAAGGCAATTACCTGTAGACTTTGGTAGACTTTGATTTTTCAGGCCTAGTCTTGAAGAATGCTGATAAGGGCAATTTGAAAGCAAAAGCCAGATTCTTAAGCTTCTGCTTTAAGATTCCCAGAGGAATGAAAGGTACATCAATGAAACTAGAATAGAATAGTCACTGAACAGTCAGAAGTTCGTCAGGAGAATGCTGTGGAAAGTGAAAAAGTTAATTTGATGTGTGCCTCTATGCGACTTTGGAAATAGAGGAAAAAAAAGATTTTTTTTAAGTGGCAAAAATAAATATATGCTAAGATGTCTAGATAATGAGAGAATGGAGGTGAAACTTGCCATAAACAGCCCTGATTTAGCAAAAAACCCTTGTGAACTTTAGGTTAGCGAGTATTCTCATTTGAACACAGTACTTTGCTTGGGCTTATCTATCCATGCATGCACTCCTTATTTAAGAATAAGCTGGTTCAGTCTGAATTTAAGACTGAAAAGAAATACCAGCACCTTCTATTAGGAAATAAAGTAGTCAGAGAGACTTTAAGTGCCCTTCTGAAGACTTAGGTGGGATTTGCCTGTGCCAAGAGCATCCTGGCTATGCTGCAGCACCAGAGTGCTCAGCGTGAGCTAGTTGCCCAAATATTTTCCTTTCAAGCGTTTCTTCCTCTGCTGCTGATGCGTGGTCTACTGAGGCTCAAGTGTGCTTAGGTGTGTGTGCAGGATACTGTAGTCACAGCAGGGGTGGTGTAATTAGGCTGTTCTTGGCTAGCAACGGGACTACTGCAGTTTGAAAATAAGCACTATTGAATTTATGTAGTGTTCACATTTCAGAAGTAAGATATAAGGTCTATACATTCAAATACACAGTCTGTATTTCTTCTACGTGGGTTGTAGACTCCCCCTTTCCCACATGTCTACGTCGACTAAAGGCTACAGGGAAACCCACATAATTAAAAGGCACTGAGGTCATGAGCTGGTTATGAGGCAATTTAGGTTTCTTGTGCAGGCCTGCTGGGTCGATGGAGATACAAGTCTGCTTTCGATAGGAACAATGATCTTCTATTGTAAAACATGAAGGAGAAAAACATGATTTAGGAAAGTCTAGTGCCTCACTGAGGCTTAATTGGATTTTCAGAGATGTATATAGCATTCTGTTTCACTTCAGGATGCACAGGGTTGATCCTGTCACTACTGAAGTATTACATCTGAGATGTATCACAGTTGAAGTAGCATCCTAGTTGAAAATAACATCTGAGTAAACATTTACTCAACTGAGAAACTAAACTGTGGAAAATACTGCTTGAAAAGCTGTGCATTGCTATGAAATATGACTAGAAAAAAAGAAAATTTCCTGAAATTCCATTTAGCTTCACATCTCCGTGGTTCTCAAAAATCCCACAAGGAGTATGTGCTTGGTAAAAGTGTCAGCTGGCTTTAGGGCGTGAGTGTGTGTGCCACAGCAGATTTTACTTACCTACCTGAGCTAGGACCCATGGTTCTCATGTCATCAATATGTGTTCTTCATCAATCTCTAGAAGCTCTATTGATTACATAGGCAATCTAAGCTGTATTTTGTCTATATCCTATAATGAGTGAAATATCATGAGTAACCACATCTGTGTTTTTGCACAAGATAGGTATGTATAAAAACCACTTTCCTCATTTCTCCTTTGTTTTGGAATTCACTGTGAAGCTTCATTTTGGTATGAAACAAGGCTCAGAAGTTATCAGAGCCTGAGGGTTGTTTCTCTCTTACTCTTGTACTGCTCCATTCTGTCCAACTCCCCTCTTTTGTTGCTGAAGTGCAATAAATGGCCTTTGTGTAACTTAGGACGTGGCACAAAGGCGCCTTAATGTTCCTGTTCTTGGGGAGATGCAGCGTGTGCTACCAATAGGAGAAACTTGCATTTACATTGACATTTTGCTTGCGTTGTTTTTGAATCGGTAAGCCAGTCCTGTTTCATAGATATATGGGAGCAGATCCTTTATTTCTTTATGCCAGCCAATAGTCCAGCGTGATTAGACGAAGTCCCTTGTACAACCTTAGGGATAGGTTAAAATTAATGGGGCAAAAGACACTTATGTTTTTCTGGGGATGGTGTGTATCCATCAGGAAAGGGAGATGGCACTTGCCAGTTGCAGGAGAGTTAAATACTAAATTTTTTTTAAGCGTAGATTTTATGCCCTTAGGTGATCTTTTGTATTATGGCAAACCTAAAACTATTTTTTAAAAATTATTGATTATACAGTAGTCATTAATGGAATTAGAAGGTGCTCCGAGGTTTGGTGTTGAGTCCAGGTGCACAGCATCAGTGAAGCAGAGGGAGAGCTGCTTTGGTCATGCTCTTCTGAGTCACAGCATCTCCAGGTGGATATTCCAGATCCTCAGGGTAGGTTTCAGCCTCATGGGGAAAAATCCTTCCATGCTGGCTTTTTTGGTGTTTGTTTGGTTTTGCTTCCTACAAGATACATCTTCACTGTGAAATGTAAACGTTTTGCAAACAAAATGTTTTCGGAAAAAATAAATATAGGAGAGGCTTTAGCCCCTCCTATTGATTTATTTATTTTACTCTACAGCTTGGCTGAAAGCCTCAAGGCTTCTGGGATCATGTGCTTTGTAGCCCACAAACTCCTGCTGTGCACTGAGCTGGGCTGCTCTGAAAATTGGTGGTAGCACAGCAGTATCTGTGTGACGGGGCTGTCGGAGTGCTGTGCTACTCTGGGGCCTCACAGCTGGGAAGCCCTGGCAGCGACTGGCTGAAACAGCTGTACACCTGCTTGTGATGCTCATTGTTCAAGATTTTTATCACTTTTCTGCCCCAACCTTGCTACTAAGATGTTAAAAAAATATGATAATGCCCTTTGAGATTAATAATAATTACATCAATTTTTGCCATTCAGCAAACATATGGCCCGCTGCTACTTCCACTGGAGTTGTGTGTTTTAGTGTGTGTGCATCCACAAGCAAGTCAGATGCCCAGAGAAAGATGACCTTGGACTTGAATAAGAGTCATAACTTTAATTTGCATTTAACTTTATTTACACATTTTAACAACTTATTTCATCTTTTGTTAATATATTTTAAGAGTATTGTGCAACAGTATCAGAATTGGTGAAAATTTTGTTTCCATGTTTTTTATATGGAAAGCCAATTCAGATTTTAGGTAGTGTGTCACTTACTAGAAGAAACAAAACTTAGTCCTTTCCAGATCAAAACAAATAGCTGAAAGAAAGGAAGTGCAGACTATCCGGAAGGTGAAATTGCATCTCAGGGTTAATTTTTTTAGTTATCAAGGAACCAAATGAGATCAGAGCTTCAGTATTGTTATTACTCATATCCTTTTTGCGTAAATTTCTTCTATTCAAGATTTATATTCTTCCATTTCAAAGTTTTTTACTTTACCTCAATGAACAATGAGTGAAGGACTAAAATGAAGCCAATCAACTCTGACTTGTTGAACTGTTTCTTATGGGCTGAATCTCAAGCTTAACCTAGCATGTGAATCTCAACCTAATGCCAAGTCGTGCGACACATATGCCATGATTAATTTTCTTTCAGTTTTTCTGCATAAGATGCATCTATCAATCTATAGCTCAACTGCTTATATTAATGTTTTATTGAGAGTCAAATGTCACCCACCTATGACAGGCTGTGAATCATGGATTATGATCCATGATTCTGTTCAATGCAGCCTGGTAAAGGACAAAGCAGCAAGCGCTGTATAAGCAGCTGATGCTACTTGAAATAGCGTTACATGGGGTGGTGATGTCCTGACTCTCCTGAATTCTAATGTGCTTCTTCCTACATCTCTGTATGAGGTTAGAGTCCATTGATCTGTTTCTCATTTAATTAACATCTGAATTCCTCTGCAGGTGCAGGATTTGTTTTGATGTACTCCCTTGATCTTGACCCATACCTGAATAATTGAGGATTGGGTAGAATCTTTTATAAATGAGCTAATCATTATACATTAAAACCTATTAGAGTCAATTTGTTTAATTCCCAGTAGAGCTAGTAAAGTCCTTATTTGTGTCAAAATCCTCACAACAAAAGGATTGGCTGTAGCAAAGAAGATAAGCTTCCCCCCCTGCTCCCTCCCTCCTGACAGTACTTTTAAACAATCTCCTATGCAAAGAGGGCTGTGTGGAATTAGTTCTGAGAGCAGGTGTCAGACTTGTCAAGAACTAGCTGAGCATCAATAGTTCGGGTGTGGGGCTTTTTTTTAACCCTTTAAATGAGGCATGATAAATGTTGATACAAAGGTGCTAATGGCAAAATGATTGTAAAAGCATCTTTGCCAATGTTTACAACTCTGTGAGCGGTAGTCCAGCAAAATTAGGGTATTTCAAATCTACAGCAGCATTGGAACAGTCAGTGCCCCATCTGTAACCCTGTCTTCAGAAGACATTGGACCTGCCATACACCCGCAGATAGAGCCTACAAAGCGATGAGTACTACCCTTGCTGAACTCCCTGTGTGCAGGGCACAATGTTAGCCTGTAGGCTCACAAACTGTCTGACTTGCTTGGCACTGTTTAACACAGGAATTGGAAATGATGCTGTAAGATAGCATGCAAAAATTATGTCTAATTTTTTATGACCTTTGTTTTGTTGTTTGAAAAAAGACACTCAAGGGAGGATTAGCATACCTATCATCTGGAACAAACCAGTCGGGGAGTGAAGATTTATGATACGATAACTTTTTGTTGTCTGAAAATTTGGAAGTACAGAGTTAAGGTTCTTGGATTTAGCAAAATCATTGTGGTTTACAGAGGATTCACATTTTCACTAGAGTTGCTAGAGAAGATGTGGTTTAAGTAGATATAGGATGTTATGTAATTGATTGTGTCTCATGGAATTGTGCCCTCTTATCTCACGGTACTCTTGACCAGGATAAAGGTGCAGGTCATTGAAGGGTATATTACTTTTTGTTTAGCTTTAGTGTGAAATGACGAGAAGTGCATATGAGCTCCAAAGTACAACAGATTCTCCTTTTTCATGCTTAGTGTTGAGGTTATGCAAGGCAAGGAGCAAAAGGTCACCTGCGATAGCATTGTATGTATGTCGTGGTCTGCTTGCATCCACTGGAGCTCTTTACAGACAGGACATAAGTTTGTTAAGTCAAGGTTACAGGACTTCTAGAGAATGGATGGAGTAGCAAAGCCTGACAAGATAGATGCAGTTTGCTGGTGTTTACCACTAAGTCTTCCCTAAAAGTAACCCTTGAGACAGCGGTCTTTCCAAACGTGACCTCTACCAATCCCAGTAGTTTTCAGTGCAGCTCTACCGAACTTGTTGCCTTTAGGATGCTTAAGAAAACACACAATAAGATTTAGACTATTTACGGTTTAACTACCCAATTTTGCTACTTTCCCCCTTCAATAGTTGGGAGCTCTTAGCTAGCATCCAAACTTATTCGTGCTACATATGGTCCTTCTGGCAGTTTCAGAGCTACAAATAATCCAACAAACTGGAAGTAGTCTCTAAGTTCTATTCATAGATATTTTCACGTAGTACCTAGTCACGTCTTATGTTTTAAAAGTGCCTGCACATTTAAATGGCCGTTCACCATTTCATTTAAAGCTGTGCTTGCAATCATTCATGGGATACAGAGAAGTAGAAATCATGTTATGGCATGGGATTTTACACAACAAGCAGTAAACAAATTGGGAGTTTTAATTTGTTGGTTTGGGGTTTTTTTTTAGTGCAATGTGAAATAGTTATTAAAGAATGGGTTATCAGTGTATATTGTTGCAAATACAGAAGATTTAGGGATCGGTACCTGATTAACTTTTTATGGGAGAGGATGTTTTCTTTTGCAATATCCAGAACGCACACAAATAATATATGTAGTTGGTTGGATGCAGATTTCAAATGCAAACATTTCTGCCAGTAACCTCGACTCATATATGAAGGAACTAAATTTGTTGAGTGAGATTGGGGTCATTTAGCCTCTGTGTTAATTTATTTCTTGTCCATTGCTAGGCAGACGCTGCCAAGTACAGTGCGTCAGATTGCATAGTGAGGACATGAGATGTTTTATCAGTGTCTGCCTGCCAAACCTATTCCACATAGTATTTTGGGCTGCTTTCAAACTAAAGTTCCTGAGAGAGGGGAGAGAGTCTGGTGCTCTCATCTTCCTCACTGGTGACCTTTTCTGTTGCATGTTTATTAAGAATATTCTTTAAATAAAACCAGAACTTTCCATTAATAACATGCATACAACATTATTTATATTCTAATCCTTTGATAGTATTTAGCCCTGGGCAAAGCTGGAATTTTATAACCTCACTTTCACCAGACAAATGAGTCTTACTGGGATGATGTGAAACAGATTGCTGTTTGTTTTAAGGTGTGAGAGATTATATATTTTCCCCTTATTGAAGTGGACAGTGAAGTAAATAAGAGGAGAGTCGCCTATGTTTAAAAGCATATGCAAGTTGCAGCAAGGCTAATTCCCAGAAAATTATTTTTATCTGTATCAAGATAGGAACAAAACTAGAGCGCTCACTCACTTTGGTGCTCTCTTGTTTTCCTGTATTTATTCAGCTAAAACCTGTGACTTGTATGATGGTTTAAAAGAGAATAGATGTTATAATTTTTGAGGCAAGAACTCTTCAGGATTCACTACGTAATTCCTGTTTATTAGCACTGTGCTGCTATAAACCGTCCATAAAGATAGTGCCTAGTAAATACTTCTCAGCAGTGGGAGAGCAACCTCCACACAAAGAATATTTGTCACAGCTTTGATCCAGGCCTGCAGATGTACCCTCCCTTTGCAGAAGAGGAGAGGGTTGCATTACATATGCATTGCAACAGAGCTGGGCTTCCTCCGTGCAGAGACTGTCACAGATCACGCAGCTCAGAGCGGTTGCTCTAATTCATGTTGAGTTTATGGAGGTCAGCCTGTGACTGAGAATCAGAGGATTTGTCCTGACATTGCACCTTTCCTGTGTTCTCAGCCAGAAGTGGAGCAGAGAAAAATTGCATCTACATTAACTGTAGAAAAATTTTCTGAAGCTGTCCTAGAGGGCACTAAATCAGCTGTGCTATCGATTTTGTAGAAAAGACAGCTGCAAAGCAGATGTAAGGACTTTAATAATCCAAATCATTAGCTTTAAGCTTGAGATAATTTAAACTACTTTTTTGTATACTCAAACAGATGAGCAAACAAGGTGAATTATCTAATGAGCGCACAACTTAGTGCACATCTGTTTTGTGTTACTCTTGAAAGACCTGAACAGGAAGGTGGGCAGGTGAATACAGTGTGCAATTGGTTGAGTTAGCCAGGTAAAAATTTGGTCCCATCATTCTGTTCATCCCAGTTGGAGGAGATGAGAGAAGGGATGGCTTGGAATAACTATAACCCAATGTGTCAACCCTGTCATGTTTCCGGTTATAAAAGCTAGGTGCAAGCAGTATTTGCAAAGTAGGGCTTTAATTCCTTTCTCAGTTCTGTGCTATATCAAAACGGTGTTATTTCTTTTTACATTAATAGTGTTTTCAATAGCTACTTATATTTTAAATTAATAAAAATGAAAGCCATCTCATAATATTATTTGTTGAAAGCCCTGCTTCCTTGTGTATCTGAGCATCTAGTCTTATGGGAAATAAATGAGCCGGTTAAATACACTGGAATTTTCCAAATGTGTGTCACAGAATTGGCTTCAGTTTCAGAAGATGGTGGCTAATTATGACTACAACACAGACAATAATGAGGAAATTATTTCACCCTCTATTCGCTTTCAAAATGGAGACCTTTTCTCAAAATAATGTGTTCCATCTGTTCTGAGATTTCACCAAGCTGCTGGATCAGGGAAACAGAAGCGAGAAGTTTGATGTCTTTGCAGTTTGATGTTGTCATCGTAATGGGAAATGTGGGGATAGTGTGTTGCGTTAGGCTGAGGAAATCAATAGAATATACAGTACATTTGGCTTGTAGGCTATAGTGGGAATAAATGTTTCTGGCTTGTATTCTCATATGGGATATATGTTTTTAGGGGGCGAGAGGGAGAGCAGGACAACTTTCTAAAATGTGGGGTTTGCGTTAAACTGCTAGGTACCGATCTTCCTCTGTACTTTGGTAGAACTTGCACAGATACAGAAAGTATTTTTTGAAATCCCTTTGTCACACGTTAAGACTTGTGTGGTTTCTTGAATACATAGAAAATATTTGGGAACTTTTGGACACTGACAATATGGTGCAAAATATTTGATTGTTTTTTATGGCTTAGAGGATGACTCGGTACTAGATGGCAGGTAAGAATGTTCATGCTTGTAAAAAAATTTAAAAATTTTCAAATAACTGCGTCTTGAAAACAGCGATTATTAATGATTACTAGAATGAAATCCTATGTAGAAAATAACTTTTTGATGAGTCCTTTTAGAAAGGAAACTCTATGGAGAGGATCAGTGAAATGGATGTATCTATTGGAATTTTCATCTGAAACCCATCTTATGTGAACAAAGTATCCCAGATGTTTGGATAGTCATGGCCTATATTGTGTTGTATATCAAGACTGAAATGCCAGTGTACTTAGAGAAATGTCTTCTAGCCACCCACAGCATTTCAGGCTTCTGTGACCTTATTACCATTTCTCTCTTCGTGAAAGCTGGTGATGAAAGTGCACTCAATAGATCTCTTACCATTATCCAGCCTGTTTCCTGTGATCTTAAAAGAGTTAGGGAGAATTCCTAGCTGGGAAATGAATCTTAGGGTTAATGCAGTCTATCTTATCTCAGATCCCACTGGGAGAATAGGCTTTCTGTAATTCAGCTGCAGGTTATCCCTTCTTCGTGCAGACAAGATGGATGGGGAGATAGAACTGCTCATTAGAAAAAAATGACTGGGGTAGATTTTTGGAAGACAAGAAAAAATTTGATTCCAGTTGGGCACACGGGCAGAAAGGTTTGGGTGTAATAAATGGGACATTTTTAGAAATGATCACTTTTTATTTAAAGTAATAGGTTCAAAGAAATATGGAATCCACATTATTGAAAGTGATAAAACCATGTTGTCAGGTTCTGAATGTAAAACCAGGTTCCGCCTCATCCCCCAGTCATTACATCTGTTAGCTATCTCCTGATTAAATAAAAGCTCTTTTAGATTTAGTAACTTTGCTCTGGATATTGTGGCATCACTGTGCATGTAATGGTTTTAATAAATTTCATTTATAGAACTAAACAGAAAAGCAATCACTGGCAGAGAGGGTTCTGGCTGCAATATGTTAACTCTTTGGAAACCCATTGTCAGCCAGCATACATATTGAACCTCACCTACAGCGCTACAGACAACTGCAAATAATTAATGTTGGTTTAGTTGGTTTTAGGGTTTGGGTTTTTTTTGTTTGTGTGGGTTTTTGGGGGATTGTTTGGGGTTTTTTGTTTTTTGTTTTTGTTTTTTTTAATTGGAATATATAAAGTAACCCTACAGTGCCTGCAGTTGATCATACACAATTCTGCTTGCTTTCCCTTTACAATTGTGACAAAAGTAGATAATTTTTAATAAAGGTAGAATCTCTTATGGAAAGTAAGTTTACAGCAAAATATTAATCCAAGTCGTGTCCTTTTTTGCCAAAAATCTCAAAGGAAGAATCAGATGTATAAAGTCTTTGGAAGATAAGAGCAATCTGAAAGGACCATGTAATAGTAGGTCTATGCTCTAGAGTTTGGACCTGACCTGGAGCTGACTGTAAGCCTATAGATTTCTCACATCTGTGTTTTTAATTTATTTTAAGGTATGAAAACAAGGCTCTAGATCAAATAAACACATTTTTGGTAGTAAAAGGCAATTTTTGTGTGATCCTAGTGAACGGTTGTTAAGTCCACTTTGTGTAAATCTACAGAGGATATGTACTGTGCTAGCTTTCAGCTGCTTGGCTCTAAACTCAGACTGAAACAGGACAGATGTGTAAGTCTGGAGGCTGCCAGTTCAAATTCTTCATGTTGGCCAAAGGCTTAGTGTCACGTGTGTATGGAACAAGTTATATTATTATATATTGTGTGTGCTGCCGATAGAAGGGAATATATCCACTAGAGCAGAACTCTCGTTTTAAGAGGAGCTTCATCATTTTGTGACAGCAGGAAATTGCAAGATATCAGTAACTTTTATTCATAGGTGTCATTCTGTGCTGACTTTGTATAGCAATAGCACTGGGAATAGCCCTGGGACCAGGCCCATTCTGTGTGTGTCAAAAACCCGACTATCTTATCTGATTGTTCCTCCAAAAACTTTGGAGATGGGAAACCCAGAAATCATTTATAAATTATTTTTAGGCAATATGAAAGGAGAAAGCAACTGGAGTGTGTGTAAGAGCCTTTGGTGTTCTTTTCTTTTTCCTCTCAGGTTCAAGAAACAGGATCTGCACAAGAAAGATCTTCACTCTTATGTGTCCTTTCTCCATGCACATTTCCTCTTTGTCTTTGTGTGTTGCATTTTCAGGGAGAAGAGAATACTTATTTAAAGTAAAATCTACCTCACAGATTTGAAAGGGGAATTTTACCCTTGAATAGTTTGATTATGTGCATGGATAACATTGATTGCTTTGGACTTGGACACAAAATCTGTACTCAGGCCAAACCCCTTTCTGCGTTACCATGGAACAATAATGTGATAATGAAGCTTAAGTGCTGCATGGTACCTCCACTGGGAATGATGAAAACACTACACTTGCTTTTGTTATCACTGCTGTATTACACCTTGCTTCCACTGATGACAACAGATAATTGCGTGGCTTACTTGCATTTAGTTAAGCTATTGGCATGTACTTGTGAGAAGGTAGGCTCAAAATGACTCTGCAACAGGAGCCAGCTTCTTGGAGAGTTCTCCAGTGGGAACTGTGCTGATTGAATTATAATCTTAGGGAATGAATAATTTTTTTCCCAAATGAAATTTGCTTCAATATATTTGGGGGAGGGGAGCACTGTGTTCAACAAAAAGTTACCTCTCTGTTGATATTGCTTTCTTTGTATATCGCTTTTGATGAAAGAGATAAAAATGGTCATGAGAAATGGACAAGCCAAGTGCCTTTCCGTTGACATCTGTGAGCTTTGGGTTAAACATAAGCAGCAGAGTGTGACTCAATTTTAGAGAGGGGACTTGGGGAGGAAAAGCAACAGAAATCAGAAGACGGATATGCTTTATGCTCCCTGTGGTCAATGTTAAATTCCTTGCACCCGCTGTCTTCTCAGGGCTCCTTGAATGGTAAAATACATTGCTTAACAGCCTAACATGCTTTGTGACTTTGGAAGTCATCCTGTTATCTTTTTAAGAACAAGGGGTTAAAGTGTGTTTTACTGAGTTACACACTAGAAAATAGAATTTGTTCTACTCTAATCAAGGTCAGACTTGGAGATGATTACCTCATTTAATTTTGTTGCTTCAAAATTCTTTACTTTTTAGAAATTCAGTATTTACAACTAAAGATCTCTTAAATAAACACTTTTCTTTGGAAAAAAGATACACCTCGGACTCTAATTTTCACGTCAGACAAAAAAATGAGAAAACAAGGACTGAATAAGAAGAGAAAAAAAAAATCACCTCTTTCCACAGTTTATGTTATATTGATCAAAGGTTTGTTTATCCTTCCAATGGTTTATGCCTACTTTTAAGTCAAAGGTAATTTTGCTGCTACTTCTGTGGCAAAATATGTCCTTTCACAGCAAATCTAATTGAAAGCTCACCAACCTGTAAGGTTTGACTAGGAGATAAGATTAACTAAAATAGTGCTTCATGGATTAGATACTTTGGCAAATATATGCTGTTTTCATGATTTCCATTACTTTTCATCTTGCTCTTCCAGTTAGTTCTAAATTGAGCATTTGAGATAATTTTTAGCTTTCAGTTCTTTCATGCCGGTAATATACTACAAACATGTAATGAATACTGTACTGCTGGATGGGTCTTATAGTCTAAGCAATAGTTGGTTTTGCTCTCTTCCTCTTAGTGGCAAAGGATTGGAAGCAGCAGTAAGTAACCGATGAATGCTCTGGCTTTCAGGAACCCAGAAGGAGCACCAGAGAGACATTATTGCAGCTGTGAGGGACAGTCAGTAGAGCTTTTTGAAGGAGAGTTTCTTTGAACAGAGGATCTCCTCTGACTTCCACTTCTGTACATGCCAAGCTACTGCTCTAACGCCTGGAAATTACTCTAGTGACTGCAATGGCTGTAAGGGTTCAGGCTGGGGAAATGTAGTCCAGAGGCTGTATTCACAGTTCTGGATTTTGTGTCTGGGTAAAAGACCATTAAAAAGTGGGTGGAAGAGCCTACTCTCTGAATTTGCACTCAGTTGTTATCTGCACAGCTTTATAAAATGCAGGAATGAGGCCTTTAATTAGCGATGTTGTAAGTATATGAGTAAGCCAAAGATGCTTTCAAAAAGTGGTGGATGGAGGCTTGGGGGAAAGGAATGGAAAAAGAACAGAGTGCACGTGCAAAGATCCTGTAGCAAATCGCAGTACTTTGGATGCCTAGATATGAATTGACTTGAATTCAGTCTGAAAGTGGAGAGACAGTCTTTGACCTTTTCAGCTGTTTCAAATGGAGTTGCACTGTGACAGGGGTGTCCAGAAAAGATTAGCTGTGGCAAAGAGACATGCTTTGCCTATGGGCGGGGTCAATAGGCCAGCAAAGTCAGCCCAAAGCTTGTCAAGACTGATTACATGTCAAAACTGGCTCTTGGGTGCTATTTATTGCACCTTTTAAACAGCATTCTATGGTGTGTGTTTCTTGTACTAATAATACAAAGAGCAACAAGGTTGACTGTGATGTGTTTTATTCCATGATATTGGTATACTGACAAGAGTAATAAAAGCTTTGATTTGAGGATGCTAATTGTTTTGTGGGAGAAAACATCAGTGAAACAAAATCTCATGTGTTTTGATGTTTTTTTTCTGGATCAGCACTAAGTTAAGAAAGCAGTCATTAGCACTTTGTTTTATTTCTTTTCCTTTTTGTGATTCGTCCTTTTCTCTTCTCATATCCTCCACTTGCCAGTGCTGTCTAGGTACTGTAGTGTTATCTCACTTTGTCGAGGAGGACTGTTAATTTTTTAAGTCGCTCAGGAACGGATTGAGCTGGCGGGTTCAACTCAATAGAATAATTTTTTTTCCCCTCTGTTTTTGATATTCTGAATGGGTTTGAATCTTACTAAATGCAATGAAGTAACGCATTATAAAATAATGCAATAAAACTAAACTAGCAGAGATTAAAGTTTGGTCCTGAAAGTTTGGACTCAATGCATAAATCAACGATAGTGTATTTTTTAGTATCCTACGTCAGGGGTTTTCCATAAAATTATCACCACATTGCAAAGTCTTCACGGGTTCAAAAGACTTTTTAGTGCTGAGCTGCAGGTGAACAAAAATCCCACTGCCAACAAAGAGCTGAAACCAACCATATGCACTCAGTGAGTTGCAGCAGTTCTAGAGCTAGGGTCCTGCTGCCCTTGATTTGACACCTTTTCTTCTAAAGGCTTAATCAGATTAAGAAGGTAAAGATACCTATACTATATGCTTCCCTTATGTTTCTCTTCTACGTGAAAAATGGTTGTATTTATTGTGTCACTGTTTATGACAGAGATAGTATTCTTGGAAATAAAAAGGAGTTAGGCCATCCAATATTATGTGCTAATCTGAGCTGCCAGTAGCTCTGTATTAAGTTATGGCACATGTAACCTAACCAGAAGGATCTGAATTTTTTAGCGTGCTTGCAGTCAGCATATTTATTTAATCAGAATTGCTCAGATAGAAAAATTGCTAACATCCAGGTTGAATAATTATTTAAGAACAGATGTAAACTGGGTAACCAACCGTTTCTGCATAAAAGGATTTAGGTTTTTAGTCGATCAGAAATTGAACATGAGTCAGCAATGTCATGCTGTTGTGAAGATGGGAAACACCGAACAGGGATTTTTAAACAGATGTCTAATCTGCATGACACATGATACAGTCTTGTCCTGCTCAACATTTGTAAGGCATCAGCAGAGAACTACGTTCATTTCTGGCCCACCATTTCAAGAAAATGTGGCCTAATCGGAAATCCAGAGAAGAGTGGTGGTGTAAATAAGAAACCTGTTGAGAAAGACTGAATTTAAAGTCCTTAGGCTGTGGAGGAACATTGACAGCAGCCCTCGGAGATGTAGAAAGGCTACCACAAATAATTTTTCTCCATATTTGTGGTGACAGAAAATCAGGGAGTTAAAACATCAAGGAAAATCTGGGTTGAAATTTGGGAAAAACTTTCTGAAGGTGGCAAAAATAAAGCTCTAGCCTATGAAGCGTCTGTCGTTGTGGCTGTTCTCCAAACAGATTAAAGAAACAATAGGAAGGACAGAGGGATGACATGAGGGACTTCACAGCTTTTTCTAATAATGAGCAGCTCTAGTACTGACTACAGAAGCACAACTGAGTCAGAACATAAGTTTAATTTATCAAATGTAGCTGATAATTATTTTAATATTATTTTCTAATTTATTATAGTAGACTCAAGAACTCTGAAATGACTTACCCAGGTTTTGTGCATCTTTGAACTAAATCATGCAGTTATGAGGCACTTAGCCTTCGACGGGAGACCACTACTTCTACAGTTATGGCTGCTACTTGTTCACTGGGATTTATTTACCCTTTAATTACAATACAGTTTCTATCTAGAAACCTTTTTTCTTTGATGTTATCCATTTCTGTTGTCTGTTTTGTAGAGGAGTTGAAGGTAATGAAGACATGCAATGTGAAGTAAGTCTTACTATGATACTTCATGCTGCTCATCAGATTCTTCTGGTATTATTGAAGTTTGGCATCATCCATGTATTTAAGACTAATGTATGTTTTATGTGAGTGAACATTTTTATAGTCCTTAGAGAGCTACTATTTCTCCATGTCTCCATATGTCAAGGTGGCTATGCTCTTCGTTTGTGCGTGTTGTCTGTGATAACAGAGGAAACAAGAAGGATAGAATTAACGTAAAAACTTGGAATATTTACTTGGGTTTTATAGAAGTGCTGAAATGAATATGAGAGTGGATTACAAAGCCTATTCTGAGAGTGTTTCCAGTGCTACTGGGAAGACCTGTGAGAAGATATTTTCATTTGCTTAGCGTGCAAGAGCGAAGGAGCAAGAAGGTAGTGCTAAGAAGGGGTAATCTAGACCTGATCTTGTAATTCGTAAAACAAACAAACAAAAAATCTGGAGAGATTTTTTTTCTTTGTTTGCAGTGGGGGTAAAAAGAAAGTTAGCACAACCCACTTCTTAATTCCCCTTCTAAGGACTTGCAGAGAAATCAAGTGTTTTATTACTCTGCTCTGGGTGTGTTCTGTGCAAATGCTGGCTTTCTCTCCTCCTGATTGTAAATTGTTTCCAGTGCATAATATTTATCTGAGTGCCTATTATTTAAGCTAAGTCAATGAGTTGTCATCATGTGGTATTTTCTATTATTTAACAGAAAAATTTTAAAGCCTGTGGCTGATGAATGTAAAAAAGGAAAAAAAAGGTTTACGTGAACTTCCACAGTCTGACTCTGAAATGCACTTTGGGTGAGTTTCCCCACTGTGGACACGCTGACTGCCTCCTGCTCCATGCTGTCTCCTCCAGCCAGCTGGTTGAGCCACTCCAGCGAGTGTTCTCTACTGCGAGATGACTTCAGTTAGCAGAAATAGGCTAGACATTCCGAGGCAGTGTATTTACCTTGGCAGAAACAGGGTAGGGACCAGTCACACAAGCAGATCAGATGTGTGGGCAGCACTGGTAGACTGTGGGCAGGGAAATCCTTGAGGACTATAGCTACAGATGGAAGAAAATGCTTTTTCTTCTCCTTTCACCCTGTTTTCCTCATATCCTAGGTTGTACGGGAAGGTAATTCTATGTAGTTCAGAGACAGGTTTCAAAAATCCCAGAAGCTTCCTAAACCAGATATTTAAGAACTGCCTTGTAGCTTTCTGCCCAAGGAGTTGTGTTGCTTGTTTTTTGGCTTAGTAGGAATGCAGTACCCTCCTGCCAGCGCCAGCTCAGGAGCTCCTGCTCCTGGGAAGTTCCTTGTGCTCCTGAGCTTTGTGCTTGGAGGTGTCAGCATTCAGTTTGTCAGCAACTCCACCCAGTTTTAAAATAACATCAAACTTACTATATTTTCTTAATATCTCAAACCAGCATTAGTTTCTCTGCATATGAGCACTTGTTAATTAGTTTAGATATAAATAACCAAGTCAGGTGACAGGAAGATGATAAAGACCAATTGACTCATGCAAGCAGGCTGCACTCATTTCTCAAGCAATCGTGATGAACATCTACATTGACTTATGCCTGATCTAGGAGATCCCAAAAGTAAGATAGCGGTAGATCTATACATGTTTCTTTGTTCCTTGAAATTGCTTTCTCTGGCTGCTGTGAAGCTTCCAGGAAGCAGATTTTACATTGCAGAAGCTATTGCTTCTATGTTCCTTACCGCACTTAGCGGCTATGGGCTCCTTAAGGAAACTTGTAAAGCTACTGCACTTACTGGCTCTGTTTCATTTCACAGCTGCCATCTGCGGGAGTGTAGCTTAGAGGCTCTGTGGGGAGAAAGCTGATATCTGGCTATGCAGTGAAGAGAAGAGGCGAAGAAAGCTTTAAGGAATTAGAGAAGTTCAGGGGAAAAAGGCAGTGTACCCAGTAACTTCACAGTTGATTTTTTATTATGTTAAGCGTTTATCACTTTCTTGAACCGTCATGAACTAGAATTTGGATGTTTTGAACAAACAGGACAGTTTGTAGTGCACAATCACAGCATGTGGCGAGCAGTCAGGATCAAATATCTTATACCATGATTGGTATCTCATGCTTTCTATCCTGTATTTTTGCAAATTGGCTTTTATCCAAATGAAGGATGGGAAGCCTATTTCTGGAGAAATCGTGCAATAAAATGCTGCCTGATTCCTACATTGCCTTTACGCTGTGTAATGCTTAAAGATCTTCATAGTCATGAAACCGAGTGAGGGGGATAACTAGTAATCTGTTCAGGTCTCTGAAGTATGAAACCAGTATTACTTCCTTCTCTTTATATTTAATAGCTTTAATAACAAACTTCAGTATTTATTTGATAAGCCAAAACAAGAGACTGTATGACAAAGATTTTCTCCAAACTAAAAAGTAAAAAAATATATGACATGCTCCCCTCAAGCAAGGACTCATTCTCGAGCATTTCATTTGCGTTCCCTTTAAAGTGTACTCAGAATATTCGTAAAACTGTTGATTTTCTTTTAATTATCAACAGTTAGAAAAATAGTTGTTCCTGAAGGCATTTAGACCAGGATTCAAGTGAACATGATGAGACAGGAAAAACAGATGATGATAACTCTTATTTCCATTTTAGAGATACAACCTGAAGAGAATGCAAGGTTTGTGAGCATGGAATGTCCTTATGTGTGAGTACAGCTTCAGTTTCTCTGTACCATATACTTTTATAACAGCTTTATATCTGTCTGAACTAGGCTAATAGCACTGGCTCTTTGGAAAACACCAGAAACTGTCAAGGAACTGTCCAAGCAAGGAACAGTAAAGCCTTTTTAGCATGAGAGAAATATGGGTACAAAGAACTCTTCTAACTTCTTAAATGCATACAAAAATATTGTAATAATATAGCCCACTTAATGTAAACCAATTATAAGAACAGAAAAAATGTAAATACATCTATCATTTATCCTATTTAACAATGATAAAGCATTTTCGTACTTAGCTCTGATTCAGAAAACCTCTAAGCAGTGAATAAAACCTATCCTGTGATCCCTTCAGTTTCAGCTGCAGCACAGCTTACCAAACTACTGCATTCTTTGTGCTCCTTGAAAATTAAATTTCTGAGAAGTCATGCAACATCTTTGACAAAAGATGAGATGCTCTTATGCAAATACTGTGGTGCTTTACAAATACCTCCTCTTTTCCTTCACCTTTCCAAATCTGGTAAAGTTTTAGCATTGCTTTGATAGAATATTAATTTTTCTAGGGAGTAAATTTTATTTTCTTTCTCTGTGAATGATAGTTGTGGTGAATCTAAATAACAGAAAGTGGAACATGGATCTAATTAGCCAATGTCATTTTTTAGTAACTAATCCAAAATACCAGCATTTATTTTTGCTCCTTAAAAATAAAGGCAAATGCAAAGGATTGAGTGTGAATCTAGATGCAAGTTCAGGGCAGGGAGGATCAATGTGAAAGGTTTGAAAGGTGCTGTCAGATGCTTCTTAATGGGGGACACAATTGTTGGAAAGATCAAACTGTAGCTGAATTTATTTGGCTTTCAATAGGGGATAGTATTGCAGATAGAAACACCTAATTGGTAGTATACAGTAAAAGTGACACAGTAAAAATGTCTGGCCTGTGTGTTAATTGCTCTGTCTGAATTAATATAGCCATATTATTTATTGGAATACAGTAATCAAACCAGCTGCTGACTGTTACAAAGGGGGGCCATTTCAATTAACAGGCATTGCTCCCAAAGGGGCAGTAAGGAGAAGTAAGCAATAGATGTATGCAGGTATTCAGGGAAGAAACAGTAAATGAGAGAATGGCTCATTCTTGCAGCTGATCGAGATGTGAAAGGACTTATGCTTTGTGGAGAGCTTCAGTGATTATCAGGGTGGTTTCTGGTATCCTTTGTTGCATATTTTCCTAAGATTTCTTGTTGGCAGGTGGTCCATTAGTATTAGCAGCAGGCGTCTTTATTTCCTTGTGGGTAGAAATCAAATGCAATGAAGCCTAATCAATCTTAGTTCATCCTTAGTTACTGAAATAGGGGCTCAGATTCACTCTCTGACTCTTTGAGGATAGGGAAGTGAATTTAGGTCTCCTATTGTTTGGCCATGTAATGATTGGACAGCGGCGCGTGCTGCACGTCTGGGATTTGAGGTGATTCTCATTTACATCCGCATTTACCTATTGAGTGGGTGAGAACGAGAGAGGAGGAGTAGTGTGCAGGGCCTTCCCCAAGGGCGGGAGGCTCATTTGCTCTGTGTTCCTTCCCTTTCCCACTGAAAATTTTCAAAATGCAAGAGAATTCTTGATCCACCTAAAATCTGTGTTACTAAATAAATTTTTAGTCTTCTAAGTAAGTGAAATAAATAACCACACTTTTTTTTTTTTGAGGCCAACATGAGGTACTCCTTGTCAATGTAACTGAAAAAAAACCCATGTAAAAACTTTTGCCTCAAAGATGTGATTGTTCATAGCAATGTATATGTCTACACTCTGAGTTTCTTCCTTCCAGTTTGTTTCATGTTCCTTTAATACAGTCCTTAGGAGACTGAGTTGCCTTCATAGTTATTGCTTGAGCAGTTTTATGTGTTCCTCTTTTTTCTTTTTTCTTTTCTTCTTTTTTTTTTTTTTTAATTTCTTTAATATGTTGATTCAGGATCTTGGGATTTTCAGGACTCTCTTGGTCTGAGTGCACCATCCCTGAGTGATGTATTTGTGCAGTCTGGTGTTCTTAATCTAAATCAAATATTTTACCCAAGGTATTTTTATTTGAATGAAATATCCTGTGTTGTCAGCCTCTGTTTTATTGGGTTAGGGGCTTTGCATGAGGAAAAGTTAAAAGCAAACGCAAAACAAAACAAACCCAGTACACACAACTCAAATTACTAATTTCCCAATCTAAATGATGACTGTAAAATATCATCATATAAAAGTCCAGTACAAAAGTCCGAAATCATAATATCCAGGTAGTGGTTCATAGGTTAGGTATCTTGACCAAGAGGCAGACAGCTATGATGAAAAGACAACCTCTGACCTTATGGCATATCATGTTGCTGAAAGAAAGATGATGTTAGAGAATAGACTTCATAGAATAGATGATAGACATTTTTGGTGGCTGAAGTTGAAATTCAGCATAATTTATGGGAACTAAGCATTTTAGAACTGAAAAAAATCCACAAGAATCTGCAAAGCTTCTGCTTTCTATGAAGACACTAAATCCATGTTTGGTCTAAAATCATGTGAAGGCAGTAATCTAAATATACAAACAATTTTTGTATCTAGAGTCAGCATCTTGACTCTTTACAATATTACTTTTAAACGTACATACTCTTATTTTGTTGATATAAATTATGTTTCAATACTATACTAGGTACTTTCTGTTCCTTCTATAATGGAAATCTGGCCCAAAGCTGAGGCTTTTTGAGGCTATAGTATTGCAATCAATTTCTTGATGTAACAAGGCCATACTACAGTGTGGGTATGTCCGTATGTAAATATGCGTATGTTATTAGTACACAAAGTCCTTGTACAAGATAGAATGCCTAGCGATGAGGAAGGTGGAACAAGGTTAATTTACAGAATGCCTCTTGTTGCCCTTAAGAGTACCAGTGGTGGGAGCGTGGGTGGAGGTTGACTGGGGATTGATTTTCCCCATGAAAGGCTTTGCCTTGGTTCAAGAGATTAAGTATCCATCCCTTTGACTCTTGTAAATCACTTAACTCATTAGTAAAATAAGCTTTTCCAAGCAACTGTCATTTTTTAGCTACTAAAATATTAGTAAATTTAGACATATGAGAAATTACTGGTTTGAAAGGATATCATCTTTGTTAATATTGTTTATCCCTGTGTTTTTCCAGAGTGCTAAATATGATAGAATTCACAAAAGTTTGCATTTTCTTCTTAAAAGAAGCTAAGCTTTAAATACGAATCAGTTAAAAGTAGAATCCTTCGGTGATGCAGATTTGTTCTGAGTGAGTTCAAATATCAAATGCAGTCTGGAACAGCATGCAGTAGGCTTAAGAGCATCTTTATCACGATGAAATTCAATTCGAACTATTCCTTATCAGGCTTCACTTGATTGTTTTCCTGTAATTTCTTCAAACCTTGCAATCAATCAAATCAATGGCTTAAAAAAATCAACAAAGTAGTATTTGAGTCATCAAAATATTATCATGAATTTGGAACAGAAGAGGAGCCATTTAGAAACTTTGGACTGGATGGACGAAATGTTCTACTTTTCTGCTGAAGTGGACCTGAATTGAGTGGGCCTACATGGCTACATTAAAATACGGATCGATTGGAAAAAAATTATGTTGTTGGATCCAAGGTCTTGGTTTGGCAAAATAGTTAAGACCTTGACTTAAAGTCAAGTGAGTCTGGTATCAGGAAATTTTGATTTGCCAGTCAGTTGTTGCAGAGCTGGGGAGAAGCTGATTAATTCTAAAAAAAAGTTTCTTCATTAAAAGGGAATGAAAAAACATCGTAAAAAAAAAAAAATCGAAAACCACAATAAAGCAGACACATCAACGTTTCACTGTGCTATCTTTGTTGGCGTTACGAGCAAGTGACAGACTCAAACAGTTTTATCATATCAGTATTTGGTGTCAGTTGAAATTTCTTCTTAAACTAATAGTAGTGCTAATGAACTCAGCATATAAAAGAATGATAGTGCTATGGTTTTGTTATATCAGCCCTCCCAAATTCTAACTTCAATTTGTCAATCTGGAAATAATAATAATAATAATAAAAAAGGCAAAATTGAGGGTGTGGCGGGGTTTTTTTGTTTGTGGTTTGGTTTTTGTTTAGTTGTGGGGTTTTTTTTTTTTTTTAATGTTAGGCTTTTGAGCTGAGAGATTGGAGTTACATTTTCAATTTTCTGGACAGATAGGAAGATTCAAATAGCCTTTAAAAAAAAAAAGCTCCTATTCTTGTAAGAGTTCTTGTAACATGACTTAAACATCTAAGACTTTAAAGCACTTGCAGTGCTAGATCAAAGCTTGCAAGAGGCTTGTATTATAAATTTTTTTGTGTAGAAAAAATATTGATTTATCATATCAAATGCTGTATTCTTTAAAAAGAAAGTCTTGTTTTCATGTTGTCATCACTGTGTTCTGCTCAGCTGTTTCATAATCTGTGGCAAACCTCTACATAGCTACCATCTATTTCTAAAAACAGGTGGCAAACTTCTTGGGGTTTCCAAATAATCATATAAATGGATCTTACTGTGCATGGAACTAAGTAGGTGATTAGCAGAGCAAGAGAAAATAAAGTATTAAAATGTTCAGTGGCTTGAAGTACCTCGGAAACTTAGCTTTTATGGACAGACTTATGTTCTTTCTGCCTATTTGCTCTACAGATTACCAGTATTCTGATTGCATGGAAGTGCTATGGTTGTTACTGAGATAATTTAGAAGGTCAGCTGTAGAAATAGTCCTGGATTTTTAAATATATTTGTATATACTAGAGAGTAGGTGTCTTTTTATGATTCCTTTTAGGTTAATTATTCTGATTAGCTTTTGCAATTAGCTGAAGAATAATGGCTTTTCCTTAATGGATGTTTTCTTCTTACTCTGATTTAACCCTCTTCTTTTGAATCTACTTTTTTGTCAAAATGAGATGTATAACAAAATACCAGCATAAGGATTATATGTCAGTGCATTTCAGAAATCTGTCAGCACGTGAATGAGTAACTAATATTATATATTCAGAATTTTAGTCACTCAGAAAGCAGAAAAACCTGTGTTAGTTTGCAATAAATTAGCAATAGATTTATAGCTGTGTTTTAATGATAAAAATATAGACCCTAAGAATTTTGGTTGGAAAGAATAATTGGTCTGCTTAGGAGCTAGGAGAAGGTGATCTGTCTGCATAATTTCTTTTGCAATTCTCTTGCCAAGAACAAGAAAAATGTCCTTTTCTCTACTATAATAGTATTTAAGTAGACTCTGAGAGTCTCTGAAGTTTTTACCTTGGAAACCATAGCTTACTAGAGAGAAGGGAGTGTTTCCACCTTTGTTTTTTCTGTTCTGTGTTATAGTGACAATTTTGCACTCGGCTAAAGCGGAAAGTAGACATTTTAAACTAATGCTTTCATCTTCTGAAATTCTTGTAAGCATGTAAGTCAGTCTTAAACATGGTTATTTTTCCTCACATGTGAAGAGGTATCGTTTGACTGTGTCAATGAGAAATTTTAAATCTCTCATGAAACTTGCTGAACAGAGTTTCTGCTTTTGCTTAGGTTTTGTGGTTTGGTTTGGTTTGGTTTGGTTTGGTTTTTGGGGGGGGGGGGGGGGGGGTGGGGCAGGCAGATAAGTGGAGCTATATTACCGTGAAGAAATTCAAGCTTTAATAATGATCCAAAAGGAATCCTCCCTACTTGTCCTCAGAAGGCCTGACTTTTCCCTTATCAACCTGCTTATCTTGACTAATCTGACTGTAGTATCTCTACTTGAATGAGGGCTGGATATATGTCTACGGGGGGGGGGGAGAAAAAGTTTCCTCAATGCCATATGGTTAGTGATGGGAAAAGTATGATTTACTTCTCTAGATCAAATGGAGGGATTTGTACAAGCTTTGAAAAGGAAATTTATTTTTTCCAGAAGCCAAAGATAGGATTTACTGCCATAAGAATGGTTTTATCAATTAGATATATAAGCCAGAGCAAGCTGACCAAAGTTCTGTTTAGAGTTGAAGAAGAGAAGTCCCTGCATCTGGGCAATTCGCTACCCTTGGATGGAGCACAGTTAAATGTCTGAGCTTTAGGCAGGCGAAGTTGGGTCTGATGAGTCCCACTCTACCAGCTACTTTATATATTTCATAGGATTTTGCCCTTCTTCCTGAATCCTTTGAAAATAATAATAGTATTTCACTAATAGTGTGGCAGAATGTTATGCTACTGACAAAAAAAAATGCAGTGGTTTTTTTGCCATGCAAGTTTAAAGAGAGCTTGCATTAGATAAGTAGTGTAATTTCGTCTGTGGATGATTTTTTTCTCCTGCAGGTATGTAATGATGTGTGGGAGCAGAATGGCAAAAGCGGGGGTGGGAAGGAGAGGGTAGTGATTCTTTCCATACTGGCTATCAAGTGTGATGCTATGACTATCCCACAGTAATGACTGCATGTTGGACCTCTCTCTTTTCTGCTTTCTGCCTGTGCTGAGACTTGGTCCCAGAGTCTCCTTGGCTGTTTCCCTGTTTCTTGACTTATACTGCATACCCTGTATCCTCTTCAAAATCCATTCCCCGTGCAAGATACTCTCTTTTCTCCTCTGTGGCTGCAAGGCATTCCCCTAGTCCCTAGGTACATGAGACTGGGTATGCTAGGTTTGCTGTGCTCTGTTGCATTTTTTTGGCAATGCCAAAAATTAGTTTTCACCATCACAGAGGCAAAATGGGGCATCTATCTTCTGCCTCTTCAACTGCTTCATGGAAAGAGGTGGAAAAACGGCACAGGAACACTATGGAAAAAGGTATTCTTGTTGCCAGTATCATGGATGGTGCCATAGCACAGTGGTAAGTGCCTAGAAGTTATATCAGTTTCATTTGGTATTGCACACATTTAGAATTATGATACTGGATTTTTTGTATGTTGAGCTGTACCTGAATGATTTTGGTTCTTTGCTCTCTCTTCGTCAGTCCTGCCCAACAGTAATTAAGCTACAGTGGGCCTTTCCAAAGGCAGGGGAGTTTAAATATCAGTAATTTGATCTGCCCTGTTTACTGATCTCTGCTGTTAGCTGAGTTGAAAGCGAAATGTTTTAATTAAAACGATTGGCAATAAGTTGGTATAATGCCATAATTTGCACTGGGCCTCTTCTAGAAAATGACTTAACCTCTGCCTCTGTTGCTAAGGCAACTAATGGACATAATTGTAACTGGGTGTATAGACAGCAAGTAGAGGGCCTAAAGCTTTTTTAAATTGCTGGGGTATGATGATGCTAAAAGATTAAAATGTGATATTAGTAAAATATATCCAAAAGTCTCTTTCCTACTTTAAGTTCAATCTTCACATTTGATCTTCTGGTACTGTGTCATGTTTCAAAACCTTCGAGTTTGGACTCTAAAACCTTATGATGTCATACTTACTCCAGTTCATTAAGGCGGCAGTGTATGTATAATAACTTGCGATATAATCTGGAAATGGCAATGGCTATTCTACTGGGATTTAGAATAATGTGTTTGATGGAATCTTATCACCAATCTATATTGAATCAGCAAAGAGTTAAGAATTAGATCATACATTATAAAGTATCCTGAATTGCATTTTTAGACAAAAAACACGAAACCCACTTTTTTTCCTTCCTTCACTTACCGACGCTTAAGGTTTATAATGAACTGGGCCCTATGATAAAATGGGGTATTTTTCTGGAAGAGTTGCAAGAGTTCTGAAGAGAGCTTAATAGGTGCCCTTGACGTGATGCCTGTCACTGCCACCCATGTGGAATTTGATGGGGTCTTTTAAATAACATTTAGACTCTATATTTTCTAATTTGCACTGTTTCCCCCAGGGAGAGGAACATAAAATTGAACATTTAATATGTTGTTTCTCTGTTGGAAAATATTCAGAACTGGAGTCCAAAGAAATTACAATTCTTACTGAGAAGAAAGAAAGGGTGCACTTTACTCTGTGCACTTTCCCACTGACCTGATTCATCTCTAACATTTAGGCTCTTAAAGATGAAAATAAACAGAATGTAATCATACAGCATGACAGTGCAGAATGTTGGTCTCGGAAGGGTAGACTTAAGCTTGTGCAATCACCTATATGGAGCTAAGGATTCAGTCAGTTGAGGCCTTCCTCCTGTAGCATTTTGTTTACCTTTCCTATCTTTTCTATATGTGTGTGGTGTACCTTGAAGGCCAAGACTGCAGAGAATAGTGAAGTGGCAGAATGAGTAGTACTTAGCTGTAGGAAATAGCACCTGAAATATCACACAACTTAATCACATAGCTCATTTGCTTTTCCTTTATTAGTACGTGTATTCAGGCAAATTAATTTGAAAATTTGTGCCATTTATTACTTTATCATATGGAATGAAACAAATGACAAAGATTCTTTGGGGTTTTTTTAAAAACAACATTGCTGGAAAGAAATTTTATTCCAGCTTTACAGAATTCCTAAACCAATTATAACTTGAAAATTAAGAGCTCAAGCCATTAAAAATTAAATTACTCCGCAGTCTTACATTATGCCTCTGTTTTCAATGAGACATGGTAAGACTTTGCAAAAAAAGATTAATTCAATAGTTTTACTGAAAACATTTTAGTGCTATAGGATCACTAATTACTTAAGTATTAACAAGTTGCATTTAAAGTTATTGACAATAGTTTATGTAACTTGTCAAACATTTTAAAAGAGAAGAAACTGAAGCAATGATTGTATAAATAGCTTTACTAAAACATATAAGTTTGGGCCCTATGTCTAGAACTCTTAAGCACTTGAAATTATTGAACTTCATGGTAGATGGCTGTCTGACCAAAACATTCTGACTTGCTTGACTTGTGAAAGGCCACTGTATCAGAAAATGATGTGAGGGAGTTTGCATTCTCATGGTGGAGATTTTAATAAATTCTGGACCTTTGTGGGTTTTTCCTCTTTCCATTCTCCCATTCACACCTTATATACATATATATATATGTGGAAAACATCTCTGTGGAAAAATACGTAATTTATGTTAATATTTAGAAAGCTAAAACAAGTAAGACAAAAAAAACTACATTAGGGACATTGAGAAATACAATAAAGCACTCTCAAAAACGTAAATTTTGTAATGCAGTTTCCACTTCTCCACCTTCCACCACACCCCAGCACCTGTTTAGAGGGTGGAAAGGGAAGTTGAAAGCAGGCAAGGAGAAGGTGATTTCCCCAATGCAAGGAGGAATCCCATGTCGTGAGCAGCGGTCTCTCAAGACGAGCAGGTTCTGAAATGCCTAGTGATGTATGTGAGCATGGGTCAGAGAGGTGGGAAGGGACTTAAAGGCAAATGTCACCTGTGTGTACAATTACAGAAGCAGATGAAAGGCAACCAGACGCAGGAAGTGGCAGGAACTAAGGCTGACCTTATTCGTTATCTCTCACAGGTTTTTGTTGTAAAACATGCTGGCCAGATAGCTGTGCTGGTCAGCAGAGGATATAAACAGCACCAGGAAAAGGGCAGACATGCTTACTCCCCTACAGATCCCCAGGGAAGCTGCACTGCAGCTGTAGCATGATATGGTGGCGCGAGATGTCTCTGGCCTTGCTTGCTTTTAGCCGCATTTATTATGTAGTGAGTTCAGAGCGTGGCCCTACAGGCAGTTAGTTGTGCTGGCATAACTGACATAGGAGAAACTGCATGACCTGGCTTCCCTGTCTGAAACCCACACTTGTCAAAAACGTCTGGAGAAGGATAGCTGAGTCCTAATGCTCAGCCAGTGTAACTCTGGACTCCTGGCACCAGCTGGGTTATTCAGCCCCTTCTCCTCCATGCGATACTGTCTACATGCAGTCTTGACTCACCGAGGAAGTATGTGCCATCTTCTTTACCTGCCTCTATTTCAGAATATGCATTTGCAAACACTTTTCTGCTGAGGATAAGCTCCTCTGATATTTATTACTTTTTAAAGGAAAAATATCTTGGTTCCCTCCAAGTTGACTTTTGTTAGGAAAAGCCCCCAAAAGCATGAAAAATACTTGCTAATCTCAATAGAATAGTTAATAAACCACCCTTCTATACTAAGCATTAGGGTAGGAAGTTAACAACTAGTGCAGATATTTATTCTTATGTTTCTCATGCATGTAACGACACAGCCCTCGTGAATTAGATAGAGAAGAACAACACGAGAGAGAATTCTTGCAAAATGGGCTTCTAAATGAAAATGTTAAACGGTTGTGAAAAAGAGACAGAGTATTCATTTGCTGTAGATCACAATTAAATTGGTTTTGAAAGGGAAGAAAATCTGAAAAATTAGAATAGGGAAAGAAAAGTGCCAAAAATTAGAATTCAGCTAGTAGAACTGCCAGTCTGATTAAATGAACAATTTCAGTTTAAATCAATAAAACTGTGCAAAAGCCCTACCTTTAGTACACGGTTTAATCTTTAGCTATTGAAAATTGCAACATACCTACTGAAATGAAATTGTTGTATGCTTATACTTTATCTTTACTGTTACAATGAATGTCATTTACCATATATACTGAAATGATACCAATAGATCTGCAACATATTAGTTCTGAACAGTTAGGAATATAATTCTCATTACTTACAAGCCAGATTGTGATAGCCATTGTTGAATGGTACTATTCAATGTGTGAAGAGCACTCTGAAACTGTATGCAGTGAGAATGCCTGATAGGAAATTCATTCAGGTGTCAGGGCCATTTAGTTGCAATTACATCCTTTAATCTTACATTTTTAAATAGTACATCTGGATGTGACAGCGCCTGTAAAACCTGGATTAGCTGATAGCCACCTCAAAATCTGTATAAGGGTATTACTGTTTGGCCTGTAGAAACCTTGTCATTTCCTGTTAAACTATGCGGAGTTGAAGAAAATGTAGGCGCCTATTCCTGTATAAAATTTTCTGTGCTGTGCTAATAAATAATGGCTCTGCAACATATGTATTTTGGCAAAGCAAACCAGAATACTAATATTTGGCAGCTTTGATTTGCCCACAGTTGTCTTTTCTTCACCTTGGAAAGAAGAGTGGATTAAGCCATCTGTGTGGTGCTTTTTCCCCTTTGAGTATAGAAATTCTGCATTTAGAAAAGTCCAGTTCATTGGTACATAAATTGTAATGGCATGACTTGATTTCATGATTTTCCAAAAGAAAGAACCTGAGTTTCTGTCCAAAGCTGTTGAGGAACACCAGTGATCGGAGCAATTTGGAGACCTTTGGAAGCCCAGAAGCTGAAGTCTATCTTGAAAGTTTATTTAGTGCTATTGGCATGCTCTGTTGCTAATACTACTTTTTTTTTTTTTTTTTTTTTTCCTTTGGAAAGGAGAAACATACAGAAAGGCTTGAGGAGAAGGATGTAATATTCCCTAGAACAACCTGTTTAAGACCAGCTCTGCGTGGATCAATAGTCAGAGAGGGAGAGAGACTCCTCTCCTTTCTAATCTTTCCTTGCAAGATTTAACCTACCCTTGCATGAGAAACTCATCAGAATTTGAGTATTCCAACTTGGGCTTCTTATTAATTCCCACCAAAAATCACTACTGCCTAGACCTTTCTCTATTATTTTTTTCCCTAACAATTAAAACAATATTCAAGTGGTTTATATCATCACAGTTACATTATTCATAGTTTTAAAAATTTCTCTGCAGTAGTATTTGAAATAGATGGAAAGGATGTGTGTTGGTTTTGGGGTTTTTTTTTGATGGCAGAGGGATTACAGTGTGGTCCTGAAGATTTTATACACACTGCATCGCTCTGTGGTGCAAGTGGGCACAAATGAGTTATAACCGTAGGTATCAATAACACGTTAAACTGTTCAGCAGAATATTACAGTGCAATGTACTATGTGTATTGGAGGGGGAAGAAATATTTTAAGAAATGACTAGCTAGAACTGGTTTATCCTTCAGTTGTTCATTACCCTAATTGGGCAAAACTTGCAGGGAACCATGTAGGAACAAATTATAGTTTATAAATACCAAAAGTGTCATGGTTTATTGAGCCTGTTATTCTGGGGATTTTTCTAGGTTAAAAGCAAAAGCATGGGAAATTGACTCTTTTCTCTCTAAGAAAGCGCAAAGCTTACTTTTCTGTACCTTAAGATATACGATGCCTGACTAACCTGTAGGCTGGCAAAACCATGCCACTATCGCATGACTGAAGTTCACCCATTTGAGGGCTTGGGAAGTGTTTGTAAGGAAACCACTCTTGAGAGTAGATTGAAGAAATACAGTTCTGGGACTAGCTGATCATTATTCTTTAAAGTTTGCAGCTGTTTTATGTTGCTTAAGGGTATAAAATAGTTAACAGTCCTGTGGGAAATACTTTAGAGGGCAGAAAGCAGGCAAGGCAGACAAAAGAGGATGGAAAATACTTTAATTACATAGCTTTTCAACTTATCGCGTATTTATCGCTGTGACATATGTAGCATCTTAGAAACACAAGCTGTGAGAATTGTGTTTAATCTGTGTATTTGCTTTATGGATTCACTTTAAGGCATTCAATCAGTCATTCATAGTTTTTTACTTAATTACAGAAAATACCTAGTAACATGGTCACAAACTGAGCATAAGCAGATTGAGTCAAGGTCTCATGAAAACCCAAACCAAAATGATCCCATAGCCCGAAAATAAGGAAGGTGGCTTTGCTGAATTACGTACTATTGTCATTTTCCAAGAGATTACTGTATCAAAATCGCTTATTTTTAAGCTACATTACTTTGCGGATATAAAGAGCACTGTGCTGAAAGCTGTAATACTATGCAGGAACATCCATCCTTCAAACCAGGTGCATTCCTGATTTGCCAGCTCCTGGGAATAGTTGCACAGTCTCACAGTCAGTCAGGAGAGTTTGTTGTGCTGGGAAAGTCCACTTCTGACCTCCTGGAGGGTTAACCATGTGGTGGGTGAATATGAAGGATAACTTGTAGCTTGTTGAGGACAGGACAGAGGTATTTAGGTGCTACTGATGATTATTTTGGATGAATGCATTTCCCCTGGCACCTCCTCTGAATTTGTAGCTGCTGCTGTTGTACTAGAACTATCTAGTTTGAAGAACAAATCCGTATCCATTATGTTACATGGCTGGAAGAGAATCTCTTTACGAGGAGTTGTTCAGGAAAGACTTCAGAAAATGAGCAATGGACTTAAAATAGTAGAATTTGTAGCTCAAAAAGACAACCAGCACTAATTTCAGCAGTTGGTAAAATTATATGAAGGTGCTTGAAGTCCATGGCCACTTCTACAAGAATTCTTTTACTAGGGTGACTGTGAGTCATCTTGGGCTACAGGCAGTAATAACAACATTAAACCCCCCTTATCTAACTAAAAATGCAGCTTGAAAAGACAATTACCAGATGGCTCCTGATAAAATCAAAGGCAAGTCTGGAAAACCTGGACAAAATTACAGGAAACTTACGGTTATGGAAGGACTGTTGTATGACTTCTTCCAGATGCAGTATCTGCTGCTTAAAAGCTACAAGAGATTAATGTGCCAGGCTTTTGGGAATACTGTCCATGAATTTTAATGGGATGGTCATCCTGCTGCACATCCCCAAGAGAGTGTGCTGGAACAATTTCCTAGTATAGGATGCTCATACAGAGAAGATCAGTATAAGAGAATCACTTCTGGAGTTCATAATAATGGTCAGCCAGGAATCACATCTAGACTGTCACTACTTTTTTTTGTTTTGTTTCTAGATTTGGATTATTTTCTGTGTATGAGGGCTCTGATGCTCAGGATGGTCAGAGCTCCCAGGTGGTATTCAGCCGCAAATGATTCTGCTCCACCAAGAGAATTTGAAGGGCATTCTCCCCTTCCTGGTTCCCAAGTCAGTCCTCCACTTTACCAGGTACCTTCTCCACCTTTATTCTAAGCGTGATATTTCCTTCACATATGCACAATATTTCTAAAGGTAGTGGCAGACAGAAGCGCCCCCCCCCCCCCAAGAATATGACGCAAATAACATACAGAGAACAGGGCCACAGTAAGGGGGCAGGCCTACATAATTTCTTATTATCAGTAATCTTTAAGACCTAAAAATAAATCCATGACACTGCAGGAATATTAGCAGGAGGGAGGAGAGTGCAGGAGAAAGGAAACTTAGAGGCCAAGGAGTCAAGCAGTGGAGAGAAGAGTAAACCATTTGTGGGCTGGTTATATTTGTAGGGGTGTCTTGGTTTCAGCTGGGATGGAACTAATTTTCTCTCCAGCAGCTACTGTGTTTTGGATTTAGTATGTGAAGAATGTTGATAATACACTGAAGTTGTTGCTGCTAAGTGATCAAGGATGTTTTTGAGCTTCCCAGGTTTTGCTAAGATGCAGGTGCAAAAACTTAGGAGGGGTATAGCCAGTGCAGTTGACCCAAACTGGCCAAAGAGAGTATTCCATACCATAGACGTTATGCCCAGGGTCGGCCAGTGAGCCAGTCCCCTTTTTTCGTTCGTTTGGGCCTTTTCATTCGTTCGTGCTTTTGTTCTTTTGGCTGTTTGTTCCCTCGCTCTGTCTCTGGAACTTGCGGTTCTGAGGTTGCTGCTGGGGAATATTTCGCTCCATGATCACTGCTTAAGATGGGCTGTATCGGTCATCAGGTGGTGAGAAATTGTGCATTGTTCATTTTATCTATTCTATTATTGTTATATTATTTTTATCATTATTAATATACAATTATTATTATCTTTTTCGTTGCTGTCCTGGTGAACTGTTTTTATCTCAGCTCACAAGTTTTCCTTTCTTTCTGATTCTCCTCCCCACCCCACTTGAGGGAGGGAGGGGAGTGAGCGAGCGGCTGCGTGGTATTGCATTACTGTCTGGGGTTAAACCATGACAAGGGGAAAGGCTGCAAAGAATACATGAACTGAAGATGGCAATAGGAAAAGAGCTCTCTGATAGGCTAAAATCTTCTCAGTGAGAAGATGATGTAAAACAGAATGCATTGGGCTTTGTTAGCAAATTATAAATAACTGCGAGTGGTTGTCATCTCGGAAGAGAAGACGTTACAAAATCGTCCCTTTCCGGCTGTGAATAGGTACTACTGTGAGTGAACAGAAGGACAAAAACATGAAGAGAGGAACACATGTCAAATATGTGGACAAAGTATCGGGGATGCTCTGGTCTGCCCATTTCCCATCCTGCCCTGGTGTGTCTGGAGATGGAAAGTGGAAGCACTGATCTGGGAAGGTTTTGACTTCAGTCAGGAGTTCAGGAGAAGGTAGTCGGGCAATCTTAGCTGCTCGTGCTGAGGGAGTGAGGTGCAGCAAACAAGCCCATGTAGATTTTTCCCACACATTCATGGAGCCCTTTTTGACTACCTGGTCTGCAGTTTATGGCAACTAGCTTTAGTCACTGCTGCAAGAAAGGAAAGATGTAAAAGCCAGTAAGCTGAGTGTAAAGGATGTGAATTAAACAGCCAGTGATTTCATGTCCCTTCTTTTAGTACAAGGTGTATATACAGATTTCTGCAGGTTTTCTCAGAATGGCATTGTACCAGTGAGCAGTAAGGCATTAATGGTGGTGTTCATATTTAGCTCTATCTTTGATAATGGATACAGAGAATTCCCCAAGCACTTCACAAAGATCAAGTCAGAATGACTCATGCTATTTCTCCTTTGCTGGTTTGTGTCTTGTCATTGTCCGTTAAGGCTGACTGCCCCAACTTGGGACTGCTTTGATCAGGTACAGAGGCCACCTATCCCCAGGAACAAGAGGTATTATCTCTGTTCACTGAGGACACAGAAGACATGATTAGTCCTCATTTACCTTGAAAAGACAGTTCAGTAGTAACTTCAGGGACAAGCCTCATCAAGAACTAGCTTGATGAGTGAGCCCTTTCACTTTCCTGTCCTCCCTAGCTCATGCTTTTTGGGGGTATGTTTTTGATAGGTAGGTATCAAACACTGTGCAGAGATGCAAAACAGTCTTCCTGAGTCACCTCTGCTGCCAGGTGCTTCCTGATAGCTAAAATCTAGTTATGCAGAAAATTCCCCTGTACCCTGGGAAGGTCTGGGGGCAAGGATTGAGCAGTGCTGTAGGAAAAAGCCCTAGAAACATGCAATAGAAATAGAAGCTTAGACTTTATTAAGGTACATATTGAGGAATGGAGATAGAGCTTTTCTGTCAAGGTAGGTGATAGTGGTGCGAGATGACATTTTATCTTAGACGTAAAGTCTAAACAGTTCAGCTTTTCCCTTTTCATTTTTCCCAAATAAAAGTACCGATTTAATCACTCAAAATCCCAAATCTGGCAAAAGGACAGTATTTTTCCCTTGCAGTTCTTGTGCTGTTGCTCCCATGGCCTTGCAGCTGTAAACTCTAGAGCTTACTTTACAGTTTATTGCTGTTACAGCAGATTCTCACACTGGTGTGCAAGTCACCCCTTTGTATCCCTTTTTCTACCCCTTGATTGCAGCTTTTGTTTTGCAGTGGGGGACCCAATAATTTGCCAGTACAGAGTTTGCTGTTGACTAGCCATGCAGCAGCTGCCTCTCATCGAAGGTGCTTCCATATCCCCTCCCCCCCTCCCTCTTTTTCCAACAGTAACTTTCACTTTTAGACTCAATATATGCCATCAGTGATGGACCCTGTTAGTAAACCATTGTGAATGTGAGCTTGTTTTCGGCATCTTTTGTGCAGCACTCTGGAGTTAATGTGTGCTAACCCGTTACAGAAATAACCTTTTACGTTCCTATATCCCATGAATGCATCCAGAAGCTAAAGCTATCTGAGTGCTATTTCAGTGTGTCACCCTTCTGTTATACAATTCTTCTTAAGTGATAAGTTTAAAAAACCCTCCAATTATAAATGGAGTTTGTAACTGCAGTTTCTCACATGCTGTTGACATTCAAGGTTAAAGTTTCAGAGTTAGGGGGCTGTAAATATATGAGCGTAATTGCAAATGCTATAAAATATGGGTTTAAAAATTAACTGTCATTATAGAGTCATTATTATTAAAATGGGAAGTATATTCAGTACAGCTAGGTACTATCATGTCACGTAAATGTTTGAGGATCAAAAGAAGTAGTTAAGATTTCTTCAAGTGGCTGCTTAAATAGAATTTACAAGTTCTACAGTGGCAGGATACTTATAACTGAGGCTGCTTTTCCCATTAATCAATATTGCATTTCAGAGCAGAGCATTTCTAGTCTGTCTCAGTTACGAAAAAAAAAGGGTATTTTTTTCAACAACTCTGCAAATTAATTAATGCCATTTATTCTTCTGATTCTAACCAAAGGTTGTCAGGTTCCCTTAGCCTGTGTATTGATCTGTAATATAACCTTCCATTTCCTGCATCTGCTATTAAGTGGAATAAAATTCATAATGGTTGCACTCCTGAGCAGCTGTTCACCTATCCAGTATTGTCGGGTCACCAGGGAAAGTTGCTAATACTTGAGGAGAACTTCACTGGTATATTGATGTCTTTTGTTGTTCAATTAACATTTCTAATGTGGAAGAATAGAAGATAGTATTTAATATGTCAGCCATCCTTAAGACAACTCTGCTTCCATTTTCTAATGCCAAAACCTAATACAATGTTTATGTCCATTAGAGTTAAAATACTTTGCTTATTAGCTGCCTAAGTGCATTTTTCCAACAATAATAATGAAGGGCATTCAGTAAACTAAAACTAATTAATCTCCTCAGTCTCCTTTTTTGTATTTATCTGATGCCAAAAGCAATATAGTTTGTTCTCTAAAGCAGATTAAAACTAAGCTGTGGATGGTTCCTCCTTCCTAAACAAAACCTGCAAAATTATCAATTTCCGCAACTACTGTTATCTCTCCTTTCAGAAAGCTGCTGCTCATTACTAACTGCCTTTTTGTTTATGCAGCTATCTGCCAGCAAAGGTTAGGCATTATTTGCTTTATTGCTGCTAGAATGCAAGGAAGCTGCAGGGATCCACAACCCGGGTCCTGCCATTCATACAGAAGAGGCGCATTTGTGATTCTTGTATAATGTAAAAGTGACTCTCTAGTATCAGAGTCTGCTCCAACCCACCCATTAGGACAATTTTGGGGCACCTGTATGCTCCCAGAAGGCTTAATCTCCATGAGTAATAGGTGAAACAAAGTCATGACTTCTCTTATTGCATCAAAACTTGTTTGGAAATGGTGTAATAGAGGCAAGAAGCCAGAGCACACAGTGATGTATCATAAAAGACATTTCCCTGGCCATCTATGATTGACTTGTGTTTCTTTGATCCAATTCAGAATTGCAAGAATTGTATGGGACCGACTGATGTAGGACAAAAGACTCCTACCTCAAGGCAGTGTCTGCAGTGCCAGGATCTTTCAAAAGGAATGAGTGTGTTTACCCACATAGGGTGCAGTAGGTTGTATAGGGATCTACCAGGCACACTTGAGTATTAAGTTTAAGCTGAATTATAATTACTTAATTTTTTTGATTGCTAATGAAAGGACACATCATAATGAAACCACACATCTTGGGAAGAATGGAAGATCAGGGCAAATATCTCTGAGAATTCCCTTTAATACTCTCCCAGCCTCCAAACATTTTTTGTGGGATTTCCTGAACCCAGTAAAACAACTTCATCTAATAACCCTCAATTCCTGAAGCAAAAACCTCAAGTAAAATGCATGCTCCAGAAATTGAATTATTTTCTGTATGGTTCATGCTGAAATTTTCTGATATTTTTGAAAAGACTGCTTTTTTATTTTGTTTTTGTTTGGGTTTTTTTTGTTGCTTAGGACCTTCTTTAAGGTTAAAGGAATGGCCTTTTCCTGTTTTACTTTAGAAGGTAAAGATGTGTACATTTTAAGTTAAAATAAGTCAGAATGAAAGTTGTAATCAAGCTAAACTTTTACTACACCTTCTTAGGAAGTAAGAAGAATGATTAAAAAGTTCTGACAAATTCCTTAAGGTTGCAGTAAGAGAATAAAAAAGAAAAAAAAAATGTTTTTCTTTAGTTGTCTTTTAGAATAAGATACTAGGAAAACACCACAGGGTAGAAAAGTAGAACTGGATGTGATGATTCTTAATTTTCATCTTTAAGGATAGTTGTAAGACAAACTAGATACTCATTGGCCACAGATGCTCTATTACTTCAGTGGCTAACTGATGGAAAGAAATAAAGTGTGTTGTGTTTTTAATTTTTGTCAATACCCTTTTGTCTTTTATTTTCTTTCAGAAGGGAATGAAGTGGTCTGAAAGGAGTGTATCTTCACTTCTCTCATGAAATCTTTTGAAGAGGGGACAGATAATTTAATTTTCCCTAGGGATTTCCCAAAGAGTCAGCCTACCCCAGGAAGCCTAATGCTAGCAAATATCCTAAAGGATTCCTCCAAATGTTCTAGAGGATTTTAATCCTCTCTACACAACTTGCATCTATTCTTATGAACCTGACTCTGTTCTGGTTATCCATCCACAAGTACAGACAATTTCCACTATTCGTACTCTTTCTGCAAATTATAATCCCTCTCTGTAAGAAAATTCACTCCTGCTGATCCGGTAGTATATTTCATTTTGGAGTCCCACATGGCGAATAGGGCCGGATGGTAGTGGACAGTATCATGCAAAGACACAACTTTTTATCTGTATGGTGACTGGATAACTTCTTCTCTCCTCCCTTCATTTCTCCTTTACCTCTAGCTAACGGAAATCATACTAGTATCACTTTAACACCCAAGAAGCTGTCATCCTCTTAATGTATTTTTGCTTCAGTCTCCAGGCTTGCATCTCCACCCTTATGGTGCACAAGTTACACTGGGAAGATGGACTTAATCCAAGAATTGTATTCAGGTCTGGGTGCTGTCTGTCATGGTGAACCTTGATTTACTTATTTATTAACATTTGTGAGGAAAATTTTTCATATTTGATTTTGATTTCTTTCCATGTTGTCTCCGAATGTCATCATCTTTGTTAAGTGTGATGGTATGAGTTACCGAGCCTTTCAATACGTGCTGTAGAATAGTAAAATATAGCTTCCATCTTCCTTCCTTTTTTTCCAAAGCACTTTAAGCAAATCGGCCATCTAATTATTGATTTATAAAAGGAATGGAATTAATACAGCCTACCATACCCTTTGGCAGTAAGAGTATTTAAAAGTGAACTATGCTTAAATTTCATAAAAGCCTCCTCAGCAAATCAGTAGAAAAATATTGATCTTGAAATAAGTATGTGAATTCTAATTGTGTTTTGTCTTTCCACTGGAGGACCATTACTTTATTTAGCTAGAGTTCATTCTTTAATTTTATAGTCTTGGTGTGTTGTCTATGAAGACTACCTTTACGTTTGAGCAAGGCTTTGTAACCACCCGGTTTTGCTGATCTTTTCTTTTCAAAAGAATGTATTGACATGTGAGAGCTAAAGAGAAGCTTTTAAGATCGAGTTACCATCACCAAAAGTCTCAGCAACATATAACTAGGGTTCCTGGTATAGAGCTGTCTGTTAAACGAGTAAGTCAGATGCCAAGTACAATAATTGCTTCTTGCTGTACTTCAGACTCACAAATCAATTTATTCTGATTATAAACCACCATCTTCATAACGTACACTGTAATTACATATATATTTTAATCTTGGAAAACCACATACACCTGTAGGTTAATCCTGCTACTTTCACAAGTGGATTTTGACTGGTAAAATGGAACAGTCTCAGCTACTTTTGTAAGTTTTGAAATATCTGGCTATTCCAGCATTAGAAGAGTTTGAAAAGGAGTGAGAGAAAGGAGACTCTAATCATTACACAACTCTACAGCATTCAAAGGCATAGCGAAAAGACAGGGAATCTGAATGTTTAGCAATGTTTTCATAATTGACAGTTTTGAAAATAAAATTTTAAAAATCACTTTTTTTGTTTAAATCAAAAATTCAAACTAAATCTTAGCTTAAACATTTGCTTTGTAAAGCCAAATAGCTTTTGATAGAAACTTCGGTTTCTGTCTGAAAAACTCAAAGAATGTAACAGAGGAAGTTACAACTTACAGAATGTAATGCAGGAAGGTTTCAATATTGAGGTGGTACTTGAATTTACAGATTTACGTTTCTTCCCATCATTGTACGTTTAGTTCAAGTGGAAGTTTCTTACCGTTTCCTATGTTTATAGTTAATATATAATTGTGCTTTGTTTTATACTGAGCCATAAGGCCTTTTGAAATCAGCTCTGCTGCACAGACATTAGTCATTTTTTTAGCTGCCTCTAGTCTAGCGCCGAGTGGGCATGAGGTGTTCTCAAGGAGAACTTGCCTGAATTTTGGTGGGGAGAAAAAGTTGTCTTTGCTTTTCATGTCTTTTAATCTACCATTAAGGTAATACATGAGGTGTATATAAGGGAACAGTGAATGATGATACGTTGTAATGTGGACTCTGGATACCCCATAAAAGGCCATACCTGAGCTAGCACCAGAAACAGTATTGTCATCCTAGAGCAATGGGTCACTTACGTGTAGCATGGTGGTAGTATATATTGCTCCTAGAAAGTATACTGACTGCATTTGCGTGTCAGTCTCTTCTCCCAAGTAACAAGCGATAGGACAAGAGGAAATGGCCTCAAGTTGCACCAGGGGAGGTTTAGGTTGGATGTTAGGAAACATTTCTTCACTGAAAGGGTTGTCAAGCATTGGAACAGGCTGCCCAGGGAAGGGGTTGAGTCACCATCTCTGGAGGTATTTAAAAGATGTGTAGACATGGTGCTTAGGGATGTGGTTTAGTGGTGGACTTGGCAGTGTTAGGTTTGTGGTTGGACTTGATAATCATAAAACAGTTTGGGTTGGAAGGGACCTTTAAAGGTCATCTAGTCCAACCCCCCTGCAATGAGCAGTGACATCTTCAACTAGATCAGGTTGCCCAGAGCCCCGTCCAACCTGACCTTGAATGTTTCCAAGGATGGGGCATCTACCATCTCTCTGGGCAACCTGTTCCAGTGCTTCACCACCCTCATCATAAAAAAAGGGTCTTTTCCAACCTAAATGATTCCATGATTCTATGGACATGACTGACAGCTTACTCAGGTACTTCTGCTGTGGTGTGCTAGAAATTCACGTTTTTGGAACTTAACTTCTATCTGTATTTTGTACCGTATCTGCATTTCCTAAAAAATATGTTACAGCCCAATTTAAACAAACTGACAACAATGAGCACTTGTTGGGCTGAATTCCAGTTCTTCACTTTAACTCTTAATTGATGTTTTCCTGACTAAGAACTGAATAATCTCTGCATACACATTGAAGAAATACTTTCCACAAATCCAAATTATATTGGGTAATTTAGGTGCATAAAAGCTCAGCCTAATGAACAAGTTACTGCAGGGTAAAGATTACTCAAATTACTCTGCATTAAAATTCAGTAGGGATTTAGTAACAGATTTAGCAACAGTTAGAATCTCATTTTGTGTAGGCAATTCTGGAAAAGTTACTTCAACTGCAGTAGGAGAAATCTTTATATCGTATGGAGAGAAGACTTTCGTAATAAAAAGCTAACAACTTGGCATCAGTCAGTCATTTCATAGTGAACCTACTCAGGAAAAAAGTGTGTTAGAGAGGGAGAGAATATCTGGATATTTATATTCATTGAACTGGAGGAAAACAGCTTGGTTCATTACTAGAAATAACAGCTAGAAAAGAATAATGTGTAGCTGACACCACTACTGCTCCTTCTGGCATTTGCCTTTACTTTTCTGTGCTTATCATTTCAATTGCAACTCTGAAACACAATTTGGAGACTCAGTGAAGTGTAATAAAATGAAAATGGAAGACAGGTTTTTGTGGGTGGTTTGTTGTTTTTTTTTTTTCCCTTGCTTGCCCATCATAAATATTGCAGCTGTTTTAGTTAGGATCTTCATGTCATGAAACTGAAGTCTTTATGGGAACGTATTTTCATTTTTAATATCCACAGTTAATATTGGGATCCTATTATGTTGAACAGCATATGAATATAAATCTTACCTTGAAAAACCTTAAAACTTGATGAACAAAGCAAAAAATGAGGCTAGTCAGGGAAAATATTATCCTCATTTTAAAGAGGAACAATTGACACATTAGGAGAAAAGTGTTTTTGCCAAAGCCACGCTAGAGGGCTCGATGACAAAAATTGATGCTCTGTTTCCTCTAGCAGCAAAACCAGTTCCCAGTCTGTTTTGTTTGTCTGCTTCTCTCCACTGCTGTTTTTTGGATTTGTATTTTGTATTCATATTATTTGTCTGATCGCAGTCTGTCCTCAAAGAAAGTTGCAATGGCACCCACAGAAGACACAGCGCACTGTGATAAAGGAAAGTGAAACCACTGTCTAAGAAACTTGAGGTTTGAAACGCTCTTTGGCTGACTTTGCCCCCGAGGGCTTGGGGACTTGCTGGATTAGTCTCAGTCCCAGTCCGGTGCCTGACCACGAGCTATCATTCCTGTTAAGGAGGTGTAAGGAGCTCAAAAATCTCTGCGAAATGCAGCTATTGAATGCACGAGTAGGTGTTGAAAAGAGCCCGTGAACGGTCATTTTCTTACAAAGGTTTGCTTGAAAAAATTCTTGCTACGTGTCACTATGAAACAATGTTCAGGGTTGACTCTTAAGAAGAAATGTTGCAGTGACCAAAAGAGCCATTCAAATAAATGGAGGAATGCCTGGTGGATTTGGGTGCTTTTTTAAAAAAGTTACCATGTTTGCATATTTTAGATTTTGTCGCTTTCATAGCACAGCATCTTTGCAAAACAAAACAAAAAACCCCAGACAGTAGGAACCCAGAAACATACAAATGGATAGCTTTAGGATGCTGATGGGAATACTGCCAGCAAGGTAAAAAGAAATATTAAAAAAGTGCCAAACATGCAGACCTGTCATCCTTTGCCTTAATGGGCACTTACAAATGTGCTACTTGCAAGAGATGTTCTTCCACAATATGATTGTGGTTATAAAACAAACAGCATGGTCAATAATATGATCTAATCTGATTGAAGAGGTCAGTTAGAAAATTATTACCCACTTTACAACCCATTAACATCAAACCTACATTACAGGAATGTATGTGATAGATTAAAAACTTGCTTACTTAAAGCAAGAAGGTCTAAATAAACTCCATTATAGATGTTTTTTTATATTTGAAGCAAAAAGTATTACCCCCTTGGTGACTGGAATGCAATGAGGAGAGTCAGAACAAGTTGCTGAGCTTAGCTTTTTAATCTCTTTGCCTGAATCCTATTTAGTAGATGTTTGGGGAAGTGGAAAAGACATTTTTGGATGATTAGCTTGTGCTTTGTGATTGACACACTGAGGAGGCTGCAAGAAAGCAATTCAAGGGAAATTGAAGCTGTTGAATGGAGTTACTGGAATTGGGGAAGGAAAAAAAAAAAAGTGCTTCACTTGATATGGAGCAAATTATTTGCTGTATCAGGAAAGACCCAATGACCCTTCTAATCTTGTATCCTGCCCATGATGTTGATTTATACCAGACGCTTCAAATAAAGATATAAATCCCCATAATACATTTACCTGTAATTGTATAATAGTGTGCAAGGAGGATATGTTCTTTCTTGACACCAACCCATGATCAGCATATGCCCTGTAGCATATGTATTGAAAGCTCCTGTCTTTATTCCTAGCTGATGAAATTGCAGATGTAGTCATATAAATTAATGCAGGTGGATGGATAAGCATGTTGTGTGGAAAACCACTCGTGCTCACTGAATAGTCTGAACGTTAGCTAGTAGATTTTGTGGTAAATTCTATAGGATGTTATGTCACAAGGTTGGGATGAAATTCTGTTTGGTTCTGTAGTGCCCTTTATAACATTTAGCATCACGGGAAGATACTGACTCAGGAGAGAAAGACTGACTTCTGGCTCTAGTTTCCTGAGCAATTATGCAGGATCTACATGTATCTGTATCATCATCTGGATCAGATTTTATCCAATGCAAGGTGTTATGTGATCAACTCATTTCTTGTCTGAACTGGCTTAGCTAGATGCCAACATACGTTTTAGGTATATAGTCTGATATTCCAGATTGCATTCGGTTTATTTCCCTGTGTGATTTCTGTGTAAATTGTCGGATACAAGCTCACTTACAAAGAGATGTTTCTGAGGGAAATCTCTGGTTGTGTTTGCCTCCAAGGTCCCTGGGGAGTAAACTGAGTTGGAAGGCAACACTCGTGGGTCTGGTCCTCTTTGTTTCTAATATCCCATCTGTGCTTGGGCCACTGCATGCATCCTTACCTGTTGTTAATATTACAGCTAGCGACAGCTATGTTTCATGTACCAGTGCTGGGAGCGTCCTGTGTAATTTGCACTTGATCTTTGAGTTCATCCAGCAGCTGGCTATAATACCAGCCTGTCAGGTTTTGCTGGTGGTCATAACCTTTGTACCGGCTCTGTGATCTGCACAGCTTCTGTAGGAGGTCCAAGAACTTAAGAGTGACTTGTGACAGCGGACTATGCTGTAAATGTGAGAGTGCTGCATTTGTGTGCTGTATTCAGGATGGTGAAGAGATAATAACGAAGGCTGGGCTAGAGCAGCCCTACAGAAGTGCCTGAAGCCCCCCTACATCAGAGCAATGAACACACACTAGGTCATGGGAGGCAACATGCACAGAGGCTTCCCCTGCTGTGCTGGTACTACGATGTTCATGTCACCATCGTTTCCCTGTCTCCAGGCTGGAAGCAGCTCTAGCAAGATCAATTGCTTCTGTACTGTAGCGCTTCCAGCCACAGGTCAGGCTGCTGTACCTCTGCCTTTAACATAGGGTGGTCTGTGGAGGTTTGTACTGCCAGTGATTTGAACATTTCCAGGCTGGCCGGGGCTATGCTACAAGCCTATTTACGTTTGGCACAGAGCCTGTGAAGCTCGGGGGGAATAATTTATGCCATCATTTCTGCCTGGCATTCCTACCTGTGGTGCTCTGACTTAAAGGCATTTACAGGTGACCTGACCGCTTGCCAGGAAGCACTCACTTATCTCCTCAGCGGCTGCTGTATGTCAGTGGAATGTGCTTTTTGGCTCCCTGAGGAGGAATTGGATGTCCATCAGGACCAGACTTGAGAGTGACGCAAGGTTTGTGAGCTGGATCACATTTGCTTGCCATATCCATCATAACATCTGTGAGAGAAAAACAGGGGAGGCAGGGTGACCCGCACTGTGCAGCTGCAAGAATTGGGAAGTCACTTCCATGCAGAAAGCCCAAACTGAGTCCCTCATACAAAATCCATTACTGTGTGTCCACTGCTTCAGTGATGTAGTTTCCAAGCTGTTTTTTTCTTCTTCTTTTTTTTTTTTTTTTTTCTTTTAAGTGATAAGAGGGAGGAAGAAAACCTTTTTCTATATTTCTGTTAGTGCTTATTCTTGAAGTGCTGTATTCTTCGCCTTCTGCATGCTCTGTCTGGACACCTGGCTGGCTGTGCCAGACCAAACCATAAGCCCTGGGCAACATGTCAGGTTCTCTTTCCATAAGCATCCCTTTCATACTCTTTGTCCCTTCATCTCTATCCAGGGATGGAATGGCTTGTGCCAACAGATACAGCTATAAATGAGAAATTTTTCTGCAAGCTGAGGTAAGAACAACAGTGCAAAGCTATGCCACTAGTAAAAGTAAACACAAAGAAGCAGCAAAAGTAGTTGTCAGCCATTAAACAGGTATGGTTTCAACTGCTGTAAAAATTCAACGTTTAAAATAAGAACAAGTGGTGAACTACTGACAATTTTTAACAAAAGCAAATAGTAATGCAGCTGTACTAGTGTTAAGGCTGTATCAGCAGTATTATAGAAACAAACAATCAGAACAGGTGTGCTGGTGGCTTCCATCTGCCCAACAGGAAGAGAGAGGATCAAGAGAAGGAAAAGAAGGTGCATCTTCAGAGCAACATAGGTGAATTGTCTCTTGAAAACCAGTTTGGTACGGGAAAGGGCAAGAATTAAGAGCTTTGAAGCACAAAATAGATGAGGGGAATTTAACAAACATTAAATTGCTCTACACTTGATGTTAAGTGAAAACAAGTTCCTTTACAATTTGTTATATTTGTTTAAGAATATGGTACAATGAAAAGGTTTCTGAACAAATTGTTTAGTCACCGATCCTCTATTCGCACATCTGGGGCTCTTTTATTGAATACCGAAGTTTAATAAAACTCGCTAGCGCTTCTGTTTCTTTGTGAATACAAACCATACGGCAGAATAAAATTGCTTCTATACCATGGGACTCACTTTGGTCACGAACCTGAAATCTCTAAACTGAAGGAAAAAATAACAAACGGGACATCCTAGCTGATGCTGACGGGTTTCTTCTATCGCTGGTCAGTTTTCGTCACAAAGACTTCATTGGCTCTGGCTTTTTCTCAGTGTCAAAAAAGGGGAGTGATTGAAGTTCAATCAATATGCATATAGATGTAGGGGACAGTAGTGTCACTGATGACCGGGGAGGCCTTCCTTCCTGGCAGAGGTGGCTGCTGTGGACATTGTGGCTGAGGCCACAGAAGTCCATGGCTGTATCCATCTGCACTGGAACGAGTGAGGTGAGAATGAGCACAAAGCCATGGTCTTATCTAGTGCATTATGCAGGATTTTCTTTTTTTTTTTAATATTTAAAAAATATTTTTATTTTATCTTAGTAGGTTTGAGTTATTGTAGGTTCATGTTTGTTTTGTTTTGTTGTGGTTTAACCCTAGCTGGCAGCCAAATACCATGCAGCTGCTCATTCACTTCCCGCCCCTGCAGTGGGGTGGGGAGGAGAATCAGAGAGAAAGGAAAACTTGTGGGTGGAGATAAAAGCAGTTCACCAGGACAGCAAAGAAAAAGACGATAATAATTATAGTATATATTATGTATCAATAATGATAAAAATTATAATGATAATAGAATATACAAAACAAACAATGCACAATTTCTCACTGCCCAACGACCCTATGACCAATACAGCCCGTCATGAGCAGGGATCGTGGAGCGAAACCCAGAGTGATCATGGAACAATCCCGAGCAGCGATCTCAGAACAGCAATTTCCCAAGCAGCGATCTTGGAACCGCAAGTTCCAGAGAGAGAGAACAAGGGAACGAACAGCCGAATGAACGAACAAAAGCCTGGACGAACAGCATCCAGCCCGCTGGCTGACCCCCACTTATATACTGGGCATGACGTCTATGGTATGGAATACTCTCTTTGGCCAGTTTGGATCAACTGTACTGGCTCTACCCCTCCCAGCTTTTTGCACCTGCACATTAGCAAAACCTGGGAAGCTGAAAAAGTCCTTGATCTCTTAGCAGCAACTAATAACATCAGTGTATTATCAACATTCTTCACATACCAAATCCCATAGTTACTGGGAAGAAAATTAGCTCCATCCTGGCCGAAACCAGGACATACTTGAATAGATAACTTGAAGTTTTGGAAAGGAGAGTGGTGTTCAATATGACTGAATTCCCTTGTTTGTTCTTACGAATGGAGTTGCTCATCAGTAAGTGGAATGTGAGTAGAAATGAGCTGAAATGGTAAAAAGGAATGCTGGTGCAGGAGGGAATTAATGTTTTTGTATTGCTGGTCGTATTTAAAACTTATGCTGTCCAAAGGAGATGTGAATCGAGTTTGCTGGGAATATTTAATAGACTTTTTTGTTGGATTAATATTGATTTCTTAAAGTTCGTTTTATGTAATTGTCTTGACCTTGGCACTTGGTGGGTTGGGGTCACTCTTGAAAATTGGAAGTATCTTGATTTTAATGTGATGCAAAATAGTTAAAACTAAGATCTCAAACAAGATTGTTAGTAGGAAAATACGTTCCTATCCACCTCTGGTTAGTTCTTTGAATGCTTTATGCTGTGGGGATGGTTCAGCAGTATCAAGTTTATCTCTGTACATCCACCTGAAACAATAATGTCAAAAACAATTAAAATGTGGTTTTGCATTCAAAAGTATTTAGAAAAGATTTAAGATGATGGTGTCTTATGAACCCAGAAAAGTGTCACTTTCTGTTAAAGAATAGTTTTCATTTCACTTTTTCTGTGCACTTTGGTGAGGCCTACTGTGAGGGGAAAGGAAGTTTTACTGAGAAATCAGAGATTACTGTGTTGTTGCACTGAAAACATACATTAAACATGCAGGTCTAGGCAATTTTTTCCCTTATATATCAGAACTGTAATTTTGTGTCTGTTCCTTTAGGTCAAATCAATTTTGCTGTGAGCTTTCTTTGGGCACAGGAATCTTACCATTCTGGAGTCCAAAATTGTGGCATGCTTACCAAGAGAATGTGTTCTTTTGCATTTTAGTAAACTCTAGTTTTGGTTTTTGTTTCCTCAGTAATTTAAAACTGCTTTTCTTTATATTTTGGCTGAGATACTGCTGCTTGCTAGAGGGTCACCAATGTTGATGTTTTAAAGGAATGGAAAAGTTTAGCTATATGTATAATACGTATATTTTACTAAAATCTTGGCGTTTTGCTAAGCATTCTTTTAGGCAAATTCATAATCAACGCTTTTCCTTTGGGAATTGCCGTATGCTGCAGGGGACAGTGGGCAGCATTTACCAGCAGCATAGCTAGTTATTGTCTGTGAAAGCCCAGGCATTTACTGCAGTGAATATCGTAACAACAAGCTATTAGCACTTTGCTGCTTCCAGCAAGAATAGCTCGCTAATTCAGTTTAGTAAAATATGGTGATACTTTTAGTGCCAATAATCAGATCTGGAGACTTTCAGAAACAACAATTATGGTGTATCATTTCTGCTGCCCCCATGGCAAAGCCTTTAGGCATTGAAGCTGTTTGGGGAAACCAATATATATAGTATTGCTAATGTTAGTGGTTCATTTATCTACTGAATCATTTCTTTGTTTGCTGTTTTGCTCAGTTTCTGTTGTTCAGCCAAGACAAAGCAGCTCTTTTTATGGAAAGGAAATGAAAGTACGTAACTAGGGTAAGATGTAAACCACAAAGCTTCTGACATAAACAGGAGGCAAATGACCTTGTAACAGTTATGCATAAATGAATAGGTTGTAGTAAATTGTTGTAGCTGAGAGTATAGCTATGGCCAAGATTTGCCGTGAGTCACCTCTGGTACCTACCGAGGGAAAAGGTAATGGCTAAAGCATCTGAGCAATGTGTCAGATTGTATCTGAAGAAACCTGTTAGGAAGTCTCAAAAATTCAGCTTTCCTAGGTGTCCTTCAAAAAGCAACTTGAGATTGTTCTGAGGGAGAGTGAGTTGGTGCTGAGGCATAGATATATATCCCATCCCAGTTTCCCTAGAGCAATGCATATGAGATGTTGACTGAGTACAGTGATATGTGACTTTCTGCTGCTCTGTGTGTGTGTGCGCACGCGCATCCTGTAAGTTCTCAACTGCATAAACAGCCAATGCCAGTCTGCTGCAATGGCAGTCCCGCCGAGCTGAGAAGGGCACTTTTGTGACTACACACTGACTTGTTCAGTCTGGTTTTACGTGAGGAGGCTGCCAACAGAAGACAAGGGTACCCGGGAGACGAGTAGCTCTTATAAGACTCTTTGCAGTTTGTGTATTGGCATCTCTGGATACCAGAAGCAAACACACACTTACTGGCAGGAGAAGTTTATACTGAAGATGTGGGAGAACTACTAATACTAGGAGAACCTCAGGAGACCTTGCTGAGAACACGTACAGACCTAATCCAAGGTGCACAGGGAAAGATATTTTGTATGAAGTGTTACATGAGAGGGATGTACTGACATGGACCCTAAGGCTATACAATCTGTGGGTTGTTAACTACTCCACACATGTGGGCTTTCCTGATAGCCCAGAAGTGATAGAAAGAGTTCATATCTCCTTCCTTTGTTTCTGAATCAGGCATCCCATGGTGCGGCTTTCTCCTGTCATGTTAACATGACTGGTTAACTGCTTTGAGTTAGTTCTTATGGGTGAACTAACCTGAAAAACTGTCTGATGTTAGAATTCTTTAAAACTCTACTGTGATTTTCTTTTCACAAGAGGAGTTTTTCTGAGATGTTATTAGAATTGACATTAGTGCTGTGACTCTTTGTCCATTGATACTTGACAACCTCGCTTTTACTGTGGTTTATGAAACCTTACTACTGGGCACTTTAATTGCAGACAAATGTGGTTTAGACTTGTGCTGAAGATCTGTAGGTGATGACTGAATACATTTTTGCTGAAAGCTCAATTACAATAAACCTCAAGAGAGCTGCACCTCACTACAGTTTTAGAGGTTTGCCTACGCCCTATGCGGCATCTAAGAGAGCAAGAGCAAAACCCAGAGTGAGGATTTGTTAGCAGATGTGGGACATTTGGCTTTGTGAAATAGTCAAAGTTCTGAATCCCTTGCAGTGATATCAGTGGATATGCTTCATGGGGAGGTTTCGCTCCCTTTTCATTATGATGGGAGGAATTTTACGCCTAGCTTTTGTGGCAGATTAGTGTGAAGACAGCTATGAATATGTATGCAAGAAGGCAGCATGTATTCTTTGTTTTAGGCATTCGTTTATGGGGGATGAACAGTTGGGCACATGTCCAGAGGAAGAAAGAATGATCTCTTGAGTTAGTGATAAGGTAACAAATGTACAGGCAGGTTCCAAAAAATACTAATTAGTTCAAAGTAAGGTTACAAAGGACTAATTAATAGTTAGATTAATTGTGCCCAAGGAACATAGATAAAGTGTTGTGGCAAGTGGGCTCTGCAAGGAGATGGGAAAGAGTAACTCAAGCTGAACGTTTCCTCTTGCCTTACCTTTTGCACTGTGTGGTGTGATTCTCTGAAGCATCTATTTGAAATGGTACCGTGTGTGAAATGGAGTTTCAAAGTAATGCACAGATATTTCGTGCCTCAGTTAATTTGTATCTACAATCCCTGTCTGAAAAGCAAAATCCAGGCTTTTGTAGGAATCTCATGTAAGAAAGTTTTAGACTGGACTTTCTCATGTTTCACATGTCCCAGTTATTTTGACTGTGGGAGACTGGGATGCTAAAAACTTCCAAAGACCAGCCAGTTTACTTTTTTCCTTGCAGTGCATTACAGTACTCATAGGTGAAGAGGAGGAAGTGCTGGATTTGGGGAAAAGCATCAGTATCCCTGGTATTGGTGCATTGCAAACAGGTAAAGTACATGCAATGTGCATAGGTCAGACCTGACTAAGTGGTTCACTGGTTTCTGGAATAGAACTCTCACAAAAGCCATGTTTAGATTTTGTTGCATTGCAGTTATGTTTCTGACAAAGACTACATTTATTTATAGATAATGTATTTTAAGAAATGAAGCATGTGTGTCAGTATTGGAGGCAAAACAAATGACTGTATAAATACTCTGAATTGTACCATTTGTTAGATGTTTCAGCTAAATTTACTGATATTTAAAGTATTGAAATGAATATTTTGAGGTAGAACATATGTTCTTATGTGTGTTTTTAAATTTGAATTACATAATCAAAAAAAGAGCAAGGATATACAGTAGCCTCCTTCATAAACCTAGCAGACAAATCTACCTCACCAGGAATCACACCCACCACTTCTTGTCTAAGCTTTGGGACTCAGTTTGGAAAGCTGTATAAGTAGATACTATAAGCAAATCAAAGTGTTGTCTGGCACGATTACGGATTTCCAAATGGTAGGTAGCATGTAGCACAGTTCAAATGCTTGCCTCTAATATTCACATGCAATTAATGTCATTTAAGAACAGTGACTGAATTAGGCTTGCCTTGGGGAATTAAGGATGTTGCACCTTTTTCCAGGGATGCAGCACTGCCATGGATGGAATTCACTGGTACAATAGCCAGTTAGTGTGTGTGGCCTCTGCAGACCTGGCATACTAAGTTACTCTGTTGTACAATTTGCTGTATGACACTTCCGTAAGTATTGCTGCATGCTCTACAGATTTGTGCACACTCCATTTCCTGAGCAATTCTCTATTTCTATGGTCCTCTGTACTATTAGCATGTCCTGGAAAAGACTTTCCCCTCTGAGTAAGCTGCCAGCTGGCCAGTAGCGGATACATAGGCATTAGCTGCCACTGGGGAAAATCAGGGTGAATTTAGTCATTTAGAATACTTTGGCACACAAAGTGCCGATCCCCTGGTGAATGGCAGTATGTTTAGATATGGTAGTGTTATTCTACCAGTTAAGTGCCAAAAAGCCGAGTGTTCCAATGTAGACGTAAAGGAAAGTCAAGCCTCTGAAAATAAATTGTATTGAGAAGAGCTGATGAAGCCCTGCTAGTGAAAGGGAAAGTGCATAAATGAGGTAAGCATGCCAAATATTGTGTTAAATGTTACAGCACCGGTATGACACAAGACTTTTTGCGTGTATTCTTCTCAAGTTCCTGAATTTGGTTAAAAATGAGCTTGAACTAGAAACAGCATGTCTCACTTTTAGTCCTTTCCTCCTGAGCATGTTCCCAACAGGGACGCTGTTAAGTATCATGTTCCCCAAATAAATGCTAGTGTAGTGACATCCCAACACATTGTAACAGAAATTTCATAATGCAGCGGGAGTTAGTCATCTTATGCTGTGATTTATCTGAATTACTCTTTTCCTTATTTTGAGGAATATATATGTTGCAGAATCAATGCCCTGCGCCATGCTTGTTGATAGTGTTGCTTTTAATGCTGATGTTACTATTCAGAAAGATGCACTTTCTTCTTTGGGGAAAGAAATAAATATGTACAATGACTTCTGTTTTCACAGTGTGGGTAACTGACAGACCTGCAGGAAGACATTTTATAACTTTTCAGAATACTTTGTGTGTTAAATCCAGATGCTATAATGTATGAGCTCTATACTCTCCATATATCTAACGAGTTCTTCTGCATAATTACAGTTAAGAGAAGTCCACAGAAGAATCCAACTTCAGTTTGTACAAGAAAGTGATCTGCTGTAATACAGCATCTCAGATAGTTTCAGACACATGACTACGTTAAATAACTCTTATTTATCACTAGACTAATAGGGAGGTCATAAAAACTTAGCGAAGTGGAAATAGTATTGTGAAGTTTCATCTGAAGTTATTGGGCCAGCTAGTAGGGGAGAGAACTGTGGAGCTGTGTTGAACTAGAGGCATTTTCTGAAGAAGTTTCCTCCCTCTTCTTTATCTGATGGGAATACGAAAGTTAAGTCGGGATCTGTATGATCTGCAGGGAAGAGAACCCTAAGAGTGTTCAAACCTTAGGAGATGGGTTTTTTATCTGGTTTGTTTTGTTCTGTTTTATTTAAAATTAGACTCTACTGAGGTCATATGAATAAAGGAGTATTTCTCAAGTTATTTTTATTGAGTGGGTAAGAGAAGATAAAACCTACATATAGTTAAGACTGCAGCCGGCTGCATATCATCCATCTACCTTTCATCTTATGCTGCAGAGATTTATGCATGGGTCATATGCAAGGGGAATCCAACTGGTGCCGACAGCAGGTCACCTGCTGCCCTGGCCTGCAGGCCACTGCTTGAGAAGTCTTGGTAAGGGATCATGGAGGTCAGATGTCAACTTCTCACACATTGCATGTAGAGAAACGGGAGCTCCCTGCACATATTGCAAGGTTATAAATTGTGTCTGAAATATCTGGTATCTTGTACAAGAACACAAAATTATGTGCAAATGATGGTGGTGTTTTATTTTCTTTTGTACCAAAATACTGGCATGTCTTTGCACCCGGAAACCTCATTTAATGCTTGATGTTCCAGATGAAATCTGAAGGGGATTTTCTAATGGATGCATGAATTCTTGAGGAAAAAGCTGCACAGAAAAGAATAGGGGAAGTCTGGGTTATTTGTTGTAAGTAATATTTCTTGGCTAGTCAGATACCCTTAACATTATTACTCTGTGCTTTATGCACAGAGATTCTTCTGTATGGGGAAAAACTAGAAAGCAGAATGCTCTGAAAGATCATCCTCGTCCGTCTTTGTCCCCTTTATGCTTGCACAACAAAAGCTTAAGAGTACATTAAGAATAAATGGCAGTAATGTACTGATGGGAATACTTTCATTCAAAGTGGACAATACAGGCTGGATGAAGCCCAACACTTAAGGATATGAACCCTGTTGAATAATCCTTAGGTTCTCTTTCTCGTATATAACATTGTATGCACTTTAAAGTCTAGGAAGGTGGTTTGAAAATGGTGGTAGCTCTTATGCAATAAAGATTTATCAAAAGGTGTGTATTTGCAAATAGGGAAGTGACAAGCACCAGGACATACTGAGGTGGGAAATAACTTTCTGGCATTTGAGGAGAGCTGCTAAGAAACTGCATCGGGGAGAAAAGCTTTCGGTGAAGTTTTGGGAACATGGGAACAAAACTGAGCCAAAAATCAGCTTTATCCTTTTTGCTTTACTGGGGAACTTCTTCCAGAGTCTGTGAGCTGCCTTTTTTTTTTTTTTTTTTTTTTCCCCTCTTTCTCTTTCTTTTCCTCTTAGAAGTGCCATCTGGTTTTCAGTGTTTGTTTATTTCTCCAAGGAGACAATATTTTGGGATAGGGAGCCTCCTTTTGCTTTTGATTTCTGTGTGATGTTGGTTTACTGTTTAGATGTGTAATTTTTAAAAAAGTTTCCAACAACTTGTGTTCATCTGTAGAAATGCTGTTGGCTACCAGTATCCTTTGCTTTTTACCATTGCCATTTCAATGCTGATAATGTGTTGTCTTTCAAAGATAAATGAAATTTTTTTTTGAAGAAAATGAAATGATTGAACCTACCAGCATTTGATAACTGATGGCTGTATTTTTCCATATTCTATGTTCCTATACTAGCTACAGTATTCATTACCCTTTTGGATCCCAAGCTGCTATTCATAGCGAAGACAAAAATCTGCACAAGAAAACACATGGACTTGATTAATATCCTTAATTACACTGCCCTGAACCAAAGGGTAATATTTTTTACTGGCTCCCGTTAATAATCAGTTATGTCTCAAAGCAGTTGGATCAATAACCTATATATATATTTTTTTTTCTTGGGCACTGCACTTATTGCGTTAGTATGAAATTATTAGGATGAAGAAGACTGCAGATGTTAACTAAAATCCTTCAGAAATTTGCTATTGATTTCCTGAAAGTTTGTCAAACTGGAGAGGTTCAAACAGCTCAGCAGTGGGCATTTTTTCACAGAATATGTTAGAGGATTTCAGTCAGCTCTGCTGATTGTAGGGGACATTAAGCAGGGAAATATTTTACATGGACATGTCTTCAGCTCTCTTGCCTGTTTGCCTGGTAAGGCACAAGCTAATTCCCACTTTGTGCTAGAGCAACTCTTTGCTTAAGCAACTGCGGTCTCGCAGGAGCGTGCTTATATATTACTTTAGGTACAGCACTGTGTTAACAGCACTCTGGGCTGGGGCAGTGGGATCTTAGCCTGTATGTTGTACCCACATAACAGACGTGATTTAAACTGGCTGTCCTTTGGCTTCGACTGTAAATTCCAGGTTAAATGTGTGGTAGTCAGCAGTCTTCTGCACATGCTTTGTGATGGTTTGCACTGCCACTGGCTCACTGCACTGGGGCTCCTCTTGTTGCTGTTCATCCTCTGAGTTTTGTCATTAGAGCCTCTACACCCACGGCTAAGCGAACAATCAATATGATGTGTCCTTAATTTCTTTGGCAGCTTCACGGAGCCAAGGTGATGGTGATAGAGGATCAAGCTTCTAAAGGCTTCCATTTATCTGCCTAACTGAGTGCTGCGCTGTGTGCCTGTGTATATGCAAGTTTGAAACGGTCCCAACGTGGAAATATTTCACTTCATCCTCAGTCCATACCTGTAACTGCGACCTAACTGCAGCCATAATACTGACAACAGACAGGCTGGTCTTTGCTCCCTGAGATGTTAAATCATAAAGGCAAAACCTTGTATCGCTGTTAGTTTTGTGGAGAATTGGGGGGAAAAGAAATCCCTGAAGTGAAAGTGATAGGATGTGGATACCAGATTTTAATTGCTGCTTTCTCAGACTGTCTGTAGTCTGGTTAAAACAGGTTTTCCTGCTGATACGCATGAAAGAAGACAAGGTTTTAAATATTGATGTGTATGTGAAGACTTTCTAAAGTGCCCAGATGGACCTCTCCAACTGTGTTTCTCTGATAATGTTTGTTGTGTTTTTTCTAATTGGCAGCCACTGGGCTCCAGTCAGGGACGCCGTCCCTCCTGACCATTGCTGCTCCCCAGGCAGAGTGTGTCTGGCTGACGTTCCTCCTCCTGGCACCTGAGTATTTCAGGTATGTCATTAACATAAAACCAGAATGTATAGATTTTTTTTTTTTTTTCTCTTTTTGTTTTGGTTCAGTCTTTTATTGGTTGATGAAATATTTTATTTGAGCCAGGACAAAAGCATTTTATTTTTAAACCACGAAGATGCCCAACAACTGGGTTTTTCAAGGTAACTGACGGAAAAAGAGTCATCAAAATGTTTGAAGTCTATTATTTCAGTTTTACAGTTGTTTTTTTTTTTTTTTAAAAGGTTTTTCAACTGAAAATATAGACCAATTTGTAAAAATTTTTTTAACTTGGATTCACAACCATGTTTGTCAGTCCAGGACTGTTTTGTGTGAACACATTATCCACCCTTCCTCCTCTCAAATTGCCCAGGTCTCTAACCATGTGATTTCAGCAAGACAGCCATCTCAAGGCTTCTTGATGTAAAGACATTTAAAATAAGTTCAAAGGGTTAACACACAGGACAAGAGGAAGGCTATTTCTGTATCTGAGACTTCAGTGGGAATGATTTACCGCGAACAGAAGAGCATATCTCAAAAGTAATCTTTTTACCTGTCTCTGCCTGCAGAAAAATTTAGGGTGACCTAAGAATATCTATAATGGCACAATTTACATGGCACCTTTTGGCTGATAAGAAATAGCAGTCTCAAAATGACTAAAGGGATTAGGATTTTTAGCCTTGTTTTCAAAAATAATGTACTTGTAGAATTGCTGACAATTTTTTCTGGTTTAATCATTTCACCAAGGCATTTATTACATGTACGTCATAACCCAAAATAATAATGCAAATGGAAGCCTTATCAATCAGCTGGTTAAGTTTTAATGGTCTTTTGGTTTAGCCTTTTTTGGTCTCCGAAATGGTTTTGACAACTTTATGTGCTGTTGCTTAACACAGCTTGAAGATGAATGTTTGCTATATGAATCATGTCAGTCTGGTATAATTGGCAAAACTAAGTGCAAAGAAGACAGAAGTGTAATTTCAAAAGTATCAGTGGTACATTCAGACTTAAATCCTGTTGATATTTCGCTCAGACCTCAGGTCCTAAATGCTCAAGTTTTCTGAGTAAGTGGCACTTGAACTTCTAAGATGCTTAAATGCTCAGTATTATTTCCTTCCTTTGCTCTGAATTCAGCTCATTATGTATTTTAGATGTGAAAACCTAAACCCTGATCCCGTGCAGAGTTAGTACGGTTAAGATTGCTTGAAATGTAATTTTTTTTTAAAAAACTGACACGTTTCTCCAGATACTGTTGGAGATGTTTCTGAGGTGTCAACAGAGAAATTTTTGTTAAAAAAAATGTTTAATCCATAAATACCAGGTTTTGCCTCCTATTCTTCTCCTAGTGTGAAGGAATATATTGGGGTTCCCAGTGAAATGCCTCTTGTACTTTAAGGGTAAGGAGGTAAAATGTTAACCTATGTCCATCTACCCCTCCTCCCCCCTCCCAGTAAAGCCATACTCTTTTATTTCCAAGGTTTCATAAAAACAGCCATAATGTCTTTATACTTCTGTATTCCAACATTACTTTTTCATCAAGTTTTCACTGCTGTGACTCCACTACTGCCGTTCAGCAATTTTGTGTGTGTCCTCAGGTGAGACATCCCTCAGAAAGGCGATTGTAAAGATCAGTTATTATATCCCATGTGACCTTTTGGGTTTATCATTTTAAATGACCTGCAGCAGGCTCTGCCTAAGGCGTGCAGTTGCTTTGTGGCATAGTGGTTTCAAATGTCAGTATCTGTTTTCATTCTGTGCGTATTTTGCATGTAGTTGTTTGTTAGCTTAGAATAAAGCATAATGTTGATGTTTCTTTTGATAAACAGAGATGGCAACAATCTTGTTGGCTGGCTTCACATTAAAAAAATGGGGAAATTCTTGGGGTTTTTTTCTGTTTTTCTTTTGTTTTCCCTCAACAGGCTCCTCAAATTACTCTTTTTCATTCATTTTCTGTTTTCTTGCCAGAGGTAATTATTTTTCTACAGGTCACTGTATTACTAACATGTAAATTCACCAATCTGGAGAACACTAGAACCCTTAAACCAGAGAAGAATGCATTCAAACGCACAGGTAGAGAGTCTAGGTCTGTGGTGCTCTCTTTTCTCTTCAGTCTTTGCTGTATGCTCCTTGGATTAAATTACATTTTTGCTGTCTTAATATATTGATCTTGTTCATACTTCTGATTTTTTTTCACCTGAATTACTAAACCTGTTGTTGATTCATTCTTTTCAATGTGGAGGTTTTAAAATGTAGTGGGAGGTTTTAAAATGTAGTGCAGGAACATCTTTGTATGTACCCTTTTTACTGGCACCCGATCCTGTTCAGGGAATCAAAACAACATTGCATGATTGTTACTTTTTGTTTACTGGTCATTTAGTGACTGGCTTTTAAAAACAAAACCAAAAAAACCCCACAAACAAACAAAAAACCTGAACTAAACCCCTCCCACCAGCTGACAATCCTTTTGGAACTGTACCTGCTCTTTAGAATCTTGGCATCCCAGGAAGAGTTTTTATTTGTGAAGCTATGGTCATAGAAACCTTTACTGTTGATTTCTAAAACCTCTTTTTACTCTGTTTTTCCTTTCTTTGGGGAGTGGTGGTGGTGTAAATTCTTATCACTTTTAAAAAATATTATGCCTCTTTTTTTGTAGCAAATACAACAATTTTTAATAACTTAAAATGTGGAAATATTTACACAAAGTATTTTGGGTCTGCCTAAATGGTAATTAGCTAAAATGTTTTGATAATCACCAGTGAGACTTGCATGCCTTTTTGTAGAGAAAATGCTGCAAACTCTAAAAGGTTTTGGGGTTTTAATTTCTTTGCAGAAAAACCCTCAGAGTAGGTGAAAAGGCAGTGTAACACTCGGGGAAGGTCATTAAAGTTTTCAATTTAAATTGATTACAAGGAAATGATATGCCAGAGGAAAAAACAATAGATGAAAAGAAGTGTCCTAGATGGCAAGACAAGATGAATGCTGTATGTTTTCCCCACCTCAGACTGTCCATGACAAAGTATGATTGTCTAATATCTTGAGATGAGGAGGCTAATACAAGGCCATAAATCACAGTGAACCGCTTTTGAAATAATAAAACAGTCTGCCTTCTCGCTAATAGGCCCCAAGTTAGGACCCTGAAATGTTGAAAACAAGGCTAGCATTCACCTCTGTGTGGATGACAATGACTTTCGTATATTTTGCATCCACGGATTGTCTGGGGAGACAGCTCAGAGCTCAACACACTGCAAATACAGCAGATTTGTAGCCTGCTTGTTAGTTCCTTATATGTAAAGATTAATAAGAACTATGGAAGATGTGATGTTTGTGTATCATTTAACTAATGTCCATTATTTAAACTCATATAACCCATATAAGTCTAGAACTCAGTTTCTGGGAAATATTGTTTGTTGTATGGTTAGATTTCCATGCTTCCACAGAGAGTTTTAAAGTTGGAGCTGGTGCTTATGCACGAGACATCGTTATTGTATCTCTCTCTCTCTCTCTTTTTCTTCTGACTCTTCCTTTGTCCAGCCTTATAGACACAGAAAACCTGCTTTTTCGTATGAGGGGCTTGTATGACATATAAGAGCACATATAAGCTCTAACAAGACGTTCACTTAGGGCTTACTTTTCTTCCCATAGTTAAAATTTGAAAGAACCCAGACTGGGAACAGCAGAACCAAAAGGTATGAGAGAAATATGTTCATAATCTATGAGCATTTTGAACTGCATAACCATGAAGGAGATTAAACTGTCCCATAGTCTCTGAAAGAATTACATCAATAGCGGGAGAAAATTAATAGCCTTGTTTTAAGCAAAATCAAATATCTTGTATGATGACAAGGTGCAAGGGTTTATGCACAGCCATACACTAATAGTCTCCTTGATGGAAAGAAGCAGAAGAGGTCCAAATATCAGATACACGTTTTGTAATTTTTCACTAGTGGAATTAAGTCAACTTGGCAGGAAGCTGTGGAAGCGAAAACAAAAGTACAAGGGTAGTTGCTAAGAAGTTGTTATAATTCTAGTAACTATACCTGCATTTAGAAAAAAACCCACACTTTTTTTTCCTAGTGACAGAGTACAGGACAGAGCACAGGAGTAAACATAGGCAGTTGAAAAAAAAAAAAAATTCCCTTTTTTGTTAATCTACATATAAACATCTAGTTAAATGGAAGCATCTTTGTTTTCTTTCAATTACAGTGGAAAACTGAGAAACAAAAAACTTCATTCTGATACAGGGTTTTTTTGTATATCTTTATTCGCATTGGAACTTGGAGTTTGTGAACCTGCGATTAATTTTTCTTTCAAACGTGTTAAAAAATACTGAAATACAGCAAATTTGCTCTAAATTTTTTTGGCCATTGTGTGTTTCTGAAGTTAAGGATTTGATCTTGAGTTCAATGAAGAATGTTATCCTTCTCCAGAAATCAGTAAAAAAATACTAGATGCTCACAGCTAAATAATAGTTACAAAGTAAAGTAGACAATTTACAGAAATCAGAAATTTTAGTAGATCCCCACTGCAAAATTGGAAATATGAAATATCTTACATTAATGTGAACAAAACCCTAAAATGGAACTGAAACAAATTATCTCAGTGACTGCTGAACTTTACAGCAGTGTTGTCAGTTAAGATACAAAACATCTGAAATCTATCACTTGATGAACTGAACAATGTTTGACTTTTCTTATACTAGTTATTATCTTAGCAACTAATATATGATTAGTATAACTTGGAATAATTTGATGGGCTAGTCAGTGGGAGAAGGGGAGAATTCGATTCTCTTCTGAGCCCTGCTGCTATTTAACTGCTCTGCTTTTAGTACATTTGTTGCATCTAAAATAGACAGAATCATTTCCATCAGGTTTTGAGATCCGAGGTGGAAAAGCACGGTACTGAGAAGTATTATTACTGGAAGATACTAACATATTACAAGACTAGATAAGCCTTTGTATAGCTCCCCTAGTCTCCTCACACCATCTTACTTCCTCTTGAAGCCTTCTTCATTTTTTCTGCGTGTATCTCTCAATTAAAACAAATCAAAACCCACTTCTTATAATTGGGATAATTTAATGCAAAAGAATACTTGGTTTTGGCAGAAAGGAAGGGAAGTGAGAACTTAAAGGACCAGAGCTCTCAAGTCCTATTTCCTTTGCACAGATTCTAGAAAATAAAGAAAAGGAAATTTGTGCATATCTTTTTATCTTTCTCTTGGTTATCTTCTATTGTAGAAGAATTAAAGCGTAAGTTGGGTCATTATGTAGCTGTTCCAGTGCTTGAAAAACTATTTTTCATTCATTTTCCATCCTTAGAAGTGGTGCCAGCCTTTGGTCCCTCTTTCATAATAAGAACGTGAAAACTAACCGTACAAAACCAAAAGCTTTTTCAATGTAAATCTGGAATAATCCCACATAAAATAAAAGTACACTTAAAATAAGAACTTTACACTCGAACTGATTCAAATAAATCAATGATTCAATTGAGCTATAATTTCTATTTCCCAGAAAAAGTAGCCCTTGAGAAGCTCAAGCTTTATAACTGTTTCACAAAACAGAAAATGCCTATTGATTATCTTGATCGTGAGTGATCCTTAATCGTTTAAGAGGAAGGGAAGACTTGTTTCATGTACAGTTCATACAGGCAGCAAAGGGAAAATTGTTTGTATGGCGTTTAAATGTCCCTGTCTTATCCTTGTCTTATAAGACAACATCCTTTTCTTATAAGAGGTACATAAGGAGATTAAGACAAAATGCCATTGACTCACTGCAAGTTAATCCTCCTACAAGGGAATATTTCTTTATGTACAACAGCTTCAAAATATTCTCTTTAATGTTACTCCTTCAGCTGGTTTGCCTTAAGTTTTAAAATGATTCTCTGGTAGAGAAGCCCTGTCTATCTCAGATGCGGGTGAAAACCTGAAAACCTCCTCCTCTTACAATTAATACGCTTTGCAGGGTGCAGACTGTCTTTCTGGAAGAAGTCCTGTGCTCTATGTGGGCCAAAATAGTCTCAAGGCTTGATCAATGTCGACAGGCTAATTTGACTTAAAAATAGCATGGACCTCAAACACACATCTCTGAACCACATTTGGTTTGGCATGTGGAGCGAGTGAATCCTATTTCAAGCTAGCAAATCCGATTCCAAATTTTAAATATTTCACTTAATAAGAGCATTTGAGTTAAAAAAATGGGAAAAAATTCAAACTACAGAGAAGTAATTTAGAATGGAACTTTCTGTGAGTCATCAGCACAAGTAATCTGTGTGAAAATTGAGTGAAAAATATCTACTTTCAGATAACTCCCCATCTAAAACCCACTTAAATTTATTTTTTCAGTGAAAAATCAGCAGATCAAATCCCTATTTTAGACTCTCTGAGAATGCAATAGCTATAAAACATATGTGGGGTAGAAGAAAAGCAGGACAAGCTAGCTTTACCAGAAGCAGCTCCACTGAGTGCACGTGTAAAACAAATACTGCTAGGACTAAAATGACTTTGTATTCTAATCATGATCATATTTCCTGTTGTCAGTTGTACAAAAACAGTGCATCAAACATCCAAATGAGTTGAGATGTGTTTTGCTGATTACTGCAGCAGATGGTACATCTCAATTAGGGAAAAATATTTTCTGTTGGCTTATTATACTTTTAAATTAAATTCAGTTTGAGAGGAAGATCAAACGTAAAAAAAACAAAGGATTTTTTCTGGTTCTTTTATCATCAGGCTGGGTATTGCACAAAATAGTAATGTATTACATTAAGTAGTAACCATGAATGGCAAACAAAGCTGCTTATTCTGTTCAATCTTTTCCCGCCGTAATATCAGGATGATGATGTAACAAAATATGGTAAGAGCTGGGACCTGGTAGCTGAAATTAACGTTGTTTGATTTGCACAGAAGTTACCTGGGATGCGAAGGGATGATGGAAAATACATCAATTGTGCAGGAGAAGCAGCAGGTTGTTCAGGAGATGATGGTATCTACCAATGCCTTACATGAAGGGCAACTGGTTGTAGAAGGATGATCTGACAGAGAGTGTTACAAGATGTGATTTGTTTTGCCTCCAATTTTGAGAGAAATACCTTGTTGGTACAGTAAAACTTCTTAGCTCACTTACCAGATGTGGCAGGCACGCTATCATGAAAAGAACAGTAATCAAATATAAAAACATTAACTTCTTGTTGTATTTGCTTGTTTTGCAAAAGAAATAGTGCCAGGACCACAAAACTGAATTGAGGAGGTACACTTATTTCTGTTTCATCTGATCCAAAGCTGCTATCATGTGGACTACAGTTTTCTATAAATTGCATTAAAATCATTAGATATAATAATGTAAAGTGAAGTAGTATTTCACTGCAAACTACAGACTGGCTGAGAAAACAGAATACTAGGAATTCACTCGGCTAAGCCCTCTCAGCCAAGTAACTTGAGGATATAATGTTAACTGCTACAAATAACACTGATTATACATCAGTGACTTGGGGAGCCTTAGAATTATAAGAAAAGGGACTAAATCATCTTTGATTTCACAGCCTCTGTAGAAGAAGTAGAAACACAAAAATGTTTCTGTTACTAAAGATGTGGTGTTTACTCAGAAATACATGTATTTTCATGACACTCCTTTCATTTGGAATAGATCGTTAATCAGTAAAATAGTAGCAATACTGCTTGCATTTTGCTGCTTGGAAGGCTATTCTGTCACACTCTGAAAAAAATCAAAGAAGTTTGAATGATTCTAAAAGAAATGGGTCACATTTATTCCTGCTGTAACCTCTTTGTCAATGGATAATGAATTACATCAAAAATGAGTTTTGCCTTACATTGAAGTTGAAAAATAACCACAAATGGGTAAAAGTGGTTTTCTTAGTCATTTTCTACCTGAATGCTAAGTGTTTAGTACGATACTTCATTTATCATTCTAAATATTTAATTGTAAGACAGCTCTTGATGTTTTAAACTTCCTGTTGCTATCAGGCCAATGTGTTTTTGCGAGGTACGTTTGGAACAGGCAGTTCTGCTTTTGGCTAAACTATTTTCACTGACTTCTATTTCTCAGCTTTTTTTCTGTATCAGGGTATTTTCAACTATCAGGAATATTGCATAGAATAATTATAAACAATTATTGATCTCAACCAGGTTTGGGAATGTAGCATGGCTTCCTACAAATGCTCCAGGGCAACCATGAAAATGACAAATTGTTCTCTGTCTACCGTTCCTGGCTGTGGAACATAGTAGTCTGAAGACTTCAGATATTTGCAACTTTAATTATCTTTGGAGTTGTACAAAATAATTAAATAACAGAATATGGTTGAAACTGAGACCATGGAATATTTCATTTTAGTCCATTCAGCTGAAATTCCTTTGAAGTGCATTTCGGAATAGCAAACTATCCCACTGTACTTTATTTAGTAAAAATGCTTGAAATGTATCTGCAAGTGTTTAGCAGTGATGAGAATTGGCTTTGGGGACACTGGCTTTATTCCTGGAAAACGGACCGTGTTATTCAGAAGGTTTACTGCAAAATATGGATATGTTGATGATGGCTAAAATCTTTAGTTCAGTAAAGACAAACAATTGTATGCTGGTTTTCTGCTAACCTCTGTGTACTAGTGGGTAGGCAAGAAGCACAAGGTTCACACTATATAACTGGCTGTCCTAGCTCTCATTGCTGGAAAACATTTTTGACAGTTCAGGTAGAGAAGTCAGTGCTTGGATGAGCTGTAGAAACTAAATTACTTCTGTGCTAGAGCTGAATTTTGTGGGTCAAGTTCAAAGTACGTTAGTAAATCTAAATGACTCGGTTGTTCCTTGGAGAAGGAGAACAGAATTCTTCATAGTTAGTTTCCCAACTTTTTTCTAGTCTTTATCAGAGGGTTCTAGTCACTTGGACAACAGTTTTCTTTGTTCAACATTAAAGACAATGAATACTGACTACAATGAGAGTAAATTCATTGTTGTCTTAGCATATGAAATAATCAGAAGCTAAAATGTAATGATATTTTGCTTCTGTAGAAATGGTTGAATTGACAAGCACGATTAAGTTCAGGAAAAAGTGATTGTGAAAGTCAATATTGGTCAGGACAGCAGCCAACACTTTCCTCTCAGCCATTTCCTTTGAGAATCAAGGAGAGTACCAGTGGACTACTTTCATCTCCTTCTTACCTACTGGCACCTCTCCCGTCCCCGCCCCTCCCCCCCCCCCCCCTTTTTTTTAAAAAAAGTGCACTATTTTGGCACATTGGACTTAAAGAAAATGTCAAGAAAAGCAAAATGTAAAATGTGAATGGTTGTATTAATTTGCCCAAGCTACACCTATTTTTATACATGAAATCAGTTATTTATTATGTAAGGAGAAGGTTCAGAAAATACTGGTGCAGCATGATGTTTGCTGAAATTGCTTCATGTTCAGTTTTATTTTCAATTTTAGCAAGTGCAACTTTGCTCTTGTTTATTTTACTTAAAACTTGCTTTATATTTAAAGAACTTTCCTTCATTTTGCTCAACCAGTCCCAGTTTAAATGATGTCACCTAAGCCAGAGAACCTGAATGTCTGTCCTTTACAATGTCCTGTATTTTGGCCTTGATTAGTGGTGTTGCTTACACTGTCAATTATTAGTAGATACTGCTGCTGCTCTGCTCTTTGATCCTTTCAGCCCTTCATTCTGCCATGCCTGGTGAATAATGATGATAGGGGGGAGCAAGGTCTGCTTTGTTCAAGGATTGCAGGCCACTTCACATGCATTACTTCTTCAGCAATACTCTCTGATACTTAGGAATGTAAAGCCTGCTTCAAACTGTCAAATGAATACAAATCCAGAAAGTACAATGGGGTTTGGAGCAGGCCTTTGTAGTGTGTTCGCCAAAGCGAAAAATAATGGTCAGTAGCTTTTAACTGTGTACAATGACACTTTTAATGCTGCAGGACTTGGAAGCAAAGAATGGTCTGTGCCTTCCAGCTTTACTCAGCAGGCTACCGAGTTCTTTCAGTGATCCATGAAGATGGATATTGGTCAATAAACTGTGTCAAAAAGAAGGAAAAACCCAAGGAGCTAGATCTTAATTACCATCGGATTTAGGGTTAGGCATGGTTAGAATTAAGTTTCTGGCCCCTGCTTTGCTCTTCAGACATTTGTCTGAGATAATTCTTGTAAGCATGTTTCTAATTTAAAAGGGGGAAAGAAAAAAAAAAAGTCATTGGTATACTAATAGCCAACAACAGCAATGAGCTTACTTGTCCTCAGAGGGAGAAATTTGGCCCATGTCTGTCCTGCAAGTTTCCAAACGCTTGCTGGCTGCCAGCCTGCCTTGCCTCCGAGCCTGCAGCTAGGACAGGCAGCGTTCAGCCCAGGCTTGAGCTCTCCCATGTATAGGGCAGGAAATGGGTCTGTGCAGATCTGTTGAAGAAACATAGTAAACATGACCTCGGTATCCTACCGATGATTTTCAGGGTCTCATCATCTATCGTGCATGTAGTCTGGTAGGTGAACAATCCTATCCATTAAAAGTAATGATAATGCCACCTTTTCTCCCAACATTCAGTTAAAGATTAAGCTTAAAATTTTAAATATATTTGTATTATTGAATGCCTTTTTCCATTATACATTTGGACGTTGTTATATAAGATTATATATTTGACTCTCTTTGAGGCATTTTTACCTATCATTAACACTAGTTCATTCTAAATTCACCCAAGCCTAATTATTGAAATTGGCTCTCGCTACTGCTGTAACAATTTGGCCTTTGTAATTACACGAGGTCTGTAAACCAGAGATTATTAAATGTAAAAAGTTGATATTTAAGTGTGTGTGAGTGTACAGAGAGAGCAGGAAGTACAGAAGGTAAGTTGATATTTAAATGTGTGTGTTTGTATAGAGGGAGCACAAAGTACAGAAGGTAAAAGAACTGGAAACTGTTCAGATGCTTGCAGATGCTTTCTGTTTCCTCTCTACTGCATAAATGCTTCCAACCACCAACAAAGTTAATGTTAGCTAAATGTAAATTAAAATATGTTTATGTCCCAGTAAAGTAGTAGAATTAGTATGGGAGAAAGAAAAGAGTGAAGAATAAAGAAAGCGTATGTTTAGGCACTGGTGCTAGCAGAAATAGACCTTAAATAAGCTTCCTTTTAATCCTCTTCATTGGAAGTTTGTATACAGATACCTCTTGTAAAGGTGGCTGAGCTAAATTTTTCCTAATGTCGTCTTTTGTCATTGTTTCAGATTTCCACTGCAAGTGCATCACTGTGTTGGCTTAATGCAAGCAATGTGCTTTTTAGTTCTTCATTGTGGGAACTGACTAAAACTGCAGAGCCTTTTGACCTTGAAGGTGTTTTAGGTAGAGTCAACTCAGTTTTCATGGCAGGTAAATGAAACCATTAGCTTTCTTACTGTCACTCTTATTCACAATCGTTTTTTTTTAGGTAGTTGCAATGATGCTTGTTCTTTCTTTACTTTCATAGTACTATATACGATATGAAATTGCTATTTAATACTGTAAATCTAATGGGAAATAAGGTAAAGGTTTGGAAAAAAGTCATAGAAAGAGTCATACTGAAAAATATTGATGGCTAAGTATTCTGTTTGCAGCATTAAAAAAAAAGACAAAGCCCACAGCCAGCCTGCAATGCACCTGGCCTGTTGAGCAAAGATCCCTTCCCTTTCCAGCTGGTTCAGACTTATTCCAAAGTTTTGTCTTTTGGTCTTCTGTGTGGCTGTTACTGAGCAACAATAAATACATACAGTTTTTGCTGGTGTTTTTTTCCCCTAATATTTCCTTTGTCTTGACTCTCACCGGATATATGAGAAGAAAACAATATAAAAGCAGGGAATCTCTAACAGAAGAATAGCTTTCTAATTTGTTTTTCAATCGTCTTTTTGAAGTAGAAAACCTTTAAAAATTCGAGAGTGTCCATAGTTTACAATTTATAGGAATAAATAATTCACCAGTATCCCTAGTTTACAATCTCTAGGAATAAATAAGAAAAGAAAAAGATATAAAAAATCTGAAAAACTTGATAGATTTCATAAATATTTTTGGATGTTTATTCAGTGAGTATGTTTGATAGTTCTTTTGTGCACTATAGTCTATTTTTCCTTTAACAAAGACCATGGTTTTGGCAGATGTTAAATTTTATTGCTTTAAAAATATCAACATCCATGATAGATTATTATGTAGACAACTGTTCCAAAGATATTACCCAAGCTGGTAAAGAAAATTGCTTTGCAAATTAAAAATTAAATACATTTTTATTTGCTGCTTCAAAATGGTATATCTCAACCTGTGCCCTATTTTATGTGTGCCAAGATTATGTCAGGAATTAGGCAATTAAATATTGTGATAGAATGTGATTTGAATTTGGACTTGAATGAGTGTTGGGAAAGAACATATAAAAATACAAAGTGTGTTTCAAAAAACCCCACAAACCTAGTCCCATTAAACTGCACTTGCAGTGGCGGATCAGTTCTGAAAGATTTTGCATTAAGTGTGTGTTTGTGTGCTGGATTTTTTGTCTCCTGCCAAGACTTGTGTATATATTCAATACATTACTAATAGTTGTTTTGACTGTTTATATAGTGTATACTCATGCAGTACACTACAGCTATTTCTATTCCAGTTATGCTGACAACGCTAGGAAAGCTCAGAATGACTAAAGACTGAAATATTATCAGCCAGTTGCTTTTGTTCCAGGGTCATCCAGTGGAAAGGCTATTGTAATCCGAATTATTGCCATAAACTAGAAGGAAGCTGTGTATCTCTTAGGTTTAAAGCAGAAACTGAGAAACCAGAATCCTGATAGAGCAACCATGGATTTTTTTAATTTTTTTTTTTCAGTAAAACATCAATTTTTGCTTAAGGAACAAATAGGATTATTTGGGGGAAAATAGTCTATGACCACCTGCCTGCCTTCTGCCTTATATGGGAATCTGAGCATTAAAAAATGTAATGCAATTTCAGGGACTGCAGAGAAAAAACTAGCACCACAGCTGATTTATTGCAATTTATATGTTTAAAGCTTGGCCAATTGACAGAGAGTTAAAAACATAATTGTTAATGACTATTTGTGAAGGATAAACCTTACAAATTAAGAATAATTTCTCTCCTTGCAAAAGGACAAGAGGTTGTAACCTGGAATAATGTATTGTCGTTGAGAAAGGAGAAATTCAGGCTCAACATCAAGAAAAGTTTCCTGACAGGAAGTTTTATTAGACAGTGGAACTGAATCTCAAGAGAAGAGATAGGAACCCGCTAGGTTCAGACATTTAAAAGAGGCTGAGAAAAATGTCAGGAAAATGTGCTCTAGGGAACCATGTTACAGCTATTGCACGATTGGATATTAACCTAATATGTCTCTCTCATTTCCATCTTTCATAATTCTGCGGTTCATTAGCCAGCACCCTCTTTTCTCTGCCCTCTGGTACCTCCAGGACAACTTTCAGGCAATTTGTAAAAACACATTTCTTACAAAACGCACGTAGCTTTTCTTCTGTGGCAGAAGACTATCCAGCAGCCCTTCCTTATGAGGCCACTTGTCTACTCAGACTTCTGCTGTTTCTGTTGTTTTTCTTTTAGAAGGCTCTGACAAAGATACAATTACTTTCAGTCCCACGAACACTGTTTACAAATATTTTTTTTCTTTCTCAAAATAGGGAAATTGAACCCTAATTAGAATAATCCTCAAATGTACTGAGTTGGGGCTTTTAGAAGAAAAACCTGTGTGTTCTTTCTGCTTTCAGGCATTTTAAGACCTAAGCTGTTCAGCATATGACTTGTTTCATGAGAATGTGAAACAAAAGAAAAAGACCTGTAACCTCTGTTGAAAAATTCTGAAAAAGGGATAGTAATTCTTAGAAAAGTTGCTTTTTAAAAAATTTTTTATGAGTCCCTTGCTCAAAGACAAGTTGCCAGCAGAATTCATAAGCTCAAAGCTCGTTCAACTTTGAGACTCTTGTTCACTCATTTTGTAATGACAGTTAATTTTCAGCCTTGTCTGAGGTGTCAGGGCTGTCAGCTGTGAGAAGGAGGATTAGCAAGGAAGTCAGAAAGAACATTCTCCCCAGCGTGTCTCATCTGTTGTCAGTGGCCTTTCAGCAGAGCTCCCTCCCGTACAGCTGCTGTGTGACATCATGGTGTGCGCTAGAAATCCCTGCAGACTTTTGCTGGGAAATTGTTTAATCCAGCCTGGTGTCAGCTTTGCACTTTTAACTATTTTGTTGCTTTAAAGACTAGCAAACACTTGTTTAGAAATATGAAATATTTATTTAGTAGATGCAAAAACCTGTGATGAATGGGCTATGTAACAATTTTCCAAGCTACTCTATCAATGTACTATTTCATGTTCTCTTAAGTTACTGGTCAGTAGTAAACTATTGCTTCAATGTGGAGTTTAAGGAAATGTGAAATTCAAAGAACACAGTTCTTTGCTAGGTGTTTTTCTTCTTCTCTTCTGGAATGGTTATGTTTGGATAATACAAAGCTTTCTACCTACAGAAAGATCAGAACAAGGGTTATTCACCTCTAACCTCGGTCACATCTATTTAATAAAGTGCTCTGTTCACAGGTTACCTTGAGAATTGGCTGAGGACAGGGGCTAACTTTCTGGCTTTTTCCCTACGCCTGTGGAGGTTGGCTGGTTTGTTACAACTAAGTATTTCTTTGCTGATCTGTATCTGAGACAGCCAACAAATGGGAGTCATAATGTCGATGTGCAGAAAATCACAGTTTAAAAACAACGAGCTCAACAAACTCCATCTCCCCTAATCAATATTGAGATTAAAGTGTCAGATAAAATCCTTTGGGTAGTTTGTTGTAGCTGAAATTAAAGACAAACATATAAGAATATCTTTTACTTTTAGGTTTTTCTCACAGCTCTTTACAGCTACACAGTTAGGAGAAACAAGTCACTTACTAGAAATTAAACACTACTGCTGTCAAACAAAATTACTTTCTATATACAATGAACATGTTAGCAATCTGAATAACAGAGCATCTCATAGAAATTTGAATGCTCTGTGGGCTGAATAAAGCCCACATAGCATAAAGGTTCCTACTTTCTTTAGTTCCCCAGTTAAAAAATTAGTATAAACTGTGAATTTTTTTTTAAAGGCAAATTGATAATCCTAATCATGTGCTAATTCTAATCCTTATCTGCCTCCATAGTATAATGGTAAATGAGAAGTGTGTAACATACCTGCTTGGTAATAGGGATATCGAGATGTGAAAATGACTATGTTGCCCAAATAAAAGGGCAAAATTCTTTTTTTTCCTGCACTTACTATTGATTTGCACCACTGAAAATAAATGTATGTGTTGAATCAATCCATGGAGATTTAGAAGTTGGGGGATAGTTTTTAAGGTCTCTTTTAGATTTTGATTGTAACGTTGAAGTTGCAAGCTGCTGTAATGACATTGCAAACACCCTACCTTTGTGGTGTAGCTACAGGAGAGGGGAGGAAAGGTGTCCCTGCAGGTAGGGAGCACGCAAAGGGGAAGGACACAAAGGCCCTTGTGGTAAATACAAGAACAAAAAGGATCAGCTTACAAATCCCAGTGACAGACTTGGCTATTGAGAAAAAATGCAGATGGTGACTATATATTTTATCAAAATGCTTCGTGGGACTTGAGAAAGTTCTGCTGTCGAAGATCGGTGTCTTCCCTCCTCCTTGCTATCCTGAGCAACTGTCCTTGGTATAGCTTTGTAAAAGGCTGTCGACTTCTAGTTCCCATAGATGTTTCTTCAAATGTGTTGAGTTGCTCTCTGGTTTGTTGGTAAATACGAATGAGAGTGGAAAGCTCTCAAATACCTGTGCCAGACTGCATGAGAAGTTATAAATTAATTTAGTGACTGATGAAATGTAAACCTTTAAATTTAAACCTAAACCGAGATACAGTCACCTTTCATATCGAAGAAACTAATTAGTCTTTGACCAAGAAAAGAGCTCTCATCTTGGCTATGAGCCATATTTTAACCATGGCATCCCTCTGGAAACACGGGAGTATGACTCCTCCCTGATGCCCTCTTCCCACATTTTTCATAATTCCTGTTTTATGAGAAAGATAAGACAATCTAGACCTTTGGCCCCATGCTTTACAATGCACCTGAGACATTCATTAATGGTCCAGAAATTATTTGTGTGTCATGTCTTATTGGTTAAATATCACTTACTTATTTATGGCTTCATGCTTCTTTCTAAGGCTTTAGACATTTACATTAACAGGCAAGGGAATGCTCAGTGTAAGATTATTTGGACAAATCAGCTTTAAAGCAAAGTTACACAGAGCTTGCCAGTGGCAGTCTCTCTCTTTCCTACAACTCTTTTCTTTTCTAATGTTATTTCTTCAGCCAACTGGATTAATTTTTTGAAAGTATTTTAAATGACTGTTTTCTCCCATCCATATGTGGTAAAGGACCCACCAGTGTTGTCAATCTCTTCTGTTTTTCTCCTCCCTGTATGGAAAAAGACTTGTATTCTGTAAACTGAGATGGGAGCATGATGGTTTAATGATAAGCCATTTTGCAGCAGCTCTGATACTACTCATCCTGAGTTCTCATCAGGAGATAAGACATTAACCACCAACTGCCCTCTGCAACTCACTGATAAGGGACCAGGCACGTACATTTAAAACTAACTTTACACCCTAATGCAGGTGCTTGTAAGCACTGTTCATACTCATTAATAGGTACAGTATTAATTTTAGTAGAGGACACTAGGAAGAATGCTTCTATTTTGGACTGGAAGCCATTGATTGATGCATATCTGCTCCATTTGGAAAAACAGATAGTTTGATTAGAGTCTCTCAGCTGTGTGCTGTGGCATCACTAGATCCAGACAGGGAGCTGCCTTGTTTTTTTCAGAACTTTTAAAGAATTTATGAAGAAATTTGTTTCTTTTATTACTTTTACCAAACATTATACTGGTGCAGTCACACTTCTTGGGCAGTGCGGCTGTAAGTTATACAGTGGGGTTTGTCCACACTTTGAATATCAGTAGAGGGGTTTTTTTAAACTTTTTTTTTTAGTGAAAATGTTCCTAACCTTTCAATATCAGCTCTACCCAGGAGGTGAATTAGCTCCCAAGCTTTCTTTTTAAGTGTCTTGGTTTTCCCCTGTCTCTTTCTTTTGAGAAACCAAAATAACTTTTCCTAAAACCTGGGAATAGGTAAAGAGTTTTCGTTCCTTCACAGTATAAAAATAGAAAGCGTGGAGTTGCAATAAGCAAAGATTCAGATTTAACTAAAAATACGTTTTGAGCTCTTCTGCCAAATTGGACCTTTAATACTTCATCCAGATTTAGCTGTTTCAATTTTTTAAGAAAGGTTTATTTCGCTATTTTGTTCCTAATCTTGTTTGCTTACTTAAGTAATTTCCTCTTTGAATGTGTGTTACTTTTCACAGTAAATATTAGAGTTATTAATGAATCTTTGTCATTCTGAACTGTTTCAGCAACAGTTGCTTTGATTTAACTTACTGGTTGCTAATGATTTGACCAATTGATTTCATGTTTTAATTACATAACATGGAATTTTAAATTAATTTTAATTAGAATTTAAAAAATAATTTTAATTTAATTGTAAATCATTTTGCTGATCAATTTTTGAGAAGGATTCCCCCCCCCCAATGTCTTTTAATATTGCCTTGTTTAGTCACAGTTGTTTAAAAAAAATTAATGTGTCTGGTTGTATATATGACCATGATGGCATTGAGTGTGATTTTAAATTAGTTCAGTCACTGTTACTGATTTTGGTGCTCCAGTAGGAAGAACAGTTGATTGTATACTGTCTTCACAGCATTTCTGTAACCCAACAGAGGATTTATTCTGAAATTTGTTATTGACATTAACATATGTGCAAAGCGTTAGCCAAAGGAATGGTTAGGATTTCCATTTAAACTGAAGCAGCACGTTATGCCTCTGTCTCGTTTCCCTAGGACAATGCTTAGCCTCATGTGAGTGACTAAATAGTTAATCTATTAAGCTTTCTCCTAAAGTAACTTAACTGTGTACTTATTTTACGGCTGACTGTTTTTTGACTAGCCTGCAACTCATTGAGACTGGCTCCGTTTTCCATTCCATCTGTATCACATATATTTGCAAGGTCTCTTCTTAGGCTTTTAGGAAAGTATTAAGTTTTCAGTTAAAATTTTAGTCATCTGAAGTCTCAGATGATGAACTTCAAGTCTGCACATAGTATGCCTTTGTTCACATTTATGTTATGTTCTCACTGAGCTCTTTTTGTGTCCTATCACTCTATTTTAGTGTAAATAATGCATTTTCTTTTTGTACTGACATGAGGAAGAAATATCAGTAATTTACATTACAATGCACGTTATATTTGAAAAAATGCAATTGAAAAACTTACCCTGTGTTTGCGGCGCTGTGGAGCAATCTCCCTGGAAAGGCACAAGTCTTCTAAAGACCCAGGAGCAGGGGCCATATCCCTGTCATCGCATTACTTCCCAGACTTCTGAGCTGTGCCTGCTCCCACCCAACTTGCTGAGTTTGTATCTGCCTCTGGCCACCAGCTATTCACCAGTTCCCCAGTTTAGAGCAAGTCTCTAAATCCTTCCAACCCCTTTCTCAACCAACATATTCACCTTGGAAAATGAAAAGCCTTCACTAGGGATTTGATTTTTTTCTTTCAATGTTACATGGAGGGTGCATAGAAACTGTAGAGCAATGTAAAAACAAATCTAGGGAGGAGGAAAAACCATCTCCTCTTGGTGCCCATTGGTGTGGATTTAATTTTGTGGTGATTTTTCCTTTACAATGTCAATGAGACATAACTTATCATGAGTTATAAATGGAAAAACTGTTATCTAATGTCTGCAGAGAACAGCCTGCAGGATGAAGTTGTCTTTTGTTTAAAACAAAGCTGCCTGTTCCTTTTCTTTTCATGGAAGGATCAATTTTGGTATATAGAAAACACAGGTTTTGCCCTCCTGAATCAAGTTATTGGCCTGTTTATTGGCAGTATTTGGGAATGCGTGCTTTAAAGCAGGTCAGCAGAATTAATCTGTAATCAAACTCTTAGAAAAAAAAAAAATCCTAACTTTAGAATACATTCAAGAAAGTGATAATGATTTATTTGAAACAAAAGCCATTCTAAACAAAAGCTGCTCTTGTAGGTGAATGTGCAGGACTACTACATATCTGAATAAACAGCCTTTGGATTTTATTGAAGGAGACTTCTAGATGTTTGTCAAAATCTTGGCTTTTCATTCCCAGTTACTCTGACTGCGATAGTGCAAACTGCTTGACATATAGATGCAGTTTACATACACTTGATCTAGTAATTACATGTGCAGCTTGGTTTAGCAGTTGTTTTGGATTTAAAAAAACACAACCCAAACATCAAAACAAAAAAAAAACCCCAAACAATTTTACAAACTGCAAATATGAGACTGAATGCAAATCTTACATCTGCAATATCTATTTGAGATAGAGGTGGTCAGGGAAGTTGCTAGTACGCAGCTAACCTGCAAGTCTCTTAGTGGTCGTAGTAGAAGAATGAAAAGTTTTGCTTGCTTTTCAAATCAATGTTAAAATGTCTATAGCTGGCTGTTGGATGTGGGTAAAAATTCTTAATCTAAATACATTATGAAGTTGTCGTTGTCAGCCACCTTATTGCTACAAGTATGCACTTACCTTGCTGCTAAAAAGCAGTAATGTGACATTCTCTTGGATAGATTGTCTTAATGGGAAAAAATGCATAGAAGAGATAAAGAAAAGACCTAAAATTTTTGAGTTACTGGGAAGGCAAAAACGTTGCTCATTAGGTCGGTATTAGTTTCATGCCTTGGTCTCTCCCTGTGGCAGTTTTGTAGGGACTTCGCAGTTAACAACCAGAGGCACCGTTAATGAAGTCCCAGTTTAGCGTCAATGATGGGATATCAGCTACCATGTGTTGCACCTCACTGTTTTTCTCTTTTTCCTTTGGTTCCTTTCTCTGGAGATGAGGAAAGCTGGGGAGAGGAAGTGGAAGCAGGCTGAAAAGTATCATTCACCACACTCACGTTAAAAAGCCCATTAAACAATGACTAACGGCTGTTTTGGTTCCTGCTACAGCTTCACAGAGTGCCAAGAGGCTCCTACTGATTGATGATTTTGAGTTTGGCCTTCAGAGGAGTCCAATACACAGTGATAAGCTGGCGCAGTGTGCTCCCAATGCGGTAGGAAGTAAGCGGCAAGAGCCAGGTCGCTGCGTGCCGGACAGAGGTGAGTGACGGTGTAGTTTTGCCTGGCAGGGTTTAATGTAGGTTTTCCCAGAACTATGACCCCTGTTATTAATGTTTTGCATTACTGACTGGTAAGAATTATTTTTGTTTAAGAAAAAAAACTCTGAACTTTTTAAATGGTGCATTTTAATTATGCTTGTTGTAGCACTGAATAGTACTCTGCTTGAAGTCACAAACATGAAAGCTCCCATAACCAAGCCTTCCAACAGAAACCTTAGCATACCGACATTCTCGCCACATCTGAGACCGTCCAAACAGAAATTCAGTAATGAAAACCCTGGGCCAAAACTAAATTGATACTGAATGACTACCATACAGTCAGTTGGCAGCTCAGCTGAGTAAAAATTAGCCAAGTACCACAATGTTTCATCCAGTAATATCAAGCAAAACAACCAGTTATTACTGTAATCATCTCTTCCAGAAAGCATGAAAGCACTGAAATGCCTGAAAGCCACGTCTTGGTCCTCTGGTGTCCATCATCTTCTGCTTACACTGAATACTCTGGCTAGGTGACTGTTCCTTTGCGAAGAGGTTGCCCAGTTTATAACAGGGCTGGTTCCATGGTTGGACTCCCATATGCTGTGGTAACTCAAATAGGTTTTACATATCTCCTAAAGCTTAACAGGTAGCAAAATATGATCATATTTCTTAATTTTTTTTCTTATAAATTGGATATTTTATTCAGCTTTAACTGTATCACCCATCCTCATTTCAATAATCTTCTCTGTGCTGTTTTTTTCTTCCTCCAATTTATTTTTACAGACTCTCTTCTTTAATTTTTTCTAGAATTTATAATATTAATTCTGTTTCAGTTGAAGGGCCATAATCAGTTGTATTCCAGTAGAAATTTCCTGATGGAATATCCTATAGTTGTGTTTTTCAGTTGTATCATTTAAGAATAGAATCTTCTCAAATTTTGTGATATTGTGTCCTGTCTCTGAATAAAAATAGAAAGAATACATTATTATTCTGAATCAACATTGCAAAAATCTGATGTACTCGGAAACATTTTGGAAAAGTTTAAATGTTGAATTCATAAAAAAGTGAAGTAGAACATCGCTGATGTGTAAAAAGATGTTCCTAAGAGGAGGACTATAAATTAGTTTGCTAAGATGTATATGAGCTCCCTCCACCTCTCCTCTGATTTTGGTGGAAGAAACATCCATTCTTGTCTGCAAGTTTGTTTGTGTTCACTAGAATTTCTAGAGAATATCAGAAGAAATTACCATTAAGGAATAAATTTTAATCTTTTTCTTTTAAAACTTATATTTAATTCATTACTTACATTAATGTCTCTACTTGGCAATTTTTAAGTGGGATTGGCAAAATTTAATACTTTCTTATCACTTTATATCCAGAGAGCACCATATTCTCAGACAAATTAGAGTTCATTTTCTGCCAAACAGTATGTTTTCTTTAATTTTTGTTTTGCAGAATTCTTGACTAATTCCCATGCCCGTATTGGTCCATTGGCACTTCTAAGTTGAGCTCATTAAATCTCAGAAGTCTTCTCAGAAAGTCAGTTGGCGACAGGGTGTTGATTAAATTTGTTAACTGTAGAAGGAAATTGAGTCAGCTTTGGGTTATGCGATCCACAACTGAGCTTATAGAACCTGTTTTTGTTCCATTTCACTCTGTAGGAAAAGATATTGTCTCTGTTTCCTGCTTCACAGTAGATGTGGTTACTAGACATTCACATTTCCAGACAGGCATCTCAAGTAGCCAAAAGGTGAATGTCTCAAATAAAAGAGAGAGAGAGAGAGAGAGAGAGAAGAATTTATTTTTTCTTGTGCATGGCTGAACTTTTTTTTGCTATGGCTTTGTTGTGTCAATGTTTTCCCTGGCTTGTAAGTGGAAGAGGGGAAAGAAACAGTATATGCTATGGGAAGCAGATGTCACTTCCTTGTATCAGCATATATCAACTAATTTTTATAACTGGCTTCTAAATGTCTTTTGTTGCTTCTCAGTATTCTGTTCTGTCTAGTCCTAGGAACATGTGCCTTCATACGTACTGTCATAATCTTTGATAATACCAGCTATTTCACTACCAATAGCACTCTCACACGATTTTTTTGTTACACGGGAAATCCAAATAATCTGCTGAATTGGTTTATGTTGCAAAATGATGGGAGGCATGTAACTGTTGCAGACAAATTCTAAAATGATAATTTGCATAGATAAAAGAGGACCAGCACTCTTATTCTGACAAAATATGCGCAAATAAGAATGGGTTTAATACTTCGGTGCGCTTGTATTTTTCCTTATCACATTTAAAAGGTGTAATAAAGGCTTTTCTTTTTATTTCTGTGAATGAAGTTCTTTATAGACTGTAGCAGAGGAAAGATTATCACCTACTGAGTCACTGAAAACCACCTTGTTCACAGGTATAATTTTTCTCAGTGTTCACATGGAGAGCCAAGACTTGAGCTTTGCACACCTCATGAAACTTACTTAAGCAATGAAAAAGCCTGACACATCCAGTAACTGGACGTGGAAGTTAGGGAGAGCTGGATCCTCATCTGAAGCAGTGATCACCTATTTGAGTGTATCTGTTGTTCCTGTGAAACTCCAGATCTCTTTTTAAAAATATGCAGCTCTCAAAAGTTTGAGGTGCAGACTAGAAGTTTGGGGGAATTGGCTTCCATCTCAACCTCTGCTGTGATCTTATAATATGACTTTGAGAATTTTTTTTCTTGGTTGTCCCGTGGTGATTCAGGGATAATGTTCAGTAATACTTATTTCAGTTGCAGCATCCGAGAGAACCACTGGGTCAACAGACCATATGCGGTCCCTGTATTTGTTATTTCAATATATATTTAGCGTTCATCTGAAAGACATGAGACTTCTATTAAATTGACAGAGTTGCTGAAAAAATAGAGAAAAAAACCTGACAGTAGCTAGGTACAGAATTTTTATATTAACAGCATTTTTCTTGTTAAGAGTACAGTGCGGGCAGTACAGTGCAAATTACACTCTCGGCTCCCTCCGTGTGTCTCTGTAGAAAATATTGCGTCTCTTGTTCCTCTTGTGTGCAGAACGCTATCAATCCAAAACTGCATAACATGAATAAATATATACTAGCAACTAGGACGAGTCTGCCAAAACTTGTGTTTTTCCAAGGCCTGGGCCTCCAAAATGGAGACATGTTTTTAATTAGGCATGTGATGACAAGATTAAGAAAGCAGACACTTATTTTTACTTACCATAGTCCCACAGCTGTTATAGGCAAAAATTTAAAACTAGCTTTTGGTGGGGGGGTGGGGGGAGTGAGAGTAATAATTAGAATTGAATTCCCCTAGTTATAGCTGAATGGGTACATCAGAATACTTAAGGCACATCATTTGTGGGAGTAAATTGCTATAGATCCATTAAGTTAATTGAAATTAAGATAATTTAAACTTGCTGAGAATCTAACTACTACAGTGAAAAACACAAGGGAAGGCCAATATGATTTTTTGCCATTTATTTCACAGGGGAAGGAGTGACACCTTAGGGTCTGTCTTCTGTTTCCCATGCGATGGGGCAAAGCTGTGACTATTTCCATGCCTGTAAAATGCTGTAAGTTCCATTTAGAGACGGACTAACTTTATAAAATAGTCCCTTTATTGACTTTGGAGAATTAACCTTGGTTTGCAACAGTTGGACGCCATATGTGAAGAACTTGCGGATCACTGAACGAAAGGTGGTATGGAGATGCAGATGATTTTACGTTAATATAAATATTAATACAGTATCGGTTGCTTGTTCTTACATGTCAAATTTTAGGTCTTGAATATCCTCCTTCATTAAACTATGTATTAAAAAAACCCTCTACCTCTTTTTCCACCAGATAACTGTCTCTGAAACACCCATTCAAATATCTAATTATTTACTGACTACCCTGAAGTTCAGTTTCTACATCTTGGTGCTGTGCATGCACCCTCTTTTCTTTCTCTGTGCTGGGAAACTGTTGTAAATGATTTTCTTTGGCTGGGTCAGGAAGTATTTTTCCATTTGGCTACTCTTTATTCCTGCTTTTCATTTACAGAGTAATTTCGTAGTTAGGCACTAGGCAGCTGCTCTTCTAATGTGTGGACTGGCTTAGCAAATAATTTTATTATGTCTACAGTGCACCAGGTTGCATTATAAAGTTTCAGACAAGGCTATCTCCTTCCTCTCTCATTCATAGCTTTTAGCTATGCCTATGCAATTAAATGGGGTAGCTGACTCTCTGTGCATCTTGATATATACAAAGAGGAATAGCATCTTTGGGTACTAAGGCTATTGTTTCAAGATTCATTTAAGCCAATCTAATTGCAGGCTGCTCCTGGTGACCCTCATTGTCCCTGTTTCTCCTCCTCCCCAGCTAATTTTCAGCTGAATCAGTTCCCTGAACCCAGTTCTTGGCATGGCGCTGTGTGCGTGCCCATGATAGCAAAAGGGAAAAGCAGGAATGAATAGGAGGGAGGAGGAAAGGACTAGCATAGCTGGGACTCAGATCATGCCAAGCCAGGAGCAGAGTGGTGCCCTCGTGGTGCGTGCTCACCGGGCTGAACAGGTGAATTGCTTTTCACTTGTGAAGGTGACTTTTGTGAGCACTCTCATGTCCTCAGTTCTGCTCTGGTAGCACACTATACATTAATGGCAGTGTTTGTTCTACCTTTTTTCCAGGTTTTGAATCTTGTGAGATTCTGTAAAATTTGGAAGGCATGCTAAGATAAAGGACGTGAGTCCAGGTTTTTATTTTTATGATTTCCATGTTTATGTTGAAGACAGATTAAAGTGTTCCATCTGAGATACAGTAAGTCATTTTTAGCAAGTAGTATAGCAAATGTGTTTTGTGATACTACTTTTGTTTTTACAAAGAGTATAGATTTAGGACACAGTGGTACAAAGACAAGACAAAAAAAGCCATAATTCTATTTCATGGCGGACTTTGCCTTGAGTTTAGGAAGGCCAGCTCCAGTATCTGCTTTTGTCAGTGGCAGAGCTATTTCAACGTAACATAGTCATTCAAACAAAACCAATAAGCTTTAATTCTACTTAACAGATATCAAACTGAGGCATGCAGAGAAGACCATCATATGTAAAGAAGCCAATTTCAATCTCCTTAGCATCAAAAGAAAGCATTTTAGGCAAGTGTTCAGAGAAAGCATGTTCCTAGTCTTGGAGCCAATAGGAAACACTAGTCAATGATATTTTGATTTATTTTCGAGTGTATGAACGTCTCCTGATAACCCACTTGAAATGATCCTCACTAAACCCCACCGGGCGATGCTGGGAACTAAACTCTGGAATCTGACTGCTCTTTCTATCACTTTCTTCAGCAGGACTCCCATAACTGCATATATTTCTGAGCCATCTCTTACTGTAGGATTTGGGGAACATGTACACAATTACTTTTAGAAGAATGGCCAGTTCTCGCCTATGTAACCTCAGTGAATTAAAATTTCCACTAATAAGAGCCAGAAAGCAATTATAATAGCAGTCTATTTGCAAAGCTGAGACCCTCCATACCAAAGTGACAAATTCTGGCTTTGCGGGGCTATGATGGCGGAAAGAGGCTGGCTATAGCCTAAGTCAGGAGCTTATGAGAAGCTGTTGCCATTTAGAAAAATATTCCCTTTCTGTTCTTTATGTGAAAGGGCTATAAGTAATTGGTGTATATATAAAAATGGGGCTTTCTGTAGTCCTTTGCCGAGGTAGTTCACTTGCATAGCTGCTGTACCTGTTTACGGTAGGTTTGTGGCTACCCTTTCTGTAATGCCATTAACAAAACATGCTTAACCCAATTAATTTAACCTATTTCCATCTGGAAAGTAAGTAAATAGTGTGTGGGGGGAACGAACTTTTGTCAAGGCATAACTGAGAAATGCGTTAGTTGTTCTTGCCTAGCCATTTCCTCTCTCTAATTCTTTCCAACTTTGAAAAGATTGGTTTTGCCTTTGCTGCTGACGGGGACAGAAGTCATTGTCTTTGTAGATTTCAGAAGTGCTTTAGGATGTACAGTTGACGCGTGTATGTTGGAACATGTTCTGTTCAGCAGAACCTATTTAACACTGCTGTTTTTCTGATTGTAGCCTCAGAGATCAGATGCCCCGGCTGAGGTTATACAGACAGCTCCATTTGGCATAATTCTGCAGTGCTGTTGAAAGGGACAGTCCCACCCTCCCTCCCTGTCACTGCCAGCTGCTCACCCTGTTCCTCCTGCGTGCTTGAGTAAGTGTCTGTGCAATCATACCCTGAGCCTAGAACAAGGGACCTGATCCAGCCTGAGAACCAATCCTTTTTACTTGGTAAGGTTTCAGTTGAACCAGATTCCTGATCCAGCGCGTGTTACAGTAGCATGGTTGCTAGTGTCAGCCCAAGGTAGGAGCAAAGAACTGGGAACAGAGGGTATGGCCACACTTTACATGGCAGCTTGTAATGATGTTTGATTAAGATGATTTTATAATTATCTTTCTAATTATTACATTTACGCTTTCTTTACAAAAGAACAATGTTGAGTACTGTAAGATGTCATTTTGCTCGTATCTCACAGACGACTTTTATCACCATTGTGTTAATGTGTGTTTAATTAAAAGTAACAACAATGCAGATGATTGCTGTGAAAGTTCCCAATGAGAGTGGATATATGATCTGTTTCGCTGGAGTCATACATTTCCCTTGTGCTCTTTCTTGCACTGGTGAGATTGATTGCTTCTGTTGCCTAAATCCACATATTCAGAAGAGTCTATTGCTCTCTCTTTTTTATTTTTTTTTTTATTCCATTGAAGTTGTTTATACGTTTGTTCGGAAGTTATAACTGAAATTACTGAATTTTTCCTTTAGGAGTTCCAGTGCTCCATTGCAAATCCGTGAAAGGAAGCAGGGATGGGCTGCCTCTCTTTGGAACACACTACTTGGTTTTTAATACGTTTTTCCCTGAGCGCCTTCCCTGTGATTCCATATGGCAACTCTCCAGTATCGGGCTGAAAAGCAATTTCATATTTCCTTGCATTTCTCTGCCAACACTACCTTGAATTCTGACTAATGCTAACCAGTGCAATTATCTGTGACTTCCCTCCTATGCTTTCCATTTCCTCTCAATCCACAGAATGGTATTCTCCAATCCACAGCAATTATGAGTGTGATATATGAGATAGCTGGAAGAGGGTATCAAGGATAAAAAAATGAGATGGTAAACTAAACAACCACTGCTAAATCAAATGCATAACAGGTCTGAACTTAGTCTCTTCAAAACTCCCATTAAAATCCTTGAGGAGTCTGCTTCTATGCTTGCATGTCCAATGCTTTGATCTTTACTCTTGGAAGTCTGTGTTTCAACTTATCTCAGTCTGTTAAGGTATTTGAAACAAACAGTGCTGAATTGTCTCTGCTCTTCTGCACGTGGGAACCAAGGCCAGCCTGTTTTTTCCAAACGGATGGAAACGAAGCCCACGTTCATATAGAGACATGTGGAGAACTATGTGAAGATTCTTGTGTGAATATGTCCTAAAATAATAACATCCACATTAGATAACATTGGTATCGATAGTAGGGATATAAGATAGAAGGGGTAGTGGATTTCTGCCTGAATCCCAGAAAAACAGGGCTGAGAACTTCTGAAGGAAAGGACGTCAAGAATCCAGGTTACCCGGAAGAGCCTCATGATACTGTGTTTGCCGGATGTGAAGGGCGCTGGTAATCATCTCCTGCAGGTCCCCCTCAGCTCCAGCGATTTCTAGGAAGCGATGCACAGATCCCAGAGGGTTAGTTACCACATCTCAGGCAGTACTCTTTCTTGCTTTCATTTGTGCTGAATTTTAAGACTTTTAAGATTTTTCCTTATCAATTTAAAAGCAATATACATGAGATGTTTCTCAATTTCTGTTGTTGGCCTCTGTCCTTTGCTTTTGCTGTTACCTCCTTGTGGCTTCTAATGTGGAGGACAGACAGGTGGCAACACAACTCAGGCAGACGGGCATGTTTTCTGAAAAGACTATGTACCAAAAAGATGTGGTATAGAATTTGATGATTTTATAGAAATACTGGAAATATAAGGTATACACACTGAAAGAGTAGTAGCAAATCATGGAGAAAGCAAGTCATGCAAAGGACATTGTTTATTGCAATAAATATGATCTGCATTATTATTCAGATATTTCTGTTTCTGTAGGAAATAAAACAAAGAAATATGGGGAAAATTGTCTCAAGGCTAATGTCCTTTTTTTTTTTTGTATATCGAATAGTTAAGTGTGTGTTTTTTCTTTTTTATTTCTCATGCAAAGCTTTACATTTTTATCTTATTGTTTGTTTACCTTTTTTACTGCGTTACACAGGATATAGATGCAGTCATTTCATTATTACTAATCCCTTAATTAAGCAACCTCATACCAAATTTAGCTGCATATCTTCCTGATCCAGGAGCCCTGAAAAAGAAGTTCTCTATATGTTTGTCTGTTAAGGTAAGTGCATTTTTTCAGAATGCTCTGTCATCTTAAAAAAACCTTAGAAGAAAAACCACATTAAAAAGAGTAAACTCACAAACTCCTTATTGTTAAGATACGTATCTTAAAACCAAAACATATTCTAAAATATATCCTAGAGTAATTTGTGGAAAGACCTGGAGCCAGTTGAAACATTCCAAATAAATGAGAGTAGTGCCACAAAATTTAAAAAAAAAAAAAAAAAAAAAAATCCTGTTTTGCAGTATATTTGGGGTTTTCAATTTTGCTATTTAAATAGCAAAGTTAAATAGCATCTAGTGTTAATGGTATTATTTTATATAATGTTCCAAACAACATGAAGATATACTTGAAGAGAAATTATTATCTTTTTGTATTTCTATTCTCAGTTCCATTTAAAATTAAAAAAAAAAAAAAAAAAAAAGACGACTTAGATTTTCATGCAAAATACAGGTTCTATTTCTCAAATGTTTTCATTTTGAATTTTATTCCCCATCCCAGGTCTGCAAGTAATATCTGCTACCACAGTGCCTGCCAGTTTGGATTACCTGCTAAACTCTACTGCAAGAGGATGAAGTTTTTGGGAAACATTTATAAATAGTAATGTGTAGTTTCCGTGTGCTTAAACTGTGATGCACTGTGATCATCTTCTTAAATAGCTACTTTTTTAGTTTCTTAATGACATGGGTCACCTTTGTGATCCAAAGGAGATTTGAGAATACTTGTAGTGAGGCCAAATGCTGTCATCAGAGCTACACTGTCTTCCTTTGATAAACCTAGTAATATAGGATCCAAAAAATATTGGTACTTTAACTACTGCACGCTCCCCCTCCAGCCCCCTGTGCGCGCACACACACACGCACACGTGCACATTTCACCTCTAACACTGAAAATGTGCCTCCAGTCATGGTGGATAAAGACATTACTTGAGAGCTGGTGATGCAGTGAACGCAAATGAGCTGCTGAATGAGACTCTAGAGTCAGAGGGTGCCTATTCATGTTTTTCCAGAAGGCTTTTGGTTTTGGTTGCCTGCAGAAACAGGCAGATTGCACAATGTCTAATCAACTTCTGCAAGTTGTTTTGCAAATGTTAAACCTAGGAACTGAAATTCTGCTGTTTCACTTGTCGCTTTCCTTGTAAGGAATTAAGTGTTAGTGAGCTGCAAAAAACATCTCCTACCTATCATTTGTAGCTTGCGGGGCTCAGAGACAGTATCAGTGTAGCAGCAATAAAATAAAGTTCTGTGTTTAATAGTTTTGGAGAGACAAAGGACCTACTGCATTGTAGTCCTGTTTTACACCTCAGTTCCACTTTTTAGCACCCTGTAAGTTAGAATAGTATTGCCAGTTCCACCAAAGCTGAAAGTAGCAGAAGGTTCCTGAAAAATTTTGTAGTTTTTACACTGAGTTAATAGGGTAAACAGAAAGTCGGAGTATGCAAAATTCTAGTCTTCATTTTACTCCATGAAGAAATAAGGGATTTTGCAAAGAAATAAAAAAAATAATGATACAGCACCTTATTTAGTTAACCCTGATTTTTTTGTAGCGAGAAAAAAAAAATAGAATAGTTTTATGCCAATTATCAACCAATTAGCCTTTGCTTTTTTTCTGAACCATGTCTACTAATGTCTGCTTTTGATTTTGTTTTCTGATATTATTTATTTATTTATTTCCAGGCTAGAAAGATGATCCTGTTGCACTGTAAACAACCACTGAACCTTCTGAAGAGATTTCTCATCTGGGCTGTTTTGCTGGTGAGTTGCTTGAAGCCTGATGCTATAAAGATAATAGAATTAGCAGACATAGCAGGCCTCATTATTTTTAATTAGTATTACTGCTGCTCACACACTACATGTAATTCGGTAAAGCTGGAGTGGAGTGAGGGGGGGGAACCCAACAACTCTGCATTTCAAAATGGGCCATCATAGAAGTGGCTGTTGTCAAATCCTTCTGTGAATTACTTGTTTTTCAGATTTATCTTTCTAATAATATTCCAGACAAATCTTAGAAGCTCAACAAAGCAAAGAAGAAAAGGGAATGTGGGCCATAAATAGGTCAAAATCTAAGTACCTTCAGCTTGCATTTTGGTTCATTTATCAAAGCAAAATCAATTGTTATTATTAGCCTATTATCATCATCCTTCCAGTGAGCTGGCTTCATTTTAATCAATATTTCTAATTAGACTACATCAAATACAGTTTTAAATTGTAGCAACCTAGCTCAATGTAGGCTAAATTTATATGCGTATCTTTATTGATAAGATATTTCTTTACAAATAACTAATAAGCAGCTGTGTTTCAAACAGCTTTGAAGCAGTTATACGTCAGACTTGACAATGGACCACCTACTGTGTTGAAATGCTGTTTATCTTTTATTTGTACGAACTATGTGCTTTAAATAGCTCTGAAACTGTCATTGAATTTTCAGGTCACAACGCAGAGAGACTGAGGACCAATGCTCTGTGCCATGGTTGCATTGGCTCCTTTTGACTTGTAAACTAAGTGTTCATGGAAGTGGACACAAATCATCCATTTCCCATTCCTTGGTAGTTTCTTTTCATCCTATAAGTATCTGCTCTGCTCCTTCAGGGTTTGTCTGATAGCCACCTAGTTGTGTGTGTCTCATCGTTCTGATTTCCCCCTGTGAAACTGGTATTGCTGTTTTATGCATGCAGTGCTAAAAGCAAAAGCAAAATTAGTCCATACTTGGACTGTCTTGCTCTCATGTCTTGCAGTGTCCAAAGCAGGGATTTCACAGCTTCTAAGACAGCAACAAAAATGCACTTGTTTAAATTGTTGGGGTATTTTTTTAATTGCGGCTGCCTTATTAGAAGGCTCTGCAGATGGTCCTCTTCTTCCCTCTCATTAATACAAATACAGTAACTATGCTATGGCTAAGAAGAATTGTTTTGCTTCCCTGCAGGGATTTAGACACTAGTTAATCATGGAATAGCGGTTTCCATAAGACGTACTTTCCAGGACAATAATGTGGTTCTAGTTCAAACATTCATGACTCAGGAGTATTCAAGAACTCTGTCTGTCCTAATTTATGACAGCAAGAGAAGGCTTACCTCCACTATGTTTTTCCTAAGCACATGTATATGTGGGTGGGTGTTTGCACACATGTTTATGCATGTGCATGTTTGTATATATAAATCAGAAGCCTTTCTTTGGCCATCAATGAAAAGAAGAGATTACTAGGAAAAGTCTAATTCTGTTGCCTGTGTATGGAAGTCATTTTGAACAGTGAGGTCAGCAAGGGCACATTCTGTACTACATCTTTCTAAATAATTCTGTTGTAGTTTAATTGATGTGACTCTAGGGCCATATTTTATATTTAAAAGTAATTCAAATCCTTAGCCCATTTACTTATGTATCATAACCAGTCATCCAAACATTCCTCTTACCAATGGACATATAAACTCAGAACAACCAAACCTTCCTTGACTCTGGTCTCCTAACTATGCTTGTGTGTGCTGTCATCTAAATATGCAGTTTCTGTGTTTTTCACTCTGACAGGCTATTTTGTCTGCTTTGAGTCCCATACTTCCTTCAGTGTATGCTCTGAAGTCAGCTGCAGTTTTCAGTAATACGTTTATCATAAGGGCTGTTTAAAAGAATAAAACCAAAGTGACCATTACCCTAATGGGAACTGAAGTGCAAGTAACTATATCAAAATGTTATTATGCTTACTTCTAAGCAGTCGGTATAGATGTGTGGAGTGCAAAGGAGAAAGCAGTTTTAGAACTGAAACAGGAAGAATCTCTAAATGTTTCAAGGCACATTAAATTTTTTTTTTTCACAAAGTTTCTCCATTCCCTTTCTTCCTAGGAGACTGTACAACCCAACATACCCACAGCCTAAATTAGGCAGGTCTTCTGGAAGAAAATGTATGGAAAAACCATATAATCAAAGACTGGATCACAATATATTTCTACGCAGGACCAAATTTGAGTTACAAGTCACAGTAGTTCTGGCGTTTCCTATCTTTTTAACACTTAACTTAGCATGTTTATATTTTTTCTGGTTTTTATATATCTAATTGTGACTAGCTCTCATTTACATGGAATATATATACTATGTGTGTATATAAGGGCATGACAATGTAAGTTTTCTGTTGTTCATCCCAGAACAATACATGGATAGAGTGAGTACTTGACTGCTAATGCACGTTTCGCAGGCGGCTCTTCAGTTTGAAGTAGACTGCTACTCATGTGAGCTCAACAACCTGACCTGCTTCACCTCTCTGGTGTCTCTTCCTTGGTCTAGGCACCTCTGCTGTCTTTTTCCATGGCCAATATCATAAACCTTTGAGAGAGGCATTGTGTTTTCATTAGCACAAGTGAGCTTCATATCCTAACGGGTTGAACTCCTTTAGACACCAGTGAAACACACTAGAGAGATGATAATCTTTTGTAATAGATTTCTACATATATGCTGAAATAGTTCTATTAGAGTTAAGAATAATTTTATTCATATATGTATTCAAGTACATGTACATTTTTATCCAACTGTGGTATACTCTTCTTAGGATAAAAGGTTGAAGTAATTTTTTAATATTAATTCTGTCACAGGAGTCCTGTGAGTCAAAGTACTAAATTATTCCACAGATGGTGAAACTGATGCCCTGAAATATTATGGTTGAGACTTTTGAAGTGTAAAGAAGTGAGGTGCCCTTTTGTCAGAGAATTTCAGTGGAATTTCCCTGTGGAATTCCTTTAGGCTCCGTTACAAATCCCATCTCAATAACAGGCCAATGATCACAGAAAAGTTAATGGAGGAGCTGGAAGGAGAATAAGGTGTCTTTTCACCCAGATATCTTAATCTGAGACGTAATTATTTGACGAGTTCATCTGAGGATATAATTAGCTTCACAAACTTTGAAGTCAGGCAGACGGATAGTATGCATAGTTAAGCATGTGAATGCTTTACGCAATATATTTGAAGGTACCTGATTCCGTGCCTCCCACCACCATCTTCTTTTTGAATGTTTCAAAGGCTTTATATAGTTCTCAATTAAGAATACTTCTCTACGTGGTATAAAACATTCCTTGCAATAACAACTTCTGTTCTCTAGTGCCTACATTTACTCTGGTATCATAAGTGTTACAGACATTCGTTGAGGATTGAGGTCTGTGATAGGAATTTTAGTGTTGTATGTATTTTAGAGCATTTTCTTCATCCATAGACATGAAATATGGCACCTTCTCATGTGATAGTACTCTGTAATTCAGAAAATTATAGTTAGTTGAATGTGAGTTAATCTTAACGCTCGGTACTCTAAAACCAGAATAATCAAGAATGCTAAGCTAAACATATCCTCTGTAAAAGTTGATCATGATTTTTTCTAAGTCTTGTAAACACTATTCTGCATACTTTCAACATATTCCTTATACTGTTCTGTGTATTTTAACTGAGCACTTGTTGATTTATTGTACACACACCAGAATTGGTCAAAAGCTATCAAAGTCCCCCCAGAATATTGCAGGGGCTCTGTGAGAACTGAATGAGTGTATTCCACGTAATTAAAGAGATAATGGGTACCAGAGTGCTCAAGGCTTAGTCTTTTAATCCTGATTTCAATATTGTTGCATATACTTGGACTCCTTCTTGCTCATTCCTCCCTTTTACTCTGCTGATGGGATGTGAGATGACTTTCATGATAGAGGAAAGCTATGAGGTTTCTGGTAAGTGTGATAACATAGAGTCTTCTCTGTAGTGATATCCTAGTAGAGTAACATGTCACCTGTAGGTCAAAAAAAGTGTTTACCACTGGTAGCTGGTAGTGTTTTCTGCAACAGGTTATCTCTTTGACTCTTGACCCTCCCATCAGGGGGTTCCTTAGGACATATAGTACAGGTGACTGAATCAAACAGAGCTAACATAAAAGGCAGTATTTACTCACTGATATTTTTTTTTTATTTAATGGGAGAAGCTGTTCATATTATAGCTGTGTAAGATAAATCTCTGACTTTTTTTTTTTTTTTTAAATATATGAATCTTAAAGCACATTCAGACGAAGAGCTAAAATAACTTTTCCTGACTGATGTAACTATGAAGAGGTCATGGCATTGGGCTGATGTGGCAATGAAGACAGTAATATAAGCACCTTTGAAAAATAGGTTTCTCGTAGGACAAAAGACATTTGGTGAATCAATCTTTCTTCAGTTAACCATGTGCTCAAATTGGTGGCCTGTTGATGTACTTGTCACAGTATTCAAGACTAGATATGTCATTAGCTGTCATGTACTTCACAGTGTGCAGCCATGCTACTGTGTTTGTAAGAAAGCTTGGTGATATGTAACATGGACTGGAGTTCATTTACGTGGTGGAGGGAGGAGTAGGGAGAGCAGTTAAAGTTTTAGTACCTCACGTGATGCATGCTTCTGGGAAAATGGCAACACAGTTCCGTAGCATTCCCATTCATGTCACAGCTGAATACAACCATGGCGAGTTGGGTGAAGTTTTATAAAGTTTCATTCTGTATTGTAAATAGAAAAATACTGGAAATAGCATAGAGACAAAAATGTCATGTATATTAATCAGAAAAAAGTTGCTACAATGCATGAATATTCACTCATTCCTTTGCTTCTACAGTTCTTCTTCCAGGCTTTGGGATGTTAAGGCAATTTTAAGAGCATCTTTATTTCAGAAGAAAGCAATATAAATATAGATTTGCGTGTTCATTTGTGGCTCGGGTTAATTAAAGGTCAATATTTTGGGAGGGATTAAGGAATACATGTAGTTTCCATGGGATGAACCTCAAAAAGATTTCAGTGATTTATCCATTTACATGCATTTGTGTGTGCATATAAAGTATGGTACTTAAACATCTATTACAGAAAACAGCACACTGGGGATTTGGGTAATAGATCATTTTAATGTATGAATAGGTTACATTCCTAACTACTAGCTGGGAAGGGTTAGTTTGTATGGGAAGGGGAATAAAGTAAATGGCCAAGAAAATTTATAGTGTTGCAATTCAACAAAAATATTGATTAGAAGATGAGGAACTCCATTTTTATAAACTTAATCAACACTGATTGTTTGATATTCAGCTAGTAGTCTGTCAGGGAGAGCTATGAGCCTGGGGCAGGGGGGAGGAAAGTAAGCTGGCAATATTCTAGGAAAAATACCCAATTGTACAAAAAACCCCCAGTCCAACCAAAAATGCTAATGTAATTTTCCAGAAGATTCAAAGGCTAAATATTTAAAAGGGTATGGAGACTGTCTATGTTTTGTTTTGTTTGTATTGCTATATAGTTGCCTGACTGGAAATTATATTTCAACAAGCAACTGCTGTATTTATTGGCTTATATTTTATTATGCTAATATTCTGCTAGTGTCCTGTATTTCCATAGTAATCATCTAATAATCCGTTCCACAAAATAGTAGGTTGCCGAGATCCATTTAGAGCTGTGAGTGCCGTGGCCAAAGGTCAGCGCCGGGGGAGCTCTGCCCGCAGTGTGCAGGTGCCACTTGCGTCACAGCCATTAAGCATGAAACTAAAATCAATTTCATTGCATCTTTGCAAGCTGGAAAACACAGTAGTCACCTCAGCAGAAAAAAAAGACACAACTTGCACACGTGGTGTGCCTTTATAAAGAGCTGGGCAGAGTCTGAAAGAAGTTTTAAAGAGCCTGTAACTCTGGTTTTATCTCCAAAACCAGCTGTTGGTGTTGTCTCTGCTGCCACCAGTCAGGACCTCTCTGCTCCATTTGTATATCATTTTTAAAGTGACTTGCCAACAACAGTCTGTTTGATAGATTTGCTTAATGCAGTAAGGTTTACAGTGGTATCAGAGAGAAAGTGTTTCAGAATATGGACTTCTGACTCTGGATTTAAAATTACGAAGTGTGGCTCCTCTTCAGTATGTAATCCATCATGACTGTGCGCTTTCAGGCATTTCCATGCTAGAGATTTTGCTCCACCTCCTCTTTTGGAAAATTGCCTTTCCTTCTCTCAGTGGTGTCAAAGAGGAGATGAACTCCTGGAAAGCTTTTGCTCCTGAACTTGAGATGATTCATCAGAAGGAAAGTGATGACAATGTCTTTCAGGTGATTTAGTGAAAGGACACTCAAATAATTGATGTATCAATTTTTAAAAATCAGTTGAATGTCAATCAGTTGCCATAACAGTCTTGATTATTTTAAATTCAAAGTCTAATTCATGGTGAATTGAACAAAAGGGAAAAAAATCCTAAACCTGTTTGGCCCATGAGTGCAGTTTAAGTTATAGGTATATGATTAAGTTTTGTTTGGCTCTTTATAAGTGTTGGTTGTTATTTATTTCTTCAGAGTTTTCACCTTATTTTAATCCTTATTGCTTTTATTCATTAGTGATTTACAAGCACGGTGGTATAAGGCACTGAAGTAACAGTGACAAGGGTCCACCTACCTGGATTATGTCATATGCGTTACAAGTACTCGTCTTTTACCTCAAAGACTCACATGCTTTCAGGGCCCCAGGCTGAAGGCTTCCTGCTTTGGCATGACTCTCTGGAGCAAGAAAGAAGCCGTAATTTTCCCTGGAGATCCTCTCCCTTTCAAATAGTCCTTGGACTGGGGAGAGATCCGTGGCTCTGAGGAGGGGTGAGGAGCCGCTCCCGCAGTGCACCCCGTAGGACCCGGGCTACAGGATACCTGTCGCCCATCTCAGCTGCCGGAAAAGCATTACTCTCTTCTTTCACATGCTTTCTTGGTTCTGGATTGGCCGCTGGATCACTTTGGTTTCCGTTTCCTTCTGTCAAATTTGTTTTGGGCAAGATGGCCACTACTGAGTGCTCTTAATTTGGCGTTTTCTTTAGAAGCTGTCAACACCCCTGGAAATAACATCTGTCAGGGAGGTGGCAAGCTGGGAATTGAGTGCCTGCCCAGCCATAGCATAACAAGACTGCAGGGCACGATTGACTAGAGTGAACAGGAAAATTTCTGAGCCATTGATCCACAAGCTCACATAATGTGTGAAATTGAAAATGTAGCCTGTCAGAGGAAGCTAGCCCTATGTTTTTAGATTATTTTCCAAAAAACCTACCCTTAACCATTGTTCAATAGAAAATGTTCTCTGTAGTTTTGCTGGGGACTATTTTGTGTTTGGGTTGTTTTTTTTTTTTTTAATTATTTCCTACTGGTAAAGTTTGTAGTTTTTCCTTTTAAAATTATTTTAGTAGGCCAGTTTCTCTTTCATGTCATGTAGCTTTATGTGTGAGCACATATACATATGTAGTTGTTTACATAAATGCTTTTCAGAGGCCAGCACTAAGAAGCATTTATGTTATAATTCTGGATAGTAGAAATAAACACTTGGCAGGACAAGAAAGAGCGCCGAGACCTATTTAACATGCATTGTCACCAAGATAAATGAACATGGAACTACATCTTTAGGAGAAGTCTAATACTTCTCCCATTTGCTTTTATATTATGCTTATAAATGTCGGTTGACTTCAGTGGAATTATTTCTGATTAGCACGTCTGTGAAACAGTCCCAGAGACTGTCATATATTCCTCTTCTGTCATTTTTCCCTGTTTTTGAAGGGTTATTACTGTGCCAGTACTATATTTCCTACCAGAGGTTTCCCAGTGGCTCTGAGAAGTTTGTTGGAGCCTGCAGCATGCCTGCTTGAAGTAGTTCCTCATCCTCTGAATGGATTTTTCTGTCTTGTTTGCCAAGAGAATGCATGAACAGAAATAAGGTGGCTGGGCTGGGACAGCACAACCTTTCAGCACAACTACCTTCTTGTTTAGTCCGTCCACTCCTACTGAGCAGTAGCAATTACCTCTTGCATGAAGCTTTTTGTCTTATTAGGCATGAAGTGAACGGTGAACATTAGCTATTCAGAAACTGTAGTATTGTAGTCTCTTTTCTACCTCTGGAGGAGGAAGTGATGGCTGGTCGGACACTTGATTGCATTTTTATGCTTGCAATCCTCTTCAAGTTTGGGAGATTATCTTTTGTACTACATGCTGGTCTTCTATCAAAGCCTTTTAGCATACAAAAGTCAGCGTTTTTGTTCTTTTTCAGCATAAAATTGAAGTAATTAATCTTAACCATAAGTTTTCTTTTTTTAAGCTATATGTAATTTGGGAAATAGGTGTTTCTATATGTAGAGATATGTACATACATTTCACAAACTACTATTTAGTGGTGACTGTCTCTCAAGGAAAATAAAACAGCTTTACTTCATGTTTAGTGTCAGTAGTGGTAATTACACAGGACATTTAAAATGAAAGACTTTCTATGAACCTCACTAAAGAGATAGCAGATCATTCCTGTAGGGCCTGTTAACTTTTACACAGATTTGAGAATAAAGTACAGTTAAAGATCTTCCACTTGTCTCTGAGACAATGAGAAACAAACTAGAATTTCAAGTTACCTGATGGTTTAGAGAGTCAGCTGATGTAAAAGGAAACTAATGAACTGTGAGGTTGTCTTAAGAAGAAATAGTTTGGCTTCATAGAATTAAAGAGCGAATCAGGTTGTAAGCACATCTGGCTTTTCCTACCATCTCTTATGAGTTTCCCTACTTTTGTTTGCTGAGGGTAAATGTTTTTAAACTGGTAGTCCTGTGAATATTCTATATTCTCAGTAGCAAAGTAATGAACTAGAAAAATCTAGAAAATCATGACCCAATGTTTCATTTTCCCTTTAGCGCTTATCCAGGGCACATTAAAACCAGTTTCTCAAGAATTAGGCCAATCCAGTTTGCATCTAAGATTTGCTCTGAACAGCAAATATTGATATTTTACTAAAATTATGAAATTTATTTTTTAAAATGAAAAAAAAGAAAATTCAATAAGATATCCTTTAAATACACCCATTCATTCAACTAGTGAACTTTTTCTTAATTTAATCTATATTAAAAGAAAAGGAGAAAGAGCCTTTGGTGAGGAAAGTTGTGATGTTTCCTGCCTTACATTGTGTACCAGCTGTACTTGTACTCTTTTACATATGGAGGGAGAAAGATTGTGCTTCCAAATCTGAAGATATTTACTGTAATTATAATCTTGATAAAAAAAATCAACTACATACCAAAGTAGTTCCTTATAATTATTTTATTTAAACTTTATCTTCTTTTTTTTTATATGCAACTAAACTGAAACTTATTTGTGCACATCTCTAGCCTGTAGCCTTCAATGCTCCTATAAAGATTAGTTTTAGTACTATCTCAGTGTTTCCAGTATTGCTGGTTCACATAGCAATTTATGCTCTTTATAAATTACATAATTGTTGTTATCGCCGCGTCACACAGATAAGTAGATTTGCCTGGATTTTAAAATGTTCAAATTTTGCTTGAGAAGTTAAGAAATCATAGTAATTTTTATTATTTATCCATTTCCCAAGAATTTATTAGACATTTTGCAGATGCAGAGCAAAACTGATCCTTGCCTCAAATATCTTGTAACTTCGGTAACTTTATTTCAGATGTGAGCTTCTCAGAAAATGTTGAAATTGTTTTTCCAAAATAAAGCATTTTAAACTTATGTTGCAAATTCAACTAAGGGCTTTCTCAGAGCTAGCTGATTTCTGATAGTTGAATTATTTCTTGCATGAGTTCAAAAAATGGGGAGGCACAGAACCATGTGCTGCCTTTTTTAGGTTTTATCATATTATCCATCTGAGTAGCATTTTTATTCAGATGGCTAACAGGGCCTTTTAAGCCTTTGATGATGGTTTAATATATGTACTTTATTGTGTGATCCTTATGTCCCATGGGCTTCCTCCTTGAAGGACAGAGAGAGTCAAAATCCAGCAGTTTTACATGAAGACCATGTAATATATGTGAGAAGTCAGATAGAGGAGAGAAGCCTGTGGACCCATACTTGGGTTTTGTTGTTGTGATGATTCATGGATCTGTCTGATCTCGCCCTTTTAGAGTACGTGTCATTAATGAACATTGTCATGACACAAAATCAAAACTAATTTCATTTTGTAAGGGACACCCACAGCTGTGACTCTTGCTGTAAATATGATCATGTTGTTTTTCTGTCATAATGATGAGTAGACGTAGGTAATGTTAATAAGATAGTTCGCATTTCTAGCGATGATAGGTGAGAAAGAGTTCAAGCTGTATTGTGCAAAGCATAGAGTTTATATAAATAGGCTGATAGAGAGATTTCTAGCTATTCATCATATTAAGACAATTCACAAATCAGGTGCAGTGTTCTTTGCTTAATTTGAAACTGTTGGATTAGGTATTTAAAAAACCTAAAATCAATATTATGGATCATGAAGGAAGCCTACTATAAAGCTTTTCTACACCAGAGTAGGAGGACAGCTCTGGAACAAAAGTAATGCACAGGATTTATCAGTTCAGTTATTTTTTCAGTACTCTTGTAAAATAAAGACACAGTGCTCTATGACTGCCATCTGTCACAACGGCAGGATAAGCAACTGAAAGGTTTAGAGGGAAAGATCTCGTATCACCTACTACCCTTGGATAAAATCATCATTGAAACATGATAACGAGAATTTATTCCCCCAGTTCTCAAGGTAGTTTATCTATTTCTGAAACCTGCTGTCATCAACAGACATATTATTATGTCATAGTGTAGACTAGAGAGGGACAGAAAGTTAAAAATGAGCAACTGCTCCCGGGATCCCACAATCACAGCTGGCCATCAATTTTTCTTTTTTTTTTCTGTGATAAATCTACATGGGAAAGTCTTGCTTTTTCTGTGCAAAACTTGCTCTCACATGCTGCGTGACAGTTATTAACAGTAACTATATAGTTTAGAGATTCATATAACCCAGACAGTCAAATCTGAAGCTCCCTGTTCTTTCACTGGTGATTTTTGAGGATTAGTCTTGAACTCATACCTAAATTAGGCTGCTTGGGCTCTTCTGTAATGTAAGCAGATCCATTTTTGCTGCTTTTTTTCTTGAAGATGATGACTTTATTAATTGTATGTGGTATTTTTATTGTTGATTTTGTTTTTATTATTATGATCTCTACTTCTGACCCCACAAATCAACGTGAAATGTCTTGGCAGCTAGATAGGTCAGTTGTTAACTCTACATTGTTTTGAATGCGTGTGCATTGGTGGCATATCCACACGGTACTCACCCAAGTCAGAAAGATTTTTTTGGTTCACTCAACTGTGGCTTTGTGCCATGATACTGCAATTTTTTGAATAACGATATCAGTACTGGCTGAGCTATTCCATATTGTGTCTCTAGAGTAATGCAATCTGTACCAGTGGTGTGATCTCAGGTTTAAGTTTAGGAAGCCAAGTTCAGAAGTCTGCTCTGTATTTAAATATTTAATTTTTAACCAAATTGTGACCTGCACACTAAGAGCATATTGTGTTGAGGACCGCATTTAGCCTATTTGAATATTACATGTTTCTACTAAGAATAAGGGCATTTTCAAAAAGTTTTTTTTTCCCCAACACAGAAAATAGCTAACTTTAATTGACATTTAAAAATAGAGAATAATAGAATAGAGGGGGAAAAAACAAAACAAAAACCAAAAAAACCCCCAGAAGACCCCAAACAAAACAAAACACCTCACTATGCCAAAAAAAAGTAGTTTTCTCTTTTATTGTCTTTAGTAGTCAGTGTTTGGGCAGGTACTTAGGAGAATGTTTAATATATTATCACTGTTAATCCTCATTTCTAAGGCCAGCTTTAAGTGAGAAGGGGAGACGAGCCCTAATCTTCTAGCAGCCTCAGCCTGTACTCTACAGGAATCAATCCCATTTGTCAGTGCATGGTACCTAGATATGGGCTTTTTCCATATTCCCTGGTCTTCCTTTCCCATCTGATTCATGTTTTGGAGATTACCTTTGCTACTCATCAGAGCTTGATGACAATTGTCAGAGAGAATTGAAAAAAATATAAACTCAAATCCAGCAAAGTCTATGGAAGGATTTGTATTGCCTCTGGTACACTTTTGGGTGAGGCTACAAGTTGCTGCAAATCAACCTTATTTGATTTTTCAGCATTACTGTCCCCCCACAGCACAGGGAGCAGCGTGCATGCTGGTTTCCTCTGATGAGGACAACGCACATCGCTCTGCACTGTGCCATTTTTCTCCCTGGGAACCTGAAGGTGAAAAGAGAGACCAAGACCTGCCTATCACCCTCCCGTTCTCCCACATCACTGCATCATGACTTAAAGAATAACGTGTGGAGTAAAGCAGCTCTGGCGGTTTCCAGCAGGCTGCCAGAGCTGCTGCAAGCAGCATGCAGCTCCACATGCAGAAAATCCACTTGCGCAGGCTCCTGGCTGAGGCAGTCAGCCCGCTCCTGGGAGCCTGGCTGGCAGCTCCACCTTACGCACACCTATAAATTGTTCCAGAAACAATTTCGAAGTCACCTCCATTTTCATTTGGGACATATTGGCTATTCAAAATGATACTTATTTAATATTTTCCCTTCCCCCTTCATTCACTTTGCATGGTGTAAAGGTGGATTCAGAAGTTTCAGTTCTAGCTAGCCTAAAGCATGTAGTTTTCTGTTTGAGGCGCTGCCTGCAATGAGCCAAATGCAGATTGCTTATTGGTATTGAAGCTTGAACTTCAGAGGGAAACAATTATCCTTGTTAAAAGAACTCTGTTTAATGTAGAGTGCATAATGAGGGGACAACAGGGAGGATCATTTCACTTGTTAATGGACTACAATTAAACTTAAAGCCAACTTTTGTCCTCACTTCCACCAGTGTAACACAGGCCAGGATTTTCCTCCTATGAGTGAATGAAATGTGAAAGGTACAGTTCTGCAGCTGCTTTGTTTTTGTGGCAAGTTTCCTGACAGTGAAGTACTGTGCAAGAAGCAGCTGCAGAATCAGGCCCTTTGTACACATGCGCTTGTAGTAATCTTAAAAGAAATAGAATGGGACCAGCAAAATGGCACTTCAGCTCAAAGAAAAATCCAGTGTCTTCCATCTGCTCCCTGCTCTTGCAGCTGCAGTGAATTATGATGTGCTGTCACATTTATAGGGTGATTTCATCAACTGATTTATTTAATTAATTTAGATTTAACATTGTACAAAGGGTATGTGATAAAGTGGTGTAACTCTTTCCTCAGCCACCACACCAGCCAAGATTTATTTTAAGTATCCTCTGCCTCGCTGTGTCCTCCCTTGTTCTTTTCAAGCAGCAGCCAAGAGAGAGTTTGAAATAGCTGATCGAACCTAAAGCTGCTAACTAACAGGGCTGCCATGGAGCAGAACTGGCAACTTCAATCTCGTGTTATGATGCTAGAGTTAAAACAGTCATATATTCTCTCCACCAAAAAATATCTATCACACTGATACGTCCCTAGTGACTCTTGAATCCACAGAATGTTTCATGTAGACGTATGGCTGCATGTGTGGCCAAATTGTTACTTGGGGTGTTAACAATTTTAAGAACACGCTTCTTGAATACCCTTCTTGGATATGATCTTGAAACAGGGTAGACCACCCTCTTGTACGTTGTTTGTGTGGAACAATGAAGTCTATGGGTGCTAATAGATAAAATCAGTAGCAATACAAATCCACACTTGTGATTTGGTGCCATGCTGGTTGCAAAAATAAGGGACTCTTTCCTGGTGATGGTTTCAATAGTAATAGTACATTTATATTATGCTAATATATAATGCAGAAATAGGAAAATTACGGCACGGGTTTTCGTAGCAGCTGCATGCAGACATAGGAAGTCATGATTCCTGTGCTGAAAAACTTCATATGAAATAGATAAGACAAGTTAATAGAACAGAAGTATTCCAAATTGAATATATTCTGATATACATATACATGTGTGCGTGTATGAAAGAGAGCAAGAGAGAGAGGTTTAATTATGCTTCTTGGCTGGGTGGAAGTAACTCTGAGAACCCAGAGGAAGTCACAGTTTCAAAATTTTTTCTCTTAATGTTTCTCCAGTGCTTGCTTAAAATGGGGGCAAGGGTTATGCTGAGTAAATCCCAGTAAAAGACCAAGCACAGTATAACTAAGTCAGTGTAAAATACCTACATTTATAACACTTATTTTGTAGTATTGATCATGCTGCAGTTATAAGCCATAAGAATTTGATGATTCTCTTTTATGAGGAAATAAAAACAATTATTTTCAGTGGAAGAGAGAATGCAAGCAGGCAAAAAGGACTGAATATTTACTACAATGTGTACATAGAAGTGGTCTGAGCATCTTTTGTGTGCCTCTGAATAATGGACTAGGCTTTTTGAAGCCAGAAATGGTGGAAATATTTTCTGTATTTCATTTTCATTTGTCTTGCTGTGTTTTTCATAGTCCTGAAAAACATTCAATCTTCTGAACTGTATTTTGTTGTTTTATTTTCCCATAAATGAATATTTACTAAAAACATAGCTTATTTCTATGGAGTGAGACCACAGAAATAAAAGGTTTTTCACTAGTAGCAAAACTCTAAAGTAAAAGCTCTGTTAAAAATGTATGTGCTTCATCTGAAAAGCTTCACTGTTCTGTATTGTTGGCTGTTCTGATTTCACAATATTGAATAAAATCAGTATAAAGGGAAAAATGTTATTACAGAAACTAGGCCTGTTTCCACAGTGCTAGAATTACAATTGTGACCCTAGAATTGCAGGCAGCATTCAAAAATAAAATTGAAGCAAACCAAAATAATTTAATGTGTTAGATAATCATAAAAGGAGTCATCACATGGTAGTTTGGAAAAAACCAAGTCAAAAAAAGTGTAGGAACTATATCTTAATTTCAAAAGTGACCTGGGTAATTAGAAGTTGAGAATGTCATTGAGGCACAGGCTCACTTAGACTTTTTTGAAGTTTATTAACTTCAGAATCAAAAGGTAGAGATGACAGGGAACGCCAGCATAGACTGTTCAGTAGTACAGAATCATGAGCTAAGACTAAATTACACAGAAGATCTATTTTTGTAATAATACCCATTTCTAAATAATTTTTACCTAATGTCTACAGCTAAATGTACATATTTGTGCCGCAATCAAATTAGATTTGCTTTCTATGTCAGTGTAGTTTGTTTATCTGAGTTAATAAAATCTTCCCCCCCAAGTTCTTTTGTAATTCTCGTGTTGCAACAGAACCACATCTAAAATCAGAGTTGGTTCCCTGTCACTGCTGTATAGATCAACTGCTATTATTGAACAATTCACTTTTTGATTATCCAATCAATAAAAGAACACTTACAGCTTGGTATGGATGCTGATGCCTGCCGCCTTCTCTCACTCTTTATTTTCTGTGATTTCTACGCTAGATACTGCTTGTCACAGACCCATGTCCTGGTGGTTCTCCCTAAGGGGATTATTTGGCTGCCTTAGCTGAGTGTATGCAAAGTCAAGGATTCATTCTTGTAAAAAAAAAAAAATCTCTGGTAAGTGCTTTCAAATCCAAAGCAGCATGCATGTGAGTTGATAGTTATGGGGAAATATAGTAGAAAATACTATGTTTAGCCAGAAATTGTATGTTAGTCTTGAAGGGGGGGGTTAATTTTTATGATCGTATCACGGTTGGCAGATCCCCTCAGGGCTGTGTTTAGTCTTTTTTCAATTTTACGTTTTTTTTGTTGTTTTCTTCTTCCTACTAATGTTAAAGTTGAAAACTAGCACCACCCACATCACTTCCAGACCAAACTGTGGTTTGCCTACGAAGTGAAAATGAAATGCGTCAGAATCGGAAGCTGATCTCCACGTGGATTCTCTGAACATTACTAAGAAGCTAACAAAAAATTATCCCCTCCTGTCAAACTTGGAACGTTTGACTTTCATATCCACCTTTTAACTAGAGAAACATGCATGAACCTGTGAGATCAAGCAATTCACAGAAATCAAGCTATTCCATCAAAAGTCTAACAAATCAGCCTTGAAAAATAGCCTTGATACTATCCTTTAGTCCTTAATAAACATTATATTATTATTACTTTATTATTAATGTGCTTTTACTAGTAGCAATAGTAGTCATCTGAGATGTCTTCATCAAACTGGACATGATTTGGTTAATGAAGTAATGGTGGGAAATATATTGCCCCTAGCCAGCAGAAGAGAGAAGAGGCTAAGAAAAAATGGATTTATTTATCTTTACTTATACTATACAAAATGATCATGAGACTTTTTGTGGACAAATCAAAATGTTCTCTGTTAGACACGTTTACAGATTCCATTTTTTTTAAATAAAACACTGGAGGAGCTTATAGAGAAAAAACTCCTTCAAAGATTTATCTGTAGGGTTCATTACTTGCTGTTTGATGGGAAAGGAATAGTAAATTGCTTCCACTTCAAAACAGACTATTAGCATAGCTATTCCAGCAGAACACTAGACATATACATAGCTAAGAAAAATATCTAGAATCACGGCAGTGAATATTACTGAGAATCAGAAAATATTTGAAACCACTGCTCATTCATGAGAGCTAGTATCTAATTATGTGGCAGATTAAGACCTTGGTCACAGTAAGCTCATCTAAGTTTAAGTAAATGATGCGATGTGTGCACACTATGCAACTTCTTGCCAGCCTCCTCTAAAGTACCTGTTGAAGACAAGGTTCTTGTGGATCACTATTTGAGCCCTCTAGTTTGCCTTTTCTAGCAGTACTCATCTCTTTACAATCAGCATTTGTGGTCATCCTCACCACCCAGGTGAGACTCCTTTTTCTACTCCTAGAATTTTCCTGCTTCATGTACTCTTTATGGCTGTCTTCCTACTCCTTCTGCGTTTTGTGCCCCATAGCCTTTCTCTTCAGTGTTTGCCTCTGCACTGTGTGATCACTCCATTTTCTTTCTGCCCTCAAAAATCTTATCTCCTGTGTCATGCATTTTAATTCCATGGCTGGTTATATATCAGTGGTGAAGGGGCCATCATCTTCCCTGAGAAAAGTACAGCTTTAATGCTCTGTAGCCCTCTGAAATAGTAATATGCCTCTGTGCACTTGCCTAGGCTGTAAGCATGCTGCACTTAAGCAGAAGGAGCCTGGGCATCACATCGATAACAGAAGCTTGCAGTGACTATTTTGGCCATTTGAATCAGATGAACAGGAGACCGTGAGGAAAAATACCCTCTAACCAAAATCAAGAGTAAATGCTGTGAAAATTGCAAACTACGTAGTATCGGCAACTCTTGAGTCTTCCAGCTGTGCAAATTCTTCTATTTGTTTTTCAAGAAAGGCAAAAATACCACTTTGTTTCCAGAGATTCATGCAGTCTTTTGTCTCTCTTTGCTTTCCCTGGCCTTCCTTTGACTTTCATGTTTGAACCTTTGGAAGAGTACAGAATGAAAGTCGTCCAAAATTGCTAAGATTTGCCTGGTTTCACATTAAATGATACAAAACCTCTGGGTTCAGCATCATTTCCACCTGAAATCATAAATCTGCTCACAGTCACTCAGCCTGAGATCATGGAGAAAGTTTTTAAAGGGCCCAAATGTAGGTTTCATAATAAAACCTGTCAGCGGGTTTGGATTTCATTACAAACAATTTGTACAGTTCTTTTTCAAAAGCATGCATGAAACTGAGAAACTAGCTAAAAGACAAATCACAACTGAATCATGCAGTCACCAGAATAAGGACCTGAATTTTGCCTACTGATCATGGAAAAAAAATGCTAGTAATGTTCACCACTGGTCTTTCTTTGGACAGAGCAAGTCATCTTGTGATGCTCAACATTAGAATTTTGGCAATCTAATCTATCAACACAAAAAAGCAGCCAAATTAAAAGCTTTCAGAAAGTTACCAAACACAGCGCATATCTTATAATGTCAAAAGGTGCCTAGTCTACCAGAAGGTAATAAATGCACCATAAGATATCAAATCAGGAGCAGTTGTCTGATAACTGAAAGAAGACAGCAGGTTAATGTTATGTGTTGGAGAAATGCCTGTCTATAAAATTATCAGAAGCCATAAAGGCTGGAGTTCATCTGTCCGAATGTTCGTGTCTTTTTGATCAGTATTGAGGTGATCATTAAAGAAAGCATAATTCTAAAGATTTCTGTCTGCTAAGACCCATGCTGCCATTTTTAAAAATTAACGTTTTAATAAAATGACAGGACTCTGAAGGCCAAAATAGCTGATATCTTTTAAAAATGGGGACATTATTAAACCCATGAATAGAATTTGAGAAATTGTTATGAAACTCCAGCGTTCTTGCAGATATATCGGCCATGCTCAAGATATATGACAGGACTCTGGGCACCTATGTGTAATATATCTTAAATGGCTTGCTAGAAAGGTCTTGCTAAAAATACTGCTGTCTGTCTTCATAATTGAATGGTTCTAATATGGGCCTTTTAAAATGCTTATGTCCAGAAATTGTAGTAAGGCTACTGTACTTCTAGAAGTTCCTTAAATGGGGGGGGGGGGGGGGGGGGGGAATCAACTATTTTTATGTGATATTGATTAGAACATGATATATTCTTTCGCTATGTCCTTCTGAATTTTTATTTCTTTAATGAATAAAGAGGATTTCATTTGAGATCTTGAATTATATTCTTCATGAAACACAAGGAAATGCATTTCTCTTAATGGAGAGTTAACTAGTCTTAAGACTTTACATGTTTCTTCAAAAAACTGTATGTTTATGTGCTATCTTCTAGTCCTTTACATTGGGCGTTTAAGAAAAATATTGGAAGAAGCCATGATGGTTTTAAAGGAGAAGCAAAAATCAATAGGCATCTACTTAAAGTATTGCAGTGTGCAGATAAGCAGCTTTGCCAAGTCTGAACTTTGCACAGCAGCATCAATACAACTTGTAGAACAATGAACTTCAATACAAGTGCTGTGGAGGGAGAGAGGAAAAATGCCTCTTATAAACGAAGCAGTAAAAGGTGTTAATGCATGTTGACAAGAGCCTGCTTGAGTTATTTACTGTGTTCAAATACTTTGCAAGCAAATTCCTAGCAATAGCTGCTTCAGGGAAAAAGGCATGGAATTGATGTGGCCTATTTGTGTGAAATACAAACTTCTACCAATACAAAACCAACGTGTTGAGAAAGGCTTCATTTCCACAGAGTGTATCAAGAGAATAATAGATTTTTTTTTTTTTAATTGCATAGAATTTAAATGTCTGTATATAAAGAAGTATTTTTCATGTGATAAATAATATTTCAATGTAAAAGATTTGAAATATTTTGTGAATCGTGGCTTCTTAAGTGTATGCTGTAAGGATTATATTGGCATGTGTCCTGGATAACTGCATTACACTTATGAGTGGTGAAGGCATGAATAAGTTATTGGTTATACTAAAGAAAGGATGTGGTGAGGTGTAAGAGTTTCAAGTACCCGCTCCTTATGCCTCACGAAAATAATTCATTGCATACCTGGCTGTTTATTCAGCTTTCTAAAATGGAGTAGTGACAATGATCTAGCCTTCAGACTTTCCAAACACCGTGTGGGGCCGAAATAGTAATTCCAGATGTAAAACCCAAATGCTTCTGTGAAAATTCTAGCTTTGCTGGGAAGACTGGCTTCTAGGAAGTTCTCGGGCAGTCCTTTGAAGAACTTCAGGTGATCATTTGTCCTCATGCTTGTGTCTGGAAGGTCTGCCAGATTTCTGGTTTCTTATTTTGGGGGAGCATCTGATAGTTGTTTTACTGAGTTTTTCCTGTCTTTTAATATGTATACTGAGGATGAATATAATGCTGGAGACTGTCTGATTTGGGTCAGTCAAAACAGTTGTTAAAATAACCACTGGCCCCTGAACTAGTTGTTAGAAATTGCCATCAGAAAGCTCTTAGGGTCCTTGTAGCTGCTGCCCCCCTTCTCTCTAACTTGGACTTGCATGTATGTTGTTAGCTGGGCGATTGTTCTTTCCCTGCCCCTGCACTCGCAAGCCTTTGAGCCTTGGCCCCATGCATCCCACTCCACACCGGAGCTAGCCTTGACAGCACTGCAGCACTTGTTGGTTTGACCTCCCCTAATGTGTACATTGAGGATTTTTTTTAAAAAATCATTTATTTATTTATTTTTAGTAAAAGCTTGCCCACAAAGGTTTAGGTCCAGAAGCTGAACCGTGTCTGAATAACAAGATTTCTCCTTGTCCCCAAATTCTTCTGCTGCTTTATAATATGTGAGTAAACACTAGTGCTTTCTTACTCTTCAAGTCCACTGTCAAAATCAGATGAGAAATCAGCCACTGCTTATAATACCAAAAATTACGTTACATCATAGGAAGTCCTGGATATTTTGGTAATTACAACATGTAAGTATAAAATGGATAGCTAGAAAATCTATGGAAAAAGGTTAGAATTAGAGTCACAAAACAAGCAGTATAAGCATGGGAAGCAATGATCTGGAGAGTACGCATCTTGGTTTGATTCCCAAAGTATTACAGATCCTAAAAAAGAAAATGTACCTTCTCGACTGTTACCTAGATCAATTAAAAGCACAAAAAGTAAATGTGTTAATTTTTATGAAAATGTAACAGCTAAATGATTTTACTGTTTATCTATTTCTACATGTTAAAACGGTGAACATTGCAGTAGTGGGGAAAAAAAGTGGAATTGATTGTTGTTTTAATTAAAAACATAATGAAAAGTGACACTTCATTATGGCATAAGCAATTTCAGCTACTCATTTAAATGTTCAGAACAATTTAATATCTCGTTTTTAGGTAATTGTAACTTTCTAAAGATTGCAGGATTTCATGCATTGATCTTGGCCCAGAAAAGGAAAAAAAAAATCTTTTAGCAAGCAGTCTTCAGTATAAAAGGGAAAACAAGAGGCTATGTTGCTGTAAGAAGCCCGAGATCAGGGATACACCTTGGCACCTTTGTCAATCCCTGCAGATCATTTAATGCCCCACAGCCTCAGAGAGCACTACAGACTTAAGTCTTTCTGCCCTCACGCCTCCTAAATGTCACCCGAAAGTTGTGCTTTGTCCAGAGTACTTTTATTATGCAAGCCCCAACCCAAAATGTGTTGGGTTTTTTTGTTTTGTTTTATTGTTCATTCATTGTTCATTCACGTTTATGCAATTCAGCATAAGACCTTTAAGATAAGATGACAGTATTACAAAATGGCGAGCTACAATTTCAGGTATGTCTTTTGGGAGATGATTATAATATTGTGATACTTCTAAATCAAACACATTAATCCTGCATGAAAGTCAGTAAGAATCAAACTGTTCTTGTTGCTTTTCTGTTTTTGATGGACACTTAAAAGTCTATCCAAACTTTAACGCATTGAAGCTTTTATTGTTTTCTGAGTGTTTATAAAATTATGGATTTATCAAGATCTGAAAGAGCTGATATGGTTGAAATAGGCACTCAAATTGGTAAGATGTTTTTTGAAACTTTCGTGGAACACTTTATATCCCTTTCTTTTGGAAATTTGCATTAAGCACTTCTTGACAATTTTAAAATATTTTGAGTGTTTCTGCTTCTAGTAAAGGTGTCTGAATATTTTTGTTCATGGTGTCCCTGTTAGCATGGAATATGTCTAACTTTTGTTGTCTTTGGTGACAATCAGCTACAAATCTGCTGTTTTCAGCTAGCTGCCTGAATTTTGGTATTTATGCTTGCCTCACACATAAGAAAGCTCGACTGGTCTTTGTTATGGCACAGGTTAAAGCTAACCGCATATCTCTTCCTAAAGCTGAAGTGTTCAGCTCCAAGGACAACTCCTCAGCAAGTGTAAAGACAACACAACTTTATTTGCTTAACCACAGCAATGCTGTTGTACATCTGCTTGAAGATCCAGGTCCCTGGATTTTGCTGATCTTGTTAACGCCAATGCAGCAAGATATTGCTACTGTGCGCTTTGATTGTTTTCTACAATTTTCTCTCCTGCAGTGGGAAAAGTAAATCTAAATGTTCACTGTAAATGGTGGTGGCTTATCAGCATTCTCTGCTGTCAATCTGATGGGGTTTTTTTTTGTTTGTCATGTCTCTGCCCTCTGTGACTACAGTGATTTGTTTCTTTTCTGTCCTTCTGAAACTAATGTTACTTGATGTTGATTTGAAAAACTGGTAGAGTGGCCAGCCTTTCATTTATCTCGGGGAGGACACTGGAACTAAATCATTACTCTGCTGCTGAAGTAAAGGAATTATGCAGGAGTTGCTCAGCAGTGAGGACCCTAAGCTTGTTCCTGGAACAGTTTGGCTTACTGAAAAATAACTGCTGTGTGAATAAACCCCTGTTCCTCATCTAATATGCCACAATATCCATCCAAATAAGTGAAAAGGCTGTTCTTTGATGTATTTTAAGTGCTTGTTAACGTGAACTACTTAGAAAATAGGGTGTATATTTCCAAGGGAAGTTAGGGATAAATCACTCATCATTTTTGCTTAATCCAAAATCTCCTCTGGACACATTTGGAAAGACTCTACTTAATTATGTATTTGTTCAAGGATATCAATTTGTAATTTATGAAGTTGTGATGCCAAATGTACTGTTTCTGCAGTAGGTCATAATTCAACACTCTGAGTACACAGCAGTGTACTATTGATGTTCAGCCTCAAGGGAAGGGGGTGGGCAAAACATTTGGAAGTCTGATTTCCAAGACTGATTTCAGCAAAGAGAAATTTAAATAATCTATCAGTTTTCGTGTCTTTCACAACAAAGATTGCTTCCCTTTTCATTCCTGTTTTGCTATATGGGAAATGGGGCTTTATCTGCAAATTGCTGCATGCCTTCCTTTCATGTTTCAATTTCTAAAGATTTCTTTTCTTTCAGATTTTTCATCTATGATGTTTGCATGCGCAGTATTATTTAATCCTAAGGAAGAGCAAAGTGGTTGATCTTCATAGTTTTAAGGTATGAACGCTGTCATTTTGGGGCATCTAATTCCCTTTTGACTAGGAAATGAAATTTCCAAACTTTACATGATCAGCTCCTCTTTCCAAACCTACTGGGCACATCACTGTCAGATGCAGTTATATTTTAAAGAACTACTTCCTCCTATAGAGGAGAATAAACAGCAAATACCCAATGATTTATTTTGCCTATTAGGCTTCAGTGTTTGAAAACGTTTGTGATATGGAAACAATGACTCAGGTAATGTAATAGGAATTATTAGTGGGTTATGGATGACGTTAAGATCTTTTTATTCCATATTAATAAGAACTCAAATGACCTATGAAGCCTTTAACAAATGTATAAGCACAAGTTTAATGCTCTGAACTTCATGAGGAGCATCCACGTTTAACATATGAAGAAAAAGCTGAAATTGGGGTTTTCGGTGTCAGAAGATTAAAAATACTGCTTTTAATAATAGAATATCTCCTCAGCTGTTTGGAAAATGGAAATGTAAATATGTTAAACATATTTAAAATATGTGGTGCGCATATTTAAAAGAAGCGGTGCACAAAGTTTTGTAATGAAATGCAGATCTAATACACAGATTTAGTTCACCAACATTGGCTTTTGCATGTATCAGCAAGCTGAGTCAGATTTTGGAGAGATTTAACTAATTTATGCTTACTCATTTGAGGTTTTGAGGGTTGGTTTGGAGGAAAGAGAATATACTGTCTGCTTATTCTTTTAAAATGTGGTCTGAATACTTTAAATTTTTTAGGACATAGGGCAAGTAATTTTAATTTTACTGTCCAGATTGCACTAAATAGCCTTTTCCATACTGTATTTGCTAAGCAAATTCTATCTGTGATAAAAGTAAGCAATGCGGAATGGAAGGATGCTCAGAATTTGAAACTTGTTCTGCAGTGATTCCCCCCCGAATCACCAGTATGTTTTTTCGACAACTGCCTCTGAAATGGAACTCCCTATATAGACACTTATATGCATTACTAACATATACGTTACTTGATTTCTGTGATTTTCCCGAGATAAGCAACTGGAGCAGGAACATTGCTGCTTGAATTTTATTCAAACTAATCAATCAGGACAGAAAATGAAGGCATTATTAACATTCAAACTGCAGTTTCACTTCCCACAGAAATGTGTTTTATTATTATGGCTAACTGTGTCAGCAGTCAGACTAGACATAGACTCATTGTCAATTAATATAAAAATTTCTTCCTTTGATTTACTAGGAGAGACTGAGGGGATAAAATTATTTTATTTTATTTCATGTATTTCCTTTCCCCAGGCTTCACCTGACAGAGGTATTGGCTCTCTGTGGGTCAGTGTACTTTAAAGTTATTAATTACTTCACTTCAATCTATAATACTTAATTAAAGCTTAAAACAAAAATAAAGTAGTTGCATTTGGTGAAAATGTTGTCGGCCAGACGGGATTTTAGCAACATAATAGAGCCGATAGGTTTGTTTTGTTTATAGCGATACTGGATGACCTTGAAGTGTTCATCTGACCAATGTGGACTCTTTAAGATAAGAACCCAATTTCTTTTCTTCTCTTTACCTGGGTTAGGATTAACAGTTTGCATTATCAAAAGGATATTAGCACATGACAAGCCTACAGATATTTCTTACGTTATTTCGCTTGCTGTCACTTGGCGCCAGCATGAAGGCACTGTCAGCAGAACTCATACGTGTTTGACTGCAGCTCTGGCTGTACAGAGAAAAAGGTAGCTTTAATATTCACCCTCCAAGATTTGCTATTGTATTTCTTAAAGTCTCATTTTGTGATTGAGCAGAAGAACGCTGTTGTTTTGTTGCTCTGAGAGGCAGAATTTAGAAAAGGAAAAGTTACTAGATTGAAACAGCCGTTTCCCTGCATCCTTAGAACAGAGAACAACTAGATTAAGAGTTAGGTATTAAACTCTTCCAGCCCTTCTCTTCTTTGCTGGAATGATTAAAGTCCAAAAGACATCATATTTGGTATTTAAAACCAGCTGGGCAAGAAAAGCCTTTTTAAAATACCACAAAATATTCTGCCCTATTCTAGATATCAGTGATAGCTGTTCTGCTATTTCTATACTTTTCAGTTGCCAGTCAGGACTAGGAACACATGCTCTTTCTGTAATAAAAACAAAAAGCTTTTCAGTAATCAACTCCATTAAACTCTTACATTTTTATCCCAAATTTCACATGTATGCAACATACCATGGTGCCCTAGCTTACATCTAGCGGTTTCTTTAACGTTAATTCTCTGTGAAAAGGACTTACTTTTGATATCCTAGAGAGATTTTTATACCTTTTAAATAACATAGATGTTCTGTTTTCTTTTGAATAACAACTATGGCCTCATGAGGTGCTTCCTCCCATTTTCCTCCCTTCTGTAGCACAAATGCACTCCTTTAAAGGCAGCATCTGGGCCAAAGTTTTCTCCCGCTTTATATAAAACCAAATGTTAAAGATGAATTTTAAAAAGGTCATTGTATGGGCTATGAGTGCCAATCTGATATAGATGTTACTCAAAACTGAATACAGGCAAGTGCCCTTTTGGCTAAGATCAAGTTTAGCTCTGGTTTAATATCTGATATATCTTACATCTAGCATTTTTAAGGGTCATGCTTGAAAAAAATGGTATGTAATTTCCACTAACTTTTTTTTTTGGTATTGTATACTCTTAAAGATCTAGGATACACTTTTGAAATGTCTTTAGGTGTACGTGTCCACTGGAAGTTGAACACTTTTACAATACCTTTAAAAATTTGGCCCCCAGCTACTCCAGCACTTACTAGTCTGTAAACAATTGCATGGTAATACAGGTTGCTATCTGCTGATCCTGAAAGACAAACCTCCTCTTTCTACCCTGCTATTTTCAGTGTGTATAATCTTCACACTCGGAACACTGTGAAGATTTAGATTGTCAATATGTACCTTGCTGGTTGGAAAACGCTGTCTCCTGTCTCCTGGGACTGCTAACACTCAGGAAGCAGGCTGAGCTGAGGTGCTAACAGACACAGAGGAAATAAAAGGGAATAACAGGAGTTTAAAGATAAAGTGTACAGAGAGACAGAAAATGCATGAAAATCTTTTCTCACCCTCAAAGTCTCATGTTTCTGTTATGTGGAGCCTTTGCTGCGCAGATTTGGCAGGCCCTTTAGTGGAACCCGTAGCTCTCTGGCATGAGTAAAGGCATAACATCGATTTATCTGAGTCAAAAAAAAGAGCTGGAGTTTACTGAAGCATGAATTTGCAGTGTACCTTAAAGGGTAGGCGTGGATATACAAGCAGAATTTCATGTTTATATTCCCATCGCATAAGACAGATTTTTATGGAGATTTTCACAGAGATTTTCTCTACAAACAATATCGCATTCAGCAGAGATTCTTAACACAGAAAAGACTTGCACAAGGTATGCAAGTTCCTGCCTTCCTTGAATATCTGGCTAAATTGCTGAATATTAAATCTTGTGCGTGTACAAGGAAGCACTGAGAGAAGATGCACAGAGGAACATAAACCTAGGTATATATCTTCTACATCTGCAAATTTTTCTTTGGGGCTGAGTATGCAGTCAGCTTCATTTTTCTGGAAAATACAAAGTTGGGAAATAATATAAACCTCATACACAAGTGCAAGGCAAACAGCATGCAGCCAGCCTAGAAAAATGAAACCTCCTGACTGTGATAATTTTTTAAAATTATGAGATATTTCTGGTGGTTTAGCCTGTGCAAAACAGATCAATAAATTGAAAAGATGATGTTTGGAGAAAGCTTAATCAGTTCAGGTTTGCAGTTGTCTTTGACTCAGTAATTACATAACTCTGGATCCTTTCTGCCTGTCGCATCCCCTCACAATTACTTTATTTCCCTTTAGTGTCACCATGTCACATCTTAAATTAGTTGACAATGACTTTGGTAAGGTCGTATCTTGCATTTTATAACCTGTTACCAATTTTGCATCTCAACTGTGGACCTCATGGTACTGTGTAATGTTAATAAATACACTTTGAATTTAGAATCTCTAACTGTTGAACACTTGGCTTAGATAAAAGAGGAATTGCTGATCTGTTGGTTAGATTGTGCTGTTGTTTATGAGTGTCATAACCTGAGCCATCAGGTAACGGGAAAATAGATACTGAGGTTGTAAAGGATTTGGTTTCATTAAACATCTTAGAGACCACTGAGGTTTTTTTTTATTTGATGCAAGATCTTTCCAACGGCTTACTTTAAAATACACATAGGTAAATTTTCTTAGTTGTGTTCATTTTCCCCATTTCCATGTGACACTACTTTAACCTTCAAAGACTCCTAAAACAGGGAAAGAGTGATCAGCTTGGGAAGAATGCTATCCTCAGCACACCTGAGAGAGTCACCTGCAGAGGGCTTCGGTCATTCTAAGCCAATCCTTTTGTCTAGAAATAGCAAACCTACTGTGAGAAAGTTGATTATTATGGCAACTGGATGCCGGCACAGTGGACAGCCATGTGGGTAAAGGTGTCAGCAGAGCTGCTGCATGGTCACTTGTTTCCTGCATGCCCAGAGCCTAGTAGCAGCGCTACGGCTGACCAAAGGCTCTGGCTAAAGCTCCGGTGTCACTCGTATTCTGGCTCCTGGCGTTATAAATCATGCTGCATTGACAGAGCGGTCAGTCCTCCAAAGGTGTTGTCCTAGGATGGGGACGCTGACATTACCAGTGTTCCCCTAGCGGAAGGCAATATGTGGGTGTGAAGTAGGCTTGGAGAACATAAGCTTTGTACAAACATTGTACTCTTTCTGCAGGTTAATCAGGTCTTTAATAAAAGACCATGGAAATGTCAGCAGGCTGAACAAATAAACCAGAATTGTAACTGAATGTTCATTCAAACAAAGAAATATAAACCCTTTTTTATTAATGTTCTTCACACAGAGAGGAAATGGATTAGAATTATAATTAGAAAATACGTATTTTCTAAATATAATCTATAAGCTTCAGTACGTACTTGAATATGCGTTACACATTAATCTTACAGACATGATCACACTTTACGGCCTGCAGTCCAAAATTTTTCAATGAAAAATGTTGCTTGGTAAATAGATTAAATAAATGGAAGAATTAGCTAATTAAGCAACCCTTTGTATTGGATTAATTAAGAGATCATAATGATAGGAGGAAAAAAGATATTTTTTGTATCAAGGAAAAAAGCCAATCGTATCTTTTTGGTCAGAAATACAAATGCTCTTTAGCCAATCTTTTCTTGCAGGTAGTGTTGAAATACAGCTATCTGTGGAAATATATTTTTTTGAATACTGGATGATGAAACCGAAGGGTGACTAATAATACGTGCTTTTAAAAGATCCCATTATTGTGTCTTGAATCCCAAATTAGATATAGCCTATTATCTCTCTGGGTAGTATTATTTCTATGATATTCTTCTAGGAGGGTTTGGGGGGGGGGGGGGGGTTATGTGTGTTGGGTTTGGTTTTGGTTTTTTGTTGTTTGTTTGTTGTTGTGGTTTGGTTTGGTTGTTTTTTTTTTTTAATATGAAAACTGGCTGACAAGTCGGTTTGCTGGCTTGCTCTTCTTATAACACTTCTCTCTCTACTCTTGAAATACTCTAGTAACTTTTTCTCTGGTTTGCTTGCCTGCAAAATAAGGTCAAAATAATGGCAGATCTCCTAATCACTGGAATGTAGATAAAAAGACAGGAAAACTGTACTTTTTGTCCACCGCAGATAGGTGGGAATACAGTTGGTAAAGCAAGATAGATTAAATTGCAACAAGGAAAATTTACATTTGGTAGAAGGAAAGACATTTTCTATCCTCTAATATTGAGGATATGAAGCATTGGAACAGAAAGCCTAGCCAGGCTCTGTAATTTCCATTTTTTAAAGAAATAGTTAGACAAATATGAGTTAGGAATGACAGTCATGTCTGATCTTTCTCTGGAACAGGGGACAGACTGTGTAACCTTTATAGAAGAATGAGTGTGGAAGGAATTGTGCATTACCTATTTAAAAAGACTGATGAGAAAGTCAGTATGCACCTCATCATTTTTCACCATATGGAGTGGTTTCTGCCCTTTTTTTTTTTTGCCCCCCCCTTTTTTTTTTTCTTTCTTTTCATTGTTTCCAGATGAAATGGAACAGGTTTTCCTAAAAGCATACCATGGACCTTGCCAAAGATGATCGTACCTGCAGAACCATGACCACAGCCTCTGTATCCTCCCTGTACTCTCAGATTTGCCTCTATTTGCATTGCCCAGCTGGAGAGAAGTTTAAATTGAAGATTTATACTTAGTGATGCAAGGTAACTTCTAAGTGACACTAAGTTTTGGCAAGGTTTCTCCTCTTTCTAATGCTGCGTGAGCTCTAAGCTCTGGTGTTTGGGCAGTTTTTGACACAGGTGTGATGTAGTGCCATCGTGTGGATTCAGGGCGGGTGGAGGCAGGGGATAGGCTTGAAAGATCAAAGTAGGTGTGGGGCAGGTGTGCAGGTAGTTTGAATCACCACAGCCAAAGAAATCTCGATTATCAGGCTCCGAATAGTCAGTCCTCCAAGATTTCTTGGATACTGAGCATCATTTAATCCAGTAAATCGCGGAAGCAGTAAAAATATTTAATTGTAATCCAGAATTTGTTTGTCACAAGCAAAACAATAGATAAAGAACAACTCTTTGACAGCATTGTTCTCCCTTCCTGGATGCCTTTTTTCCTCGCGTATTTATCATGCTTATTGCAAATGCCAGCGCAGGTTTGTCTACTTGCAAGAAATTTTTGGTCTAACCATGATAGTCGCCTGAGTAAGCTCAATAACATGAATAGTGTTGATGATGCCAGGACAGTGGAATCCAGAATGGAACAGAAAAAAGAGATACACAGTACAGTCTGTAGTACGAATACAGCTATGGCAGTAGGACTATAAACTGTTGTATGTATGGAAGCAACTAAGGCTGGAATGGGGCTTTTCAAGGAGTCCTCCAAACCAGACCATATTTTGGAGTCGCTATTTAAAGAGACATACATAGATGAGCTCACCAAGTGGGATGTGAATTAAAGTATAATGTGATGTATGGTGTTGCAATTGCCCATGGAAGACAATTGCTTTATTGTTTGCTGTGTAGAAAATAGTAGTGCATATTTTGAAACTTTGTAATGAGTAAAAATAATAATCTGGAATTCATGCAATAGCAGATTAAAACCCCATAATGACTACATTGTTGGACGGGTATTCTGCTATTGGGTAGCTGATCTAGCTTACTGATTTTAGACCAAAGCTTGTTGAGCAGCATAAGAAAATTTTCATCATCATTAGTCTTTGCAGAAAGGTGTTTGAGTGTCTAACAGAGTTCCTGTTGGGTACTGTCCCTGTCACCGAACATATTATCCAGACGTTAGCGTTGATAGCTTTGCCAGTGTGTTTATGAGAAAGGCCAAAATCTGAAGAGGCACAGACTAAACTAAATCCTTCCTTCCTTCCTTGTCAAGGCCTTGATACTGTACGTGGATAGGAAACCTAATATTACCTCTGCAGTGCCTGCCTGATGGATTAATAGCAGAATTTAGTCTCCCTGCATGTTAACACGCACTACTCTCTCAGCAGCAATAAATTCACACAAAAGTACCAGCAGTTCACCAAAAACATTGAGTCCTGTGCTCTCTTGATTCACCTCAGGTGCACTACGCCTGAGATTTCATATGAGTGAGTCTGCTTGATGACTAGTGCATGAGAAGAGGCATATTACTGCTTTAATTACTTATAATGAAGGATCATGGGATGGTGATGTCATTATTTTAAGACTTGCTATGTCTAAGTGCACTGCCAGGAAGAGGAAAGATGAATGATGATTTATGTACCTTGGACAAAATTCAGATAATTAACATTTTTGAAGTGGTTTTTATTTGAGGCCATTTTCTATTACATAGGATCTGTTCTTTAGAATTTCTTACAGTTTAATAGAGATGATTCAGGAGTGTTCAGCCTGGGTTGGTTTGACAAGAAAAAGCAGCAACTGTGTGGGGGAGGGAAAAGAAAGAGACAAAGGGTGTGATTTATCGATGTGCACTTTGCTATTTGTGACTAACAAAGAGATGGTTCACAAATGTCTCGGACTCAAAGCTGTGATCTGTCAGAACTGCTGAGCTGGGGAAATACTACCACTAAGTGAAAATAGATTGGTCAGCAGTTGCAGACTTATCTGTAAGCAGGTCATCCCATACTATCTATATGTGCAGCAGGCAGATCATTTTGCTGGGTTAGGAGTAAGATAACTTTGTTGCAGTGTTGTCTGTTATCCATCAATGGTTTTAATTAGTTACCATGATTGACTAATAAAAATCCTCACTGATTAATTGGGTTTTTTTGATCTGACTAACACTTGCTTTATTACGAGGTGATTTTTCATTTGAACGAAATACTGTATTATCAAAATGCAGAGGGTTTTTATAATTTCTGAGGGAGTGAAGGAGTAAAAAGGTGCAGAGGGGAAGGAATACTGACATCTGTCAGGAAAAAAGATATTAAAGGTACTATTGATCAGTGTTGGTCTAATAAAAATTATTTGGAGGCCCTGTGAAACAGTTGCGAGGGTCCACACATTTTTTTGAAACCTACTGCCGTTTGCCACAAATGAACATTCTTGTAATGATGAAAGAGATAGGGTTTAATATTATAACACTTCTCCTATGCTCTGTAATAACGCTCATTGCGTCGTCATCCGTAGATACTCTTATATTTACTAAATAATAAACCTAACGCTTATTTACAGTTTTCTTAGCACCTCAACTCAAACATAGTTATACGTATATATATACACACAAACATTCTCTCTGCTTTGAATAGGCAAACTGTGTTATCGTGGGTAGTTACGTGCATGTGAATTTGCTCATCATAAATCTGAGGCAGGCTTTCCTGCAGCTAGCGGGACCCATCACAGTAAACAAGTGATGACATTGACTTGGATCATAAGATCCTGATTCTCCACACATGTATGTCATTATATCTTGTGGTAATATCTATGGAGTAGCAAATGTGTTATATATATCCCAGAAATGAGTTTGCAGACTGCCTGGAAATACTGAAAGAGCAACAACCTATCTTGCACGGAGCAGTTAAGCTGCCATTAATATTAGCAATCTAAATGCATACTTAGAAAGTAAGCTGTTAAACTAAGTCTTCCAGGGGGAATGGCCTGAGCTGTACTACATGTAGGGTTGTAGCGCTTTTGGATGCTAGGCTTTAAAGTGTGAGCCTTGAATAAAACAGTGTTGAAGTAAATCAGATAAGCGAAGCAATTTCTCCTGGTGTATGGACAGGGATTCAATTTTATTTTTCTTCATCTCAGTGGCTTATACTGTTCTAGCATTGAATACCGTTTTATTTTATGTTCCAGTGTCTGTCATTGACCATGCTGGCTGTTTCTCTTGATTGAGAAAATGTTCATGCTTACTTGTTTCCATCTTGAGACAGGCATTTTATTAGACTAGTGACCCAGAACATTAACACGGTAATGTGATTGAAGTCCTCCAAAAACTATTGTCAGTTCATCCACAGGCCTAGCAATTTGACTAACCTCTGCAGGATCAGAATGAATTACATCTTTATGATTTTCAAGGGATGGAGGCTTAAGGAAAAAACATCAAACTGACTCAGGATGAAGCAGTGGGGTAACTGATTTTCAACCACATCAAGTAATGGGTGCTTTGTGAGGACTGTAAGTCACAGGGAATGAAGAATGTACACAGCAAACTTACCCAGGGCTCCCCGTCAACTTCCAGCAGTCAGGTGAAACTTTCCTTTGTCTCCTCCTGCCCACCAAATACCGTGCTGCACTGAACGGGTCTGTAGATATTGACTCTGGGCTCTGTACCCAGCTATGGGCAACTCACTTTATATCACAGTCCACCCTTCTGGTCTCTAATAGTAAATGTGTTTTTCACTAAATCCCTTTTGAGATGGAAAATGTAATTCTGAGAACAGAGAGCATGTGGTTAACGTTTGTGCAACACCAAAACCAATGGACATGTGAGTTATTTCCATAAACAATATTGTATTTGTATTACAGAAAGATAAATTATAAGCTTTTTCGCATAGTAGCAACAAAAGCAAAATATATTGTTTCAATACTTGTAGTGAGCTCTTTTTCTGCCATCTAGATAGGAAGTAGTAGTAATGTTTTTGCCACAGCAGCTATGTAAATGAGAAATACTCCAGCCCGCCAAGGCACAGTTGCTCTTTTCTTTGCTACCTGGTGGTTTAAATGCCTATTGTTAGCTATAGTTTCTCGACCCATTCAGCTATTTTGGGTAGCTAATGAATGATCTGCTTTCTGCAAATGAAGAGTATTACCATAATTATTTTGTAAGTGTAATATTTCCAGCTAAGCTTTAGATCATCCTTATGCAAGAGCAGTGAAGCAGATGATGGGCAAAAGGGAAAGCCGTCACTGCCAGACCCAGTATTTCAGAGCATGTCCACTCATGTAGTGGAGACCCAGCGCAGCTACCTCAGCCAGGCTCGGAGTCTCGACAGGCTGGTGACAAACTTGCTGAGTTTATTCACTGGAGCCCAGTGTAGCCGATGAAGCCCTTCTACTCCTAGCCGTGGAGTCGAGGTCTCCACGCTGTACTGGGGGATAAACATGTGAACAGGTGAAACATCCTGTTTGGGAAAGAAATTTCCTGACTCTGTTCCCTTTGCCTTTAATCTTGATCATCACTCCTGTCCCAAACGCTGCAGGCTCTAACACCTGGAGCTAGCTTGAGATGCTGGTTATCTAGACTGCAGGCTGATGTGGGCCATATGTGAGCTGCTTGCCAATTTGTACCGGATCAGGGGTGGCAGCAAACCCATTTTCCCAGGCTTGCTGAGCAGCTTGGAGCAACAAGGCTGCTCTTGTGGGCTCGGTCAGCAGGCTCTGGGCCACTTTGTCACTGGTCTGTGACTTGCAGCTGGTCTGCAGCCACCCAGTTCCAAAGTCTAGGGAGACAACTTGGGCCTGGGACCCTAACTTCGTCAGGAAGCTGATCCTGGTGGACCCTATACAGGTAAGAAGCCGTAAGTCAATCCTGACATTTTACTCAAAATTGGTGCTAGGAAGGTGGCTGTTGGACAGGACATTGACAAGGACTCAGCTTGTCCTGCCTGAGGGTGTCCTGCTGGATGGCATCCACCGCTCCATTGTGCAACGATGCATGTCCTTAGTTCAGGTCCCTTCATTGTGCCTCACGTTAGCCTTAGTGGTCTTGTGTCTGTAGTATACAGCCTTCAAGCAAGCACTTGAACAGTTGTTAGCAGAAGACTCATATAGCAGAGAGAGGAATTATATAGAGAAGTACAATAAGATGTAGACGAGCAGAAAGAGTACCTCAAAGTTCATGAAGGAAGCTGGAAGTACAAAAAAGAAAAGTTCAGAGGACAAATTTTTAGTGTGATCACATAGTGGAGGTATTTAGAATTCCTATTCATGCAGGATTTTGTAGCAACATTAAGTCACCCTGCCTAAGCTAAGCTCTGAATCATCTTTATGAAGTCACTGCAGGTTTCTGATGGCAATAATCAATAGAAACTTCTTTTCAGTCTTATTTCAAGTATTTCCTGGAGGGAAAACTATTCTCAGGTGTTATGTTTCATGGGTAATCACAGGAAGTTTAAAGGGACAGACATGTTCCTGACCCAGCTACAATGGCATTTCAGGATGTATTTAGAAAGACCGGATTGGATTCACAATGAACACATGGAGCAAAATTACTTTGTCTGGTAACATCCAGCAAATAGTTTGATTCATATTCTAGAGCAAGACTCCTAAGCTAACACCAACAAATTCAGGATCTGTGGGACACTGTTAGGTAATGTTAAAGCCTTGAAATCCAAGATGGAAGATGTTGAAGGCAGTAGGTCCTTTAAGGTGACTTCTGGGTTGTGATTTGGGGTTTTTGTTTAATAGCTTAGAAGAAGCTATTAAACAGAAATTCATCAGCACTGAATATTATGAACTTCATGCTCTGATAGTGTGGTTCCACTTGGTCTGGGCTAAAGCCTCTTGTCATTTTCTCTTTATTTAAACTTCTTCAAGTCCCCAGTGACTTGGAAATTAGTTCTGACAGAGCAGGCATTCTTGTTTTCAGTTTTCTGCTGAACAAAATGTCAGCAGGTGACAACCAGTGTTTCCTTGGTGTAGTCAACAAGGTTAAAGAGTCTTAATCTACAACACTTTCTTGTGAATGTCTTCTTATTCTGACGCTGTTTCCTACTAGCCTCTTAGATGGCGGGTATTGAGGACTGTCAGCTTAATGTCTAACATTGTCCTTCAATGCAAAATGCTTAATTTTGTGTCCTCTTATCTGTAGAATCTCATTAAGAACTATTGTGTTAGGCACGCAAAATAACAAAAGCAGATTCACCAAAGACAATTTCCTATCTAGCTTCTTAGAAGACTCTATGAAACCAGTCTCAGGTGCACTTAGCCAGTGCTTTTGTGTGTTTTCTGGCCAGTGGCATAGAAAAATATGTATGCTTCGTTTCAGACAGGTAATTTTTTTGTGTGCCATCAGTATATAATTTTTTGTTTAATTTGGTTTGACATTAAGCATCTTTTCAATGTAGACATACAGCACCTCTTGAAAAAAGCAAGTACAACACCTCTACAATATTTTCCAAATAGAGCTGGGATTGTGGTCAGCAGAGTGCAATTAAAATTGCCTCCAAAATAATATATAAATACTTACTATTATATAGGGAGTCAAACTGTATTATACAGGGAGTCCTTGTCAGTTCAGGCTGCTTCCATGGCCCCATCACAACTCGGGGCACCTTCAGGAGAACCAGCCTGCCAGTGTGACAAGGGACTGCGTTCCCTGGCTGCAGAAGTCAACGTCCTGTATGTCAACATCCCTACAACTCTCTGCTCTAGGGTTTTATTTCTTACAGTTTCCATCATCAGCAGTTAAAGGTATTGCAGCTTTTTTACAAAACCAGACATCCCTTTCATTCAGAGATGCCTTATGCAAAGCATTCGCTGAGGAACCAACTTAAAAAAATTAAGACAAAACCACGTTCCCCACGGGAGCGCTTCTTTGGTACATGTTGATGAAACATGTCAAGACTCTCTGAATTGACTTCTTAGGTTCAGTGCACGGTTTCTCTTTCAATCATGATCTTTTGTCCTGTCTGTGCCTTAGTTGTGTATATTTTGTTACTCCTTCAACGGTTGATTTATTGGTGGGGAGACCAGCTGTGCCTAGTTTACATGAGATGTATTATAGGAGGGCTGAAGAGGTCTGGTTTAACTTAGAAATATTGGAGCTGTAAAAATGTTGATTGCAAGCTGATAGAGCATTGATTTACCTGATTTCTGTTTACCTGGATCATTCAAACCAGTTTCTCCCAGGTGTTAACTGAGCAATGTTTCAGTGTAGTAAGTGTAATAGAAAAAAAGATTATTTCAGATCGTATGTCATGAATTTTGTTTGTCAGAGTCTAAGGGACACAATAGCCAACATTCCAAAATTTTCTCTTCCAGTTAATGAGTGGTGTGCCTGCTCCATAGCTATTGCCCCGCATCAAACACCACCTGTGTGGCCTTGCTTGTATTCGCTGAGCTCTTAGTTTTAGTTAAATGTTGCTGTACCTGCTAACAAAACTAAAAGAGCTAGCTGTGTTCGATTGCTCTGAGTTACCATGTAGTTGGGAGGTAAATCAAAAACTGTTTCCTTCATATATGCTGCTTCAGAGAAATTCCAAGGAAGACAAATTTCTCTTAGCTAAAATCCAGGATGCTCCACAGCCCAAACGAACAGAAATAGATTTTAAGTAGCTGAACTGACTGTGCTAACTTAAAAGAGAAGCTGCCTAGCCATTGATAATAGGAGACATATATATGACTGTCATCTCATCTTGTAATATGCATAAATTAAAAATATGACGGTAACCTACTTTTGGTTATCTGCTTTAGGCATTTAAAGTTCCTCTTGTCTTCCTCCCCTGGGCTCTGATTCCTACTCTTTAAGTTCATGGAAGTCAAGGCACAAAGGAATAGCAGAATGAACTTCTAAGCGCCTATATTATTTCTATGTGTGTGCGTAAAGGTAGGTGTAATTTCACTAAAAAAAAAAGATTTTCTTCTATCTGAAAACAGGAAGAATAAATATGAAACTGTCCTCGGTGATTTCATTTGCAACACCAAGACAATAAATATTTATCATTTTATCATATTTTTATAATACGTGTATTACAGGCAGAGTCTAGTTTAAAGATACATTGTGCTGTTGTTGCTGTTTGTACTAGAGAAACTGCAGTCAGAGCTTTGTTGTGCTAGCTAATGGGTAACTGTGACAGAGACCCTGTCTCCTCTCCCCAAAACACAACTTATACAGTATTTTGCACTTTTATATAGGTAGGTGTATCTTTTCTAAAAGAAATGATAGCAAATGTTCTTTCAGTGTATACTTTGAAAACCTGTCGTGACCTGGCATTTTGAACAGGGACCTAAGGGAAGAGAGGACTGGGTTTTTCCCATGTCCTTGAAAAATCAACCCACATCTGCCTGTGTGTTAAGCCTCTAACTGAAGGAACTTGCACACCCAGCACTTTCTGAAGACTTTCTGCTAAAATCCCAGAATGATCCATTTGTCTGTAATGTGTTCTCCGCTCTACAGAGCCTTAGGGCTGTGAAGAATGTTAGAGGGTCAGGGACCTCTTGTCTTGGGGTGAATCTCTACTGGGCTGGCCATGACTTAGCATCCCTTTCTCCTTTTACTGGTCATGATGACTTTGAGAACTTTCTAGTCCTTTTTAAGCTCAAATTATGATCAAATTCCAACATTAAGGAGCAGACGTGAATTGTGGCATCTTTTTTTGTTCGTTTTATGGTTGGTGGTGGTTTGTGTGGTGGTTTTTGTTTTGGTTTGGTTGTTTTTAAGGAAAACCAGGCTATACTAATATGCTTGGCATCTTGTATGTTTATAATATGTCCACCTACAGTAACTGGTCCAACAGACTGCTATTTTCCTTTGAAATGGTTGTTTTTAGCCATTTAAACTCTTGTGGTATCTTATGCAGCATTCGGTGTGGCTCCATATGATGCAGTCCTGAAATTTTGTTTTTAAAAAAGATTTTAGGAAGTGACATACTGGAAAAGCTTGTGTTCAAGGACAGTGTTATAGTATTAAGCACTCAAAAGAGGAACAAAGTTTAACTTTTCAATCTGAGTTCACCCCCTTTGTGCAGAGTATTTGTTAGAGTATGTGTAATTGTATATTCTTGCATTTACAGGACTCTGGCCTTACTCAATGCACAGGAAGAACAAAGGAGAGTCCTCTCAGCCTCAGGTACGTTATTTTGAGGTTAAGTCTTTGGGTCAGACCCCAGGAATTTATAAGTTCCGGCACTAGTTCTGACACTGACTTCTAGTTGTTCCTGAATGAGACTTAGAAGGCATATTAGTGAGCAAATAAAAAATGTATGGGGCAATCTCCCTTCTCACATTTCCTCGCAGGCAAGCTCTTGATTTCATTTTTAATGTAATGTTCTTTAAATGTAGAGACTGTGTGCATGTGTAATAGAAAAACACATCCTGTTAGATCAATAGAATGAAGGGGCAAACGTGCCTCTATAAACCATGGCGTGAATGAAGATGTGTGACCTGACTATGTGAGTGCTTTCTTTTATGACCATGATACCATATATTTAAAGATACATTTTAGTATGAATCCAGATCTCTTGAATTAGCCTAGGATCATATTTCCTGGTTTCTAATGATTACAACGTAGTAACGTATGGTGCTGAAAGTAAATCAGATTATGTAGATCATTTAACCCAATACAGGTTAACTTAGAGGTGAAGTCCCTTGTAAGTCCTGAATCTGATATTTTTATACTAATTCCTATAGTGACAAAATTAATTGTTATTCCATTGAATGTGATCCTCTCTTCATTAACTTTAGTGTGCCTTCATGCTTATGTTCATAACTGAATGACGGTCATGATTTTGTCAGCTCTTCCCTGGCAGAATTTGACCTGATGATTTAGGAGACTGAAAACTATCAGATCACCGTTTCTCCTTATGGTATTGGGGCAAATCCCCCAGTAAATATAAGTTATCGTACCTCTATTTGGAACCTATGAAAGTTTACAACAACCAAGGACCTTACCTACTTTTACCATAAAGCTGTTGTGTTACAAAGAAGATATGGAAGATGTGGCACTTTTTTTTTTTTAATTATTTTTATTTTTTCTTCTGGTACTAGATCATACATAGGCGTAGCAGGCTCTAGCACTTCTGCTGCCAGTGGCTTCTTTTGTGGAAGACAGAACGATTTGAGAGTTCATGCCTAGCGTCCTTGGCCCTGGGCCCTGTAGAAGCTCTGTCATGGATTTTGTTTGATCTGTATGGGAACTTTGTAAGGTGGTGAGTCAGCAGCTACCATGCTTTTCCAACCACCTGGTTCCCACCATGGTATCCCGTTAGAACTGAAGACTGCTGACTCTGGCAGAACTCCATCTGTGATGGTGGGTGATGTTGCCAGCAGCACTATGGCATCTACCGAACCTTACTGCGGGTTGCGGGAAGAGTAGCATGGCTGGAAAGTCGCTCTTAGCTCCCCCACACAGAGATGTCTGTGCAAGGAGAGTGGGGCCTCTTCCCAGTAGCAATGTGGCAAAGGAAAAGCTAAAAAGATTTCACAGCTTAGCTGTTGAACTTAAAGCAACTCAGGTTTTATACTGCTTGAGAAAGATACCTTTTTTTTTCAGTCCAATTTAATTACATCTCATATTGAACCCCAAGCATTTGTATATTTTGAGTTAGCTTCTCTACATTATTAGTTATTTTTAAAATTATCATATCTGAAACTCCTTAGATGTGCTCTTCATGTTTGAAACCTCTAGTGTATGCTGTGGTCATGTTTTCAAGTTCTCTGCAGCCAAGAGTACTATTTAAGGAAGAAATGAAACAAAAGATGAGGTTCACATATTTACTGGGCATATAGAAAGTACCCCAGCTTTATCTGGCTGTTACTATTTTTATTAGAGTTGGTAATGGAGTATTTTTTAGGGTCATCTACATACTTCAGAAATGGTTTTGATGAGTTGTAAAACATGGTAGGTAGATCTGGCTGTATGTTGAACAGAATCATTCTCTAACACATTCACCTCCCCCCAGTCGCTGTAGGGGTACTTCAGCTGGGCAGTGAGCAGGAAGCTTGCCTGGGCCATAACCCGGGCTGTAAGTTCTTTTTGAATAAGTAGGGAATTGTGCTTTCACATCTCTCAGGTGGCCTATTATATTTGACACCAAATTCTAAGAAACAAGGATGAAAATAACCTTTTTATTATGATGATCATAGTAGCACATTATCTACTGGAAATGGACCTGGAGAAGAGTCAACAAAGGATGTTTTATATTTTGTTAGCTGTTTTTAATTTATCAGCTGCCAGTTTCAATATATTTCTCTAACTAGTTGTACTTGTAACTTCTGGAAAAATATCTACCCCCTACCATTCAAATTCTGATGGGGGATGTGTGAATGTGCTTGTGCGTGTTCATAATGTTTCCAGGCAGACTCAAAATGTTTGTTTAAAAGCTAGAAAAATCCGGTCTTCAAAGTTCAGAAGAACTTTACTGCTCATATTGATGTGTAGAGATTTATCATACTAATGTCTGTTAATACCTCAGGGAAATTAATGCCTCTTGAGTAATGGAATAAATGTTGAGCCTCAATGCCAAGGTGCCTGTGGGTTACAACTGGTGGGATTATGTTATAGTATGGTTCCAGGCAAAAAGGATTGTCTGTGCAAATGAGATAATCATGAGTCATCAGCCCTGTGCTGTCCCTGATACTAGCTGGGGGCTATTCCTGTGGCGATGGAATGGCAGCCGCCGGTGCAGCTCTGCTGGATGCCCTGCAACGTGACATCAGCCTTGTGACATTGAGGGCTCCCTCGCACGGGGCAGTGCGCATCACCACAGCGAGAGGTTTACATCCTGTTTTAATGACACTCCTGTAATCCTGCTGGTCCACAATAGTGTACAAAATGCAGATCTGGATTTGACTCTGAGTTTTGAAACTCATGCTACTGAAAGAACGACAGTTGAGTGTCAGCGTGCATCACGGTGAACGCGCACTCCATATGCCTTTTAATTGATATAATGCATGGCATTCATGGTACTCCCAGGACTACCCTTAGAGCAATGATATGAACTCTGAGCTATAGTTTTCTGTCAATTTTGAGGGCTAAAGTAACCAGACAGGTGCAAGACAACATGAGCTGCTTAGTGGAAATGAAATAAGAAAACACCCATTATTCCCAAGTATTGGGAGAACTTGTTTCCTCTTTGCATGGAAACGTTCTAGCATTGTCATCCTGCGCTTCACATAAACCTGCAGCAATAAAGTCAAGCAGGTGAAAATTTCAGATAAATCAATGGTTTGAGAACTATTTTATTACTGACTTCTGATGGCATCAGGCATTGAGGTCTGTTTTTGCCCAAGAAAATAGACGGTTATGATTTATAATTTCATCATGGTTTTGATACTTAAGTGTATGCTTTTGGTGAAACAATCAAATGGCCAGAAATCAGGCACTGTTGTGGATTAATATATTTTCAAAAGCTCTATATTATATTTACAGTGACACAAGCTACCTTTTTTGGAGGAACTTACAATCTTATTGCCAAGAAGCAGCAGTGGGGTCTGATGAGGGCAGTCCCTGTGGCAGCCAGCTCACAAGAGGAATAGCTTTGTCAGGTCACCAAAGGATTTTGGTTCTTCCTGGTCTAGCCCAGGGTCATCATCTGCTGTTCTGCTTTCCCTCGCACAGCATCTTCACTTATGCCCCTGCCTTGTCACCGCTTTCACAAGAATCCTATTTTTTGCCATGAAATCTATGTATTGGACAATGCCCTTGCTTAAACTTCTTGTGGTCAGGACAGTTGGTGGCATTCTCTCTCCACAAGAAAGATCTATTTCTTCCTGGCATGAAAGAAATATCTTCTTGGTTCCCTTCTCGAGGTGCTGTGATGGAGACGTCCCTTAGCATAGGTTTGCTGCTTTCTCATGGTAATGAGTGTTTCTGACCATTTCATAGCACTTTTGGATGAGTACTCCAGCAAAACACACGGCTTTTAGCTCTTTCAGTGATCTGAAATGGACAAAAATTAAATAGGTGGTGTGGATACTGCACAGTTTAAATGTTAGCTGTATGTAACAAGGGGGGAAGAAAGGAGTAGACAGAAGGATAAGAAAATAAAGCCCATGAATTGTGGAAAAACATGTATATAACAACTTAAGTATGCCATGCACATAAATTCTTTGTCATTGTCAGGATGAAAATTTGATCTGTCCTTTCACCATTAGATCTACCGCAGGAAGATTATCTGCTCAGTGCTATCCTAGTTGTAACTGTATGAAAGACTTGATGGTTTGATCACAAAGTAGTGTTAAGTGTTAATAAGCAATTTTCGTCATTTTAAAATCATTTTTTCCTAACATGATCAACAATAGCACTTCAGACTCTGCAACAACCAACATCATAGCACAGGGAAAAAAGTGTTTAAGTTCTGAACTGATCAAGAATTGGATTTCAAACACAATGTTCTAGGAGGAATTTCATCTATGAAAATATTTCAGTGTTCATGAGTGGAAAACACAGGAAGGTGGAACAGTCCTCAAGTGTCCTGCCCTGATGCTAAATGAGCATGACCTAAGACTTCTGATGAAACCAAGAAACAGTTATCAATTAGCATCAGTTTCAGGAAGCATTATCATATCAAGACATCTCAGGGTGCCTTTACAAAAAAAACCCACAATAATTTAATAGCTCAGTCTGCTGTGCCAAATGAATGACTCAAAGCAAAAAAAAAAAAAAAAAAAAGTATGAGCCATAGTTTCACAATTGCACCAGCCTGCAGGAAAGCATTAATTTATTTCCAAAGTATTTTTGCTAGGCAAGTGATGGGAGATGTCATTATAAAGCTTGAGCTTGTCTGGAGAGTTAAGGACACCTAGCTTTTTATTCCCCATTTAATAGCACTGATTTTCATTCAGTTTACAAAAGGCCTTCAGACAAAGAAACCAAGTGAATGACATGAACGTGTCTTTTATGTGAGCAGACGTTAGCTGTTGGCAGGAGGAAGTGGTTGTAGGCTTGTATTCCTCTAGTAAGTCAAGGGCAGATGCTTCGTAGTCTGTGCTGGGCCTCTTTAGGGGTGCGGAAACAAGGCCGGGCAGGAAGGGTTTTGGGTTTTCCCCCTGAAGTTTGAATTCTGAGTGAAAATTCAAAATGCCTCCATTTTGATAGGCTTTTGCAGGGTTTCACGAGATGCTGCAGTTAGGTTATTTTTGTCTTCCGTATGGTAGACTGTGTTTCCTGCCCGAACTGCATTTCCTCAATATACCATCAGTTTTCCTTGTTGAAGGCTTGCAGTGTACTGGAGACCATAAAGGAGAACAGCTCCAGGAAGGGTGGTGACTACATTAACCTTGGAGTGATGATCACAGTAGCTGGAACACCGAAGACGCTAGTATTTAGTCCCTTTCTCATCCAAGTTGGCAACTTTTTCCCGTGTGTGCTGTGCGTAAGCTATGATCCTCTGAAAACATACAAATCTGCTTAACTTAAAAGCCTGGAAATCAAATGAAAAAATTATTCTGGTGACCTTACTTCTGCTCCTTGTATGACGAACACGATGGCATCTAAAACCAGTTTTAATGCGCTGGAGCAGAGCCTGAAGTTGGCAGAAGAGTACAGCTTTGGCTTCGGTTGCTGAGATGCCAGAAGAGATTGGAAGTCCTTGAAATTCTTCCAAGAAGTCACTTTGTCCTGGATGGAAACTGGCATTTATCAGTGCAGATGATAGTGGTGTATTTTAGATGGCATCCATATTGATTTGTATACTGTATGAGCTTTTAAATATGATTTAAGATAAAGTTCAGCTTAACGTAAGACATTTCTCCACAAAGCATTGATTTAATGTTAATGTTTTATATGTTGCTTTCTTTGCTATAGCCTTTCCTTCGGTTTATGGAGACATCCCAAATATGCTTCTCAGTTCCCTCTATTATCAGGCATCCATGAAAGCCCCACAAACACTTGGACCTGTGAGTAAGTGTTCAAAAGTTTAATTTATGCTATCTGTCAGGCAGCTTCAAATGCAATTCATTTATGATGGTTGCTAGCGTTCATCTCAAATTCATTATTACCCCTTCAGGTGCTTGCACTTGGCTTGTTGTTTTCCCGAGCCTGATGAAGACCATGGGAATGCTTGATGGAGATCTAACAGAGAAGTTAAAATAGGCTAGGTTTTTTATCAGTACTATAGGGTAATTTCTTGTATTTTGCCTCTTACGGTGTTGGGTATTTTAAGCAGAGTCCTTACTAGGCTAGAGAGAGAATTTCCTATTTGATTGGTGTTTAAGCCATCTATAGCGGTTCTTGCTAGGTGGAATTGTACTGAGTATCATTCTCGGCTCTCGCTGGGGCGTTTGGAAGTGTGAAGGCTGGGAAAGATGAGAGCTGTAGCTGCTCGTCTGTGCCTGAGCCCTGGCGGCCAGATCTCCGCGCGCTGGGTCGAGGCAGTATCAGCTTTGGGGAGAGGTGGGGGAGAAAAACTTCCCCAGCGGGTTGAAGTGCCCCGGGAGTGGAGGTGAGGGGAAAGGGGCAGGGTTTCCCTCGGCCGAGGGCTCGATTTGGCCCCTCCGGGCGGGCGGGGCCGCTGCCTGGCGCGGGGGAGCGCGGAGCCTGCGCGGGCGCGGCGGCGTTGCGGGGCTGTGCCCGCCCCGTCCCGGGGCTTCCCGGCGGGGTCCGTCGCGGCTGCCGTGGCCGGGGACGGCGGCGAGGCGAGGGGCAAGCGCCGGCGCTGCGGCGGGGGTCTGCCGGGCGGAGGCCGGTCCGGCAGCGGCGCGCCAGGCGCTCTGGGCGGCGTTTGTTAGCGGCGGCTTTTTCGGACTGCTTTTCTCAGCGGGCCGGCCTGTTGGTGAAGCGTATTTTTGGTTTGGCTTGGCTAGATTATTTTTTATCCCCCCCCCCCCCCGTGCAGTTTCGCCGCTGAGCGGGATGCTTGCGTTCCGGGTTACTTTGGTTGCCTGCCAGGTAGAGCTCATCTCTTAGAGCATCCTCCTACCATCAAGCAAAAATTGTCTCCTCTCCCAAGGATTAATTATTCAACACGTTTAATGTGTTTGGGGCGGGGGGGAGGCGGCCACTTGGATCCATCCCGGTGCCGCAGCGCCTGTCCCTGCTTTGTCTCGCACCTGGTGCGTGTGCGCGGCTCGCGTGTCCTCCTTCCCCCCGGCCGCCGCCGCCTCCCGCCCGCGCCCCGCCGCCTCCCGCCGGGGGCCGGTGCACCGGGACCCCGCGGGAGGCGGCTCCGAGCCGCCCCGGCCCCCCGCACCTTGCCCGCCGCCCGCGGGGATGCTCGGGGCGGAGCCGCCGCCGCGCCCCCTCCGCTCCCCTCCGCGGCGGCTCCGCGGGCGGGGCGGGGCGGGGGCTGCCCGCCGGGCGGGGCGGCAAGTGCGGGGCGGCCCCGAGCAGCCCGGGTAGCGCGGACCGGCGGCCTCGTCCGGGCGCGGAGGAGGGGCCGGGGGCTGGCCCGAGCCGGGCGGTGCCGCCGCCCGGGCAGCGCGGGGGGCTCGGCGGCAGGCGCGGCGCAGCGGAGCGGGGCTCCGCCAGTGACTTCGGCTTCTCCCCGCAGAGCCCGAGAGGCGCCGGCACCGCGGAGGGGACAAGGGTGCTTTTTCCCCGCCGGTGGCAGCGGGGCGGGACCCGGGAGGACCGACGGAAGGAGCCGGCGGAGAGGCATCCCGAAGAGGCATCCCGGCGCGGTCCGTCCCGTCCCTGCCCGGCTCGGTGCGTCCCGTCGCGGCCCGCTGCCGCCGCCCCGGGCCATGGGCCGGCCCGACTGAGAGCCCGCGGGGACCGGCCGGCAGCCTGCCCGGTGCTGCCCGGAGCGCCGGCGGCCGAGGCGGGGCCGCGGGAGTCGCGGCGCGGGGGAAGATGCCCTCCGCGGCGTGGACGGCGGGCTTTCTCCTCCTCTGCGGGGGTAAGTACCGCCGAGCCCGGCCCCGCGGGAAGTTTGCGGGCCTTAGGTGATCGATGCCACCGGCGGCTGGGTCCGGCTCCGAAAATCTTTCCCAAAATACAAACAAGATATAAATAATCCTAATACTTTTTCTTTGCTTTTTAAGCTCTAGGGCTAAGTTAGAACAGATGTGAGTTTCCTTGTTCTTTAAATTTATGATGTGAAAGGGGAGAATATTCAAGTGTATTCCTATTTTAAGTTTCTAAAACATTTCTTTTCTGTTGTCCCCCTCCCAGAGCTTTTTGCATCATCAGATTAAATTGGGCTTGGACTGATAAATGAAAATGACCACAATACGAAAAGTTATTAGATTGTAACTTAGATGATGCTATCCACAGATGTCAAGTTTCTAAAGCAAACAGAAAAACCATTATATCTCTCTTTCTTCCATATGGCTTTGTTTGCCAATGCATTTCTGATGTTTACATGGATAAATCAAAGTTGTTGTTTGCTAGAGAATGCAGTACGACCTTGCACACCAAAAATGCATTTATGAAAAAAAGCAAACCCCAAACCAGCCCAGTAGTTCACTAGTTGGTATAAAGCGCAGTATTAATTCTGTACTTGTGATTCTCCGTAAAATGTGCAACTTGTTCCTTCTCGTTATTGTTTCAAATTAAGTGTATTAGCTCACACCATCTTAAACTACTTTCTGCAACTTGCAGAGATTATAATGCCTGTATTTCATTTTTTCTTTAGTATGCTAAAATACTTCAAGTTGCCCTTATTCTTTCTCTTCCTAGTACATTATTATTAAGGCCTGATCTTCATAAAAACTCACTGGTACTCAAACCTAGGATGTCTGGGAATAAAATATGTGGGATATACTACGTCTAAACACTTATTTAAAAAAAATAGAATGGGTTATATCCCAAGTCATTTCATTGTCAGGAAGAATTAGCCATACTTGTATTGCTAATGGATGATCTATCACGCTTACTTTGCTTTTATCTTTGGCAAATCCATTTTCTTTAATGTTTTTGGCAGAATTGGGAGAAATGTAATTTACCTAAGTTCTTCAGTTTGAGGGGTATGTTTTCATTAGCCAAAATGAGTCACATGCATTTGCTTGAAGATGATTTTCAGTGATTTCCATTTAAGCTGGACAGATGACCGTACTCCTATTCATGCTGTGATGCCCCAGAATATTGTACGTACTGAACTAACTGGTGCTTGGAACTTTTGAGCTGCTTTCTCGTATGAGTTTGGTTTGGGTTTTTTTTTTTGGTTTTTTTTTTTTTTTTAATTGTTTCCCTTTCAGTTGGAGCATCATTTGATTTTACTTTTAGTTGTATAACTTTATATGAATTTCACTCTGAAAGTCACGGGTGGGAAAGGGAGTTGTCTCTGTGTGTTCTCCCCACTTGAGATAGGTATCTAAACCCTTCTTCTTTAAGTATCAGACCTAAGCAGCTGGAAATCAGTTTGAAATACTTCTTACTATTAAATGTACTATAAATTGTTAACTCTTGGATCTGTCCATAGCTTGGAGGAATATTATAGGAGTTAATTTATTTGAGTAGGATAGACTGCCAAGTAGACTTTTTTTTTTTAATACCACTTGCTTATACTTATAATTGCAAATATTAGTTTTGTTTATGCTCTCAGCTTTGACTGGTGAGGCTTAATACTTGATTCCCCTTAGTTTTTACTAAAACTATGGGGAAGAAAGTTGTATGCATTTAGGATCACACTTTAGGGTAATTGTATTCATAGTTATTTCAAGAAGTCTAGCATATTAGCAATGTTGTATGGGTGTCTGTTGCTGGAGAAGCACTGTTGCACGTTGTTTAGATGTGTGACACTAATTCCTATTTATGTAACAAAAGCCGAGTTGACAACAGGGGTAAGATGAGTCGTTATGTCTTGGAGATACTGGCAAAATCCCTGAGTGCATAGAGTTCCCGTTCAGAAACAGAGCTGTCTTACGTGTGATGCTGCGGTTCCCTGCCAGGGGGAGGAATGCAGTGAAACTTCAGCGGGCTCCGTCCTAGGGGAGACCCAGAGGTTCTTCAATGGTAACTGTGTTGTGCTCTCGCTGGGTGTTGTGAAAGAATGTCTCTCACCTGGGCAAGGTCTCAGCACAGAGGATTCCCACCCGAGGTTAACACGCAGTGATACCCTTGCGCTCGCCTCCTGTTGGCCCATCCTTGGTTTATCTAGCTCTATGGGGTTTTGGAAAGCTTAAAACTGCAGTAGTTCTTAGAACATGTACTCACAACTAACCCAAAGGTTTTCTCTCACTTGGAACAAGATTGCATTTTACCAAGTGAGCGGGATTAATCAATCTGGTGAGCGTGCTGTTAGTTGAAAGGATTAGATCTGGTTCTTTTGTACTGGTGGGCTTCGACAAGCACACTGGACCATTTGTTGTGAAGCAGAAAGGCTGCGGCCTTGCTGCTTTTGCACCACAAGCAATGTGCGAGTCTCCTGCAGGCACGGCACTGGTATTGGTGTGCCGCAGCCTAGAAATAGAGAAAATAAAATGAATGTTACTTCTCAAACTAAGACTTCTGTCTCTTTCATCAATATCAATTAAAAGAAGTGCAGATTTTTATTATGGAGTGTGCACATGTGTATTTCAGAAGTTTTACCTCTTTTTAGTTGTAGGGTTTCAGGGTGTTTACTTGCACACTGCACTGCATGGCTGTTTAGCACTGGAGTTTTGATTCATTTCTGAAAGCTCATTGATACAGGAGAAGGACCTTGTTCAATTAAGTGTAGAAAAGAGTGCCTGAGGGAAACACTTGGTAGGGTTGTCTTCTCTGGAAAGTGGTTTTTGTTATTAAAGGGAATACTCTGGAAGAGGTGATCTATTTTCAGTGAATAAAATAAAGTTTTGTAAGCATTTACACTGTGCGTATTTTGTAAAATTGGAAGGGAACCACGCTTCTACATGGAAATAACAGAAATGCTACTTTAACAACTGTGCTCTTGAATACAGCCTATTTAAACTTTTCTATTTTATTGACTGTGATATGAAACTACTGATGAATGTATTAGTTCTGATATTCTTTTAAGCACTGTATGGGATCGATTTTCATGTGGCTAGGGTTACTGTTAATGTTTTATTTTGACTGGTTACAACTTACAAGGAGTCCTGGTTCGACTAATGTATCCAGATTAAGGACAGACTTTAGAAACTAACTGTGCAAATATTGACATTCTTCTCCCCAAAGTTTAGATATTTTGTGTAATATTTGTATTTCATGATAGAAAATGGACATTTTCCCTAGGAAAAGAACATCTATGTGATTCTTCCAAAAAAAGATCGCATGTACACTAACATCTTTAGATCAAAACGGTGCTAATCAGATCAAATGGTGGAGCACAGGCCATTGACTCGACTCAGGGACCAGGCTACATGTTAAACATAAATTTGCTTGTGTGCCTGTCATTTTGGCAGTGATCTGGTCAGACAATATGTTATTTTCATTTTACTTTGTTTATGGACTTCATATACTTTGTTCATATACTTTGATTCTAACCCTGACTGTAGAGCAAGGGCAAAGGGAATCTGTGGAGAAAAGTGAGAGGTACTTCATTAGATCTTATGTGTCTTATTTGGAGAGAGTCTAAGAGTTATGAGGAAATTTCAAACCTCATTGCTCTTTTTGGTAGCAAAAAGAATATTAATTATGACACTTTGCTTCTTTCCTACTTTGTTATTTTTCTCTGCTCAGAGATGGAGCGTCTTCTGTGCTGGCTCTTCCTCAGGTGCCTCACAGCCTTCCGGTGGTGCCAGCACTTCCCCTCGCTCCGCTCACCTGCTTCTGCCTGCGTGGACCGTGAAACTGCTGCTTCACTCGCGCAGGACCGCGTGGGGTTCATCCCAGCGCTCCTGCTGATTTCCTGGGAAGGTGCCTGGGCCCTCTGTGGCCCTCCAGGCTTAATGTCCCTCCTCGCTTTATTCCTGTTCACCTTCCAGTTCCTCCACAAATGAACTTCTGCGCTGAAGTTCATAACCTGCAGCATTTTCCATTTCACAAGAAGTAACGTACCATGTTGGGGTTTTTTAACTCATGCTAAAGGAATCCATGTTTGTGTTATATTTAATTCCCTTTACTTTCCATTGCTATTTTTGCTGTACCTTCTGTCCCTCAGATGCCTGTGTTTGCCTATCTGCCCGTCTCCTCAGGGGGTGTGTCAGGGCAATATGCAGTATTGGCTTGATTAGTTCTGCCAGCCAGTTTGTTGGAGTCTTGGTCTTTGGCTTCGTTCATGGGTTTTCTTACTATCATAAAGACAGTATAAAGGACATTAATATGAAGATTACGAAAAGCCAGCATTTTAAAGCTAAGAAACTCATTCATTAGTCTTTGATTAACAGACAAGATTTCTTGTAGTTTTAACATAAGCTGTCAGTTTGTATGACAGTGTTGGTTCAGCACCTGAATACAAGATGCACATTCAGTAGCATGCCCACGTTCAGTTTTCCATCTGTATGTCATATTATAGTCTTTTAAGGTTTTTTTCATATTTTTTTTTTTTTTTACTGAAACAACAGACACGACTGGTGAGAAAACATGTATTTTGTTAATCTCCATTTCTTCCCCTCTCCCCCACTTTGGCCCCTGGCAGGAGGGAAAGGGTTTGTTCGCTTGTCGCTGTACTTGCATTCTTGGCACCGCTGCTCAGGCTGGTAACGAGGCGAGTATTAATTCCAGTCTTTTTAGGATTTGAACTGAGGTAACTGGTTTGAGGGAAACCAAATAGTAGCTTTCTCCTCAGTTCCTCATTTGGCAACTGTACTGTTTTATGCATACTGTGTATTTAAAGGAGGTATACTAACAGCAAATAAGAATTCATAGTTCTCGCTCCTCCTAGGCTGCTATCTCCTCCACGATGCAAACTAGCAAAAAAGCTAGCAAAAAACTAGAAAAAATCCATACTGTAGGAACTTGGTGTTTTCTAGAGAGCCTTTTCGCGTGAAGGTCACTTAGAGTCCGTCTGCGGTGAGGAGAGGGTTTGCTTTATTCATACATTGGCATCCTTCAGCTTTCCGGCAGAACTGAGAGTGGTGCCAGCTGGTGATTGACTGGAATTGTCTCTTGGTTTTTAAATGTAGCAAATTGCCCAACACTGCTTATTGGGTGTGTGTGTTTGTATTAGTAACGTTGCAAAACTTACTTTAACACAGACGCTGATTCCCTGCGTGAACAAGGTGTATGTTAAGAGCATGCTCTTTCAGGACTGAGGCGTGTTCGTGGTGCAGAGTCTATTCTTAGCTCCTACTTTCTCCTTTTGTTTGGTTTGGCAGAAGCAGAGCTTAAAAATTCACCAAATTATTCAAAAGAAACTTTGGAATTGTTTATTCTCCGGATGATTTTTTTTTTTTAAACTCTCTATTAGATTTTGGAAAGCAAACGACTGAAGCATTGCAAGGATAAATAAAGCAATTGCCATAGGAGAAGGGTAGACTTGAGGTTTGCATATTAGTTTGGTTAGATCAGGATTCAAGTTCAGTTAACAGCTGTGCTACAGATTTGTTTGCTGTCTCACACTCTTAGTTTTCTGTAAAATACCACCATCAATAACGTTCTCCTTTGCGTGTCATATGCGTTGCTGATTGCATATCACATAACCCCATACTGGGGCATACTGGAGCTGACACAAAGTGGGGAAAATACACTGGAAAACTTTACAGAATCTCTAGAGTGATGATGCATCAAGAAAAAACAGCATCATAGAAGCTGTATGTAGCTGTAGAATAAAATCTGTTCAGAGGCTTTATTTTTACAATGGGATCTTGTCCTTCATCGGTGAGATACATTGGCCACTTCCACAATGTTTTGGCGAAGTCGTCATGAGCCTTTTGACAAGTTTCACGTAGATATGTTGCTATTTAATAACATCATTAAGAAAGTTTTTATCAATAAAATAGTAAGTCAGCTGAGGTGGAATAGCCAGATGGATTTTGCTCCTTTTGGAGCTCAGTTGTTTTTAAAAGGACCACAAAGGTATCTAAAGCCATCCTATTCTTCAGATGTTTTGTCTTTTTTTTTCCTCCCACATAAGGACAACACAAAACTGTTTTCTTTAAGATTACTTCATAAAAATAGCTGAATAGTTTCAGATTGCTGGATCTTGAAATGGGACCATAAACATACCAGGCACATTTTTACCTAAAAGAGATGCTCTGTAAATCTGCCGAAATGAAGATGTTCATCGGCGCTTTAGAGCTTAAGGGAAGATTGCGGTTATTGCAGACAAAAAAGGAAATTGGAAACTTTACTGGTATAAGAGTGCCAAAAATGTTGTTTGACTGAATTACTTCAGAAATTTGCCTAACTAAATCAGGTGATTGTAAAAAGAAAATGGATATATTACTCCTAATGGTTGTCTAATGGCTTTTCAGTGTATGCATTTAGAAAACTAATTAAACATTATATTTAACTGATATAACAAAGTTGTTTGTGTTGCTGTAATGGGTGTTTTTTATAGTGTCCATTATGGCTTTCTTGTAAGTGAGACAAATTTCACTCTCAGATAATAAAATTAAATCTAGGTTTTTCTCCTAATTCAGAGACACCGAGTTTTCTGATATGGACAATTCCATTATCTATTCTTTTCATGCGTAAAATGGCAAAACTCATATTGACATCAGTAGACCAGAATTTCACATATCTCTGAAGCCCCTTAAAGACAAGTTTTGCCACTGAATTAGAGCAGGCGTCCATTAGTTCTGTCAGTGCCATTCCAAAGATGAGATGAGACTTAAATCTCACCGTGGCTTAAAGACAGACAGAAGTTTCTCTGTTTTTGTGAAGAGTAGATGTATAAATTCAGGTAGTTCTTTACCACACCATTCCTACGTCAAGAGCTGAGACTTTCAGCTTGGTCCCTAACAAGGATGTTGCAGAGCAGCTCCCTTTGACTGCCTTTAGAGGGTACTTCTACGCTGGTCGGCTTCTGGAGGTTTTTTTGCCTTTGTTGGTAAGGTGGCCTTCCATATCCTATTATCTAAAAGTAGACATTGAAAAGTATTTCTTCGCAAAGAGAAATGAGGATGTAAGAAATAAGAGTGGTTTATAAAATGTTGGTGAGACTGGATTTGATTCTCTCAGTTATCATGACCGCACCCTGCCACTGTGTTTCTCAAAAATTACTATCAGGTTGAAAGTAGCTCATTGTGTTGCTGCTGTGTGTTTGGGAGGAAGATACTGATCACCAGCGTTCCTGCTGTTTTGCACAGAACGGGGGGAGAGGAGGAGGAATTTGGATTAATATAAATAAAATGGAACATAAAGTCAAAGAAAAGCTATGGCTTACTGAAATTTAGCCCATAAGATTAATCTATAGCTTTAAACAGCTGTTTTTTTTTTTTATTAAATGAATTATGTCTACTTGGATGGGAATACCTGGTATAGAATGATTAATACATACATTTATGACAGTCAGTCATCTCAAACGAGGAGAGGTCTTGAAATGTGCATGGTACTCTAGGGCTGCAATCAGGCTTTCTTTTACAAAGAATAAAAACAGACACTGGCAAATCATATGAAAGTATTTCTAAATTACATTGCCATTGCTTTGTGGTCTGCAAGACTGTAAGACAAAAGGGTGCTGTTCATGAAATCTAAATAACAGGGAGGGGAAAGGAGAGGATACAAAAACTCTCATCAGGAAAAGGCTTAAAGTTTTGATTTTACTAGGAAAAGGAGGAGAAGTTTATTTTCCAGGAAAAAAACCCAAAACATTCAAATTGGGAGTAGGGGAGTGAGAGTGGATTTGGGTAGAGGGCGTTGGCTGTTTTGATACTGTCACGTGAAATTGCACAGAGGTAACTGAGAAGTTCTGACGGGACCTTTGGAGAAGGTTTCCAATGCTCATTATTAACAACAACAACAACGAAGTGCTGCTTTGGCACCTCCGCTATTAAGAACATCATTTTGTAAAGCACTTTAACGGACCCTTCTCACATCTCTGAAGTACTCAGGTTTTAGGCACATGCTTAGGTTTATCCCATATCAGGAAAGCATTTTAGACTGGGACTGCTGAATCAAAGCCCTGTGAAGAGTTGCACAGAATTTCCCAAAGTGAAAACTGTGGCAGTATATTCGGGTGCCAGATTTCTCTTTGCTACCCTTTGCTGTAAAGTTCCCCTTCCCTGGCGTGTACCTAGACTAACAACTGTCATGTCTCTGAAATGCAGGTTTTCTTGTTGCGAGAATAACACATTGTAAGGACGTGTAACATCTCCAACTTCTTTTGCTGCCTGCAGAACGCAAAGATCCGGCTAGTTTGGAAGCAGCTCGTGTTATTACTCAGGAGCATAGGTGAGGATAGCTTGCACTGAGCTCCGTGTTGCCTTAGTTTACAGCATCTCGGCTAGTAGGTTTAGAGCCAATTGGGATCTCTTTGTCCTACTTTGTCATCTGAAGGTTAGTTACAATGCTCCTGACCACTTTCTCAATGTGACTAAGGTACACGTTTGAGATGCTTTTCACTGACAGCATGAACAAAGTTCTCTCTGTGTGTGCGTGTGTGTATGTGTATATTTATTTATTTAACTGGATAGTTTTACTGAGTAGCCTTCTTAGGAGTCTAACTAACTTCCCTGAGTTAGACTGGGCAAGATCTGCCCTTAAACCTTTCTCTAGGCCTGTTGTTTCCTTGAACTGTGAATGTTTGGCAACGGTTTCTGGTGCTCCGCTACCTTGGATCACTTGTGCTGCTTTTGAACTGTGAGTTATGTACTAGGCACCCTATTTGTATTTTGATAGTCACAGTGTAAACAAATACAGAAACAAATATAAAGAAATTATGATTGCCTGTTACTGCTTTTGAGCAATTCAGGGTAGAGGTTTCTCTAGTTGAGCCTGTGGATGTCATTGAAATAAAAAGGACCGAGGAGGATGATTTCTGTACAATGACTCATCCCAATCCCAATTATGAAACAAAAAAGCAATGGGAGTGTTTAAATTTTGGGTTTGAACGTGTAAGTTTTAAAGTAATGAGGGGGGGAACAATATGGCTATAATACAAATTTTATTGCACATTTCAATTCAGCGTTGCTGACATGCTCTGAATGAGAAAGCGTTATAAACAGTTTTATTGCTTTGATAAACTTTTGCCTTTGTGAAGATTGGAAGAGTTGTCCTAAATTGCTTTGCTAAGGACTTTTTGGATAGTGAGAGAGTTTATAACATACATTTTCCAGATTCTTTTGTATTTAAAAAAAGAGGAAGAGAGAAAATAACCCAAACATTTAAAACTTAGTTTCTGTAAATTCAACAACAAGCAGGATCGTCTTAAGAGACTGTGATAGATCATCCATAAAACCTCTAAAAAAGGAAATCACTTATAAAATGACTTCTTTCTTAAAATATTGAGGCATTTAAGGGAGCCTGTTATTGTTGGGGAAAGGCTCTTTATTTAAGTCTTTCTGTTTTTAGATTTTAGTCTAATAAAATTTGAAATGCAAATTGGGCCAAAAGTTTCAGGGCAGAAAACGCCTAAAGAAAATAAGCAAGAATAGAAAGCCCAAGGTTTTACTTCTTGCCTTTTTTGCCCCCTCCCTTTTTTCTTTCTTTTTTTTTTTTTTTTTTAAAATCTGGCTGCCACAGACTCTGTTTGTATTTTTATAATTTTTCCAATAATTTATTAAAGCCTTGTCACCTGGCATCATGCAGTTAGGTGGGAATTTTTCACTGTATCAAAAAATTCTGTCCTTTGTCTCTGCACAGGAAATCTCGGCATCATGGCATAGACATCCTAAGTACCTGACAATTAGAAAGCAAATTAGAAGAAACTGTACAAGTCTCTACTTTAGCCTTTCAGAATTTGTTTGTTCACATCACAACTTCTAGGAGACAATAAGGGAAAGGTACATTATTTAAGTATTTAGGTTGGTAATCTCAAACTCGGTTTAGCTTGAATATAATATTACGTGTGTCAGAGTAATAAGGAGACTGGTAACAAGGACTTTTACTTATTTTATAAAATGTTCTGTTGCTAAAAAAATCCCTCTGACAAAGGATTATTTTCTTTTTCTTCCTCTGTTAATCCTTGGTAGTGCTGATAATGGAAGAATTACCACATGGAGTCACACTAAAAGTCCATCTGGCTCAGTGGCCCATTTCCTGATGATGGCTGGCAGTATCCAGTTTTGACGTTCATACTTCTTGGAATGCAAAGTATAATAACAAGAAGTTTAGGAAATGCCATTTTTGAAGAAAAATAGAAACGATTGACAATATTTATTCGCAAAGACAAGACAACTGAGAAAACCTGGAGTTCAAATTTTTCAGTTTATGCAGAAGTATTATAAAGATGGATGTAATGGTGAAAATGGAGTAACGGTGGAAACAAGACACACGGGGCTTATGTCGTAGCAAGTAAGATTCAGGAAGCATTTTGGTAACAGGGAGCTACAGGAATCAGTTGTCTGCAGTCACCGTGGGATTTCTGTCACTGGGAGTATTTTAAGAACAGGTGGGACAGCAACGTATTGATGTTGCTTATGTACAATCGGTCCTACCTTGGGTGAGTTAGATGACCTCTGTTGGAAAGTTTTGACTTCATCTTCTTATGGTTTTGTGCTTAGGGTTTAAGAAATAGGACAAATGCAGCCTTTGTGTGTCTGCTGAAGTTAATGCCTGGTGTTTGATCAGTCAGGGCTCTTTAAGAGATCATGATAATTTGAGTCTGTGGTCAATGCAATTTGAGAGTTGATGTCAAAATACTCATATTGTTAATCATCAACAGCTGAATAGATAGGAGCTAGATGCCTTTGATGTCAAGATGAGCTTCTGGAGTTTCTGGTTTCCAGAATATCCCCAGGGATATATTTGATATGTGGTGGTCTTTGTCTTTTTAAAATCAAGTTCTAATACTATGCTCAGCGTTCTGAAATCCCAGGCAATGAGTTGAGGACCTCACGCGGCACTGAGAGTTTCCAGTTAGGGCCTTGAAAAAGTCTATATATGTATGGCCTAACCGTGTCACCCAGAAGAATAGAGGGAGCGCTGTTTTCTTCAGACAGAAAGGGAAATGCATTAGAGTGACAATATTTGCTGAAGTAGATGCAGGATTTGAGGATCCATTTTCTTAAGAGTTAAACTGGATTTATGGTTTGGTAGGCAGTTCTTATTAAATGAGAATTTAATGATAGCAGAAAGACCACGAAAAAATCAGTGCTGGGATTATAACTCTAGTGTTGATATTTTCCACCCTGAATCCTAAGCTGCAATTGCCAGGACCATTTATCTGTCTTTGACTTCTGCTGCTGAGAACTCTTCTCTAGTTTTCCCTTTTATCAATGCAATACTTTGCTAGATTTTAATCTTTGAAGAACTGCAGCTTGTATTTTTTCAGTGTTGGTTCTGATTCACAGTTAGTATCTTTCACTGCAATAATGCATTCATTGTAATTCCACATCATTTTCAAATTAAGTGTTTATGTTCAAATGTACTTAATTTAAAATGGGGTTTCGGGCATGAGCTACTTGACTGCTGTTGGTTGGCAGTACTGGTCTCGTGGAAGGAACTGATAAGTTGTTTTACAAAATAAAACTGTGAGGGAATATGGTGCAATCCTATAATGTTATCCTATTTCCCCTTCTGAGAAGATTTTCATTTACCCTGTATGTGCTAGCGTGGCATAACAATAGGTTGTATCCCATTCTGAATGCAAGATAGAGGTAGGAACTCACTATGAAGAAGAGAGAGGCTATTCCCCCTTTCCAAGGACCGAATTCAATCCTAGTCAGTCTTGATTTAAAGCAGAATTGTTACCTGTCACCTTTTCTGGCATTTGGACAGAAACCTACACATGTGTGGAACTGCCATTGAAAATGAAATTGCACTGGACTACATGATTACCTTTCCAAACGTCCTGATAAAGTGTGCAGACACTGTCACAGCATCTGTGATTTTTTTAGACATGTGATTTTTGTCTGGGAGGAATGTTTTGTTTGGATTTTTTTTTTCACATCTAGCATTTGAATAGCTTGTGAGTACCATCAGTCTCACAAGAGAATGAAAACCTTGAGCCTTACTCTTTTTTCATTAATTAAAAAGATAGGAAGGAGCATTATTGTTACAGAATTGACTTGAAGAGACTGCAGAACACCTCATCTTTCCCTTCTCACAGGGGAAAGACACCTCCTTTTTGCAACTTCAATTACGACTGCGCTTAGATATTACTAGATAGTAGATGCAGATACACCCATGTATCATGGACTATATTGCCTAAATTGTTAACAACTCTGAAGTTTTTTGTGTAAAACCTGCTTATACTTTTTTTTTTTGGTTAGAAGCCCACACGTAGCTAGGGTTGACCAAAGCCCCTAAATGTGGCCCTGCTCAGAAAGAAAGAGCTTAAAAAAAGTTGTCAATAAGAGAAGAAATTAAAATTTAAAACAACATAACAAATTAATTCAGGTACTAGACTCCAGCTTCTGTGCCTATCTATCTTGCTTGGGGAAATTCCAGCAACGTTGATGTTAAAATGCATGTTTCTTTTCTGTTGCTAATGTCAGATCTACTTAATGAGGGAAAACAGATCAAAGTGTAGGGGAAATGAGGAAACTGTCAATGCAGAGAGTACTGTCAAAAGCAGAACGGTCAAGATTTTCATGTAATGGTTCACCAGCGCATTTAATGGGGTCGTAGTCTTTTCTAGCATCACTTAATGAAGATTAGTTTTTCCCCTAGATTTCAAGTGACCTGTAGACTGTAAAATAATTAAGACAAGAATGAAATTGCTACTATTATTAATAGTGGGTTTTTTTTCTTTTAAGGATGCTATACTTTCTTCTGGAGAGCAGATTGAGACTAGTTTCCATTCCTTCTGCCACGGTAACTTTTCCCAACATCAAGTCATGAAAGCCAAATATGGTGACAACTTCCAGAGTTTGAAAATTACTTTGAGATAAAAGCTGTAAAAGGGAGGGATTGCTCCATTTATCTCAATGAGACATTAACACTGGAGTCTTAAAAAGTCATTTAAATGTGTCATTGGCAACTCTCTCATTGCTGATCATTTTAGTAGAGCTGTCTGGATAAACAAGTTACCCATTTGGATTGTTGCGGGAAACAAATGGCCAGTGATGGGCATCATGATCACTGCCAGAGTTAGGTGAATATTTAACAGGGTCTTCAAGCCCTTGGCAAAGACCATCCAGCAATCTTACCAATTGAGTAAGACACAGAAATTTTGCAGTGGCGCTCTATTTTAAGTATCTATGGTTGTTTTTCAGTAACAAGATGTTGTATGGTAATATATGAAGTGGGAGGTTGCAGACTGACATAAAATGAGTATACTAGAAATTAAATATGCCACATGGACTGTTTTGCTGATGTTATCTCACTAAATAATGTTACTGTTATTTTGAAAACGCTGGAGGAGAATCAGGTGCATTTAAGGTACTTTGCATTTGCAGGAGTCTGGATTTCTCATTATAAAATTAAGAGTCAACTTGTCAAGTACACAGATAAATATGCACAATTTTATTTGGTTTTACTCTCTCTGGAGTGAGACTTCTTAAATTATGGTTTAGTTCAATACATGATCCAGAGATGTTGGAGGTCTTTCTCTCGATGTCAGTGTTTCTGTGTTTGTGCCTCTGGCAGCTGAATATCCATGGGAAAATGTGTTACATTTTGATCACTGGTTCTTGAACTGTGGGCTTCATGCTACTGATGGCCTGTCAACCATAGTAAAGATCTGAGAAGCCATATTTAAACAACTATTTCAGTAGTGCTTGCAATTAAAACCTTGATGATAAACATGCATATTGTCGTAAAAGAGAGGATGAGGATTGAGGGGACATATAGCAATATAAAATGCTGGGAACCCCTGTTGTAGGGGACAATATTCCATAACAAAATTTTTGTTAAACAATTTTGAACACACAGCTGCCCCTTCTCTTTTTTATTTTGGAGGGAGCAATTTTGTGTGAAAAAACGTAGGGTACATTTTTGAGGGTATAAGAGTAACAAGCCAATCAAAGAAAAAAGTCAAAGCAAACAAAACCTTCTGACTGTCAAATGACTAGAGGGTATTTGTTTGCTGTTCTTCAGGCACACAAAAAGGACTGTAAAGTAACTTTCTGAAACAATGGACATTTTCATTATAAGAAGCTTAAAAATATGTTTAAAAATAAATTTAGAATTGAGCCTTCTTCTGAATACTAAAGGTTTGTCTGGTCTGTCTGCAGCTGTCAGGTTACTTAGTTTGTTTAAATAAGAAATCTGTAAAGCAGGGATTAATCTGATTGATCTGTAAGGTAAGGATTTCCTCTTCGTACACTTAGGCCTGTCAGATCTGAGCCAGGACAGTTCTGGGCATTGATGTAATACTTTATATATTATATTTTAGCAGCGGTTGATTAACACCTATTTCTGTCAGCAAAGCTGGCTAAGTTTGTCGAGTGAGAAAGTGGTGGGAAAAGAAACTACCCTTTCTTGTACTGTCACATCTCCCCACAGTTGTGGTATTAAGCCCTGCTTCCCTCACACTCGGCATGCAGAATGAATGAGGCTCTTTAGTATGACTTCTGTTTTTATAGTTAACTGAGCTTTGAAATTGTCTCCTAAATCATCCTTGCCAATAGCATTAACTACCCCTTTGTTGGTAGTCAGAGATTATTCTACAGTAAGTTAAAGGGTAACTCATCTTCTTTTGTGATGACAGGAAACATGGAGGGATGTAAAAGATAATGGCTAATTCAAAGCAGATCACTCCACTCTGCTTCTGGAAATCCATCAACTCCATTCAAACACAGATCTGAAATTTTGCAACAAACTTTGAAAGCTCTTTCCCTTTCGCTGCTTCAGTAAATTGTTATCTGGGGGAGGACGATGCAGATGCCCTTGAATTATGATGCCTTTCATTACGAAGGGGTGAATTGCACGTTAGCCTGGCGTTCAGAAGCCTGAAGGATTCAACCACTCTGCTTTTGCTGCTTCAAAAAAGGTAAAAGAGGGATGCGAAGTAGATAAGTGATGTGCTATTAAAGAAAGGTCTTTATCCTTCCTTCTCCTTTTGCAGAAACAAGCCCCTGAAAATACATCATTTAAAAATGTACTCATGCAGAGATGAGTCATCCCAGCTGTACGGCTGGACCAGGCAGTGAGGCGTCAGGGGCAGGTGGAGCAGTGGAACAGCAGGTGAATTGATCCTTGAGTAAACACCTGTGTTTGCTTTTTTAAATTTTCTTTTTAAAGACAGCTGCAGCAAAGGAACAAGAAAATCTAATGTAATAACAAACCATAGAAGGATATTTCAGAGAGGTAATTTTTTTAGAAACAAGCGGTATCTAGCTCTCTTCATATGACAGTTCCATCCATGCTTCCTTGTTCATCACCTGGGGTTGCTTCCAATATGCAAAAGCTAGCTGTTTTGTTTGACAGCCAGATTGTTGCTGTTGTCATTAGTTGCTGCAGAGAACTGATGTTATTTACTGTGGATGGTGGGGGTGGGATCAAGAAAACATTGGTGCTAAGTTTGGACTCGGTCTAGATCAAGAGCATTACCCTTTGATTTACTGTGTTCTTCTGGAACAAGGCACCTTGCAAGACCTAGAGTGAAACACATGAAAATCCATGATCAGACTGCTTGCTCATGTGGAAATGTAGTGGTGAAAAGACTGCTTTTAGACTGGAGCAAACCACTCTAAATGCTCCTAAACACCTTAAAAACCACTGTGTCCAAGACAAATTTAAAGAGAGCCACATGTTCTGAGAGGCTTTGTCTGAAGATGGGGGCAAAGACCAGATTCTTCTGTTACAGCCGCTCTTAATCTTTGAGTATAGAAGTAATTTACTTAGGCAGCATTTAGGTATGACAGTCACGAACACTATAAAAATTATGAAGTAGATTGTTTTTGCTAGGCTATGATTATAATTACTCACAACTCTTGATATGTATCGTGTACCGTGAACCATTTTTAATTTCCTGAGAACAATGCAACTTAAGATACCCTTCTTCATCAGGCTGTTTGATTTATTAGAGAACTGCTAGATCCATGTATCGAAAACTCTGTTAATGATTGTTGTGTGTCATTTCTACGGTGAAAAAGTGAGAAACATGGTAGCTTGTGTACAGCATGTTAAAATATATGTTCACATTTTAACGCACAACTCTCTTTATAAGCTCTGTCAAAGATAAATAAAGCAAATATTCAATGCCATCCCTCCGCAGTCATTGTAAAGCAGAGTAGGAGTTGCCTTATTAAAGTGGTCTTTCTTCCTATGCTACCACATGCAAAAGACACTTATTGAAAACAGAGAAAAAAACACTAATGAAATAAACAGATTTGCAGTGAAAACCATTATCACAATACAACTACACTGTTTAACAAACACCTTATGGAAAACAATACAATATGCCAGCAAGGCTGCTCTTATTTTCCAGTATTTCTTTACAAGCTAATCGACAGTGTGCTTGATAAAATTAATCTTGTTATGATAGATGTATTTCCATTACAAGTAAATTTTACTAAATGAATTATTTTGTTTCACTTATTCCTTACAAAGTCAATATGTTACTTGAGAATCAAACGGTTTTTTGATGCCAGTGTGTTAAGTGATTAAGGAAAAAAAAGTAAATAAAGAAATCAACTAGTAGGAAATAAGATAGCCATCCACCAAAAAGAGTTTAAGTTTTGTCCAAACATTATGACAAGCTCTGCTGCCTTCAGAGGGCTTGGATCAATCCTTATGACTCACCGCCTTAAAAAAAAAAAAAAAACAAAACACAACCCTTAAAAAAAATTTAAAAATCCCTGAAGGTTTGCGTCCACAAATTTCTTATCCATGATAAATCAGGGAAGGATATTGTGCACAAAGTTGGCTATTGAAAAGTTTATAGCTGTTTAATAAAACAAGTAATCAGTATATTTTTGTTGCAAGGATGTACTTGTTTTTTCTAGGTAGTACGCTCGCATGCTTTTGACTTGTAGTATGGTTCAGGCGTTTTTTATTGGCAGCTCTTGTGATTTATGTCTTGAGTGACATTTCCTATTCAAGGTAGTAACAGCTCAGCTTCTTCAATTAATCGCTTTTATAAGTAAAACTCATGCACTGGATATTTATAGAGCAATTTTCAGGCCAGGGTCTTTGAGACATTCGAATTACCAAGAAAACCACGTGGACGAACACAACCTGATGCATGTAGATACGTCCAAGTTAGAGAAGATTAAAGAGGAAAGCTGTAGCTGTAATGTCTAGACTAGCATTTGCGACTTCTAATACACTGCTAATATGGGTCTGTTTTTTCAAACAGAGGTGTTCAAAGGGAGCTTAAGGTCTATTAGGAATTTTCCTCTTGTGAGAGAAGTGAAATAACTTTGGATAGGATCAAGCTTTGTGGATTTCAGCTGCAAAACTCTCATTAAGTTCAATTTCACCTTTTGTGTTGGTTTTGAGACCCCGTCAGAATTTCATTTGGCACAGAGAGCAACAAGTTCATTGAGGAAATACTGAGTTTTGGAAACCGTGGTTGCTTTTATAGTTCTGTGGTATGTAACCTGGCAGGACAAGTGTCTGTGCCCAAGGACGCTGTAGTTCGTATCCCTGCATTCATGATTAGATTTAATTTCTTAATAAAAACATTAAGCATGGTTTAGGGAAAACACTGCAGTGTCGGATGATTAGTGGTGGAATGAAAAGATGTGCTCTTACTGGAAACCAAGTGCTTTCCTCTGATTTTAGGGCATACAATGATGAATATGATGTTGCTAATGTGCATTTTTCACTCCTAGCCTTAGAAGTAGAGGAATACTTAAGAGCCACATGACTATAAATGCCTTAGAAAGAAAACTACGTACATATCTGAAGGGAAGTTTTGTTTATACTTTGGGAAATAATAACAACTTGAATGAACAGATTATTGTCAGAGCTTTTGCATATCAGGATTCTTTATGTGGAAAAGAATAACCTACATGATCTCATGGGATTCTGGCTGCTGAGAGGGCATCACACTGGCTTGTCAAGAGGTGCTTGACAGGCTGCAGAGGACCAAATGTCAGATAAGGAGTTAGGAAAAATGGTTTCCTTGTCATTTCAGTTCTTGGCCAAATCTCTTCCATTTCACCCTTTATTTCCTCCTCCAATTTATGGCAATAGAGATCCAATATTGTAAAAGCTCTTTGTGGTCTGTGATTGGAAAAGTACTCTTAGTTCTAGTAATGAAACATTACAGTTTTCTTGTTTGCTATTTTCAAGCATTGCTGTAAATTTTTAACCATTTCAGTAAACAGCTTAGTGGAAACCCTTGTCTTTATTTGTTTCTCTTATAGAGATATTTCTTACCACTTTCATCATGTGAGACACTGCAACATTGTGGGAATGGTGGAAAAAGATAAATGCTGTTAATTCACTCTTTCATTGATTTAAGTAGGATTCTCTCTTGGGTATTTCTTCTATTTGGTAGAATCAGGCAATACTTGTGCCTGTTGTAATATGGTGTTTGTTTAAAGGCAGTATTCCAAATATATTTGTTGGCTTTTCTCCTGAAACATGACTGTAACAGGGACATGGATACCTTAGAGAGCTAAATATCCTGCAGTCTGGTTTGCTACTGATGTGCATACATAATTTCCACTGACAGTAATGGGAGTTACATGTGTATAGAAAGCAAAACAGACCCTTAAAAAATGTTGGTCGAGTAATAAAAGCTAGTCTAAAGAGAGTGTGGAAGTAGGGAGTGGGAGGGGGACTTTTTTTTTTTTAACTTGCCTTCTCTTTAACTTATCCTCACTCCGCTAATGTTAGCTTAATATTATTTTTATGGATTCACTCTTGATTTATTATGGCATGAGAGGTAAGACGAGATCCATGTGGAATAGGTAAGCAGAAGATGACTTTAAAATACACTTACTCTGAGGAGAATGAGAGAGAGAAAACTGAAGAAGCTGGAAAAGGTCTCCCCGACTCCCCAAAGAATTAGAAGAGAAGTTTTCCCATGTAGTGGTTGTACAGTAGAAGTCTGCCATACTGGTGTGCCGCTAAATATCTTCTGCGCAGTAGCAAAGAGCAGTGCCGAGTCTGTACTCAGTGCTGGCAGGGGTGCACAGAGCCCCCGTGCAACGGAGTGACTGACACTGGCGCCTGGCACGCCGGCTGCGGGGAAAGAGCTTGAGCGTCCTCAGCCATCGCAGCGCCCGAGAACTGGGCTTTGTGCCTTGCTCCGCCCGGCACTGCTCTGCCCGTGTAAGTCACAAAAGAAAACTTAAAGCTGCTTTTCAGCAAAATGAACCAGCAGTCCCACATCCCAGTAGCAGCCAGCATCCAAAAGGTAAAACTGTCTATCCCAGTGTATTTGTCGGGAACTTTACTGTCCTTTGCACAACGGATGTTATTTTGAACTCTGAAAACAAGAAACATAACTGCAATGGATGCTGTCAGGATTTTGAGTGTTTTCCTCGAGCTTTAAATGAGAAGGGAGAAGCAAATTCCTGGATAGTTAGACCTGGCAATCTGTAGTCTATCCTCTAATTAAATTCTCTGCAACCAGTGTGTTTTCATTGTTCATCAATGGACATTTGTCCTCAGAAGAAACTAACCCTGCGGAGTGTAAGAAAGGATAAAATTGTTGAGAAATCTAAATGTTACACAAAAGGCATAAAAATCAAATTGTCCTTTTTCAAAATAGCTGAACATCATGGCATCTTAATAAAGGGAGTGCTAGAATATGTTCTCCTAATAAACCTCAGTAAAACCTCTAAAAATAACTACACAGATATATTCTAAGTTGATTAGCAGTAATTGAACTGACTTAATGTAGTTGGATGATGTCATGTATAATATTCCTCTAAAGTAATTTCTGTAGACAAGCCATTTGAAGTCCTCTTGCAGCCAGCATAAACATCGTGTTGCTAAACTGAGCGCTCAGACTAAAGCACTCAGTGGGACAGCTCTGACATCTGACTGTTTTATCTTGTTTCTTTGAGCTACTGTGGCTTGCCTGTTAGAAGCAGCTTTGCAAGGACAGATACCTCAGCCTTGTTTTAGTGAAAATGTGGAAACTGTACGATTGTATAACAATTTAGACCTGTTAGTTGTAGAATAATAAATGTTAAAGATGGAAAGGACCTTTGAAAGTGTCTGGTTTCAAAGTTTCCCTGCAGTATGCTTTTCCAGTGTTCTGTCCAACTGGGTTCAACCTGTCCCAGGCAATGGGGACTGTTCCACGGTCTCATTCATCTCACTAGAAGGAAGCTTGGAAAACTGTTTTCCTAGGTTTTGGTCTTGGTTTTGCATCTGCTTACACATTTCCTTGTGTATCTGCTCTTGTATTTTTACAACCTCTGAAAGGTTGTAGTTGGTTAATGCAGGTGGTATCTTCTTCCAAAATTTTTGTAGCTTGGATTGTTGCTTTTGTGGAAATGCTTTTGTAGGGTTGTGCATTTTTTGTTTTGATTTGATTTGTTTTCTGAGTGCCGAGACATCCATACCAGATTTAAGTATTCAGAGTGTGGTACAGGGAGGGTGTAAATGTGGTTTCTACACAAAAAAATTGCCGTGTCCTTGCTCTGAGATTTTTCTATTTACTGACCTAAATTGCTTTAATTTAGAAGCGCCTCTAAGTTTTTCTTCATCGGCTCTCTGTGTTATTGACAGCTTCCTCCTTTGTGCCACGGGGTACTGGGGTATTGGTCATTCTTGGGTGGTTTGTGATTGGGGCACCAGTATATCAATTACTGAATGTTCATTTTGCTGATACAATGGAGAAATTCAACCGTCTGAGATTTGCAGCTGCTGCCCTGCTCTTTACCACATCTAAAGGTCAGGAGCAATACCTTGTGAGGAAATTTTGTAGTTTTGCTCATTTATTTCTGAAACCACAGGATTTTTTTCTTCTTTTTTTTTTTTTTTCTTTTTGGTCCAGAATGGTTGGTCAGTCATTCAGTAAAGCACTGATGTGCAAATCCTGTCAGAAATTTGCACTAACCTCCTAAAACTGTCAAAGTGCCAAAGGCACTGTTAGTTACAATGCTGCCCTTAATCAAGAGGCCTGGCAAGGCCAGGACTGTAGCTTCTGTTCCTGTATTATTAAATATCAACAGCTAATAGCGTGCTTAGTTAGTACTCGTTGATTCTTTAAATGATAGCTTATGGGGGGAGAACACATCCTGTGGACGAGGGGAAGAGTCATTAACTTCCTCTTGAATAATGACATTTTAGGAGCAGGCTTCAGCATGCCCATATCTTGCCCCTTTCCCTTTTAGCCTTTGAGGAGAAGATTTCCTCTTTCTCTCATGCGTTGTTTTGCCAACTGTCCTGGATTGCCTGCCCAGAGCACTGAGCAGTTCAGTTTTCCCAGAGGGCTTGCGACATGTTTTTCTGGCTCCTGCTGGAGCAAGGACCTAGCTGGCTGAACGGGTATCCTTTGTAAGACCTCTGTTCTCTGTGCACTGAAGTGATGCGTCAGTTGGGACCTTCTGCAGAATCAGATGCGTATCTTCCAGGTTTGAAGAGTTGCTGGGGAAAGCTATTGTTTTCCTAGGAGCGGAATGCCTGTAGGACAAGGATTGTCAGATTTTGGAGTCTTTCTGTCTCTTAAAGACAAGTCTTAGTCATTCAAATAAGGATTGAACCTATAGTGTTTTCAGAGAGGCTGACAATGCCATTTTTATGTGCAACAGTGCACTCTCTATTCATCAAGGAAATGACCGCAGAAATGTGTACCCAGCTGTCTCCGTATCAGTACCATCTATGCATAGCAGCTGCTAATGTTTGCAATGATCATTTCCTATCAGACCCTTCTTATTTTGGTGGATAAGCATCAAAAAAATCAGTTAAAGTCTTGGAACTCAAGGACACCTAAGAGCCAAATTCAAAACTATTTCAGTAACACCACAGTTGCATTGCCATAATCCATGAAATTTAAGCTGGCATTGGATCATGTTCTCTACCTGAGAGGGAGCTGTGCAGTATGGCCTGCAGTCCTTGAACTTGAGTATCTGCTGCTGCAGCCCTGGTTTGGGGTGACTTAGGCCAGAGGAGCCTCTGGGGCCCCTCAGCACGCTGCAGACCCCGGGTTACTGCCACGCGCTGCGTGGGAGCAGGGTCCTCGCATCTCCTCCAGCTGCTCAGGAGATGCCTGCGGCGCTCACTGCGCAGCGCGCCGTGGCTATTAGCAGGATCATCTGAGCAAAGTCTTGCTCTAACGCATTGATTTTTTGTTGTTGTTTTTAAATTTTTGTATCTGCTTTCATAAAGAGACTTTTTTTAAAAAATTTTTTTGAAAATCCTTTTTGTACCATTTTACAAGAATCACAGCAAGAGAAGAGATAATATCACGGCCAAGGCTTTAATCTATTATTTATGAGACCTCAGTTAAATGAGGTGCCTGTGACAAAGCAGGGTGTGTGGTTTTGGTTAAGTCCCCTGGGTCTGCTGGTATGCAGTGTATTAGGACTGTCAGTGCAAAGCACTCTTAGAGAGGAACTTTGTATTTAGATCATAACCCCCCTTACTACTTCCAGCTCCTCTTTGCAAAGGAAATTATATCCTTAAAGGCACAGATTGTAGATGGATTAGGTCTGTACTGAAGACACATCTGTGTTAGAGATTTTACCTGATGGACATAGTTTTTCCAGCAAAACCCATTTAGATATGGTCCTTAACCTTTCTGTGCCCCAGTTCTCCAGGTGTAAAATGGGGATAAGATTTCTGACAACGCAAGGAGGAAGTGGGAATACGTTAAAACACGGTGAGACCATTTAGTACTACAGTGGTGGGGTGGGATTCTGTAACGAGGAGATACTATTTCAGGGTTATGTATTTAAGGGCTTGGGAACACTAATCCACACAGAAACCACACCATGTAATTTGCGTCCATTATTCTTGAAAACCTTCTGCAAGGAAGAAACCTTTTGCATCTTAGAATAGCTTACAGCTGTGTAGAACTGCACGTTCAAACTGCCCTGTGCTTTCTGATTGGGCAAGTAGATATTTATCAACCTAGTGCTGGAAATGCTTTTTCTTGTCCAAGTCAGATGTTGTGAAAAGACCATAAGGTCTGTGAAAAGGGGTGAAAGAAATATGCTGGGGATTTAAAAACTTTGTTTACACTACCAAATACGAATGCATAAACAAACACGACTACTTTTTTTTCTTACTGTTTGTATGTTTTTTAACCATAGGAGTACTCATCCAGTCGACATGAAAAGTATTTGATCATTTTATGCTGTTGGGGTTCAGGCAGGAGGAAATGTGGGCTCGGAGACCTTGGACAGTGAGATTCTTTGTGGATATTTTGGTCCTGACAGTGGCAGTACCCCATCAGACACTTGTCAGAAACCTTATTTTTTCAGCAACCTTAAAGCCATCTTTCAATGAATGTTACTTCTTTGAGAACATAAGTAACATACTGAATATTTACAGGGGATTCTTGGGGCAGGAACGACATTTAAGCTCAGATTTGCCTTTTTTCCAACCACCTGACAGTGTACACAACAAAAGGAAACCGAAATGATCTAGCCGACAGTGCGGGATGATCCAGGAGCCCACTCTAAGCAGGTGTTTTTCCAACCAGTTCTTAGAGCTCCCAGTCCAGGCTTTGCTTCCCAAGCTATTGAAGCCTTCTCTGTTAGATCAGTGACTTGGAACAGCGATCAGTGCAGCGGGCTTCTCGTTTGCATGGTTTCCTGACAGGAGGGAGACTTCCTTTATTTCTAAGTACCGATAAAATCAGAACTCAATTGCTGGTCTCCCAGCCTACATCCGTGTCAGCCATGTATTAGCAGGACACCTTCATTTCCGAAGGCGTGTAGGCTGCTACTAGAATGGCTCCAGTGCACCTCACATAGCTTCTTGACAAACATTCTAATAAACTATTCATTTACCTCGACCCTCTTTTTTCCCATTAATAATACCTAACCAATAGCAACAAATTATCTTAATACTTCAGTTTCACCGTTGGTTGGTTTTGTTGTTTTGTTTTGGCGTTTTTTTTTCCCCTAGTTCTGTGAACAGCTGCAGTAGTTGTCCTTACGTGGAAAGCTGGCAAATTTGTAGTCATTACAAATCTAGTTCAGAGATCGAAACCTAAAAAAGGGGAAGAGTTCAGCAGTATGCTTCCCATGTTTTTAAGAATGTAGAGGAAAATACAGACGGAAAAATTGGGGAACAGTTATGTTGAAGTAGTATATACTGATGAGACACAGATGCTTTTCTATTTAGACATACTAATTGATGATTTGTATTTGTAGCCACCTAACTGCACAACAGCATCTTTTGTATGATGCCCTACTAAAACTGTAATCTTTGCAATCACCTAGAAGTTTTAAGAAAACTAAAGAACAAATTCATTGAGTAGAATAGCACCCAGAATATGGTGCCTACCTGCTTGATCTGGTGGTGTAGTATCAATGAGGATTGATTTAATGGTATTTTCCTCATAAGAAACGTTCAAGAAAGCAGTTTCCCATTTTTTCCTAGTACCTTGTCCAGGAAAACAGAATTGGAATGAATTCTGTTAAAGTTATTGGAAAAATCATGGCTGCTCTCCTCCTGGAAAGAATAATGGCAAATTTCATTGGGACATCTGTTTGCTTATTTGGAAAAAAAAAAAAAAAAAAGGCATTAAGTTAACTTGATTTTTTTCAGGGTGGTTATTTAAAATATGATTTGATTGAAAAGAAATATTTTGGATTTTAATTAAAAGTACATCCAGTGCTTTTCTGCGTGCACATGTTTATACACATGCAGGGTAATAAAAGGTCATTGTTGTCTTACTTAGCTGCTCCTTTGTGACACAGTTTTATTCCATTCATGGGAGAATAAATAGAGAAAATGCAATAATAAATCAAACTTTATTGTGGTTAATGCCTTAAACATTGGAAATCATCTGGAATCTGTGATCAAATTACCAACCCACTATTATCATTATTTTAAGTACCCATTTGCTGTTTCCATGTAAATAATGATGAGCAATAGGGAACTGTAAGTTACTTAGCACGTTTGTTAGCAAATTTTCCTTTCGCTGGGACTAAAAAAAAAAGGAGGGGGGGAGGAGCTGAGTGTCTGGAGGTAATGCTGACTTGGACTAAGTTAATGATGATATTTCCATTTGGAATGTTCCAAGGAGTGAAGTACAGACCCAAATTAAACTGTATGTAAATACAACCTCTTTTAAGGCTGAAGCAAAACAAGGGTTAAGATTTTTCATGTCTCTCTCTTGAGTTGTGGTAATTTCATGAAATTGCTCTGCAGCTGATCTGGACAGGAAACCAAACCTCTCAGTCTGAAGTCTGATCCAGACCTGTAACTCTGAGAGCAAATTTGTATATATGGGACTCAGTAGCACCTCTTCACTCATTCTAAAAATTTTTAATTAAGGCATCTTTTTTTAGCTGACTTGTAATTTCAGAAGCTTATTCCTCCTAGTTTGCTAATCTGTCTCTGTCTCTTGCCTTTACCAGATTTATGTAGCAAGTTATGCTCAATATAAAAATACATTAAATCATTTAAGTACTATAAATTTCACATGATCTGACCAGCCAGAATAATTTTTAGATGCTCAGAGGATGTTTTCAAAAACTACTTCACAAAATAAGCTAACAAGCTCCAAACTCACAATACCTTGGAGGAGGAGGTCTCTGTATTTTGTGGAGTCAGTGTTATTGGACCGCAATGCAGATAAATCGTTGGAAATTGTAAGAGTGCAGTCAACCTATTAAAATGTTCTCTAAATTCCTCCTTAGATGTTTGCTGAACACTTCTACTTTAAGGTGAGAAGGGCGTGTGGTAGCCGTGTAGCCTGACTTTTGAACAGCCTGTGGTTGCAGTTTCCCTGAGTGAATTTCTGCTTTTCAAGGTCTATTGTCATGGTGGAGTTTGTTTTAGAAGAACGACTAGTTTAGATTTTTAAAAAGTCATGATGGAGAATCTGCGTTATATGCAGATAAGGTTCTCCATTGTTATCTTTGTGCTAAACATTTTAATCCTATTTCTCTAGCTGTGTGCACCCAGTTGTTGGATATGCTTAATCTTGGTTTACTAGTTTCCAATACATTGTTTTGTTTTGTAGTTTCCTGATGGTTTCTGTTGAGTTATCCATTAATGCGTCTTTGATCTAAAAGCACATTCATGTTTTTTCAGTGCAACTGCCCGATTAAATGTTGCATTTCCTCCATGTGCTATTTTGTTGGTATCCAGACAGACAGTAGAGGATTTGGGTGTTTTGTCTGTTGTTTGAAGTACAAGAGCTGTAGTTGGTTCATTAGGAGCATGAGGCTCAGGGTTGCAGATTAACCAGCTGCACTGCCTGCATTCATGTGGTCACAACCTTCCAAATTTACCCCATCATGAGAGGAAGAATTAATTATAGCCCTAATTGACTGTTTCCTTGGATATAAGCAGGAAGGAACTGCTAGGAGGCAAAGTGATTAATGAGTTAAGCTAGTTACATCAATCAAATGTGTGAGAAAGTTCATCATCCCAAAGGCAGAGTAAAGTAATGTCAAAATACAAAAGCCATCAACTCTTTCATTGGGGTTTTGCTGTGTTTCTTTTGTCAATTTTCAGAGGAATCGCAAAAAATGAAAGTACATGCAGTTGACCCAGCCTGTGCTCGACAATCTGTCTGGATTATCGTGGAAGAGGTAATACAGCAATCTGTTCTCTTATCAGACTTTGCATGTAGTCCTCATTAAAAGACTTTAGCATACGTTTTTCATGTGGACGGGCAAGTCACGTGTATCTCCCAAACAAATAACTCGGCGCCGCTATCTCATCAATCCCGTCAGTTGTGCCAACAAACTGGAGTCTCTTGGCCGCAGCCTCAGTGAAGTACTACCCAGAGCGCGTGATCTAGGGGAGCCGTAAAGCTTTAACTCGCAGGTGGCAGTGCTTCGCAGCGCTGGCCCTTCCTCCCTGGGGGCTCTCCGAGGGGCAAGTGAAAATCTCCTCGATCCACGATCATCTTCAACGCAGGATATTTTGGCTTATTGTAATAGGGTGGGTTGTAAGCAGCAGCTTTTAAAGAACAGTTACGTTTTCCTAGCTTTGGCTGGCAACCTCTGTCAGAGAGAAAGGGAGAAGAGAAAGGATGGGTAACCGCTCTTCTCACTTGCACTGGAGCGCCTTTGTATGGGGCTGGGCACCACAGATCTGGGTGGTCCATACAACCTTTCTTCTGGGCAGAGCTGATTTAAACCCAGCCTGCTCCTGTAGTCGTGCGCAGTTCTGCAATGCATCAGCACAGCTGAAACAGCGGTGCGGGAGGGGAAAAGGCAAAATGTGAGCGAGAACTGCTTTTGCTGGTACTGCCAGTAGCGGCAAAGGTCTGTGGCACGAAGGTCCCAGAGCCTCGAGGCAACCAGCTCAACACAGAGCACATGAGTAACTTCCTTCGCTTCAGGGGAACCACTCATGGGCTTATATTTAGCCCCATGGAGCGTGTTTCCAGGACTGGAATCTTCGTTGCGGTGCATTATTTTAGGAAGCAATCCAGTTTCACTCACTTTTATCTGTCGATAACTAGAAGCCTAGTTCAGATGGAAATAGAAGGCTTTCTGTTTGCCTGAGCTCTGGAGCGCTGCGGGTGCCAATCCTGTGACAATTCAAAGAAAACTTGGGAAATAAAGCTGCGCAGGAGGTTAGGAGGGGTGTGAAACTATAAGAAAAATAAGACTTCTATAAAGTTAACATTGGAAAATCTAATTATGATTTTATAAGGTCCACTGGATGTAGTTGTATATAAAATCTGTACACACTAACTGAATGCTGTATCTAGAAAAGAGCATACGAGTAGTTATGCTAAACAGCTCTTGATTGTAGCGAAAAGATTAGGGTTCAAAGTCTGTTTGTGTGTATCTGTATTACTACTTTTGTTTGATTTTTCCCAGATGTGTATTCATGCTTACGAATGAGCATGTACTAGTACATAGTCTAGTCTATGGGTAACCAATATGAAATTTAAGTGTTGAGATTGTAAATTGTTTAAATCAGAATAGAAATATGAGCAGTATTAATCTTGTCCTTGCTTTGTTTCCATATTTTAAACATTGGACTCTGTAATGATTGATATGCTGAATGTTAGCTAGCAGCTTCACTTATGGGCTTTCCAGGGTAAATTAATTGTTTCAGAAAACAGGGTATTCTGCATACTTAAGAGGAGACAGATTTAATCCAAATTGCTCCAGAAGAAAATGGTTACAGTTTAAAAAGCAATTTAAATTTTTTCTGATTATAATTAAGATCTATTCAGTGCTGTTTGTATTAGCATATATATTTATTAAGTGTGGATTTTATTTATATATGTTTGCTTTTATAAATATCAAATTCGTAGCTACATTAAAAAGTTGCTACTTTTAATTTTTTAGCATGATGCTACATCTTTGGCAGATGGATCTCATTTTGTAAAATGAAACGTTTCTAGGAAGGTCATCTTTCACTTGCGTATAACTGTTCTAATTTTCTTGAATCAAAGGTAAAATCTAGGAAATAATATTGGGACTGTAAATGTCTCTGTGTGATCAGAGTGTCTTTTGGCTGGCGTTCTTTTGGGCTCAGCGTAAAAGAGGTTATCTTAAGTATTTGGGCAAGTGGCTCTAGATGGCCTTGCTTGAGTAGGGGTGTTGGACCAGATGATCTCCAGAGGTCCCTGCCAACCTCAAGCATTCTGTGATTCTGTGATGCGCCGCTTTTAAAAAATCTGTAGCACAAGACAACAGTTTCTGAACAAGTGCCATCTGTTTGTGCCTTCTCAATTTTCCTTTAAAAGCGGAAAAGATTTTGATAACTGGAGACGCTTGAGAGATGGACAAGGTGTCTCAAAAACGAACCAATGTACCATGACTAGGGGTAATGCTGAGGAAACAGAAATACAGTCTGCAGGTGAGCAAGCCGCTTTACTCTGGATCCAAGCCATATGGCCACGGAGGTTGCCCATTCTATTCTGGACCTTAGCCTTATGACCGTGGAGGTCTGCTGTATAACTCTACTCTCTCTCTCTCTCGCTCCAGAAGAGAGTTATATTTTGCTCATACAGCTGTATAAGTTGATTTACTCTGCCTTTATTCAGAGAAAAGTGAATTAAACCTGTAATGAATAAATCTAATTTTAAAATTACATTGTTCATCATCACTGCAGCAACATGTGAGATCCTTTCTGAGGTTTGCCAATCAAATGTATAAAGTACAACACAAAATAAAATATATGCAGCTAGGCATTCCCCTTTTGAGAGTCAGAGCAATGTGATCTTTGTAAAAAAGTGGTATTTTAGCAAAATTGGGTCAGCCAAAGAGCTTTTGAGTTGGGTAGGTCCACAAAGTCCTTATGACATCCAATAAAAAATAGTGGTTTTAAGGATATGTAGACTGACTGACTCCACTGGGCTTTTTGGTAAAGTAGCATTCGTTCAAATGGATGGGGATCATTGAAGAATTACAATCGATGTGCTACATTAATTGTGGTTTAAAAGGGAATATTGTCCAACCTTAAAAACAAAATATTACTGAATTACAGCTACAGAGAAACACATTAAACACATTAAACTCTTAGAATAGTGCTGATAGTCCAAATACCATTTTGAACCTAAATTCTGGACAAAGAAGTTTAAAACCACATATATCATTACCCAGGGAGTAGGAGCTGAGACTTTTAAATATGTTTTCCTTAGTGTAAGTTCTTAAAACGTAGCACTTTCTCATTCTTTTTGACTAAACATTTTTATGCAACAGTCCCCAAGCATACATCTTTCTCTCCTTATGTGTAACCCATGCTCTCGCGCATCTGTGTCATTGTGGATACGCTAAAATTTGTTGTCTTACCCTGTCTGCAAGTATTTGCGAAGTGTTGCCTGTAGTCTCAAATCTGGTGAAGTCTATAGGGTTCTTGACCTCAGCAAGATTGGATGAGGCCAGTGATTGTACTAAAAATAGCTACTTTCATAAAGTGTGCCTGCACTGTCAGTTGATCCGAGCCTGTAGTCTGGTTACAGGCTCCGCATTATTTACAGCAGCATGCACTCACGTGTGCGTTTAACCTGTGGTCTCTGCGGAGGAGAGCTGACGTACTCTGTGGCCAGGCTCTGCTTTGTGAAGTTCGGAGAGGCTTGGCACAGCAGTGCCAACTGGGTAGCTCCCGGCCAACCAGCCTATACCTTCCACCCAGCTCTTCTCAAACTATTTCCAGTTGAAGAGCCAAGACTGCTGATGAAAACCACCTAATCCTTAAAACCTGAAGCGTTTCAGGAAACTTTTGAGCCCACTGTGCGTCCTTTAATGAGACATAGTCATCAGTCTGTGGTTTTCAAGCTTCTCCTCTTCCAGCGAGGCCAGTGAGATGGTGGGCTTGAAAATTAGTCAGAAGTGTTGGTAAATACCTCTGAATCTTACCCTCATATATCGCTACCCAAACTTCCATCCTCAGTTCAACCCTAACTATAATCCATGTTAACTAAGCATTTGACGCCTATTAGTTGTTTTCCGTCTTTCTGAAGCACCAGTTTTATGTGCGAGTATATAAGCGCATGTGGAAGGCCACATGGTCAGGGAGGGAGGTACATTGTGTTTGCATCCCAGGAAATGGGGCTGCAGGCTCAGTGCTTCCAGTGCTCTCGACATTTTTTTTTTTTTCATAGAGTATAAAAATGTTGTATATGTGATGCTATCCCTAAAAACGTTAGTGGGGAGGACACCTTTAGAGCAGATCAGATAGCCTTCATCTAAATTGCTTCCCACGATTGTCTTGTCTCTCAGCGGACTACTGTATTTGCAGCATGAAATGGAACTGATACGCTGAAGTACTGGGAGACAGACCTTTGCAGAGTACCTCCGGAGGAACGGGCAGAGTGGCGTGAGGGTGCCAGGCTTCGCTGGCAGTTCCTTTCTATCAGAAACCAAGGGGCGGGGGTGTGTTAATTCCAATTTGTGTTCCAAATGCACAAATCGATTGGATTAGCTAGCTGAGCAAAGTCTTCTCCAGTGCATGGAAAAATACGGGAGGTCAGACCCTTTCTAATAACATACAAAAGCCAGGAAACAGTCACTGGAAACAATAGTGCCTTTGGACTGATTCATGCAAGCCTAAAGCCAGAATCTTATCTCTTTCCTTGAAATCAATCTTTATTAAATTGATAATTGCTTTAAAAGTGGAGAAATATGCAAGGGACTGACACTTACTTAGATTCCTTCTGACCGCTTTCGTCTCTGCCAGCCGGTGTATGGGAGCTGCCAGTGCGTGCCAGCAGACCTTGTCAATGCTCATTCCAGACCAGAGCAACAGGAAAGTCACAAAATACTTCTAAGCAATTCTGCTGTCACTTTTCTCACACTGAAGTCTCGTTTGGAAAGTGAGCGGTTGTCCGGTACATTTTGCTGTCCTTCACTCAGAAAAATATTAGTGCATCAGCAGAAGAAATGTGCACCAAATATATGTAAAAACACCTGTGGTTGGTTAATGCTCTGGGAAAGAGCATTAGTGCTCATCAGTGAAACTCTGAGACGTGAAGATTGATTTATACATCGGACCTTTTATTCTGCAGCCCGAAACTGGGAGGATATCATTCAAGAAAGTTCCTAGGTACCTGGCTTAGGCGATTGTCGTATGCGTTTTGCATTGTACGCGTAGCGGCAGTGTTTAGAGTCAATGCGGATCCACGTTAAAGCTGAAACCGAGTTTCTTATTTTCAGTAAGGCCTGGGTTACAAAACAATGCTTTAGGTCACGGCTTTTTCCAGAAGAATTGTCTCTGGAGTTCTGCTCAGGTTTTGAATACAAAGATAATAGGGGTAACATTTGTTAAGGACATTTCATTGTGTTACAGACATCATGTTGTATTTCCTTCTTCCCTTCCTCCATTTTTTTTTAATTGCAACTGCAAATTGGAACTTTGATCTGAAGTTTCCTAATCCAGTATTTTTTAATTCCGTGTAGCATGAGAATCCCAGGAGTTTAGTCCAGCAGGTTGGTGTTTGCCATTTCTTTTCTTCCTGTCACACTGACTTCACAAATTCTAGGAAGGTTTAGCTTCAGTCTTGAGTCCTGAACCTGTCAGCAGAGAAGATTTATGAAAGGAAGAGTATATCCTACTGCGAGGATTTTATTGGTAGCTGTAGCATAGAAAGAAATCTGAAAGTTATAAAGGTTTGTGTGTTGTGGTCTCTTTTTGGCTTGAAATGTAATAGTTATCATTAATGATAAAATAGCCATAAACAAGCGTATGCCTTAAGTTTAAGCGCCGTTAAGTTTTTACAAGCCAGGCAGCTATTTATTCCTGCTCCAGGGAAACTCTATTTCACGAAAGGCGTTCACGGAAAGGTCAATGCACTTGAGTCTTAGCCATGACATAAAACCCTGCTTTGTTTGTTGATGCCAATGTGTTTGTGGTGTGTGCTGGGGGCTTTAAGGCACAGGTAAGAGTTTCTGAGGAGAGAGACTAAACCCGCCATTTTGAATTTACATTTCTGTGGTATTCAGTTGAAATCTGAACTTCTGTTTTCTTTATGCATTATAGTCTTTTAGCCTGTGAATATTCCTGCCTCGATAAGGAAAGAGGGGAAGCAGAGGAAATGACGGTTTTTGCTGACACTTAAATTTAAAATGTGAGCTCTTGATGAAATGGTGCAGCAAGCACCTTTGCAGAGGAGCTGAAAAATCAAAATGCCTTGATAAAATGTGCATGGAGATCCTGTGCTGGAACAAGACCCGATTGCTTCTTTGTGACTGGAGATGGCACTGGAAGTGTTTTCAGCTCAGAAGCAGAACAGAAAGAGCATCAGAGAGAAAGCATCAATTTCACCATCTGAGAAAAATGTAAATGTCTAAACTTTGTGCTTCAATATTCTTTTTGGGTCAGGTTGCCCAGGGGCTAGTCGCTGAACGACGACAGTACTTTCTTTGACTCTGGGACTGTCGCTTACACTTTGTTGATACATCAAAAATGTGTGATCGGAATGACTACTGTGGTAGCCTTACAGTTCAGAATAAATGTCAACATCAAGGGCTATCTGTGTGCATCAGTGCAACCTAGGACTCGGTTCAGACCTTGATGTAGTAGAAGGCGCTAATAATTAAAGACAGTAAGTGATCAGAAGTTACCCAACAGTAATGCTGCTGCTTTCTGATTAGTGAAACCTTTATCAAAAGTGACTGTATGAGAGAGATAAAGGAATTGCATTCTCAAAAGGCATTGAAATAGCTATGAAATATGTTAAGCAAATTCGGTCTTTACTGGTCAGGGGAGGATTGGTTGGTACCTGTGACTGTCTGGCAGTCTGTGATGGTTTGGCATGCCCTGTAGCAAGGGACTGGGCTGGAACCCAAAGTTCTCTTAAAGGAAAACAAAGCTTTTGTAAACTCCTGTAAAGGCTCCTGCTATTCCAGGTTTTATTGCTTCTTTTATTACTCTTTCTTTTAGACTTCTCTAGTTCATTCCTATAACTTGTCAGGAATACAATGTAGTTCATGTCTGTCTTAAAGCTAGCTGGTAAGAGCTATCTAGAAAAGCCGTCAGTGTCAAATGTGTATCATTAGTGTTATGTCAGCCCGTTTCCAAGCCTGTCAATACAATTTCTGCGTGTTTGCTGACAACACCTACGCTTTAAGACAACAGCATAATGACTAGGTACTGTGTGGTAATGACTCAAAGTCCCCGAGGGAAAAGTTCTTCAGTTTTATTAAACAGTGATGTTCACAGCTGGGATAGGGGGGTTTCTTGTCTTTTTTTTTTTTTTTTTTTTAATGATGGCAAGTGTAATATAAATTTTGATGAAACTATTTTAAAAGCAGGTCTGTATTGTAAGAGCACTTAAGAAAATGTATGCTCTGCCAGGGTGTCTTAAGGAATTAGACGTTCAAATGCAGATGTGTCATAACAGTATTTTAGGTCTTCTCATATATTTTTGTTTGAAGCATATATGTATATTTCTTAGAAGGAAATAATATAAACTAAAAATGAAAACATAACAAAATGACAAGACCTTATTGCCTGCATTTCATTTCATAGATCACCTAAAATACAATAATCTAAACAAAAATGCTCTATTAATTCATGACGAAACTTTAAATAAATAAATAAATAAAGAAGCTCACAATTAGACTGAGATTTCACTTCCTGGATTGAAAAATTGAATTGCAGGCTCATAGCTCCCTTGAGTGTTTGGAAAGAGAATAGCAGCTCTTAATAACAGAGCACTTTCCTGTGAGAGGTGGACATTCATGTCATTACCATTTTTCTGGCAAATTTTCAACCACCAGCAGCAAAAGTTTTCATTGATTGCCTCCTACTGTAAGGCAGTAATGATAGTGCTGTCTCTTTCTTTCATGAACTGCAGGAATTGGAGAAAATGAGGGAAGCTAGACATATTCGATGCGGATAAAACACAGTTCAGGCTGAGCTATTTCCTATGTCACTACGTAAGGTCTAGCAGGCTATTTTTTACACATCTGCACTAAATATAGAAAATAGGTTTTCCAGTGTGATGGTGGGGAATCCAAAGTAAAAAATCAATCAAGATGCCGTAAAGTCATCCGCCCTCCAGAAAATGAGAAGGTGCCAGGTGCACCTTTTCTCTGAAAATCAGACCCTTCTTACCACAACTCGGGTAGAGGAGCCACTGTTGTTGATCAAGAAGAATTAGACATTGTGCAATTATCCCAAACCGATACTGTTACCATTTGGTCAAGGGTTACCATTTTGTTATTTGTTGCAATCCAGTGACGATGAGAGGGACGAAAAGCTATTTGTGAGAAATAGTGGCACATACTTCACTTGAGTGTGTTCGCCCTATAAGGATGGCATAGACATAGGAAATAAATGGAGATGTTTGTGGTCATTAGCATCAGAATTGCACTGAGCTGTCAGAAAGTGATCCCTGATGTCTGGCTCTGTCTACTTATAATTGACAGGAAGATTCATGTTCATTTTGATGATGCAGAATCAAGTGCAGCTGGAGGAAAGGAAATGGGGAAACTTGAGCTAAAGTAGTAATGGAACGCAGGAATTCGTGCATATACAAATCTTTGTCATACATCAACAGTTATTTTTTTCATGAATTTTCATGACTTGGGATTGTGAAGCTTTAGTACTTTATTTTTAATAAGGAAGCAGCACAGTGATCTAAAGCCTTCTCTTAATGTAGGAAATGCGTTGTGATACTGATAGCCTTTTGACTAAGATAACGAATTTAAGCTTATTTGTCTTTACCTTCGAGAATCCTTTCATCTCATCAAGCATGCTGAACAATTTCTGCAGATGAGTCTCTTATGATTTATTTTCATTTTATTTTTTGTGAAATTTAAATATACTTAGTTGTCAGTACCTTGTTCTCCAAATCACTGCCATAATATTTACCCTGCATCTGAGCTCAGCATTTTTGGTGTAAATATATGTGAAAGCTAATTGAAGTATAACAGGAGTTTAGAGCACTTGTATGTCATTACATTATTAATTGAGGATTTTATGGGTTTGAGATTTACAACTAGTGTGTCAGTTTTAGCACAGAACAGTGATACATCCATTACTTGTCTTCTCTACCTTCTCTTGTATCACAATCTCTGCATATATGTAATACACAAACACGTTCTAGAAGATTACTTGAATCTCTTATTTGTATGTCTTCAGCAGTGCTAGGTTAGCTCCTAGCCCTATCCGGTTCCTGCTGGGGGGAATATTTCCAATTAATCTTCCATATTAAAGTTGGAAAAGGCTACATAATTTATGCATGGGGACACAGTTTGAACCTATAGAATCATAGAATCATTTTGTTTGGAAGAGACCTCCAAGATCATCGAGTCCAACCGTTAACCTGTCACTGCCAAGTCCACCACTAAACCATGTCCCTAAGTGCCACATCTACGCGTCTTTTAAATACCTCCAGGGATGGTGACTCAACCACTTCCCTGGGCAGCCTGTTCCAGTGCCTGACAACCCTTTCAGTGAAGAAATTTTTCCTAATACCCAACCTAAACCTCCCCTGGCGCAACTTGAGGCCATTTCTTCTTGTCCTGTCACTTCTTACTTGGGAGAAGAGACAGACCCCCACCTCTCTACAACCTCCTTTCAGGTAGTTGTAGAGAGCGATAAGGTCTCCCCTCAGCCTCCTTTTCTCCAGGCTAAACAACCCCCGTTCCCTCATCCGCTCCTCATAGGGCTTGTGTTTTAGACCCTTCACCAGCTGCGTTGCCCTTCTCTGGACACGCTCCAGCACCTCAATGTCTGTCTTGTAGTGAGGGGCCCAAAACTGAACATTGTTAATCCTGTTTCTTTTATTGTCTGTATAATTGTTAGACACTTACATAGATGCTACTTCAGGATCAGGTAATACAAGAAATAATGCCTTGACATTATGGATTTGTGGATCGATGTTTCTTTTACATTTACAAGCATGGGCTTTATGATCCTGCAGGTGACTGTTGAGCTGAGACGTATGGAAAGTTTCTTATATACGGACATTGTATAGTGTAACTGTTTCCTTTTGCTTCTGTATAAACAGAGTGAGTCACCTCCAGCTAGTCCTGATGGTTGTTCTAGCTGAACTGTTTAAATAAAAGAAATGGCTGAAAATACAGCTCTCTGTGTGTATGCATGTATATTTTTCACAAATTCATAATCCAACTGATATTTCTTTTAGGATCTTGTTTTAATCTTGATACGTATGTAAGTACGTACACGCACACACACACTATCTACCTCGATAGGTTTTAAGTGAAGATTTTTACCTGTCACCTACTGTCAGCAAGCATAAACAAAGCCTGAAGCTTTGCAGCTTTTAGCATGGGCTCTTTTTGTAAGATCATTTCTCTGATGCTTGTAAACTCGGGATTAGTTGTCAAAGCAAAATATAGAGAGGTCATTGGAAATACAGAAGTATGGAACATGATGAATCGTGGCTGTACAGAGCTGAATTGGAGTGGTATAAAAATGAAACATTATGTCATCTTCATTTTTTTATGCTGCCTTGTAAACACCCTAAATTTGACTCAGATGTAAATAAATTGTATTAAACATTTATTAATGTAATTTGTGCTGCAATACAATAGTCAGTTTCCTTGTCTTACATTTCAGCTCTGTACTCATACAGAGGAAAATTATATCCAGTTATTCTCAAGCAATTAAGCCATACTTTAAAAATGAAGGAGTATTTAATCACACACATAAGGAGGAGTGACAGAATCAGGATCTGGAGAATTTGCAGAAACCCCTGCACTCTCTTACAGAAGCTTTCCGTGCATGTTAATTTCTATGAGAGATGGTTTAAGTTTTAGTAACGCTGGTATTTAGAACAATGAAGCATCAAAAACTTGCCTTCTTGCTAAAGTAAAAAAAAAAAAAGCCAACAAACCATAAGAAAGCAAGAGAAAGGAAGCGTCTAGCCTTTTTTTGCACTTACAGAAGCTCAAAAGTGAGTTTCTAAAACTTAGAAGTACAGGCTCTGAAGGGAAATTGCAGGCACAGGTTTGACCTTGGTCTGAACTGGGCATCAGTGAACTAGTAGTAGAGCTTTAGTAGAAGCATTGTCCCATTCTCTGGTAGATACCGTGCTAGGCAGATTTTTCCATTCTTGAATTGCGACAAAAATGAAAATCTTGCCAGTTCTCACAAATCCAATTGAAATATTTTCTTTTTGACAAATTTAGGGTCTGTCTTTGCTCTCGACCATTTAAAATTTACGTTCAAAATGCCTGATACAGGAAGCAAACTTTCTTTCTGTCTGATCCATCTTCTGGCTTCACCGGGTCTATCTTATTAATGTCTTGTGGAATTCATTCTCATTTTCCTTACTAGCAGGTTAATACAGGTGGTCGACTGAGCTTTTTAATCTAATATTTGTATCTACTTGATTTCTGTGTTTTCAGTCTAAAATTCAGGGTTGTTCTCAGTATGAGCATGGGAATCTGGTGAGGAAAATCACGAGAGAGGCAATTAACTTAAAGCAGACCAGTTTAACAGGTCTGGAATATATTCGAGTTAAGTATTGTTTCTGCTTACCATCACTTTGTAAGGACCTGTTCCCTCTGGAAGTATCATATTCTGTAAAACACATGTATTCCACTGATACTGCTGCTGTTGAAATTCATTCCATCATTCTAACAATTGTGCTACGTTTATTTGTACGCAACAGGTGAAGCTTAGTAATTTTCCAGCTCCATAAAGTTTGAGCATACTTTCAGAAGATTCTGGTATGAAGCTCCAGAGTGATCTTTCCCCAATCCACTCTAACCTAGGGTCCAGAGGAGCAGCTTTATAAGAAAGGAATTGATTTCATTTTCACTTTACTACGGTTTCTTACGTTCTCTGGTTCATATCACATCTATTACAATTTCTGTAATGATCACCTTAAAAATAACACACCTAAAAATAAATAAAGTCATGCTGCTGAGCTGCGTTAATGGCTTGCTAGTTAATTAAGTGTACGCCAGTTCTTCTATTTGTCGTTGTTCTAGTGGCTCTCGAACGCACTAGGAGTTATACCTCGGGCACTAGTGCTGCAGCCTAAGCTCGATGAGCTGATGGCAGAATTTGACTGGACTTCTCTCTATAAAACCAGGAGAAATTTTAAATAATTGTATTTGCGTGAGAAAGTCTCCCCTGAGCGGCGGCGACAGACCTAGCGCGGTCGGGAAGGCCGGCTGACCCCGGTGCCTGGCTGGGCGGGCAGGTAGAGGGGAGCACAGCGGCCCTGGGGTCCCTCCGCCACCGGTGCTGTGTCCCCGCCTGGCACGGTCTGTCACGTGCCATGGCCGTGCAGTCGGCCTCGGGCCTCGGGGAGAGGTGATGGGCGAGCAGTGCTGCCTGGCACCAGCTCTTCCCCAGCCTGCGGTTTCTGACACCGAAACTCTCACCCTGCCTTGAAAAAGGAAGCTGTCAGCTCGTGCTCTGCTGTGAACTGCAGGTATGAGCTGAGCTCCAGAGCCGTTCCTTGCTGATGGGTCCCTTTCAGAGATGTTCAAATAACTCTTCAGGGTGCTTTGTTTAAACCACGGTTATATTTTAGCCTAGTGAATATTAGTTCTCTGTGTGGTTATCTCCAGTGATGTGCAGCCAGGTCTATTGGAAATAGTTCTGTGATTACCTTTTAAATGAGTCCCAGTGCAATGATGGATAGTGCAGTGAGGAGTTCTTCGTTTACAATCCTGCTGCGGAACCGAAGGAAAGGTTGGAGCGATTCCCTGCGTAATGTGGAGATTGTTCTCTCTGTTAAACCGTCTCCGACTGAAGAGACATTCATCTAAATGCTGGCAAAAACATTTTTATTCTTGTGGGACGGATCAGCCTGTGTTAAATGGTGGATATTGTCTTGACACCTTGCAGGATGTTCAATCCACATAGTGTTGTTTCCAGCTATGCTGTTTCATGCTACCTTTCCATTACATGGCAGTGTTTTTTCTGAATTACTGACTTTTTGGTTTATGAGGGCGAGTTTATTTCTTAATTCTGTAGGGGCTAGAAGGACACTAAGTGGGCAAGTCCTTTAATTTAAAACATACAAGTGCATTGCTGCTCTTGTTCTCTGATGAATCAAACATTGGGTATATTAATACTAGTAATGGAACATAATGGCTACTCATCAAAAGTAAAGATAATTATTTCAGGAACACAAAAGTAACCTTGCCAGATAATTGCTTGTTGAAATCTGATGCTGTGCAACAAATGGGGGATTATTAACAGCAGACTGCCATGTTCATCTGTTATATCATTAAATCCTGTATGTTACAATGATAGGGCTATCATTGCATTAAAAGCATACCACTTTTCTTGGAGATGCATGTCAACTCTTGATTAAGGATTTTGATTGCATGAGGTCTGTTCTAGTCTTAATAAACTGCTGGGGAGCTCTGCGTAACTTTAGTGAGAGATGGGTTATGTAGGTGTATATTACTTGCTGAATGAAAAACAACCCTCATTCCATTTCCATTTTGCTGATTTTTTTTTTTTAAATGTTTTCTTAAAAACACAACCCAGTGTTTGTGTTTTTAAATGCATGTGCACCCAGCAGACACCATGAAATTTGCAAAGGTTTTAATCTAGTGGAAAAAAAATGTACCTTAAAACATGATCTGATGAAAAGAAGCTGGATGGTAGCAAAATTTAGGCTAGAGAGACATTTTTCAGATGACGTGAGTAACGAAACACAAAATAACTTTAAAGAGATATGTTAGATTTCAGTCATTTGAAGTCTTTAAATCAGGACTGGGCCTTTAGTTCAAATACATGTGTAACTTATACCAAGCAGCGGTCATTTATGCTCCGAATTTTCCCTATGAGCTACATAAGACACCTGCTTGCTTAGCTTGGGGCAAATGGTTCGGCTAAGTGGAGAGCCTTGAATTTGAACAGTGCGCTGCTTTCACTGTTTCTGTGGGTTTAGCTCTTCGGTTCTCAATCCCAGGTTCAAGAGCGAGCTAGCTGCTGCGTTTCCCTGACCGGCAGTTCACTGGCTGCTACAGCCTGCACCGGCTTCTCTTTAGAAAAGGATGTTGTGGACGGGTCCTTTGCCTTGTGGGTCACGGTGACAGGATGCCCCTGAGCAGTGGCCCTGCCGTGTGCTGGTTGTCCTCACTTCTCGCCATCTCCAGTGCGCTTTGAGACTCTGCAAGTCATCCACACGGGCCTGAGATGGTTTCCCAGTTACCTAAGCGCATCCTTTCCCAGAGCAAATCTTGTGACTGGGGTAATTTGCTTCAAAACATGCTTTCTGAAGTCTGCAATTTTACCTTGAAAGATGGTTGCAAACATTGTTTGGGAGACTCTTTCACAGTGAAGTCTTCCTCTTTACTTGTAAAAAATTTCACATGACTTCCCTTTGTGACTGAAAAATTAAATTACGTTTTTCCTTATCGTGGTTGATGGTAAAAGTATAGTATTGCTATAGTCAGTTTAATAGTTTCCATCAAGAGTGGTCCACCTATGCTACTCAAGTCTATAGTGGCAAGCATAAAAAGCACTAAAAACATGTTAAGTTTTCTACAATAAGTTTTCTACAAAAAAATGAATTTGTATCAAAAAAAAGCATTATTTACCTAATCATTCGTGACTGAAAAAAGCCACGTGAAAAATTGCCTTATTTCAAAACGCAGTCATCAAGGCTTCAAAGTATATATAATCTCATTTCTCCACTCTTGTTTTATCTGCTTTCTCTCCCTGAACTGGAAAACTGCTGTCATAACTGTATCTATTTCCTGTAGGAGCTATTAGTCAGTAGCATTATGTCCCCTTAAACGCGATCCCTTTTCTGTATGTTACTGATACGCTATTATCATGTAATATTGCTCATCTATCAGAGGTTGCCATGTTTTCTGCGCTGATTGTAGAATAGAGCAGAGCTGAAGCATCCTCTAAAAAAAAGTTAAGAGATTACAAAATATTCCAATAACTCTCTCTAGATTATGTTACTCGTGTGTTACAGGGCATAACTTTCTCGTGGTGTATTTCAAGGTTGTAACGTGAAAAGCTTTTCTGCTTTTCATTCCTAAGCAAAAGCACTTTAACCATCAGTTTTGAGCGTAACCATCTCAATTCCTTGTTATTTAAACGGCAGATTCAATAAGAACTCCATCTGGCTTCTATAGGAACCTTGCACAAGTCCTTGGAAATTGATTATTTTTTTTTTTTTTCCAGGACACAAGGAACTGTGGCCGGGATTAGAACCTCTTCTTCCCGCAGCATACTTGCCAGATGGCGAGTTTATTGAATCTGGTTTTAACTTACTAGGGCTTAAAGGAATGAACACAGCTCAGAGAAGTGGGCGCTACGTTTCTACTTCAAAGGTCTCCTTCAAAATCAGCCTCCAAAGATTTATATGCAGAGCGTGGTTGTGACCTGGGCAGTCTGTTGCATACCTCTCATCTCTTTCAGTGCTTGAAATGGAGTTAGAGAGTGACACAATCCACTTTACAAAATCCCAGTAATTTCAAGATCAGCAGCACTGGGTGAATCTTGTTACATGGCTAAATCAAATTTATATATAAATTTTTTTTTCTAACCATCTAAGTTTCTACAGTGTTGTAAAGTCTCTTCACTTGAAATACTTGTTTTCTAAGTAAAACGTGAAAGTATGTCAGATCCACTGGTGTCACTTAAAACTATCCTTAAGTGTTGTCCATATGCTCTGTACTAAAAGCTAACACTTTTGATGGACAGAACTTAGTTTCATCAGCTTTTAGGTTTGAATCGGGGAGAAAAAGATCTTGCTTCTACTTAAATTTCTTACAGCGACTTTTCCTAATTTCTTAAAGTGGCTTTTATATTTGTGAAAAACATTCCTGGTTAATTAGTGATGGAAATTCTAAATTATTTTATGAAGGAATCCTTCTCTCTCTTCAAAATACAAAGCATTGTTTTGCATTTCTGTTATCTACAGAGAAATCAAATTTTTATATTACAGGATTTTTTCCCCTTTTTTCTAGAATGGAGAAGACTGCTCCTGTGAACTCATGCCAAAGAATTTCAGAGTCTGAAGCATAAATACTAACTTTTTCTTTCAAATGCAGAGCAGTCAGCGTGCTGACCTCTGCTGAGCTGTAGTTGCATGCAAAGTTTCAGACATTTAAGTGGCAACGTCTGTAATAATTATTCATGTTCTCTGTTAAACACGACTGTGTACGTACTAGCATGCAGTGTGGGCCTAGATTTGTAGAGCAAAGCGTATAAAGATTAACTACACTTGTTTAAGACAAGAAAATAAATAATCACAACTCAAAATACCCCAGTTTTTCCCTTTTCTTTTCCAATTTCATGCTTTACACATCCATACAGTTTATATATACTCTACTTTCTATATGCTGCTTTTACCAGAGGTGATTCCATCTCTCTGCTCTGGTGCCGGTTCTTGCGCTGCGTGACGTGTTTGTGATGCTGAGCACACAGCATCGCTCACATTAGAACTGTTCACCCCAGTCTTAGAAATGAGGAAAGAAGTAAATATTCATCTGTCCTGTTGCTAATGTTGTATAAGCCTCATTTGTATGCATCAGCGGGTTAAAAGTAATTTTTTAGTCTTGAGCAGTGAATTTTCAGTGTTGAATTTCTCGTGAGGAAGTTTTCATAATTCTAGAATCAAGATTTTATAGAAAATCCCTCAAGGAAATCTATTTGCTTGCACTGGGACTGGGCGTGCTATTTGGTTATCACCTTATCCCTCTTGCTAATGAACCAGCTTGTTAGGACTTCTAGCAGCGCGTATTCACAACGTTTTCCTGCACTTTTCCTGCAAAAAAGACAGACAGAGGGACTGGGAAAATACTTGAAATGTATTATGAATGTTCAGGAATCTAACTTACAAAACAGATGGTGATAGCACCAGCAGCAGAATAGTTTTCTTCCAGACAGGGAACATCAGGAGTTAATGCTTTTCTAAAACTCTCTAAAAAGATTATTGTTGGCTTCCCTTTGAATTAATTAATTTTGGAGCGAATTCACCTACCATATTACTTTACCACTTTATTCATATATTGCAAAGTATATGTAGAAAAAGTAATGGGCCTCTGTAAATCTTATGGATGTAATTGCATCCAGGGATACTGATGATGTCATGAATCATTGCAAGGTACAGTGGTTTCTGTGGTATTTCCAAATGAAATTAGAGGTCTCTTGTTTACAGTTTGTTTGCGGCCCTCTCCATTCAGTAGAACAGTGTATGGATCCAATAATAATAAAAAATAAATACGTGCTATAGCCCGATGCAATTTTGAAAATGTTTTGGCATTATATCCCTAATTTTAGTGCTGTATTACCATCGTTTCCAGTTGTATCTGGCTTGATTTAAGCTAAGATAGTCTCGTATTAGTAACATATGGAAATTGTTATTATATTCATTTGTTTAGCAGATGTGTGAGCCTTTTATATGCCTTACTCCTTATCAAATCAGATTAAATGATGCAAAATTCTGCAATATGCAAGTGTTCTTTTGTACAGGAGCCAAGTACTAACTGTCAGCGCAGGTGAAGTACAAGAGCGACAGTTCCAGTATTTCAGTGCGCGAATGCAGCAAGCGTCACTTTGTGCCTTCCTTGCCTCTCAAGCATTCCTCTGTGATCATATTCGCAAGCAGTGGAATTGGAAGGGAAGCATTAGAAAGGGGTAGAGAGGCCATTGCAAAGTGATCTGGTAAGATGAGATCAGCTGAAGAAACAGGCATCAAGGAGCAGTTGAGCCCTACCAAATGTAAATGTCTGCAGTGTCAGAGGGGGGAAAAATGGGAGAGCAATGGGTCAGTTATAGCCATTGTATTAAAAATAAACGTACGTTTCCCTCCCCGCCTCAGGCAAGTTCTCAGCTTTCCCATCTGTCATGTTTAAAATACTTATAAAACTTCCATATAAATTTTATTTAAACAACTCCCTTTTTCTGTACCAAAAGTATCATGCTGGCCTGTTTAGAAAGGGAGGGAGCCACAAAAGGACTCCTATGTGAGAGAGATTTTCTGTAATCCAAGGAAAAGTGTGTGAGCCATTGATACATTTCTGTGTTTTCTCTCAACAGAGAGCGTGTTTAGGCTTTTAAAGTGTGTGATTTCATCAAAGGTTTTTTCCTTCTTTGAATATCATCTGTGAGATAATGGAATTACAGCTGAGAGCTCCAGATACGAACTTAAGTAAAATCTGGCAAGCAGAGCTTCATTAAGCATTCTGCTTAAACTGGGCCGTGTTTACAGCAAAGCAGTTTTGTTTTCAAAAAGCATATGATTTTGTAACTTGAACATAAACTATAGGCCAAATTTTGGTGGCAGTGTCCCTGGCTTGAGTGCAGTAAAACTATATTTATTTACCCCAGATGAGGATCTGCCTTTTTCCACATCTTTTCTTAATGCTTCTTTAATACTTAGCGAATGAACACTTTGGTTCTTTGGAAATGCATCTCTTAAGAAAATGGCAGTGCGAAAACCATTTAACTGGGAGCACGTCTCCTCTTGTGTGCCTTCCTTTGCAGCTGCCTTTGGTCTCTACTTCCCCAGGAAAGAGTACTTGGAGAATGTCTACATTGATCAGCCAGCAGGTACGCCGCTCCTGCGCATCCATGCCTTGAGGGATTCACACGGGGAAGTGGCCCACTTTCATCTGTGCCAGAATCTCATCGTTTCACGAGCAAGATCCCATGAAAATCATTGGTTTCAAATCAGAGAAAAAACAGGACTTCTTTACCTCAGCAAAACTCTGGATAGAGAAGACTTTAACATGCTGTGTAAGTATGAGAAGACTAGCTTTTGTTGTTGAAGTATCTGTTGTTAAAGCAAAGTACATTCAGATCATGAGACTTACCCATCAGCATGTGAGCATCGAATTTGGAAAAAACACATCTGCCCTTTTAAAATGAGGAACCAGACCCAACGAAACCCACAGCAAATCCAGGGAACCATATGCCAAAGCAAACACGGACCTGGGACAGATCCAGTTGCTCGCACTGTGGATTCTGATACGGTGGGAAGGTTGCATTACTCGAAATATTTTTTTGTGCATTTCACAGCTAAGTCACAGCTTTTCATTGAGATTTGCAGTTTGTTCATCCACTGCTGCAAATTAAGCCAATTCCACTGTGTTAGTGCCGGGCGCTTAGTGCCCAGACCAATGCAGTTAGATTAGTTCAAACTCTTAAATAAACAGTCCTCGAACTCTGGTAACATGGATTCCCAAAGTACATTTGCATGTAACACCAAACAGCTCTTGGAAGAAAAGGTTAAGTGTACCTCTCTCCCTCTCCTGAGATTTGGCGTTGTTAAAGAAGCTTACTATTGAACTACAGAAATGAATTATCTCAGTTTTTTCCCCCCTTTTTTATGCTCTAGCAGTAAATTGATTTTGGTGATTCTGATCTATGAGGAAATTAGGTATCATTAGGTGGTGGAGGAGGAAATGGGTGAGGAGTTAATGGCACACCGCTGTGATCAGTTGCAGAAATTCTGCTGTTGGAGGGAGTCTGTAGTAACTGTCTTGAGTTTGTAAGAGCCATATATCAACACTACCCTTTGACTTAGGTGCCTTGATGTTTAAATGTTCAACTTCAGACACTTACTGCTTCATTTTTTAAGTGCTGAGTGCTTGATATGTCACCCGTTTTGGCTGCGGTTTTGGTACTCGGTGTTCATAAATACCAGATAGGTATTTGTAACTGAACAAAGGAAGAACAGCTATCTGGGACTTGAGTCTTGTTTTGTTCATATGGATCAAAGTGACCTAGATCATCTTTTCAAGTGAATTAGATCTGTTACAGAGATACTATCATTCTGTCTGTAGTCAAAGCAAGATAATCAAAATAATTAAGGCTTGAAGCTGTATTAGAAGCCACAGGTTGATTTTAACTTTTGTGTTATCTTTTGACCTGCTCTTTATATTTCAAAATGATGAAGCAACTTGTCCTCTAAGCATAAACAATTTGGGCATATGCTCAACCGATAGAAACTATGAGAACACTGTGACTTGAATGACAGCCGTTGTTGTGGATCTGTCCTGAATATTTATTGCCATTTTGCGCACTTTTTTTCCCTGCTGCCACCCCACTCTGCTCTAGTCCCTCCAAAAAACAGTCCTATCAAAAAGCTGATTGCTGATAGGGACCTGTTTTATGTCGGTGTCTCACAGACAGAATGCTGATATCATTCTGTGAGGTTCTACAATGTGAAATTGGTGGTAACGCCTATAGTTTTTTGGCTTACCGGGGTTATTAAGATGACGATTTAGAGTCTTCCAACCAGCAGATGATGTATTCAAGAATTGTTTTATTACATAATAGGACTATATGGTTGTTTGTGGAATAATGGATTAGAGCACAAAGTGGGTAACATAAATGTTGGCTTGTCTTCTATAAAATATTTCTTCTGGTGTTTTTTTCCTGAAGCTGTAGGAAACTGGATGTCATTATCAAAGGTGATGCTGTATGTCTTCCTTTCATCTCACCCTTTCCAAGAGAAGGAATGTGACTCTGCTACGCGCACCACGGTTTTCCTCTCCTTGATCAATGCTACTGCACCAGCTTGCAGTTCCCTGACAGCAAGGCAGCTTTGCTTCACAGAAATGGATCTCTCCTTTCACATCAAAGAGAATAAACCACCTGGCATATTTCATCAGCTCCAGTTACCCTCAGTTCATCATCTGTGTCAGAATCTCAGCATTTCCTACAAACTGCTGGCAGGTAAAACTGGAACTGAGCCACTCACGTACAAGTAATAGATGTAAACAGCAGTGCTGTTAAGATCTCTTTTGTAGTAGATCGTCTAGATTGATTCTATATAGGAAATTCTGTTGCAAACGTGAACTGAGCCTGAAGATTTTGCCTTTGAGACATACAGAGAGGATGGGAAGGAGGACTATCTCCTTCCCTAAGGAAAAAAATTGGTTTTAGAAGTTTGCACCTGCTAAGAGCAGATTGGGAATATCCTGAGCTTTACATTGTGCTGCTTCTAGACTGTAGGATCTTCCCCTCTGTTCCACGTTTTCTTCCTACCCTAATATAGCCCCACAACTTCCTTCTGTTTCACTTCTGAGTCTTCCTTTTATCGTGCAGTCATGATGTCCAAATAGACTTACTGGATTGCAAAAGAGTATTAAAGAAGAAAACTATCAGCCCTATAACGGGAGGTGATTGTTCCTATTTATACTGTGGCTATGTTTTTCAGCTGAAGGTATGCCCTTTCGATACAATGAGAACACCACCGGCGTGAGTGTGACGCAGCGCCTAGATCGAGAAGAGAGAGAGAGATACGAGCTGATTGCCAAATGTACTGTGAGAGAGGGCTTCAGGGAAATGCAGGTTGAGGTGCCCTTCCTGGTGAACGTGTTAGATGAAGATGACTCTCCTCCCTTCCTTCCCAATGGCACTGATACTGCAGATGCTGTCGTGGAGTTCAACAGGAAAGAGGTAACGTTCTCCTTTATCCAGTCCCTGCAGTAGGAGCGCAGCGGTGGGAGGCATGGTGACGGGGAAACGCCATGCTCTGGGTAATGGACTTCAGCATCACGCACACAACCGCACCATGCTCTTCAGAGCTGTGATTGTAAAACACTGCGTCTGTAGAATTCCTCTCCCTGAGTTATATTTTATTCAGACCCCAAAGAAGAGTTTGGGTCAGGATTTAAACAGCGTAAAGAAGCGTTAGCCGTTCCTGAGGCCAAGATGGACCACTGCTAGGACTGTGGTCAGGATTGCTCTATCTCCTCATTCTGAGCTCTGCTCTGTATTTGTTACAGGGTTGCTTCCCCCAGGTGACTAAAATTGAGAGTTGTAACAACAGGTATATGTGTGTATCCTTCTCATATATGCAAATCTATGTAAGATAGCAGAACTACATTCAGAACATTTATTAGAATGTTGTACCAGTAACAGAAAGTTAGGAGGAGCGGTTGTCTTCTGCAGACAAACGCTGCACGGACAAAGGTGTTAAAGTTTCCAGTGTCAGGCTGTTACGGGAGAGCTCCAGGATCTTGCTTTAATGGTGCCCTCCCCCTTTTCCCTTACTGCGCCAAGGTGATCTTTCAAGAGGTCTAAACCCCGGGTGTCTTTGTGTGTGCCCCCTGCACACGTACACCCCTTGCTTCAGTAGAGAAGTATTCAGGTGGGCTCTTTGGCTCTTCCCTCTGGAGCAACACCCCTTTGTAAGTCAGTGATATAGAGAAGGCGCTTCTTTTGGGGCCTAAATGATGCATTTTTTCATGACAGGACTTCTGTTTCACAACAGTGGCTTTTTTTTGCAGTCAAATTTCCCTTCAAGGTATATTTTGCTCATGTTTGTGTCTGGAAGGGAAAAGAATGATTTTGGGAGTTTGCTGCCACCTCCCGGCTAGAAGTGTTGACAAGACACCTATGAACACATCACATTTGCCTGGTCATAAAGTAATTCCTTTTTCCTTTTGAAATTTTTGAGATTTGGGAGTTTGATTTAGCTCTGGATGATAGAAAGTGAAGGTCTCATAAAACTGTTTTATAAAGTAAAATATTCTCTTTGAAATTACATGCCTGCAAAGTGTTCAGAACATAGTGAATTTCACTGTCATTTTGCTGTGGAAAAAAAGCATTATATTTGGAAACTTTCAATCTTTTCTAGTAACTAAACAAACTTGAAACAATAGAATTGCTAATAAAAATTCTAAAGGCCTTGTGGCTTCAGTGTCCAGGTAGAGAGCAGCAATCTAGTAGACTAAGCAGAAGACAGCCAACTCAGGCCACTTCTGTCATTTCAGGTAACGAGTTTGACCTGTCTGAATGTTTTTCCTTGTCTTTTAAGTGCAAAAATTACCTGCTTTTTCAGTAGTATTGTAGAATAACATTGATTTTTTAAAAAGGGGGGGGAGGGAAGAAAAAATCAAGAAAAAAATCAAAATGTGCAGTCATTTCCTACCTCAAAAGTTTAGCACGGTATTTAGACATAGACTCAAATGATTATATGACAAGTTCTTTTTCAGTGCCATCTTCTTTTGAGCTTCTAACTCAGATCCAAATAGGTGTGAAATAGCGGTAACCTGAAGCTTAAAATGAACCTGAATGAAAGTGGGCTTGAGTGAAAGTGGGCTTGAGTGAAAGTGGGCTTGAGTGAAAGTTGAAAGGTTTTATTTGACCAAAATTTCAGTCTCCCAAACATATATCAGGGGAAGAAAGCTTCAAGGTCATTCCGCAGTGTCATTTCTGATTTCCTTCTAGGGAACAGTCCTCGCAACGCTAACTGTATACGATGCGGACACCACACCTATTTATCCCCTTGAAAGCAGCAGAAAGAAATACACAGGAACCATCATTACTGATGATCCCTGGATAAGTGAAACATTTCGGGTAGAGCACATCTTCAATGAAATCCACTTCAGCCCAAACGGCAGCCAAGTGAGGGGAACTCAACATGAGTACAGTAAGGTCTCTTTCTTCAAATAAAGCAGAAGTTGCTTGTTAGTAATTGACTGATAAGCTCTTGAACTTTTCCAAGCATTTTGTAAATATTGAGCCAAAGAAAGCTGAGAAATTTCAAGTTAAGCAAATGCTGAGTTTTAAACATACACTGAAAAAATGGAGTTTGTGCGTCTCTGGGGTAGGGGTTGTATGGGATGATGTGTATACTGACGAGCAAGAGGTTCTGATTGTAGGGTTCTCAGCATGGTAGGCAGAAGGGAAGAAGACCTTTCCAAACATCTTGAATGGCAGAGAGCATAACTCCATAGGAGCATATTTTCATATTTAACTCACCTTCTGTTTCCTGTTAGGAATAACTTTGATACGTATAATTTTGATATGTATAATTTTGTTGGGATTGCAGTATCAAAATATACATTTGTAGATAATGTGGGTCGTTAACAGACTAATCTTTTCCTTTGCAGAACTGGTACTGAATAAAAGTATTTCAGTCACAGAGCATCGTTCCTTCCAGTTGGATGTTTTGGTGAATGACACAGAATTTCACGGCCCAGAAAGATCGGTGATGCTTCATTTCAATGTCTCCATTCTCCCTGTCAGCATTCAGTTTTCAAACATGACTTACCAGTTCACAGTGAACAGAAATGCTGAACGTTTTGCACAAGTAAGAACTGTGTTAATTATACTTTCAGTCCCTGTTAGAGACAGAGCTTAGTAGATAGATCACTGGGGCGAGGTGCGGTAAACCGTTGGTTGTAGCTGTTTTAAGTAGAATCAATGAGAAATGTGATATCAATGTGACTGTTGCTGGATGCAGTGGAGAGCAGGTAGACTGGACGCTAGCTCTCCCATCGCATAACAACAGAAGAGGGGCTACACATGGAGGTGTTAATAGAGAGAAATAGAGACAGAAGGACTTGCAACCATAAGTGGCTTAGGCATAAATAACTGGAAAAATACCAAGGGCAAAAAAAGAAATTTGTCCCAGCTCTACATATTCCAGTATGTTAATGGCTTTTCTCTAGATAATGGCTAGTTAGTAACTAATGTGTTTCCTAATTTAACCCTCATTTTAGCTTAATCACCACCGTTGCCATTAATAATGCTTTCCAGAAACACTTTCTAACAGGTTGACATTAATCAGGTGAAAATTACAATGTAATTCCTATGGAACATGTACATTAATAAGGAACTAGTTCAATATAATTAATGTTACGAAAGTGAATATTAAAAACATCAGTGATGAGCCATTTTGGGGGAGCTGCTGGAAAGTATACCTCATAACTAAATAAAGCTACAAAACTGCTGCTGTATTTGTACCAGAGAGGAGGATTGAGACTAAAATATGATCATCCCAATTGCAGACAAAACGAATTCATTGGAAGACTTGTAAGGAAGAATTCAGTTTTATTAATCTTTAAGCCTCTGGCTAATTGTAAAAAAGAAAAGGGAAAGTTAGATATATTGCATGTTCTTATATTTAATCTGATGAAATGCACTATGGCCTGATAGCTCTTCAGAGTACGGAACGGGCCTTACATGACCTATAAAAATGCTACTGCTTAGTCAAGGGACATTTTACCCGTAGTCTGCAGCGAATATCCTAAATAAGAAAAAGATACCAACTGTGCTCACACAGCGGGGTCGCTACAAAAAGCTACTTCTTTATGACATTTTGTGATGCCTTGTGGCTGCAGCTTTTAAATTTGCGGTCCATTAGAAACTTCGGAGCATATTCTGTGCTTTTTGTGCAAATCACGTATTTTTGATGTTAGGTTTGGGTTTTTTGTAGCACAAGATTGTGAAAGCTTTATTCTTGGTGGTGTAAAAAACTCTTGCCTGGAGATAGGGTGAAATCAGTGGGTTTCCCCCTAAAAGAACAGCATAGGTGTGTAAGATACTCATAGTCTAGCTCTTAGCATCCAGAAATGGGCCCTAACTGTATGTATGTCACAACATGACTGTAATTTTAAAAAGTGTGGAAAATTAACTGTTAGGTGTGTATGAATATATATGAATTAATTGATTTTTGTGTGTGTGTATATATGTATACATATACACACAGATTTTACATATAGGTGTATACATACAATAGTATTACGAATGAATTAATTCCAAATTAAATTTGGTTAAACCGTGTGTATCTGTGCATACCCTAGCTTGCCTGAATGCATTTGTTTGACGTCTGGGAGTATGTAGTTTTCTAGTTCCAGAATGCAAAACCAAACCAAACCAAAACCCAGTTAACTTTTAAAGCTGCTGGTTTTGCATGCTGTCAGGACAGTCAAACATCTAAAAGGGAATTTTAGGGTTTCTGGAAACAACGGCACTTCCCACTAACTGTGCAGTTTCACTGGGTGGCAGTAGTAGGAGGGAAAACTGTTTCTGGCAAGAAGGACTCCAAGTCTGGGGGAAGAGACCTCTCTTTGTGCTGCCTAAACACAAATTCACAAAGAGATTTTGTTCTGATTCTTGACCAGCAAAATGCAAAACTCATCCTGGCCCTGGAGATGGTCTCGATCAGTTAGTGTCATGCACTTACTTCTGAGGCTGGGTTTGAATTTGCAGTGTGCTCAGGTTGGAGCACAAGTCAATGGAAGCAGTTCAGTCCCCAGCACTTCACATTATTAAAGTCGTCTGAATAATTAGCTGTGATGTGCCAGAGCAGTGAGGAAAAGTACTGGGCCAAATCAATATGAAGGCTGAACTGTCTCTTGCCCTAAGGAAAACACAAGAGCGTGAAGAAATGATTAACTGCTGGGCTGATGCCATTTGTCTATTTGAGCAGCTAAATGAATTGAATAACAGAAGCATGGCCTGACGGTACAGGCTTGCCCAGTGGCATTTAACTTATCAAAGGACTTAAAGCTCTATTGACATTTACTGAGACAAATGATGAATAACATCAGCTGAGATTTTTAGAGAGGTTATATGTCCAAATGTCCCTGGAATTCAGTGAAGAGGAACGTTATCATTATCCAGACTTTATTAAACTCTGGAGCTCAAAAGATGGATTTTTCCGTTCCTATTTCTGATAATGATATTTCTGTGTTAACTATTGTGTCTTGCAAAATGCACCTTTGTAGGTTCTGCCCCTGTATGTTGATGTTAATCCTGATTACCAGGCTCTTTTTCACGCTCCTCATGAGAAAGAGGAACTGACTGCTTCTACCTGCTTCCCTTGGGGCTGTACTCTGCTGCATCCGAGAGCTGTGTTCACTCCAGAACCTGGGGTGCAGGGCAAAGTTACAAGCTTGGGCTTTACCTAGTGGAATCAGGCCAAAAGAGAAAGCCCATCTTTCTTGTAGAAGCTTCTCGAGGGGGGCATTTTTATCTTCTCAAATTATACAGAGAAAGCAAAACTGGCCCATGTGCTACTCTAAGGATAATCTGCTCTTCAGGGACTCTGAATTTATGAAATCTTCTCCATCCCCTTTGCAGCAAATTTCTCTTGATCAAAAAGGTGCCTGGAAAAAGCAATTGTGACAGAGTAGGCAGAAAGGACAGTTTAATCTCATCTGTATAAAGATTAATGCCATGGAACATCATTATGTTCTCCTACTGCCTCAAAGAAACACCATCTAAGCAGTTGCAAAACACTGCCAGTTGCAACGCAGCACCAAAGCTAAGATGACGTGGTTCTGGAAGGGACCTGTCTAGACCTTGTGTCTAGACAGAGTTTATGAACAGTTGAAGTCTTTTCTTTACTTCTTTTTCTTCCTGCCAGTCCCAGCATGCTGTGGAGAGGAGATGGCGTGGAAGAAATGGTCTAGCTTCTGATTGCTTTAATAGTCTTTGTATGTTATCCTGCCACCAAAAAAACCCAACAAAAAGCCCAGCAAATAGTGCCAAGTGACCAGTCAGTGACGTGAATGAGAATAAGTTAGATGAAGTGGGACTATCCTATGACAAAGTATGCTTCTAGGGGACTGCAAAAGCTTCCTCTCTGACTTTAAATAGTCCAGGTTCATAGGAAGAGGTCATGGTACAAAAAAATGTGTTTTTTTTAATTTTACATTTTTTAATAAGAATGCTAAAACCAAGATGTACAGATATGCTTTTACCAGCAGCGGTGTTACTTGAAAACACATCTTAACTGCAGCATTTGAAAAGAATCCATCACCAAGTTCCCTTCAGTAACACCCCACCCTTCACATTGTGGTTTTCCCTGCAAGGAAAGCCAATGCCTCTGGACCTGATCCGAAGCCCACTCTTGTAAATGGAAAAACCAAAGTGAGCTTTGGATCAGTTCCTATAGGAGCTGGACAGGAGACGGGGCTTTACATTCCTGTGCTGCTAAGATAAATTGTTTCAGACTGAAGAGTGCTCTAGCATAGATATTCTGGCAGGCAGAATTCAAATATGGCAAACCAACATATTTTCATTTTTAGATGAAAATGTTTTAAAAATTGCAAATGGGAAACAATGAGGTTCTTATTCCTTTTAAGGCTTTCAGAGGACTCTGCTGGCCAGAAACTTTTCGACTGTAATACTATGAAAATTATGTATTAGCAATTGCTATTTCTGTCTTAGTTGAAAAGAGTCTCAGCTTTGTTCGCGCTGAGCTCTTTGCTTTCTCAAGCAAAACCAAAGTTTTTCTCACTGATCAGCCTGGGACAGAGCAGGGACTGAACCCAGACTTTCCCAAATCGCAGGGTCTTGTTCTCACTGAACGCTGCTGACCATCAGCAGTAGGCACCAAGTATCACTGAGTCTCTGGGTCAAGGCTTTTGCATTTCCACTGTTAGCCTGAAGACAATGGTAATGTCTTCAGGCATTGTAAAAATTCTTCAGGCAATGTGAAAATTCTCATTTTTACTGAGAATAAATCACATTTGAAGCATTCACGTACTGCATTAGTAGTAAAATATCAAATCTGTAAACCCAAGATAAATGCTGAACTCTGCAAGATGTAATACGCTCAGTTTTCTTTCAGGTATTTTTGGGAAGCACAGAGTATTTTTGATGTATAGTTTTGTTTCTGTTGTCTGTGATTTCTTTGTTGGTTTTTGAGCCTAGATAGGAAAAATCTGCATTGAAAACTGTATGAAATTCCGTGGTGTGAACATCACGTACAAGTTGCTGTCCCCCAACGTAAGCTGCTATGCTGTCAGCATACTTCAAGGCCGAGAAGACAAATATGGAAGCCTTTATGTGAATGATTCCTCTGTGCTGCGCAGACCCGAATGCAAGGAAATACAATACACCATTCAAGCTGCGGACAAGCAGAGCAGGAAGCATACCAAAACCCTCCTCACTATTGTATTGGAAGGAACTCGTAAGTACCCGAGTCAATTAGAACTATTTACTTATTTACAAGTGTTACTGGTATCAGGTGATGTATTAGTAGGGTATAGATATATAGATGTATTAGTAGGTAAGATACAGATTACAAAGTTTGTGTTTTGAGTTCTGATTCAGACCTGCCTGTAGCAGATATTTGTTTCAAGAACTAAGGCTCAGAAAGGTGGTGTATCATATGTAATTCCTAATGTTCATGATGACATTTGATTTAGAAGAATCTTTTTTGTGTGTCTGTGTGACCTTTATTTTGTATTTCACATATTCCTATGGAAGAAAAAAAAAGTGTGCGTGTACATATATATATATATGAAACTACAAATCTCTGGCCTAAGTATATTTGTTCAATCATCTTTCTCCCCACTTCTCTCTCCAATTTTTCTTTTTTTAAAAATAATTTTTGCTTAACATTCATGTAGCAATTGCGCTGACTTCATTTTACTGAAAAGTTCATAAGGGCAGAATGTTAGAAATACTCTACAACAGCCACAGCAGGGGAGGATTATGCTGGTAATGTAATCATTTCTCTCCAAACCATATCACACTTCGTGCAGAACCTTACAATTCTACCTGACAATTGCCTCCGTTCCCTTGTATCATATCACAGCTCCTGTGCCAAGAGCGAATGAGTTGAGGAAGAAGAAACAAAAGCCCGCAGTGGACTTTTCTTTCTGCCAAGAGCCTTGTGCTGTCTGAAATCACAAGTTTTCTAGCTGTTGCTCTTTGGGCTACTACTATGTCAGCCCAATTATTAAGTGTTTCCCTTAATTAAAAGTTTTGTATGAAGCTATAAGTACTTACAGTCCCCATTTTTCTGTTACCAGGATGTTAGTGCATTTCTACAGTTCTAGGCATTGACAGTGTGCTATCAAGCAAAGATAGCCATGCCATCATGTTTATCTTTTATTTCACAGAGGAGAAACATCTGGAGTTTTCTTTAATTGTTATTTAAGTTTACTAAGAGTTGGGTCAGTCAGTGTTCAGTCTTTCACTCCTTTCTTCATCTTTCTTTCGTTCCTATCTACCCCTAAGAACAGAGTTTTCCTTCTGACTTGAGCTGACTTGCTTGTGTATTCATCTCCCTTGTCCTGAACTGACAGTAAACACTCTTCCCAACAGTTTTAAAAAAAGAGGAGGACTGCCCTGACTCTTGTGCTGTGAGTAAGCACCGTGCTGAATGTGAAGAGTGTGGTGGCCTGGGAGTGCTAACAGGGCGATGCCAGTGGAGACAGGGGAGTGGAAAAGGTACTTTTCTGTTGTGTGAAATCAAGCTTCTGTTTAGTCATAGTTGTGCATTTGACTTCCATAGATATAAACTGATTTATTACGGCTCGACAATGTGGTATTGTAAACTACGCAGAAGCTGTGGCTAAAAAAAATTAATACCCAAATAAAACATGCGCTAGGAAGGGAAATGCTGTTAAGTTGGAATGGTCATTCTTGATCTTGTCCCTGGTGATGCTGAACATGATACATAAAATGCAAGGTACTGGACTGGTTTTGCACCACTGTAACTGGAACAGGTGACTTATGGCTTCCAAGATAATCTCTGCAATCAGGACCGGAGTTTGGAACATACCCGTGAGCCTCTGAGCAGGTATGTCCCAGCAGGCAGGCAGTGAGCACTGCAGCAGCGTCTCTGTTGGCTCCATTCTCTGGGGTCTGTAGCACAGATCTGACGGGTGAGGGTACTTTTGACACTTCCAGAACAATGCTTTGTGTTGATGCTTTATCCCTTCAAACTGCATGAGTATCACAAATTCTCTTTGACTACTTGTAACTTCATATTCAAATATGTGTGAAATTGTGTAGAGACACCCTTAGTTGTGGAAGCCACTCTTCAGACTCAAAATGGTCAACTAGCTCTTTTTTCAAGTAATACTGTAACTGCAAGTGACATACCCAAAGGGCTGTCAAAGGCACAAAGCAGAAAACATAGTGAAAAATATATTCCTTCCAGTTGCTTTTAGCTGTTGTCTTTCATGTTGGTTCAGCAGATAGTATTTGTACATATTCGTAAGTGTTTATTTTGAAAAGTGACCTGTTCTTTGATGTGTCAACGTGCACTAAGACGCAATCAGCTTTCCTTCAAAGTCTCGGGGTATTTGTGCAGCTGTCTGTTTCTGTGTTCACAGGGATCACCACAAACTATTCCACATGCACCCCGAGTATCAAGACTTGTCCGGATGGCACTTGCGATGTGATTGAGAGCAAAGATCCGTCTGTGTGCCCCCAAGACTGCACAAGTATGGAAATCTTTTAGGATGGGCTTTTCTGTGTCACTGCTGACCACTATTCAAGTTCCATTTTCTTGATCCCCGATACCTTTACAAGCTCAACATATTTACCATCTCTGCATTGTCATACCTGCATTTGAATCATACAAGAGTTAAGGTTATGGGGACTAATCTCATTCTTTTTTAAGCTAGTCAGCCAACACCTATTGGCTGACAGTGATGGAGAGAGAAAGTTTTCTGAGTAATTCTTATTCTGCTCCCCGTGTTAATTCACAGGTAGTGTTTTTCAGTGGAGGTATTTGCTGAAGCAAGTATAGGTTTTAGGCAAGTTAATGCCCTATTTCCAAACTTTAGCACAATATGATAGAAACCATGCCTATTTGAACTCTGATTTAAATAAGAAGAAACAAATTTCCATTTAAAATAAATGTACTTACAGAGGATCATTTAGGGAAATGCACTTGGCCTTATTTGACAGGTGACCATCAAAATGATCCAATGTCTTATCTGTTTGAAGATACAGGCGGAGATTCATATGAACAGCATTTACGAAGGAAGAATTGAAATGCATTTGTGTTTTTTCTTGAACGCATCTTTTTACATTTCACACATTCACACACTGCTCATACCTGCAAGTTCACAAATCACCCTGAAGATACAAAGGTTAGAAAAACAGTGTATTGCGCTTGAGCAATTTCAGTCTTCTATGAGATGATAATTTTTAAGTGGATCTTTTTCTCTATCAGTATCTAATTCAAGAATAAAGACATAGATGTTTCTTGAGTAATTCTTCTGGCTCTGACATTGTATACTCCAAGTTTACACTTTAAAATGGAGTCTTAGAGGAACTAGCATTTTCTTATAGGCCAGGACTCATGTTCTTCTAGAAAATGAATGAATAAAGAGGCATCTTTGTGTTTCTTACATGCAAAAATGTGATTATGTATTGTAAATTACTTCTATCACAAAGATAATTATTTCATTAGAGTGCATAAACCCAATCCTTAAAGTGGCAAAAATGCTTGAAGTGAATGCAAGTAACTTCTCTAATCATCTGAAAAGAATTCTTTATTGGTAGTAACCAGAATCAGTTGTCATTCTAAAAGTGGAAATATTTGTGCCAGAGGCTGCAATGCTAAAACATGTAATGTGCAACATATGCAGCATCAGATGTTTTGCTCAACAGAAGCCTGAAAGAAATACTGTCTTACTAGATAATAGAAGCAGGCAAGTAAGACAAGCTTTCAAGATGTTATGTATGCCTTTTTAGTGCCTGAGTTGGATAATTTTGTACATGATTTGACGCAATTCAGAACCTGGGCTGGTGCCCAAAAGCAGTGTATTTACAGACAAAGAAATGAGTGTGTTTTGGGAGCTCAGATGTGCAGGATTACCATTGTATCAGCTTTTACTGGCAGAGAACATTTCTTCGGGAATGGCAAGCAATAGATAGAAAGCCCTAGATGTGTTAAGATCAAGGATATTCTTTAAGTACAGACAGTTGCTAAAATACTTTTTATAATTCATCTATCATTATGATGGCTATGTACCTGAGTCCCAAAATTGCTTTCTCACACTAACACTATGAATATTACATTCAAGGACACTCAGCTGAAACAACTGGTGCTGTGGCTGTGCCCGTGAAATGGGGACAACCTAATTGCGTTCTAAGCAAGAGACTTTCTTGTAGTAACTAACTGCTTCAGGGCTGGTTGCAGTGTGTGAATCTGGCTAAAGTTTGTAAATGACTGAGCTTTGTAGGTTGCTCTGAACTTTGGCTTTCTGATAATGGAAAAAAAAAAATATACCGCTTAGGCTTCTACTTGCTTTGCATGTGTTTGTTTTCAGCGGTAGTCAGACGTCGTCTTTGGTTTTGTCCAACAACTAGTGTTTTTACTTTCTGAATTTCTCGAGTTTCTATGTGTTGTGTGATAGGGCCACGGTTTTGACTTTTTCCAAATGATCTTGAAGCAGGGAAAGCTCTTTCCCACCACAGGGCAATGGAAACAGCTGATGATTTAAGACAGGAGCACGTGAAACACCACACCATTCAAAACAATTTTGATAATTCTTGGAATTTCCCTACCAGCAATGCATTGGTGAAAAATACATTTTTGGGTCTCTGGAATGTATATAGGAAACTCCATGTTTCCAGTGTACACCTGCAGTGAAAATGTACTCCTGCTTTCCCTGCTGTGTAAAAACCCTTTGTCTTCAAATCGCTCGATCAAGAACTGTTTAGATAGGACCTACTCATCCCCTGCTTCCCCCTTCTTCCAGGTCCTCAAACATAGGCAGATATAGATAAATACATACGATTTTTGTGAGACTAATGGAAACTTTATTTCATCACCTCTTCACAATAGAGAAAGATGGCTGGTGGGGGGATAACCAAGAATTTTTTGGGAACACCGATGCTTCTTCAAATGGGAAGCGTCAGCTCAGAGAGCAGTGGCTCAGCACAGTCTCTTCCCAAATGAACCAGCTGAGCTGCATGTAATTTAGTAGGTATGACCTCTCTAGAAACATGGTCAAAATCTGTCTACTTTGCTTAAATACTCAAGTCCCCATTTCACTTCTAAAAAAGAATGTTTGCCTTTATGTTGCCAAAAAACATCCTCTTCCTCAATTCGTGTTGCACATCCAAAGACATGTAAAAGAAACAGTCATTCACTCCACTATCGACTTAGATGGGATTGAGGAAAATGAGCTGAAATAAAAAGAAGGCTATATTGAAAAAAAAGGGATTCAAAAGATGAACCATCTTATGTTTTAGGTGATTTTTCTGAAAGGCAGCTAAACTTGCAGAACTTGATTGGTTTCTGCCTATACAATGCTGTTTGTGATTAAAGGCAGTTTATAGATGAAAAATGTCACAACTAATGGTCACCTTTATAATGTATGCAGAAAAAAAGCTATTTACTTGGAAATACAGTTGCAATTACTCTGCATGAAGAACTCCTGCTTGAAATCAAGAGTAGTTCTGCATGAGTTGCTGCACTTTTTTCCTTGCATTTTTAGATAATTGAAAGATTCATTTTTTATCGCTTACACTTGGCACTTACTCTTAATGCTTTCACTAGACTATCCTGGGGCATTTTACAGACGTGATTAAGTATCGTTATCTCCATTTGACAATGGAACAAATGATATCTAGAACACTATGCTGACTTTTCCAAAGTAAGAGGAGATTGGCATCAGAACCAGGAACGGAACTCACGTCTGTAGACCGCTGGTCTACACCACTGGACTACACATCATCTCATGCATAAAAAAATACCTAAGACAAGGGTGGAGAGAAACTAAAATAAATAGACTAGAAGATGATGTTTTAGGGAGAATTGTAAAATGTAAGATGACCTCGCTGATACAGAACTGTAATGCTTTATGAGGAAACTGAATCAGGACAGCCATGAGATGATTGTTTGAGGTGGATGTTTGGCATTAAATAATGGGATTCTATATAAGGTTTTAAGGGGTACGTGAACTTGGGAAAAGTATCCCAACTATGCAATGCAAAGAGAACCATTATATTTTTATTATAGATAAATTTTAATGGGAATAACTGCTAATCAGGGTTAATATTCAAGCAGTCCAAGGTCCCCTCATTTGAGGATCTTGGAAATTTCAGAATTTAGACTCTCCCCTAATTCTCAGGAATCCCTGTCTTTATTGCTGCACTCTGCTGCCCTGTCAAATTTCAGATGCATACCAGCATAAACCCATGGAAAACTCTGAGCCTTATTTTTTTTTTCCTTTAACTACATGTGAGAATCTTAGCTTCTGTCTGTATTTGATTAGGTGTAAACATTATTGGTGGTCATGGGAAAGGCATTGGAAATCTTGGAATTAAGTCAGGACACGGGATTTGTTACTGCTTCCCAAGACAGAACTGTTATTGTGAGAAAGATGATATCAAGGGTAAGTCTAAATATTATCTGCTGTTCCCATATTAATCTTTTCCTCTCTTTGTATCTACTATCTGTATACATATAACGATCTAAACTTGTGGGCATGTTAATAAGCAGTATCTTTGGTCAGAGACTGCTAATATAAAATTAATTAAGAACTGGCACCTTGACTTCTACTATGGAGCCTGAAAATTTCCACAGGGGGTTATTTCTAGCCTTGGCTACAGATTCTTTTTTGTCCATTACTACATGACAAACAGGTTGGTCGTCCTTTGTTTTCCAGCAGCATTTGCATTTCAGTGAGACTCACCTGATATTTGCAAAGTACAGCTAGGAGAATTAGAATAATGACTTCTATTACTTTCAAGTAATTCCAGCTTCCTAATCGTTTCTGAAAATCTCAGCTTCAAAATGTCAGAGATAGCCAGCACCCGCTGTGCTAGGAGGAGTGGATTGCTTCCTTCATTGACCTTTGTTTAAACAGAAAAGCTCTGCGCAGTTGTTTGAAACAGATTGATAGGGATTAAATAATGGGTTTTAAAATACTTCTTATTATTTCTAATAATAAACATAACACGAAATATTTTGCATCTCTAAAACTGCATTGTTTAGAATATATCTCGATTTGCTCTTTTGAGTAAATATTCTATAGGCATAAGAAAAAGAGGAAGCATAAAGCTTCTTGCTTTATCTCTTTTTTCTATCTTTTTTTTTCCCCATTCTAGAAAGGTATTGTGCTGTTTCTGCTTATTTCTGAGGTACAGCTTGCAGATGCAGCTATGTTAACTATGTGTCTGAAGTCAGGATTATCTGATGAACAACAGTGCAAAGGACAGTATTTTGGATCTCACAGTTTCTTTGGGAAGTGACCCCCTAGGGATGCTGTCTAGGGGCACTTAGGCTTAAAGAAACTTACTTTCCAAAGTAAGACCCTTAAAGTGCTTCTGCTAAAGGGGGAGTAGTAAATGCGAAGGAAGAAAAAAGCATATTACTTTAGAAGCAGTTGCAGCATTAGGCAATGTTTTCAGAAACAATTATTTTTTTAAATACAAAGCAGAAATATTCTAAGTCTCCTTATAATCTAAAAAGATGAAGAGAAATATTCTTTAATGTCTAACAATTGGCATAATGAATTACATTCATATTTGAAGATCATTTTATTCGATGGGTTGAATGGCTCTAACATAAACTGTTGTCCACAAGCAAAATTCAGTCATAGGTCTCCAGAGAGATAAGTGGTATCAGAAGATCAATATATGGTAGGCTGGGTCTTAAAGAAGGGCGTCAGAAGTAGCCTATGTTTATGAAGATAAGGAACATGGGGTCAAGCTAGCTATCCTTACATTTACACAGGCAGTTAGGCAAGCAATTACCTGCTGGTGTCCAAAATAAAAAAAAGAATTGGTAGGTGCAGTGGGCATATTTGCAACTTCTCAAATTTCATTGAGAATTAGTTATTAAGTTTTTAAATTATTTTGAGTTCTGTTTCTGTCACACCTGTGTGCGTTACATGCACTGCCAAATCAGAAGTAGGAGACAAGCAAACTTCTAAGAAGCTCTTCTTGGTCCACAGAGCAACTATGTGATGATGTGTGCAAGACTGTGATAGCAGGGGCAGTGCTGCTGTCCTTCATCATCTCCGTGCTGCTTTCGTCCTATTTCATCCATCGTTACCACAAGAATTCTCCGAAGCCGCCTATTGCCTCCGCAGAAATGACGTTCCGGCGCCCGGCCCAGTCCTACCCCATCAGTTATTCTTCCACTAACGTCCGCCGGCCATCTTTAGATTCCATGGAGAACCAGGTGTCTGTAGACACCTTTAAAATACCAGTAAGCCTGATGTTATTTTGCATGCTCTTTTTTGATGTCTGTCTTACTTCTAAAGAGCGTTGTTTATGCACGCAGAAAATGTTACAGAAAGGCAATCTATCCATAGAAATACCCAACTCAAATAACTAAATCGGAAATCACGCGTACAGGCAGGGAACTGAAGATACTGAATGAGTAATTGGACAAACCTTATAATTTACTCTATAAGGCCAGTATATTCTTCCACTTTTGTTATGTTTTAATATACTGTAACATCTTAGGTCTAATTTGAGCCAATGTTTCTTTCTAAATGTAACTCTGCATTTGACAATAGTGTGGTTTTACTTTAACATTGTCCAATTAAATATTAATAATCAGCAGGTTTGTAGTCTCCGTGATGAGCCATAGTACTACAACAAGGGTAAGTTTAAAACAAAACAAAAAACCCTGCTGAGATCATTTCCCCATTTCTGATATACAGACTGTAGGTGTCAGCTGGAGTGGGAGTTTTACCCACATTTTAAGGATTTTTGCCCAGTCATACTATCGTACCTTTAATCTAGTTTCTTCTGTGTTGAATCACATACTACCCAGGATGCCTGCCAGCTGGTGCGTTTCCAGGGACCAACACGGTACAGAAACACTGCCACTTTATATGACATATGTGGCAACATCAAATCTATTTGAATGTTAGATATTGAGGTCTTCACAGACCTTGTGCTCTGTTTGCTTTAATTTCTTGTCTGGTTTGTACATCTGTCATCATTTTGCAACCTTAAGGCTTAATGACACTAATTTCATAAGAGGACGATTGTTATCTCTGATGAATTCTTAAGGGAAAGCCTTATTCTGTGAGTGAAACAGACTTACTTCTCTGTGAAGTCCAAGGTCACATATTCATAGTTATTCTGAAAGCAAGCAGTTCTCCTGTATCACTTCATTTTTCATTTGTACCCAATTTCCCAGACCTGTAAATATAATCCATTATCCATAGACTACATGTACAGCCTGTTTTGAAGTAGGTGATTTCAAGGTAATGGAAAAAACACTTGCAAAATACCTGGAGATTCAGAAGCGTTTATAGGAATACACTGACAGTGATAAGAAGAGCAACCAAACATTGTACACTAAAGTGTACCCATTCCTGAAGAATGGTCTCCTATTGAACAGTAATGCTTTGGGCGTAGCTAGCCACCCCTTTTCTTGCTTCAGCTTATATGATTCCTTTTCTCTCCTGCAGGAAGATCCAAAGTGGGAATTCCCTCGGAAGAACCTAGTTCTGGGTAAGACTCTTGGAGAAGGAGAATTTGGAAAGGTTGTCAAGGCAACAGCATTCAGACTCAAGGGAAGGGCTGGCTATACCACTGTGGCGGTGAAGATGTTAAAAGGTACGTTCCCATTTGGGTCTGAAATGATTTGAAAACTCTTTGTTGTAACCTGCGAATGGATTTTAAGAGGGGCTAGCACGAAAGTAAAAGGTTAGCAAAAACCAACCAGTGTCACAGCCTCTATTTCTTCCAGCATTCTGTTATATTCTGACAGATTTCTGACTTTAGGAGCTAGCATCACATTGATCCAGGTTAGTCGTTTCCACAAATAATTCTAATTCATGATGTGCAAGGAGCCTCGGTCTTAACATAGCAAATGTATTTCATTTTGTTTGGCATTGATGGAAATATTGCAAATGTTTGTTAAAGCTTTCTGATTTTTTTTTCCTCTACCCAGTTTTCTTTGACAGAACTTTTTAAATAAAACATGTTATAATCATGTCAAGAGACAGAACAGACCTCTTAAGTTACTTTTCTGATTAAGAATTCCATCTAATTTTATGCTTTCTGATCTGCTTTTCGACTACTAGAAGCTCTGCCAAACTAGCTTGAATAGCCCAGTGCTGTCTCCTGGTGTCTTCAGTTTTCCCTAAGACTTCAAAGCTGGGGAAAACAAAGTATGCCTAGATAATGTTAAGATGATAAGGTGAGACCTTGAGCTCAACCATTCACTGCTGCTTATAAGTAAAAGCATGTCATTATAGGAAAATGTTATACTACTTATTATCATTTCTATTATATGCAAGTTTTTCTTAAAAAAACCTACATCTGCTGCTGCTTGAGAGCAAAGATGTTGCATATCCCATCATTTTACCAAAGAAATAAATGCATTATGAAGTGCATGCCTGCATTGCAAGAGGTTCAGTGGAGAATAGGTCACATGGAGGAAGTCTAGGAACTAAGTTTTTTCAGAAGTGAAGACTAATTAACCATTACTTGTAATACTCAAATAACGACCTGTATATCATTATCAATAGAATAGTCTTAGTCATTATTTCATTTCATATTTATTTGTGCACTTAGTGTCGCTGCTTTTTCTAGCACATTTTCATCAACAACATGTGACTGAGTTAAGATTCCAAGACACAGTGGTAAAAATGTTGCTTTTACTTGCAGAAAATTTAACATTCAGCTTTCCCTAGCTATTATGAAGGAAAGAATGACAGAATTGATAATGCGAAGGAGTAACCCTTTATTTTAAGCACCTTATTTTAATAAATTGATCTGGTATTTACAGTAATACCTCAGGCTCTAATGAATCCCTTTGTAATGTAAATTACATTGCAGATAGTCACCTGAAATTCCATTTTCCAACTTGACTGTGGAGAACATTTGTCATTCTACAAATATTTATCTGTTGTTATCGGTTTAACTTTACTGTTAACACATGACAACTCAAGTATAAGAAACATTGCATTAGTCCACAGTGGTCTTTATAATGCTGTCAGGAAGTATAAAGGACAGTTAGTTTGGATCACGCCAACATCACCCATTCTTTCCCTGTAGCAGATGCAAAGGGGGTAATTTGTGCAAGTATTAGGGACTCTACACTGCCTGATCTTTAAAAGGGAATGGTATGTATACCAGTACATTAGTGGGGAAAGCCTCTTGCTTATTGCATAAAAGATACCTCCTGCCTGAGCTGTGTAGATGGGCACAATTTGTGGTTGTAGACGGGCACAATCTGTGGTTAAGAACAGACCAGGGTAGGACTCTCCCTACTTTGTCAACTCAGCATTACATACTGGCGAGGGAACAAGGAGCAGTAAGGAATTAGCTGAGTCAAAACAGTCTTGGCGCTATGGATGGAGGTTTAAAGGCAGAGACGGATAACTTTTCCAGCCCATTATTACCACTTTTCTCATATGAATTAAATCTGACCTCCTGCATGATACGAATGCCCTCATTACAATAAAATTGAAGGGGGAAACACCAACCAATTTGTAAAAACAAGGGGCATAAGCTTCAGAGCTAATTGTCTCCATTTGTGCACTATCGAAGTTAGTTTTTCCAGCAGACAAACATGCCTGGTACATGGGGAACTTTGTTCTGTTCTTGCACATGCTACATAATTCCAGACCTAGAAAAATAGGACTTTCTCACAGGCATTAAGTTGATGTTGTTCATTTTTGTTTTACATAAATGCGTATTTTTTGTAGTCCCTATCCATAGTGAGACACCATCTGATATTGCACTCCCTGAGGCAAAAAATTCTGAAGTCTGAGTGGAGGTTCAGATTATAAGATAATATACGGCAGTTACAAACATATAGTAGAACAGAATAAAAAATGATCATGACCAGGGCAAACTACTTGCATATGTATTTTAAATGGATATGTAAATAAATCCTTTGGTGCTAACAGCCTTTATGGAAAAACATACAGTATGGTACCAAAGAGCAGAAGCTGAGCTTGTTTTTTATTAGCCTTAAGTAAAGGTGACTACATACTTGTCAACTGCCCAGTAATGACACTATGTAGGAACTACCCAGGGAGGTTCTGTGTGTCAGAGAGATTAAGGATGAGGTAGAAAAAGGGTTATCTCTGACCTATGGTGTCTTTATGACTAGGGATCTCCTTCAAGCCCCAGTGCGTTCAAAGAGGAAGTTTGTTAGTCAGAAGAATTGTGCAAAAAAAAAAAAAAAAAAATGCTTGAAAGGCTAAGAAAGCCTCTAGGGGCTATATATTCTCATACGATTCCCACTGACATCAGCGAAGTCTGCATGCATGTCTCCCAGTAAAATCAATCTGAACTGTATGTTTAGCTTCTGAACGCTAAATCTGGATGTGTGCTACAAGTTTAAGCCAGTAGCTTAGTGGATTTTTGACTCTGTCAGAAAATGTATTTAGGAGGAGGAGGGCTATATCATGGGAGCCAACTGAGCAAGTCTTTTTTGTTTGATCAACATAAAATCTTGGCTTTCGTATGCTTCTGAAGCTTCAATTGCACTGATTCACCCTAAAAAGTTGCTTTAGAACATTAGAAAACGTCTGTATTAATTTCATGGCATCTGCAAGACGGACTCTGGTCCTGATCCTTGGCTGACCTCCTCCTTCTGTAGTCATTTGTGTCAGGCAGAGGGATGGTCAGAGCGGGTTACCAAGCCAGAACAGCAGCAGTCCCGTTCACTTGGTTCTGATACGAAAGACTGTAGGACAGTGGAGATGGGGAAATTTCTCTCCCATGGGGAAGTACGGAGTTTTCCAACCTCTTGCTAATTCCAGGAGAAGTGGTTGATCTCAGACAGTACATAGAGAACTCCCGAGGAATGCTTTCCTAACCACAACTGTGTGTTTGGACACTTTCTGCAGAAAATGCTTCCCAGAGTGAGCTGCGAGATCTGCTTTCAGAGTTCAACCTTTTGAAACAGGTGAACCATCCTCATGTCATCAAACTTTATGGAGCCTGCAGTCAAGATGGTAAATACTAGAAGCTTGTTATTAAGATGAAAACACTAAGAATGGAAATAAAGAGCAGTTTGTAGATGGGTTTGGACCACTGCTTAATAATTGCTGAGCACCTTTTAAATTTGCTGCTGGCTGAAAAAATGAGGGATGTGTAAGAAAAGCAATGTTTGAAGGGAAGGGGAAATGCTAATTCAGTGTAACTAAGCACTCTTCCTGTGGTTTTCTTACACATTTTGATTCTGAAGCTATTTTAAATTTAACCAATCCACTACCAATTCTCTTCCAGTCAATATATATTTTTATATTATGTTGATGCTCAGTATTTTCAAATATGGGTTATATTTGAAGTTTAATGGAGTTTTCATTATTGTTGTTATTATTCATACTAAAACAATGCTTTGAGGCCTGAGCCAGAGAGTGAGATCTCCCTTCAAAAAACAAAAAAAACCCCAAAAATCACAAACAAAAAAAGACAACTACAGATCCTTTTGTTAAAATATAGCTGGATAGTTAGATTTATACTCAGTTTTCCCCCTCTGTCACAAAACTACTGTCTCCCTCTTGTGAAATATTTGCTAAAAGCCAGTCATTGAAAGGTATATTTCAAGGGGGAAAATTTTCAGACACGTGTATTACAAACTGCCAATGAAGCAAATTTTCATTGTTGTGCATAGGAACTGATCTGAATAACTTCTGTTCGTTCTAAATGAAGTTGCATAGCAACATCCTCTTCCTTTTGCATCTGTAACTATGCAGCCTAAAATCACGGTGTGCGTGTTGCTACCTCGGGCAAAGGCCTGCCTTCTTTGCCCACCCAGTTCTGTTGCAAGTGGCACTTCTAGTTGTAGACAGAGAATATAATTCAGGACTGAGTCATCTCTTGAGTCTTAGTAAGGTAATGAACCACCGGGGTGAAATATTTATTTTTTTTCTTTTCAGTACAATGTATTTTTTTTCATCCCAAAGGAAGTGAATTGTTTCTGACTCACAGGCTTTTAATAAATATCAAGTTAATTCATTAGCGTATGGGGTGGGAGGGCTTTGATAGAGCAGACAAATGTATTTAGCATTAAAGCACTGAGTGGGTATTATTCATGTGGGTAATGGGGAGGAGAAACTAATGGACTGAAATGTCAGAATGTTTCTAAGTGCTCTGAAAAGGCACCTTAAATGCAACACTGGCATTAGCAGATGATTTGTGAGCTCAGTATCACACACTCCAGAAAATTATTTTGATTTTGGTTTTTTTTTAAGTTTCTCTAAGTTAGGCTGTTTCACAGATCTGATTTGTAAGAAGGTTGTCTCTTTTTTAGTCTCAGATTACCTAGATGAGGGGGAATATAGGCAAGAGCCTGAATTCTGCTTTGATTTAGGCTGTAACTCACTCAGTTTGCATAGAGGATGTAAGCTAAAAATATTCTGTGATTCCACGGCTGATTCAGTGCCTTTTACGTAAAGGCCAGAGGTGTCTGGAGCCTCTGACTGTTCAAAACAACGTGTTGATTAGAGAAGACTTTTTTGAAAAAAAAATTTAAATGGTTATCTATTAATTGTTTACTTATCAGTGTGTTTGTTTCTTTCAGGCCCGCTGTATTTAATTGTGGAATACGCTAAATACGGCTCCTTGCGCAGTTTTCTCAGGGAAAGTCGAAAAGTAGGACCAAGCTATGTGGGTAGTGAAGGCAACAGAAATTCAAGTTATTTGGATAACCCTGATGAGAGAGCCTTAACAATGGGAGATCTGATCTCGTTTGCATGGCAGATATCACGAGGAATGCAGTACCTTGCAGAAATGAAGGTAGGGCAGTATAATAGTGATCTGAGCATGTCCTTGTGATAGACGGACATGTCAGCAGTCAGTCCTCCACGAGAAGCATAAACCCTATTGTTGGTTTCTTCCAAAAGCTTGTCCATCGTGATTTAGCAGCCAGAAATGTATTGGTGGCAGAAGGGCGCAAAATGAAGATTTCTGATTTTGGCCTCTCCCGTGATGTATATGAAGAAGATTCGTATGTCAAGAGGAGCAAGGTACAGTGCATATTAAAAACAGTAGTGGGAATTATTACCTGCTCAAGAGAATGAATTTATATTGTAGGACTTGAGCACAGAAGAAAAAGATAATAGCTATTTTTTATTAATTTAGAATAATTCTTTATTTTAAAGAAAAAAAAAATGAAGATGAAGCAAAATTATGAGCTTAATCAGTAGGACAGTAATATATATATGTGTAAAACATGTATCATATTTAAGTCACCATTACCTCCTCCACCTCTTTTTGTTGACTCATCAACAAAACCAATTTATTTCTAATATGTTAGAGTTAATAAAAGAAAGGTCTCTATGATGATTAAGGCCTTGGAACATCTGACATGCAAGGAGAGGCTGATAGAGCTGAGTTTGTTCAGCCTGGAGAAAAGAGAGGGCTCAGGGGGATCTTACTGATGTCTGTCAATACCTGATGGGAAGGAATAAAGCCAGCAGAGCCAGGGTCTTCTCGTTGTGGCTCAGTGACAGGCCAAGAGGCAATGGGAGTGATTTTAAATATGAGAAATTCTATTTACAGAAAAGAAAAAACTTTTTTTACTGTAACAGTGATTGAACACTGGAACAGGCTGCCCAGAGAACCTCTGTCCCTGGAGGTATTCAAAACCTGGCTGGAAATGGTCTCAAGAAACCTGCTCTGAGCAGAGGGGTGAGGTCCCTGCCCACCTCAGCGGTTCTGTGATCCTCTGAAAAGTTGCAAGACAGTATGTGAAGAGTAGGATGAGATCTGCTGGTTTTTAAAAGCAATGTGCCAAATCATCTGTAATAAATAATTTATTTTTCTTAAGGCTAGAGAGTTCACACAGGATGCTTAAAAACAGCATGTGTTTTGTTAATGTACATACAGAAGAATGACACCTTTTTTCATTGCAGGAGCTTTTAACTATTAACCTTTTTACAGGTAGCGGGCAGCCCATTTTTAAATGAGGTGGGCCCTCTCATTTATCCGGTTCTTCATCACACTGCTTGAAAACACAAACAAAAAACCTCATCATTTTTCTCTGTCTCTTTTCCTATTTATAATTAAAAATATAAACAAAAAAATCCCAAGGAGTTTTAAAAAATGCAGACAATTTCTATAAAGATCCTAATTTCAGGAATTATCACATCTGTGCAGAAGACTTGAAGCAAAGGCCTCCTACAAATACTTCCAAATGTATGAAAGATACCAAATCTTAATCAAAATGGTACATGACAGGTCGGGGTAGATTAGGAGCTAATGCTACCTGCCAGAGGTTATTTAACGCAATTCTATTTTGCCTGCCACAGTAAATTATTGTCAGATGGCTGGACACAGTTCTGTCTGCTCGCAGTGCTCACGGCAGGATTCAGCACAGGGCAACGTTTCACCTGTAGGACTGTGCAAAGGAAATTTGATAGAAAGATGAGTTGTTGAGTCACATCACTACTTCCCTGAAAAGAAACGCTTGAGCGTAACAACTTTGAGACTAAGAAGATAAGTTAAGGCTTGCCATTTATTTATTCTTGTAAAAAATACTGCCAAATACAGCAAGCCAAATCCTGCTTTCTGCCTGTTTGCATCCACCTGTCACTGACATCAGCAGAACTTTTGTAAGTCAACCCCAGGCCAGACTGTGACGTTCACTAACACTACTTTCTATTGACTCTTTCTAAGATGAGTAGTGTTGGTTCAGTTCCCTCTATGACTTAATATGAAAGAGTTGCCAACAGAATATTTTGCGTGTGAAAATTTTAGAATTTTATGAAACGATTTCCATAAATACTGTGAATTTTCAGTTTAGCTTGCTCTGTTTTTTCAGGCCAGTAATGCTGTTTGTGTGAATGTTTCCTAAGTCAAAATAAGTTGCGAAGAAAAAAAACCTTTTGGAAGACATGATCATATGTAAAAGGGCTTTGCAACGTTCATTTAGCTATTTTCTGATGTATGTCTTTTACATTGATCTATACCAGTTGCTCTGTATTTTAAGAATAACGCATTTACATAAAGGCACTTTCATTTTATTTGGTGGGATGTTGATGTACTGAATGGATATTTTCTCTTTACTTCTGAGACACTCGCCGCCGTAGTAGTATTCAGAGCCTAACGAGCATCTGTCTGCTTGCATAGGGAAACAGGGAAAAGAAAAAAATGAGAGGAAGGGAGAAGGATAAGTTTCAAATCCTACTGAAACAGTTGTTGCAAATATGTATGAATTTCATGAGAACAAGTAGTAAGGCATATAAATGCCAGTGATATTGTGAAGGTTATGAAACATCTTGGAAATTTTGCAAAGCTAGGTCTTCATGAATATCTGGGGCAGGTTTTTCAGATGTTATCAGTGAATTTCTGCCAGTGGAAAGTAGCAACTTGTAGATTCAATTTAGTAACCAGTAACTACATATGACTGTCCAGGTACAGTTCTGAAACCCAAGGTATCTTAACATCTAGTTGCCTTCATTTATGCATCATCCCTGATATAAATGAGATTGCTCTTCCTCTTTAATCCTCATTCCCCATCGTTTTTGCATTTGCATATTTCCCAAAAGCAATGGGGTGTATCCTGTTAGAACACAGACATCCGTGTCTGAAGAATGTAACTCTTTGGATGAAGGTCTTTGTTAAGAGGAGAGTTGAGTTTATCTGACTTAAACTGGTGACCATCTGGAAAAAAACCACAACACTTTACTGTACATAATTAGATTACTGAAGTGTGTGGAATGAAATGAATGAGTGATTTTAAAAACTCTTACAATTGTTCTCCTCGCTGTTTTTCTTATGAAATGCCAAATCCTTCAGTCCATTGGAAAATACTAAGAGTATGGATAGAGTATCTGTTACAGTTTTGAAGACAAACAGCTTGGTTTTCCACTTGGAAACTTAATTTTCTGACCAGTAATTGCATTGTTGCTTTTTTTTCCTCCTAGGGTCGGATACCTGTTAAATGGATGGCCATAGAGTCCCTATTTGATCATATCTATACAACACAAAGTGATGTGTAAGTGTAAATTCTTGCATTCTTGATGGTTTATGTATTTGTTTAAGGAGATGAGGGAGGAAGCACAACAAGGTACATAGTAGCCAAAGCTGTTACTCTTAGAAAGAGACATGAAGACCACAGCCCGGATGGCACCATCAGCTGGCAACGATACATAAGATTTTTGCTGTTGAATTAAATCTGAAGAAAAGATTATCAGAGGTATTTCGGTACATAATTCCTGTTGAAATCAGGAAGGGTTGGATCTGTTCATGTGAGATGGTTGCCTTTGAATATATAGACACAAATTATTAGTCTTTGCTAAAGATAATCGTCGTACCCAAACTTCCCAGTTCTTGTCTGCAACACTTGCTGGCAGATGAGGGATGGGGTGGGAAGAAGGGAAGAATTTAACGCCTGGCCTCGCTCCTATTGAAATCAATGACAAAATTCCAATTAATTTTAATGACAGCCAGCTCAGACCTTAGGGGAATAGTCCAGTTCCAGTGCCAAGATGCAAGTTCATTTGCACGATTAGGGAAAGAGAGATCCTGAAGAGGGATACGGTCCTTCCTCACCTGTGGTGATTAGGTGGCAAAGCTACCACAGCTAAGCTGTTTTCACATCTGATAAGCAAGGAGCCAGGCAGAGGAGTGCTTATATACATTTAACTCAAGATCAGATACTTTCATTTCTTTCTCTCTGGGATGAATCATGCTTGTGACTAGTCACCAGCCAGACACTGTAAAACCAAGTATTTATTTAGGAGAAAAACCTCGAAGGACTGCAAAAGCAGCAGTGCTTATGCCTGGTTTTCTGCCTGGTAGCATTTCGGGTAGCATTTTGATACCTTCCAAGTGTCCCTTGAAAGGGAACCTCACTAAAGTAATGTTTTCATTAAACTCAAATGGAGTAAAACATACTAATCCTAATGACGTTTCACTTTTGGGGAAAACACTTTGATAATAGCAGTATGTGCAAGTAAGAACCTTTTGATTTGTACTTCTGGAATTATTTGTATTCACTTTTTACTCTTTTCTCTGCAGGTCAGAGCAGTTGTAGTGAAATAAAATATTTTGCTTGACTTGGAAATTCCTTACAAAATGAATTTCCAAAATATTTTCATTTACGTTGTTTCACCTGGAGTAAGAATAGAAAAAAGATTGATGTAGTTCTTGGGAGAGTGTCACTTTTACTTAGGTCTGCTTACAGGTTTTTCTGGGTCTCTCTTTATCCTCCTCAGAGTATCTGTTGTGCTGACCTGCTTCTCTACAGTGGCTTTTCTCAGAGAATTGTTAAAATTCTTTTAAAAACTTCTTAGCCTATCTTTAATTTCTTCATTTTCTGCAAAACAGATTTGTCACTATGGTTTGGGGCCAGAACAGATTGTGTTGTCGTGTAACTGCCTCTTCTTTGATTGTTGATTGATCTTCTGGATCCAATACCATTCCTGCCTGTTTGCTTTCCTGACGGGCCGCTCTTAAGCTCAGGAGCCCGTCTCTTGTCCATGTGACACAACGCCACGCAGATTGCCCAGCTGGCGTCAAACAGGCTAGCTCAGAGCCCTGGGCAGCACACTGGCGCTGCGCAGCTTTACCGCTTCCCAGATCTGGAGTAGTATCTCCGTGTGAGGGCACGCTGATTTACCAGCTTTCTTGGAGACGCATCAGGTATTCTTAACGGAGCGCTGCATTGTGCTTTGTAGGTCCGCTTCAATACAATGGCATAAAACCTAAATATCTGCCACACTTACGCAGTGCCTTTGACTCACTGGTGAGGTCACCTTCACTATTCATGTCATTATACATGAAGTAGTCTAAGAGTGTTAAATAGCAGCTCCTAGTTTAGCCGAGTCCCTACAGAACAGTACTGAGACACGCATACATAGAAAGTTGCAAAGCAAATCCGCTCCAGTGCTAGGTTCCACGACTGCCATTCCAACAGCAACAAACTGATAAATAAATTGCTTTTTTGCAGCACCGATTGTTATTTTAGATAATTACACTCATTGAAAATATTATTTTGTGAATATTCATTGTTGTTTGTGCTGATGCAATTATATTTTAGGGGAACATATATATTAATATACTCAACAACCATTCCGATACGTTCTTTTTTTCTGATGCTTTGTGTTTCTACTTTCCAGCCTCTTTCCTCTAAAGCCTTTCTATATAGTTAGTGGTTAGCAGTGCTTAATGGCAGTACCACTTGCCAGCATTTACAAAATCCCTTTTTGCTTCAGAGGTCGATGACATCAGTGGAAAGCTATCCCACTGGCTTCCTCTTCACATTATATTTTTCTTTTCTGGCTTTTTCTGATCGCATTTTTATTCAGCAGTAAACATAGCACAATGGGAAATTTTTCATCACTCATTTCTCCTCCCATAGTACTTGATTTGTATAATGATTTGAAAGCATTGCAGCATTCTACAGCATTCTCGTCTAATATGCCCATTTACTAAACAACTTTAATTAAGAAATTACTCATCTGATCCCTCCTTCCATATTCTGTAAAACTCCTCTTAAGCAGAAGAGGTGGATTTTAAAAATAAAACCTGCCACGCTACAAGGTTTATTCGAATTAATCATGGACAGAATTATAACCTTGATGGCAGAACATAATTGGCTTCCAAAAGGGTATGAGGAGGTATATTAATAATATGAAAATGCTATAAATATGCATTAGCTTTCAAGAATGTGCAGAGTGATTAAAAATTAATTCAATGAATGGCATCAGGGAGAAAAACTGCAGCATACCCCTTAGGACTGCGTGAGACTCAGTTTAGCTTCTCTGCCCATTTTGGAAGTTTTATTGCTGTACTTTTGGGGTTACCCTTGTTCTTTAAATGTGAGAAGCACAGGTGGAATGTAGTCAGACAGGAGGTGAGGTTTGTGGCTAACATTTTGAGATGGAATTTTCAAAGGGAATTAGACACTGCTGTTTGGTTTGGCATCAGGTGTGTAACACTTCCTAAAATCTTCTTAAAAGTGGAGTTTTCACAGAAATTACCCAATGATGAGAGCACAAAAGCTAACATTTGTCATAAATTGTATGTAATTTTGCTTCCGGATGCATCCCATCGAGTATTCCCTTTGAGTGAAACAGTGTTGGCTGGTTTCCTTCATTTTGAACATCCAAATTTTGGCAGTTCTGTCAGTTGAGCAGATTCAGAGTAATTTGTAGCTTCTTTGTGTCCCAAAAAAGCCTTCCACTAAGGAAAGAAAAACATTTTTGCCTCTCTTCTCCTGGCCTGCCCTACAAAAATGGACTAATGTAATCTATCTAAATATTTCCAACCCATTGAGCAAGGTCTTTTTGTTTGAGCTCGTCAATACAGTAGCTTTAAAAAGTCACCATTTCTTCTGTTCATTTCAGGAAACAGTTTCTTCTGTCTTCTGTTCTATGTTAAACTATGTTTTAGGCATTTGGTATTTCCAGAGTATTTTTTCCTCTTTTTTTTCATCAACTCTAAGAAGAAAATTAAGTCCTGAATCACTGAAACGGCCCAGCAGACCAGCCGAAATCAAAGGTGTTGCTTATGATTGAAATAAACACATTGTGCATATAAAGAAACACAACCTCATAGTCAAGAGAGCAAACCAGTCCCTTGGTAGCTGGTTGAGCCAGCCTGTGTAAATTTAGACAATTACTTCTGAATAGGACTACAAGGGCTGATTAGGGAGGTTAGACTCCTTCTGTAGCCAAACGAAAAAGAGAGGCACCTCCAGGAGCACTGTACAGGAGGGGAACAAGCCTTTCGGCTGGGCCACTGTGGGAAGGACTTTCTCTTTCTGCCGTCTAGAGAAGATGGGCCTTCCCAGGATACACTTTGCTTTTGCCAATGGATAAAAGAGGGGTATCCCTTATCTCTACTGTTTTGGTTGCTAATCTTTTTTAATGAACAGTATTTGGGAACAAGGATGGCCCTATATGCATCTGTATGGCCCCTCTGGCTCAGCAATGTCTTGAATTTGGTTGGGTTCTCAAAACACTAGAAAGAGATTTGTTGGGTGAAAGCCACACTAAGCTCTTGAAACCTACCACTCCAAATAAAAGCTCATTTTCTCTTTTTCAGATGGTCATTTGGAGTTCTGCTATGGGAGATTGTAACTTTGGGAGGCAATCCCTACCCAGGCATTGCTCCTGAAAGACTCTTTAACCTCCTAAAAACAGGCTATAGAATGGAGAGACCAGAAAACTGCAGTGAAGAAATGTAAGTAGCTCTTGATCTGATTAGATTCATAAAACAGCTCTTGAATAAATACATTTAAAAAAAGGTTTAAATAAATACCACATAAATACTGTTCTGTATATCTCAGAGGTATAATCAAAATATGTAGCGCTCAAAAGAATGTAATGAAATTAGTGAACAGTAAAGTGCAGGAAAAGAATTGCCAACTGAATGCTTGCAGCTACATCCAAAATATTTGTAGAATATCGAATAACACACTTGCCAAAGTCTGAATATTGAAAGCTTTTGAGGGTGGGGTGAGGAGGATAATTTCATAAAACACAGCGGTAGCTGAAATATTCAAGAAAATGTTTCAGTACTTTTCTCCAAATGAGATAGATGTTCCATCCACAGTCATTGTCTATTAGTTGTCCTGGCATTACATAGGAGAAAGGATACCTCGACCCAGAAATCTATACCCTAGAAGACACAAATTTTCTGTGACTTGATAAGCCTGTGGCAATTTCTTTTCTATTTGGAGACAGTTCACTCTCAATGTGAAATATCTTCTCTCTGTGGTTCTTCCATGGCATTTGGACATGAGGCATGATTTTATGCTCAGCCTGCAAATCTGGTCAAGGTCAGGGTTTTTTAGGAAGTTACCAGGCTGTAATCACTATGACATCTCTTTTTTGACTAATTTTCAATATGAAGGATGCTTTGGCCACATCCAGGCTGAGAAAATACAGTATAAATAAAATAATTTATTTTTTAATACCATATACAGAGAAAAAACATTAAGGGTTTCTGAATTTAGGGCAGGGTACACGTTTACAAGTGTCATTGGCAAATATCCTCTAGTAAATACTTAAATATTTATTTTTTTTGTTTGTTTCATCTCAACAGGGAATAAGACTTAATTCCTCAAACATAGTTAGATCATTGATAATTACTAGGTTAGGCAAGCTGACCATGTCTGAGTTTCTTTTTTTATTTCAAGCCACATCATGGTTTTCTGACTGGTTTTGATTTTTTCTATTTTACTCAAAAATTTTTCTGACAGCCTTTGAAAGCCCACTTTAAAGACCATTTTTCTTAAACTGTATTCTCTGCTTTATCCAGTCAAGTAAGAGAGAGATCATGGATGAGGGCAAAAAATGCAATGCTTTTCAATAGCTTGCTATAGTTCTTTGTAGCCAACTATTTCCACAATTAGAGCGCTTTTGTGACTAGATCACTTAGTCCTGAAAACACTTGAGCTAGAAAAATAACATGAATGGCACAGGTTGGAGAGTAACACATCCAGAACTTGGCCAATGTCTGTCTGATAGTCACTCAACTATAAAACTTTAATTCTGCTCCCTTTCGTTTCCACGCTGTATACTATAGAAGGCAATTAAAGACAGAATAAGAATAGATATAATCAAAATAACAATAATAGAAGTAATCAAAAAAATGTTAGTTTGTGCAAATAGTCTTAGGTTAGGCTTCACTTTGAGGAAAAGTTTACAGAAACTTTTCAGAATTTAAATAAATTAAGAACAAAATTCTACTTTCTGATATAACAGCAGAGTTTTCCAGGTTGGGAGATGCACATCAGTGATGATATACAAATTTCTTCAAAGTCATATGCAAAAAAAATCAATTAGAAATCTGGCATGCTGCCTACACGAGGTGGTGCTTTGAGAAAGTGAAAATAATGGAAGAAACCTAAGACTACAGTCCTTCAAGGACAGACACATGCATCATCATTTAAACTCATAAAGACTCAGGAAAATAAAAGCCCATTCTTGTGAGTGTCAGTTGTTGATTCGAGGGAATGTTTAACAGAACACGTGACAAAAAGATTGATGTACTTGTGGACAGCCTTCATGCCACAGTTCACCTTCAGTACTGTAAATTATTTGAGCAGAAGCATGACCCACTTTTAACAATTTTGGGTTTTCTTTCACCTTGCGGCGGGTCACAGGTACAACCTGATGTTGCGCTGTTGGAAGCAAGAACCCGATAAAAGACCAACATTTGCTGAGATCAGCAAGGAACTAGAGAAGATGATGGTGAAGAGTAGGGTAAGTGTGGGAAAGCATGAGTTTTTGAAAGTTGTTGACATCATCTGAGTTTGAATATACAGAACTGATTTTTTTTAAAAAGCAAAGTAATTTACTTTTCATCAAATTTTGAAGCATTTACATATCTAGTTTCTTCCAAATGCATACAGCTTTTTGAAAGCAGTACTACTTTATGTGGTGGCTTTGGTGACTTCAACCCTAAATGCAGATGAGTTATCCTTAATCTGTCTAGCTTCCTTAAATTAAAAAAAAAAATTAATGTGAAAAGTTACTCCTAAATTGCACTCCTGAATAAATAACCTTAGGAAGGCTTGAACTAGAATGCAGTATTTCCTTGAGTCTGATTTAGTTATATGATGATAGCAACAGAGATACGAAAGCTGTGATTCCACCATTCTGAGTTACTTTAAAACTTTTATAATCCTCTATAGACTTTCTTTGAATGAATGGATGCTGAGATCTAAAAATAAGTCCAAGTTGCATATATTTATAAAATGTATACGTACCTACTTGCACATAAACATGTGATTTTTTTTCTTTTTAAATCTACTAGTTATGGGAAGGGGGGCAGTTACAAGTGAAAAACAGAGGAAATACAGCAACCATTATCAGATCTGAGAATGTGGTGGCATTTACATTGGGTGTAAAAAGGACTAATCAACAAATGGGATCAATGTTGTTCAGAACGGGAATGCAAAAATAAGTTCTAAATTAAAAATGGCAAAGTGAAAGGTCTAGGCTGTACATTAAATCACTCTGACTTGTCAACCACTAACTTAGAGCTGCTGAGAATCAGTTTGCAAACGATCTGCATGTCCAGTGACAGACTTGTAATACAGGGGCTGGCAAGTTTTCTGAAATTTTCATCGTAATTAAAACCAAAGCCAATCCAAAACAGAGCTTGACAAATTACTCATTTTTCTTCTTGCCTTTCTGAATGAAAAATTCTGAAGATTTTTCAACTTATAAAATTGGGTAACTTTACCTTTTTAAAGTTTAATTTCAGTAAATTTCCAAAGGAAAAGCCATTTTGAAAGGAAAAAGTATGTTTTAGATTAGTTGAAAATGCTTCACATTTGTTTTTTGCATCAAAGCAATTCAGCAGCATAGATGAAAACCTATGAATTCTTATGGTTGACCTAAATATTTAGTTTTAGAGCAACAGCAGCAAAAGCTTTATTTGGCAATATTTACCCAGCTAATTTTATACATGACTATGTAATAGCTTTTGTAAAATGATGAGAAGATCCGAGTACCTTCTCCTTTAAGCACGCATATGTATCTATATATATATTTCAGGCATACATATGTATCAGGCACACCAGAAACTGAAGGTCAAACCAATCAGTTAGCACAGCCCTTCAACTTCTCGGTTATTTTACTGAGCTGCAGAATTAAGTGAGGGAAGTATTACGATGTCTGTAGCACGTCTAGTGTTCTGGCAAACCAGATACTTGCAAAGATGCTATGGTTGCAGAAAGGGAGAGCCTGCTTGGGTGCCAGAGGTACTGTCAAAAGACAAATGCAGCGGGGTCTGTAGTTACTCGTTTTAAAGAAACCAGATGCACATTTAGCCTTTATACCCAACCAGCAACACTGCCACGTACGTTAACCTGGCTTTTTCTGTGTTGGCTTCTTAGGACTACTTAGATCTTGCGGCTTCCACACCTTCCGATTCCTTACTTTATGATGATGGGCTCTCAGAAGAGGAGACACCACTCGTGGACTGTAATAATGCTCCCCTCCCTCGAACCCTCCCTTCCACATGGATTGAAAACAAACTCTATGGTAGAATTTCACATGCATTTACTAGATTCTAGCAACACAAAAAAATGATTTTTCTTCTGCACTGTTCTCAGACTCTGTAACCCCATTACAGTGTTTCTTGTCTGAATGAAGCCAATCAAAATTTGCTTGGAAGCTTCTTTTGGGTTTTTTTGTTTGTTTGTTTTTTCTTTTGGTAAATGTCAAAGTTTGCATCAGGATCATCCTTTAGTCATTTTGCAGCTGTGTTTAAAATAAACGTTTTTAAAAGGATGTGAAAATAAGTAAAATGACTAGATATCATACAGTAAAAGAAAAAAAAAAAGATCAGGGAAGTATTCTCAGGGGAAATATAAAATGCTAATGAGTATCTAATTCAACTATCCTGTTGGGGGGGGGCTAGGAACATGTAAAGTATGTAAGATTCTGCACCTCTAATTTAAGCAATAGACTTTTTTTTAAAAAAATACTGGGTTTTGCCATAGCTCAATGATAGGACCCATCTGCAACATTTTTCATTTTTCAAGATGGATTTCTAAATTTCAGCTGCTGTTAATGTATTCTGGATCCATAAGCTGAAATGTCTATTTAATATATCATAGAATGAAACCAGAGTATTATATACAGAAGGTAGAAATACTGTATATAAGTATTATATACAGACTAAATCAACATGTAAAGTCCTTTGAAAATTGAATTAACAATGGGCATTTTGAAAATACACTCAGCTGTTTTCACGTCCTTTGATTTATTATGAAAATGTCAGTACTAAACCTTGATTGAATGATGTAGCAAGTGTTTTTAAAAAGAACATATGCTTTCATATTGTGATGGTGAGATGGACAGTAAAAATGGTTCTTGCCAAAACTCCTACATTTTGTCTCCTGATTAAATATTCTACATGTTTTTAGATACTTACTAACATCACAGATATTTTTTTCATTCTTCAAGCAGTACGACTTTTGAAAAGTTGGATCTTTTAGCTTAAAAGTTGCCATTAATACATGGCTTTGGGTCTATTTTTGATCTATGCCCTAGCTATAATTTTCTTTAATAGGTTCCCCCAACTCACGTTCACTTTGGGGCACTTTGGCCAGATTGTTAAAAGAATGCAGTAACAGAAAAAGTTGCCACCGAGGTTGATGGCAGACGCTGAATGCTCAATAAGCAACAAAATGAGATTTCTGTTTTTGAAAATCTTGACCCTGGTGTGGTTCTCTGCTTGTACAGCTGGATCAACATGGTGCTAAGCACTCTGCTTCCATTTTGGTGATCACTTGTGCCTAAACTGAGAAGCAGTTACTGGACTCAATGCAAATAATTACATGCCTGAAATACACCTTTAAATGCTGAATCAAGACAAGAGTGCTCAGGACTTTGTTGGACTTTACTCAGTTGTGCTCCTGGGATTTCCTAAAATTAAGCAGGGGATCCCTGCTGAGGGAGTGAGAGTGTCCCCAAAACCTCACTGAAGCCAAAGGAAAGGTGCCCATTTAAGTAAATGGAAATACTCTCAGTCATTGGAATGGACTTTGGATCCTGTCCCAAATAGGTTTATTAATTCTTGGAGCACTTCCTGTACAGCAAGAACTTCCTCTTGCAAAGCAATATATTGCCACATGATTGTTAAGAAAGAAAATTACAGAAAGTTGGAGGCTCATCAGAAGAAAAATTACTAGCTTTTTATTATGCACATGTGCGTGCACGCACACAATTTTTTATCAAGTAAGCACTTTATTTTTTCAGGGTTTTTGCCTACATCTGAATTTGTGCTTCAGGGATTTCGAAACATCATTTATATGAATTGATTTGGGACAAAATCCAGTGGACTGGCTTAAAATACTGAAGGGAGTTTTGCCAAGGGCCTTACTGTCTGCACATGAAGTTATGGTTCTTCAGTGCAGAAAAAATTATCTGTTTTCATTTTTAGGCATGTCATACCCGAACTGGCCTGAGGAGAGCCCCGTTCCACTCACAAGATTCGATGGCACTAACTCTGTGTTTTCAAGATATGCAAATGATAGTGTATATGCTAACTGGATGGTTTCACACTCAGCGGCAAAATTTATGGACAAGTTTGATAGCTAAAATTTTCTTTGTGAAAGGTAATGGACTCCAGAGGGGAACAAAGGTGCAAAGAATGGAAAGTCCATTGGCTCGTTCTTTGTAGAACCAACAACTAACTTTTAAATTGGCAAACCCTTTTACTGGTAGTTTCTAAAGTGTTATTCATGCTGAAGACTATAATTGGTGATTTCCCCTTTCAGAAAACATATCAAGCTGGATAAGAGTTGTAGTTCCAGTACTTCTTTCTAGATTGCCATTTTGCATATGGTTCCATTCGGCAACTTCTTACTGCAAATGGCCTCGCATTTCATTCTCGCTGTTTTTTAGACTAACCATCCCGTGTCACAGCTTTCTCGGATGGGAAAATGTACTTGAACTGCTACTTTTATAGTGGCTGTTAGCATATGACCGCTTGATCTAAGCAGGAAGCACAAACAATATATAGAAGGGAGGGGGGAAATAGGCTCCCAAATTACTGAGCTTGCTATCAAATGAGAAGGTTACGATGATGTTGGCACTAACGAAGCCTGTATCTTGGTTTGGAAGCAAACATTAAGTAACTCAATAGAGGACTTGAGATTCAACATTTGAAGTCTTGTATAATGTATTGTCTTGTCTTAATGAGAAGAGAGTTTGTTTTATTAGTTTTAACTTCTCTTACCTTTAGCACAATGGAGATAAATTTGATACAAGATAAGCTGTATAGACTGATGGCAATCACGAGAGTTCATCTGACACAATTTACTTTCCATCACCTACATCTTACTAATGTTAAAACGTACAATCTTGTACAATCATAATTCCTCTTATGAGTTCCAAATAGACTGCACAGGATTTTTAGATTGAATTCAAGTAAAGAGATTTTGTTTGCAGTCATGTTCAGTGGGTTGGAGTCCTCCTCTCAGCTCCAAATTGGATACACTGCCATGCACAGGACACTGCCGTGACATAACTCCAAATAAACCTATTACCTTGAAAGTCATGAGTAAACAACACTTGCACAGCAAAATTGGTCTAAAACTCTACCATTAATGAAACTATACAAGGAAAATGTCATCGAAATTTGTTAAGGTGAAATATAAAAATGTTGTGCTTACAACACTGACTTGATATTTGGGAGAACGATCAGACTGTGGGTCATGTGTTCTATGTGGAAGAGTAAATGATCAGCACTACTTTTGTCTTTATTTGTAATCTAATATGGTTAAAGATAACTTTTTGTTTGCTACAAATGTTGGGACGTAAATCCCGAGTGACTCGTTGTTAGCGTTGTGACGGTTATTCTAAATAATCCAATTCTACCAAAGCTTGCTCCTGTCACTTACAATCCAATTTAGCTGTTTTCAGATGTTGTTTTGTGTATCAACCTTATGTTTCCATTAAAGTCTGTGGTTTCAGAAACAAAAGAGTCAGACTGCCAAAACCCGAACACAGATTTTCATTTCACAGAAAGTGGGATACAAAGTGCTGTGTTGGAACGTAAACACCTTCCCTGTTGGATATCATACTTGATCCTGTCCTGGTTTCGGACAAGCACTAAGCAGAGTGACTTTTGCTTTGTACAAACCTTTGCCGTGTTGTGTAATGCTTATGTACAGTAAACAGATATAGCTATGTATACAGAAAAGGTTCAGTTGTGATATAATGCTCATCTTCACTGGCATGACACAACTGTCAGAATGCATACTTTTAAAATAAATGGCACTGAAAATTAAGCCCATTATATGGGCTTTTTTTTCTGTTGAGAGATCTATGAAAAAAAGGAGAGGAAAATGGCACTTGTGGTAACTTTTTGCTTTGTCCAGTCCTTTTCCTATATTTTATGTCTGTAAATGGGAATTCTTTATTTGCCATGAGCAATCAAGGCATCAAGATTTTTGGTTTGTGTTGGTGTTTGGTTTTTTTTTTTTAAATTCTTCCTTCAATTAAGAATTTGTTTTTATCAGCTATCTTCAGCAACAGTATTCAACTGGGAGATGTTGAAGTGCCCAGTTTCTAACCTGAAAAGCCCTGAGACAACGTTGCTGTACAGTAGGTGAGTGGGATAGTAAGTGATGCTGAAATAACCAGTGGATGCAGAAAGTATTGCGTATGTTAGACTTCCAGTGTGAGTCAATGTTGTTTCAACCATCGATTCCTGTGAAAAATTTCACAAATACTTATTGTCACCTATGTTACCAGACATAGATTCTGCATATAAAATACATACACAGTTCATAATTATAGTTGCCATACACAATTACTTGCATTAAGTGCAGCTTAATGAAAAATTCTTAACAAGCGTTTCCTAATCCAACTAATTTTGACTCCCTTCCTGCCCATGAATGTTGGTAAGAAACAGATTATTACTTTCAAGTATTCATTCATCATATGAAAGCTGCTTATGTCTTCTGTGTATGCTATTTTTGTAAATATTTCCCTTGAAGTGTTTCCTATTTGTTCTGTGTTGCCATTAGTCAGAATGGTGACAATCTTGTTTCACTTCCCCATTGGAGAGTAAATGTACTTCCCATGTGGGAAAAAAGTGATACTGCAGATGATTATTTCCATTGGTGCCAGAAATACTTATGCACTTGGCTGCCCTGAGGAAAGTGAATTCAAAGGGAACGAATGACTCACCTAAATGTACAGGTTGGAGGGAATATTTCTAAAAATTTCTGCCAGCCTTTTCTAAATATCTGCAGAGATGACATGGTTTACCTGTCTGTGCTTTGAGTTGTGACAGATGGGGGAGAGGGTGAATCTCATGTGTCCTTCTAGTCATTACAGCAGCACAAGGAATTTATTGCAATATTTGTTTCTACACACTTTTCCAGAGGAATGATATTCAGAAAATCTGTTGAGAGGTTGCAGATTTTAATCTGCAGACATTAGCCTGTTTCATATAATAGAAATCTCAAAAAATCTTGTCCTGTGAATATGAGGTACATAATATTTAAATCATGTCGTTTTATCTACAATTTGTCATGCAAAATGTGCATGAATCTCTATGGTACACTCAACTGGACCTGTTTTAAGTAATTCTCAAAAAGGTACAGTAAAAAGCAAGTTTCTATTCCTTGATGTTTTATAATCAATCTTATATGAATAATACAGGCCTCAAAATGTATCTAAAGAGGATATTTCTACTGTAGCTTTTGAAAGTTCAAAAAAATTACTTGGAATTTTGAAATGCTTTGTTTCAGAACTCAGCCCACCTAAAAGCCCCGTGTCTCTCACTGCAGCTACAATAGTAAATTTATAACAGAATTCTAGAGATGACGTTCAGCAGCACCAGCTCCCAGGTAGCACCAGGCAACGTTCCCCATAAACAAGGTGCAGATTGTCCGTAGTGAGACAAATGGTTTGACTGTTTCAGCCTAAGCTATCTTTCTGAAAAAGTACCCTATGATTTCCTAGAGATGTATAAAAGTATGTAAAATCTTAATATGAAAACCTAAGCTGTTCAGGTCAACTGCATCTAACTTCATATAATTTAAGCAGCCCCTCTGAAGTTAGTGGCATCATTCATGAATAAATTATTCATACATATTCGCTGGTCTAAAATCAAATATCCCAATTGTCTGCTAGCAAACGTACAAAAGATATTATCAAAATATGGACAAAGTAGCAATAGCCCAGGTCTGCCTATCCCTAGCACAGCATCGTAACTTGTCTATCTAGAAGCAGTATTGAGAAGCAGGTACTAGACACTAGAAGACAGGTAAGCACAAATATATCTTTAATGTATATCTGGAAGAGACAGTGAATGAAATATTTCTCAGTATTTATCAAGTTCTTCAGTAAGGATGACTTTTTCATGTAAGCTGTGGTTCATATTTGTTTCTCATTTCTAATTCTTTGGGACAGCAACCTGTGTCTTCCAGTTACGACAGAGATATATATACTCTTAATGCATTTTGAGAATATTAATAGTTCCTCTCTTTTTATGGTGTGTTTTTTGGTTTTATAAAGGGTTTCATGGTATCTCAGCACAACAAATTTCTTACTAAAAACGTGTTTCTTTGAGCTGTTATGAAAGTTCATTTTGCTGATAACGTTCAGAAATTAAGTAAAAAGGTTTTGCCAACCTGAGTACAGACAAGTACACCTCCCCTTAAGCTCAAATGCAATAATTAGCTCCTTATTTTGGGCTAATAAGGTACACTTCATAAAAATCCAACTTTATCTCATCTGGAAGCTGTTTCATATGGATTACAGGCCAATTGAAAATGGTACAAACAATTTAAGAGCAGTGCAGTTGTATTTTACATGTCAAGAAATAACTTTCCAAGTTTCTCTATTAGAAAACAGAATGAAAGAAAAAGTGTGTTCATCTCCAAGGTAGTTAAAAAAATTAGTAACTTTTGAAATCAATGACAATGTAATGATTGTTGTCATTAGGTGTCAGACGGAGAGTTTGATTCTATCCTTGCTGATATAAGCAAATGTGTATTAACATACAAGATAACTGGTTTAAGTGCATTTTTACCTTGCCACGAGAAAAAGCTTTCCATTTAATCAGCTAAGCACAGAAGTTTGTAGAGGTTCAAACCATTACACTGATAGCAAGTAATATGCATATTTTGAATAAATAGTGATGTTTACAGTAGGTGTTTCTGTTTGTTTTGGTTTTTATTGGCTCCCAAATATAAAAATGGATTGAGTTTTCACAAAGCACTCAGCTTTGACCTAGGTCACCACCCATTCCGTCTCTCATAAACCTCTGCTGATTTTAATGGAGAGAAGTATAGCCAATGGGCAAATCTTGACTCGAAGTATCAGTATAAAAAGATGCTTATTTTATCACAATATTGATGTAGTGGAAAGAACCACTAGTTGCATGGTCAGAATGACTGAATATGTCCGCGCATAGATACAGTGTTTTAAAATGTGAGTAGGGTATGAAGGTAAAAGCAGTCACTGTTCCCGCCTAGTCTGTAGTTAAGGGGCAGGTCCAATCAGCCCAGTATCTGCAGAAGTCCCCGTGGGAAGTCAGGTTAGCCCAGCACTTTGTATAAATTTCCTCTTGTATTTACAAGATGATATACAAATAAAGCATAGAGACTGGGGGCGGGGGGGGAGCTGCTATATCAGCTTCATTTTCTCACCCTCTGTGCAAGAGATTGTTATTAACGGAACTAGATACTATGATTATTTCTTAACTTCAGAAATGTGTTGGCATGTCCCAAAAGAGAAATAGAGGTTCCCTCCTGGAAAGTATGTCCATTGTAGTGGGACAAGGTCTTTATGTATTTCATAATCTCCTCTAAGTGGAGGACAGAAGAGAATGTAAGCCAACACATCTGGGGCCTTAGTTATAGAATTATGTTTGCAAAATAATCTATTATTGAATACTGCAGGGACATACGATTTTAATCTTTCACAACACTGGTGTCAAATGTAGTTGGGGAGTTACCACATACCACACTAGCACTACATCTGTTGGACAAGGAGTCAACAGATGACTGCAAAGAGCAGATGTGTCTCTTTCTTCTCTGCTGTCACCCCACTATCCCCTTACTCCCCATTTGACCTGATCTGGGCAGGAACACAGATTTGCCCACAGGAGACTTTCTAGTATGCTTGAAGTGTGCAGGGACAGAAGGATTTGAGATGGTGAGGAGATGGGGACCCCTTCTTCTATTCATATTCTGCAGGACGGGCTTTCCTACCTTCTCACTCTTGAAGCTTGTGAACGGACAAGCTGCTGACCGGACAGAACTGGCAGAAGGCAAATGTCCTGTCTCCCAGGCACAGGCCATGCAGAAGGCATCATTTGAGGGCTCACAGGGAGGCTTGCCGGGAAGCGCAGGTCTAGTCTCACACTCGCGTTCATAAACCCTGCAACGTATCAAAAGCAATCTGAAGGTAAAGAACAGAGGTTCACTTTAAAAGTGTAGTCCTGATCTGAACTGAGAAGTTAACGTACATGTAGCCCCTGACGTTAAGAGAGGGTTGGTACCTAATAAGCGTAGTGTGGTCTGTGATTGTATACGCCCAGGGCTGTGAGGTTGTTATGAAAAGAGAAAGTTATCCTTACAGCTATAGGTCTGTAGCTAACACATCTCCTCTCACAGAAAGCTGTAGCTGTTAAAACCCCTTGGCACTTCTAACAGTGGGTTCTCACCGTTAACCAATCTCTTTATACAATTCTGTCTAAACGGGCAATTATCGCTAGCCAAAAACGTTTGGATTTTTAATTTCGATGAATTCCCAGCAACAAAAGGAAGGTTTAGGAATGCCAAAATAAACCTTCTGCATCTTTAAGGGCTTCAGAGATGTGAAACAGATCCAGTCTGTGCTCAGACGCAAACGAAGCAAGTTTGGTTGGAGCACATACGCGGTGCCCTAAGCTTTTGCCTTATGCTGGTAGATATCTCACAACAACTCAAGAAACTTTGGACTGCCAAAATTGAATTTTTTAGCCCACGATATAGCCACAGATTTGAATTCCTGTAGAAACTCAGCCTAGATCTGTGTATCAATCAAACATTGCAGTTTCCAGTCTGATTTTTCTGTGTTCTGTGGGGCACATAAGTACTTGTTAAAGCCCTTACATAATTTTTCAGCTGGTCAGGGCTTTCCCTTCTGATATGATCGTAGTTGAAAGAGTTTGACGTAAGCACTGATTTTCATTTGCAACATGTGCCATTTTCATAGCTCCCTGCCAATGCAATTTCCTGTCTGAATTTACTATGCTTAAGGATGAAAGTATTTTAAATTTTTTAATAAAACTAAATCAAATGAACCTGTATTATAAGCATTTGGTTTGCTAAGAATCTTGCTTGCCTATATTTAGGGAAATTTTAAAGTTATTTGGGGGAAAAAATAACAATTCCTCTTCTTTCAGATTTTGTGAAGTAGTAAGCTATAGCCCAATGCAGATTAATAAAACAGTAGGATACACTGATCTTACTTGTTTACCAAATTGCTACCGATCACAAGAATAGTATCCACTTATTCAAGAGTATTTCACAAAAAAGAAAGAGATTTGGAGTAACTTCATGGCAACCTTACATCTGCTGGGAAGGAAAATGTCCAAAGGGTGGAATCCCAAGGAAGTGGTGGCTGACAGAACGGACGAGAGGGCTGCTCTCGTTCCTTGAGAAAGCTGGTAACGGGTTCATCTTCTTAAGATGACTGAAAAGCTTGGAAGAGCGTTGTAAAGACTGAGATGTTGGAAAAGCCTATGGAAATAGCCAGGATATAAACACCAGATTTATAGTATATTTTTTTAAATGTATATGCAGCTTCAAGAATCAGCCAGCAAGATGCGAGTGGAGTTCACTGCTCTCCAAGATAGTTTTTGACTGGTCAGGACTATCAGTGATTGATTTGACAGCAGAAGACAAGAATGATTCTGCTACAGGATATAAATGATTGAGAGAGATTTTAGCCTTGAGTCAGGAAATCATTCAAACACTTACTTAACTGGTTTTCCTGTGCAGAGAGGCTTTCTGAACAGTGGCCTGGGCCAGACATAGCAAATAGAAAGACATTAAGTTTATGCTGATTGTAAGGATTTTTATTTTAAAACATGACAGTTGGAAGTCTCACCCAGTGCTGCTCTTCCAGGATCATTTGTTAAAATGAACTGTGACATTTTGTTAAATACTGAGCAGAAACAGATGATGTGGGTTTTTGTAAAAACACTACTGAGAATATTTTAATTTATACTGAAAGACATTTATCACCATTTTTACATGCACAAAGATAAAGTAAGCAATCAAATTAGATTGCAACAAGTTGTCATCAGAGACAACTTTTGAACCAAACAGAAATAATGTTTATTGAATCATTCTGACTTGCTTAACTGAGTCTCCATTATGGTTTACCAATGGTACGAAATGTGAAATGAATGTTTTGAAACCCTAGGCCTTAAACTAGAGATTACTTATAATAGTTACCATTTCAAATGATAATCATGTATTTATTAGGCAACACATAACAAAACGCTATTCATGGTATTAGACCTTGAAATGCAGTAATATGAATAGCACATATTATCTTTATTGCTATAAAAGGCATCAAACGTACAGAAAAGATCTTGTCATACAAGAATTGAACATAGCTCAGGGAAGCAGAGGGAGAAGGTACAGAACTGCACCTTGCACATTGACCCTATAATCCGCATTACGACAGAAAGCACACTAAAATATCACATCCCCTCGGCAGTTAAGCAGCACCTCCTTATGTGGCACAGGTAAACAAGAGTCCCTAGTTAATCTGGATACTGAGTTAAGTTAAAAACAGAGACTAGAGCTTTTAGCTTACTTGCTTATTCCATGCAGTCCCTCGGTGTCTCCCCATCCCCAGCGCTACGTTTGCTGTGCCCCGACCTCCCTCCGCAGCAGGGAGGTTACTGCTGGCCAGGGAAGTTGGGGCAGAACGTTGTGCCAGTTCATGCCGGGCCGCTGCTGGCAGTTCCCCATCTCAGGCAAGGGATGCCCAAGGACCCCTTCCTTTTGGCACCACCATCTTCCAGAACCCCAGCCCCGCTGGGTGTTTCCCCCGTGTAAATGGCGTACGTGTGGAAGCACAAGCGAGCGCCATCCTCATCGCCAGTTCTGCCTCGCGTCCCGTTATTAGCTGGCGGATTCAGGACGTGCTGCTTGTGTTTAGCCCGGGTCTTACCAAACCTTACAGCCAGCCTGTACCAGCTGCAGCTCTCAAGCAGAAGGCTTGTGACCGAGAGCGCAAAACTGTAGACACGTGCCCCACACAAACATACACAACATCAGCAGCAGCCTGTTAGCATTCACAGGTTAAGCTGCTTTTTTCACCTGCTATAGGTGGCCAAATTTTATGAACCAGTCTGCACTTGTAATGAAGATCCTCATGTTTTGAGTACACTTCGGTAACTTTAGCACAGCCTGCACACAGTTTCTAAGATGCTTGTGTTGCAGAAACAGTCAGTTTTAAAAACTTTTTATCTCTGTCCTTATCCTGTCATAGATATGATTTGTTTTTTAAAATAGTACAAATCATTGCGTGTCTAGCACAATCAAAGAACTGGTAACTGATATTGTTGAAATTTAAATTAAAGAGAAAAAAAATGGAAAATATATATATAACCATTCAATTCCTTCTAGTAAATACTTCTAAACCTGATATTCCTTAATTTAAATGGGGCGCAGGCTGCCACGTCAGGTCTTCGTCGTTCTAGTTCTAAAAATAGGAGCAAGAAAAGAGAAGCAGGAACAAATTTTCCTTGCTCTTGAGAAGAAGTGGGAACAAATTCAAGTGAATTTCAAAGCGTCTTGCTGTTCAGCTGTCCTATGATTGCATTTCTAATGTAAAATCTTGCTTTGAATTAATTTGATTTGGAGCTCCATTTTACTGACAGATGTAAGCCATTGCAAGATTCTTATTAGCAAAGCTTTTTCTTCACAAAGACAAAGCTAAAACAATTGTTCCAAGTCAAAAATTAAAGAGGAGCTCATGAGACCATTAGGAAGGCAGTGCGGTGACATCTGATCCTGACTTGGCAAATCAGTTCATCTTTACCAATTAATTTTATAATGATAATAGCGACGTCTCAACAGCGTGCTTTAACACGTTTCTCAAAATCAGCTGCTGTTTTTATGCACCGCAGGGTAAGATTTCCATGAAAATGTAAACACAGTATTTTCAACTGCTCCACTGAGGTATGGTATATTTTTCTGGTTGCCTGTTGATATTCCATGGTACCCAGGAGGGCTCCCTCTTGATGAGGGAACAGTGTACATCCTACCCTCCCTTAGCCCTGTCTTACATCGTTTCAACACTGCAAGAATTTTTCAGTCCTTGATAGTACAGTACTACTAATAAAATCAAAGTCATAATGTCTTTTTATTTCCATGTCATTTTATGGGAGGAATAGTTTACAAATACGGAAAATGCTGCACTTAAAAGCATTTTGATGATGTATACGCAACAATGAGTGGTACCAGAAACAAGAGAAACAAACATGAACTAGCTGACTGGACTCTGGTCTCAAAGGGAGGGAAATGTGTTCTGGGCAATTACAGACAAGCCTGTAGCTAACGCTGGCAAAAAAAAACCCCAAACTAGAGTGGAGTAGATAGTTGTTGCCAAAAAGGGGCTAGCACAGTACAGACAATGGACACACGAGGAGTTTCTTTGTCTCTGGTCCTGTCTATTGTACAAAGAAATGAACGCCGGTTTTGTACTAACTGTTTGCTAATCTGTCAGCATGGAAGATCATCTCTGTGCTGTACCTTCCTACAGCTTTGTCTTTATTTTGTGTGGCGGCGGTTTTTCTGACTGCTGGACAGCCCCAGTGGGTACAACAGATTATGCAGTAAGGCATATTAAATACTGATATACTGAATATTTTGTATAAAACATGAAGCATCTCAGATTAAGGAAGCCCAAATACTTCCCTCTATAAAGATACTGTGTTTAATGTAGATATTTATCTGAATAATTTGAGCTTTGGTGCATGAGGCTTTCAAGTACAAAAAGGAACCCAACCAGATAACCAACCAAAAGACCTTGATAATTTATACTGTTATCTTCTCGGACAAGGAGTGCTCATGAAAGATTGTCTGGCTTAAATCTCATATATAGAATGATCTAATTTATTTCTCTTTCTGCATCCTAGACAGTGAAATCTACAGTTTCAAAAGTAATTTAATAGGATTGATTTAAAATATATTACTTTATAGTTTTAACAGGTTACTGTTCTGCAATACTGGAGAAGGGAAAAAAAAAAAAAGAGGTGTCATTTTTGGTACGTTTTGCCTAATATTGAGTCCTCTAGTCAAAGTCCTCCTAATTTGTTTCCTGCTCTAGGTACAAAATACAGCTGCTTGGACTTTGTTTCAGAGCTGCTTTATAGTCAATATATTTGTGACAAAATTGTCTTCTTTTTAGAAAAATGCCTAAAGCGCTTCTTGGTGTCATTAGACAGAAGCTATATAGTAAAGGTGTCTTAGAATAGTCAGAAATAAACCAATACAGAATTGCAGCACTACATACGTGGATTACTTTCCATACGTGTTGTTACTGGTTAGTCTGCTGTGATACCCTGGTGCAGTTGCAAGCGGGCGGTGGAGCCCTGGGCATACGACCCATTGTGCCTGCCAGAAAAAAATAAGGCCATGTGGCCAGGAAAAATGATCAGCTACAGCTGCAGAATATTGCCTGCTGCTCTCAGCTGGAGCAGGCAGCAGAGCCCAGGCACTTAGCGCAGCTCCCTGCAATTCCCCTTCTGCGTTCCCGTTCCTCTGGGGCACGCACCAAAGTGACGCCTGTACTTCTTGTACAGTAATCTTTCTGGGATCCGTTTGCTACCGTCAAAGAGCTCAGCACTTGTTGCTAACAGCGACTATACATTGATTTCAAAAATAGAAAGTTATTTTAAGAGATTGTATCTGAACAATCCTGATATATCCTTTCATACACTTTTTCAGATGCCAATACCATTTATAAAGTTAAACCAAATTATCACTATCCAAAGAAAAAACAAGTGGACTATAACAAGCATTTCTGTTACCAGAAGAAAGCTTTTTCAGATAGTAGATAAAACTAAATCTTATCTACATTCACTTACAGCTGTGATTGCATTGATTATCTTTTCCAATAAGGAATGTCTTCTATTTTCATGAATGAGTATAAGAATTACAGAGTCTGCTTTAATGTGTGAAAGGACTCTATATAAATTTAAAGTTGGTTGATACTGTGGTTGATACAGTCTGTACAGACTGTTTTCTAACGGGAATTTCTGAAAGGAAGTAATTTAGCAACTGTGATCCCAAAACAACAGGAAAACACAATCTATAGCAGTTCATTTCCCAAACATTATATAAATTATATGCTTCTGGGTCCAAAATTTAGTACATTATAATACCAAAGAATTAGTATTTATTTGATACCAAGCCACTACATTAATAAATGCAGTCCTTCAGCATTCAAAGACGTAGAGGCCAAAAGTCTAAGCATTGCCAAAATCAAAATGTCGCTACAATGCAAAATAAAGGGAATGGTAACAATAAATACAGGAAGATTACTGCATGGTAGAGTTGCTCTGGTGTGTTGGTACAAAGTAAGTTTACAAATGCACAGTCTCTCCTAAACTTATCATAAATCAAGAGATTATTTCAGCCTCTAAAGCAGTGAAGTAAAATATCCAGACCTTCCAAGCACCTTTCATGCACATTGTAGATGCTGCACAATAACTCCAAGACGGTAATGGCGTCCTTTTTACTTTGGGAGGTACACACAAAGCGAGCCCTAGGTTAGCCCTTCGGTGACCTGGCTGATGCTCATGCTACAGCGTCGTCAGCAGAGCCCGAGGTCGAGGTTAGCGTCCCCCAAGCCAGACAGAAGTTAATTCTACCGTAGCGCACCACCTCTTCTACGACCCCTTATTTCATGGCCCATAGCAACAAGATGTCTTTGGACAGGACCAGTGACAAAGGGTTATGGAATATAATTTAGAATAAAAGCTCAAAATGAGGATTTTAAGGGAAGAAAACATAAATCAAGATGATTAAAATACTGTAGGACGGTTTATTTCAGGGTATTAAAAATTCTTTATACTTTTGGTTGCGTTGTTCAATATCTGTTATAAATAATTTGAAACAATTAAAACAAGGATAAAGAAAGCGGCTTCACATGGGATCGTGTTGGAATGGTGCCATCACTAAGGCTGAGCTGTGGCATTTGACAAAAAGCCCTGTGTCAAAGCAAACTAATGACTATTGTTTGGCAATTAAAGCTCTGAATTTTCGGGCAAAATAACAGACCATTTTTCTTATTTCACATACACATTTCATTTCGGCTCAAGAGGATAAGAGAACAAAAATATCCAGTGTTGAAGGATTGCTTTTTTTTTTTTCTTCTCTCCTTTGGTCTCATTTACATTACTCCTTCACTTCAGCATCATGTTCTCAGATCAGCTCCTCTCTCTTTTTTTCTATTGTTTCTTCCCCTCCAGCCCACACATATGCTTAAAAAAAAAGGGGGGAAAAAAAAAAAAGAAAAAAAACCAGAAACCACTAGAGGCTGGAGCTAATACTGTTCTGGAAAACTCTTCTTTTTTGAATCAGCTACTGCCAGCCACTTCCTTTCCCCTAACTGTACCAATTTAAGAACAGCATTTACCAAAGTTTAGCAAAACATTTTTAAAGTCTGTCTCTATGTCTCTAAAATAATCATAACATTTTAATAAAATTCAAAGCCGTGTCATCTATATATATACGCTTATTGCTTTCAGATGCTAGGAGGTCTGCAAATACCTCTCTAAGGAGAATCCTTAGGCTGAAATGAATTGTGTCTGAAAACACAGACATTTGCTAAATGTTTTATTGCCTGCTTCATTCAAAAACAAACCGGGAATTCCTCTGTAGGCCTGTAAGACTAACACCAAATAGGAACTACAACATCTGTGAGCATAAATATAGGTCTGACTTACGAAGGAATGTCTAATCTTGGAATAGCTCATTCTGATAGAACACTCAGGAAGTTATACACAACATCACTGCAAAAACATCGTTTTTCCTGTCGTGGTAGACCTCTTATACAGAGATGACTATGAATATCCCCGTTGTTATTACTAAAGAAACCTATTCTTCTTTCCTTCTCTCAATCTGAAAAAAAATAAAATAATCTTTCTAGAAGTGAAGGAACTCTGGTAAATAGAGGAGACTGGCACTTAAAGAAGAAGTATTCCGTGTACAATGTCCTGTAAGGCACATAGTGACAACTAGCTCTTGTGCAGAAAAGCGGTACCTGGGGAGCCTGAAGGACAATACTCAGAGCCTGGTTGCTCTCTGTAGACCAACCAGTGGGTGATGCAGGGTTGTCAGAGTTTGTTTGAGATCAACATTGCAGCGTTAGTTAATGAAATCAGTAATTTCAGTTATTTCCATTCTGTTATCTTCTTGTACTTTCAAATAATATTATGTCTACAGAACACTGCAGTCTCCAGTATCAGTCAAATAACAGGGGTGTCTAGTAAACTCCCACCCGTTTACCACAACACGGAAGACAAGGAGGAGCTGAGGGGTACTCAACAGTCATCTGTAATAGCAACACCGAAACTTCGCGTGAGGTTAGCTTTAAAATAGCAGCATATTTACATACTGTTTTAAAAAAAGAATGAACCCACGTTTACCTAGTTTCAGGAGTGCATATGTGAAAATCTAAAACCTTCTGATAACTCTCTTCTCCATGAGCCCCTTCAAATATATTTTTGACGGACACCTAACTGACAATCCAGCCCCATGACAAGCTTCAAAGGATAGGAAAATGCCCGCATGGACGGCTGGTCACACCAGCCAAGTGTGCCTTCCCTGTCAATGGACCAGAGCAGTGAAGTGGAGCCTGACAAAAAGGAGTGGTAAGAGGGTTCCCAGTCCATATGGAAAAACCCTGTCTATTTAAAATCACTGTTATTTAAGGTATTCCCTGGAAAGACCTTTGCTGTCTGAGGGCTTGAAATCAAGACTGAACAGACCAGGTCCCTGGACACCCAGCCCCCTCCCAGGCTGTGTGGTGTAGCTATTTATGAACGAACGAGTTTCCGTCTGCCTGAAGACAAAGGGCTGCTCTGTGCTAAATGGGGTGCAGACCTCGACAGAGCAATAACGTGACAGAGGCGGCGGCCTCTGCTGCCAAGAGCATCGGGGGCTCCGCTCTGGAAAGCACTGAGTGCCTACCTTTCAGGCAGGTGAGCAGCCACAGGCAAACCAGCAGAGTGATGCCAAGTGGGGGGTGCAGGTCTTTACAGAATAAGCCTTTTCTTGCTTTTCAGTGTGTATGACTCTGTTTTTGATGAGCAGGGCCAGAAACATTTGATATATAGTTATGAAAGAATATTACTACCTCACCCGCTTCCTAAGCTGTTCTTAGCCTTACCCTTTTAAGCTGTTACAGGCCACCCTTCACGCAGATGGCTGAAAGGGGCACGAGATCCTACGCCTGGCTTCTTTTCGAGTCAAACCCTGCAGAAAAAAAGAAAAAAAAATAATATAATGAAACGTTCTTCTGGAAATACAGAACTGTAAATAAATGTTTGGGTAAGCAGAAAATAAGTATCAGTAAATTCTGCTTGTTGTAGACCCTGCGTCTCCAGCATAAAGGCTACATCACAATTCCACGGTTTTGTTAACATTTGAAAAATCGGCATCGCTGTGCTGCTGCTGGACCTCTGCTAGCCGCTGGTCTCCACAGCCGCCGCAGCAGCGCCTGCCGCCCGTACCCGCACAAGCACGCTGCGCCACGGGGCGAGCAGCACCTGTCTGGCCGGAGCAGCCGTACGGGACAGAGGGCGGCAGGTCCGGAGCAGCGCGGAGCCAGCACGGCCCTCAGCAGCGCGGCTGCTTCCCGGTGGCAGTGACCGTCGCCGGGACGCTGAGCGCGCCGCGGGCCAGCGCCAGCTGGGAGGCCGCGGGCAGGCCAGGCAGCGCCCGGGCCTGGGCTCCGATGCGCCCCGCTCCCCCTCACGCCCAAGGAGATGCGCCGGGGCCCGCGCGGGTTGCGCGTGGCCTGGGGCGCTGCAGCGACGGACCAACGGTCCCGGGCGAGCACTCCCCGGCAGATCTGCGTGTCGGTTACTACCAGTCACGCGCGGGTGCGTCTGTTACACCCGTAGCATTAGCTCCCAGCCACGTACTTCTCGCCTTTACAGGCTGCGCCAGAGCCCAACGCGCCTTCAGCCTCACGACGTGCGGAGGACGGGGCGCGGGCACCCCGGGGCGCTGGGCGGGCGGCAGGCCGCGCGGCCCCGCCCTGCCGCCGCTCCCGCCGCGCTAACGGCCGCTCGGCAACGGCCCGGCCGGGCCCCCCGCGGGCAGCCCGGGGGCCGCCGCCACGTGCGGGGGGGCCACTCCCACAGCGCGGCCGCCGCCGCCGGCGCCCGGTCCCGCCCCGGAGGCGGTCGGGGGCGGCCGGTGCCGTCCCCTTTAAGGGCCGCGGCGGAGGCGCCCCGCCTGCTCATTTCCTAGCGCACAGGAAGTGGGGCCGCGGCTCCGCGGCGGGGCCCGCGCGGTGAGTACGGCCGCCCCGCGCCCCTCCGCCGCCTCCGGCCCTCCCGCTCCCCCCCGCTCGGCACCTCCCTCCCCCGCCTCCTTCCCCGGCCCGCTGCGCTCCTCACCCGGCTCCTCGTTCCCTCACCTGCCCGCCGGCCTCGGCCCGCCGAGGGGGCTGGCCCGCGGCCGCCTCCCCGCCGCCGGGGGAAGGTGCCGAGCAGCGCCCCGGGAGCCCGGCGGGTAGCGGCATCGCGGCGGGTCCGTCCCCGTCTGCCGGCCGGGAGCGGGTCGGGCGGCGCGGAGCGTGTGGCGGGGCTGGGGCCAGCCTAGGCTAACTGTCCGCAGCCGGGCGGAGGGGAGGGGAGGGGGTGCGCCCGCGGGCCGGCCGGCGGTGGCCGCTGCGCTCCGCGGGTGGCTGCGGTGCCTGGGGCATAAGCAGCTGGGATCGCTGATGCAGACTGCTGCTAATCGTCCTCGCGGCGGGGGCCTCGCAGACCTAAATCGGGTTTTATCTTAGCGCTATCTCAACAATAAAATTCATCTCTCTTCCTCCTCACGGTTGCGTTTCCATTGTGTTAACTGGCCTGAAATGCGCCGGGGAGCGCGGCGCGGCGGTGCGCGCATCCGGGGACAGCCTCGGAAACGCGGCGAGGTCGGACCTCCCCGCAGAACGCACCGTCGCTCCTGTCCCCTGTCGCGTTGCGACCGGGCGTAGCCGGCGATAGTGCAGAGCTGGGGCGGTCGAGTGTCGGCTCCCTGCGCGGGCTGTTGGGGGTTGCGTTTTGACTTGCTCACACCGCTAGAAACCCCAATTCCTTCCGCCCCCCCCCGTAGAGGAAATGATGATAAGAGAGCACTTAATTCTTTTCAGTGGGATACTTAGACTTGCTCATGGTTTCCATCTCCTGGTTTTTGTCAGCTCGGTTCTTGCTCAGTGAATTCTGTGCTCTTGGAAACTGAAAGCTGGAACGTTTTGATATTGAACATCAAAAATTAAACTGGGTCATTGTTATCAGTCTATTAATTCTGAAACTACTCGCTTATAGGAGGAATACTAGAGCAGAAACAGGGGGCTTGCAATTTGCCAGACAGTTTTTAAAGCTGAGTACATAAAAAGTTAAACTTGATACTACATGTTTTCAGTGAAGTATAATCCAGATCTGCTTAATTAACATTTACTTTATTCTGTGGGTTTTGTAGTTTGTTTGTTTGTAGTCCCTCTATCAGGTGGAAATTGAGACCGTGATCTCTTCTGCAAAGATTGTAGATAATGGATAAGGACTAAGTGTACTCTATTGCTCTGATGGGTAACTCGGAAAAGCTGCAAAGAAGAGCGAGGTTGTTTTAACACAGAGTGAATATCCCTCAAGCTAAGGTCATACAGTAAAAATTCGGGGGTTTGGTGTTTGGTTTTGTTTTTTTTTCCCTTGGAGACTATAAATGCTAGGAGCTGTAAGACAGTTTCTTCTTTTCCAGCATGCACTAGCTGGAAGTTCCCATCCTGCTTCAGCGTGTTTGAAGGAAACTTCTGTCTTCTCTTTATTTATTAGCTAGATACTGAGTCCTCAAACACTGTCAAAGACAGTGGCTTGGAAGCATTCCCAGTAGCTGCCAGTGGAGGTAGATGCATTTTGTGGACAGGGTGTTAGCTATGGGCCTCAATTATACCCTGAGGCTTTTATGGGACACTCTAGCCAGTGAGTCCTTATCGTAAGGCTCAGGAGGCCCACACTGAGTGTTGCTACAGCACCACTGTCCTAAACCATCCGTAAGCTGAGAATGGAAGAAAAAACAATGAACAGCACAAATAATAGAAATTGTTTAGCTTGTCTGTTCCTGGAGGAAACCCATGAAAATTTCAGTGTGAGTAAGGTCAGTTGATCGTGAATAGTTCTTTCCCCTCTTGATCCCATGACTGTTTCAGTGTCTTCCTCAGGCTTAAAGGGAGAAGAAGGAAGAAAAAAAACCAAACCAACAAACCACAAACAGAAAACTCCAAACCTATCATTAAGGCTGCTGCATCATGATCGAAGTTGCACCAAGTTATTCTTGAATTTAAATTCTTTGCTTTTAAGTTCCAGCCCCGGGATATGGGTCTTCCCAAGTCAGTGAGAAACATCATCTGAGGGCATAGTTAAATGATAAGTAGCTGTGGTCTGTTGCCAAGAAAACCCACAAGCGTATCTGGCACAACAATTTCTACCCCTGCACCACAGTCTGCTACTTTCATGCTTGCCTGAAGTGTTCTGTGGGCCTTTTTGTGAAAAGGATCCCCAAAATGACTTGAATTTTTAAAAGAGAGAAGACTAAACTGGAGGGAGGGAGGGAGGGTGGGTGGGTATGAGAAATATGAGGCCAGGTTTTTTTTACTGCAGAAAACAAATTGCACAATATTTTTCTTAACTCTGAAACACACTGTCATTATGAAGCAAGCTTCATGACTTGCAGTATTTTCTCTTTAAATAATGCTGAAGCAGGATCATGGAGGTGGGATGAAACTTGGGCTTTGGATAAGGGATTGGGTGGCACTGGAACTGATAATGTGCTTGGCTTTCAGTTAGCTTGTTTGTCTTCTACCCTCTGAGGGCCAACTCTCCAGAATAAAAGTATGGGAAGAGACGATAATAATCTTGCCTCTGGAAAAATAAAATAACAAATAGACAGGGATTTCAAGCACAAGACTTTCTTTAAAAAAAGAGTTCTCAAAGGGCACAATGGAAAGAAAATGTTTCAGAAGCATAATAGCTTTTGTAAAAAAGGAAAAATACTGTGCTTTATCTATGCAACTAATTATGTTCTTGCAAGCTTAGTGCTGGAAATGGGAAAATGAAATCGTAACTCACAAGATGGTCAGAATTGTAATGCTTTTGTGAGGGAATGGGAACATAGTTTTACTTCTGAGTTACAGCCACAGCTTGTGAGAAGAATTTGTGGAAGGGCACTTCTCACTGTCTGCCAGAACAGTTTCATTTTGAATGATGATTAGAAAAGCCCAGCACTTCCATTAATGTTACTGTTTATTAGAAAGATCTGAAAGTGTACAATGACTTTAATACTCTTAATTTCTTTTTATGAAACTCTTTTGAGGGAAAAAAAAAAAAAACAAACCCAACAAAACACATTTCTGAAGGCAGGAACAGTACTGCAAGTTGCAGCCCTCCTTGGCATGAGTGTCTTCTGGTGCAAAAGGAGTGGGACAGGACGCTGTCTGAGGCCTTCTTTAGGTGCATCTAGCTGCTGCTTTCATCTAAGCCTGTTGAAAAATTTTTATAGTAAGGCTGCGGGTATCTTGCATATACCTAAAAATGTAGACAGACGGGTTAGGCAGCTTAATGGCTCTTGGGTATCTTGCACCTTGTTGTGTGTCTAATCTAAATTGGTGGTTCTGATGGTCACTGCTAGCTGAGAAACTTTTTTTGAAAAGTAAGAGTAACTAGATAATCATTGCAAGCTATATATAGACACTAAAGATCAGAGGTTCAAGGGGAAAGGAAAACAAGCTTTTTTTCCTAATCCTGGAAGATTTTGCTGCACGTGACAATACAGTACGCTAAAATACATGTGAGAAGCTTGTACTCTTTTCTGTGCTGGCACTAGGTTTTCCATAGTGCTTCTCTTGTGTATGGTAAGGCTGGCAGGAGACACTTGCTCCACAATTATTTCAGAGTGGAGTATGGTGGGAAGAATATCTTGGAATGATCTCTGCTATACTTTGCCTGTTTTTAAAGGCTTTTCCCATTCACAAACCAAATGCTCTAAAACTCTTATTAGTGAGTTGATAAAGCTGGCAAGCCATTGCAAGTGCCGGGAGTGCAAATGTGAGCGTTGGAATCGCAGTGGAGCGTCCGTGTTTCAAAGTGAAGTTCAGAGCATCCAGATATGACTTGAGGTGAGGAAGCTATTGTGTGAGGAAACCTTGCACGTACTTTTTTTTTTTGTCTAACCATTTCCTGCCATTCTTAATCATCTCCAACTGTAATCAAAAATAACTATAGTGATTGGCCTGTTTACTCATTAGTGTCTCCCTGCAGTACATGTGCCTTCCAGCACCATGCTCCTCTGGGGTCTAATCGCTTCCTTTAGCCCTCACCATGGTCACAGGGAGTTCTTGGTCTGGAGCCCATCTGCCTACCCGGCCCGTGCTGGTGGATGGGCATGTCTCTTCAATAGGTGCATTTGAGGCTCTTGTTGTTGGCAGCTGTGTTGGTGGGTGACAGAAAGGGCAGGTCTGCCTGTGGGTTTTTTTCAGCTTCTTCCTCCTTCTTATTAAACAAATCTTTCACGGGTGGAGTGGGTGGGTGATAAAGGGCAGGTCTGTCTCGCTGTTTTTCTTGCCCTTTCTTCCTCCCCCGTACTAAGCAGTGCTGCTTCACTGCTGAAGCAGCTTCTGGAAGAGGATCCTTCTTTATGGTACTGGGCTTTCTGGTAGGAATGTCACTTAGGGCAGCTGTCTGGAAAGCCCAGGTCAGCACCCGACGGCCAGCATACGTGTCTTTCTGGTGTCGAAAGTGAGTCTCCTCATCAGCTTCTCTACTGTGGCCAGAAATGAGCTAAGTTGTCAATCAATGCATTACTTCGATAGATGGAGGGGTAAGAACGTTTACCCATGGGAATTTGAGTGGAAGTACGCAATAGGCGACTAAAGAAAAAAAAAAATGCAGAACCGAAGTAGCGTAGCCATCTCGGCAGCATCGGGGTGGCTGGACTGTCGCTGGGAGAGGCTTGGGCGGGCAGGCACGTTTGGCACCTGCTTTCCCAAAAACTGAGGGAACTAATTTTACTCTTCTCTGGTGTGCTGCAGAGAATTTCTGTTAAAGGAAACTGATATTCCAGTTGTAGAACAGAAGTAAAATTCTTTCATGGCTAATGAATCCTGGGAGATGGGTCCTGCCACATACTTGGTGGCTGTCACAGGCAACAGTCCTCTCATTGAGCTGAACGTAACTCAAGACTGGTTCTCATGTGCTCAAAGGTAAAATAATACAATGCAGAACAGCTAGGAGGTAAAGGTAGGCTTAGAAATACAATACTTGCACGTATTAAATATTTCCAAGTAAAATTGCTAAACGGCTTAGGTTTTTTTGATCCCTATATAGGTATCTGTTTCTCGTATTTAACTTTGACAAATGAACATCAACCACAAAAGGAGGTTAATGTGTCTGCACTGTTAATCAAGCTTTTTGTTAAGACAGTAGATCACCACTTTCATAAAAGATCAAAATTTTAGGACACCCGAGTTCTCCAAAAAGTTGTGTACAAAGCTAGGCTAGTTTTGTATGAACGTATTAGGATTTGGAAATCAGGGTGACTAGTCCCAGATAATCTTGTAAGGAAGAAGGGCCCTAATAATTTTTCAGATGCCAATTGCAAGAGAAAGACATGGAAGGAGGGTTTCTAGCTTGCAGGTGCGTAGCTACAGGAAGCCATGAGAGTTTAAAGCTGATGGCTGAGGTGCTGCAAATAATTCTGTTTGCAGATGTTGTGGGTATATCCTATGACACTTAACATGTGGTAGTTAATTGTAGCAAGGGAGCTAACCAGGCAGATTTTCCGCTACTCCAGTGTGTGTGTCTGGTGTTTGCATGTGTGTATCTTCTCTGTAGAAACAATACTTACACAATTCTTCTGGGTTGAGTTTGTGTTGCTGTTGCAAGGGCAGGTGTTGAGCAGCAGTGCACAGGAAGCAACTGAAGGTCGTTGGGAACACTGCTGCCTTAAAGCAGTGGAAATGCATTAAAGCAGAGGAAATGAGGTAAACAAGCTTGTGTTTTGAAGCACACTCTGAAAATACAAAATGCTAGTCTTGAGCACAGTTTAGAATCTCTGGAATTGTATGGAGGGCTAAGTCATCAGTTTCTATGAAATAAAATCTGTCCTGGAAGAGTGTTTTGGGTGATAGCTGTCAGATGACTTGGGGTAGCACTTCTGCTGTCTCTTAAAGGTTTCCCCAAGCAGTGGTGTCAATGGTAAGACACTTGTCAGCACCATTGATACTACTCTCAGTCCTGGGGGCAGCAGATGGCTTGCATGTCTTCCTAGTGTCTGGTAGAGTGGAAATTAAGACTGCTGAGTGATAGTAGTTTTGTCCATCTTTCATGTGATCTGGGAGCTTCTGACATGGATAGAAGTCTTCTGAAGAAGAGACATAGAATTTGCAAAGCAGGAGGATGAGCGTCGGTTGGGGTTGGTGCCGGCTGGGCAGAGGCTGGCACGACTGGTGTGCCTGCCTCTTCCCAGCACAGTCGGGAAGCAGTGCTCCAGTAAGATGTCTGTGCAGGGCGAACTCTGCCCCGGCGCTCCCAGTGTTTGGAACAGGACTGAGTTTTAACATCCAAAATGCTGTATTAGATTCTGCTATTAAGTGCTACTAAGTGTGTTTCTTTAAGTTGGGTTTTTTCAAAGTCACTGGATTATGTCTGAAATCTGATTTTTTTGCATGTAACCCTTCAGAGTTGCTCCTTAGTTGTGTAAGGTCCTAAGCTTCTATTAGAGTTTTACTTAGCTAGATGGAGAGGTGGAAGCGTGATAGGGATTTAAGTTGACTGTCAGAAGGGACAAGAGAAGAACGTAACACAACTTTAAACTAAATGTTCAAATAGCATAATAGAAGTTGCTGCCAGTAAGACCATGTGTAAAATGTGGCACTTTGAATAGTTTGTGACAAGAGTCTGTGGTAACAACCTGTATGTCCCTGCTGCAAACCAAAACTAGCAAAAAAAAAAAAAAGTGGAATATGAGCACAACAGAAGAATGGCACAAGGAACCTGCAAAAACTCAACAGCAGTTTACAGAAACTCCTGGTTTCTCTCCCCTCCGAATCATGATTGTCTCTTTCTGAAGAGAAGAGGAGGAAAGATGGTCCAAGTGGTCCAAAGACTGACTTCAGGGACTTGGAAAACAAAACAAAGAGAGGTGGAGCTGGGTAATGCGAAGTGTTGAGTGTTTGGTGTTTCTATTTTTCATGCTGGTGTCTTTTTCAATGCAAGGCAACTTTAAAAAAAAAAACGAGTATCAAGATAGATAGTTCTGACAAGCTGCTAGCTCCTCTGCTTTCAGTGAAGCCTGGTATTGCTAGTCCTTTAAGAGTAAGTTAATGCTTAGTTATAATGTCAAATTGAAAAATTACAGATGACATAAGTGCATCTAGCTGTGCTTCTGGAATGCACCAGATGTTTCTCAATCGTTTGTCATCCAGCTTTCCCTTCTGGTGACATATTCATGGCTGATGTGTTGTGCTGAAAGCAGAACCTAAACTACTACGCTGATTTTTAGCCATTCTAAAAATATTTGTAGGTTCTGTTCCTCCTTCCATCTTAGATTCATGGCCTGAGGAATAGCAAAGTGAGCCCAGCTTTGAATACCACATGTGAACTTCAGCAGGCTGATTCAGTTTATTTAAGAAATAGGGAATAGGGTGATTAATTTTCAAGGCAGCATTTTTCTCAGGATTTCTGTATCAAATTGTATTTTAAACTGGTTTTAGATATTTTAAAACTCTCGAGCCAAACTACCAGTTGGACAAAATGCACAGAAGTGCCTTCCAGTGGTCACTTCAGGAGTTTTATTGCTCTTCAAACTTGCGATGAAGAGATTTCTATGCAAATATTACTTGGTCCAGGGTACCCCTCACAAAATTCGGCAATAAATCAGAACTTTAATGAGAATGGGGCTGTGGTAGTACTTGGTGCACAGTTGTCCAGTGAAACTTTTTTATGAAACTTAAATCATTTGCCTTTATACATTCCTGCTTTTAAGGCAGATATTAATGGAAGTCTAGAAGTCTTTTTACAAAAGTCAAGTGCACTTGAGAATTTAACTTCTCACTAGTTTCACTTCAAATGCTACAGCTTCATCGTAACCTGGATTTTTATCTCAAAAACAGTATAGCTCTTACCATAGAAAAATTACAGAAAATAAAAAAAATCTAACTCCTCCACAGGATTAAGTCTCTTAACTGTTTTTTTAAAATGCTGGCTAATTAGCTGTGCAACTGTTAGAACACCTTGGCTAAGAACTGTCCTTTTCCATCTCTTCTTTTCATAGGGTAAAAAAAGAAATCTGTAGGTGATAACCACTGGTTAGGTACCTTTGAGAGCCTCAAAGGGAATCTGGTTTGCTCTACAGCATTTTCAGATTTGCTTTACAAGTATAAGCAAACTGTATGCATGGCCTCTCTCCTTACCTCCCACAGTGGGAAGTCTTCCACTGGCTCTGTGTATGAACTTGGATGACAACTATCCTTTAAAACCAGCTCAAAAGTTTACATATATTGAAATATGTATTTTCACTATGCTCAGGGTACAATAACTATGTTGTCTCGATCTCCATGCATAGAGAACTAGATGATAGAAAGATGTGAGAAAACAGAAGACTTGATTCTGAGAATGTAGTTAGATGTGGTACTTAGGTGAAGCAATTCCAAGAAAGCCGCATCATTCTCGGCTCTTTGGTTTTGCCTGCTGCCATTCCCACAATGGACAATTTCAGTCATTCTCAGTGTCTGGTTTTTTAATGAGTAGAAAATGGCATCAGTAAAAATGTAGGTATGCTGTGCAAATGCTGTGCACCCAAGCTAGGACCACTAGTTACCTTTTACTGTTCTATTGTGTTTCCTGGAGCATGTCAATCTTGTATGGGGGAAATGCTTAGCTGGGGCCTTTTAAGATGTTTAGACACTTTGAGTGTCTAAAGAGTATTTTACCTTTCCTCATTCACTGTAAGGTGATGCACTTTAAGTGTAACTTTTTTCTGTCCTAAAACAGGCTGTTTTCCTGTGCAACCCCCCCTCCTACATCATTACCTTTTTGAAGACTACTGGGCATCATAAGTTTTATTTCTGCGTCTTGCTGCAGCTGTTGCTCTGTCATACTGAAAGGAGTATAAAGATTTCGCTGCATGTACTCTAACAGAGACTACTATGCATCTTTGAAGATAAGCTAAAGTTGCCGTAAAAACTGTGATTTAGTTTTGCTTAAGCTATCCTCCACAGTAACGCAGCTGTCCTTTTGCCCTTGATCGAGCGTGCAGTGTTACACGCGCTGTTTCGAGGTCCTGCCGGCCTTCGGTGAACAGCCCTGAGTACTGCCGTCAGCTGGGTAAGGTTGCTCGGGTGGTGTGGCCTGGACCGGGAACCCACCTCGCTGCCATGTTACAGTTGCCCATATAATTTATGCAGTGCCTCATGGACGGTATGTTGTTAATAAGGTTATGGCAAAGCACGTGATAAAACTAAGTCAGGTTCTTGCCTAATGCTCATGTAAAAAATTACTTACTGTTTATGAGATGTTGGGAATACCAGTAGACAGTGCTTCCCTGATAACTGTACTAAGGTAGCTCCTTGCGCTTTTGTTCCCATTTCTAGGTTGAACTTCAACAACCTGTAGGGTAGGCAGAATAAGTGTAGTCATATAATACTGCTGTTCCTGTAATTCCCTTGCAAAAGGGGAAGATGACTTGCTTCTCTAAGTTTGGAGTTTGTGGTTTTTATTGCCATATTTAAAAAGGGGAATAGTGCCTACAGCAGGCTGACTAGTATAAACTATAGGAAAAGGTGTGTAAAATAGAAAAGTTACTTATCTTATGGAAGCTGAAGTCTTTCATGATAGCTATTCAATAATAATAATTTAAAAGCAATCAAGCAAACAAACAAAACTACTTCAGCCAGTCTTACCTAGGACATTGTACCTAGCTTCTTTCTTGCCAAGCAGATGTCTCTCTATAAAAACAGTAAAGTGACTGAGTTGACTTTTATTTCCTGGCCTTATCTGAAATAGGATAATACTGACCAGCATAGTTAAGGTGTAGCTGGTTGAGTTTCAAGTTCCAGTTTCAATTCAGCAGTTTCAAGACAACTGAGCTTGCTCTGGCTTCACTGAAGCCAAAGCATGGCTCCTATTCATAAGCTCATTGCTTACTTTGGATTAGGTATAAAGTAAATAATGTGAATGACGTTGTTCTTTCATTTGTCCACTTAACTATGTAATGGGTTCTGTTTTGTGTAGGAACGACAAATGCCAGTACAGACGATAATTTGCTTGCTTCTCTAACTTAAGGGAGATAAAACCACTTCAGCAAAAGGCTATTTTTTCCTTGTCATTTCACAGTAGATTATGTAGCAATTGCATTTAAGCCATTTCAGTACAGTTAACGTTTCCTTCATTTGAGGATGACGGTATGATTACTTTTTCCAGGGACTGTTGTGGCAAAACATCACCATTTCTAGGTTGTTGGATATCACCTTCTGCTTGCTTTCTCTGCTACATTAGCTGTAGCGCTGAGAACAGAGATGATAAACCCTATATTATTTCCTGTTCTGTCAGCTTGGCATGCTGGTTTCTCTTTCGGTCATGTATGGCAGGGCAGGGAAGGGGTATGCGGCGTAGGGGCAGGACAGGTCCTTCGCACTGCCCTGATGGTCTGTGTTGCTATTGTAAAAACACAGGCCGGTGAACTTGGTGAAACTGAGGCAGAAATTTCAAGGGAGAGTTAGGGAAGGGTGTAAAGAGCAAGACCTGCTTGATTGTCCTTCATAGGCTAAACCTAGGTGGACTTGAACTTACGATGATTGAACTCCGCTATTAAAATGAAACCCTACTCTTTTCTATGTTTTCCCCTTAAAGAAGGTTAGTATAAAGTGTGCTGCTTCAGTTGCATCTCCCCAAAAGATGCAATTAAGCAGGATCAGAGCCTGGAAAAAGTCAGAATTTCTTATCGATAAAGTCCCGAGTATTGAGAATGAGTTGATCTATTGCGTGAAACAAGGGAGGTAAGAAACCCTGTATATCTTCCCTGTGTACTGGAGTCTCCAATGTGATGGTGGAAACTTGTGGAGGGTTAGTCTTAATTTTGGAGCACAGCATTTCTGCTGGCAAAAACACGATGTTGCTTTTGTAAAATAAATCATTTGCATAGAGAATATTATTTTTTGCATAATAAATCCTATGATTGCTGTCACCCACCACTGAAGTAGCTTTTTTTACAAGTTCCCATGCCTGAACTGCTGGCCCCTGGTGTGCTATGAGTACTGCTATGATCCTTGTGCCAAAGGCACGAATTTTTTTCCCTCCCATTTAGGAACTAAACAAATGTCTGAAGTTACCTATTGCAGATATGCTTGAGCACTTGATAATTCATCACAGGCTGTTCATAATCATGGAATCATTTAGGTTGGAAAAGACCTTTAAGATCATCGAGTCCAACAGTTAACCTGTCACTGCCAAGTCCACCACTAAACCATGTCCCTAAGTGCCACATCTACAGGTCTCTTAAATACCTCCAGGGATGGTGACTCAACCACCTCCCTGGGCAGCCTGTTCCAGTGCCTGACAACCCTTTCAGTGAAGAAGTTTTTCCTAATATCCAACCTAAACCTCCTGTGGTGCAACTTGAGGCCGTTTCCTCTTGTCCTGTCACCTGTTACTTGGGAGAAGAGACAGACCCCCACCTCTCTACAACCTCCTTTCAAGGAGTTGTAGAGCGCGTATAATGTACGCAGTAGTTCTTGTATTGACTGTGTGGTGGGGTCTTTTTTTCCTGTGTCTTTAATTAAAAGTGAGCTAAGATGCTCAGTGATCAGTGTGTAGTCGTCCCCTGCCCCTCCCTGGGGGACTCTGGCTTTGGCAGTGTTTACCAGTGGGAGTTTACAACACAGAAAGCAGAGGGAGACAAAAAACCCAAACCTGTGAGTGAATATGAGCAGTGCTAAACTGATAGCTCGGCCTTATCCCAGGTTGTTAGTTGATGAGCAGCCAGGTGAGGCTGGCTGTGGTAACATAGATGACTGTATATCTGATACTGCTGGAATCGGCCGCGTGACTGATGGGCAGACCTGAACGCAACCATTTTTCATATTTATCAACCAGGTTGAGCTGATAAGTTTATAAGAATTAAGAATCACAGATTTTGTGAGGTTGAGTTAGATCTGATGGAGAACTGATTCTGTCACCTCGTCTCCCAAGGCAGATGTCTTGTTGTTTTGTTTTTTTAACTCTTGGACTTCTGGTTTAGATCTGCAATGTTTGGAAAAATAACTTTCTGTAGAAACTGCTCTGTCCTTTTTGAGGAGTGCTGGTGTGTGCTCTTACAGGTTTTGCCCTGTGCAGGTTTGTCCATGTGAGCATGCCAAGGTAGTATGCCATGCGATGGGAATGTTGGGAAGGTACAGAGGAGGACACGAGGAGATTTTGATGAAAATCGTAAGAGGTAGCTGGAAGAAAAATTCATTTCAGTGTCAGTCAGATGATGCGAGTAGCAAAACTGCAGTTCTGTGCTTACAAACTAAACTTGCATGTTGTGATGAATTGGAACAGTGTATTATGCTCTGAACTTTCAAAAAGTTGAAAATAAGCTGCTGCTTGTGCCTGATGTGATTGATTTACCAAGGGCAGTGGTTATGATGTGTACAAGGATAACTTTCAAGTTCTTCGGGATTTATTATTAAACTGGTAAGGTCTCAAATATTTTGTGATTATTTTCACTTTCCTGCTGGTTTTCTTGAATGTAGATCTTGTTTCCATAAATAGATAGTGGCTTTCAACTTCTCTCTTGTCCAGCAGCGCATGCGTGCGTGTGTGTGCATGTGTGCTTGGGAGGCAGAGCTGTAGCTGAAAGCAAATCAGATGGTGGAATTGTGATACAAACATGTTATTTACAGTCAGTCCAGTGAGGGTGAGGTACTAGACTAAAGATTTAGTTTTCTGGGGAAAGGGAGAACTATGGTCCCTAACTCTTCTCTTGGATATTTTTTCTCTTCTTTGCTTTTCCCATTCTATCAACCGTCCCAACAGCAGAAGAATCTGACTTTGGTATTCATTTGGCTAGACCTGTATAACAAAGCCCTGAACAAATTTCTTTGTGTCTTTTCTGAAGCTATACCTCAGCAGGCTGTCTAAGCAGAGATGATGTGTTTCTGTGTACTTAAGGTACGGTTTGAGGTTTCTCACTCTAGGGTTTCCGCAAAGATTGTCCGCAACAGCAAAGACAGCCAACCTGCTTTCTGTGGGTTTCGGCAAGTGAGAAAATAACTGTGCACGCTATGTTTCTCTAGCATTCACAAGCAATTCTGTTTTCAGTGACACTCTTCTTTAGAGTAAGATATTCAAGGAATATTCAAGGGATGATATTGGACCTTATGTTTTCATTGTATAACTTGCCAAGGAGAGAAGTATGTGTGTGTGGAGGGGGTTTGAGACAGTGAATATCTGTGGCATCTGGGTGAAATTACGAACAATAAAATAACTATGAAAATCAGCTGGAATTTTATAAGCAGCTAAACTATGACCATCTAGGGCATGCTGAATGAAAAGGACATGTCTAAAGTAGAACATGTTAAAATGAGGAATGTCTGTACAGTCTGGCATGAAGCAAGTGCATACTGAATTAGGTCACTGCTTTAAGTGTGAATGTTTCCCCTCTTTAGAAAGACGTACTCGTCCTTTGTAACAAGGAACCAAAACAGAATGCTAATATAATAAAAACAAATTTAAAAGCATTTTCAATTAGCATGCTGGTCTATTCCCTTGTGTTTAGAGAATCAATGAGCTCTTTTGTAAGGAACAGAAACATTTCCATAGTTGAATATACATAAGGCCCTGGAAATGCAAAAAGAATAACAACCAGTTGCTTCTGGAAAACTTGCAAATCTTTATAGGCATTGTATAAGCCTCAGATGTCTTGTTCTTTGGAGATCATAGGGAGTCCTGCAAATAGATTCGTTTCAAAGAATTGAAAGAAAGTAAAATACCAGCATGTGAAATGTAAAGATTTGGGACTTAATCTTTAAACACTGCAATGCTGATCCCAGGGACTTCTGTGTGATTACTTATTTCCAGGTAATCTTACTGTTCTTTTTTATAAACTTCAGAATGTACCATGTGACACTGAATTAATTTTCCTATTGTGATTCTTGGGATCCTGTGTGCTTTTGCTAATTCGGGGGTTTCACAGCCTGCTTTCGCTTGTAATCGTCTTCTACAGCCTGGGAGCAGTTACTGGAATTCCTACAGTAGTGCTGTGCCAGGCCTAATTCATACCAAATTTGCGTTGTAAATACGCAAAACTAGTGCTTTTCTGAAGAGAGAGGGTGGTGAAATAGAGGGCTCCTAAACCTTCCTTTTCTGACGGGATGAGAATTAAGATTCTTACTGGCTTCCCTCATGCCTTGAAGGATGCAAGGTGGAATCTGTGTCCGACTCCTTTAGGATGACTCTTCTCAGCAGAAGTAATACTGGGGGCATGGTGGGGGGGGAGATGTCCAAATTGCCTCAGGCCCCACTGCTTTAGCAAACTAACTTACCCCTTCAGCTCTCCATGTGCAATTTCAAATTTTAATGTTGTTTAACATACCTGGTTGCACAAATACTCCTTGCCTTTAAAGGCGACAGGGAAGCTGCAGGGGGAAAAATGCCTATTCTTTACAGTGTCGCACGAGAACTGTAAAAGATAAATACACAAGGCCTATCTCTGTGCAAAAAGGCTGTCTTATTAACAAGATTGTCACTAGCTCACTAGAAAAGAGTTTCAACTAATGAGGGAATAATTAGAGCCTCGAAGGACAAGAACCAGCGAGCTTTCCACAGCCCACCACGTGTAGTTTCCATTGCTTCAGAAAGGGGCTTACTGTTTCTCTTCTGTAAGCACCCCTTAAGGCAGTGCTCCACGAAACAGCCCGCTAGTGGAAATAGGTAAAGTCCCAGTAGGAAGGCTCAGGAATCTGCAGTTATTCATAATGTTTTGTTCTTGTGTTGGTGATACAATGCAAACGGCAAGTCCCTGTGGAGGCGTGCTGACTTTCTTAATCCATCCTTATCATAATGATGTACATCTGGCCACAGTTAAAGTTATTGAGAACAGAGTTGTTCTTTCATTGCCCCCTGCTATTGTCAGAGGGAGTCTTAATCTCCTGGTACGTTGTGTCCTCTTGACACCACATCAGGAAATCTGTTGTCACTTGCTTCTAAGACATGAATGAGACCTAAAGAAACTTAGTGACTCATCGAAGTTGAACACAGGGCAATTTATTGGTAGAGCAAGAATTGAATAAAGGCCTACTAGGCTCATGTCCCAGCTTCAGGGGTGTCTATGTATTGCTTAACAACAGTTAGTGATTGTTTGAAGCCCGTGGTGGTAGGAGGTTGTGTGACTTAGGTGGCTTTAAGTTAGAGGGTCAGGGATGAACCAAATCTGGCCATGGTTTGCAGCTGCCTGCCCTGCCCATCATCAAGCTCTACCATGGTAGCCCACATAATCTCTTAAGACCGTCTTAACTAGAAATACTAGCTCCTGCTTTCTAGTACATGCTTTCATTTTCTTTAATCATCCTGTAAAAGGGAGGAGAGAGGTAAAGGAAAAACACACAGCTCTCTTTGTGTCCTCCTGAGCTGTGAGACTCAGACTTGTTTCCTACCCTGTCCCCACTACCAAAGGCATCTCTTCATAACTTGAAAAGCTGATTCCTGTAGTGATACAGTAGCTGTGTTTGTGCATACAGCGATGCAAACGTGCTGCTGTTCTTGACAGCAGTAACAAGGCTGTGCTGTGAAAAATAGTTGGGATGGGATTTGTCAATATTTTATGCAAGTCAGGTAGTTTGATCATTTTTCAGTATGCCTTGACTGATCTAAGATGTGCCAGCTTCTGCATGGAGTGGCTTTAATACAGTCTAGCATTTATCGAGGTTTAAAGAAACATACGGTTCTTTGTGGCTTCACCTCTTGCAGTCTAACAGAACAAGAATTCAGGAAGAAATGTGAAAATGCATCATATAGGCAACTTTGTACTAAAGAAAGCTTGGGATGATATTACATCATTTCTGTGAACTGGTTTTATCCTGTAGATTGTTTTTTCTTCTGTCTGCCTTGATTCACCACATCTGGACCTTGGTCAACAGTCTGAAGATACATCTGGTGTTGATCACTTTTCATAGGTATTTGACTTGCATTTATGTAGCGTTGTGTTTGTGCAGTGAGGAGCGACTAACTTCTGTCTTATTTGGACTTCAAAGGATGTCATCTAGAATTCAGTTGATAAAACTGTTACTTATTTTGTATCAAAGTGTCCAGTAGCTCTGTATGAGTTCAGAAAGCTTCAGTTTCAGATAACTATTGCCTTTAAGCTGCTGTATCAAGAATTTCTACGTAATGGATCTGATTTATTCATGAACAGGGTCATAGGCAGGGACTTTAGCAGTAGGAATAGTAATAACTGCTTCAAGCAGTCCTGTAGATTTCAGCTGGACAACTCCAAGGTGTGCAGCTCTTGCAAAACTTAGTGTGCATGCCACGCATGCAAACTTTGGATCAGCTATCGCAGGCACTGGTGGTGGTGGTATGAATAAATTACTTAATCTTTCAGGCCTTGTTATCGGAGCTTTCTTGCAAATGAGGGTGCTGAATATCGTGATACCGCTGACACATGATACCTGGTTCTCACTAGAGCAATATCCTGAGGCTGGAAGCCGAATGGGAAGGGAGAAATGTCATGAAGATGTAATCGGGGAGAAATGTTGCAAGGTGTTTGTCATAAACACGTGGAGTGCATTGTGGCACCGTGACTTATTTGCAAGGACAGAGGAAGACGGGGTTTGTGGCTGCTGGCGGCATTAGATAACAATCTGTCTATCACATATATAAGGAGTATTGGAGTGGGCAATTTTTGTCTAATCTCATAAGCATACTGAAATGAAACTGAAGTTACTCAAGTCCCAGAACTTCCTCCAAACAATAATTACACAACACAGTCGAAATGGATGTAGAGCTAATAGATCCCTGGATGAATTTTAACGAGCTTCACTTATTTTCTACAACCACGTTTTATTTAAAAGTATTTTATTAATGTTAGAAAGTAGACTAACACGCATTGATCTTATTTCTTAGCTCTTTATGCTGTCATTGAAGAGGCCCATAAACCGTTTAGCTGACTATCATTGCTGAGTAGGATTTTTGGTATCCCCTCTTGTGTAACTGTGGTCTTTTTCCCTGGTCTTTTCCTCTGAGCTGGTTTGGACAGCGGTGTAAGAGGGTGACCCATGCAAATGGTCAAGGCCTCTTCACACTAGCCTAACCAAATCAAAAGGTGGAAATGTTAGCGAGCAGGTAGTTTGAGGGTCTCTTTACTCAATCAGGAATTGGGGTTTGAATTTGAAGTTCTGTTGAATTTGACCTATTCTGAAATGCTGTTTCTGTGAACTTTGATATTTAAATCTGCAATACTTTATTCATGAGTGAATAATTATTCCCTAAAAGATATTTACTTAAAGTAAAAGCAAATGGAAATGCAAGCTGTTGCTGCTTCAAAATAGTTCTTGGAATATTTTTTAGTTTAAAGGAGTAGGAAGGGCATGGGTTTTGTTGCTGGGTTTTTTCCTCCCACAGAGGAAAACAAAACAAAAAAACCAAGAAAGAATGGGGGAGTTAAATAAAACTTGATGAGACTAGAAGAACCCTTACTACTTTAGCTAGCTATGTGAAAAATGTACTTCATTAGACTGTCCATATTGCTATTTTCCAGACACTATGTCAAAGGCAATCACTGATGGGTAATGCAATGGAAAGAAATAATGTTTTCTCTTTCTCCTTTTCCCACCCCTTTCCCTAGCAATCCTTTGCATCCATGTGTTACAACTTTGTTCACGTGTTTTCCAAATGACCAGCTGCTTTGTAGTTCTAATATGCACCTTTCTTTTAATTTTAGGTTCTGTCTTCATTTTGCTGACTCAAACCACAGATTCCAAGGAAAGGAGGGGAAGTGGAATAAAATACTCAAGTGCCAGAGGAAAAGCCAGACTAGCCAATGAAAATTACTGTTACTAAACTGTGGACTGCTCTCACTTACACGTAGTGGGGGAAAAAGAAATTGCTGTTGATTCAAAGCTTATAAAATTATTTTGCAGACTTTCCTCACTGAACTTCAAATAGGAAGTTGAAAGCCTGAAGCTCTTCAAGTAGGGTTGAATTAGGAAATGGAAATATGACTCCTTGCTGGTGTCTTCCATCTTCCTCCCCCTCTGCAGGGTTTTTTGTTTGGGGTAGGAAATCCTGAACAAATTGTATGGCGTCAACCAAACTTGCAGTTGATGGTTATGGATGACATAGGAACTTCAGGTTTATATCTCTGCAATAACACCTGATTAAGGCAAAGGTTGAAAACTGCTCATCAGCTACTTTATCAACACTTGTAGTAACTATTACAATCATGCTTTCCCTCTCTTTCTAAGATTTGAACTCTGGGGTGATGTTCCCAGAAAGGCATGAGCAGATAAGTCATCTTTTTGGATTGGAAACAGAAATAATATGAGAATGCCCAGAAGAGGCTTAGTAATTCAAGCCAGGACTCGTTGGCTATTAGTGGGCCTTGCTCTACTGTTCAGTTTAGTTTTGCTCATGTATTTGCTTGAGTGTGCTCCACAAACAGATGGTAATGGATCTCTACCTGGTGTCGTAGGCGAAAACATGGGTAAAGAATACTATCAAGCTCTCTTGCAGGAACAAGAAGAGCATTACCAAAACCGAGCTACCAGTCTGAAACGTCAGATTGCCCAGTTAAAGCAAGAGCTTCAGGAAATGAGTGATAAATTGAAATCCCTGCAGGAAAAAAAGAGCCCCAAGGTCAATGGTATGAACTATCAGAGCACCAAAGAACAAGCATCCAATGATCTCCTAGAGTTTCTTCATTCCCAGATTGACAAAGCTGAGGTGAGCGTGGGGGCCAAACTGCCTAGTGAATATGGCGTCATTCCTTTTGAAAGCTTTACATCCATGAAAGTATTCCAGTTGGAGATGGGGCTCACTCGGCATCCAGAAGAGAAACCTGTTAGAAAGGACAAACGAGATGAATTGGTGGAAGTTATTGAGGCTGGCCTAGAAGTTACCAATAATCCAGATGAAGAAGATGGCCAAGATGAAGATGATGGAGTAGGAGAGAGGCAGCTGTATAGTGAAAACGATTTCATAGAAGGTATGTTTATTACTTGCTTTCCAGCCTGTTAACAGAATGTCACAACAGGCATTTAATGGTGTTTGTATTTTTAGGGGGTTTACCTACTTGAATATAGTCTTGAACAGGAATTACACAGTAAGAACCTTTATTTCTAATGATGAGAATATTACTGCTTCATTATCTTGTGTTTTGAGTAGGGAGCAAGAAATCCATTTCAGAAGAAGGGCTCACCACAAGAAGTCTACGGGGGAAGCTGTATCCGCTTAAAATACAGAGGCATTCATAATTGATTGTAGCTGAAGTCAGTGTGACACAACTGCTTATGGTACTAAATCACTGAAAGACTTCCAGTGAAACCCGTGGCGGTGGGAGGGAGAAATTGATTCATCTCTCTTGTTCCAGCGTAGTTAAGCAATTCAGTATGAAGCTACAGGGTTTTTCTTCACTCATCTCTATGCCACTTTTAGTTAATATTCAGGCTTTTGACTCTCAGAGTTGGCATACTCATATTAGAGGGAGAGCGTTGGTAGGGCAAACGTGTTCCGGTCATGTCAGCTGAAGAACTTTGTGTCCTGAATAGACCCTTCATGGTATGCTAGTTATGGGGTCCGCTAAGCTGTGCAACCTTGAACTGTTCTCTTGTTGTCTCTCCAGTTCTCTCAGTGCTTGTATGTTTAATTTATACAACACATGTTATTATAAAAGCAAATATAGCAGTTACGCTTTCAATGCTTAGTGACACCCTTAAAAGATGCGTTAGTGATAATTCCTGTACAAGTTGGCTTTCAAGGTACAGTGTAATGCTGATGGAGATAAGTATTATCAAAAACTGCCCTAGTACCTCTTTTTTGTATTTACAGTATTAAATACAGTTCATGCTGCCATAAAAACCTCCAAAGTTGGATCATGTTATAAGAGCATTACTGTAAAAGGGATTCTGGATCTCAGCAGTACTGATGTCTGCACTATTAAGCAAACATGCTGGAGAAAGGTACCGTTGGCCTTGAGAATAATCAGTTCTTTCAGTCTGAGATGATGTAATTGGTCTGTAGCACAAAAAGTCTCTGCTTTCAACAGCTACTGTGTTTAAAACTTAATGCAAGTACTCATCTTCGTTCCAGAAGGTGGAGCAGGGCGTAGAATCCACTCAACTGTGTCAGTGTAACACAGCGCAGTGTTAGGCTCTTAGTACAGTTTTCACTTAAAACCTTATTATTTTGTCTGGAGGTAGTCATTCTTGCAGTCTTTTAATTGTTTTCTTTTTATATTAAGTGTGCAGCTGCTTTTCCTCTGCTGTTTTAGATACTGCTTATACTCTAGTGGAATTTTTTTACCATTATTGAAATAGCTGTTTATTTTTCTTAGTGTACTGGCTTTAATGACTGCAGACCTCCAAGAAAGCAAGCAGATTTAGGACCTTAGAACTGTACTTCATACCTCTGCCTCTGTTCATACCAGTATATTGATAATTGGTTTTGGAAATCAAACTAATTTCTTTTTGCTGTAAAGGCAGTCTCTTCAAGCATAGGGTTACAGGAACTGTAGAAAAAGAAAGGTATTTTTATGCTGTAGCTCATATGGGTATGTTAGGAACTAGCCATAGTGATATATATCTGTCTTTTTCAGGCAGAAGTTGTGGGTTACGTGGGTATTCTGTGTTTTTGTATGTGTGAATACTACTGGCTAATTTATACACTGGGCCAGCAAAAAAAGACTGCTTCTGAATATTAACACCTTTTTTTCCTATTGTTCCAACACTTAGAGGTGACTGGGCTCTAGCGTGCTACCTCTGTTGTCAGTTTGTGCATCCTTGTTTGATGGAAGTCCAGTTGGAAAGCTGATGCCTTTCCATTTAGAAAATACCACTCCCTTAAGCTATCATAAACTGGTGGGTTCAAGTTTCATAGTGGACTTGGTGTATCTACTGAAGTCACAACAGGTCCTGTAACTGTCCTAAGAGCACAATTGTTGCTGGATTAGCATTGCTCATTTAGAGAAGCAGTTTGTTAAAGTCGTCTTGAGCTAAAACAAATAGTTCGAGTTCTGCATCCTCTTCAATTGCTAATAGGTTATTTCGTAATAAGTGATTTAGGTCTAAGACTAGAGTTTTATGCAATTTGAAACAGGAGGCTGAGAAACCTGGTGTGTGGATTATTTTTTTTTTGGTTCTGGGGCAAAAGAGAAAACATGATACTGCATTACTAAATACATAACCATCATATTTTATGCTTAATATAGATAACGATTTTGTTTTTGTTCTGACTTGCAAGAATTTTTTCTCAAAACTAATGCATATCTATCTACAAAAACCCACAAAACTGTGCCACAAGTACAAGCTAAACTAGAAACTGGCATTTTTATTCTAGAAGTGTTTTAGCTTGTTCTGCTCTGTTTTTTTTCTCTGTGCCCTCGATTTAACTGTTCCTGCAGCTCCTTTGCTGTGTGCTCAGCCTCTGTGGTCTCTACATGAAGATATTCTGACTTCTACCAGTGATGCAAGGAAGCTGTATCCGCTGTAGGGAGCAACCTGTTCAAGCGGTGTCCAAACGGATGTTATTTTTTTTAGTGTTGCAAGACAAAGTAATGATCCAAATCTGTTTTGGAGTTGTGATTAGGCAGAGCTGCTGCAGCCACATCATGGCTATTTGCAGGCTTTGAGTAGTAACACCAAGTAAAAAAAAAAGATTCGCAAGTATGCGTTGAAACTAGAAAGATACTGTCTGAAAGCTCGACATTATTTTTCACAAGGCTGTTGTCTTGCTCTGCTGATGAAGAGAAAAGCAGGAAGTTTCTCAGCTCTGTAGGGCTGTTTGCTGCATTGTTACCTTTTTTGCTTTGCTGCAACCCAGAATGAAACTTCCACAATCTAATATTAACAGAAATCTGACCTTAAAAAAAGTCTTGTTCTGCAGTTGCTGTTTGAGAAACACTTTGAAGTTTTTTTCTTAATATTACCATTAGATCTAAGTGTATGAGAAACAGGAGTATGCTATTCCTCTTGGATGAAGAGTATCCCTAGAGAGGATAAAAGTTGCAATGTTACATATTTTCACAAATGAAGGGGTCTAGGACTACAAACGATGAACCTAATTGCTGAATTGGGCATTCTAGGATGGTCTTGGATTAAAAATAGATTTCTTTGAGATCAGTGTTTGATAATACTGAGAAGCACAGGATAAGTGAGATGGGAAGATCATAATAGTATTACCTCTGTCTGTCCCCTTTCTTCAGAAGCCTGTGACATTGTCTTGAATAGTGATGCAAAACTCATTGAGGAGCCTGCGTGGACATCTGTACTTCACTATCAGTGTAACTGGTTTATTTGGGTTACATTTATCAGTGTAATGGGTTTATTTTATCAAGAGATTAAAAGCTTTTCCATTGGATAGACATTTAAAATTGACCTTTGCAAAACAGGGGCATTAGCATATTTTCAGAAGTTAATTATGAATTAGCTAATCTCTAATAAAGGTCTTGTTATTGAATGTCTGCCAGAATTCGAGTCCTGCTGTTTGGGTCCACTTCTCTTGCTTCTGTGTTTCCAGTTGGAACTGGGCAAAGGCCAGAAACTATCTTTAGGTCTGAATTTCAAGGGAAGACTTCCCACCCGTCCTTGGTATGTAAAAATTACTTATCCCAATGCTGCAAGCTCAAAGCCAAAACTCTGGAAGAGTCCTTGCCATCCACAGAACAGTGTGGGCTGTTTGTCATGCAAACACCCCCTTTAGTATGTTCTGCATAAGACCAGAAACTGGCCAGTGTCCTGGGAACTTCAATGGAGAATTTTAAAACACAGAAAAAAAATAAGATGTGTCTTAAATTCCATAGACCAAACACTTCCTTAGTAGTTGTAAAACAAGTAATAGTATTCGAGGCAATAGAAGAACAGCTTTTTGGCTTTGATAGTAATTGATCCCCAGTATTCCTAAATTTAATTTGTTTGGTGAGAAACAGAACTTCTGCAAAGGGGAGTAAAGCTTCATGGACCAGGAATAACAGCTGTTAAATTATTTCTGCTGCTTTTTACCTCTTTGCTTATAGAGCTCGATTTTGGATGGCAGCCAACGTATGCTAGTTGGAAGGTGAGATAGCAGGTTTTATTACATGAGTCAGTCCGCAGTGTTAAAAACCTCAACACACTAAGAAGTAAAACAGATGTGGGTTCTTTTTCTGGCTGTTCTCAATTCTGACTTCTGTGTATAGAAGCTTTAATCCCATAAAAATATTCAAATCAGTAGATTACCTATGGAGGTTAGCTCATAGCAAGGAGAATAACTCGAGGAGCACATACTTACTATTTAAAAGTGTGGTACGGGTAGGATGTTGAGATTGAAAAGTTTGGAATCTTTTATTCCAGCAATTGAATGTTGGCAAGGCACTGCTTAAATTTGGACTTGGATATTAAGATTGCATATGAAGTTACAGTAGTGTTCTTTTTTCAAGTTACTTTAATCTAGAAATTTTTATTCTGTATTACAGCCTTCTGTTGTAGACTGACATCTAGGCTTATCCTTTGATTAAAGATAAGCTATTGGCAACTGTGACACGCTTTTTAAAAACTTCACTTATATTGTAAATGGTATATTCATCTGTAAGCAGCTATTGGATACTACAGAAAGGAATATAATATACAATACTGAACGTTAATTTATGCAGGAGTACTGGTACAAAGTATTTGCTCTATATTGCTTGAGAGCATGATGTGCAAACACCGTGGTGCATCAATAACCAAGAAGCTGTTTTTAAGCTACAGCGCTGGACTACACAGCACAAAGGGTTGGAGTGGAAAAGGATTGAGAGAGTTTTAAGATCTTTTTCTGCTTCTAACAGTCAACACTGTGGACTTTCATTGTTTGAAACACCCTTTTCAGTACTTGTAATTGATACTGATTTGAAACTGTCATGCTTTTCCTGAGCATTAAAATGTGGTGCATATTTTATGCAGCTCTGTGTTCACAAAGGAATAAACGTGGATTTCTCTCTCTTAAAGGAGCGCATGGCAAAACTTTGAACAAAGGGTAAAAAGCATTTAAGTTGAAAGGCTCGATTCAGTCACCATTAACTTCCAGTGCGATGGCACCAGCTTGTTCTGCTGTACCCCGTCTCCCACAGGCCCTGTGTGGTGCTTGTCCACGTTTCCCGTCGGGTCTGCCAGTGCACATGCTTGCCCGCTAGAAAGAGTGCATTACAGAGCTGAATATTGGAGGGGAATAAGGAGCTTGCTGTGAGAGAGAGGCTGTTGGGCAGGTACAGGACAGGGGCAGAAGGAGGGAACGTCAGTGAATGAAACGGGATTTGGTTTGGGGAGGGAGGCTGGAGCAGAGGAACACGGAGGGAGTTAGGTACATCTAGGGAAAGGACTCTTTGTAAAGGGAGCCTGGGGTATAGAGGAAAAAGGTTGGGGTGAGGTGGTATACACATTCCTTTGCTTCTTGTATTGAATGAGAAGGTAATAGGAAGAAGGGAACATGGTGGAATATTTGCCTGGGGATAGGGAGAGAAGCAAAGCTGTAAGATCACTTCTTTCTAGCTCCTGGGGTAGACAAACAAAACCAAGCAGCTCTAAGTTTGAGGGCCGCTCCCTTCATGTACCTTGACCCCTCTTGATTTCAGTTGCAAAAAAGGCAATAACAAAAAGGACAGTATCAATACTGACCACAAAAGACAACCCTTTGTGGCACCAGAACAGTTAATCTCTCCTGTGCCCTGCCACCTTCTTTCTGGGTGGGAGGCTGGGAGAGGATTTCAGCTGCTCTGGACACTGGCTTGCAGGACAAGAGGCAGTTCAGGCCGGCCAAGTGGATGGAAGTACACTGGTTGCATGGTGTGAAGGCAGGTGTGTTCATCATGCTTGGATATGCAGCTATTCATAACTTTCTCAACGGTCTGTGTGGCCAACTCAACTGAAAGTTGTTTGGTTCATAGTGTAGCTTATGTTTCTTCTCTATAATGTGCCTTTTCCTTGTGGGTGAAGAGTGGAAAGCAGAGATGGGATGAACATAGGGCAAGTCTGTTGGAGGATTTTTCCTGTTATCATTTATTACTTTCAGGTTAGTATAGATAGGGGATAAACAACACAGCTCAGTTAGTCAAAGTCACAGATGAGTCTTGGTCTTTTCCTTTGTGGTGTAAAATTAGAGAGGCCATTAGCTTAACTTGCTTCCTTGATGGTCCTTAAATGAAAGGACCATGTTCTGAATGCGACAGATTTTCCTACCCAGTAGGAGTACAATATGTCTAAATAGGCAATCCTGTTTATAGAGGAGTGGTGGTGTTTTCTCGAAGTTTTACAGCTATGTAGAAAACTACTTCTGCCTGTGTCCTTAGAGGACCATGGCTATAGTAAAACACCACTGTCTGTCTGTATTGGATAGAAAGCACTGTAGCTAGTGGTCAGCAGTGAAAACAATTTTAAAGGATTCCAGCATTTATTGCACACAGGTTTGGTTGGGTTTTTTAAGCTATCACATTTCAGATTTTGCAGGCTTTGTCAAGCGAGTTATTGTGTCATTTGTTCTGCCCGCAGCTTGTGTTGTGTTGATTGCTGGCCAGATGATCTCAGCTTTTACTGTGGACTAGCTCACGGGAAGATTCTTACTGAAGGGCTTAAGAGCAGGCAATATTAGATTTCGCCATCCTTTTCCATAGCAAATAGTTGGATTCCCCTTTTGTTGGGAAGACCCAAGTGTAATTCTGCCTGAGAAGTTGATATAGGACCATAAAACCTGTTGTGATCCCTAAGAAGCAGGGGAAGCTGGAGTTTGTTTGGGATTGTTGCTCAGATCTGGTCTAAGAGGGTAGGAGGGTGATTGCCATTGGTGATGGTTTGTGGATTTTTTTGTTTGTTTGCTTATTTTTAGGAAAAACCCAGAAGCTTTGCCCTCTATCCTCTTTACAGTTCTTTATAGTTCTTAGGAAAAAACAGTGTTTCTGAAATACAATTGCTGGGATCTTTGACTTTACAAATTACTTGTGTGACTTATTCTTCAGGTTACTATCGTACAGAAAGAGATAAGGGGACACAGTATGAGCTGTTTTATAAGAAGATGGATGGCATGGAATACAGGCATGTCACCTTGTTCCGACCTTTTGGACCCCTCATGAAAGTGAAGAGTGAAACGATCGATATTTCTAGATCAATCATTAACATTATTGTCCCTCTTGCTGGAAGAACTGAGGCATTTGCACAATTTATGCAAAACTTTAGGTAGGTGCATGAGATGGTATAGTGAGCTATATTGCTGATTTTCAGTATTTTGTTACCATTTCAAAATGAATTTCTCTTCTGGTGGATTTGCGACAGAACTAATGATTCCAACATTGTGTGCAACTGCCTTGGGATGTTTGTAATTGAACCTATTGTATGGAGAAAACATTCCTTCTAAACGGATTTAAGAGATTCTCAAATTGCACCAAAACCCATTCTAGACCGAATGCCAGGGCAGTTGTGAACCTGGACGCAGATGATCTTGAACATCACTTTTGTATTTGCATCAGATTTTGAGCTCCTGTTTATAAAATAAGATGTTGGAACGAGACACACAGTATTGGAACCGTCTGATTCAAATGGGAAAGATGGGGAAAGAAGAGGGAAAACATCTTTCCTTGTTTTCTTTAGAAGCTAGTTGAAGTCTGACCACAATACGTAAATCTGCTAATACTTTTAAATGCAACAGCTTTTAAGTACCTGAGGCTTCTGTTACATTGCAAGTAATTATTAATACGAGCTTATCTTTGTGCTTATAGGGATGTGTGTATTCATCAGGATAAGCGTGTTCACCTCACAGTGGTGTATTTTGGACAAGATGGGCTATCGGAAGTAAAAAGCATCCTAGAATCCGTAGCTAGGTAAGTGTGTCGATCCAAAGGCAGTCAATACAAACAATATTGATTGGCATTTTAAGTGGTTTTTAAAAAGAATGAAATAACAAAAAGAATAAGTTTATAGTCCATTACAGGTTAATAGGAAAAGTAAGCTTTATTTACAGTACATTATTTTTTGGTTGACATTTTACAGCTTAAGTTGCAAAAGTCTCCTGAAGACTACTAAAAATCAAGTTATAGGCCAAAAACGACTAACAGCAGTGGCTTTGAGGTTTCTATCTGACAGTCCAAAAAACAACAGGGGTGAGTTTTGCAGTGAATATTCAGTCATGCTAACAGATTGATCAGAATTAAAGTTCTTTGGAAGTGGGATGTTCACTTTGATAGGTCTTTCACTGGAGAATTCATTTTATTTAATGGTAAGGAAGAGAAATGTAGTTTGACTACATGTAGGCTGGTAGGCTGCTGACTCTGAGAAGTTAAGCTTTGCCCTCTACGCTCTAGATATGAGGTAACTGGGCCCATACTTAACCCTCTGCTATAAACCAGCTTTAAACACTGTTGCACCGTGGCTGTCTCAGCAAATAGAGTTCTGGCAGTATGGATGTAAAAGTCCCAAATATTGCTTTTTTTTTTGCCCCAGAGGGATGGGACAAGTAACAGCATCCATAACCCTGTAGCTAAGGGGCTCCTTCTCTGCCTGAGCTCTTGTGCTCATCCCTCAGCTGGGAGCCTGTCACCCTTGTTAGCCAAGAATAAGCCGGGCTCTCACGTAATCCCTGTCTTACAACGCTGGCCAAGGCTCTGCTTGATGAAATGTGTTAGGCGTAGGCTATTGTGTCACTGGCTTAAAATGTGACGGCGAGTTGGCCTGGCCTGCACAGACATCTTCTAGGAAGGGAGGAGTGCTTCTGCCTTCCTCCTCCAGAGCCTCCCTGGCACCTAGTTTGCCGAGTGCCGGCCACCTGTGTTTCTGAGCCCTCTCTGCCGCCCGCCATGCTCCCTGTGAGATGTCCTCCTCTTCTCACAGCGTTGAGTCAGATTCAGTGCTGTGAACTCGCTGGGCATTTATCTGGTTCTTTATCCTTAGTGGATCTTTATTGGTGCTACTGTTGAGTATCTTCACTCTGTTCTCTGCAAATATTGCCCTCTGAAGTGACTCCGAAGTAGACACTTGAGTTTGCTTGAAGATAGTCCCCGGGTGTATTTCCAGTCTGTCTTTGCTGCTCCTTCCCTCTGCTGCGATGAGTACAGGCACGTGTGCTACTGGTATGAAATAGCAAGGAGAAGCAAACTGACAGGGCTATGGTGGCATCACCACGCAGATGGCCTTTTGCCTCAGGAGTTTGGTGGTGCCGGGACTCTGGCTTTCCGTTTGCCCTCCTCTCTGACATAACGAAGACAGAGATATTGCTCTATTAGTCAGGACTTCTTAGTTTGTGGGGACAAATTTTAGATGGCATTATAATTTCAGAGAACACTTTAATTCACGTCAGTTGCCAAAAGGCCTTTTTAATCTGTCTGAATGATTAAATGCAAAATGAAGTTATGAAGTAAGACTGAGGTCCATCTTTTTACAATGTCTAAACTCTGACAGTTAAAATAGACAACTAAGTGGAACAGATATTTTTTTTTTCTCATCCTGATGATATAACTGGGTTTTTAAAAATTTCCGGAATGAAATTACTATAAAATGCTGAAAAAGTATAAATGGTCCCTTCTGCCCCCCCCACGGATTTATTTTGGGTTTGGCTCTGTTTTTCTTCTAGAGAAACTAACTTCCACAATTACACGCTTGTCTCTCTGAATGAGGAATTTAACCGAGGCCGAGGACTTGACATGGGTGCCAGAGCCTGGGAAAAGGGCGAGGTCCTGATGTTCTTCTGTGATGTTGATGTTTATTTCACAGCTGAGTTCCTCAACAGTTGTCGCTTAAATGCTGAGCCTGGTATGTTCCTCTACAGTTGCTGTAACCGAGTCTTGCCTTGTTTGGCTTAAACTGACCTGTGTTGAGCATATAGAAAACTAACTTGGGTGGTGGAGCTTATTCAATACCATGCAGCTAGGAAAATGAAAAATACTCTGTGCACAAAAGACAATAGTATTTAGACTGAGAAATAACATTTGCCTTAGTGTAGCTTGTTTTAAGAGTATGTTGTCTTTTTTGTACAATAAGTACAATTTTCACATTTTCTTAAGATTTGGCTGTCTAAAAGAAAGCTGGATAGTTTAATTGCTTTAACAATTAGACTGCATGTAAATTTGTATAACAAAACTCAATGTAGTACTTAAGGTGGAAGATGATTTTTGTTATACTGAAATCTCTAACAAATTTGGTTTATGCCTTCGCACACTTGCATGGCCAAGACACATCACGTACAAATGGTTTTCAGCAGAGCTACACAATGTGCTCCTTACAGAGACCGAGCTAATGTTCCACATTTACATCCCAAGCTCTGAAATTTTCTGACCATTTTTCTCAGGTTTGTATGAAGCTTGCTTGTTCTACAAGCTTCTGCCAAGAAGGATAAAGCTTTCTTGAGTTAACAAGCATGCTAGTTACGACCTTCTCCTGTCAAACATTTGTTTGGGTTCTTTTTTTTAATGCTTACTCTTATTCCAGATTTGTTGCAGCCAGAAACCATTTTCTCCAAATGTCAATTTGGAATGAATAGATACTTTTTCTTCACATAATAAACAGGCAAGAAAATCTGCTATAAGCCAGATACTTGGATTCTGTTTCTTGCTTTTTCTTTCATTTCTGTTTGTCTCTGCACTTCATGAAACGAGTTGTATAAATAATTGGAAAAACTTTGGAGAGGAGCGTCTTGTGAGCTTTCACAGGGAAGGGAGTTAGAGAGACTGCTTGACAATTCATACTGACAGTTTGTCACCTTTGCTTCAAGTGAGATCTGAAAATGCTTCTCTCACGTTCAGAGTTCATGCCCAAATCAGGGTACTAAGTATTCTTGTGGGCTGTCGTCAGTACCTTTGCAGCACTGGCAATGCAAGAGATCCTTGAAAAATATTTATCTGGCTTCTGTAATAGGCATAGAACTGGTGTCACAGCATAATCAGGATGCTCACGGTGCTTAATGCCCCTGCAGGACATCCTGGATGTACACGCTTTTAAATGCTTGTAGAAAGAGGTGAGCTCATAAAACTCAAGCATGCAAAGTGTTACTTGGACTTAGTTATTTTTTAGCTTTACTGCATACCATTATTGCAGGGATTTTTCATTGTCATCTAATCTGATACTGTGATATATATATATAAAAAATATTTTATATGTATGTAAGTATGTATAACTATATATAAATGTATACCTATAGAGTGTATATAAATATATGTACATATATTTTTTTAATCCTGTGGGCTCTATCCCACTAGATGTTACGGGCTACCTAAATGGGAAATACTAGCAGTTAGACCTTACATTTATTTGTTTTCACTAGATGGTTAATAGCTAATGTTTTCCATCAAGAGAATATTTCTAGTTTCCTCTTCCCTTCTTTCACAAAGTATGCCCGCAGTGAGTAACAATTACCTTTTGACTTCCAGGGAAAAAGGTTTTTTATCCTGTGGTATTCAGCCTTTATAATCCTGCTATTGTCTATGCCAACCAAGATATACCACCCCCCGTGGAGCAACAATTGGTAAGCAGCGTGATTCTGGATAGAATTAGTTGTGCTTTGTATTAAAACAAAATTAAGTGTAACTTAATAGTCTGTTTGGGATATCTTATGACCTTTGGCAGTGCGAATCTAAACACTTTTCCCCATTATGGGCAAAGCACTTGGCAGAAAAGCTTATCAAACAGTACAAAACTCGTTCTTAGATAAACTTGGAGTTCTACCTGGATTTTAAAAAAAAAAGTGCTATTAATCAAATGAAGTTGGTGGTTCTGATCTATTGCTTAATTCTGGCTTGGAAAGCCAGTATTTTAGGAGGATAGTGGCATAACATGGCAACAACTTTCGTCTTACGTTCCAGCAAACAAAGAAGTGATGAAAGGAAAAACAACTCTAAACGGTGCTTGATAAGCTTCCCTCAGTATCGACTCTCTTTGCTAACTCCCAAATGGTGGTTGCAGGAAGCGTGCCCTGCAACTTGAGGTGGGCTAAGATGTGCAGTCACTTGCTTTTTTCATGCTGTGGACAGCCATACTCTGTGCGGATTGTTTCTTTACCTTTGCCATCCAACATCTGCCAGAACCATTGGCTGTTACGCTGCTAATTTCATCTCGCTTTTGGAATGAGAAACACTGCTTCTAGGGAAGCTTGTAGTCAAAATAATAAACAAGTAAACCCCACAAACATTCAAGAGAATAGGTTTAAGGATAATCTGGGGCTTAGCAGGAAGAAGGAAGTACTGTATTTCTGGGCCTTTGTTGCCTGAAGATGGAATGGCGATGGTCAATGTCCAGCCTGACTGTCTTTCAGGAGACTGCATACATGAAATTGGGTTTCGCAGCTGGGACTTCTGAGGTAGACAGGTTTGGAGGAGAGAAAGGAGAGTGCAACGCAGCCTTATGAAAAGAAAACACAGTAACCCTCACCCCCTATGTTGTTTGCAAGGATCCTACTGAAAGTAGGAGGGAAGCTTTTGCTTGTGGCCTCAGGTAGTCACAGCTGAGAGAGGAGCGAGCTCCTGCCTGACAACTCTGCTGTTGACTTTTTTGAATCCAGCAACTTTATAGTTGCTGACTTCAATCACAAAACTTACTTTTCTTGTTATACCAGAACAAGAAGAGACAAATGTGGCCTTAGAAACCGGGTAGAGATTGGAGTAGCAGGAACAGGTGGTTTGGCAATAGACTACCAAAAATTTACTGCTTGGTCTGAGCAGATATATAGAAAATAGAGGTGGTGTGGCAGAAAGGTAAACATGGAAACTGCAATGAGAGTAAGTATTTGGAATCAGATGGCAAAGGGTGAAGTGAACAGCAGGTAATTAGGAATCCCGCATCTGTGCAGGACACAAATAGTAGAAGTGTTACATACTGTATCCTGCACTGAGCAAATCATCGGAAGAGCTTAGCTTCCTACAAAACCAAGTGCAATGTACCTTCCTCAATGTATTTTGCATTTCAGAATGATATTGTTTTAAAATTGCAGGTACACAAGAAGGATTCTGGTTTCTGGCGGGATTTTGGCTTTGGGATGACTTGTCAGTATCGGACAGACTTTCTGACTGTTGGTAAGATGAAACTGTAAAAAAGTGTGTGTTTAAAAATTGATTCTCTGTTCTTATCTAACGACAGGAGAGTAATGCGTTTTTCTTGTATTATTTTCCCAAGCCCGGCAGTCAGACTGGCTTGACAAGTTTGACCAATGAGATTAATTTTTCTAGATTTTGATGTCCCATCTGATGAGTGTTTGTTAAAAGTCACAATATTTTTAGTAACAACATTTCACTCTAGAACTTCTAAAAATCTTTCTTTTTTTGTACTTTGTGAGTGTCTGAAGCGAATTAATCAAGTTTAAGAAACATGTCCCTCAAGTAAGCCACTAACATAGACAAGAAGCATTCAAATTCTTTTAAATAACCTTGAGTAGTTGACTATAGTTGTTCAAGGCTTTGGAAATATGCTTTGGCACCCTCTTGTGGCATGCTATGAAAACTGAGAACATCTTGCTGTGCTTAAATTTGGAAGACCATCTTAAAGATAGTCTGCCAGAAGGTGTAACGCTACAGCCCTATGTGCTGTATAAGGGCTTGAATGCAGGCTGATTTCTAGTAGCAATCATGTTGCCATGTGTATGGTATATGCTAAATGAAGACGCCTTAATTCTCGAGTTTTGAAATTGTGCACAAGTCTGGGTCGATTTTCACTGTGGTCCTGGAAAGGCAAGAGAACTTAATGGTGGAACAAGTCCCTTTCCTTAATCCAGCTTTTTGAGTTGTGACCTATGGAGTAATTGCTGGCATTTTTAGAGAGGGCTTTTCATAAGGCGCATGACTGCTTCATTTTCCAGCTGCTAAAATCCATTATGATTGCTAAAAATAACCCAAAAGCACAGCCACTAAGGTTTGCCTGCAGTTTTCTGCAGCTGTCACATGGGATGTCATGCCATGCATAATGCAATTTGGAGACACTGTTGTAAGAGACTTTGTGAAGCCAGCAGTGCATGATCTGTGTCCTGGGCAGTTTCCACTGCGAAGGATGTGGTATGCTTGAAGCTCCTCTCCCTCAATTTGGCATGCTTTGGCATGGAGAACTTAGTTAATTGCTCCAGAATTTCTGGTATGTCGTACCAGATTTGGTAATACGTTACACAAGGAGTGTTGCTCTTTTTGCCTCGTATCTTGCCTGTGTGCCAAAATAATGTTTTCTGATATTGTTTTTATAGGGGGTTTTGACTTGGAAGTGAAAGGCTGGGGCGGTGAGGATGTTCACCTTTACAGAAAGTACTTGCACGGTGATCTTATTGTGATCAGGACACCGGTCCCTGGTCTCTTTCACCTCTGGCATGAGAAACATTGTGCAGACGAACTCACTCCAGAGCAGTATCGCATGTGTATCCAGTCCAAAGCCATGAACGAGGCCTCTCACTCGCACCTTGGGATGCTGGTCTTCAGGGAGGAGATCGAGACTCACCTCCGTAAGCAGGCTTACAGGACTAACAGCGAAGCAGTGGGTTAAATGTCACCCCCGTGACATTTGATGACTTCAAATTCACAATGAACCAGCATCATTTTACAGCCTTAATTCAGCTTAAGAATGCAGTGCCTCTCTTTTTCAGTGAAGAAGAGTTTAGGGGGGTTTTCGTTCTTGTATTTGTTTTCCAAGTAATTCTTTGACTGATATGCTATTATCTACATATCTTGCAAGTTCAAGCACCTCAAGTAAATTGGAAAGCGTATGTAGTTCAAGGAAAAGCATCTTCAGTATCGATTGGAAAAATCAGTGGAATGTACAACTCAACACTTTTCCACATGGTACATTTCAACTCTTATATTTGCATTATTTTAAGAATTAAATTAAATAATCTTTTGTGTTGTCTTGAGTATTTTCAGTCTGTATGCCTCACTGCACTGTGACTTTAGAAGGACAGTATACTTACACTCCATTGTAGAAACAAGAGAAAGGTGCGAAAGCTATTTGGGACGTGCTGACTGGTACACCAACGGTTCAGGTTGCTGATTTTACAGCAAGGGCTTGGTGCCACATTTGCTGTATGAACAAACATTCACATGGTTGAATACAGAATAATTCATGTGAAAGGGGGGGAAATGAAATCTTTTTAAGTGGAATTTTGGAGCATATAATGCAATTTCACACTGCAAAAGAGACACCACCTTCTTATCTCCGCGATGGATCAGACCTGTTGGGAATGTTCCAGTTGGGTGTTCCTGGGTCTGGTCTTTTCCCACAGCAGACAACACATCACAGAATCCCTTCTATAAACTGAGCTATGCTCTTAAACTTGTTTGTTTAAAGATTTTTGGCCCCACTCCTCCTTATTCAAAGGCCCTGCCTGTACATCTCGTCCTTTAAGTTGAGAAACCATCTTTTCATTCCCATATAAATTTATTAGAGGCCCATTTGCTATTATGCCAATCTTGTCCTTCTGCTTTCTTTTTTTCTTTCTGGCATTTTCCTTACGTGTTTCCGGAAGGCAGTCATATACTCTTAGCTGTTTCACTGACTGAAAAAGCAAGTGCTATTACAGTCTGTCTTCATGCGATGTTCTCCATTCCACTGATTATCCCAGTAGCCTTATTCTTCACTTTTTCAGTTTGAGGGGGTTTTAGGGTGTTTTCTTTCTTTTTTTTTTAATTTTGTTTTTTTGAGCATGCGTAAGCAGAATTACGCTGTGGTCTCATTAGTGCCTTGTACAATGGCACTACTACTTCCCTACTTCCCTTTTGGGTATTTTGGGATGCATAAACAGTTTAAATGCAGGCAGGTCATTTTCTTCCATGTTGTCTTATATGCTACCATATGGCATGCCTCATTTTTAATACATTTGTTGTAGAATGAATGCTGAGAATGCTAATTCAGTGATTAAACCATTTGCATGGTCTCCACTGAATTTAGAAATTAGTTGAAAACCCTTCTCAAACCAGGTAATTAAGATCTGTTTATGAATTCAGTTTGCTTCAAGAATTCTGAAGGCAATTAAAGATTTAAATGGTTGATTTCTGAATAGCAGATATGCTGTGCAAATAGTTCTGGGCACTGATCCTTTTTATATGTACATAAAATTTGCCTTTATGTAACTTATTGTGGAGAACAATGTACTGTATTGTACTTAGAGTGAAGAGAATGCATTGCAAGACTTCTTGCAATTGATGTTCTCGATATAATAAATGGAATTTCTGCATTTTAGAAATTGTTTTAAGCTGTTTCTTTGAAATAAGTTTTTACAATATTTTACAAGGCAAATAACATGCCAGATTCAAGTAGTAGTATTTGCAGTGAGAAGTTCAACCAGCTCATTTTTGCATCTCAAGTGAGTATCTACTCAGACCAGAGAGAAAAGTGCAGAGTTAGTTCCCCAAACAAACTTATGGCAGATGTTATCTTACTTTAAGATGTGTTGGTGGTTCCTAATAAAAAAGATAAGGTACCAGTGAGGAAAAGATTAAATACATAGGCATGATGATTTGGGGTAAAGATGTAAGGGGGACCGTCTACTGAGACTCCAGTCCTTGAAACTTCAGCTACTCTTGCTGTCCCGGCTCTGCTGCACAAGAATAAGCATCAAAAATGCCCCTCACTGACACCACCGCTGCTTGGCATGCGCTGGAATGGATCCTGAAGTAGTGCAGAGGCGTTAAGTGTTGCTGCAGGTCAGCTCTTAGCACTCAGCCACTACTTCAGAAGGACCCGGTTGTCCTAGTGTCCATGTTTTGGAAACAGCAGGCTGCTGATGCCGATAGCCACATACCTTCCCTTCTGCTACTTTCCACTGGGTGGTTGTGCTTATCAGCAACAGTGGAAGGAGAAGTGTCAACTGTCTGCATCTGCACGATCAAAAACGGTCTATGGGGGAGATGCTGGCAGGCAGTCAGGGCAGCCTGGAACCGAATGCAGTCAGCAGGAACCACTTCTGCAAACTTCTTTCCATTCATCATCCCAAAATGTGGAAGTGAATGCAGTAGAGTTAAAAGGAAGTCAGAAGTAGTTAAGGTCAGGGTTGGGTATGGATACAAATAGTCCAAATGACTGATTATCTGAGGACTCCTGAACTGTTGGGGGCCCTTGCAGGCCTGGTCTTTCTCTTGTCTGAGTTCAGCTCCCTGCAGTAGCTGCTTGCGTAAGAGCGCGTGGCTACGGCACCCGTCAGGTTGGCAGCTCATTCAGAGCATGGGCAGCTGCGACCTGTCGTGTTTGTGCTGCGTTACGAAATCCAGAGATACTGGTATGGGCTATGGGCTACGTTAAGTCATTGCAAGGTACTTGCAGCCCAATAGTAGTAACAAGAAGAATAATTTTAAGCATGGAATCTCCTCACGTGTATTTTGCTCCTGCTTGGTACTGGATTTGGAACACACGCCTCACCGCGTGCATCTGCAGGGAAGATGGTTTTACTGCTAACAATCAATCTGTAGAACATTTACAGCAGGAAAATACTCGGTTCTGTTAGTGCTTCACAGGTTGAGGGGTAGCTTATTAGCAACTTTGACATTGGAAATTAAATCAATTAAAAGCTGTTATGATTTAAAATTTACCCTTCCAGGGAATTATTACTAATCATGTACAATTCATGTTCCCTAATGACTTACCATTTTACCTACTCATTTTTCTCTAAATTACTATTTAAATTAGATTAAAAATTATAAATAACTACCTTAACTTTACAGCTTTTAATTAAATCTTAAAATAGTTTTTTTTTATTATCATTCTCAAGTATTTTAACTTCTGATCTTGGGCTCGGCTACAGGCCTTGACTGGTTAAAAAAAGGTATCTAAAATTCTTACTTTAGATAATGATTGTCCCTCAATGAATTAATAGGTATTTTTTCAAAATAAGATGCAATGTTTTCCTGTAAGCAAGGCCCCCACTGGACTAAGTTAACTGATGACTGTCACACCAATGATTACTTTGCCTATTTTAACAGGGATTCTCCAGAAGAGGACAGGATCCTTTATCTATTCTTAGTAATCACAAAATAGAGAAAATCTTGAGACCTACGGATTGCAGAGAGAATGATTCTGTTCAGTGTATTTATTGCTCCAAAATCTCAAATCTCTATGAATACATCGTAAGATCACCACATAGTGTCTACTTTCCTGGTCCTGCTGTCCTGCTTTTCATCATTCCTTGTATGGGAGTTTTTCTGGCAAAAAGTCCTCTGAAGCTTTCCTTTGCTTTTCCACCATCGTCTCGGGGAAAGGCACGGGTAGAGCCCATTTCAGGATGCCAGTTTTGCAGTTGTTATCAGTTACTGCTGCATTACCCCAAGTTAACTGATCAAATGTCTTCTCTTTTATGTGGCTGTGGGTCACAGTGACACTTTAATTACGCTCCCGAGCAATTAACACAAAGCTAAGTCACTGCCCAGCATTGGTCAGAAAAATGTGTGAATCTGGAGAGCAGTTTGTTCTCCTCAAGTCCTTAGCATACCCAATGGAAATTACATGTGCTGTATAAATACATTATATACTGAAAACTTGTACGGCTCTTTTCTTCGCCTCTTTAAATCGCACATCGTGTTGCCCTGGTGTCTCCTTCACCAGGCTTCCTCTATTACACTTCGTCTGTCTCTGCGTGCTGCCTTCCTTATTAACCCAGTCTATTTTTTCTTTGATACAGCTCCTCTCTTATTTCTTCCATCTCTCTGCCTTAAAGCCTTCAGCCTTTTATAAGCCCCAGTCGTGGTTCTTCGGCGCCGCGGGAGCGGCTGGGGGTCCCGCCGACGGAGCTGCGGCGGGGCCGAGCGGTGACGCCCGGCATGGGACAGCCCGGCGGCCGGACCCTGCCAGCGGGACGGGAGCTGCCAGGCAGGGCAGGAGCTGCTCTCGGCCAGTTACTGCCTCTGGGAACTGGCTTTTAACCACAAAGCCCTCCCTTTATGAACTCTCCGTTTATGAACGGATAAGGCTTTCTTCTTATTTCTGTATGTGACATAATATTTCATGCTGAAGTACAGTAAACTGTTATGGCAACATGAAGTTCATGGCAAAGAGCAGTAATTTAAGACCATTACCCATGCCCAGTGTTTGATTGCACACCATTGCTTCTGCTTTCTAACAGAACTAGGACAGAAATAGTAGGATACGCCTTTATTATAAAGTGAGTTTACAAGTGATTTCAGTTACCTGAGTGTATTGAACTTCTGATTGCATTTTGGCGATGTCACGCTGTGGTACGAGCGCGTGTGTTTGTATGCAGCTGGGTTGCTGTTTTCCTGTTACTGCTGCAAGCTGTAATACAGGGCACGTTTGCTCCTTCCCAGTAAAATGTGAAACTCTTCCTTGAAGGTGTTTCCTAACCTCATCCAAGAAAGGGAGGAAACCAGTCATGTTTAAAATATGCAAATCTCTCACTTGAATAATAAAATCTATTTATGTTGCTTTAGGCATAAATCTGGCTAAATGGCTGGAAAATGTTAGCTAAGTGTCTAGTCTCAAGCTTGTAACTGCTGGCGGGACTGCAGAGGTAACATTACCGTGCGGATCCGCAGCCGCGTGTTGCACCTCGGGGTGCAGCCCCTGCAAAGAGCACGGCTGCCGGGTCGGGCGGCGGGAGCGGGCGGCTGGAGGCTGCAAACTCGGCAGCGCTGTCCTCCCCGCTGGTGAGAAGCTGCCGGCGGCCGCTGCGTGCCACGGGAGCTGCCGGCCGCCCGGCCCGCTCCTTGGCGGCCTTGGTCTGGGTTTGCTCTCCGCTTCAGCAACAAACATGGAATTGAGTTACTTGAAGGAGAAGTTAAACCCCAGGGGTATCTCCGTCCACAGAACAAGTTCAGTAACTTAATTATTAACGCTTCAGTGTTGATACTGAGCTCACCTTACTGCTGGTCGCTTCCAGCCTGACCCGGCGCAAAAGCAAAACCCGTCAGCTTGAAGGGCCAAAGCCCTTCCGCTGGAGCCACAGGCAATTTCTGGAGAAAGGAGGAACAGCAAGGTTTTGATCCGTGCTCTTGGGTCGTTGTCAGTTGTTGCGGCTCCAGGGGGTGAGGAAAGGGTGTTTGCCACGCACGGACCATCGCCGGCTCAGCGGAGGAGACCTGCTCCTGGCTTTCCCAAGGCAGGCTCTGCCTGGAGAGGGAGAATAAAACCCACGCTGTTCGGCTTGGGCTGCCCGCCACTGGGGCGTTGCAAAGATAAATGAAAATATTATGCTTTGGAGTCAGAATCAACTGTCTGCCCACAGTCGGTGCTCAGGTTACGTGGCCGGTGTTGGGCCGTGCTGTGTTTTGACAGATGCTGTTTATATAACGCACCATTTCCCTTTTTTTAAGCTGTGGTCCAAGTGTAAAAAGCCAGCTGTGTTTTCCTGGAGGAGTCACTGCATTTTAGTGTTAGAGTAGTAAATATAGTAACCTTTGTTTAAATAGGAACATGCTCCGCTGACTTGAGAAGTAATTATTTTTTTTTATTTTTAGCTGTTGTATGCTATAGGCATTAATTGTAACCTTTTCCAAGGAACTTGCAATCTGTGGAGGGAAGGGGAAGTGTTCTTGATTAAGGGAAGTCCAAAGGAGATCAGCTCAGGGCACGCTTTTATGTTAGACCCTTTACAGGAATGAATTCAGGTTGTGCCTTTGAATTTGCAAACTTTCATTTGTTCAGAAATATGTCATTCAATGGGACCAGTAGATGCTGTTTTGGAGAATCAGAAAATACAGATGAAAAAGGGGAAGCAGTACAGGGAAATACTTAGTTCTGGGTCCGCTGCATCCAGAAGAAAATACTTAGTAGCTTTTTTTTTAATTTCATAAAAGCCCGTGACCCTTTGGACTTTGAGATACACACATCTATGAAGCATTTACTAAAACTTCTTTATATAAACTGGTTAGATTGTGCTGGTGAATGTTCAGCACCTTTCAGTATTTAAGACTGGAGAATTGTATAAGGAGGGAAAGAGAAGTGGTGGGTAACCCCGAACTACCTGTAGCTGAATGCAGACGTATATTTAAATTGCAGGTTTTAGTGCATGCCGGAATATAAACTTTAGAATAAAACTAAACAGTTTTTTGCTTTTTCAGATTGGTGAATGAAAGGGAAAGAACTTCAAATAATAGCCTTTAAAACGACAATTCAGCATAAATGTAGTAACTAGTTGCCTACTGCATCGGTGTAATGATAAAGCTTTCTGTGTCGCCAAGGTGGGTTTAGCTTTTGTTTGGCTGAGGTGCTCTTGCTGTGTGTATGACCCCCAACTGCATCTTAAAGAGATCAGTCATGAGAATTTTACTCAGCTGTGAAGTAAGACAGGGAACATCGAGACATGGCTAAACTTTAGCAGTGTTTGGCCCGTGCCCCCATGGAGCTCGCCTCCTCCTTGCCAGGCCTGACTGCGAACTACAGGGCTCCACCTCTTCCTTCGCTGAGAACGCTTTACAGCAAAGGAGACTTTTTACATTTCTGTGGTTGCACTGGTCCTGCTGACCTCTGCTTTTATTGCTATAGTATCCATTTTTTGTAATGCATCACAGCCAGAAGTGCATTTGGGCCATGTCGCTGTTGCAATCCTCAGGGCAGCTGCGCAGGACACCCCCGGGAGCAGGCTGGTGCAAGCACCCCTCTGCCAACAAAATTCCCCTACGCCGGCCTACTACCCCGGATCCTCCAGCTGTTTTAAATTTTAGCATCACGATTGCCTTCAGCCTCGTGTGAGTGTGCGTCAGCTGGGAGACGGGCCCCACAGCTGCCTTCGGAAGGCGCGGAGCAGCACTATCCCCTCTGGCCTCGCCCTGCGGGGCTGCTTCTGCCACAGCTGTTGCATTGCAGGTAACGACAGCAGCTGTGCACTTCGTTAGGGCCCTGAGGAGTAATTGGCTGCTCTCATTTGGTACCTCAAGCTGGCAGAAAAAGGTTCTTTCCCAAGCAACGTGGTCTCTCTCCTCCTGGGTTAGAAGAAGGTAAATGTTTTATTGATTTTTCTGGGATACGCTGCTCTGAGATTACACCAAAACCAGAATGGCTTCTTCCATCTTTTTTAACAGGAGAGCTTGTGTGCTCCTGCAGCGGGTATGTCGTGCTGGGTTTGAAGAACTGGTGTTGTAGCTGGGATCTGTATGGCAGTACTTCTGAACTGAAGGTAGAATGTTAAATATATCCCTTTTACGTTTAGGCCTCAATGTTTGCATAAGGTTGTATTAAAACACAGCCCTGTTTTGGTTAGTTTAGTGCTGTTCTGGGGTAAGTGACCTAAGTCCCTCTAAACTCAAAATAAAGTGCTAGATAGGAGTTTGTGGTGATTTTACTGGTTTACTTGAGCTGCTGTAAGTTTGTATGTAGGATGGCGAGGTTTTCAAAAGGAGTGTTTTAACCCCAACAGTTTCAAGGTTGCCCTGTAGCTCCAGGACTTGGATGTTGCACGTGACTTGGGTCTCTTGGCCCACGTCCTCTCATCTTTCCCTCCAACTGCTGTAAAAACCCTTTGCTGATGCAAGTTAACTTAGTTAAAGGCTCTGTCGTTTTCTTCCACAGGCAGAATGCTTTGCAGTCTGTCCTTGAATTGCACGTAAAAGAGGATGTGAACCCATTTCTGCCATTTGCGATGCCGGTGGCTTACCAAACTCTTTGCAAGATGATCTGGTGTTTATGGTTGTGGTGGTGTCTGATCTCAAAAATTCCAGCAACTAATTTTTTTTTTGCAATTGCTTTGGCACTTGCGCGTCCGTGGGTGGCGCACGTGCTCTTTGCTAGCACCTAAGTGTTCTCAGACTTCTGCTAAAAATGGTCTTTTAAAATATATATATATATATATATGGAGTAAAACAAAACTTAACGTAGAGGCTATAAAACAGCCTTCCCAGATACGGTGTATGACCTGGCTGGCTCCTGCTGAAGGCGGCGGCAAGCGTGCCTGGGCAGCCGAGTCACTCGCGGTTGTGAAACAACCGGGGAGCTCCTCCTGCAAGAAGTGGTGTGCGTTTGCACAGCGTGATGAACGTGGAGGAGGCAGGAGGTGAAGCTGTGCAGAGCTGCGGAAACACGAGCTCACGGGCGCAGTGGTGGCTTTGGCCGCGGGAGAGCCCAAGTTCTTGCATGGATTTCCTGCAGCCTTATGCAAGCTTAAGTGGCTTCTCTGTGACTTCGTTACAAGCCATGGGGAAAATGATCATATTAAAGGGATAGTTTGAAGAAACAAGAAAAACCTTTGCGATTGCTTGGTGCTGAGGTGCGCTCTGGAGAGGAGCTTAGAGACAGATCAGAGCTGAGGCCGCTCTCAGCATGCGAGTTGCAGGCTTTGCTGGGCCGGGCCGTTCTGGGGAGCAGCTGGGGGGCTGTTCTGGCCTGCAAATACGGTCCGCGTAGAGTAGTCGTTGGGTTTTTTGCTGTTTGCTTTTAAAATCTTCTCAAAGTGACTTTTTTGGCTGCTGGGTTCTTGTGAAATTCTTCTTGGGATACCTGGATACTGTGAAATTTCTGAGAAGTAAAGCGAGATAAGAGGCGTATAGGGAAAAAAAATGGATTTGCTTGGATTTGTGGATTTAGTCATCACTTGCTTGGATTTTATGTTTTTGAAGCATTTTAGGAGTGATTTTTTTTTTTCTTTTTTTTTCCAAATTGAGACAAGTTCTTCAGCACCGAGCTATAATGTCCACAGGCATGAACAGTTCCATGTTTCATTAAATTCTGCTAATGCTGTAAGTGTTAAAGGCTTTAATCAAATACATCATTTACAGCTCTGCTTGCGGAGTCCCCAAATACTCTCTTGCTGCAATTGATGATGCACTTCACTTCTCTCTTTTAATAGATATTTGGGGAGGTGGAGTGTTGTTAGTAATACCTTCTTTGAATTGAATGTAAACAACTGGATGTTGTTTAAATATTTACAAGGAAACTTTCAATATCAACACTGATGGATAGCAAGATTCTTTGAATTTAATACACCCCAGAATCGGAAGAGGCCTTAGTGTGCTTACGTGACAGCGATTAAAAAGATGTTAAGTACTTTTCTGTCTTTGTAATGAGATTCAACGGAATCTCATTGGACTTCTGCCTCCAAACAGAATTATATTAATTTTAAGATTAAGATACCTGCTTAATCTGAAGAAGCTAGATAAAATTAGAAATATTGGAAGCAAATTTCCACTAAGCGTGAAGTTTCTTTTTTCCTGACCCAGGTGAGGCAGGGATGTTTGAATCTGTTGCTTTGGTTTGTGTTCGCTGTCAGCTTTCTTTCAGTCCTGTAAGATGGCGTCCACACCTTGGGTTGAGGTGGGGTTGTTAACAGGAACCCTCTGCGTGGCAACAGCCCTGGGTTTGGGGGGGGGGGGTTGGGGGGGGGGGGGGGGGTGTGTGTGTCTGTGGGGTTTGGTTTGGTTTTCTTCAGGTAGGTGCATACTGCTTTGCCAAACACTGTTTTTTACAGAACTTTTATATAGAAATGCTTTTTATTATTATTGGTTGTTAGAAGCCTTAGTATTCTTAATATCATAAGGTATGCATCCTAGCAGATCAGAAACAATGTATTTATTGGCTTAGTATTTTTAGATTAATGTTGCATTTCCTGGTGGTTTGAATTTCTTCCTCATCACACCTCATCCTTGAGGAGAAGGCAGAGTATCTGTCTGAGACTGTATCAGCACTCCCTGCACGACATATAGAACTTGATTGCTTTTTAGTATTTCATTATGAAAACAAACTAATAGCCCAAAGTTATTTTGGAGCAATCAACTGCATCCATTTTCTGTGCAAAAGCTGAGTGTGGTATCAAGAAGCCACAAAAATGCTGATGTTAGAAATTTGCTTACAATGTTGGAAATAGTAGAAACATTTAAATTCTTTACTGTTATGAATAATGTTACAGAAATGGTTACACTTTCGATTGTACCTCCAAATTCCTGCAGAAATACACCCCCAAATGTTTCTCTCCCTTCCAAAGCCCAAGGCGCGCCTTGGGGAGCGGTGAAGGCAGGCAAACCTCTGCAGCGTCAGGGAACCTATGTCAGAGGCCTGTAGAGACGTGCCGAAACCTCAAAGCATGCCCGGTTACCTCTGCCTTTCCAGGGACGAGCATGGAAGGAAGGATTTGAAAGCAACTCTTGCTACCGCTAGCATGCTCACTGATCTGGGAACTTCCTCGATAGCGTGCACTAGAGGTTTAGGATAAAGTCTTTCTGCAATTTGATTTTTGTTTTTTAACTTTTAAGTATCTTGCTGTCCACACAGCCCTACTTAGTGGCTGTAGAGAACCATAAGACAAAACTGTGCTTCCATACGCCGTTTGCAGGCTTTTCTGGTTAGTTGGAAAGCTGGGGTTGCCCTGATGAAATTATATACATTGTAGGCTGAAGAAGGAAGATCTGTCTGCACATCCTCAGAAGAATTACCGATTTCCCTCCAAAAGATGTACTAATATCAGTTGTCAGCTATGCGAGTTATTTGCTAAAAGAAAGCTGTTTCTTGGGAACTATTAACTCAATAAATCAAGTTGCTGCTAATGTAACTAAAGATATCTTACTGGCATCGAGTTACTGCTTGTCATACTGCGCTGTACGCTAATGGCAGTAAAGTGCCTGAA